>OV656848.1:3750000-5000000 GCA_927399475.2 Acleris emargana | reverse complement strand
TTAAAATGTGTCCGATACTATACTATCTTCCCCTAAGAGTATAAAAAAAATGAAAAAGAGTGTGACATACAGATATACAGACAAACCGACAAACCGACAAACAGACAGATGGACTTGACGATACTATAAGACTTCCTAATTTGACTTCGGAACCCTAAAAAGGATTATTAGAGCAAATTTAGAAACGTTGCGCTATAGTGTGAAATCAAAAAGGATTCCGCCACTGCACATGTGCGATACCTACAACTTAAATTTGTCGCTTTACACTTAGTCAACGAGTTGAGACGTGAGTTGTTTAGGAGTACGCATCCCTTTACAGAATAACACCGCTGCCAAGACAGTCGACCCGTCTTGAGCTCTATCCTTACGTTTTGCATAAATTAAATATAGCCATAATGATGAAATCCTGAAGAAACGCCATTTTGAATAAAATATTAACGTCAAACAAAATGAAGGTAACTAGGGGAAAGCCGGCTAATTGACATAAGATGTGAAAGCAGGTAAATTTGATTTCTTTCTTTATTTAAGTTACATTTCAATTATTGTGCTCGTGGCTCATCGAGAGGATATTTTAAAATAGAAGATTGTTTTAAAAAAAAATATTGTAAGAGTCCGATACTAGTTGACGTCGAAATTGATGACCAGAGTACCTAAAAGCTAATATATCGTAGCAAAATACGTAATTTTCATCGTCGATCCCTGATTCCCTGAAACCGAGTTTAAATCGAAGATTTACAATACCAGTTTAAATAATGAATCAGGTAGGTACCTACACTCTATTTTTCTTTATAACCTGAAAAATAAAAATAAAATTAAAAAGGTTTTATTCCGAAGCTAACCAACGTGATATTCCGGCCTATTGTAGTCTGTTGTTAGCGTGCTATTATAAATATTACCTTGTAATAAAATGCCTCCCTATAGGAACATTTACGTAATGCAATAATAAAAAGCCGCAAAACTGGTAAAGGTATACCAAAAGGTAGCTGATTCTCATTCCATTCAAAATTAATCTTACTTACTGGGTATATGTCGGCAACGTGATTGTGTTGTGTGAGTATTAACAAGCAATTATGTTTTTGAATAGGCACTTGGTATCGCAGCGTGTCACGTGTGTGCGAAGTATACGGATGTATGGGAAATTCAATTAGCCAGCGCCTGTTTGAGCATCGGAGCAATGTCGGGCGACGGCGACGGTGCGGAGACGGGACTGCAGGAGCTAATACATTTTGTACGGCAGCATAGGGAGACAATCGAAATACCTACTCGTAATCCTCGCGCGGGGTAATGCGATACGCTATTTTAATTGGATTGTTGCGTTTCCCGGGAAACGAACGCTTACATTATTGTTGAGATATTACGAATTTATAATAGTAGCCGAGTAGAAGACGGCGTGGTGTGACATATCAGTATTTGAGGGCTTTTGTCGGGATTGCGGCCGGACTTGGCAAATGTCAGGATGTTGCAAAAAAGGATTTTATATTTAAAAAAAAAACGTTTTTAGTATAGGTATATTTATTAAAAGAAATGACAAATGTCCTTAGTCCTAATCAACAAAATGGACATTAACACTAAAAAATAAACCAATAAAAGTATGATCATATCATATTTTGCAGAAATTGGTAAGCCGTGCCGACTCTTAATCTCTGTTGTTGCGAAAAATATCAAAAGTTAAACATTAAGTACGAGAGTGACGAGAGCTTTATCCACATTTCGTAACGCGATAAATGCAACCATACCATACCAGACCCGCAGGTCTCGACCCTTACCATGAGTTACAATTACCGTACTCGCTAGCGAGTCGAACGCTTGTCCCTCACTTGTTATACAGTGTCAGGGACAGAGCATGGGTAGCGTAGGTACTGGCCATGTCTAAGGGCCTCGAGCCGGCTTAATATCAGGTGGTCTGTGTGCTGGTTCGCCTGCTCCGTACCATATGAGTATGCCTGGGGGACCCATGCCCCAAATAAAGTGAGTTATTTTATTTTATATTTATTTATAAATAGTAAATAGCTCAATTATCCGAGTATTATTGTTATTAAGTAACAGTTTAGTATCGTTGAGTGGATTTCGCTTCCACAAAATGCAAATCCGTATCCGGGTTAATCTGCGTAAGCTGAAATTCAAAACTGTCATTAGCTTAGTTAGAAGTGTATCTAAAATTCAATCAATAGTTAAGCCAGCTTCGTGTAGACTTTAAGTTCGTTATGTTGTTTGCGTTCGCCGTCCTCTAGGGAACTATCGACTGAACTG
Source organism: Acleris emargana (assembly GCA_927399475.2). NCBI lineage: Eukaryota > Metazoa > Arthropoda > Insecta > Lepidoptera > Tortricidae > Acleris > Acleris emargana. The sequence continues at coordinate 4,997,750 of OV656848.1, read as the reverse complement.
CTGTTCCCTAATTTAATAAAGTTCTGTATAAGGCTCGTTAGAACATGTAAGTATCTTACTTATTGAAAATAAATAAAGAACGAAAAATATTGTATTGGAATCAGAAGAGCACCATCTCAACCATTTCTAACCGTAAATCATTTAGCTTAGGTTGAAATCCAACAATGGATTAATAGTGCTCAATTGAATATTATATGTATACATATACAACCACCGTCGCAAAGTAAATGCTCACTTACAATAATTTTGAGTAGTTTTAATGTAGTGTGAAAAAAATATATTTTATGTAACAAACTTAAATCAATATCATTTAGGTACTAGCTTCTGCCCGCGACTTCGACCGCGTAGATTTCGAACTCCATTACTCCCTCGAAACTTTAAAATTTTCTGAGATGAAAAGTAGCCTGGGTATGTGATGTTTTCGTAAGTACTTACTTTAAGTGCGGACACTTAGAGATAAAAGATTCGTTTGATATTTTCGAAAAAACTACCCTAAAGAAGCGTTTTTCAAGTATTTTTGTTCCGTAATTTAATAAAAATTACTAAATTTTCTATAATTTGAACGTAACCGAAGCACACTATGTTCATTGGTTGCGGAGATACAGCAAGTCAAAGATGGGCGAAGTGCGCAGAGCACATACATTATTCAGTACAATGTTTGTATAATTTAACCAAGATCCGATATTTTACCATTTGTTATATTTTTGAAGAAACTATGAGAGCTTGAGGTACCACTTTCATATTAAAATTGAGGCTAATGAAATTCCCTAGAAATTCTTAATGAGTAACTTTTAACTAGGAGCAGTACTTCAGCGGGTACGTGTCTTAGAAAATGACGTCACCGCAACATTTTCACTTTTTGAAAAAAAAAAAACTCATCCTTGACTTGCTTGATATCGCCAAAAACAATAAACATAGATAGTGTAGGTACTCAAGTTACGCACAAATTGTAGCAAATTTAGTTACCTTTATTAAAATACCGCACAAGTATACTTGAGAAACGCTTCCTTAGGGTAGTTTTTAGAAACTGAAACAAGTGCCAAAATATTCGCAGTTTTCTAATGTATGATTATTTCTTTAGTGTATGTTTATTTGAAGCCATATTGTACATCTAAATGTTATATTCACAATATTGCACTTTTTTAAAAAGAAAATTATAGTAACATTATTCAGTAGGTACAATTTTTTTATTATTTATTCAAGTCGGATATTCAAATTTTTATTTTATTTTGGATGAAACTATGCGGCTTAGAGGGCACCCCTTTGATATTAAATTGAAGCTTACTAAATTACCAAAAAAAAAGGAATGACTTTTACCTAGGAGCATTAGTTCAGCCGGGAGTCCGGGACGTATCTTGGAATATGACCCTACCTCTACATATTGACTTTTTGAAAAAAATGCTCTTCTTTGACTTGCTGTATCTCCGGAACCAATGGACATAGTGTTCTCAAGTTACATGCAAGGAGCAAAGGATCATGGGCATTTTTGTATGGAATTTGGGTGTGGCACCAACAGAATTGAAACCTTTATATTTAAAAAGAACTTAGTGAAAACATCATTTCTTATTATGGCCGCAAATACCTAGCTCACCGGAGAACAAAAATATGATTACTTGAAAACAAGACAGTCCATATAAACTTTAGGTAATTAACTATGATTGAAGTATTTTCTTGAAATCGAGCGTTTATTTGTCGTACAGATAAATTACACCATTTATAAGATACATTAAATACCTACATAAAAAATTATTCGTGTAATTTTTTTCAGTTAAGTACGTAACTTAATCAAAGGTTATGTTGATGATAGAGTTCTACGAGATACTTTGTAATCTTGCGAGTAACGTGTTGTTACGAATATTTTTAAATATACTTTTTTAGACAAGTTCTGGAGAACCACGAATACTACAGTTTACATATTTTTGTACATCAAATACCCTACACGCAGTTCTGTAATAAACTGTAACAATAATTATACATTAATTAGCCGAAGTTTCTACGGACGATATATCTTGTTTTCAAGTGCCCATATTTTTTGCTCCGGTGAGCTAGATATTTGCGGCACCATTAAGAAATGATGCTTTAACTAAAACCTTTTTATTGATATAGGTTTCAATTCTGTTGGTGGCTCACCGAATTTGCCCATGATCCTTTAGTTATCTATATTAAAGTACGGAAAAAGATCCTTGAAAAACGCTTCCTAAGGGTAGTTTCTTTGAAGAGACTGAAACAAGTGCCAAAATTACGCAGTTTTTCGAGCACCATGGGGGTAGCACAGGATTTTCAGGGTTGCAAATTTTGGTGTTAACTACTCTCAAATAACCTAACAATAAATAAAAAAATCGTATTTAGATGCGCGTTTGCGATGTTGGATGTAGTTATAGACTGGCCTATTTTGAAAGTTAGAAAAATATTATGAATCCTTATATCCGCTATCCTTTTCACACTTGACTGCTGAAAGACACCACTTATTTTTAGGTATATTTTTAAAACCTATAATTTCCAGAAATAGAGGGCTACGGTAACTCATACGCAAATACTCGTAACCTGCTTGTATAATTGTACGTATATCCACCCCCTCGCTCTAGCTATAACTAGTTCATGGAATGGCTTTTTAACGAAGAAAATGTTCATCATTCCCTATAACTTGTTTACATAAACCAAATTAGTTATTTGGTTAATTAAATTAGATCAATTTGATTTACAAAGAAAATGTTATCGATTAATATTAATACTAAACTTTTAAAAATAATTACTCCCTTTCGGGCGCTAGGCAAATAATGAATAGCAAATCAATGTTAATATACCTACAGAGAAAGATAACAAATTCCAACTCTTTTTTTTGTGATGAAGGGTAAAAGGCTTTAGTACGTAGGTAATATAAATAACATTTAAGTAGGTTCTACTGAAAGACGTCTGAATAATATAATATCTCTTTCAGAGAAGCCGTGAGACGCAAACCTTTACTAGGCACAGAACAGTAAATTTATTATTTATTTTGCGTGAGAGGTTGTCGCGTAAACGATATTTATTAAGGGGAAATCTTTTGGGATTACATCGTCTAGTTTCACTTTTATTAGCATGGTAATGTATGTGTGTATGTTGGAGGTTCCGTGAGGCCACCGGGCCGAGCAACAAGTCCCCCGGGAGCCGGCTCACCCCTAGTTACAGGATTTACACGGGAACACGTTCAACAATGTTGTATTGCTCGACCGTATTAGAGTTTGTATTTCCCAGAGGGTTTCAGGAATGTATTTGGATTTGCATGTTTGACGCGGAATCTACCTGTGTCGCTTGATTCCGTCAACGCCGAGGCGGATCGCCGCTATTCTGTCACTACTGCAGCACCGGGGTACGGTACTTATATAATAATACTATGAAGTTCATAATTTATAATGTATTTATTCTGAAACCGTAATCTTTCAGGATTGTTATAAAACAATCCTAACCTAACCTAAAAAGGTGCTTTTAAAAAAATTAGAAAATATTACGATATGAGAAATAAAACCACTATATATTATGGCCATTATGCATTTTGAACTTTATATATTATGATACGAACCCACAACAACGCTTCCAATACTTTGTTACAATCTATTGTTACATAAACAACAACAAAAAAATATTTTATTGATTGGGGTCAATTAAAAAATCACTAGGGTTGTTTATAATGCATATGATAATTTGATGTGGCAGCCCGACAGCCACCAGGGAGGCTTGGGCTCCGGTCGGCGCGCTCGGTATCGATCCGGGTTATTTGTGGACTGCTGCATTCTACCAGCCTGCGAATCGGCTGCCTCCTCACACTCGCGGGGCACTGTCTAGGCAGCTTATTTATAAACAGCTTTGGGTTATTCAATATTCAAACGAACCGCTACACCCGAGGAAATTTGGACGTTCGCAATTTTTAAGTCATAAAATTGATTCGCATTTAACCTCTTGAGAAATGTCAACGACCCCAAACGTGTTACCAAGAGCCGTAGGATGGTGCAAATCATCTTCGTTAAAATACCTTCATTAGGGTGATGTTGAGATGTACGATTTTATTCAATCCAACGTCCCTCTAAATTATGGGGAGCCGAGATCCATTAAGTGCTTAAGTGCCCTCGGAGCACAAAATTGGGGATGATAATGGAAATGGGTTCCTTACGATGTTAATATGGGAGTTAACACGAGCCGACCAACCTAGACGTTGATTGCAATATGCAGAGCAAGTGCTCACTTTATAATTTAAATGGACTCGTTGCGTTGCCGGGATGTGTCAGCATTTAATGTGTTTTTCGATAAAATATTATAATAAACAGGATAGCAGGTAAACGAATTGCCTTGATAGCGTGCGATTAAATGATACGTGAATGTAAATTGGTTGATATTATAAAACGGTTTGTTATCCCCCGCGCCCCCGCCCGGCGGCGTCACAAAGTAATAGTTGCGGTGCCATTTATCACCCGAGTTTCATAACGGATCCCCTCTATGCCATGGTACAATAATAATTTATTGCTTCGGGCTTACTAATCCGATAGAAATGGAAATAACCGTTCTCATTCGTAACTTCGGCACAATAAAGAAGTTCCGAGTCCTTGAGGCCGGTGTACGAATGGGATAAGTTTAAGAAAGCAATCGGCCTTATATGGTCGTTACGGACCACTATGTAATCGCGGGCGTGAAAACCATTGGAAACTTCGTCTATTGCTTCATTTGATATAACGCTTTTGTAATAGTTGTTTTTAAAGTGAGCTTCACTCAGCAAGAAATATCAATAAAACCCAATGGGGTTCGGCGAAAAGTGATTAAATTTAGACGAGATTGTTTAGAAACTATATAAAATATCGAAAATGCTATTTTGGATTATGGTTGTGTTAAGTGGTTTATAAATATTGCGGCTGAGGAAGAGCCAACCTCGTGTAAAGTCAAACTGCGGCGGGAGCAGGCGGAGGTCGTTGGGAACAAAATTAATTACGAAATAGTCGAGGAAACTTTTGGGTTAGCGTCGCGTCGCTGCTGGAATAATTGTTGCTAATTGAGTTCCCTCCACTAGCAGGTACTCGGCCGGCGTGACGAAATAATCATCGATTTACTTAAAAGGTTATTAACCGATTGTTAAGTGTTGTTATCAACAAGCGTAGTGTTAAATCACTCGGCTTTGGGTTGAATATAATTATAGACAATTCAAATAAAACTGAGGGTTTCATATCAGCTGTTGCCTCTTAATTGTGCTTAGTAAGGCGGATTATGACACAGGGTGGCGCCTAACGAGTCTGTTTCTAATTGCTCCTCACCTCATGCAGGTGGCACGTCCTTTCGTTTGCATTGAAATAATCCATTATATGATCTGTCTAATTTACTCTTCAATTCGTTAGTACACTACAGTGAAATTGTTCTTCTTGATTTTTATAGTTCTCAATGTCGTACAACTTTTATATTATTTTTTAGGTAAGGTGATCTTCGTCAAAATATCAAGCTGAAGAGGTTTTGGGATCTAAAAATTAATATTAAGGGTCATTTGTAGGTAATTTATTTTTGTAACACAATATTTATTTCGACTTCCGAACTAAAGTGACGTAACACTGGTTATACTACAGTTCCCACAGGGCCAGAACTCGTAGACATAACAATATGTAATATTTTCAGCCATAGGAATAGTAGCCAGCCTCTCAGCTCTTGATGTTTCGCTACTATATATAATTCAAGTGAAATAGAAACCTACCAGCCTCCGAGAACAAGCTCTAATGGAGTTTATTTGGGGAATCAAGATGCAGAGTGGTATTAGGCGCAGTTCACACGAGTACTCCAGCTGTTGTATAATTTACTCAGTCTTTATAGGTTGAAAATTAAGACCATGGGGACGATTCCTTAAATTTAATGCATTAAATGGATGTATGCACATGTCATAAAATCTTATCATTGAAATTTCCCTTTCTTATGCTATTATGATGACTATACAAAAACAAGGAACGAAGGTGGTTTCCGTATGTTAAGAATCATATCACCTTTATCAGATACTTAGGTAGCCTATCCATTGAATACAATAGGTAATTAATTACATATGTACGAAAACGAAGCTTAAACTTTTTAAAATATGTAATTATTTACAACTATGCATTAATGTTGTTTTTATCCTACTAATATAAATGCGAAAATTTGTGTGTTTGTTTGTTACTCCTTCATGCTATACCGGCTGGACAGGGTTTGATGAAATTTGTGTGTTTGTTTGTTACTCCTTCATGCTATACCGGCTGGACAGGGTTTGATGAAATTTGTGTGTTTGTTTGTTACTCCTTCACGCTATACCGGCTGGACAGGGTTTGATGAAATTTGTGTGTTTGTTTGTTACTCCTTCATGCTATACCGGCTGGACAGGGTTTGATGAAATTTGTGTGTTTGTTTGTTACTCCTTCATGCTATACCGGCTGGACAGGGTTTGATGAAATTTGTGTGTTTGTTTGTTACTCCTTCATGCTATACCGGCTGGACAGGGTTTGATGAAATTTGTGTGTTTGTTTGTTACTCCTTCATGCTATACCGGCTGGACAGGGTTTGATGAAATTTGTGTGTTTGTTTGTTACTCCTTCATGCTATACCGGCTGGACAGGGTTTGATGAAATTTGTAATGAAGATAGCTTTTATATACTTACCCTGGATTAGCACACAGTCTACTTTTCATCCTGGAAAATTTAAAAGTTCCCCACGAATCACGATATCGAAATCTAAGCGAATGAAGTCGCGGGCATAAGCTAGTTACTTATAATTTTTAAGCAGTCTTTGAATTTCTTTTGCCTTGATTATAAACTTAAAATATTGCTTCCCTTCTTTGTCAACTTCGTGTATTTGAACTAAAAGTCTCATCGTCGTTATTTTGGGAATTTAAAACTTTAGTTCGGAAAATCCTCAAAACCTCCTAGTAAACATTCCGCAAGCACGCTATGACTTTATGCGACGAAATTTTTACCCAGAAGTATGTTGTTTGAAGACTGTTTGCAGAAACCTACAGACGCTTATTCCTGAACACATAGAAAGGTGTTAAAATTGTAAGCTGTTGGAAGGTTTTTCATTAAGGTTTGTTGTATACAGTTAAGCTGCTTTCATTGTTTTAAATTTTGTTTTCTTCGCGCACCGGTTTCAGGGAACTCAATCTTTTTAATTGTAACTGGTACATTTAAAAGCCATTCGAAGGAACCAGAAGTATTTCCGACAATTAATTCAACAAAGTAAGTGAAGCACGTTTAAAACAAAGAAACACCTTTTTATCTCCCAATCTTTTCATGAAAAAGTCATATTAAAGTGCAAATATAATTTCCTCCTTTTTCCGTGATTATTTAAGCGACGTTCCAAATAAATGCCGACGAAATTAAAACAGGAATAGAAAATCTTACGTCTCAAGATTTTTATTTTTCGGGAATTTAACTTGGCCTCGCGCCCCGGGCACAATTAAATATTATAACCTCGCAGGTATTTTGCATAATATTGGGGTATTATAGAGATTTGTCTGGCAGGGAAAATATTTAAGTAAACACCGTTAGATGTTTAATCACATTGTTACAGCTTAGTGAAAGAAATAAATAAAAAGAAAGAAAACATTTTGTAGCGTAACATAACGTTCAATTTTAATTCTCTTTATTTGTTGAAATATTTAAAAAAAAACAAGGGGGACAATCCTATCAATAATTTGTTGAGCTCCGAGCAGGGCCGGAAGCGCAGGCGTCCCGAAGAGAAATCTCCTCGGAAGTGGGCAGGATTTATGGCGGCAGTTAACGTGACGCAGGTATTTTTGCGCGCGCCCAGCGACGGAAAACTGACCGATACCTCCTCGATTTTTTCTCTTACGTTTGTTTTTGTGAAGTGCTCTGACTGATAAGATTTACTGTACGCGGAGCGGAATTTCGTAGCTACTTTTGGACCTAATGTAGTTTGGTGGTTACGGTTCAACAGTAGGTTCGTTAAAATAATGTTCATAAAATCACAGAACCGCACTGTGGTAACCGTAACCGTGGCGTGCTATTTTATGTGGCGTAGTAACGTAATTATTAAATTTGTGTCACAACACATTAAAAAATATCAATTGCAACGATTTTGTAAATGCAATTCTCCAAGTTCTAACGAAGGTTCTAGCTAATCGATTCATGCACATATTATAAACCTTCCGTGACTGACTGACAGACGTTGCACAGCGTAAACCCACTGAACCTAAGGGCTTGAAATTTGGAGTAAATATTCCTCGGATACCCGAGGGGTTCGCTGATTATATAACCCTTAACAGGCGGCTAAATTTAATTAAGGCAAAAACAATTAGTGATTATTTTGTTATGATCAAGGGGCGGAATTTTCATAGCAAAAATCAAAAATCAAACATCAAGAGGGATTGACCATTGTGTTTTATCGACTATCGATGATTAATTGTCACTTAGCACGACATGTTATTAGGTAATGGGACACTATATGCTACCAAAAAACATGGACGTGTGTATGAAGGTTAACAAAATAATAAATAAATAAAACAGAAACATGTTTTATTTTGTTTCGATTTTCATATAAAATCAAAACGAAAATGTTAAACAGTATAACTACAATCGAAATCTAGGTATATCTGTACTAATTATATTTTCTTCATCTTGTTACGCATTAATAAAGAATCGTTATTATTTTCTCTACAGTGTCATCATTTAAATTGGTCCTGTTTTCATCGTCGATCACTCTATACGATGAGAAAGAGCGTTCTACCTTAGTTGAAGTAACAGGAGAATATTTTTAGTACTCGATAACACTGTTTTGGTTGTATTCACTTTTTGTTATAAAATCGGTATAATCGCGAATTTTGTCATAGTCCGGAATCCTATCTAGTAAAATCGATAGTTGATAAAACAGATTGGTCAATCCCTCTTGACGTTTGATTTTTGCTATGAAAATTTTGCCCCTTGGTTATGATGCTGGTTTCACTGAAGCTGCAATGCTGCAGCGTATGACTTATCGTTTAACCATTCACTTTCCTCAATCTCTAAAGGGTTAACTGGAAGATATCACTTTACGGGATGGAAAAGGGACAAGTTCGCCTTCGTTTTTTTAATAGTCATTGCATTGTTTTTTTTTTGTATAATTAGTTCGTAAAATCGGCCGTTGATGAAAGTACTGGTTCGCTCATTTATGACGATAAAGTAAACCGTGCATCTTACTAAAGTCATAATAAATAGTAGTGAGTATAACTTATAATGAATATGGTAATGCCACCTTTAACGTTATTATAAATTGACAAACCAAAAGATAAAACACGGCAAAAGAATGATTGTATGTAAAATAGTTTCAAGGGTGGATGTGCGACGCCGGGCGTGAGGGGCATACTTTACTTAACTGCCCTCTTAATAAATCTAGAGATCAAGGTATTTCATACAATGCCGGAAGATTTACGAGTGTGTAAATCATTGCCTAATAAAATTCGTCACCCACTTGCTACGTATATAAAAGAGGGCCCTTGTTCGCTGCGACTCATAGATAAATCACGATTGCAATCTCGCATAAATGAAATGAATGGGTTGAATGAAAGTGAATGAACTGGACATTTTATAAAATGTTGTAATCACATGACTCAAATGAATGCCAATTTATGAAGTGTTTGTGTAAGGTCTAATTCTATGGAACTTGCTAACTATGTAAACAAACCGCCATATTGAAATTGTCTCTGAATGATGAATTTACTAGTGATTGGCAATACAATACTCCTTTACTTATGACAAACCATATCGAATAATAAAATACCGAAAGTAAAAAAACAAGTAGTTACTTATTTGTAATTTGATTAATCACGATCTGAAGAAAAATCGGTTCTTGAAGATGATATATCACCAGTATTTATTATAAAAGGTGCCGTTATATCATCTGTGAGTGTGATCAGCGTGAGTTGGGTAATGTGTAGGGGCCTTAATATATCGCCAACTTTAGCCACAACACTACCCATCATAGACAATTGTAGAATTTAAAAGAAACAAAAACGTCATTCCATCAGGTCCTAATAACCTAACTTATGAAACCATTTAAACTTTTAATGAAATATCCAAGATAGAGTTATATATTTGGTGATTTTGTATTTTACAGTAACGATCGTTTCAATAGTGTATGTTTTCAATGGTGTTTGATGAGGTGGTGTGAAAATTCAAGGAGAAACAGTGACAAAACAAAGTTTACGCTTTTGTTTACATAGTTAGCAAGTTCCATAGAAATACACTATAGGCGATAATACGTACTCTATTCAACGCGGTAAAACAATATTGGTTTAGACGTATTATCGTATTGTTTATAACTCGGCCGCCATTACTGTCAAGTCAAGTTTATTTATTTATATTTCTGGTAAACATCTAAGCCTACCTTGTGCAAAGTGTGGTTACTGAATTATCGACAAGTTTTTAAAGTTGTAGGTAATTTAGTAGCTCTGCCTACCCCACTCTGGGATTACAGGCGTGAAGATAATGTAGGTTGTATGTGTATTTATTCATGGCTCAAAAAACTAGTTATATATAATCAAAAATAATGCAAATATCATGATAAAAATATATGAATCTAGACTATAACTCTAATACTATATGTGCAAAAAATGATTAAAGTGTACGCAAATGTTTGATGGCTGGTGGTATAGTTAGGTGTCTTATACAAAGTATGTCAAATTTATTTTATTTGTTAGTTTTAAGTGTTTTAACCGTGTGTTTCCCGCGGATGTCGTAAGAGGCGACTAAGGGAATAAAGGCTTGTAGTACTATTAGGCGATGAGCTTGCAACCTGTCACTAATACGTTGGCAAACATCTTAGCCTTTTTGTGCAGAATGTGATTACAGAATTATCAACAAGTTTTTAAAGTTGAAGGTAATTCAGTAGCTCTGCCTACCCCACTCTGGGATTACAGGCGTGAAGGTATTTTATTAATTATCATTTTATTCTTGTAAATGAACTACAAAATATATTGTGATTTTGGTTTTTAAAAGAGGACAATTTACTGTTAAAAATATTCAAAGAAGAATGCTCAGTCACGGTATCATTATACAATCGGCATATTCTGGTTATAGGGTTGAAGTAGGACGTGTTATTATTATTTTGAAAGAGTTTTTTTTGGCGAGGGATTACGCGCTTTGAATTTAGTTTTAAAACTTATAAAGGGAAAGAAGCGACGGGCAATTAACATAGGAGTGTATGGTTTTGAAAAGACCGACTAATTCACTGGATTTATGACGTGGGCTAATTAAAGTTTTTTTTTGAAGTCTACCTTTCTACGATCGAACTTCTCGGCTCAAATGAAGTCTCCAGCAATTCTTCAATTCTGTCACTATGCACTGCATAGTACGGAGACTAGATAACCATGCCATATTCAACGATGCTTCTCACTAGTGAAAAATAAAGATACATGAAGGTTCGTTGGTTCTTGATTTCTTGAAGCTCTTAGTAGAACGAGAGACAAAACCGAGCATTAGGGAACTCTTTGAAATAGTATGATCGTAGTGAGAGTGGAATGTTAGACTTTCGTCCAAGTATATTCCCAGGTATTTAATAACTGACCTGCTCTGTAGTATATTTACCCAGTGAGTATGAAAATAAATGTTTATTCTTTATGCTAGCGAAACAAATTACCATAAATTGGTCAACATTTCAGAACATCTTAATCGCGTAATAAAATAAAACATTTACCTCGACGTTTCGACTGTATTACAACAGCCGCGGTCGCGAGAAGACTGAAGAGGAGGGCGTTCGTCTGCTTGCCGTGCGAGTTTTTCGACCTACCCGTACTTGATCTTATTTTTTTTATTCGGAATGTCATCATTCCGACACACAACACTCACAACATCCGACGATTTATCCGAAGATACACTTCCTCACTTAAACTTACTGATGACTTGCTGATGACTGGATTCCACGTAGTTGATAGCGTATACCCATCCCCTATACGTCGAGGTAAATGTTTCATTTTATTAAGCGATTAAGTCCCGTTTGATAGTGTTACGGCCTGGCCACGGACACGCGCGGCGAGCGGCAGCGGCAGCGGCGAGCGGCGAGCGGTAAAAACAATAGCATAGCTGTTAAAAGACGTGCCACGGCGCTGTCGCTCGCGCGTCTAGCAGCGCGGGCTGCACCGAGCGGCGGGCGGCGGCGGCGAGCGGGCCGCGGCGCCCGCGCCGGGGAAACAACGATACGGGCCAAAGGAAGGATGCCACGACTTCAGCGCGGCGCGACGAGCGTTATTGACGGGACTGATCGGGCGGTAAAAATTGGAATATTTTTTTATAGACGATTCGCGCGTGGAAAATGGCTACGGAGCTATTTATTTCACTTTAGCCGGGCGTAAGTATATTTCCAAATGTTGGAGTACCTATATAATCAAACGTTTCAATACTCATTCTGGTGTACTCGTAAAACTTTTCGGGGTGTTTTCTGTATTCTTGATACAAAGTAAAGAACTCCCCATATGTACGACGACGTCTATTTAAGTCGTGCACTCCATCTCTAGAAAATAAATATCCTGTCTGAAATATGCGCTAATTCCAAGATATTCGAGAGCAATTTTCGATAACGCCATTTTAATTACGTCCCCTACGCACGAAACCGCTGACGCGACTGCGAACTCTGCGAAGTCCGTGGCATGCGCGCCGCTCCGCTCTGTCTCGCCGCTCCGCCCGCCGCACCGCTCGCCGCTAAGACCGAAGTCGTGGCCAGGCCGTTAGTATGAGTGAAATCGTGTAAGTTTAAAGCAAAATATTCTATTAATACGCTACGTACACTACACAACGATTCTAGATAAATTAGCCTGTAAGTTGAGGCAGTCATTATCGTCCTTAATTATGGAGTATATTTTTAGATCATCTGCGTATAAAAGATAAGGGCATGATAGTTCATATACCAGGTCGTTAATAAAAAAAATGTTAAATAAGAGCTATCGAAATGTTGACAATACGATAACATGTCAAAGGCAACATGGCTTTTAAATAATAATAAATAATAACTTCACGTAGAAGCGAATCTCCTTTACCCAGGCTCAAAATGCCGCGTTTAATATACCTACAATAATTAAGCTCAATAAGTTTTATAGTCTGGGATCCGGAGTTACTTTTTACGGACCATTAATTATATTTTTTATTAAGTTATCTATTATTTCGTTTTAAATCGCGACACACGCGGTGAAACACATACAACGAACGACGATCACAAACGGAGCTTATAATATAATTATATTAATATACCGGAATATATGACATAGCAAATAATCACACAATACTAACTAAGATATGAAAATAAATATCCATCCCATTCATTATAGTGGAGAGAAAAAGATAAATATATCTTACAGCAAGGTCTATTAAGGTATCTTAAGATACCTTGCCATAATATATATTAATATATATTATAGCTACGTGTGTGGACTCTGTCAACTAGTACTGAAAATATATCGTAAGACGCATTGCTATAATGTATATTTTGGCATATTTATTTAATTATATTATTCCGTGTATGACCCCTCTGTCTGACTAGACACCTCAGGTGTCGCCAGGCGGTAGGTATCTAACGCGCCGACCGCGCGTCAGGAGGCGGGAGTTTCGCTTCTAAAGTCGAGTCCGGAATTAGGCGAACTAACTTGACAGCCGAAAATGTTGCCAGACATAGGAAAAAATAAATAGTGATAGGTTTATGTCGACACAAATATGTCGATATAACCTTTTGCCTTCTATAAATCTGATTATATTTATATTTTATCAAGTGGTCTCTGCCTACCCCTCTGGGAAACAGGCGTGATTTAATGTATGTATGTATGTATCAAGTAATTGTCGTCGAAACTTTCACACTCATACATACTTGCGAAATAGGGAAAAACTACAGCAATTTTTACGATATAATATGATCTGAAGGATGTACGGCTTAAAGCGGATATTTACGATACTTACTCCTCAAATTAGGAATAAAATACAAAAATAATGCTGACATTACAACAGGCCATTGTGATCCTTTTAGGGGGCTTCCGTCGGGCTAGTACGGTACATTTCATGTACCATACATATAGCATGCATTCCTTTCTTTCTGGCAAATATGAAAGTGCGATAGAGATAAACGCTATATATCGTCGATGATAATTCCAAATCCGTTGTGTTCGATTTTAATTAATTTTATACGCTAATAAGTATTGTTGCTAGGTTATAATTATTAGTTAGATTCCAAACACAATAATAATGATAAACTAGACTTTTCAAGTATCGATATTAACAGCACTGGCCAAACTATGGCAACATTAGTGTACAATGAACTGTCAAGTTAGTTCGCCTAATTCCGGACTCGACTATACGTGTAGTTATTATGCATTCTTATGAGTTATGTTATGATTTTACCATGTTTAATAGAGGCCGAGAGCAATTACGCAGTTGTAACCTCTTTAGTTGTAACACTTTTAACGCTTATAATAAAGTGTCATGTCAGCTAAAAGTAACGTCGAGGGCTGATGGCAACACTAATGCGGTCGTACAGCACGCTAGTTGGTTGGTATATCATGTGTAAGTCAACAATAGGGCGCCCTCGAGGGCCGCCGCGCCCCGGGGGCTCCGCAATGAGTGCTTGTCACTCTGCAAATCACAAGTGTGTACATAGTGTACACGGTCGCTGTTATTACACGCCTTGTGTCTCGAGAGGGACTCGAAAAAAGTATCTTATAACGTTTTAAAACCAGAGTTAAATAGACATTAAAAAGACGCCATAAAACATGCATATTATAATGGCTTTAAAGTGTAATGTAACGTAAATTACAGTAGTCTACCTATCCCTTGCAGGATGAACTGGTGCAATTTCATATTCAGGTTCCAGGTATAGCGGTACGTACCTCTTGAAGGATGTGTTGAATAATACGATTTCCTTGTCACAGAGATACTGAGATAGCCTCTGATATTCACGAGCGTCTTCGCCCGAATGGCTCTCTGCGCCTGTTCGACCATTACATAGTTCGTACCTTTGAGGTCTGCTGTACATTATTATCCGAAGTTTGTAGAATTTACGTAACCATCCATGAGATCAATGAAGGTATCATTTGAGAAAAGTTCTGGACTCGCTAATACTATGAGTAAAACATACTGGGTTAATAAAACGCTGGCTGCTACGAAATACTAAATAAGCCTTGTGTGCACTAATGTTACGATAGGTAGGTACAGTTCATTTCAGTTAAAATGTAAAGTACATTTGTGCTTCAGACCCGTAAAGGAGGATCGTTAAGAGGCTCTCGGAGTACAGGACAGTTGTGTTCGCTGGGGGCAGTGGGGGCTGTTTTACTTCGGCGACATTAATTCATCGTGTTTGAGGATGTAGGCAGCTCTAATTGGCCGCACGTCAGGACTAGCGTCTCGTTAGTTATGTCGTGACAGTGGTATTGTCTTGTATTGTACGTACAAACTCAGGAGTGGCTGTATATTTTAGTATCTTGTCGCAGTAACTTATTATGGAGAGTGTGTTTCGAATTAATATCTGCGTTGCTACGACAAGGTACTAAAATGTACAGGTACTTCTGAGCTCGACTGTACTAGTAATACCGAGAGCCTGTTCCAGCGCTTGCTTTAAATGTTATTAATTAACATGCGCTGCGCAGCTTTACTCGCGGTTTTGGATTGTCATCCGAAATGGGCTATTCTCCAATTATACGAATGCACATATTATAAAAGAGACTCCAGTTTTCAAACGGTATTTGAAAGGATTAACGACTTGGCAAATAATCTAACTACTTTGCTCAGAACGTGGCAATGCGTGCTCCATTAAGTTAAGGTCGATATTCAAACCACATCGTGTACTCAATGCGAACACTGCTATGCCATCCTTTTAAATGAATTATTAGTATTATTACAAAATATTCACTAATTTGATTTAAATTTTATACTCTTTAATACTCTTTTTTACAGGTAGCAGTACCAAGGGTAGGTAAGCCAATATTCGAACCCACGCGTATAAGTTTTAATGACATAGCCACGCTTATTAAAATGTCTATGATGCTTAGTTTGCAACCAAAATCGTCTCGGAAGCTTAGGCAGCGTATTTACCTAAACAGGTGTAAAATGGATGGTTATGCGGCGGAATTACCATAACGTTTGTTGTCGAAATATTCGCTCGCCGAAACGGAATATGTAATGAGCAGGCCGAGCGGGAGCAGCAGATTTCGCACGGCTATACCGCTTGATGTTCTTTAAAGGTAATCCAGTAATTTTATGCAGTGATAAATTTAATTTGTACTTTGTTTGCTGAGCGGCATAAAGCCTACTGTGCTTCGAGTGCCTATTAAACTTTTCAAGATCCAAGTGTGATTCACGTTATATATAATTTAGAGTCGTGCAAATGAAAATAGAAAAGGTAGGTACGAAGGCTTTCTGATAATTTGTAAACTTCACTTCCTTAGACTTATTTTTTGCACACGCTCCGTTTGGTATCTTTACAAACTACTCACCTACTATTTTATTTTTTTCTTTTTTTTTAGTTTTGGTTGTAAAGCTTTTTGCATATGCGATAGAGCTTCGAGAGCTAACAATTATGCATGCCGTACATTGTATGGGATGTAGTATTATGGACATATTATAAACCTAAATAGCTCAGTTGCCATATCATACATATACAATCTGCTCGTCTCTCGGAGTGTTATTATAATTAACGGAATTCTAGATCAAGCATCAAGAAAAAACTCGAGTGCCTACGTTGTTTGTTGTGCTGCATGCTGTAGCCAATCACTGGCAGCAGTATAAAATGACTCCACCTAGGGTACTAAGTATACCTTCCATCCTCTAACAGCGTCGGATTACAAAATCCATTTCTGTTTTTTGTTTATTTGTTGCTATCCCGTCTGATCAAAGAGCTGGCGACGGGAAAAGGGTTGCAATTTATAGAGCTATTAAAC
Organism: Acleris emargana; assembly: GCA_927399475.2. Lineage (NCBI taxonomy): Eukaryota > Metazoa > Arthropoda > Insecta > Lepidoptera > Tortricidae > Acleris > Acleris emargana. The sequence goes on along the minus strand of OV656848.1, from coordinate 4,980,877 downwards.
CCTTCTAATCAGGGTGCCTTACCATGATTATTCAATTGTTCCAGAAGCCCGGTAGCCCTTCATCGGAGGTAACATGAAACTTAATATTAAGTACCCGGAAGACCAAACGGCGCTCGGGTTGAAAACGACTTTTTCCGAAGATGACAACAAGCCAACTACACTGCAAATCTCATCGAAATCGTTAGAGCCAGTTTTGGGAACGTGATTTAAAATATATATACAAATATGTTGGATATGAGGGTATTTCGATTACGTCTCATTTACCGTCATTTTTCAAAATCGCATTTAACCGTTTTCTGCTACGAAAAACTCAAACTTGCAAAAATGTATTTGTTTGTATGTATACCTTTTCAGTTGATATCCAACAAAACAAGTTATGACGTGATGGCCCTCACTATTGAACACCAAGCCCCCAAACAATGAATAATGTTTGTTACGGCACCCTGAATAAAAGGAGTTTCATTGCTCTATAAATTGCAACCCTTTTTCATGGCCAGCTCTCCGTCTAGTCCTCAAAGGCCGGAAACGTACTGGGGACTGATTTTTGACTTTCGAGGGCTCGATTTCAAAACCGAGCGGTATAAAATATTCGAATGCGAAAATCTTTCACGATTTATTTTCGAATGGTCCCAAATTTCATATTTTTGAGATTTTCACTCGAAAGTGAGGGATTGACTAAATAATATTGTTAAGTTGGAACTTGTTTCATTATACGCAGAAAGTTTTACTGGTTTTTTTCATTCATATTTTAATTGCGAATAAATGTGTGAAACTAACAAAAGATGAAATCATAGCAAGCAATTTGATATTTCAGTGGCAATAAGATCTTTTTACGCTTATTTTACAAAGACTTCTTGACTGGTTATAAATGTAAGAAAAATGAAACGCTTTCTCGTCTGTGTATGTCTATGACATTGTGCTAGGTTTGTTTTTTTTTTTTTTTTTGCCCCCGCGGCGACTTGAACAGCTACTACCGCAGGGATATTATGGCGTTTCCACGTGAAGTGATTTCACCAGTGTCAAGGTTTATATGAGTATAAATCAATATAGCAATAAAACACAATCCAATCTTCTCTAGGAAGATTGGGGCAACGTTGTACGGTGATTTCTAGGTCAGAGGTCAAGATAGTTTTAACCTCTGCACCACTGCGAGTCCACTTGAAACGAGAAGAAAGATGCCAGATACACGAAATAAGTCCAAGTCTTCAATCACTGTGCGACACAAAGGCATAAAAAGTACAAATCACTATCAGAAAAGAACTTTGAACACCTAATTACCCAAAAATTAAAGTCTAAAACAAATTACACGTCCGCCATCTTTTAACGTTGCAAATGGCCTCTCGCTAGGTTTGTTTATGCTTCGTGTACTTCCCGGCATACATACCCAAGTTGGGTAACCCAACAGGTTTGAAAGGTGTCAAATTATACTTTCTATTGATAGAATTCAAAACGAATGCCACGGACCACTCGTGTTCATATTTTCTATCGCTCGCAAGTTAAAAATACATTATTTTTTTCCACTTTCGAGTGAAACTTTCGAGTGCTCGAAAGTCAGTCAAAAATCGGTCCCCAGCAACCCTTTGGTTATTGTTCACCGGTAGCGGTCACTTTCTATAAACAACGCGGCCATCACGGGAATCACTTTTACAATTGCGTGCTTCTGGAAAATGAAGCTTTGACTCAAGGCAATAATGATATTATATACTTGCAAATTGTCGAACACATTTTCAAACAGTACACGAATGGTTCGCAATATGATTTAGACACGATTTAGCAGTGTGATAATGAAGACACGTACAGCGTAGTGGCGCGCTGGCGGCACTCCAGCCACAATGCGCGCCTCAGCGACTTCAGCCTGATTAAGTAGCTACTGCCAAATCGAATGTTGTTTGGTATCAAATTGAAAATGACTAGGCGTCTGGTTACACTGTTACCAAGCTTCAGGTCACTGTGATAGTATTGGACTATACGTAACTTTCCATTGAAGCTCATTGAGGTTAGAACTAATATATATCCCTCCTGTTGGTAAACTACGGATACGAGTGTAGTGGAATGTAAATAAATAAATAAATAAATGTAATTTTTTCTTATCGATTTTGCTGAAGCCTGCGTTTATATCACTTGTCAAATGTGAATAAAGCATCTGTCACTTTCGTACTTATTTACGTGTCAGAAAGTGACGGTTGCCTTATCCAAACTTTATCACGCGATAAACGCAACCATGTTAGGGCCCCTGGTGACTTTTCCACGGAACCTTTAGGTAACACATTTTGGCAATCACTGGACTATTACTCTAAACCAACCAGGTTAAAAAGGGAGAAATAATTAATAATCAATGCTGAGGGATAATTAATGGTTTCAATTCAAGCATTTACATATTTAAAAATAAGTGTTAAGCCGCGTCTTCGTGGATTTATAAAAGACATTATAAGGAAGGTTATGACTGTTTTAATACTTTTATAACGGGTCATAGTTACCAAGATCAACCCGTCACTTTAGCTGGGCCTATTATTGAGCCACATCAACTTTCACAATGGTAGCAATCAACTTTACCTATTACGACAAACCGAAACCACACGGCAACAGATTCGTTAGACTCATTCTGTCATCGGCCAGACGTCTCGCCTGAAGTCGTCGATACGTACCTAACTATACTATCTAAACCTGCCTGAGCTTTTCATCTAGATCGATTCAATCGCCGGCGCGCAACCAACGATTATTCATCAGTAAATCGCTGCAAGTGTAAACCGACACATACTTTATATATATTCTATGAACTGTCGGCAGATGGCGCTAGTAGGCATCAATTGTTAGAAGCAAAGCTGAGATTTGCATAACACGGGCCGGATCATCGGCTGCGATTGTTTCGATGCCAGTTACAGCCCGCGTAATTTGTAGGGATTGAGATGAATAAACGGCGTGGATTTACAAAACAATTTGGCTGTCCCTCTTTTATTCAATTCGAGGTTGGTATACCTGATTTCCAGTCCTAAATGGAAAGTGAAGTTTCGTATTTCACCTGCCAATGTTTGTTCAAGGTAGCCAATAGATAAGTATGCGGTACATTATTTTAACCGAAACATTTATGATTTTGTGAAATTATTCTTTAGATTAATAAACACATTACAGGCCGAAAAATTAATAAAATGTGTATAATTTGTACGCACACATCACAATACGAACATAAGCGATAATCCAGCAGACAACTTAAACAGGACGATATTAAACGGCAGCGTCATTGAATCGATAAAAAATGTTGCGTTGGAACATAGCGCCGATAATACATCACCTCTTTATTGGAAAAAATGCGTTAATATTTCGCGAGGAATTTCATTACTGCGAGCCTTGTTGGCTTTCAAATAAATAGGCGTTTTATTGCCTTTCTTCCCGCCCCGTTCGATACTCCGTATCGGGTTAAGATTAAATAACACCAGAGCAATAAATGCTAATCAACAGATCTCCAAGAGCTAGAAGGGAGTATTCTGTGGGAGCGATTAAATTGTCTTTGGTGTTTTTGATTGCAAACTAATGACAGCACTGTTTCCTGAAGGCACTGCTTGAAAATATACACAGGCGGCTACAGTTTAGGTTGTAGCGGAAGACCCCCGGTAGGTCACGATAGTTAATGGTTCAAACCATAGTGCTAAGAGTTCTTTAAACACCGTGCAGACTGCAGACCTTGGTCTTAATCATAATAAATTCTACTTACTTAGTTATCTTTTGAAGAAAATAATGCATTAATATGCATTTAATCTTAAATAGTTCCAGCGTAACGTAGCTTTCGGAAAAATAAGAAATTGGACACATGAATATTCAGAAAAAAAAACTGAATTTCTAAGCGCTCGCATGATTTAGTTGTTTGCTTTTAGAGGTTACATTATTTTAGCAGTAGCAGTAGCTTAGTGGACAATTTTTTTTTTGATATTTGATGCTAAATAAGTAGTGGACTTCGATAAAAGGAGGAGGTTATACGTTCCACTGTATGTTTTTTTTTGTATTAATGTGGTGTTAATTAATAACACTTACTTACTTTCATAAGATTTGTCCCTAAATTGTCTTCCATATCTTTTATGCGATCCTTGGTCGGCTTATTAATTGGTGATGATGAAATCAAATCGAAGTAATTGCGGAACTAACAATGATTGAAAATAAAAAATACAAAAGCAGAGTGCGGTGTGCGTTGGTACACTCTTTATAGCACTTATTTGACTAAACATATCGTCAGAACGTAATGCAAGCAATTCAAGAAAATGTCCTCATTAAAGCAGTCTCTTAACTAAATAAACTGTTTAGCATCACAATATCGTTTGCGATTGCAAGCATTACAACATGATTTACCTAGTCTCTAGTTGGCAAGCTTGCGGTTATTTCACACGCTAGAAATTTGTAGCGCTTTTAAAAAACAATCTCATTTGCCGGGTCGTAGTTGGAAATATAATACGAAGATTTATGCAATTTTTTAGCATAGGGAGAATATTTCCTTGGCAGTCTCGAAAATAATTATTATAAATTGTGTACCTATCTTTCGGATAAACTTATTCACTACATTCAACAGGAACGAAAGTGATATACTCGTAGAGGATCGAAAAATAGTTTTTTTTTTGAAATTACGTCGGATAAATAAATAAATTTTCACACCACATGCTCGAAATTGCCCAATTATATATCATACAAACCTCACCTGTAAGTCATTACAGCCATCGGCTAACCAGCGGGATATAATGAGGTTCAGAACAATATTATGACCCGGTGGGTTATAATATATATGTATATATATGGTAAATCTCATTATTACCCGTTGGTTAATAATGAGATTTGAATTCCTATGAAAAATTACATTAACAAGGTACGTGGGTGACTACGAAAGTTTTGAGATGTGGCCATTTTAAAAATAGAACCTACATGAATTGCACCTTTTTCATTTCCTTATTTATTTGAAATTCGAATGCCAATAGTTATTTGACGAAATATTAAAAAATAAAATTGACATTTCCATTTTTTCATAACGATTCCCGCGTTTTTTCTATCAACAATGGAATTCGAACGAGAACATTTTCGTGCAATGATGTTGTATGATTTTAAAGTTGGATTGAGTGAAACTGAGTGCCAAAATAGACTTTTATCTGCATTTGACGACCTTGCACCATCTCGTGCAACAATTTTTAGATGGTTTACGCAATTTAAACGAGGGAAATTTTCGTTGAAAGACGAAGACAGAAGCGGCCGTCCTACTACTTCTGTAACGCAAGAAAATATCGAAGCGGTGAGGAAAATTATATTAGAGGACCCGAAAACTACCTACAAAGAGATAGAAGAAGCCCTACAGATTTCATCGCCGACAATAAATCATATTTTACATAGTCACCTTCAAGTCAGGAAGCTTTGTTCGCGATGGGTTCCTCATGCTTTGACAGCCGAACAAAAACAAACGCGTGTGACCTGGTGCCGGGACATGCTTCAAACATTTGAAAATGGAGAGGGACGTAATGTATTTAACATTATTACTGGAGACGAGAGTTGGATCTATCAATATGACCCGCTAACTAAGCGACAGTCCATGGTTTGGGTATTTACGGATGAAGAGCCTCCACGGAAAGTCAAACGAGGACGCAGCGTGGGGAAGAAAATGGTGGCAACTTTTTTTAGTGCGAGTGGTCATGTAGCAACAATTTGTTTAGACAATAAAAAAACTGTTAATGCTCAATGGTACAGTGAAGAGTGCTTACCAATCGTGTTTGACGCGTTTCGTCAAAAACGTCCATAAACGGGATTGCGAGGGCTTTTTTTGCATCATGACAATGCATCGCCCCACAAAGCCAAAATTACCCAAGAGTTTTTGAAGACCACGGAAATTCAGCAAATGAGCCACCCGCCTTATAGTCCCGATTTAGCTCCGTGCGACTTCTTTCTCTTCCCGAAAGTGAAGCTTGGGCTTCGTGGTGTTCATTTCGATAGCCCGGAGGACGCTCGGAATGCTTACATAGCAGCGGTTGAGGACCTCCCGAAGGAAGAGTATCGCCAATGCTATAAAGCTTGGTTTAGACGAATGAATCGATGTATAGAGACAAATGGAGACTATTTTGAGAAATTGTAATAAAAATAATAATTCTAAAGTCAAAGTTTTTTTCGTATCTCAAAACTTTCCTAGTCACCTAACGTACCTACTAAAAGTTTTCATGAAACGTCGTTTTTAGTAAGTAGCCTTGCTTTTTATTGTCTCACAAAAGGGTGAGAAAAGTAGAGTATTTTCCTTTGAGATAAAGCTGTTTTCGTCTTGGGCGAGTATGAATCCCTCGCTACACTAAGGACTCCGTTTTAATTCCCTTGCTTCGCTCAAGAATTAACTCGTAACACCATCGCTACACTCGGAGTTAAATCTGGAGTCCCTCATTTGCTCAGGATTCAATACCGCGCGTGACATAAAACAGTGATTTATCCCCTCGGTGTATAATCTACTATTATAAATCTCTTGATGCAATATAAATGAGTAATCACCTGTCATTCAAACTAATATCATCTGTCATACAAAATTACTACTTAATTTAAACATCACGTTCCCACTTTAGTAGTTTACGCTGTACATCGTACTTTAGTCAGGTAGTTCGTAACGGGACAGCTTTATGGAGATGTACATACATACACATACATACATATCTTCACGCCTGTAATCCCAGATGTGGGGTAGGCGGAGCTACAGAATTACCTACAACTTTAAAAACTTGTTGATAATTATGTAACCACATTCTGCACAAATAAATAGGCTAAGACGTTGACCAGCGTATTAGTGACAGGTTGCAAGCCCATCGCCTAATAGTACTACAAGCCTTTATTCCCTTAGTCGCCTCTATGGAGATGTAATGAATTGAAAATCAATTTATATCGCACATACAATATTACGTAGACGTTGGTTAAATTAGAGCAATAAACACTCTGATTTTCGTAATATTTTATCAACGGGTTTTAAAAAATTGTGCAGGGAATTTGAAAATAGTGTCCGGGTTTTGAGAGCGGGGTCGCGCCCCGGGCAGCCCGGGGTGCTATTATGTGTAGAGGGGTTTCCGCGCCACCGCGCCCTGCTCCGGAGGTTTTTCATACATCACCGGGTTTGTCAGGAATTGCATATATGTTCTTACGTTTTATCGATATCACGGTGTCAACTGCATGAAGTATTGAGAGGGTGACATTTATGTAGAAATAAATTCATGATTTTTGTCGCCTCGTGTATTCGTAATTTATAAGATAATGGTCTAAGATCCGAATAGGAGACGACCTTCACCGGGCTGTTTATTTGATAAAAAGTATTTTATATCAAAATTAATATAAAATACTTTTTGTCGAATAAACAGTCCGGCGAAGGTCGTCTCCTATTCGGATCCCCTACTATAACAGCGATCAAGTCTAAAACTAGATTTACAATGTATTTAATTAATAATAATTATGTGGTTGGTTTTTGTCATTGATTTAATTTAGCCGTGAACGAATAACCCATTCAATACGTGCGAGATGAAATATTGTCATTATTTGAACATAAAACTAAGTTACATTGTTTTTTTGTTACATATCCTTATTGCTTGTTTTGAGACATTATTGTGGCGGCCTTTCAGGAAAGCTTTAAAAGGCTCTATGTTTGTTTTTCGGATGATAATTTCATCTACATAATATTATAATGATAATGATCATAATTTATTAAATATCTATAAGACCTGATGTAACAGATATTCGAAAGCTAATCTTGAGATATAGTCAGATAGCGTTCTCAGACCCTTCACTGTAGTTAACGTAACCAAAGCTTGTAACAAACAAAATACGCGACGAAATCTTATTTAACGCATTTATTTAGTATGCACGCGTGTTAAACCTAAAACGTGCTCGCACGATATAGAATTCGTACTTGAGGGAGTAGCAGAAGAGGGGCGTAAATGAGAAATGCAAATAGGTTGTTGAGCTCTCCCCGCGCCGAATAAGCCTATGAACGCTTGACAAATAGTATTATGCTACGATTGCGCTGTCTTCGGGGAAACATAAGATTAATAAACCAGCAATATCCACGTCATTTGCCGAGGCTTGCGCGGAATCCCGTGTTATTGAAGACTTGCGCTACCCAACACAAACTTACGTTGCGCGAACTTAAATCTTCCATTTCCTGACCCGGTGCTAGTTGCGCGCTCGATTAAGATTGTTATCTAAGAGTGAGTCGATGATTGGAGTGAAGTGATATTGGATATTCTCACCTAGTCCTGCTCCCGGTTTTCATGCGTTGCTTTCTGTGGATAGTCGTTAAGTAAGTACATTAAAAATTGTTAAATTAAAATAAAGTAGGTACAAGGTTATTTTCAGATGTTAATTATCAAAAGTCATAATTTTTATATTGCTGAAAACGTAACATTTAAAAAAAATCTCAAACTTCTGACGTGTACATAAAGCTTGGTAAGATTATGTAAGCTTTATTACAATCGTTAGAAAATAACAGCCTCATCAAAAATATACATTATGACTTGCGAGTTATTACACATTATGACTTAAAATTATTAAGGCGGACTATAATAGACCCATTTCCGGACACAGGTACATCGTTACACATGTTCACTATAGGTATAAATTAAAACATCTTGGCAGGTGCTCGATATTTAACGATCCTGAACCTTGCTAATGCACATCCTTGAACTACCATCTATTGAAGATATATGAAGCGCGAGCAATGTTTTATATATTATATAAGTACCTAGATATTTATAGGCGCACGTGTTCAAGCAATAAATATAAGATATTTTTTACATCAGATCTAGAAACTTCTATCTATCTAGGTACAAGTCAGTTTTTGTTTTATGTTCAAAGGAGTGCGACATTTCCTGAAAACTTAATTAGTATGGCGGGAAAACTAGCAGCTGCTCCTCACCTTATAGTTGGGCTGCTCACATAAATGAAAATATCAGGGGACATTCCTTCTGCAACGGCTTTTTTCCGTAAAGTCCTATTTATTCTAGATGTTTTGCTGCAAAAAACAGCAAAGCAGGTTAAACTAAGACTTAGATTTACGACTGACTTTGTAGTCCACCAGAATTAAAGGGTAAAATTGTACCTACGGTCCGTAATGCGACCCGTTGACAGCATTCGGGATGATATTTCAAAACTAAACAAAGATATCGCAGCCTCTTTTGTTCTTTCAGCCGAACAAAGCTCAAATGACCCCTTCGCCGTCGGCCACTCTTTGTTATCAGAGCCCTTCTCTCAAATTGTCGAAGAAGATTAATTACCGCCATGCAAATGAATAGGCCTAATTTGCGGCACAAAAAATGACATATTTAGGTCCTGTTTACTAAAGGGTTTCACGGTTTTTAAGGGTTTTGGAAAATTATTAAACGCTCATGGTTTTACGTTATAAATTACAAGCTACGAATTTATGCTTCTATGCTGGCAAATGATTTGACTTTGTTAGTTCATAATGTGGACACGTTTGGATAGGGATAAAAATGGATAAAAAATGTAAGATTGTGGGATTCTTTGAAAAACAAACAGAAAATGTATGTTTACCTATGGTAAAAGTGTTGAATTAAATTATAATGACAAATAAGATTATTGACAACTACGACAGTATGTGCAATTTCTGCGTGAGGCTTCCCAATTATAGAAGTGTAAAGTAGCAAACACATAATGATCTCTGCGATACCACGACCAAGGCTATTCTGCCAAACGGCGCACCGCTACGAACAAAGTTGCCCTCGGCAAAGGGGCGCCTTTCATCTCCAATGTATAGTTGAAAGTTTCGCGTGTAATAACTAACAACGAGGCGATGTGTTTTCGGCGCGAGCTGTTGTGCTTCTGCGGCTTCAAACTTGTAATAGTTATCAATACATTTCAATTGAATTACTACGGAGATGGTGGCCATTTTTTATGTTTTCGCTCTAATTACATAAAATATGTCACTCGTAAGTTAATTTGAGGTATAGTACAGACACCAGAAATAGTATTCATCAAAAATGTGCTCAAAAATAAATGACACAACTATTTCACGACATGCATTTATAAGAGCACTTCTGTCTTTTATAAAGCGCTGAGTAGAATAATAAGGACTAAGTTAAAGTGACCTTGTTAACCAATAAAAGTTAAAATCAAAAAAACCGCCATCAAAAAGCAAAAAATTGCTTCTTTTGAAGTAGTAGGTAATAGGTCAGTCCAAATGAAGTTATATTTTGCTCTTTGAAAGCAGTTTTTTGTTTTTTTAACTTTTATTTTATTTTATTATTTTTAGTGATCATAATTATGCTGTTATTATCAACAACTTATTTAAGAGTGCTTGGTAATTCTGTAGCTCTGCCTACCCCACTCTGGGAATGAAGGCGTGAATTTATGAATGAATGAATGAATTATGCTATTATGTAGTCCCAATTCTCAATTAATAAGAAACTATAGAACATTTTAATCTCGCTGCAAGAATCGCCGTGGGAAACTCATAGTCATATATTAAAAGCTAAATATGCTTCATCATAGTCGCTCAACTATCTTAATCGAAATATACTGTCGCCACCCTAGAAACATATACCGTTTAGGAGTTCCGGTTGCCATCTGTGGTCTTCATCATCAGTTCCACTTCACCAAATAGTGCCTTTCAAGAGCAAATACGCGAGTTACAGTGAAAAATACCAAAATCGCTATAGGTGTACCCATAAATTGTGAAGAGTACCGTCGATTCCTCATGGATTCCATCATCAGATGTACATGTTGATAAAAATGCGACCAAACGGGAAGCAGTAGTTTTAAAATTAAAAAAAAACATCAAAATCCGTCTACCCAGTTCTGAGGTAACAAACCTTAACAAAAACAGACGAATTGAGAACCTTCTCCTTTTTTGAAGTCGTTTAAAAAGTAAGAGATTTCTTATGATTCGGTTTGCAACGTCACTTACATATACATACAAATAGTTCTAGTTTACATCCATGAATTTGAGGTCTCATTATTGAAAATAAAACAATGATGAATAATGAATTTATTTCGTGGGTTCAATCCAAAGCATAATAGGGAAGGGGAATGGTCGAGAGAGTTCAACGACGGGAGTGGGATCTCTCACTCTGGCCCGGTGTAATTTTACGCCATTTAAGCCCGGGCCGTGACAGAGACGCGGCCCGTTTGACGCCCAATCATAGCGGGTACATTCCCGCACCGAAAACACACGGCTCCTATACTTATGCACGGCGAATTCCCCCGACACTTATCTCTTTGAAACAAAGACGAGCTCAGTTTATTACATTACGGGTTTGATGAATACTCGCTACGAAATGTTCGTCGACTGTGCTTTGAACAGATGAAAAATGATATCTTTATTGTATGTAAGTACGAGTATACGACACGGAGAAAATGCTATCTTTAGTAGAGTTTGACTTTACCAAATGATAAAATTATAATAGATCTTATAAATAAATTTTAGGTAAGTGCGTGTTTTTATATTCACCAGCGCCAATTATGCGGCTGTTTAGGTCTCATGTGTGGCGACGGTAAGGATCTGATGGTATGACCTTTATTCCTCCGTGACAGTTGGGGCGGCCGGCCGTTGGGGTGGCATGCCGCTTGCTTGGACACCCATGCGCCATCACACCTTCCCGGAACAAGGGACTGGTTTTGCGACAGAATTGCTGGGGACCATCAAATGGCGCAAATGCAGTCAACTTGATTGTCTTTTTGGGGGCATATTTATAAAGATCTTACAAGGCGACGTAATTCGTGACCAAAATGCTGGCCTTTAGTTGGCACTAGCACCAGCTATTTAATTAATATTTTTATGAGTATATATTTTTACCTTGTTACTACATTTCAGACAGGTAGCTACCACTTAAGTTTGACGACAGTTGGTGTTATGTAAATTTTACTTGGTGTAACCAAAACAACTATAATTCTAATGATTAATGATTAATTAATATTATTATTTTGTAAATACGTTCTTTGCGCTGTTTTCTATCATTATTTTACTTTGCACCACTTTTGTAAGTTGCTGTATGATTTATTGGTTGACTGGTAGAGAATGCCATTAAGAATTAAGTCCGCCATTTGTACTTTTTTGTGCAATAAGTGCGGTAAGTGTAATTTGTGCGGTCATAGCTTTAATTCATGGACATCAACATCAGTTCACCTTTTTTAAAACTAATTATGTTGACACCACAATTTAATTAGTTCACTTCATTGATCATACAAACTGCACCAAAACTTATCACAATTTTGTACCTCAATTCGGTGTATAACCTCAAACGCGCAGGTATGTGGAAGTGCTCTCGAAAATCTGCTAGAAACTTCGCCGCCGCCGTCTGAGGCACTACAAAATATGTCGTAGTTTGACTTGTGAGTAACTTGGAATGTACTCGTATCTTGGAAATGAACGCAATCAGACGTGAGTTTGAATGTCTGCATGCCGATGTTTGAGTTCTCTTGTCAAACATAGAACGAGCGCGGCGATCACTTGAGCAACGTAAACCTAATCATCGAAAACCAACAGCAGCGGTTGTTGGCGAGCGCTGGCCAGCCCCAGCCTCGCGAGATGTGTTTAACTTAACGTTTCGAGCGCCACTGTTTGTGATCGTCTGCTACCGGCTCAGAATATGCTGCCTCAATGTGCAGGTTGAGTTTTAGTCGGGTCGCTGTCTTGAATTTGCATAACCAATTTCCGTATCAGTATTTAGATATCTACATATTGACTGGTTTGTCATTTTAGGGTTTTGCAGTCTTAACTCACATATATCGACGATAGCGATTGTCGGCAGTCGATATAATTGGGCTCACCGGCTCTCTAAATCAACAGAGTCAGTTGAATTGTTTCGAGTACCTATATCAAGTTATTCATAAATGGAAGGTGCGATTGAGATCGTATTTCGCACTCTCATCGTCACGTCCTGACACGTCTGGCATGTTTTATTTACATAGGTACGCAGTTGTAAGCGTGCTTGAGGGAGTTGAGGGTCAATTTTGATTGCCGTGTTTTTATTTGAGCATGAAGTAAAAAGACTGGCCTGCAAGGTAGTGCAACGCAGTAGAAAAGTGCTGCAAATGGGTGAGTGAAAAAACAAAGTACGCAACTACTTTCTCTCGTTCGCTTGACACTTTACAAGTAAAATATGGGACAGAAAAAAAAGTGCGCTTCAACAAGCTTCTTAGAATGTGGTACATTTCTTGCTAACGAAATGGACAAAACGACAACAATATGAAATGCATGAAAAAATTGAAGTTTGTAATGTGGAGTTCAATAGAAAAGATAAATGATGTACCTAAACAAATATGGAAGACTGACACTTCCATTTATTGTCTTAGGTACAGTCAACAGCATAAATAAGTGATCATTTATGTACCTTGTCGCTTTCAATCGTTTCACAATTTTTTATAAAATTTCAAACACAAAGTTAAAGTGACAAGGTACATAAATGATCACTTATTTATGCTGTTGACTGTACTGTGAAATAGTGATGGGAATAAATAATATTAACGCGAGTATCGATAGATTAATCAATTTTAACTCGGCGCATATTAGAAAATTGCCCATTATTAATAAAAAACATTAACGATGAAGATTATAATATATCTTATATCGTTGGATATTGCAAAAAATGCCCTCTTTGATGTGAATTTTGCTAGCCTTGACTAAATCTCAGATAACCAAATTTTCAAATTTTCTTGTATAAAAATACCACTTGAAAACTAACGTCGCGTCGGAAGATGACTCAGAAAAAACTCTAAATATCAAATTCTAATGCATTCATTAGAATTGTGATTGGTACTTCAATTTGATGTATAAACCACTTTAGTTTTTATAATTGATATGAAAATAGTATTATTAATTTTAACATTATGAAGTGTAAATATATTACGACACTTAAAAGTTATGAGTCATATCTTTTATGACTTTCGACAAATATGACTCTCGAAATTCGGAACTGCAAATTATACTTTCTTATATTATAAATATGATGGAAAAAGTTATTGGACAGTCAAAAACTGAACTTTGATTTTAATACAGACAATATATACCTTCGAGATCCACATGAAGCCTCAGATATCAATTTTCAAACTCTGTTATTATTAGAGAAATAAGTCCATGGATATCACACTTAAAGACAATTGTTCGGTAAAACACCAGTGTGGTTGCCGGGTTAGAGTAGTGCCACTCCATGTATTCCCGTGAATGTCGTAAGAGGCGACTAAGGGAATATAGGCTTGTAGTACTGTTAGGCGATGGGCTTGCAACCTGTCACTAATATGCTTGTAAACATCTTAGCCTATTTGTGCAAATTGTGGTTACTGAATTATCAACAACTTTTTAAAGTTGTAATTCTGTAGCTCTGCCTAGCCCACTCTGGGATTACAGGCGTGAAGGTATGTATGTATGTGTGTTCGGTAAAATAGTATTTTCTCTAATGGACGAAATAGAAGCACATGGGGTTAGCTCCACGCGCTTCTGTCTAGTCATGATAAATATTCCCAACACTAAAAATATACCTACTGTTTTCAGAGATAGGATAGTTTTAGATGAGTAAAAAATCTTAGTTAGTATTTGACACATAACCTAATAACATTTTTTTATTGATATAAATGAATAAACAAAACATATATTAAAAAAAAAAAAAACTACACAGTTTATGCGTGAACGTTGCTGATAGAAGCATTTTCGTTTTTAAAAAGTGCGTGATTACGAAGTAATAAAGGTAAATTGGTTTGTTTACATCATTTATCTTTTCTACTGAACTCCACTTTAAGTGGCTATGTGGCCGTGGCAGCCTGGTGCCGCGCCCTCCTTGCATACAAATCAGACCGGTGGCTGACTTTGAATAAAACTTTTCAAAATTAACTTTGATCGCGTTTTAATGCCCGCGCCGCCGCCTGCTGACCGCTTTGTGTAAGGCGTCTGAGCACTAAATACCACTTTATAGCATCACTCTCCACTAGTGCTTTAACCTGCTTGGTGAAAACTTTATCTCTTCCTATTTATATATCATAGCGAGCAGCTGCAGAAAATTTTCTTTTTTTTTACATCAGTCATTAAAAATCAATTAATATAAAAAACGCTCACCTGAAAATTAAACTTATAAACATACGAAAAGTAAGTTAATCAAGAGTTGTTTTTTATATGTATCTGTAATAATTACAACCGATTATTAAAATAAGTTTTTGAACGTAAGTACATTTACTTTGGGAATTAGCTAAAGCCCTTATAGTTTAGCAAACTACCTATATCCTGAGGCTCCTTTTTAATTTTCTCAATTACACACTTGCTAAAATTGTTCCCTTTTTTTCAAGGAATTAACCACCTCTTCCTTTTTAAAATAAGTTCAAAAGAGTTAATCAAGAAACATGTTGACATACAATATATTCATTAACATAAATTAAAAAACCACTAGATAACTACTAGACGACAGCTTTGGTTGCGGGCTTACGAGCCGTCATTAGGAACGACGTCCAAGTCTGGGGTCTTAAGGAATACCGCTCGCTCTCCTATAAACTTGCTGTGGCGAATGCCGAACGAGTGCGCTGGTGCCCTCCTCTTCGTCACCAAGAACTGTGTACAAACGAGCAACGTTATCATGGTCGGAACTGTACAGTCAGCGTCCAAATTAGCTGATCACTTTTATACTTTATGGCGTCAACACATTCGACAATCTTGTTTGATATTGTTTACGTGACTGTAAATCGTAATTGGGGAGAAAGTATACTAAATACACTTTTGATTATTTATAAGCAGAGCAAAATACTAATGGGTGGAGTTGTGTACGTCCATGTCCTCGTCAAAGGTATGTTTATATTTTTGCTCTTTATTTCAATGGAATAAGGTTAAAAAATGTAACCACATCTTTGACGTCGAATGTGCTAAGCTAACAGAGAACAGAGCAATATTATTATGCGTGGAACTGTGTAATTCGTCAATTTCCTCTTAATCACACTGTACCTGTGGAATTCTCGTTAAATATAATGAATTATTATAAAGTATTTACATGCGTCGTTTTACGGTGTTTCTTAAACAGATCGCTTTAATTCACTGAGCCTATGTAGCGGCCTAAAATAATTAGTTGCATTGAGGCTTTAATTTCTTATAAAATCAGGAAGTGATATAATACATACATACATACATATACTCACGCCTTCGTTCCCAGAGTGGGGTAGGCAGAGCTACAGAATTACCAAAAACTCTAAAAACTTGTTGATAATTCTGTAACCACATTTTGCACAATTAGGCTAAGATGTTTACATAATAATTATTTGTAATATATCTTTCGTATGGAAAGAATACAAAAAATCTAATTCATGTTTATATATATGTAAATTGTTTATGGCACGTAAACATGCACATCGAAAATAAATAATACAATCCACAGTCGACGTCAAAAATATATAATTAATGAAAATTTTGGACCCTATTTCAATCAAATATGGTGCAAAAATGTGAAAAAATCTTTGACTTCGACCGTACATAGGCGAACTTATCCCTTATAATTTGTGTGATCCACTTGAAACCGCAAAAATCATAGGCGAAGAAACAAATCAACAGGTCCCCAAGCCATTAAATCTCGATATGTAATTATTACGGTACAGACAAATACATAAGAAACCGTTATAGGGCTCGACTATACCTCACTCGAGCGATCGATCACCCTGCCGAGTGCCACGCAAATATATTTATTATTCATGATGGCGTTATATAGGTTAAAAACCTAATAAGTGTATTAATGACGTAATAGCTTAATGAAAATACCTTAACAAAAACATTGAAGTAACTTCGACTTTCTTAATGACGCATTAATAAAATCAAAATTAAAAAATAAGGCAACTATACTTCGGACGTTAGCCTAACCTCCATGCTTGTATATTGACGAGTTGTTTAGCAGCAATGTATTAGCAACATAATTAACAGTACGTGAGCTATAGACCAATGAAAATGTGCCTTAAAGCGTCTTGACATAACCCTATTCCGTCAATGAACTGTTTTGTAACTCGACAAAGTAAACAGGTGCCATTCCTAATATTACGTAGAAAAGTTGCCATGTTCAGTGGTGTAAATAATAGTGATGTTATTTAATATTCAACAAACCGAGTAAAAGGAAATTATTATAAAACGGTTCTACACTAAATAATTAAGATCTTTGAAAAAAAACAGAATTTACAGAATATTGAAGTGATTTTACTAACGACATTATGATCGCCACTCTTCCACACTATTTATTTGTTTTCAAAAACTGATCACCCAGCAAAGGTCAGTACTAAAAGTTCTGCGACTTAAGGGCATCCGACACGTATGCTTTTAGAAATCCACTGAAGAGTGGTTTTAACATTATTACACTGGAAGGTATTGCAGCGACGCAATGTACCACTAAAGGAATGCAAGGGGACGTGACGATGACGAGAAACTGTAGGACCGGATTTAGATTTGATCAGAGCGCCACCTTTACGCTCTCGGCGAACTTATTGTTATACTACATTAATTTAATATATAACGGTGATTATTCACTTGTTTTTGTACGCTACATTTTATTTATTTCCTATACTCGTAATAGTCTAAGATCCGAATAGAAGAACTGTGCCCAAGAACTGCATGACCACCCTCCACTTTCTCTCTGGGTAAGCCTGTCCCACCTTCGACCTCGTCGTCACTTAACATCAGGTGAGACTGAGGTTAAAATGACCTTCACGGGCTGTTTAATCGATACAAAGTATTTTATATTAAATTTAATATTTTAAGTAATATATATGGCAAATAGGTTGGCTGAAAAATATCAGTCCAGTACTAACTTTTTGAATATTTCTTTTCATACTAATCGAAACTATGAAGCCTATAGAATATGAAAACTTTAGGTTTGGTGCAAATTATTAGTACCGATTTACCTGTTTAATATTTTTAAAGTTTTCTGATATTTTTTCCAATACTGTACCTAAAGCTTAACTTCATTTTATTTTTAATGTAAAATAAATATATAAAGCATAGCAAGGGAGATACGCCATGAAGTGGACGTTTAACTTTGAAGTAAGATTACATACTGCAGTTAAAAACTTAGGAACTCGTCAACGATATAGTATTGTACAATTATATTTTATGAAAATTCAATTTATTGTTAAAAAAAAATATTTTATTTTATCTTACTTAGAATACGAGTACAGGTAGCATTGAATTGGACAATGGGTGTCTTGAAACGGACTAGGAACCAATGCCATACTTTGAGACTTTGAGCAACATGAATACTCAATGTTTCACGATTATTTTTTTACACAATGTTACTTATCAAACACTTTTAACAATTACCAATTACAAAACACAACATAAAATAATTCAACTTTTTCTCTTGGTTTCTTATTCTTGGTCCGTTTCAACGCGAGACGGTACCTGTCCGATTCATTGCGAAACTAACCTAAAAACATTTTAACCAAATTCCAAATAATTAAGTATTGATAAGATTATAATTATAACTCACCGTTCCGAATCTTCTTGAGAATATGTCACACAAGTACAACCATTCTAATTGTAGCGTAAGTTTTTATCAAATTTTAAATCAGTTTGCAAATATACGATATTTTATACAAAACTCGTGCGGTTCGTTCAACAACGTGATCTGTCATCATTGTGGGTTTATCTATGGTCATCAGTGTTGCCAACAACCAAAACACATGAACATTTTCATTCAGTTTTTTTTAGAATCTTATACATGTAGTTGCCGTTGATGTGGCGTTCGTTTTTTCCACCCTGTCTATACAGATTACCGGTATACGGTAAGGTACCGAAAATAATATAGGCGTGAATATAATTAGAGTAGCCGTGAACTAACATTATAACATGGAAAAATCGTACCTTTTTCTCGCAATACTGGTTAGAGGATGGAGTGATTAATAGTTGACCGTGGGGTTTGAATTTATGGCCGAAGCTGAACGCTGGTCCGCTTTGCTTCAGGTAGCTGAACTTGGGGTCGTGTTCTCCGGGGCCAGGTTGGCACGCCATCGTCTTCTTCCTTACCGCGAAGCCCAGGGTGAACTCCGGAGCTGATCTGCAGCCCAAGTAAATATAAACCATTTCAGGTTAGTAATTATAAACTGTTGATAACTAGGTACGAGGACTTGGCAGAAGCGCGTGGAGCTAACCCATGTGCTTTAGTCCACCAGAGTAAATATTTTTTAACCGAACAATTGTCGTCGCGTGTGATATCCATGGACTTGTTTCTTTAATAAGTCCATGGTGATTGCCCAAAACTCGACGGAGGCGAAAAATATATTGTTTTTAAACAAGGAGTGAAAGCCATTAATTAAGAAGAAATTTCCGGAAATTTCTCGGTCTTCCTTTGTCCATCTGACTTTATTACCAATTTCTAAGATGAAAATTAGTCATATCTCATAATAGTCATAATATAATAAGTTTATGCTATATAAATATGTTGATTATGTTAGCTCATATTTAATACAACTTATTATGACTGTTTCTGTTCTGTAATTTGAATACGTTTGTGACATAAATTTAATTCTTAAGACGAAATTTTGCTGCCAACTGTAGTTTCTTTTGCACGTTCATAATTCGAATTTCGAGTCCAAACTAACGAATACCAATTTCGTTGGTTGATGTAAGTGGGTGGATCAACTTTTTGTTGTTGTTATTCTGTCCCGTAAGCTAGGAGACAACAGTGATAGAGTTTCTTAGAAAAAATGTTATAATACATACTTCCAGCACACTCAGAAGAAAGGCCATAAAAGAATGGGTGTGTAATTGCCAATATAACAGATTTTTTGTGGACTTATATCCTTTGAAATCATAGTTTTAAAGAGTGACCCAGGAGACGTCACCATGGCAACGAGCTACAAAGAAAAGTTGATTGACCCAAGTACATCACAGATTCAGATCAGATGAGATCAGCTCGGAGATACCGTATTATTGCATTGACATCAGTTCAACATAATGTATTCTTAATTTCAGACCATTGAATGGAACTGACTGACAACAAAAACTGGCACACTGAAGATAATGAAAAGCTTGAAGAATTTATCTCGTTGAATCACCATGGAATTGGGGCCAGCACAGTATATTTTACTAACTCTTACTTGCAAAAATTTAAACTAAACTAATATGTTAGTCAATTTGTGACTAGTCGTGACCATGAGACATGAAAACCGCTACAAACAACGGTAGATATTACATATTTACACTACACGCGATGTTTATACGTAAATTAGTATTATTCAAGGCATCATAAGTAATCAATCATGCACACTTATAAATTATATATACCACTTAATCAAAATAATGACTGAATTTGCAACGGATCTAATCAATCACGCCCGAGTAAATGAGGATGCAATAAAAACTAGAACTAGTAATCGTATTCATCCGGGAACTAATTGCCCAACTACGGCGAAGCAAAGGCAGGATAATGATCATTTTCATTTCGCGAGCAACGCGTTGTTTATATACCGTATCGATTAAGAAAATAATCATACTATAAGTCATACAAATCAAGTTTAACATCAAAAAAAAGCCGGTGTTTAAACATAGCATAACACAGACAACAATAAGTACCATTTTGATAAATTTTGTATGTTAAACAAATATCTTGTCGTACATACCTTATTTTTAACTGACTTGTGACAAGTTGCATAACAAGTTGCAGAAAGTGAAAACATTGCAAATGGCCAGAAGGACAGTTTTTTTTAAATTAAATTGTTAAACTTATATTAAGGACATAGTTGATCATTCTCCTGTCCTCTGAAATTTTCATCTTTCAGATATCAAAAAAAAAATGGTTTACAAGTAACATGCGTTAAATTTAATTTTTTCTACCGCTACATAAACGCATATTGCTTGTCTCAGCGCAAACCAACTTGTATATACATATAAGTAGCTATTATATATAAAAAAAAAGGATAACTTAAGCGCTACCATCTAGTGTTATCATTGACCCTAACCAGGGCCCTGCACCTGCCCTCCATCCACGACCCTCATAATGTATTACAATCATTTTGTACTTGTATAAAGAATAAAGGAAATAAAGAAAATAAAGGGAATAAAGGCCCTGTCACTAATATACTAGTAAACATTTTAGTCTACTGGTGCAAATGTGGTTACGGAATTATCGACACATTTTTTGAGTTGTTGTCGATTCTGTAGCTCTGCCTACCCCACTCTGGGAATGAAGGCATGAGTTTGTGTTTAAGGAAAAAGCAAATGACCCAAAACCAAATTGCTCGTACAATGTCGGATTAGGATCAGGACTTACTTGCCGGGAATTTGCGGCAGGTACATGTTGGGCGGTGGCGTCCACATGTCCGAGGACTGGTAGCGCGGTTTCGGGGCCAGGCGGCAGCCGTAGGCAGGGGCGCGCTTGACGCAGATGTTGAAGTGCGGCTGGTACGCCGCTGGGCCCGGCCGGCACGAGCGGTCGCACAGCGGCTCGAACTTCTCCCCCACCACTCCACCCCGTACTTTGTACGGTCCTGGAGGCACACGCAGATTAGTATGCTAGTTAATACGGTCGCATCAAGGGCATGTCGAGACATGCACTAATGAGGATTCGAGGCGTGTTTCTAAGACTACGAAGAGAAGAGTAAGAATTAAAATATGAAGCTGCAAAGTGAGACGACCTTATTAAAGTTATTGGCAGGAACATATTGGCACATCATAAGCTTATGGCTATACGAATACGTCTGGAATGCTATGCTTGCCTCGCAACAGCTCCAGAATATAGACGACCAACGTGAGGTCCCGCCTTGTCTCTAATTTATTATAGCCAACCATACCTAAGACAAATAATGTAGGGTACATCAAAGGGTATATATAGTACGAGTAGGGGTAAACTGAATATAGTTTTAGGTATAAGTATCTGGTAAAATTATTCTGAATTTTATTAATAGATCTCTAGGTTTTGCCCCTGTACCAATGTATGCCTTGTACCAAGTAGTAACGATACTGATTACGATACTCACACATAGCTCCAATACATTGATGGTAGATAAAATCTACGAAGCAAAATTCCACCGTTACGTTAGTTAATTTTGACTTAATTATACCAGCAAATAATTACTTCTACAGTAACACACTGTATAAGAGTTGCTTGCACTAAATGCGGTTACCGGTATCGACGTCAAATTAGAAAAGGGCTATGAAGACCCAAAATATATCTTTAAAGTTTACGTACGAGAGTACGGTATTGCTGTTATGTAAAAGGAGTAATTTGCCTTTGAAATTGTAGAATACAGTTCAACCTTATTAGGTATATTGTTTTCTTAAAACTCGCCTTCTCCTATACAGGGGGAGAGATAAACCATAGTTCGAGGGCAGACTAACGAAAACAATTAGATTTCCAAGAAAACGTCCACAAATTTGCTCAAATTTTGTTCACGGATAATTAAGTAAAGCGATGACAGTTGTTTAGGGCGTAACATTTTGCCCTCTTTCTTTTTATCTTTTTGAGTGTTTTATTTAACCTTCATTTAGTTCCTGGCTCTGATTTTACGTCAATGAGAATTTTAAGTAAAAACCTGTAAAAGTATGTGTATTTTGTTCTGAATTCATAATGGCGGGCGTAAAAAATATTTGACGTCATTATATTTGACACATTTTATTTGATCGACCTGTATAATGTAACGGCATCTTAAAACCCGAATTTGACCACTGCTGACTCTCGTATACTTAAGCACGAAACTGCATTTAACCTGGATGTCAATACAATAAAAAAGAGGCCATAGCAACTCCTGAATGGTTAACAGTAGGTACTTAAGTCTATATATATATCGTTTTTTTAGCAGTAGGTATTAGGAAAAAGAAGAGAAACAGGTGTCGTTAACCTTTTTATTCAAAGGATAGTAATGTATTTATACGATAGTGAAAAAGCGTAAGAATAAAACGACTTAACTCGTAATAAAAAAGGGTATATACATGAACTGAGTATACTAGTTTTAAACCCAATTAAAGACAACAATTAATGATTTTGGGACAACTGGGTTCGTAGTTAGAACGTTTCGCACTCGCAAGACACGACATAGTGACGTTTAAAAACAAATATGTACAAACAAGGTTATGGCGGACTTATTATGCGTCCAATTAAAATTTCAAATTGTCTAATGTGAAAAAATACCTTCCCCCTTAACAATAACGATAGGTATTGTAAAGGGGAGGGTAGGCATTTTTTTACATAACCTTTCTGCTTATAATCATTTAGTTTAAAAAAAATGTTATTCGCAATTTTTATTAACGCTGGAACTACTCAGAAGTTCTTAAATATTCAACGTGTAGAAAAGGCTAGGTTTGATTTATAAATATCCTGAAAAAGTTACTAAAATAAATAAGTAATGAATTCGGATGATTATGACCTAAATCATTTTATGAGTGAAAATAATTATGAAGGTCAATAAAGACAATGTTACGGGACACGATATCTTCAATTTAGTCGCATTATAAGCTTAAAACGTTCCGTTTGTTTGTGACATCTGCTTCTTTGGGTATTTTCATCAAGCAATAATTTTGTGATAAATTAAAATTAACACAAAAAAAAGTTTACGCCTTCTTAATGAATAATCTTTATACGTAAAAGCAAAGCACATGGTAATTTTTAAATTTTCATTACCTATTTAATGTTTTGAATAATTTTCCAGTTATTCCGTCATACTACCGTAAAACATTCCCAATAAAAACCTTACATTTACTTACTTCTTGAAAGGTATTTCTAATGCTATGCTTTCAACTCGTTTTTAATTTGACTGATACTAGTAAGTCTGTATCCAGCTGCTGGGCAGAGGGCTCTCTCCCCTTGATGTCCATAAGTCCCTATGATGTCTCTTCCAGCCAGTTGCTGAAGAATGTATCCAAGTCGTCCTGCCATCTCCGTCTAGGCGAGCTTCGCCCGTTTAGCGGCACCAACTTGATGTGTACGATACAGAAAAAGTCATGAAAATAAAGAATTTAGAGAAATCTTATTAGATACCTTTTTTTCCCATTCCGTGGATGTCGAACAACGGCGCGTAGGGTTTTGCGACGGGCTTGGTGACATTGAACGGGGTCTTTATCCCGAAGGTGTAGGCCGGGGCGCGCTTGATGTTCCCGAAACCATTGCCACCTGAAACCTCGGATTATAAGGCGTCTTGTGAGGATTTCCAATATCAACTCGCTTATGACTTGTCTAACACTTGTTTTCTAGGATCACTTTAAGTGATTCCATATAGAGTCAGCGAGAGAAGTTCCGTTCGCACGCTAATATTAACAAGGCTTAATTTATCAAACTTTTATTTGTGTAGTTCAGCGCAAAGTTGGGTAAAATACAGGTGTCCCAGAAATTAGTGTCAAGCGTAAATCCAGAGGTAGAAGGCCTTAAGGGGCATCCGAATCACGCCCATGTTCTGCGATTTTTGGCAAATAGTTAGTAGGGTAGATCAACTTTTTTGTTAGTCTGTCACGTAAGCCAAGAGATAACAGTGATGGGGTTTTTTGACAAAATGATTATTTACTTATTTATTTTTATGAAACTGTAACAAATTACAAACTGACAACTTTTTACAAATTCGAGGACATTCAGGAAAAAGCCATAAAAGCGTATTAGGTATAAGAAGAAAAATAAGTAATTGTTTTTAAGATTGTTTGTTTATTATGTCAAAGTGTAATTTCCTCTTAACATTTGTAAGTATTGTATGTATTAAAATACTTTTTTGTACTCGTCGATTAAAATGTTTGTATTACGATTTCATAGAGAATACTGTAACGTCACTCTTTTCATCGTTGAATAGTCTATGTTACTTCCGAAACAACCGAAATAACTATTTCGATACGCTCTAGACAACCGAAAAAATTTTGAAAATAGATCTTCGGATTTCCATATGTGTCCTTGTTTAAGGAGCCTCGATCCGATACAAAATTGCCAATCTGTGGCGTTTCGGAACGTAGCAGCGTTGCATCATCTGTCAAAAATCTACTTTTAGTTTTCTTATATACTCGTATTAATGACTTACATTATTAATTTTAATGAACTCGTACAAAAAGTATTGTTCACAATAGTGTCATAATTAAGCTTTTTAATCTCGTACCTTACTTAGGCCACTCAGCAAGCTTCGTGGCCTAAACACGGTACTCGACTAAAAAGCTCTCTATTATAACACGATTACGAAAAATACTATATTGCACCAGAAATAAACTATACAGGGTAAATTGTGTTTGTTTGTATATCGGTAAAAACCATTATAAAGTATATCAGAATGCATCGAGACCAACGTATAAACGCAACTTGTGGAAGTAGGTAATCACGATATTCCTAACCCGCTTCGTTGAAAATACCTACATTTTAATTATGAACTTAATCATAATATTATGAAAAAGCAAGTCTGAGTTAATATTAATTTGTAGAAATATTAATTGCCTGTTCAGGAAGATTATTAAATATGTTTTGTATTTGGCAGTGAGCCGGGTCGCGGCCAGTACCTGTCCGTCTGGCTCAGCGCTGGGGCTTCAAGACTGACACGTCCCACGTGTGCATTTATAACTAGAACCCCGTTCAGAATTAAACCTTATTTTTAAATGTCACCCTGTATTTTTTGGGGCCCTTGTATTTTTTTTAGAAGCGACTGGTTAGAGGAATTATTCTCTTAAAATCGGCTTATCGACCGAGCGAAGTAATTAAAGCAAGTTTTAAACTACCTTATATATAGAGAACGCACGCTTTTATAAACTATGGTTGAGGATGGTTGGCAAATGTTTCAAGCAAGAGTAGGTACACCTTACAGGTCTTTTCTCCTTCTCTTACCAAGTAAGTATGGAATATCGTATTTCTGCGGGCCAGGCGTCTTGTCTCCTGCGATCGTCCCGCGCGGCTTCGTCGGCTTGGACGGAATCTGCTTCATTACCCTCTCCCTGCACTCATGGCTCAATGGTAACAAGGTCACTGTTGGCTTCATGGTAGATATTTCAATAATTAATAGGTAAAGATAATATTGAAATTATATAAAATTGGTAGTATGTTATATAAGTAATAATATTATCCGACATTGACAGTTTTTTTTATAAATGTTTATGGCCTGATAGTAAAACTAACAGATAACAGAGCAAGAACAGATTCATAAAATGTTATGAATAACAGACGTACATGGAAGTAATAACACGTAATAAGTAGGTACTATTTTTTTTTTCAAATCTAACTCTGATAAACGATCAATTTTAATATGATGTGTCCAACCAATCTAGTCCAGGGAAAAAGGTCATGCAGGGAGTAATAAAGAAATTTAAATTTACTGCATTATAAAACTATGTCCTTACTTGAAAATAAAATCGTACAACTTGATGAATTGCGCATCGAGGGGTCCGTATCGCCACACTGTAGATCTCCAATCGGACTGACCTATTTCTACCATTTAAAAAAACGTTATTTTTTGCGTTTATTAAGGCGGTTTTTTGTTTTCAAAACCTTTATTTTATTTTACACTTTTTAGTGATCTTAATAAGCTGTTAGCTTCTTCCAGTTCTTAATTGATATGAAACATTGAGACATTTCAAGCTCGCCGCAAGCAACGCCGCGGGAAGTCATAGTCATATTTAATACAACTAAATGTTCTTCGTTACAATTACTCAACTATCTTAATCGAGATATATCTTATCGCCATCCTTGAGGATCAATAGGTACCGTTGAGGAGTTCCGGTAGCCATTTGTGGTCTTCATCATCAGTTCCACTTCACCAAATGATACTTACTGAATGAAAATGCTGCACTTGTTACGAAAGTTGTTGATAAAAAATATTGCATGAGCACAGTTCACACTTGACCGTTTCTAGTACTCGTGGTATTTTTAAAGAGCTATCTCATGTCATGTCATGACCCCTCATTCGATGTCATAATGTCAAATTAAAATACATTTATCTGCGAACATATCATAAGTCCTCTATAGTAGAGACCCGTAAAAACCCGTTAAAACCCGTAGGAAATGAACAGCATTATTACAACTAATTTTACTATGAGAACTGTCTTGTCTGTGGTAGTAGATAAAATCTGTACTGTAAATGGTTATTACGGTATAGATTTTTGTAACGTTATGAATTTAAATTTGGAACACCTATCAAAATTCAAGAGAGTTTCTATTCTAGTATTCATAGATATTAAAACAGTTATCGACTCGAAATGTGAATTCAGTATATTTTTTTAAAATAAACCGCACGACATTTGATCCCGAATGACTTGAGAATAGGGACTTCATTCGGTTGTATAAGTTTTTTTTAAACTTTCGTAACTCAAAAAATTAGGCCGTTTCGTAAATGCTTTAATACTGTAATTAATTACATTGTTCGCTCAAGTACTTGTGCTTGCGTTTTATGTCTCCCTCGCTACCTGCAACCTTATTCCAGCGAGTGGCTTATCTCAGTCCGATTTGTCGTTTAAGTTTATCGGGCAGCTGCGCCACATAATTTCGGTGGTCTCCGTCTTAAAAGGAAGTAGGCCACATTACATAAGCTTCTCGAATACACATCTCACGATTACATTGTAGATAAAAAAGCAAACAATCAGGACAAAAATCAAATCAGGCAAATAAAAACTGGTGGAGAATTCCTACGGGGCAGGAAATTGAGCTGCACCGGATATCGTCGCACCGGAACGACGTGCGACGGAGCAATGGCTTCCGGTCGAGGTGGGCGGTCTTCATTATTCCCTCATTCTCTCACATTTCAATTCTGTATAACGGTGTTTAATTTTAAATCATATTTCATTAACGTGTTTCCTGTCTGACGTGATTAATGTATACAGTATACAGTAAGCATTAATGTTAAAAATAATTAAGGTAAGTCAGAGTTTAACATTTATTGATGTTATTCGGCTGGGCACAGCAATGGTGACACCATTGCCATTCTATTGATTTCAAATAATCTTGCTTTTTAGATTGCTGTTCTATTATTTTGTCGATCGAGAGATCGCGAGATTATTCAGCACGGTAAAACCACAGAGTCGTTGACGTGTTTTGGGATTGTTTTTAACTCTGCTGCCATTACGAGTACCTTCAAGTAAATAAGAGCTTTCGTAAGAGCAGCTCTAATGCTTTTGATGTTAATTAACCGTCTTGAATAGAGGCCCTGTAGGGTGACAAGAAAGAGTTTACGATGCTGCCCCGAATTAAGACTGTGAGAAGAATAAGGGCGCGACGCGACTTTACAGTGGGAACTCAGTCTTACTGCATTACCTTACCGTATGTGTAGAATGAAACTAAAGATCAAACGCCAGTATGGATAAAGTAAAAGGCCATTAAGCATTGCAAAATATCAAATAATGTCCGTACCTCAGAATATCGTGAGAGAATTGCTTACTATTTAACGCAAATAAGTAAACAAAGAATTTAGTAACTATTATTAACAAATGAGCGATAAATTACAAAAAACGACTAGGTGTGTTTACCCGTGCAGGGAATATGAAGGCCCAGAAATGCTATTCTATACACGTAATTAATTTCGCGATGTCGGGATCCACTGTTAATATCTCTTGATCTCTTTCGACTGCTCCGCTAAGCCTCGTGATTGTGAGGTCGGACACTCATTCAGGAATGCTCAGGGCAGCGTTTGTGGATAAGAAATAAAGGTTTTATTTAAGTCTATTTATTTAGCATAACCAATGATTCTTATTATCATTTGTTTTCTTTTGGTCTTCTTCATCATTATTGTAACAATATAAGACTTTGTTACACGACTTTAAGAAAACCATAGTCAAAATATAATTCAAATGTCGTATGCTAGGTACTACCCGATTTTTATATCTTAAGTTGCCCGTGTGGTTACCGGGATAGAATAGTGCCACTCCATTTCTTCCCGTGGATGTCGTAAGAGGCGACTAAGGGAATATAGGCTTGTAGTACTGTTAGACGATGGGCTTGCAACCTGTCACTAATACACTGGTAAACATCTTAGCCTGATTTTGCAAAATGTGGTTACAGAATTATCAACAAGTTATTAGAGTTGTTGGTAATTCTGTAGCTCTGCCTACCCCACTCTGGGAATGAAGGCGTGAGTTTATGTATGTATGTATGTAAGTTTTAGATTTAGTCTTCGGTACTTAATTTTAGTTTTAAATATGAGGTTATTCAATAAATATTTGTGATTTGCGTTTACGTAGGTAAAACATTTAAACGGAGTCACAAATCTCAGAAAGTAAACGAGAAATTGTGTAGACCTACTTATTCCATTTTTATTGTCATTTCATATATAATCTGAAAATAATCGAAGTATATCGCCTAGCACGAGTACTTTATTGCTAAGCCCTCAATGCCGTTAAATCCATCTATAAATGTAAGTACTTTGACGATTCCCGAACAATATACTTTACTTGAAAGGTAAGTAAGTACTTACATTTTATACGAGAAGATGGGGTATATAATGCCTCGTTGCCTTTCGGCAGGTTTGCTTCACTAAACTTTATTACATCTTTTGTTATAAGTACTAACAGGCCTGAAGCGTGAAAATCTCTGAGTTTTAGGGGCCCTTTAACTATCAGGAAATAAATAATGGGCTTGCTCGTTAACCAATGAATTAATAGTTCTGTTACACAGCCTTCATCATAAAAATGTATGGATCCCGTGGGAATTTAATGAAATGACGGCAAATAAGTCCCTAGCAGGATATTACTCAGAAAAAATAAATTCGGGCCGAAACAATAATGCAGAGCGTTCGAGTTGAAAATCAATGAAAAGGGTCCTCTCAGTACCGCATAAGCTCTTTGAAAAAAGTTCCCAGTTTGAATTGACTTTCCCTGTTCGGGGCCGAAGTTTTGGTACGCCTCAGTTGGTCGTATCGCGGGTGACCCATTTCAAATGTCATTGTTAAGTCGACATGTAGTCTCCTCGACGTATACTCCTTTACGCAGAAGAGGGCCTGTCGTTACTCACTAACTTTACTGTTACGCAGACATTCCGGACCTTTGAATTGTTAAAATCGTGTCGATACGTTTCACGGAACTTTATTCGATTATTTGTATGTCAACCGGTTTTACCGTGGGATGAAAATTACGTTTTCAAAAATCGGTGTAAATTCCCGTCGTCCTTTTGTTCTATTTTCACAGCTAAGGTATTGATTAATTTATGAGCTGAAATATGGCAGTGATGTAGCTCAACGGCCTCGGATATAAATATATTGAAAAACACGATGAATTTCATATAAGTCAGGGTTCAACACGGTCGTCATCAAGTTCATTTTTGATACCTAGGTATTGTTAGAAACTCGTATGTATGTAACATAAGCCAGCAGAACACAAAAATGTGAACACTGTTGTTGGGCCCGTATCGACGTGCTTATTATGTATGTTTGTATCGCAACTATACATATAAAAAAACGACAGCACCTGTGTGTTAAAAAATATTCATGTCATTTACATACTTCTGAGAGATTTTTTGTATGAAATTCACAAGGGAGAAGGTTTAAATAAAAATAAGTAAATCATTTACAAAACAATGAATAGACTCCAAGATGAGCTATTAGTTTACAATACTATAAGTGGGACACGCCTGTACTATTTAAATTTATTTAAAAATGACTATTGTTTTCCTTTTTTTGAAGTCAGCTCATTATTGTGTTTAATTATTAACTTTTTGGTGGAGTCTGTAATTGTGTATTCAAACTTTTTTTTTTCGAACGGTGTGCAAGGACGTCACCTTTTATTGTATGTAAATTTAATGGTCATTTATTATTACACAATTAAGTAAAGTAGGTACCCACCCAATTAAATATACAAGGCTGCTGATGATTTATTCAATCCTCCGGGATACCAGGGGCCGCGTTGAGTCGATATGTCGTATTAACACGTTGAAATTGGTTAAATAATTTTAATGATTTTGGCAAAACCAACGTTACTGATAAGTTATTGTTGCCACTGTACTTTTTAGGGTCCCGTAGTAAACAAGGAACTCTGATGCCCTTATTAATAAACGTGGAGTAACCGTCGAGTAGCTAAACCATGCTTTGTCCTTATCTGTCATATTCAAATGTCACAATGACAGATAAGGATAAAACATGGTTTAGCTACCCCACAGTTACTCCACGTTTATTTATAAGGGCATTTTAGTTTTGCCATGACCGTGTTTTCGTCTGTCCGCGGTTTAACTCAGAGACTATTTGTACTAAAAAGCTGTAATTTTACACTGCTATACATTGAAATTATGCCGAAAAAATTGTAAAAAAATATGTTGTTTTTTTTAAAGACAAAGATAAAGACATTTATTCAGTAAGTAGGCCGCACGGTCACTTTTACACGTCAAGAATCTACCAGCGCAAGAGGAGACCACTGCTGAGAAGAAACGCCGCAAGAAATTCAGCAGTCAGTATTTTTTTAAATATATTTAATATTAAAATGGTACAGTCAACAGCATAAATAAGTGATCATTTATGTACCTTGTCACTTTAACGTTGTATTTGGAATGTTATAGGAAATGGTGAAACGATTGAAAGCGACAAGGTACAGTAATGATCTCTTATTTATCCTGTTGACTGTACTACTTAGTCTAGCATTATATAAATCTATAAATAGCCAATTAAAAAATATTTCAAATATCCTGCGTAGTTTCCGCAGGAAAACACACCAAAATCTTAAGAGAGAAATAAAGAGAGAAAAGGAAAAAAGAACACTACTTATGTCTATATAAGACGGTGCAAGACGACCACATAAGATTGATATGTTTTCCTACATCAACGGTGTCCCCTAGACAAGATAATGCTTTTGAATTTTGATTAAGTTTCGGGTTTAGGCCAAGGATTTTTGTCTATTAGATAGTCCTCGATCCTATAATACGCTTTAGACATTAATATTTTTTCAGTTATCTCCCATACTATCTAAAAACTTGAATCTCTGATAAGCTGTTCGTTTTATTTGCTATACTATTAAATAAATTAAGACTCACGTTTAGTATACCGACAAGATCATCGATATATAAAAGATTAAAAAAACTATGGATAACCAAACTAATAATCCATTAGAATGCAAGAAATGTAACTGAATTTTATTTCAACAATGCATTTACTTTGTTAGCAGTTTGACTTAACTAAATTCAAACAACGGGATGCACGTATTACGCAGCAAAAAATGTGCTTCTAGCGGGCTGAACAAACGGCGAAATGTATTTAAACTGTAAGGCGAGAGCTCGTAATGAAGTTTACACAGCTCTCCAAAACCGACGGAACCCACCGAGACCATTTTACAATAACTCACAGTAAAATTCTCCCATCAACTGTTAACGACACTAATTTTCTTTGGCCTCTATTCTACTGGCTTAAACCATATTGCCTTCGACTTGTTATTGTATTGTTTTTAACTCTACCGCAATTACTGTCTTAATAAAAGCTATCGTAACGTTCATAATACGATAATATACCAAAAGTAATATTACTATAGACAGAGTAGAATAGACCATTTAGATAAAAAAAAACTAATTTATATTTTTAGTTTGAGTTACAAATGTTATAAGTTTGGCTCCAGTTGCTGCAGCGGATTTTGTAAAGTACTGCATAGTAAAGGAACCGAACGAGGTTATTTATTTACTTACTATATCATTTACTATCGGCTTTGTACTAAAATGGAAAACACGTTAGGATTAGTTGAACCCGTCTGTATGGCACGTTTGTTTTTAACTCACTATTGTCATGAGATTTGGTTACTTATTTATTTTATCACTTTTGGATTTTTTGGGTTATTTATTTCTTGTATTAAATGTTCAAAAGTTCGGAACCTAGGTACGGATTGCATTGCCAGAATCGATTTCGAGATAAATTATTCGCTCATAATTCATAATGAAGGTTTGTATTAATTATGCATTGTTTTGTAACATCCGGTAATGTCTGATACTCGTTACTGCTGCGTTCTGGTATGCAATGCATTACCTTCGGATTATAGAAACTTTAATTTATCCATGAGTTGTTACAGTGCAAAGGTATAGCGCCATAAGTAAACATTTCATTTTATTATTTAAAGATTGTGTGATGTTGTTTTCGGACTTGGCACTCGGGCTTTATTAAACTCGGTAAAACTATATCGCTTTTTGAAATGCTATCGTATTGTTATTAACTCGGCTGCCATTACGTCATGTACACAAAAGCTGTCGTAATGTTGTCAATACGACAACATGTCAAAAGTGATATAGTTTTACCGAGTAGAACCAAGCTAATCCTATTGACCGAGGTGATGCAGCAAAACAAACCCTTTTACAGGTAGATACTCGTATCTTGGCCTTAAAAGTTGCTTAAAGTTGAAAAAAAGACCGTCTGTGTTCAAATTCGACGCAGAACCTGTTCATTTCGTCGTCTACGTCTTATAAGCTATGAGAACTACTGCATTTTAAAATTATTCTACAACGTTGTAAAATGTTTATAACCAACTTGTAATATTGTTCCTCAAAATGCACTACAATTTAATTTAATAGCGAATAATTGATTAGCTTAACTAAGTGCGCGCCGCGCTCTAGATTAATATACTCTTTGGTTATTCCGATTGCTTCAAATATCAAAACAACACGTTAAACGGAATATGGATTCATGATACCGTGGTTGTGCTATTGCAAACGTTTCGCAAAATGGATCGAGTGAATTTTACTATAAACGGGAAGAAGTACAGTGGTGCGTAATGTTATAAAATAAACCACTAACTAACGTCAAAGTCATGATGGTTTAACCAAGTTAAATAGTGGCCCAGTGCAAGTTAAACAAAAGTTTGTAATAATGTTATTTTGTGCCTCTGATTGAAGTTAAGTTGTCCTACAAAAAATCAGTTTTGTCTTTAGAAATAAACGTTACATGAATATCGCACATTTTTAAGTGTTTTCCTTCTCGATGAACATGGATAAATTGAACCAAAATAAGTGATCTCACATGGAGCCGCACCAAAAGCCTCCCTTGGGACTAAAGAGAATTCATACAATCAAACCTGGGATTATATCAGAAATTCCCCTCGACTTCTTTGTCACGCCGTTTTCCCCTATATTTCACGACGAAAGAGACGCATTGAGCGTCAAAAATGCCACAGTTGCACTGAATTGATACGTGATTTAAACTCCCGTTACCTTTCTGTTACATTAATATCCGAAAGTAAACTGGGGCTTTTTTCCAAATTGGTTAAACCCATCCTGCTGTGATTTCGTTATTATATTATAGACGTTATAGGGGCTCTTCGTAATAAATTAAATACGAGACTACTTAATTTCATGACGCAAGAGGCTTTTTAAACCTACTTGACCGTATCTACTTAGTTATGTTCAGTGTTGTGTTTCGGTGTCAGTGAAATCAATAGCAGAGGCTTCTTTTTTGAAGGCAAAAAACAAGGCATGTTAGCACACATGGCTCCATTATAGCCATCTAGTAAAAGTGACATTACACTCATAGATATTTGCATTCTCAAGAATCTAATTCTAAGAATGCAATTGCGTTGCTACATTAGTGGTTTCACTGGTTGTTTTATGCAATGGAACGCAATAATGCACAAGGTTCTACCGTCACTAAATTTCTTAGTCGTTAGGGTTGACAACGCATTTGAAATATTCAAGTCCCAAATGTCTACAGACCAGATGTATCAGAGCCCACTTACCATCAGGTGGCCTGTGTGCTGAAAAATCCATAAGGTTTTATAATGTGTTGTAGCCGGGCACGAGGTGTCGGTAGACACGACGCTGAACGAGTTCATCCGAAGGCGGGCGGACTTGCGCGGCACCAAGTACATGTGCCTGGAGGGCGGCTGCGGCGCATGCGTCGTGGCCGTGCGCGCGCGCAACGCCACCACTGGCGAGTACACCACCTTCTCTGTCAACTCCGTACGTGGTCAAACTTAAACCCTTCGATCTAATTAGGATTAAATTAATTACTCAAAAAGTACTTAATACAACCAATCGGAGGCACCAGTTTTTCTTATGCTATACTCATACAAGCTGGCCTAGTTTCCTCACTAAAGTCTGACCAACAAATCATGTTAAAATTAGCAATATATGACTCGCTGGCTGGATCTACTCTCTGTTACTGTTTCAGTGTTTAGTGGCCGTTTTGTCGTGTGAAGATTGGGACATTACAACTATAGAGGGAATAGGTAGTAGGGAGAAAGGGTACAATGTCATACAAAAACGGCTCAACAACTTCTTTGGCTCCCAATGTGGATACTGTAGTCCGGGTTTTGTCATGAGTATGTACAGGTATGTACAAGTTACCTTCTGGTTTTATATTTGTCAGTTCACATGTGTCCAAAGATCACAGCTACATCCCTACCAAAATTTCGTCCCTGCTTTCACCATACTTTCTTGGTTACAGCTAATGAGTTGGTACCCTGACTCTGTACACGATGATAAAGCAATCTGAATACTATGACGGATTATAAATTTCATTATAATTATTTCTTTACTCTCTATTTTCAGTCTCGTGCAAAGTAGTGAACACCATTTGTCTGAAGAGCAAATTGAAAGATCTTTTGGTAGTAATTTGTGTCGATGTACGGGTTATCGACCTATTCTCGAGGCATTCAAATCATTTGCTGTGGACCCGAACCCGAAAACAATAAAGAAAATAAAAGACATTGAAGACGTCGGCGAATTGGTCTGCCCCAAGTCAGGTAGAAAATGCGGAGGTACCTGTGAAAGTAATAGCAATTACTTGGATTGGTGTCTCGTCAGTACTAAGACACTAAGCATTGAACCTTCACCACCTAAGAAAATATCACTGTCTGATGGCAGATTGTGGTATAAAGTGAACAATGTACGATCCATTTTTGAGACCCTCGATCAAGTGAAAGGTTACGACAATTACATGTTAGTTGCTGGAAACACGTCTAGAGGTAAGAAGTAAACAAGTTGTGCAGTGTTGGTGTAGTCAGTGTCTATGTTTATTATGTCTCAATTTTTCCATTTCAGGGGCGTATCCTATAATATTTTATCCCAAGTTGGTAATTGACGTAAGTAGCGTCGCTGAGTTACGCTCTCACTATCTGGATGTGAACTTGATCCTTGGAGCTAATATGACTATAACGGACACTATTAACTTATTTGAGGAATTGTGTAAAACTGATGAAAACTTTTGGTACCTAAGAATTTTAACAGAACATTTGCAACAAGTGGCCCATATTCCTGTTCGAAACGTAAGTTTCCATTTTTACTTCGGCTAAGAGTTAAATCCCAAATGGGTGAAAATAACATCAAATATTTCTGCGCAGATTGGTACTCTTGCCGGAAATTTGATTTTGAAGCACGAACATCCTGATTTTCAGTCAGACGTATTTCTTCTTTTTTCTTGTGTTGGAGCGACTGTAACACTGGGTAAATGTTGTCTTACAGTTATGTTAATTTAGTTTTACATACAATTGTAACAATTAAATATATTTTTTCAGTGGATCGTAACATGAAACGGACAGAAATATCAGTTACCGATTTTTTAAATACTAATGTAATCGGCAAAGTGATGACGCAAATAAAATTGCCGCCATTATCCCGGCACTACAAGTTAGTCACTTATAAGGTAACCATTTTCGTTAGTGAAATCCTACTAATATTATTAATGCGGAAGTTTGTGTGTGTATGTGTGTTTGTTTGTTACTTCATCACACTACAATAACTGAACGGATTTGGATGAAATTTAAAATGGAGATAGTTTATACCCTGGATTAGTACATAATCCTTTTTATCCCGCAATTTTTTTTAAAGTTCTATTAAGTATTTAATAGTTTTGGTCCACGAATGTCTATTAACATAATTAATTAATTTGCCAATTTTGTAACGTAGATATACTCAATATATATACATAAAACACCTAACACATTATTGCTCACTAAATGTTTGTACTAATATTTCTTCGTAGATCGCTCCAAAGCAACAAAACGCCCACGCTGAAATTAATTCAGCGTTTCTCTTCAAGCTCGATCCCAAGTCCCACGACGTACTCGCAGCTTCGATTGTGTACGGAGGTATCAACCCCTCGTTTACCCATGCGTATAATACAGAAAAGTATTTAATTGGGCGCAATATTTTTACCAACGAAGTATTGCAAGGAGCACTGTACTGCTTAGGCAAAGAGATTAATCCAGATTTCAACCCACCCGAGCCCTTACCGCATTTTAGGAAAAAAGTGTCACTAGCACTATTTTATAAGGTAATTTTACATCGTGAATTCTTATGTTGTTTAAATGTAATTTACTTCTTAAATAATATCTGCACAAAATGTAGACTATCAAAGCTTTAATTATTACGTGACCTTAGACAAGGTGCTTAACGCTAACCTAAGCGATTTTCGAAAAATGTTAAAATTTATGGAATTGACACAAGCGCTCAACGCGGTCGCCCACCAGGGGGTCTAATATAGCTGCATTTATCGCGAGACAAGATGTGGATAAAGCATCCGTCACTGTCGTGCTTATATGTATGTATAAAGTCAGAAAATGACGGATGTACTCACGACATACGATAAAATAGCACTAAATACCCTTGTTTTAATATTACTTAATCTACAAAGACTTGCTAGTAGTTTCATTATTAAATGATATCTGTATTTTTCTATTAATTTCTGTTGAAATTAACAGTGTATTATCAAGCTTTGCCCAAATAACATTTTGGATCCTAAATATGCATCGGGTGGAACAACTTCCTATGAGGACAGACCACCAGTAAGCCGGAGCTACCAGGAATACGATACCAATAAAGCTGACTACCCCATAACTCAACCACTTCTGAAGAAAGAAGGACTTATTCAGTGCGCTGGAGAGGCCAAGTACAGTGACGACCTTCCTACAATCGCAGAAGAAGTTTTTGGATCATTTGTAACGTCTACAGTCGCTAGAGCAGAGATAGAATCCGTTGATTTTTCTGATGCTTTGGTAAGCTATGTTGATTAAAGGACGAACATAAATATAATTCATTTCACAGATTCAAAGTGTTAAATGTGTGATTGATTTCTCGTTTTAGAAAATAAATGGCGTGATTGCCGTTTACACATCTAAGGATATCCCGGGGGTAAACAGTATAGTTCGTGGAGACTTCCAAGTTTTATATGAAAACGAAGAACTTTTGGCTAGTGACAAAATTTTATATTTTGACCAGCCTGTTGCCCTAGTTGTGGCTGAAACTCAAGTGTTGGCAGATCAAGTGTCACATTTGGTAAAAGTAAAGTATAAAAACGTCTCCAAGAAACCAATTATCTTTACCATTCAAGATGCTATCGATGCGCCTCCACTGGAAAATAGGCTTGTTCCCTATCCGGGAATAACACCAGCAGACAGAGGAGCTAACGTTCAGAAAGTTATTAAAGGACAATTCTATTCACCACGGCAATACCATCATATGATGGAACTGCACACTTCAGTCACAAGGCCAGTAGACAATGGTTATGAAGTAGACTGTTCATCTCAGTGGCCGGATGTCACACAAGCGGGTATAGCCCAACTTCTTGAAATCCCAGAAAATTTGTAAGTTCCTATGACATAAGGTACCTACTGAACGCGTCGTATTTCAACTGTATTTTTGCATTTATTATTGTAAACATGCATTCGTTACATTTCATGTTTAGCACTGAACGAATTACGGCTGACAAGATGATATTAAATTTCATGGTTGCAGAGTTATCGTTCGGACGAGACGATGCGGGGGCGCCTTTGGTTGCAAGATTGCCAGGCAGATGTTTGCCGCGTGTGGCACTGCTTTAGTCTCCTACAAGTTGAATAAACCTTGCCGGATAGCCATGAGGATGCCAGACATTATGCGAATAACTGGAAAGAGGCCTAACAGCAGGCTTGATTACGAGGTAGGGAAGTAAAAATAAAATACTACTTCATTTTATATAAAGGCTTATTTAAAAAAAAAGGTTATTCCTTGTTTATCATACCTATTCTGACTAATGGAAACTCAAGCCATTTTTGAGTTCTTCTACGCAAATTACCTTTGGTACAAAGTGAAGGCTAGCTTTTTATACGTATAGTTTGACTATGAAACGTCAAAAACAAGCATTGATCATTGAAAAGTTAGAAACCGAAACTCAACTAGCGTTTATAGCAATATGTATGACGCATTCTTATACTTTTTATATACTTAACATAATTGACACTCAAAAGCTCTTGACGAATCATTGTTCTAAGGAGTTAGAGCTCATCATCAGATCACATTACTTACATACGTACTTACTTGCATACATACATATTTACTTTCATATTTAGATACATAGGAGCATTACTGTTTTTTTATATACTCGTATTTAGATGCATACTATATTTATAATAGTTACTTTAAAATATTATTTTGAAAATTTTGCAATTGCGGAATGACGTGATTTATGTGATTATTTGATTAACCATAAAAACAACGTAAAAACTATTCTGTTAACTACGATGTTAAGATTACCTTCCATTTGCGGACTTGTATTCCCACACATTGTACAGAGCAATAGGTTCAAGGTCATCAAGGTATTTTAGCTTTGTTTGAGTGAGCTTTACGCATAGAGAGTTCATAAATATGTGTACACTTTATAACCTTGTCTATTTCATGTCATGTTTCAACTGCCAAATATAAATTGTCACAGCGATTAAAGTGTACACATACATATTTATGAACTCGACTGTACAAAGTTTTATCGAGAAGGATTTTATTGCCAACTTTAATGCTCACACTCACACTCACTAAATGCTATATTTATTAAGCAGAAGCTTTATGTTTGTAATGAATGTCGTAATTTTCACAATTTTCTCCGCATAGGTGGGAGTGGATGGGAACGGCCAAATTCAATATATGGATTCAACATTTTATGTAAATGATGGGATGTCCAGAAATGAGAATGAAAATACGTACGCAACAGACTCAATTAAGAATTGCTACAACCCTGACCGTTGGAAAGTCGATAGTTTCGGCCCGATTACTGATGCTCCGACTAATTGTTTCATGAGAGGTCCAGGTAACTACTTCGACAGCGTAATCAAGTTAGATAAGATATCGTTAAAATATCGTACGCGAGTAAGAAATTACATCTTAATTTATTTCAGGTGGTTTTGAAGGCATTGGGGCTATTGAACACATTATGGAACACATATCAGCTGACTTGAGAAAAGATCCTATTTCCGTTCGTTTTGCTAATTACCGAGCAGATGATAATCAACTGCCTGACCTTATTCCAATGTTTTTGGAGAAAACTGATTATCACAAAAGGCTTGAATTTATCAAAGAATTTAATGCTAAGAACCGATGGAAGAAACGTGCTATGAGAATAAATAATATGGCTTTTCCTACAAAGTACCTTGGCAATTACGGAGCTCTTGTTTCAATTTACCATGGGGATGGAAGCGTCGTCGTCAGCATCGGTGGTATTGAGTTAGGACAAGGAATAAACACAAAAATTGCTCAAGTAGCTGCTAATGAATTCAAAATACCAGTGGAGAAAGTAGCTGTTTTAGCAGCTCATAATTTAACTACTCCTAATAACTTTTCAACTGCTTCAAGTTTAACAACTGAATGTTGCGCGTTGTCTGTTATAAGATCTTGTCAGCAACTAAATGCTAGATTAGCTCCAGTTCAAGCAGCAATGCCCACTGCGACCTGGCAAGAAGTGGTCTTCCAAGCCGACCTGCAAGGTATTCTTCTTCAAGCTAACTACGAAACGAGTCCCAATGATCCTCGTTTAGTAAATTATTCAATTTTCGGTATTGCCACGACGGAGGTCGAGATTGACGTTTTGACTGGCACGAAATGGATAGTTCGCGCAGACGTATTTGAGGACGTAGGACGCAGCCTTAATCCCGCTTTAGACGTAGGCCAGGTGAGAATATATTTTACCACAGGAGCCTACTTGACCGATATATTGATAGAATAATATTTTTTCATCGCTCGAACCATGATACTCTTCCTAAATTCAATACTGTATTTTCCTATTATGTATACGGAAATGTTTTAAAATCATTAATCAAAAAGGGATATTTCAGGTAGAAGGAGCGTTTGTGCAAAGTTTATCCCTATGGATGACGGAAGATATGGTGTTTAATGATCACTCTGGAGAAATTTACACTGATCGGACATGGAACTACCACATTATAGGCGCCAAGGACATCCCATTCGACTACCGCATATATCTGAGTCGAAACCGGCCCAACCCAGTGGGCATATTGGGATCCAAAGGTTCATCTATTTAAGTTGTGTGTTCAATAGTATTGTATTTAACAGTGTCACATAAGATTACATTTTATAGATGTATTGTGAGAACACTCACCGATAGGCTAGTTATTGAGCCTATCCTACTCCGATCACCATTTGCATTAAATAGTAAAGTAACAAGTGCGGAAAGTAAGTATGTCATTTTGCACGAGTCGAGGTGTCTTGGCTTGGCCCGAGTTGCAAGCGAGGGGCAAAAGTCGGGGCGAGTGAAAATGACAGTTCCGCACGTGTATCAAAAGACGTTTTTTTTATACATTTGCGAAAAAATGTGTATCTGTGTATATGTGGGTATCTGTTTATCTGTCCTCTTCCCGCCGGACCTCAGAAGTGAGCTTAGCGTGTGCGTGCACGCATTCTGTCCGAAATTACTTAAATTTTAATAAAACTACATATTAAAACCAAAATACCAGGAGTGCATAAACATTACAAGTTCCTTGACGTGTGTGAGTCATCCGCGGTGTGTCGTGTGCAAGCCGCTGCGCCGCACCGTGCTTAGTTATCGCCTGCGATCTAAGTTACGCTACGCACCTCCTTTTTACCTCTGCGTTCCTGGTATTTTATTTAAACAAGCAATGTCATTGGTTTTTGTCGTTGGTTTGGTTTTGATCACGGTTTAGTATATTTCAAAAAAAATAGAAAAGTAAAATAACAGTAACAACACCCACATACACTCATACACACATACACATGTGCGGAACTGTCGATTTCACTCGTCCCGACTCTTGCCCCTCGCTTGCAGCTTGGGTCAATAGACCTCGGAACTCGTGCAAAATTATATACTTTTTGCATTTGTATCAAAATGTATTATTAATTTCCCGTATGATACAACAATTTCCGCATTTTGTAAATGTGTAAATTTGTATTTATATCCACGTTGTTAGCTATAGGAGAGCCTCCACTTTGCTTGAGCCATGTGCTGGTGGACTCTCTGAGGGAAGCCATCCAGGCGTCCAGACGAGACAGTGGATACGATACAAAGCATTTTCTCAATGTGGGTAAGTGATAGCTACGTGAGTCCACACATCACTGAAGAAATAACGTCATGAGGTCGAGATCTTATGTTAAACTTTTACTTATCTTGAGTAGTATCAAAGAAAATTACTTACGATTGTCGTGATTGCCTAATTAAAGGAAACATGATTATAGCAATCAAGCTTCTTCTTACTATTTATTACTATCCTAATTAGGTTATAAAAAAAACTTCTAATATTGGTTTAGGTACCGTAATACGGACTTGGAGGTAAAAATACAAAAGTTTTATGTTTGCAGATGTTCCAGTTACCAATGAGAGTGTCGTCGAAGCAGCAGACGTGAAGATTAGCGAGTTTCTGCTTAATTAGTAATTTGTGTATAATAGTAATAAAATGATTTCTCGTGGGCCCCAGGTTACAGCTAATCCATTAACTCAGTGCAGGTAATGAAAAAAAGATGAATGATGTTAATTCAGTAAGTACTGGCATGTTTACACGTGAGAAAACAGAAATTTACCAGCGATTCCCAAGATGAAACCACGGCTGAAAACAATTGCTTCTAACTCAGCAGTCAGTCATTCTTTAACATAATGAAATATGACGATGCTAATAATAATAATAAATTAATAAATTATTATTGGTGCTTACCTCTCCCAAAGGATTGGGCTAACTATACAGAGAGGTAATAAGGCCGGTGTCATTAAGGACCATGCCGTATGCGGATCTGCTTGAGGGGGTGTTCTTTTTATAGTGGTGATTATTATTTACATATTTAATATTTGAGTAGCTTAGTTTTATTTCAATATTTTAT
Organism: Acleris emargana; assembly: GCA_927399475.2. Classification (NCBI taxonomy): domain Eukaryota; kingdom Metazoa; phylum Arthropoda; class Insecta; order Lepidoptera; family Tortricidae; genus Acleris; species Acleris emargana. Next base: position 4,938,020 of record OV656848.1, on the reverse strand, counting down.
ATAAGTTTGGTTTTAACTTTTAATTGTAGTACCTATATTATATTATTTGTTTATGTTTTATGTTCTTCTAAATAAATTTGTACACTTGCTTACTCGATGCCCAACCTTTCACTTTTCTCAACCTCTCAAGGGTTAGCTGGAAGAGATCTCCTCTCCCCCTCTTTTTTCTTATTTTCTTTTGTACAGTAAAGTGTTGACATACATACATACATAATACTTAAACTATGAATAAAAAGTAAAATTTAAAAAATCACCGTACTTGAACTAGTTGATCATAGGAATAAATTATTTCGAAAATGCCTACTTCTTAACGCTATTGCATCAGTGTTGATTTTTTATAACTTTTAGGTACCTATTCTTTTATTTTGATCTGAGAAAAACAAAACCAGTATTACACATTACCATAGTCATAATTGTAATATTTAAAAAATATACCGGGGTATTTGATTCTATAGCCAACATAAAGTAATTTACTCAAATCATCACCGCAAGGGCATACTTAAGTAACTAATACGATTTCCCTTTTGGTATCACCCGCCACTAGCAGGTCAACCTATTAACTTGATACGCTCTGTCTACAATTAATGATGTCGAAAATAGAACGCCAGGAACAAAATAACGCCTTGGAAACGAATTATGAATGAACATTATGATAATTATAAGGGCGTAATAAAGTGGATCAACCTATCTCATTTGAGGTTTTCTGGGCCGCGGGTAGTTACGAAGGCAATAAACCCAGTTATGTCTCGGCCGGTAGGTATTCTCCACGTAATCAAATAAGCGGAGTACAGCCAACGGATTTACGACCGACAAAGCAAATCCTTCTCCAACGTCCTTATATAAACTCTTACTCGTTCACGTACAGGGAATGATCGAGAAAAACGATGCAAATACGAAAATAAACAGTACTAAACAAAACCTTTCATTAAGTACTAGGTAGTTTTTCACCTGCAACTTCATCCTTAATGGTAAGTTTCAATAAAACTCAGAGATATGTTTTCTTTGTAATAATTATGAATTTATTTGACCTTATTATGAATGTATAAGTAAAACAGTATAACAGTATTTACTTTAAGGATTACTTGTTTTCATTAAACTTAGGTACAATTTCAAATTACCCTTTGCTTGTTATGTAAAAAATCATAAAATACTCGTCAATAAATTGTCATTTGTTTTTTGTTTCTACCTTCAGTAGTTTCGACCCTCCGTTGATGAGTTAATAAGTCCATCTCTTTATTTTAGTACCTAGGTTCCGGAAGACAGGTCGGTCAACACGTACATTTTTGAGCTACCTAATTTTTGTAATATAATATCATACAGCAGCGTCGTAAAACTTTCATCAAGCATTCTTTTTTTGGAAAGTGCTTCATAAACGAGCGAATTCGATTTGTACTCAACTACATTTATAAAGTTAACCAACTTATAGTCGAAGGGAAGTTAATCCTAGAAATGTTCACTTTAGATTTAACGCTAAAGTTAGAAAAATGTAGGGTAAATTAACTATATGTTGCGGGAGTAGTTACAATGAGGAATTTATCCGTTCCTAACCTGCAGCTGAAATTTGTCCACTGTCCAGTGCAGTCTAAAATGCATAAATGCAGCCGGTCGGACGCTCAAAGGTCGCAGTCGCATTTATTTCCACGTGTCTGCCCGTTCAGAGCAGCAGGGCTAAATAGATTTGGTTTCTCGTATTGATCCGAGCTATTCGTAGCGTCGCTTGGACTGCTTCGAAAAGGTTACCATTGTGTTTTATTTTTAGTTTAAGTGATTTTGGTAACTAATCAATCGAGCATGTTGTGATACTACAGGCTCAATTGATTAGTACTTGTAAAAGCTACTCTTTTTCCACAAGTTGAAAGTTACATACATACCTACATACAATAAATCACGCCTGTTTCCCAGAGGGGTAGGCAGAGACCACTTCTTTCCACTTGCTACGATCTTGACAAATTTCTTTCACTTCTTCCACATCCATACATCGAGTCATGCACGCACGTCGGTTTCGGGTACTTATTGAAAGTTTAGTAGGTATAAGTTAAACATGAAATAAATAATTGCTGAAGACAGTTTTTTGCTGGTAGTAGCGTCTATTTGTTGGTGAAGAAGAAATGCTTACCGTGATTTAGGTTAATTTTAAATAAATTTGTTGTTTTTTTGGGTAAATGGTTATTGTGATAAATTGTCATTAGTCGAAACAAAATTATATTGTTATTGGTCTACAATTTCGGTCTTCTTTTTCCTCGTATCGCATCAATGCGCAGCTAAAAACGAAGCGGATGGGGTCGGAGTCGGCGGCCGAGTTACATAAAATGTGCGATACCCGTGCAGACCAGGTGGCGCCGGTTTTACTATAGAATCCTTAAAACACCTTAAAATAAAAACCTGACAAGAGCATGTCTGACCACCCTCTGTGTAGGGATCCAAAGCCTTGTAAGTACTTGACTCTAGCAAAAAAAATGCACTTTAAGTCTTCATCATCATCATCATATCAGCCCACATCCACCCACTGCAGGGTAAAGGCCTCTTCATTTCCACGCCATTTTTCCCGGTCTCGTGCTAACGCCATCCATCCTTTCCCAACTGTCTGCCAAATGTCATCAGACCAACGAGCTGGTGGCCTGCCCACTGATCTGTGACCTAATCTCGGCCACCACTCTGTTAGCGCCCTCGACCATCTACCATCGTTTCGCCTAGCCAAGTGTCCCGCCCACCTCCACTTCAGTTGCGTTATTCTTTGGCCGACATCTGCCACTTTAGTCCTGCGCCTAATCTCAAAGTTCGGTACGTGATCCAGAAGTGAAATCCCCAACATGGAACGCTCCATAGCTCTTTGTGCAACTTTAATTTGGTGCATACTTGCCTTTGTGAGCGTCCATGCTTCCGACCCGTACGTGAGGACGGGGAGAACGCATTGGTCAAAAACTTTAGTTTTTAGGCATTGCGGGAGGTTACTTTTTAGGATTATTTCTAGCTTATTAAAAGCGGCCCATCCCAGTTGAACCCGTCTCGCAATCTCCTTTGCTTGCCTATTTGGGCCAAAAGTTAAGCAGTGTCCAAGGTAGACTAATATGTATATTAATGCCAAATAACTGCTGCGGACCGACGGACGGACATTGCGGAACTATAAAGGTTCCTAGTTTGACTATGGAACCCTAAAAACGAGAGAGCAAATATTGTCAAGAACGTTCAACATTTAGTTTGCACTTTATAAAGTTCTAGGTATAATAAATACCATAAGTGCAGTTATTTACTTTGCGTTTTGCGTATTGAAAAATACATCATTTTGTTTTAAACCCGTTTTTATTCCACTGTTTTCCCTTTTCCACATACCTACGTGTCACTTTGGACATCATGAAAATTTATAGTTTCACCTGAGAAATGTCGAACTAAATACCGTTATGCTTGCCTTGCTGACAATCATAAAACAAGAAATCAGGATCCGCCCGAATTAAGTCCACGTTGGAGCAAAATAATTACGTGTCGGGACTCGGAAGGTCATTAAAACCAACCGATCCATAATTTTATGGTTGTTCGTGTTTACGGCTAACTCTATGGCTGGCACAAAATAAATTGACTTTTTCTCCTCCATTAATGTTTAGTTATTATAATTTACTGCTCGCTATGTTTTAATTATAAAAACTGTCTTAAGTGAAACTGTTAAACTTTGCCCATTTTTTAAAAAGCAATTAATAAAAACATCCACATTCCTACATACATAAAAGCATTCTTTCACATAGCTTTGTCACAGATAAAAGAAGCGAAACCGTTGCCAAGAATTTAGCAAGTAAAACAAGCAGAGCCGTATGTCCTATGTGATTTTCATCTAAGTGCTTCGGGCGCGGGATTACAGGAAACGTGCACCGATGCTTCTGACACAAACAATTTGTGATTTTTCCAGAATCGAAATTTTATGAATTCACTGTAAAGCCAGCCCGACTTGATATATCTAAAAACCGTAAGTTTAAATTTATTTGAATTCTGCTGGCATAAATTTCTCAAAGCTACCCGCCTAGCTTTAATGCTAAAAAATGACTCGGAGCGCAGCGGAGGCAAAATTAATGCATTCGTCCGAGAGGGGCGCAGGTGACACGACTACTCGGGGCTCCGGGGCTCCGGGGCTCCGGCGCTCGCGCCGCTGATGCGGCTCGCAACTGGAAGCCGCGCAAATGAGCGACAATAGACAAGATTAAGCTCTGGCTCAGATAACGTTACGAGATAAATACGCACATAGGTACGCATACATTATCTGCTCATAGGGAGAATTGCCGTATCCATTCTTTCAAGTAACGACGTCTATATTTTTGCACATAGCTATAATGAATTTTAACTATAAGGTTACCGCCATGGGGGATGTTGACTCGACGATAAACAGTCCCGGCGGTAGTTTCAGGTAATGCCGTAACGGTCTCAAAGAGAAAGGTTTCAACCAACTTAAGACATTCGCTAGATAAAGATGGATTAGTGACGTGGATGCAAGCAATACTCCTGGTACGTTACTAATTGTTGGTATCGTCCTACTCTCTGCAGCTCTCACCACCAGTATTATATTTTATAGCGGGCTTAAGTTAAATTTTAAATAAGCAATGTTTATTTTTAACATTAATGTTATAATACTTTTATATTATTTATAAAACATTCTAAAAATGTAACCTCATAACCTCATAGCTGGCTTTACGGCTAGCGAATGCTGAGCTGGGACCGTTTCGCAAAAATGTCTCTATCTCTTGTTTTTTTTGTATCTATTTAACGTAATTTTGTATTGTTGCGAATAAATGTCTCTTTATCTTTATCTTTTATAATAGAAAAACATATCTTAATAAAATACGTTAAAACAGCGGCGCTGACGAAGTAATACTCACAATTTTACGTAGGTACCTAATGAAAATGTCGCTTTGGGCCAGCATGGACCAAAATGAGAACACGCACGAGTAATATATTCGACTAGAGGACGCCCGCGACTTCGTACGCGTACAATCAGTTTCCCGCTACTCCCCCTATTTCTCCCGTTGGCGGTTGATTTTCGAAAAACCCTTCCTTAGTACGCACTTACATCAAGAAAAAAACCCCTGTACCAAATTTCAAGTTTCTAGGTACAGTAGTTTCGGCTGTACGTTGATATTATGTCAGTGACTTTATTTTTGTTTCATAGAATTGGGCTTTAGGTACATCAGTCATCTCATCACTTAGTATCTTTAAGGCACAGTGAAAATAGAAAAAGAAACAGCCGTAGCATGTCAATCGACAAATTTCATTATCCGAACTACAGAATTCCGCCAACTTTACGACAGTTTTTTGTTTAAATCTGTTTATTTTCCTCCTCGCGATCATTGCGGCGGGGTTTTGTATGTATCTTTTTAAATGAGTTCTTATTTACTTATTTTGTATGTTTTCATTTGAGAGAAAATGTAGGTCAAAATTTACCTCGCGACAATTTTTCCCGTTTATGTATTATTCACCTTCGAAAGTAGGCACTTACGATATTCTCAACGTGGCGTCTAAAAACTCCTCTCTGTCTGATTTGAATTTAAAATGCTTTCCTTTCTCGGGAACAATGAGAAGCTCATCATTTTTACCGGGGCGCGGTGCGTCTATCCATCATGCGGCTATCACACCCCGCGCCGCCGCGCTTTCCTTCCCTTACAATCACCACTCTTGTGCCATGTACGTAACAATAGCTCATATTCTGAGATCATTTAAGGATAAAAAACAATGTTTGATGAGCGCCAACATTTATTTAAAAAAAGGTTGAATTCGTTTTACTTACTGCTAGCTTTATTGTTATACCAAACGAGCTAGAAATTGTGACTTTACAAATGAATGCTAAATTAGAAGCTTGTGTAACAACTACGAGGGGATCATCAGAGGGGACTTCCGTTTTAGTGTTTTCTCCCACATGCTCAGAAATTTTAACCATACTGTTGTAAAATCAGCCCGCGAAGTTCTGAGTTCCAGGTCCAGGCAAAATAAAAAAAATGAATTAGTATTTACCAACGGCAGTGGCCGCGAAAATGTATGAAATTTTATTACGTGCCTGGTGTTTTACTTTTTAACTCCTATGATAACTAACAAGCGAATCCAAACAGCCAAACAAAACGAACGTGTTTCCACGAAAATAAATCCTTTTCATTATATTTTTGCACAGTTGTCATTCTGAGGTTATTTCCACGCCATAAAAATTGTCTATGCAAAATCACTGGAAATGGCGATAATCCTCCTTTCACAAACACGGTGATTGGATGTTTAGGGGTTACCCAAGGTAAATTAAAAAATACTTGAATCCCTAGAGATCAGGACTTAGGACTTTTAGTCCCGATACGTAGAGACTAAAGTAACATTTTAAGAGCATGAGAAGAGCATGAAAAATAAATTTTATTCAAATTGACTTTAGTAGGTTTAAATTTATGTTTTTTTTAATGCTTTATTTCTTTTTCATACTAAATCGTACCTGTTTCGAATGTTACTAAAACTATGAGTAACTTTGACGATGATGACGACAATATATATTTTTTCAAGGAAATTTTGGGTCTGTGTTTATTTTTAACTAACACTGAGAAAAGCGCTATACAAGCCTCAGCCGGGTATGGCGGTTGCTGGACTCGTATGTATAGTATGGCCTCGACTGCATCTCGTCCACGCTAACTGTACTCGTCCCGCAACAGCGATTTCCCGGTCTCTGCAGTTATCTATCTATCTACTATTTCGCCAGACTGTCGAAGGAGAAGATCATGTTTTGGTTGTATATACATATTCAAGTAAGTAGGGCCATGTTGATTTCTTGTAGTGCTTCTGTATACGTAAGAGCTTAATTAATTTTGAAAGTGCCCCGCAGGTTCATTGATTAGGTATATTTTTCGCTTTTAGCATGAATTATAATATTGCAACACAGGCAGTTGGGTTTGCTTACCGTTTGTTTTGTACAATAATAATATACATATTTTTATATACTTACTTTGCTAAAATATATTTTTCCTGGTTTAACAAACTGCGGCTGAACGGTTAGATAAATTTAAATAAAAAACACATTATTAAATTACATTGTGTAGTAACATAACATTATTATTTTATTACAACAGTAACTAACAGCAAACAAGAAAATTATGCAAATAGTATTGAGCATGAATACAATGTATCCCACGGAGGGAAACTGTTTATTATCGGAGTATGCGACAAATAACAATGTTTCAATTCTAGTTTTCTGGCCGTTGCCGCCCTTTAATACTTTTCCCAGTTGTAAACGGAGGCTAGCTTGTTATTGCGGCTTAATCAAATGTACTGCGATGTTTACAGTTGAAATGTTTATAAGTTCAATGTTTGTTTTTTTAGTGGGAATATTGTTTATAGAACCATACGATCATCAATTTATGGGTATTTTCTCAATAAATAACGTTTTTTAACCCCCGGATGGACAAGAAAAATGTAATGGCTTACAAATTTGGTTTATCGTCTGTTATTGTAGAAATGGATGGGGTGGTTTTAACGCGTATCTGAAACTGGTTTTGTTCGAACTCGTATTAATATATTATTTGACTTATAAAAAAATGTTGTATGATTATTATTATTATAATTAAAATTTGAACTTGCAACTTGCTTATGCAACCAAGTTGCGTGTAAGATAAATTATTTTATGACTTGCCCCGAAGAAATGTAGTAAAATGGGTTGCAAAAATACGAAGCTTTTAATATTTTTATATCAAGCCTTCTTGCCGAGGACATAATTTTCCTCACCATTCCCGGCGGCTATCGCGACATAATAACGCGTGTTGCGGGCACCACCGCACCGCGCTCGCGGCATTTTTAGTGTTACCAGTCCGTTTGTGATAAAATTAATGATGAAAAAGGTCAATCGTAACCGTGATTGAGATATTAAAGATAAAATGATATTGTAAGGGGTGATACAATTGGTTAGTAATTTAAAATTTATTTAAATTTAAAAAGGTAGTAAGTAATTTAAAATTCAAATACCTTTACAATTTTTAGAAGGTTTTAGTTTTGACAAAGTCTTCTAAAAGATAAACAATACAGGAGCAATTTGACAAAACTCTTGATCAAATAGGTAAAATAGTTAACCCAAGTATCAAAATTAAAAAAAAAGTAGGCAAGCAGGTACCAGAGCTCCGATTCAGGGCCAAAACTTAAAACAAATAAAAATCGCAGAAACTATCTTGGAGTATGTCTTTAATAATAATAGGTACCTACGTATATTAGGTAAAGAGAGACTTAAAGGCTTCGTAACTTTTCCATTAGGTTATGATTTTATGCCAATTGGGATTGTTCATATTTTTACCATTACTCTAATTCTAAAACCATTTCGAGGAACAGGGTTTTTAAGTCGTTCTGCATTATGACATTTTTGAGATATTTATATATTTCTGATAAAGTGCAAGTTGCGGAAAGTTTCCAAAAAGTTTGAAAAGTTGCAAGAAATTTCCGGAAACTTTCACAAGAAATATAGGAAATTTAAATTTAAGGAACGGAAAGTTTCAATCCCCATACAAAATTGTGAGAAGTTTCCGAAATTTTCCTACATGAAATTTTCCGCAATTTTGGAAAGTTTCCTTTGGCACATCAGTAGAAATACTCGCACCTTCAGAGTAATAGTGACCTAATTCAGAAATTTTAAATTTCGAGTTTGGTCTCTATTATAATAGATTTATGACTTGAAGTTTGAAAGCTGAAATGTTGAATTAGGTCACTATTGTTCTGAAGGTGCGTGTAGTATGTTTTAATACACTAATACAATCACTTATTATCATTAGATATCATTTAATTGTTACAATTTATTAGAAAATGCCACCCCAAATTTAAAATAATAAAGTCATCCATAAATTGACTGCTAAATAAATAAAGCTATCAAAACAAAACTATTGGGTCAAATACAAAATAAATGAAATAGGTCTCTTAAAATTAACTATTCTTTCGAATTAGAATGTAAAAATCATAGGTTTTTTTTTATTCCATCCCAATTCGTTAAATACAAAACTTGTCCGTTTCTATAGAACCTTACCTACAATACCTACCTACCTTATACCTTTGGTCAAGATAAGTGAACTAGTTGCTTAGTTCAAATTAATTGTTTTTGACTACCAGCAGTCGTAAATCTAGTTTTTATACCAAATAGCATGAAGATTGACTTGTGTTACGGTCGTATAGTTTCTGTATTATAAATGCCAAAGTATTTATCAATGTATTATTTAACCCACAGATCACAGAAACAAGGGAGATATGTTATGGGGGCGTGGTTCGTGACGCCTCGATATGGTCAAAATGACCATATCGGCACGAGGCGTGTCAAGCGTTGACATAGTCACTCACTGAACGCTGTCAGTATAGAAGCTCCGTTTAAATGATAAAATGACTGTATGTAGCGTGAAAGTGTGCAAAAATCGAAGTGCAAACGTTAATATAAAATCAAAAGGCATAACTTACCACCGGTAAATTTTGTTTTTAAGCATTATTTATATTATTAAATTAATATTTTATATTTGAATGGATTTCAGAGCGTAAGGTTGTGAAAGTTGTGTTGACGTGATTTCTATCGACTATCGATAAATATGGCTTATTCTACAGCTATCAATATAATTTAATGTGTTAATAGTTCTAGTTATTTATCACTACCACCACACGCTTAAAACAGAAGAAAAATAATTTTAATAAATTTTCACGTTATACAAAATTTAATTTTCTTTACAATATTAACGAACGACGAAGGACTCTAGCAATTCAAATATAAGTAGACGAATCATAAAATTAAGATAAAAATAAATTAACCAACCACAAAGGCAAAGGGCTCTGGCTCAGTATTGAGCTGTGCTTGCACACAGCGCTGATTGACAGCTCGCGCCGACTCACTCTCAAAAGGATTCAAGCCTAAAGGTTGGATGGTAGAGAATGCCGCAAGTATTGAGTCTATCTTTCTGTTTTAAGTAATTTGTACCATTTATGAAATAAAGTTTACATAATCAAGTCGGTAAACTACTGGTTTGTCCCAAACTGAGATCTCGTGACGTGACACTCAACCGAACCCATTTTATTAGTGTATTTGTATTAACATCATAAAGTCCAAGTTTACAATTTAGACTTTTATGTACTTATCAAAACGAAAATCTTTAACAGCTCCAGAAAATTTAACCAAAGAAATTCGGCCATTTTTTTGTTACGTTCTAATATAGGTATCGTTCCCAATTTAAAATCTTATGTATCAATTTTACGCAAACCGTATTCTTGCTAATAAAATATGATTCTATTCTAACAATAATATATTAAGTTTAAATGATGTAATTGTATTAACATAGTAGTAAAATAATAAAAATAGTACTTATTGCCTGTAAATTGAATAGTACCTATATTAACGTTGCAAACAAGTTTGAATTGTTTATCGATATATTTTGAAACATTCCTTGTGGCATCCCTAAGTGGACGACAGGAGAGAAACGCACACCTCTTGAAAAAAGTATAACTAAAATTTAGTCCTTAACCTGCTGAACATAGGGACTACTTCTTAGCGCCATCTAGCTCTGAGGAATTAATTAATTACTCGTCGCATAGATGGCAGCTAAGTGACGAGTAAGCGCTACCTTACGTTCAGTGACTGAACTACGATGGAAAAAAAACGATCTTTCAGCATTTTTCAACCTTGAGAACTTAGTATAAAGCTTAATTTTCTGCTACTATCAAAACTATGTTACGGCGTTTTTAGTTCGTAAGCTGTAACCAATTATGAGGAGGTTGTTTTTGTAGTAGTTAATAGAGCGTAAGCGTAAGACGCACACATGTTTAAAAGTGGCGACACCGGGTTTTGTACGAATTGGCATTCATGACATATCTCCCTTGTTTCTGTGATCTGTGATTTAACCCTAGCGACCCGCTCTCGCTTCCCTTCGGTTTATGTGAGTTTTCTGTAACACCCTTAAATGATCCAGAATTAATCATACATACAAATCTTCCTCTTGAATTACTCTATCTATTGATCAAATAGATTAAATCCGTTGCGTAGTTTGAAAGATCTAAGCGGACATACCTAGTCGGTTACTAAGTTCTGTTACTGAGATAAATTACAATAAAAAAAAAAATTAAAGCAGTTTTGCATAAACCTGTATATTAATCAAAACTTTGATTTATATAGAATAATAATAAAAATAATGTATTCTAAACTATTGCAATTATTTGATGTACGAGCTTGAAGTATTCCCATTTCGGACAATAAAATCATAGTTAAAATCACGCACGACGATGATACTGATAACGGCCCCAACTTTTGTAAGAGTTCCTGTAGAGAGTTCAAATTTGCGTGACATATTGAACAGACTTCTAGCTTTTAATTCTGATACGAATGTATTCAAAGCAACTAAAGATCCGCTTGGACACCGGTCAATCTTGATGACTCATTAAATCGACTTTAAGATTTCACATGATTTTGCAGAAATACGAAAACACACCAAATCACTTGCTTCATAAGTTGGAATTAAGTCATGTTGAGAAATATAATTTTGGTCTCTAAACATATACAGAGATAGGATTTTTTATAATATTATACAAAAAAAGTTCTTTGGTAAACAAAGACTAACTTTTAAGCGATTTCAAAAAATGAAATTTACAGAAAAGTCATGCGTAATTTCATCGATGCCGGCTGTGAATGTTAAAAGATCGTATCGGGAATTGCGGAAACTAAGAAAAATGATTTATGGTTTTTCAAAATGTATATTAATTAAGCTTTTAATTTTTATACGTATTGAAATTAAAAAATAAACATAAGTTAGTTTTATTTGCATCAACCTTAGTAACAGAACTTAGTAACCAACTAGGTACATGGGACCGACGGCGGGAAGGAACTTAGTTTTATATGTGTAAAGAAGATAATCGTAACTGCAAATTAAAAACTTTACAGTTCGCAGCACGGACTTTGGCAGACGGTTCGCTACCCGCCGGTATGTTTAAAATCGTCTTCAATTCCAGTTCAATTAACCGCGGTGATTATGCTAATATACCAGGCAATTGCTTCAGGTTGGTGCCTCGTAATTAAACTTCATCAGGCAGTCGCGCCGCGTCGCCAGCCCCCGCAGTATCATCCCTCGAGCACATTGCAGCCCTACTATATGCAACGCTGTATAGTCCGTACCAGTAACACAAAATTCTTAGAACTTTTGAACAAAAAAAATGTATTTAAACATTTTTCTTACCTCCATCAAAGGCTTGAGCTATTTTTACATTTATTTATTGCTCGCGTGGGACTGACGTGGTACTACAGAGAATTAGTTCAGTAGTTACTGGAAAAAAACCCGGTATATTTCAGAGGCAATAAAAGGGTGGAAACTACGATAACTCCGTTAGACAAACGTTTGCCATTGATAGGTACAAAAAGAAAAAGTCAAGAAGCAGCTTTAACGTAGACTAAACGTGAGGAGTTTCTAGTTATATTATGTATTTTAATTTTATTTTGTGGTGGTAGCCTGTGCAGGGTCCCCCCGGGTCGCTACCATCATCCTATCCTTTAAACTACCACCAAGCAACAGTGTTAGCATTATTGTGTAAATCACTAGCATAAAGACATTCCATCTTAGTCCTCAGGTTTTGCAACTGAACACCTTTGAGGTCATAAGATTCTAGACTTGAGAATGCAAATGTCTGTGGGTCACAGATGCCTCTACCATCAGGGGCCTCTTTTATAAAGCTACAAATTACAAATTACAGGTGACAAGTTTCCATTTGACACAACCCCGGCCAATGACGACCAGTCAGTGTTGTCAATTTAGACATGTACTCGTAAATTTGTAACTTGTAGCTTTATCTCGCTCGCTCGTCTTCCTTCCCTATGTCATAAAAATATAGTTTAATGCTTTATTTACATCATATTGTCCTTTAAGGTCACTTTTCTATACAAAGAATATTAGTCGCGTAAAAGTATTTCATCTTCACTCGTTTGCACACTCCCTGTTGTTACCTGTTTGCGAGCGAAGCTGCGTTAGCCTAACTATCCTCATAAATCCTCCAAGTGGCGAAGCGGTTGGGAGATTGTGTAGAAGTCTTTAGAGAGCTCTCGTGGGAACGGTTCACTTGAATATTTCCTGTGCATTAAGACACGACGTTACACTTTGGGATTTTCACCGCGAAGCAACAGTCGACGTCGAAATAACTATGCAACAATAAAAGTAACAATTTTAACGACTCAAAAGATGTTACATTGCAAAATGTTTTGAAAGAAACTTGTTCAAATATTAACGTATGTCACATTGAAAGCGAGCAAATGTGTTAAATAAACGTTAACGCAAGAAGGTAATCGAAATGACTAAATTAACCCAATTTAAAGTTTGTCCTTCCGAAGTTTCGCTTAAGGGTATGAAAGCGAGTTTACGTAAACCGAATTTACGTTACAGGTAATCTCTGAAGCTGGTAAGATCATATCAATTTCGCTCCAAGCGAGATAAACACGAGGAGTTAACGTTAGTGTATATGTTCGCGCAACAACGGGAACAATCGCAAATTCGTCTCTGCAGCGTTGTGCATTTGAACCGAGGCTGCGGGGACGGATTCTGAGTCTCGGGAGATTCTATAAATGAGGATATTGGTTGCTTCAAGTTACAATTTGTTATAAAAACAATATTAAAGCAGTACAGTTGGCTTTTGAAGGAACATTAGTAACTTATTTCAAAGCACATTTAAACGGTTTACCCTTGTTTGGCATAAAAACGTTTCCGAAACTGATTCATTTCCCAAACTTATCATGGGAAATGCTTTTTTCCCAAAACATTAAATATTTCAGGATTTTTATAAAACTTACCTATCCTAACCTATTGGGTTCTACAAGATAGTCCTCAAATAAATCCTGAAAAATTTACTTATGACATGTTTGGAAAATCAATCAATTTGGGAAATATTTTTGAGCCAAATGAAAGGGTGGGTACCATTTAAACACTGAAGGGAACATTCTATTATCGGATTAACACTTACACTTTTACATGTTAATATTAATTAATTATCTTTAATGTGTTGATGCTACATTTTTGATGCTATGATGAAGTACTTTTGTTTACTACTTTTACTTCAAAACTTACCGACGGATTATTATGTTTTCGTGCAGAACACGTTGATTAGCCTATAAGGGTATGATTTAAGCTAAGATTTGGTCAAAAATCTTACTCTTCTTTTTGGCCAAAGAGAAGGCACACAAGCACACAGCCCACCTCATATCAAGTAGGATCTGAGTCACATAGACATTTTCAATCTCAAGACTGCAATCCTACGACCACAAATGCGTTGACAACCCTGAGGATTGAGATGGAATTCCTCTATTATAGTAATTTCACCGGTTGTCTTATCCCCACACTGGAACACTGCGCACACTGTTGCTTGGCGGTAGGTTAAAGGACAAGATGATGGTAGCGATCCAGACAAAAGCTTCTACTACGCTTACGAAGTCAAAGGTTATAACTAGAACTACTTGGAGTTATTCCCCGTCGAACGGCAGTGAATAGGTCGGCTGGCACCGAGCAACGAGCCGGGAATATTGTCTCAAGACAACGAGCTCCATAATGAGACGCGGCCGGGCAAATTGCTGGCTCAGCCCACCCGCTACCCGGCTCGAGGGAAATTAAAACCGTTTATTTAGAGACATCCAGACATACATCAACGGAGAAAATGCGCTTTAAATCGCTGTATGAAGACTAATGAACTAATTAATGTAAGGGTACGCGTGAACTCGTAATTAGTTACTTCAGCTCCGTTGGATTCGTGTGGCAAAAATTAAGAATAGAACATTTATTAAGGTGTTAATTCTTGGTGGAGTCTAAGAGAATGATTGAAGATCATTTGGTCACATTTATTAGCTTAGCTTTCTGACCTCCAATGATTATTAAGTAAATGGTTTAAAGCATCGCGTTGAAGTTTACACATCATGAATTAGCATTAGTGTTCATGAGTAGAAATACCATGAGAAAAAAACCGGTCAAGTGCGGCGGGTCTGTCTCGCGCACCAAGGGTTAGTGTATATGCCAGCAAAACGCAAAAAAAGACTCATTTTGTTATGAAGTTTATTTTCTATGCAATAGGGTCAATTTTGAGTAGCTCTAATTTTAATACAGATTTTGAAAGGTTTTTGGTAGTTTTTTTGACATTTGCCAACTTAATTTTATTTTTTGCGTAAAATTTAAATAATTATTTTTAAAACAGAATTTTTTCAGACTTTTTTGGTCCATAAGCTTCAGAGATAAAAAAAAAAATAGGTCACGGAAACTTATCCTTACTAATATTATAAACGCGAAAGTTTGTATGTATGGATGTGTGGATGTTTGTTACTCGTTCACGCTGCAACGGCTGGACGGAATTAGATGAAACTTGGAATGGAGATAGCTTATATATGTATACATTGGATTAAAACATAGAATACTTTTTATCCCGATGATCGAAATCTACGCAGACGAAGTCGAAGGCAGAAGCTATGAAATTTTGTGTATATTTCAATGGGTTCCTGGATGGTTTTGAAACACAATTGGACCCGGAGGGTGGCGCTGCTGTCGGTATGTCATCAATCACATAACTCCTCCTAAACGGCTGGACTGACTTGGATGAAATTTTGTGAGTATTATTTCAATGGGTTCCTGGATGGTTGGTAAACACAACTGGACCCGATAGTGTATATATATTATTGCTCTCGGTATGACACCAAATTTAAGTTAATAATAACCAAATTTAATAATATAGATATAGAGACTATAGTAAACAGTCAGATATCGAAAAATGATAACGCAACCGTAGATTCGTTAGAAGTAATCGCAAAAACAATAACGAAATTGTTAAATTTAAAATATCATATTTAATGTGGCACTGCTTTTCCGGGCAGGACGACGTCTGCCGGGTCAAAAGACGAGTGACCAAGTTTTTTGTTTTGTTTGTTTGTTTGCGCATTGTTTAAGCAACATAAAACAATTGAAATAAAACGATCGACGAATTCATCAATTCATCACTGACTATTAGTGTATTGTTGTGTGAAGTATTTTATATCAAGTGTGATCACATTGTTACTCTGTCAAGTAATGTAGTATAATGCACATGTTTGTACGATAAGTACAATATTTTTCATTTCAGTACGGGTTAAATCTTATATTTTCTCGCTTGTCGCTCAGTGCTTGCTGGCGCCAGATTATTAAACGCAACTTGTATTACAATCGAAAATCCCTTTCCAACGATATATTGAAAAGAGACTTCCGCCTGTATTACAAGTACATAACAAGTTTTGGATAAACAGGCCCCATATATGTGCAATATGTGCATACTAGTAAGTCACTTCCTTAAGTTTTACATCTATTAGTAGGTATATTTGGTATTGCAGAGATTGTGTGATAACAATAGATATCGAGTATTAATATGGATTTACTGTAAATTTCTGGTATATGTAAGTATACTTAGTTACTCTTATCGTTATATGTGTACTTAGCTATTCATTTTAGACAACCTTATAGTAATAAGATACTTAATACAATCGAATGTATCTTTGTTCGTTTATGTTTGGTCCCGTCTAGAGTTTGAGGGTCCCGTACCGCGGCACGGTAGGTATTATTATATTACTCATTGAATTCGATTTTGAATAAAAAACCCTCTATCTATTACGTTTCAAAAGATACAGCTCTTTGAAGTTAGGACAGACAGACACTGACAGACGGACGGACGGGCTGACAGCGTAAGCTTAGTAATAGGGTCTCGTTGGATGGGTTCGGGTACGCGACCCTAAAAACTAAGTCAAGGAAATCACTGACGTTACCTTATCTTTAGTCGAGTTAGGTTATCTTTAGTAGTAGGGTAGGTACACTTTAGAACCTTGTCTATTTAACCTCCTGGGACCTGGGGGGCTCACGGTAACATTGTAATTGCAACCTTGTCAAACAACTATAGGGTCCCTTTTATATTTATTGTTATGTCCTCAAGCGAGGATCGGGGGTCACAGGAGGTTAATGTCATGTTTAGACTGACATATATGAATTGTCACAGCGATTAAAGTGACTGAGTACTAAAGTGTACACATATTTATGAACTCGACTGTACCATGACCATCATTGCTGGCTATCAATTCTGCCATTCCATTGGCTGCAACACATTGCTCAATCACTATTCAAAAACTGAAGCAATAAATTGCAAACGAAAATGAGGAAGGCCAGAAAAGTCATGACAGTGTCGTCTTACAATCTGCACTCAATCACTCAATACGTGCGACTGGCGGCGACAGTGAGCGATTTACGCGGCCGCCGGTGATTAATATGGATCTCATCTCCACGAAAAACAATGCATGCCACACCCCGTCGATGGGGACCTATTAGGGTTTATCGACAGACAATATTTTCACCATCAACTCGCCTCTCCGCTTGGAACGGACGGGAAGAGAGCTTGTTTGTGACTCGCAACACGAGCTCATTTTATTCAGTTCAATAAAAACAAACGAAGTAACTATTTTGTTTGCACTTTGCAGAAATAATAATGATATTTGTGTGTACAATTGGTCAGTGATTTTGTTATCTGAATTATTTGAAATACTTTCCAGAACTAGCTTTGTTCGAGCGTTCCTATTTTGATATTTATAGGCCCGCTGAAACAGATGTAATAAACCAGACGGAGGGTGTTTTTTATGCAATGAGATGAAAATAAAAAATAATTATCGATGATATCCAGGTAAAATATATCGTGTCAATTTTTTTAAGTAATAAATTACTCAAGGAAACTATAGGAGTACTTCTGCATTGAAAGCAAGCGTTTTATTGGTCAATATTTTTGTTGATACAAATCAATACAAAACAACACACTATAAACATAAAAAGATAAAGGTGGGATGTTTAACACTTGATTGAAAAATATGCAAAAAATACTTTAATGACACAGATGCTTATATATTTTTTAAATTATTATTATTACTGAAAGAAAACATTATTATGACTTGATTTTGTATATTTTAATATCTCCTATACCCAAATTGTTCACAAAAGCACTAGAGGATATGTTCGGCCCGCTGGTTTGAAAAGGGCGCGGCATTAATATACTATAGTTAGGGAGCTGACTAGCAAAATTTCGATGTAATCAGCACCCATATTACACCCTAAGAAACATCAAGGACCTCGTCTGCCACCATGGTGGCGCAGCATTGTCAATTGACAGTGTTTCAAAAAATAAAAAAAACGGTGTGCTATAATATGCACACGTGTCTGCCTCTCGGGCTGGTGATCACAGTCATCCTGAAAACACGAAAAATGTAAGATGCAAAAATCCAGGGCTCGGGCTGTAGTACCTTAATTCAATATAAAATTTTATTTGTATTATTTATAAAACTGCGTATGAAGTGCACACTTGGCAGACTTGAATTGTTCGATTTAAAACAATGTTCAGGACCACGGAAAAATAGCCAGCATGGTGCCTCTGCGTTGTCTATTAACAGAGCTTCAAAAATGTAACAAAATAGTTGTGCTATATTATGCCTCTTGGACTGATCCAATGATCTTATGGAAACCAAGAAAATCGATGAGGCAGACATTCAGGCCTCTGATATTCCAAAGGCAGAACATTTAAATATATTTTTTTCAACCCGGCGCTCGCGCCTAACTAAAAGTACAAAATTCTACGTCTACTAAATATCATGGAAAATAATAAATGTAATCTATAGGGATGACTTTCTAAACGCGTCAGAAATATTTGGGTTCTGTCTGTTAAATATATTGCGGGTTTGTGACACTAATTTTTCGATTAAGGTATCCGTTAATGAAATATTAAGCTTTAAAGCGCAAACAATTTCGAGAAAGAGGCTAACAAAGGGCTATGTTGTGAGTTTCTCTAAAGGATCAGATCCGTAATGAGGTAATCCGACAGAGAACTAAAGTTATCGACACAGCACATCGAATTAGCAGCTTGAAGTGGCAGTGGGCCGGCCACATATGCCGCAGAAAGGATAACCGTTGGAGTTATCGTGATCTTGAGTGGAGACCGCGGATCGACTAACGCAGTGTAGGACGCCCTCAGACTAGGTGGAGCGATGATCTGTGCAAGGTAGCTGGCAAGAGCTGGATGAGAGTTGCCGCAGATCGTGCTCGGTGGCGTGCTGTGGGAGAGGCCTACTTCCAGCAGTGAACTAGTATAGGCTGATGATGATGATGATGATGATGATGAAACCCAGTTAGTATTAATTGAATTGTCTTGAATATTATAATCTGTTGGTGTCTCTTCTTTGTGCTTATACTAAAAGTTAAAAACTGTTATTTACTGCAACGCATAACTAAGTAACTACCTGTAACTTAGCAACAAGAGCAAAAACCCACTTAAATAATAATATCAGGTAGGCGCAAACAATCGCGTGAGAAATGGCCTCAGAGATAGCCGCGACGCGCCTCCTCCGGGCGACATTTTTCACTCTTCCTTCAATTTACCTGCTGAGTTCATCTTGAATAATTTATATCCTCAGCGTGACTGCTAGAGCCGGCTTTGCTTGTGCATGTTGTGCAATGGGGATTAGGTTCGTAATCGGATGGCGCAACTCCCTGAAGAAAATGTAAAAGCAATCATTTTAATATCTCCCAGGATTCTCATGCGGATTTATCACTAAGCACATTTTTATACATATATCTGTCAGAATATAGAGTTACGAGTATATATATTTTCAGTTAGTTTATTGCTTTTTTATTTCACGATTTGCGAATTTAACACAAGATATTCCAGATATTGGCTTCCCCAATTTAATACTACGTGTCACAAAATTAATGGACAATGCATTTCATTCTAAGTAAGTCGTTAAGTAAACGTTATATTTCCTAATATTTGCCTAATTAAGAAAAAAAATACGACAGCCAATTAAGATACTTTTTTTGGGTAAAAAAGAACACAGACAGTCAGGATTTGTAAGTTCCTTCGAGGAACGTGGTAAACGCAGGCTTTAATGCGGAAATGATTTTCATAACTTACCATAACGAGCCTCCAGGCATAAAATTTCTGCAAAAATTGTAAGTAAGTACCAATTACTTACTGACAATTTTTGACTTCATTGTTTAGAATTTACAAAAAACATGCCGGATATAACATAATAATAAATATACAAAAAAAAGATTGGTGAATAAAATGTACTACCTACTATTTACAAAAATTTCGAAATAGCTGAATTTAATGATAAAATATTTTAGTCCGACGGCAATAAATACAATGGTTTAATATAAGTACCTACCCCCTATTTAAACCATTGTACTGCACGCTCACGGGTGCTATATTTAATGTATATCTACATGCTCTGCTCTGCTTCATTTTATTACTAACCTACTCTTTAACTTTCATATCAAATTCCTTATAACACGAGTATGAATGTCACAACGTGAAATTGTTCAACGCGACTGCCTTTTTATTCTGACAGCGAATATTGTGTTTGGTGAACAAAAAAATGTTATCAGGATCGTTATTTGTCTCTCTTGTCAGTCGAGAAAACGACCGCTTTATTTACCACACTTAGGAGATAAACAAATTGCCATGTTTCAAAAATCCTTGTACTGTTTTCCATTTTCCATTATTGCAACTTCTTTATTACCTACTTTATTTTCCAGAGTTTTTACTTTCTTTTTAACCAGACGGTCCTTTTAAACATTGGTTCCTGTAGAGCTTTTGTAGGGTTTTGCTTGTTGTTTGTTGAGTCACTATTATATTTTTATCTGACCGTATATAATATCGTTTTCTATTTGTCAATAGTTAGAGAAATAGGAGAAGCTTTACGGAGATTTCTAAAATATTTCAAACAACAACAAAAAATGAGGAGGTTCCCAATTCGTCGCGTTTGTAATTATCTGACTCTCTCATCTTAATCAAGACTACGCTATAGTCTAGGGTTAAGATTATTGGAGATTGTAGGTTTTACATGCCATTGAAAAGGAAAATGCACACACAGTACAGGCAGGTCACCTGCCTGTATGTGATGTCTGCAAATCAGAGAAATTTGCAATGTACAGATTTTATCTCACCGGCTGTCTCACACCGGAACACAACAAAGCGAAAAATATACCTATTAAACATGAGCTCCATTATTAACACTATCCCAATATCCCTGGAACGAAATCATCCATCAAATGTAACATTTCACTTCAAAGGGTAAACGATAAACAAAATAAAACAAAACCAAACAAAAATAAAAAATAAACTTTCATATGCAAAATACGTAAAGTTAAGTCTCTCCTCATTTGAATGCATGATTCGTAATGAAAATGGAATTTAACTTAAATTTGTTTTAATTACCGCCTCCATTATTCAAACAATTATCAAACTCGAAGCTTGATGGAAACTCGAACATACAAAACACCAAAACACGCAGGCATAAGTGACGTCAACAATGAACAAGTTGGTGTTACGGCGGTTCAGGTCCCGCTGCACCGCTCAGCGACTACAAATTGAATTTCTAAGTTATTCCTCAAGTTGTGAAGGCACGAATGAAGTGAGGTTGTTCCGAGTTGTTGTTCCTTGAGCCGAGACTCGATGATTGGAGGCAGGCACGAGCGACGCTGCGCGGGGCGCGATTGTGATTACCCGCGGTTAAATACGACGTATGTGCAAGCGTGGTGCAGTCCATCTTAGTATTAATGCTAGTGTTTAGCGCCAATGGAGGGATTCACACTGTAACCACGGTATCCGAAATAGCTCGGAGAATTGCTTAACTTCAACTAAGTGTATTGTAAGTGTAAGAGTGGATGACCCACTGAGTTTATAGGTTAGAGTGCCCCCCCTTCCGACGCCTTTTTAAGGTGAATTGATGATATTGTTTTTAGATTTGTTGGTAATTCTGTAGCTCTGCCTACCCCACTCTGGGAATAAAGGTGTGAGTTTATGTAGGTATGTAATATATGACGATCTGGTGAAGGTTGCGGGAATCCGCCATATATGGGCAGCGACGGATGTTTCGATTTAGCGGTACTTGTGGAGAACATGTCCAACACTGTACATATTTGAGTTCGTTCCTTTTATTTTATTAATAGTAATAAAGTTACTAATAGTTGTTATAAAATAAAATCATGAACGGATTCACAGTCCTTAACAAAGTTATTATATTAAGTAGTAATATTATGATGACAAGTGAACTGGCTTAGTACACACAATTCAATGGAATGTAGTAAAAGGGTGGTGTCCGCCATGCAAAAGCCAAGTATATGTCTGCGTCAGGCTAAAATTAACCCGTTCATTGTGTAGGCATGTCCCTTCGTCACACTGATGAAATTCCGCAGCTAGCTCTGTGCTCTGTGAAACAGAATGCTTCACTAACATCCTTTACTAAATTTAATTCAGATTAAATTGCACAAAAAAACAGCAACTACAGGGTAAATTACGTTAGCCCTTCAAATTTTTCGTTTCTCAAATACTCATGGGCGATTGATTATCGAAATCTATTCTGAATCTTACTGTATAAATCCCATCCTTTTATTTGAATGTGGTATTTGGAACCAAACGGTATCGCTGCTCTTCGGGTAAAATCAAGTTTAAATTTTCCAATCAGAAGTTCCTATTTCTTTTGAATTTTGCTTACTCGTAAAATAATAGGGAATTAAGGGAAACATTTGAAATTAAATGAGTAATCGAAAATTCCGGATTCCCGCCCGTCATTTATTTGGTCCCTATGATCTCGGCACACTTATAAAGTTTATTTTGTTTAAAAAAAATGTATTTGCTTCAAAGAATGATGGGCAAAAATGTATGGAGCCCAGCCCAAACACCAATACTATTATAACGTATGTAGGCTTATTGATCCCACTATTTGCTGTAATTGTTATTATGACGACTAGACTGTGCAGGCTGGGAGAATCGAGATATTTTAATAATCGAAATATTTAAGTTCGTACAGACCCGGAATGACAACGTGGGTAACTTTCAACTCTATGGGGATGTGTTAAGGACAAACCCTCACAATCAGCAATTGGGATTGTTTATATTTTTAAAATTACTCTAATTTGAAAACCATTTCGAGGAATAGGGTTTTAAAACCGTTCTGCATTATTAAGTTTTTGAAATATTTATCTATTCTTACTATTCTATTAAACTAATGAAATTGGTCTCTTAAAATTACCTATTCTTTCGAATTAGAATGTAAAAATTGTAAGTTATTTTTTTTGGTCTATCCCAATTATGATGGACTGATCTCGCTTTCCATAAGGGTGAAACTCTGTGCTATGGCACATGTTGAAGATTTGATTTGCAACTATTTAATTAGTACTAACTATTGTATTTATTTTTAAGAATAAATAAATAAATAAATAAGGGAATAAAAATAGAATAAATCTATACTAATATAATAAAGCAGAACAGTTTTGTGTTTATGGGTTTGTGTGTTTGTTTAAACGAGATATCTTTCGAACTACCCGTCGAATTGGAATAAATCTTTTTGTACATGATAGCCAGTTTCATGAGAGATAGTTCACTCAAAAAAAATCTGTCAAGCGTGAATCGGATAAACGGGAAATAGCATTGTAACGCATGCAAGGCACAGCTAATGTGTAAATATTTGAAGGCTGATAACTCTCTTCTCCGGGGTTTTTGAAGTTTGTCCCCGTATTAGAAAATGAAGCTTATGTAACTACCTTTCACGTGGTATACTTGAGATTTGTATTGGTTATATGGGCCAATTCGCCCATCATTCTTTGAATCATTTCTGAAGCCATGGAGGATGACTGCAACGCATATTGATAACCCTTCAACCGCTGTGCCTCGAGAGCACTAAAATGCAGTGACACGTCCCAACCCTCTAACGCATACATTCATTAACGTCGACATGATCTTGGGCCTCCAGGTACCTAAAAACCCATGCCATTATTCCTTGATATTTTCCATAGTTGCAGAACAGTCTTTCTTCTCTGACAGGAAAATATTATTAAAAAATCACGCCAAATTAAATTACCTGAAATTGCGTTTATCGTTCATTAGCGCTATATTATGGTAATGATCTGCGCCTGCGATCCTTGTAGCGTTGTTGCTAGTATTCACTTTTATCGGTTTTTTCTAACTGGATTGAACCGCTTTCGAAAACGAGAATTCGCACTATCTGTCAATGGCCAGTGTCCGCTAGCAATTAATGCAACGTGCTGTTAGTGTCAAAAACTTGTGTCGTATTAGTTAAACTTTATACGATTTCCGACGGCTAGGAGATCCAATTAGCAATATCATCCGGGCTGAGTGTAACGGGCCCGGGGCAATAAGCGCCGGCGGTACAGTTAACATACTGCAAATTGCTGTAAAATTTACTTAAACTCCTTGTTACATCTGAGATAGAACTGGGAGCGGAGATTAAGTTAATTGTAACAGACTGCTGCGTTTCTGCAGGTCATGATAGTCTATAAGGACTACTTGCTGTAGGGCTAGAATAGGGGTCCTCTACATAAATCTGCAGAATTATAATTCCGAATTGATCAGAATTCCGAATCTTCATAATTCCGAATGCAATACAATACAATACAATACAAATACTCTTTATTGAACACCAAAAGAAAACAAAACACGGAACAGTACATTAACTATAGGTATACAACAGGCGGTCTTACCGCTAAATAGCGATCTCTTCCAGACAACCTTGGACAGAGAAATAATAAAAACAAAAATACATGGCAGGCGGTGTAAACTAAATTATTCCGAACTCAAACTAAAGTACAAGAAACACTTCTGTTATTGTAAAAACTACTTACACAAATATAAACTACATATAAATATACACATAAACAAAGTAAATTAGTTAATAAATACATACTAAATACACGTTAAATACATACTATTATACAACTATAATATATATATACATAAACTCTAGAAATCAGCCAAACAAAGATAACACACGAGGTCGTAGGATGGTAAAAATAAAAGTAAAGGAAATCATAGAAAAACTACGGAAGCGATAAATAATTGTCCTTTAGCTTGCTTTTAAAAATTAAAATAGACTGAGCACGCCTTACTTCTGCAGGTAAAGCGTTCCATAGCCTTATTGCCTGGATTGTGTAGGAATTGGAGTAAAACTTAGAGGAAGAAAAGGGGACTGACAAAAGAAGGTTTTGGGAAGCTCTAACTGAATTAAAATAATTGAAACGCTCCTTAAGGTAACACGGGGTTGCAGGGTTGAAAAGTATGCTGAAGAGGAGACTTAAAATATGAAAGTTACGACGAGCACGGATTGGGACCCACTTGAGCTGACTGCGAAAAATGGAGACGTGGTCATACTTGCGTAACCCAAATATGAACCGTATGCACAAATTTTGAATACGCTCAAGCTTATTTAGTTGCTCCTCAGTAAGATCCAAATAGCACACGTCAGCATAATCTAAAATAGGAAGGAGTAAAGTTTGAGCAAGCGCAATTTTAGTAGAAAGAGGCAGAAAGTTTTGAAGTCGTCTTAGAGATCCTACAGCTGCGAACATCTTCCTGCTAGTCTCACTTACTTCAGGTGCCCATGACAAAGAGCAGTCCATAATGACACCGAGATTCTTAACCTGTAGAGAGTAAGGAATAAGAGCACCGTCGAAAAAAACTGGGGGAAGATTTTCAAAGTTGACTCTAGAAATAAGTTTGGAGCTGCCTATGACAATTACTTGAGTTTTAGTAGGGTTTACTTTTAGCCCAAACCCATTGCACCAATGTAATATACGCTTTAAATATTCATTGGCAGCGTCAACTACCGAAGAAAGATCGTCAAGCGTACCCTGGGAATAAATTTGAAGGTCGTCAGCATAAAGGTGATAAGAAGAGAGAAGGTTGTGCGTAATAGAATGAATAAAAATAGAAAAATGAAGCGGAGACAGCACGCCACCCTGCGGAACGCCGGCTAGCGTGCCGCGCCATGAAGATCGGGAATCACCCACCTTAACGTATGCGGAATGAAATTTGCACAAAGTTTTTATACAAATGTATAAGAGTAAATGATTCGATATTTAAAACTTGATATTATCTTTTGTTTTCTGTATCATCCGTCAAAGTGATGCACAAGTCATTCGCTTGTAGGATTTGTGTAAAAAAATATGGCAAATCTCGAAGAAATGCGTCGAAAAAACGTGTGTGATTTTCGCGACACACATCCAGATTGGCCGAAGTCGAGCATTGTTAAACATTTTACAGAAATGGGGGAGAGTCGAAGGACGGTATATAATATATTATCATCCTATTCTCTTCGACATACGACTACTAGAAAACCAGGTTCGGGCAAAGTGTGTTCTTTAAGCCAATCTTTGAAAAGAAGCCAACTGAGAAAAATTACGGCGGGTCGGGTAGCTAAATCCTACAGAGAACTCGGAAAAAAATTTAACTGCGATGGCAAAACAGTGAAAAAGTATCTACATGATATGGGCATTGTGAAACGAGCAAGAAAAGTAAAACCCACCGTGTCCGAAAACCAAAAACTTACCCAGAAGAAAAGACTTACATCTCTGGTCAAAAACATTTTCTATGCAAAAAACGACGTAGAGTGCATTATGGACGATGAATCCTATTTCACCTTAGACGGCAATGAATGGCAGGGTAACTTTTATTTTCAAAACGCCAATATCCCAGCTGAAGAATCAGTAAAATATGTGGAGCACACTAAGTTTCCAAAAAAGGTTTTGTTATGGCTTGCAATTAGCCCTCGCGGTATGTCGAAACCGGTGTTTTTTGAATCTGGTTTAGCAGTCAATGCTGAACGATACATGCAGGGTTGTTTGCCGATTGTACGTGATTTCATGAAAACACATCACAGAGGAACTAATGTTGTGTTTTGGCCCGATCTAGCATCTAGCCATTATTCAAAGAACACCCTGGCGAAAATGGAGGAGCTAGGAATCCTATATGTACCAAAGGATTCAAATCCGCCTAACGTACCACAACTTCGCCCGATCGAAGATTTTTGGGCCAATCTAAAAAGGCGTGTTTACGCGAATAATTTCCGGCCAAAAACTATACAGGCTCTAATTCGAAAAATTAAATTAGAACTGAAAAAAATGCCAACTTCGACTTATACAACAGCCATGGATAAAGTGCCAGCAAATTGTCGAAAAGCAGCACGCATGGGGCCAAATTACTTTTTACATTAAAATTTGTTAGTAGATTGTTTATAAAAATACATGACAGGTTATCATTACAAACATTTATTTTATTTTATAAAGTTACAAACATTGTGCAAATTTCATTCCGCATACGTTAATTCGCTGCCGACGACCGATTAAGTAGCTATGAAACCATTCAATTACTGCAGGAGATATGTTAAGGGAGCGTAAAATTGCAAGCATTATGTCAAAATCAACGGAACTAAAAGCATTGCTAAAGTCCAACAGCGTCAAAACCGTCAGTTTCCTGTTATCCATGCCAGCGCGAATGTCGTCCGTGATTTTGACAAGAGCAGTAGCCGTACTATGACCTGGACGGAAACCGGACTGAAAGGAGTTAAGGAGGTCATATCTGTTTAAGTAGGAAGACAATTGCTGATGAACAAGGCGCTCCAGGATCTTGGATAGGAAAGGTAGAATGGATATGGGACGATAGTCACAAAAAGAAGCGGGATTTGATATTTTGGGGAGAGGGACCACTTCAGCATCCTTCCATGACGAAGGAAGTTCATTGGTCATAATGGACTTATTAAGGATACTAGAGATGATAGGAACGAGAAGGTCGAGCAAGGGAAGGATCATGTTACGACTAATGCTATCAACACCAACAGCATTGGAACTGATGGATAGTACGCTCTTCTTAACATCACTGTCAGTGAATTGAGAGAAGGAAAAAGTTGAAGTATCAGGAGTTGAGATGTTAGAAAGACATTTAAGCGTATCGGCTTTAGCCGGACCATTAAATAAGGTAGAAGAAGATAAATGCTGATTCAGCTGATCGATGTCAATATCGTTGCTACTAGAATTTACTTGAGATTTTCCAACTCCTATTGATTTAAGAAACTTCCATACTTTAGCCGGATCACCATTTTCTACGGATTAATGTATATGACGACTTTGTGCGTCACGACATATTGTGCCACATCGGTTGCGCAATGTGTGGTATTTAAGTTTATTTTCGTCTGATGAGTCAACTTTGTATCTACATTTTGCAACATTCTTTTTGTGAATCAGGGATTTTATTTCATCAGTAAGCCAAGGAGCAGGAAGATGCTTAATTTTGACTGGCCGAACCGGAGCATAGACGTCATACAACTGAGTAAGTTGGGAGTTGAACAATGCGACCTGGTCATCTACGGTATTAGCATTAGAAATAACACTCCAGTCAACCTTAACCGCGTCCTCACGGAGACTATCTACATCCAACCTACTAAAATTGCGCTGAAGGAGAATTTTGGGCTTAGACTTAGGGGGCCGGACTTTATACGATAGATAAACTAAGTCATGGTACGAGAAGGCATCCGCAGAGTATTGACCAAACTTCTCAACAAGAGTAGAAGAAGAAGTTAAAGCAAGATCTAAGAGTGATGGGGAACAATTGGGAAAATAATGAGTGGCATTACAAGGAAGAATACTCATGTTGCAAGCAGTCACGAGAGATATAAGTGATTTTGAACGAAAGTCATTTTTAAGGAGACAAGTGTTGAAATCACCCATTAAGATGTGGTGGTTAAAAGAGGGCATGAGATCCTCGAGAAGCTTTTCAAGAGAATCAAAATAATTAACATGTAATGAAGGGGAATAAAATACTCCAAGTAGAAGTTTAGTGTGAGAAAGAGTTAAGCTAAGAAAAATATACTCTGCGGCGTCACAAGAATTCTGCGCTGACGTAGAAACAATAGAGTAAGGAATATGGGAACGAAGGTAGATGGCAACCTCTCCACCGCCTCTCCCTGTACGATCATTGCGAATCAAATGAAAACCTGGTAGAGAATAGGAAGAAGTCGGTAAACACGGCTTAAGCCAGGACTCTGAAATTAAAATTGCGTGCACATTTTTTAGGTCAAAAGTTAGTAGCATGTCATTAAAATGAGCAGGACTGCTTTGAGCGTTTATGTGAATAACATTAAAAAATTTAGTATCATCAGAAAACTGAGCATCAAGATAGTCGTGGAGAGAAAGAGGAAGACTATGAAAACTATCATCACTGACCGAACTAGAAGAAAAAGAAACGTAATTATTACCATTGTTACTATCAGTTTGGCTAGAAAAAGACATACGTATTTAAAACAAAAAACAATTAAAAATAAATAATATATATATATAAAAAATAAAATAAAAAATAAGTTATAATAAATATATGTAAATATTTAAAGGCGCTTTAGTAGACACTACCTGCCAGCAGTAAAACAAAGATAAGAAATAAAAACGTAATATCGAATGTTTTAGTACAAGCCTTTACTTTTTTATTTTACTTACTAATCAAACCTAGCCTACATATCGTAATAATATTATATATTTAATCTTAAATAGCTCCAGCATAAAATACCGATTGAAAAAAATAAAATCGGACAAATGGATATTTGGAAGAAAAAAAAAACCGAAATTTTAGTTTGTTCCCCTAAAATAGTTATAATGATAAAATGGACTTCAATGTATACTCGTATCAATCAATGTATAGACAATATCTACAAATTGACCTTGGCTTGTATACTATTGACAACGATAAATAAACTTTCTTATCTGCCCTTACTGGGATTTGAACCAATATCAAACTTCGGCTTTCTTCGAGTTCGTGTTTGCGAGTTCAATAACGAGAGACAGTCGATGGCCATTAACAAATTAGACCAAGTGAATAAGGCTTCAATTAGGTAGTTGTAAGGTGAATTTAGATCAAAGCCCGCCGCCTCGACGCCCAAACCTTTTAACCAAGTATTAGTCCGCAGGCAATGTGAGACTGTTGAGTCAGGCGCGACAGTCTAAACGAGCCTGCTAATAATAAGGTAAATTGCGCCCGGCGCTACAGTGACATACTTCGCTGGATACAATAATTAAAGGAGAGGCGATTGTATGATCTCCGGCGGACCAATTACGAGTCACGACACACGAATGTTCTCTTTCCCAATTATATGAACCGTTCTCAAGGGATTCATTGTAGGCGCAAGGGCATGCCCAAATGATTCCCTCGCCAATTTATTAATCAATATTTTAAATAAGTATATTACGAGTATAAGGAAAATGGTTCAATTTGAGTAACATATTTTTGCAAAAAGTAAGAAAGACATACATTTATTCAGCAATCAAAATGAGTCAGCATGGAGAATTCGAAAACTAGAAGACTGTTTATTTTATAAATCTAACCTATCTTAACTCAATGTTAAATATTTGGTATTAATAAAGTAATGAGTTTGAGTTTCTTGCGGCCCTTCTTCTCAGCAGTAGGTAGTCTCCTCTTGGGAAGCGCTGGATTTTTTTTGACATGTAAAAGTGCCCGTGAATACAATAACAAATAATCAATACTTAATATAACTGTATATTAACTCTACCGCAGTCGTGTAGTAGATACAATAGTTAATAGGACACTGAAATGATGTGCCCACTCGCGGCGCCGGCGGCTTATCATTATTGCAAGAGTCCGACGAGACAGCTCCACTTTAATGACGGCAAACAGCTTGAGGACTATTGTTTTCACGATTGCGGCTTTAAACAAATAAAGAAGGAAGAGTATAATAGAAAATATTATTTTAAGCGAAAGAAAAATGTTTTTAATAGGAACTTGTATATATTTTTCCTAGTGTAGGTATAATATTTTCTAAAACGACGTCAGTCGAATTGTTGATTAGCTACACGCATTTTGATTGGGACAGTACTACTAGCATTTTATTAGTAAGAGTAGGTATGCTCGTACATTTGATTTTTATTAAAAGGGTCTAGCAGGCTAAGGAAGGAGAAGTGGCCCCTGTGACGAATATCGGATTTTTATAATGTCATTTGTTGGCTATCTCATAATATAGAAACACCCTAACTTTCAGCCCCCTATCTTGAACCGTCACCGAGATACAGTCAAAAACGTCATTTTATGGACACATTTTTCAAAGTCGTTTTTCTCCTGAACTATATAAGGTAGAGCAATCAAACCAAATCATAGCTACAAAGGAAGGGTAGGAATATAACTCTGATTTTTTTAAATATTTAATTCCATGAAAAAATAATGATTAAAATGTCAGAGAATTTTTTGACAGCACTTTTCAACAAGTATTTGTAAAGGTACAGCTACGGAAAAAATCACATCAACTGCTAATAGTATTAGCTAGTACCATGCAAAAAATCAATGCAATATAATTGGTGCAACATACTTAAAAAAAAATGTCAAAGAAAGCGTTAAATGAGTCTTTCATTCTCAAGGAGATTTTTCGATCCATAGGTACATACATACGCCTTCATTCCCAGAGTGGGTTAGGCAGAGCTACAGAGTTACCAACAACTCTAAAAACTTGTTGATAAATCTGTAACCACAATTTTCACAATTAGGCTAAGATGTTTAACAGTGTATATTAGTGACAGGTAGCAAGCCCATCGCCTAACAGTACTACAAGCCTTTATTCCCTTAGTCGCCTCTTACGACTTCCACGGGAAGACATGGAGTGGCACAATTCTAAGCCGGCAACCAATGAGGTTTAATTTCGTTGCCTAGCAACAGAATGTTTATTTTGAACTTCACGCATGGCTGTCAATAAAGGTCAAACTGCTGCATCTAAGATAACATGTGTAACTCAGTTTTCATCGAAACTAACTACGAAATCCATGAAATGACAGATTTACTATGTTATAATTGTTTAATACAGAAACTTAATGGTCAATTGTTTGTAGTACCTACCTATTAAGATTACCGTTTATGGAGTATAAAATAACTCATTAGAGCAAACATCGCAATACAAGTCACGCGTGAAGTTCAAAATAAACATTCTGTTGCTAGACAACGAAATTAAACCTAATTGGATCGAAAAATCTCCTTGAGAATGAAAGACTCATTTAACGCTTTCTTTGACATTTTTTTTTTTTAAAGTATGTTGCACCAATTATATTGAATTGATTTTTCGCATGGTACTAGCTAATACTATTAGCAGTTAATGTGATTTTTTCCGTAGCTGTACCTTTACAAATACTTGTTGAAAAGTGCTGTCAAAAAATTATCTGACATTTTAATCATTATTTTTTCATGGAATTAAATATTTTAAAAAATCACAGTTATACTCCTACCCTTCCTTTGTAGCTATGATTTGGTTTGATTGCTCTACCTTATATAGTTCAGGAGAAAAACGACTTTGAAAAATGTGTCCATATAATTACGTTTTTGACTGTATCTCGGTGACGGTTCAAGATAGGGGGCTGAAAGTTAGGGTGTTTCTATATTATGAGATAGCCAACAAATGACATTATAAAAATCCGATATTCGGCACAGGGGCCACTTCTCCTTCCTTAGCCTGCTAGACCCTTTGTTTGAAGGTTCGTGTGGCGAAGGCGTGGCTTCGACTTTTGGCTTACTGTGTGTGATAATCGCGAATGCTTCTTCAATTTATTAGCCGACGGGGTCCTGCTTAGTGACCCTGCCTACGAAGCTAGCAGTCCCAGGTTCGGTTCGTGTATTGGTTTTTTAGGCTTGGATGTTTTTTAATTATATACGTCTCTTTGAAACTATGTTTATCGTTATTTAGTACCCATGGTACGAGCTTAGAGCTTAGTTTGGGACTTCATAGGACAATTTGTGTGAGATTAACCCTAGTTATTTATTTATCAACAGCTGTAGTTCTATTGCAATTACCGAATAACTTCATTAAGCGGTTAATACAAGTAACACTTACGCGCGAGTGAGATAGGAATACATTCTTCTTGCTGTAACTAACTTATACTATCCCAGGATCAAAACTATCACTACGTTTTTTAAATTAATTTGAATTACAATTACATTATGTGTTCATAAAGTGTTAGTTATAAAAGTCTTTTAAAACTATGTTACTAATACAATGTAGGTACCTACTTAAAAAATCCTATAAACATTAGTTCTGGACTCCATATGGATGGAGTCCTAATGGGCTAGGAAGCCGCTGGCAGGCGAGGCTCAGATTATCAGCAGAATACTGCTGGAACTGTCCCGCAGCGCCAACACGCAGACGTAGCCCGCTTCCGCATCACGGCGCCAAAACTATCAATCCGCGCCTCACGAACATGCTAAAAGCGCTACATCCGCCGATCGAGCATCCGATACTGATACTACTGAGCCGGGCAATCAGTTCGTCCATGCACAAGTTGAAAGGTCTAGGCGAGAAGGTTAACCAACCCCCTCGGCGTACTAGTGTCCCTCTCCACCTTACTCCACAATACATCGTATGAGACTAGGTGGAATGCCTTTAAAGATTGAGTATCGTGCAATACCACACCTCACACCACCATTATAACTCATATCTGCTCTTAGTTTGTGAATTAATTAAATACAGTGCGTTCAGTGTTAAACAAACATATTTCTATAAAAAAACTCATTCTGTAACAGTTAGCTCACCGTTTGAACAATCAAAAGTAATAAAGAAACTCGGTTGAGGGTTGTAGATATACTTTAAAGTTAATAAAACCGTTTAATGAACTCAAATCAGATCCGAGATAATAAAAACCGGCAAATCCAATTCGAGACCGGTAATTATTGGCCATCGTAAATCAAATATAAATGGTTCCATTCGTTTTGGTGTGTACGGAAACACTAAAAGGCCTTGGGCAATGCCGCTAAATGAAGATTTGTGGGAGCAATAAAATACCATTGTGTTGTGCGCCCCGTGGACCCATGTTATGTATGTTCCCACTTACGGGCCCATTGGGCTGAAGAAACTTAGTTTCAAAAAAGTTTCCAGTAGTTTTTGTAACTGCCACAATTGTGCTCAATTCTAACACGCTATAAAAGGAGCCAGTGACGTAGATGAGTTTCAGGGTCGATTTTATTGGCGGTAGAAACCATGTCGTCTGTCTGTCTTGTCATAGCTCTAATTTACTTGACAGTAATGGCGGCTGAGTTACAAACAATACCATAACAGGTCAACTACGATAAGGTTGTTATATACCGCCTAGAATAGAGGCCCTGTTATTGTCTGGGTCTGTTAAGTTCAAGAAGATATTGAATGAGAAATGAGCCAAGTTAATAAATATTTTTTATGCTACGGTACACAAACACTTTCTAAATTAAAGGTCTAGGTCTGAAACGTTCCTTTTTTACCGATGACTAGCTATTTACATTGACTCGGTAATTAGAATTACAGAAAAAGTGAATAAATAGTTATAAGCAGGGGTCGCACTTTTGGAGCTGATGACGTCCATTTGCATAGAGGGTAATTAAAATTGAAAGACTAGTATTGAAAGGTTGGAATTTAGTTCGAGTATTGCCGAACAAGTTCTGCATAAACCATAATTATTTTTTCTGAGTTCATCAATGCTGACGTTGAGATGGACAGTAGCAAAAATCATCGAGTAACATTATCATTAAATCAACTGTTTTCAAGACGTAATAAACATTAGTATGACTAAATAGTCATAAATACTATTCTAGCATTGACTAGGTAATAGAAAATTAGATCAACGCAAATTGATTGAAATTGAAAAAATGCTACTGCCGTGATCTAAATTCAAAAAATTCAAAATTCAAAGTTTTTAGTGCGATAAGGCTGTATTTAACTAATATTTTTACCCGACTGCGTCAGAAGGAGGGTTATGTTTTTCGAGCGTATGTATGTATGTATGTATGTCTATTTCTGGGCACGCTCTGCAGCCTAAACGGCTTGACCGATTTTAACATACTAGGTGTCATTCGATTCGTCTTAATTGCCGAAGTGACATAGGGTATATAATATTTCAAAATGGCGTCTGTAAAAACAAAGAGGGGGTTTTAAAAAAAAAAAATGTTTATTATAGCAATATGGGTCTCAAATGAAAGCTAGTAAATAGCCCATTCCAAATATATATACATTATAATACTTTGATGCTACCATTTAGACAGGGAAATCAAAAAGGACGTTAATTGTTAAGTAATAAATATTTCTTGTTGAGCTGTAAACGCCTACAATATAAACCATTAAGAAAGTAGTGTAATAATTAATAATTCACGAATACCTACTACATACTTGATTAATGCACATTGATGTTATAGTATAAATTGCTGGCTAATACCTACCTAATGCGCCATCCTGCCTACGCATGGACAGTTTATTTAAGTAAAGATACACGGAATAGGTAACCTCAATGTAGGTGCTTAGTCTAGTACCCAGGTACAAGTATGACGTACTGACCGTTGAGGAACTAAATTGTTAGAGATTAAGAGAAGTTTAGTTGATTTATACCTACTTCAATTTCTCGGCCTAAGTAGGTATCTACAATCTGTTCGATCGGCCTCCATCTAACCAAATTAACTAATCTTACGTTACTACTGGGGATCGATTTTTGAATGCACGATGCTTCTTTTGCTAAAAGGAGATTTCCGCTTGTAATTTGTTACTTATAGCTTCGTGACATTAAAAAATCGAGCTCCAGAGCTCATTTAACGTTTGGTTATATTAATAAAACCACTATTTTATTAATAAAAACTAAAAAATGTGAAATAAACTAAATTATTTAAATAAAAACAAAAAACCCGACTGCAGTAAAAAAAACAACTGTAAAGCAAGAAACAAGCTATATAATCGATAGGTAAATACTTATAATGTACCATGCAATGATTTTTTGTTTGATACCTCGTTAACAAGTAATGCAATTTATACCAATATACATACAACTTGAATTGTGGAAAAGGTATTGCAGGCGGGGACAAGCAATGAATTATAAAATGTACTTAAGTATTTTCTTGAAACAAAAAACATTTGGATTAATAGCTTGTCCCCGCCTGGAAAACCTTTTCCACTATTCAAGTTGTATGTATATTGGTATAAATTGCATTACTTGTTAACGAGGTATCAAACAAAAAATCATTGCATGGTACATTATAAGTATTTACCTATCGATTATATAGCTTGTTTCTTGCTTTACAGTTGTTTTTTTTACTGCAGTCGGGTTTTTTGTTTTTTACCGCGTTTTATTTAACATTGTTTATATACTTTTACCAGTTAATACATTAACACCTGCTAAATGAAAACAGAGCAAAAATCCTGTCTGTAAAATTTCGTCAGTTTGACTTCATCGGCACCAAAAGTGCCCCTGGATATAAAAAAACATATTTTATCGAAAAATGCCTATAAGTTTGTATTGATCTTGTTTTTACAAGATTTTATTTAACTTGTAAATCTTGCAATGTATGTACGTATTTATTATTGGAATGGGCTGAAATTTCTACCACATATGTAAACCCGATGACAATTCAGTATTATGGTGGTGATCTGATGATAGGATCTCCGCTATTCTTAACATACATCTACCGTGTTAGGATTCAATAGTTTGGTCTTGATAAGCAAATTACGATTTTGCAAAGTACAGTCGGCAACAAAAGCTTGTCCGCAAAAGAACATTTTAAACAGAAACTTTTTCAACTAATAACTATCGATGGGTACGAAAACCATCAGAGACAGTAAGATAAACTTTTCCGAAAAAATATTATGATGTCGTATTATTATTTAACTACAACACTAAGTATAATGTATTATGAAAGTTTTAACTTTCCTAATAAGTATTTTATAACGAGTCAAAACGTATGGATTTATTTTGATAACCAGTTTATAATACCAGATAAATTATTAATAAGGTGTTTCCTTTAAACTGAATCATGTTTGCAGGTAACCCTAAAAATCAATGCACAATGAAAAACCAGGTCTGCCTTTATAATCGCAAGTTGAATAGCCATGGCGCTATTGATAAATCAAACAAAACAGAAAGTGTACGATTTTCTATCTCTGTTTCAGCCGTTTGCCCGTTTTATGAAATGAAAACAGAAAGTTCGGCTCATTGTTCGCAATGGTAAACAATTTAAGGGCTAAAATACAATTAATCCGAAGGTACGGAGTAAATTAGAGTTGCCCTGAACCACAGTTGATAAGGGAATATTCACTACATTAACTTGCAACGAACGGGGATGGTAAAACTAATGTTTACCGCACACGAGCCTTAGTATGGATGGCCTCTCTTTCAAGCATTCCAATATGTGTAGTGTTTTATTAACGAAATCGCGCCCCACGACGTAAATAAACGAAAAAATATGTAGGAATATCTAAATAGACAGTTAAGATATGGTGATATCCACTGAGACCAGAAACAGTAAACAATTACATAAATACTTTAGAGATTCTGTAAGGTGACGTTTCTCATTTCTCAGTATAGGTACAGTCAACAGCATAAATAAGTGATCATTTATGTACCTTGTCGCTTTCAATCGTTTCACTATTTTGTATAGCATTTCAAACATAACGTTAAAGTGACAAGGTACATAAATGATCACTTATTTATGCTGTTGACTGTACGTCGCACGAAAAATACTGATTCATCTATTAAGTCGCTAAAGACGTCATCTGATTTTGACATCTTATTTCGTCACTCGTACTTACTGAATTTTTCATATTTTTTATCTTTTTTGTCATCTGATTTTAGAGTAATAATAGAAATAAATGTGAATTATGACGGCATTAAACTTACTTTCTGTCCAGCTAAGGTCAAAACTCCAGAACTTAAGACACATTTTGCTTATCGATAAATTAAAACATCTAACAAATACAGCCAAGGACGGAATTGGAACAACCACTTTCTAAAAAATATTTTCCGTTTTTTCACCTCGGTTAACAATAATATTCTTCCTAGAGATTGCTTTTACCGATGCGAACTCCCATTTACCCAGTTTAATTTCGAAAAGAGTAAAGTCAAATACGTCTCAAAGTCAAATGGCAACAGGGCAAACTGAAATTGGCCTCTTTTATTGCTTTCGTTATGAATTCCCCATTAGGTGTGTTGTCAACAGAGATGCAGCGCTGCTTGCCGCATATGAATGCTTTATGTGAGTTGAAATATCAATGAACGGAAACAAACGAGCTAATGACAATCAAAACGCTGATGTCACTGTTGGTCGCTTTACTGTCCCATCTAGGGCGGAGATCAGCAGCATCGGAGCATTAAAATGAATACTTTTTAGTTCCACCTTTTCTACCGTTATACGTGCCTAAGTCGGTAAAGACAGAAAGAGATGGATCTAACGTTACTTTGAGCTTTGATTTTTGAAGTAATAACACGGTTTTAAGTCGGATTTATAGAAACTGAAATGCGAGTGTGACAGCGCTACGTGTTAGTGATATGAGAGCTTGGATATGTGGTTGAAATGTTTGAGAATCGAACTGAATTGTTTACGGCTGCGCTTGCTACTCGTGGATTATGTACTTACGTCCCCATGGGAGATAGGTTTAGGTTTCAAGTTTCAAGCGTCATCACTTACAATGTGTAAATTTTAAATTACTTAAAATTAAATCAGGAAAGTAGGTAGGTACCTACTGAGTTTCAAAATCGACGAGTAAATTTATCCCACTCTGGGATTTCAGGCGTGTAACACGGCAACTTTGACAGCCGTCTATGAAGGAATATTAAAAATAGTAGTTCGCAAGCAATCGCATTTGGACAATGTACAATTTTTCGTTAGACATCCAATTGTTAGTTGGTCTGATGGAATTTCCGGAAACAGGGCTTGGTTGAGTGAAGGGGGGTTACGGGCAATTCATAGTTTCCACCTATGCACGCGATCACAGCCCCGGCGGGCCGCGTTTTCGAACTTTTAATTGCCATTCTGCCCTGATTGTTGTTATGAGCATTAGGTACCTTTTTATTATTTATAATCAAGTTCTGATTAGCGTGGCTGCTAAGATATTGTTGAGTTAGTCAAGTTTCTGTTTAGCGTTAAAGATCAAACATAAGCCGTATTGTTATTTTTGTTTGTCCGTTTTAATACCCAGAATGCTTATTGATGCCCGTTTTTAATTTCTACAATTTTCATTTCACTGGCGAGGGCACATAAGAAAAATGACAGATAAAATGCGGTGTCCCCTTGCTACACTGGCACTCATTTCATAGAAAATATCTCTTTGCAAAATTATCACGGGTTCAGCAGAAAATAGCTTTCTATTAAACGAAAATTCTGCAATGATTTCAGATATGTATGGGTAAAAATTATCTGCTGGTTTTAAACTGTTTGACGTCTAATTTTACTTCTTATTAACTTTTTAACCTATAACCCCCACTGCTGGGCGTGGCCACCGTCATTTCCGTCGTACTTATATAAGAACTATCATACATAATGTTGACAATATAATAACACGTCAAAAGCAACATTGTTTTAGTTTTACCCAGTAGAATACAGGCCCTGAATGAAGGTTACAGACGTCTTTATTGATTAATTTTGAACTCTTACATAAAGGAAGGCTTGAATATAAGGATACCTACCTTTATTTCTAAAAACTGCTTCTCCCAAAGCTAATTGATCCGTACTCGCTAGGGGGCTCCAACTAAATCAATTATGAGCCGCAATTACTGAGGTAATTACATGCTTTGACGGCTCCTGACGGCAGCCGCGTGAGGAGCCCGTCACTGCTAACTTGATTTTGCCGGCGCATACGAGGGAGGGTTGGTTATGCTCATACTATCTTTGCGAGAACACTGCAACATGAACTACAATTCATTTAACGTTAATTTAAGTTTTTATGTACCTTGACGGTATTGTAGACAAACCATTTTTATGTTGTTCTTTTCGACCCTCTTTGCTATGGCAAAACTTTACAACAAACAAACCATTTAGAAAATGATGGGGCAAGCTTTCAGTGCCCGCAACCCATTCGGGTTTCCTATTTGGAGGCAATTTTCGCCTGAAAGAGGAAAAACGCTGGAATTGGCTACGATCAATGAGTTTCAGAAACTCAAAGGGCAAGGTATGTCTTACAATTGTAGGTATTTTGTTTTTTTTATATTTAACACTGGGTAGTATTTTCAAGCCCTAAACTGGATAAAGTTTGTGTCTTACGGGTGAAAGGTCTCCCCGATGTTCAAAAGTCGAGACTTTCTAATTTTACAGTGAGCCCTTTGTATTAATTCATTATGTCTCACATTTCCACCTTAGTTAAGACCTCATCGTTAAACTCATACAAAGTACAAAAGAGGCCGTCCCTATTCCAATAAGCTTGTCAAATTTAAATCCATTTTCCGTAGGCAGTAGTCGAGCGCTTGTTATGTGTTTGAGATAGGGACAACAGGATATTGAACTTCTTACGCCTTTGTACGGATTCACTCAAATTTAACCGCTTTGTGGCAAATCGTTCACATCATCCGTCCGACCTATCGTCTATTATTTATCTATCTGATATTTATTCCCAAAAAAGGGGACCTACACAAAATGCCACAAGTAATGGTTCCAGTATTCAGATTAAGTGTTGAAGTATTAAAAGATAAAAAGAGTCACTTAACTTCATAAATTTTCATCAGTGCTAGTGTAAAATAAAAAACCGGCCAAGTGCGAGTCGGACTCGCGCACGAAGGTTTGCGTACCATTATCTATAAAAAAACACGTTGTATGGGAGCCCCCCTTAAATAGATATTTATATTTATTCTGTTTTTAGTTTTTGTTGTTATAGCGGCCACAGAAATACATCATCTGTGAAACTTTCAACTGTCTAGCTATCACGGTTCGTGAGATACAGCCTGCTGACAGACAGACAGACGGACAGACGGACAGACGGACAGACGGACAGACGGACCGACGGACAGACGGACAGACGGACAGAGAGACACATGGACAGCGGAACTCTTAAAATCAAAGCTCTAAATAAAGGCAAACGAGACATATCACCACGTCAATGCTCATATTTTTTACATATCTTTGAAACATTGGCAAATGAAATTCAATATATTCTGC
Source organism: Acleris emargana (assembly GCA_927399475.2). Taxonomy (NCBI): domain Eukaryota; kingdom Metazoa; phylum Arthropoda; class Insecta; order Lepidoptera; family Tortricidae; genus Acleris; species Acleris emargana. The sequence continues at coordinate 4,897,307 of OV656848.1, read as the reverse complement.
ACCGTTAAAAAAAATAAAACTTTCCACTCGTACATTACGCTGAATGTTGAGTAAAATACAATGTTCTGTCATATTAATGTTAATTTAACGAGTAAGTTTGGTTATTTTACGAGGGTCCCGGCTGACTGACGCTCGCGCCGTATACGTGACGCTCTTGTCATCTAACTTCGCTCATAAACAAGTGGAATGGCCGCTGCAGCGCTACCGTTGCAAATGAATTGAAAGCATTTCTGTGCCAAAAGACGCACGTCGTTACCCGCGCACAAGTAACACAATCACGGAGTTTACACAATAAACTGAAAGGGAGGCTCGGGCAATGTTTACAATATTCTTGATCTTTATATTTCTAACTTGCTACATTATTAAATGTAATCTTACACCGTTTTATCGTATTCAGGAAAAAAAGGGTCTAAGATTTGAAAGCGTATCGTGTGTGTACTCAAGCCAACGATGCCTTATTTCTAGGCTCCGTTATCTTGGGGCACCGATGTCGCCTATCTACACTGTAGGGATTGAATTTGGTTTTTTATTTCGATTTAAACAAAACAGCTTATTTTAGCGGTATTTTTTGAGTTGTCAAATTAGGTAGTCCATCAAATTATGTACTATTTTTTTTTCAATGGCGGCGCGCACTGATGCAGAGAAACAGATCAAGTTAGTTCGTTAGTTGTTGAGGACACTTCAGCGCGGTGTGCTGTGGGCCTTTGATGTCGCCGGCGCCACCGGGCTTCGCGCCCTTGGTCTTATTATTAGAAAAGTTAATTCAGCAGCCTTGGAAAGTGTGGTTTATTAATCGGCGTAGTCTAAAAATCCTACGAATATTATACAGGGCGACACCGCGGGGTCGTGTAGCAACAAAGTAAACTAGAACTCACTACTCCATTAGCAACATAATGTAATACATTTAAAAACGTTAAGACATTGATTTCTTTTTTACTTAAATAAACATTTTGTTAGTCGTCCGATTGGTTCATTTTCAATAAGGTTTTAACATGAAAATGTTAGGTGACCATAATTTTAGTATTAATTAGGGAAATAATATTATTCTAAACATAGACAGGTACTTTTTTCAAAAACCACTATGCTAATATAATCTAAATCAAATACGGAGTTGGGAAAACTAAGTTAGTTTAGTTTAGTTTAGTTTATTTATTCATCAATGTAATATTACAATATAAATTGCATTGCATGTCAAAAAATACGAAATTACGTTGAGATCGTCAAAACATAAATAATAATAATCAAAAAATACAATAATAATTAATTAAAACAACAACAATTAAATATCGAATAATGGTCACTCGTCCGATGTCAATACATACAATGATTAATAAATTTCAACACAATTATAAATTTACATGTCCAGCTTCATAATATTCATCCACGGAGTATAATGGATTATCCAATAAAAGGTTTCTTAGCTGACGTTTAAATGCTTCGTTGGATTGCACATTTTTAAGTTTCAACCCCGCAGTCGCTGTATATTTAATACTTATTTGGCTGGGTCAGGTCGACCGTAAACGCATTTTTTAAAGTTTATATTTATACTTAGTACAAAAAAGGAATAGATGGAGACCAAGAACTTACTTACAATTAGATCAATTAAAAGAAAAAGTAGGAGTCGTGCCGTATGTTAAAGAGAAGGCTTGGAACAGGAAAGACTGGAAATTACTCCACCGACAAGAGCGTAGCTCTTAAGCCAATGATGATGATGATGATATTTATGCTGAGGGTCTTTGCGTCGTGAGTAATTATAACTTTATTGACACCACGTTATTGACAACTTCTTGATATTTTAAATTAATACGGTTAATATCTCATTTGTATGTACATTATTATATATTTTACAGTTAAGTACGATGTGCTTTTTAATTTAAACCCTATAGCATCACTTGTTCCTGCTATTTGCAACTCTGGATTTCTATATCCGAACATTAGACGTTACTTCTTGTATGACGTTACGACTCGACTACCACGATACAAGTCTAGCCTAGTACGGGAGCCACCGATAAATTGTTAATGTTAGTTCTTAAGTCTTTAGTTCTGTTTAAAGTGTGAAACGTTTGTAAAAATACTAATCAAAATAACAAATTGCAATCACATAGAAAAAGGAAAGTTAACGATAGGTTTGTTTATCATTGAGTTGGAAGTCAGTAATCAGCTGGCACCCTTGACCAGTATTTGGACGTTTGATTAATTGGCGATTGCTGAAGGCAGTTTGAGACAACTTTCGGTCACCAGTTTGCTTTGACGGCATTTACAAATACAAGACGGGTCTGGAAAGTAAATACGTAAGTCAAAGGAACTTTACACTCAATAACGACGGCGCAAAAGTACTTCAGGCCACCGCACCGATGAAGATGTACTTAACCGATAATAGGTAAATAAAGTAAATCGTCATATTTTTTTAATTTCCCAAAGAATTGCCTGATTTTGGTTCAATTGGCGTATTTCCTGATAAATAATTAATTAAAAAAACTTAAAGTAAAATAATAAGGGCTGATAATAAGAAACGTAAATTTTCAATGTATATTTTGTTTTTTTTCTATACCTAGTCGGTCCTAAAGTTCTGTCACAAATAAGAATAATGATAAAAACAAAAGTGCCAATCAGTTTTTAATAATTTATATACCAATTTAAAGTACATTTAATAGAGAATTAATATAACTTAAAATTATTCAAAATGACTTCCCTTGTTTTTAATACAGGCCAATAAACGCCGCGGCCAGTCGTCTATCGCAGCACGCACCATATTCATGTCTATTTCAGCGACTGCTTTTCTAATAGATGATTTCAGGCTCTCCAAATTTGTATGTGGTTTAGCACAGACCTTCTCCTCTAAGACCTGCCAAATATTGTAGTCCAAAGGATTAAGGTCCGGACTGGAGGAATTCTTCGTGTCTTATAAAGTCGATTTTTTTACGCTACACTCTATCATTCTGTTTATTATACTTTTCTTCAATATCGAAATTTTTTTCGTCTGTAAATAGGATATCGCGGTATCGATTTTTCGCGTACTGTTTTAACAACTTTCGGGATCTTTTAAGCCTGATTGTTTTTAGACGGGCATTAAGCATGTGTCCACACTTTTTTTTGTATGCTCGTAGACTAAGATCTTCGTTTAAAATCTTTTTGACGGTATTCCTACTGACACCCATCTGCAAAGCCATCAACTTCTGTTTTCGGACAGGTTTTTTTGCTATACGGGCCTTGATCGCTTTGATCACTGCTGGTGTTCTTACGGAGCGTGGACGGCCAGTTCTTTTTTTGTCCTCAACACTAGAGACTTCATTGTACCTATCAATAGTACGGTACATAAACCTAAGCGTTATATTTAATTTTTTGAGCAACTTGAAAACGGTACCTACTTGGCGAGTGCCCACAGCGGTGCAACGCTAAAACAGCTATTCGGTTTTCTTTCAATGTCCACTCCATCGTGAGAAATCGCAGCAAATGACTGTTTTTTGTTTTAACAAAATTGTTAAACATTCAAAAATGGAATACAAAAACATTTTCTTAAAATTATGTTCTAAATTAAAAAATAATGTGCCAGTGACAGAACTTTAGGACCGACTAAGTAGTAAAACGAATACATACAAGCTCGAAATTTGGTGTGATTATAGTGCAAGTACAAAAATACTAAATAGAAGGTTGGGCTACCTTTCCGTTTTATCTTGAAAAAAATACAAGATGCCTCTGACCTTGGGGCTTTAATTGCAACGATCGATTCTACTCGCTAAACTGAACTAGTTTTGTTTTGTAACATTAACAAATTAAAAGTTTAAATAACGAATTGATCATCATCATCATCAGCCTATATTAGTCCACTGCTGCACATTAGGCCTCCCCTAATAAGCACCATAGCGCCCTGTCTTCAGCTTGCCGGATGCAGCATCTGCCTGCAGTCTTTCGCAGATCGTTATCCCACCTGGCCTGAGGGCCTAATTAACGGGAATTAATTGATGTTAAAGTCTAAATGCAAAATCAGTGTAATCAATCATGGTCATATAATCACTATCTGATGGTACGGGGGCAACATTTTCTTGGTACCAGGGCTAATAGAGAATTGGATCGCGTACATTGAAGATTGCATTTAACTTGTATGAATATAATAAAATTGAAGCTGGATATATTTTTAACAACTTACAGAACAATTGAAGTTCAGTTTCAGGAGTAGAAACGATCTATACATATAAAGCCTCAAGGTTAGAGACACCCTATATAGGTAGAACTGAACAAGGACGGTTACGTTAGGTTAGGTTAGTGAATAAACGTTTTTTTTAATGTACTGTAGTGTTGGAAAAATACGCAGGATACGTGTTAAATTTAGGTATTTAAGAAAAAGATGTTATTAGGTGTAAGATTTGTAATGAAGTGGTAACCAAGGTAAACAGAATTTATAAAATAAAAAATAAAGATTTCATGTCACATAAAGAAAACTAAAAAAGGAACATGTCTAAGCCAAGTCTACACAGGTGAGATTAGGCATAATCTACAACAGCCGCCCTTAATCGAAGCTATAGTAGACAAAAAAAAACTTAAGTAATAATTAAACCTAAACCATCTACACATCTTTTGTGTACTAAAGGCCCGAGTGTCTTTGTAAGAACATCTGCAGGCATGTCACAACTTTGAAGATATTCTAAGATTACAACATTAGAAGAGACTTTTTCTCGAATAAAATGATGCTTAGTTTCTATATGCTTCGTCCTGTTGTGGTGTACAGGATTGTGAACGAGGTTTATGGCACTCTGACTGTCGGAAAATAACTTGACTGGCAAAAGTTTACCTGTTATTTCGAAGATAAAACGGCGTAGATAACAAGCTTCTTTTGTAGCAGATGCAAGAGCCATATATTCAGACTCCGCAGATGAAAGAGCCACTGTCGGTTGTTTCTTAGATTCCCATGATATTGGTCCCCCACCTAGTACAAAAGCAAAACCAGTGTATGACCTTCTGTCTATCAAACAGTTCGCCCAGTCAGCATCGCAGAATACTTTTAAAGGTTCTCCATTCTTTTTGTAAACTAAAGAGTAGTTTAAAGTGCCTTTTAAATGTTGCAAAACTCTTTTTGCGGCATTCCAATGCTCCTTAGTATAACAAGTATTAAATTGACTAAGATAGCTCGTCGTATACGCGATATCTGGTCGTGTGTTTACTGCCAAATACATGAGGCATCCGATTAAATTTTGATATGGAAAATTCTCACTAACCTGATCATCACGTCTCTTTTGCATCAACTTCTTTATTAGAGGTGTATTTGCAGTCTTGCACTCTTGCATATTAAACTTTTCGAGTAGCGACAAAATATATTGTGATTGATTTATCTGTATACAGTCATCCTTCCAAGCAATATCTAAACCTAAATACTTTTTCAAAATTCCAAGGTCTTTTAATGAAAAATAGCTTGATAAATCTCTCTTGACAATGTCAAATGTCAACTCTGTTTGAAAGAAGAGTAAAATGTCATCAACAAATATACTGAGTATTACGAGTTCTTCACCAAAAAGTTTTGTATATACGCAAGGTTCGGAAGGAGTTGCAATGAAACCTATTTTTAAAAGTGTTTCATTTAATTTTTTATTCCAGGCTCGCGGTGCCTGTTTAAGGCCGTATAGAGATTTCTTCAAGAGACACACCTTATTTTCATTTCCCCTTTCTATGAAACCAAGAGGTTGTTCCATATAGACTTCTTCTTCCAAGTTTCCATTAAGAAACGCTGTATCTACGTCCAAATGTTTTATTTTTAAACCGTTTTCAGCAGCTAATGCAAATAAGGCACGTTGGGATGAGTGACGAATTACTGGTGCAAATGTTTCGTCGTAGTCCACTCCTTTTATTTGTTTGAAACCTTTTGCAACAAGTCTAGCCTTGTATTTCATTATATTTCCACTAGCGTCTTTTTTAATTTTGTAGATCCATTTACAAGGTATTACCTTTTTGTTCGGTCTATCAACAAGTTCCCAAGTGTGAAGCTTCATTAGCGAATTATGCTCGTCTAGCATTGCATTATGCCATTTTTCGGTATCGTCAGCATGAATTGCTTCATAGTATGTCACAGGCTCATCTGAATTACTAGACAATATATTATAGCTAAGAAAATCCGGTGGTTTCCTGCTTCTTGAGGGGTACCGCCGCTCCAGGAGAGATGGTTCCAAACTAGCTGACTCTTCATCAAAACACTCTGCGTTTAGTGGTAACGATGTTTCCTCTCCTGGATCGATACTCTCAACACAATCATGAAACTCATTTTCATTATCTTCAAAGTCTGCATTTTCTTCAAAAAGTAAACCTGAATCTGACTGTATCTCAGGTTCAGTTTGCTTTTGCTTTAGTGTTGTAAAGTAATTTTCGAAAAAAGTTGCATCCCTAGATTTGAGAATTCGCCTTGGGTTAGAAGGATCTCGAAAAATATAACTATTTGGGTCTTCAGAATAACCCACAAAAATCGCTTCTTCTGCTTTTAAATCTAACTTTTTTCTGTTACATGATGGGATGTGAATAAGTGCCCTGCATCCAAATACTTTTAGATGACTAAGATCACATCTTCGGCCATACCATTTATCATACGGTATTTGACCACCTAACGCTCGATGAGGGGACCTGTTCTTTAGGTACACTGCTACACGAAATGCATCTTCCCAGTAAGCCTTTGGTAGTGAGCTTTCCGCCAGCAGCGTCCTCGCCTTCTCTGTAATGGATCGGTGAGTCCGCTCTGCAACTCCGACTTGTTGAGGGCTGTAGGGCGTCGTTGTTTGTGGGCCCGCAGAAGGTAAGGGTTGTCATTATATCGTGAGTTTGTATTTATTTAATAGTTATATTTATTTATTTGAAGTAGTTTATTATTATATATTAGTAGCAGTAGTTTTAACTTGTAATTGACCATAGTTATGCAGAAAGAGACCAAGAATAAAAAACCGGTTTCGAGATACAGCCGTTTTAAGGTAAAAAAAATTTTTTTTTTAGTTTCTTTTATGTTTTCTTAAAAATAAATAACTGAAATTGGTAGAATATAGTTTAATGCAATTTATTTAGTGCATTTTATACAAATAAATCGGAGTTTTCGTAGGTTTTCTTAAAAAACAAAGTAGTTGGTCGTTTTCTGTAGAATTAATATTTGATATCCTGCTTTCGATCACAATTCAATGAAAGTGACCATTACTCTGGCTGACTTATGCTGAATATAATATTGCATACTTGTATTTTTATAAAAAGAGCTATATGCAGATCGTAATCATCTATTACCCTAGTCGACTTATGCTGATTACAATACTGGATGGATGAATGGAAAACGCAGAACTGTTGCACACTGTTGCGTCGATCATTACTAATAAGAAGAAAGTGACAGCAAAATTTGTACGGGCACTCTGCGAAAACGACCAAACATGGGGTAGAACGAAAAACATCAATTGCTGAAACCGACTATCTGCTTGGTCGTTTTAAGCAGATTAAATAATGTGCTCACTTGATACCTTTGTTTATTGTATAATCCGACTAGTTGACCGATAGCAAATTGGCTGTGTTCTGCAGATTAAAAATATAGTCTTTTAACGGACAAAATAGTCTTATTAGTAGTAGTAGTAGTAGTCATAGTAGTCATTATAGAACGCAAATTTCGTTATTGGTCGTTTTATACATAATTGTATAATTCAATGAAATGACGTGCTAAAAATAAGTCGCTTTCACCAGAAAATAGTTTGAAAAATCTAGTTCACGATGGCATACCTAACTCATTTTGCGAAAAAATGGCTCTGGTCTCTTTCTGCATAACTATGGTCAATTATAGTTCCTATATTATATTAAATACCTTGTAGTTATATTTTATTATAATACGTTATTAAATCAAGTTGAGCTTAAACAAAATGGAATAGAGAATTGTATGGGACAGACGGGCGGCCTGTGATGTCGGACTGAAGGGGCTGCTTCGAATTAACTGACTGACGAGAGTTTATATCAATTGCCTACATTTTTATGACACAACACTTATATTTCGGTAATATTATCTGGTGTCGAATCAAACTAAGTTCAGGTAAGTAAGTTTAAATAAACGAGAAAATTCAAATCAACAATATTTATAATACAAAAGTCTAGTTGGTGTTTCATCGGCAATAACCAACCAGCCACCGTAATACTCCGTAATGATGATGAAAATTGTGTAACTTGTAATATTCCGCACCTTGCATCCAAGAGATAGCTTATTTTTTACCTCCGAAAGCTTACGGCATAAACATTTTTTGTAATCAACTTATTAAATTAGTTCAACAAAAATAAGGATCTGTAAAAAACTACGTATTTCCAGCCCGTACATCGCCAACGGAATGGGCCTAAAAGAATAATAAGGTCGGCGTGTGTGCGCGTACGGCCGAGGGAATTTGCAAGCAGCACAAGTTAACAATTTCATTTTTATAGGTGAACAACCCAGGATATTGCAGACGTTTCTAATTTCCGCTGGCTCGTCCTGCGCCCGCTATGCTGAGTTATTACGTATTTTACAGTAAATATTTTCCTCGCCTTACCTGTATTCACAAGGGCGAAGGAACTCTAATACGAGCAATACGCTCGCCTACTACATGCTGCTAAATATTGAATACGCTAGCTGTATTTTTTCTCGGCAGACTGAGGAATTTTTGAACCGTTGTCTGAATACGGTATTGTACTCACACAACTGAATTGCGCGCTAGAAACTGGGGCTCGCTGGCCGTAGAATCGTATTAATTCGGTCGAGATATTTTTCCTAACAGTAGCAGCTCGTGTAGCCATACAGCGCAGTCATTAAATAATAATTCACGGGAAAGGGAAGCGCAAACAATTTAATCTGTTTCTATTAACGATCTCAATTAGAGCTGGAGTAGCAATTACCAGCTAATGGATCCCGCGGCACTGAGATTCCAGTAACCCACGATTAAAATAATGAACCTTCTTTGTCCCACGTTCAGAGTATATACATTTTAAATTTAATCTGCGATTCATATAATAACCACAGGCTAATATGTGGCTACGATTAAACCTTTTATAATTGTTAATGCTTCTAAGTGTTATGATGTTTGATACCAAGATCAAAGGTACTCGTATTTTAAGTTTAACTCTTTACTGCACATAAATAAATTGTTTAACATTGTAAGTAGGTATACACTTATACAAGGATGATGTGTGTACAAATTTCTCTAATTTTTGTCCGTATAATTATAATCTTTTGTAGAAAACAATCCAATGTAGTTAAGTGGCGTTCATTTTGTTTTCAGCGAGGTTTCATGGGTGTGTAATGATCGGTATAAAAATAATTAATTTAATTTCATTTGATATAATAACATTTTATATAATTTTAAAGGATATAATCACTCATTTTATATAATAAACGATTGGTATATTATCAAAATATCTATTTTTATTTACTATAATTATCATTTGGTATATCATTTATTTATTATAAACATCATTTGGTATAATCATCATTTTGTATAAAAATCATATTGTATAACTACATATATATATATATATATACCTTCACGCCTGTAATCCCAGAGAGGGGTAGGCAGAGCTACAGAATTACCTACAACTTTAAAATCTTGTTGATAATTCTGTAACCACATTTTGCACAATCAGGCTAAGATGTTTACCAGCGTATTAGTGACAGGTTGCAAGCCCATCGCCTAACAGTACTACAAGCCTATATTCCCCTCGTCGCCTCTTACGACATCCACGGGAAGACATGGAGTGGCACTATTCTAACCCGGCAACCACACGGGATTGTATAACTATCATGTGGTATATTATTTTTTATTGCCACATATTTAAAATAATTGTAACGCCTATGATTATTATATATTAGTGTGCAAATTGCGTTTTATTTACCTAACCTAAACTACTTTTCTGGTAGTTGTTAAGTATATTTGTTTGGAATGACTTTTTTTGTCAAATGATTTTTTGGTACAACGCTGACCGTGAGGCAGCTTTGCAGAGCTCCTATTCCGCGTAGTTATGGCGCTTCGCGCCTTGACACCATTCTAACCTAACCTAACCTATATATTAGTTGAGACCTAGGAGTTACCGCTCTGTAGGGTCACAATAGGTAACTAACAAACCAACCCTTGTGGTTGGACACGAGTTAGTATAGACAGTATTTTTTTATACCAACTGTACTTTATATGAAATTATCTATATATCATAAGTTGATTATAGTAAATATGCATTATACTTAATGTATGTTATATAAAATATGTTTAGAACAAATGATCGTTACATAAAATGATAATTATATCATATTTAAATATATTAAATGTTGTTATATGATTCAATAATTATATCAAATGAGCGTTATATCTACTGATATTATAGAAAATATTTTTATATCGATCGTTACGCACCCAGGTTTCATCTGTCGCCATTTAAGTTTTACCTTTATTAAATTATGTGTAAGATAAGATAACGGTAACGTATCTCAGCTGTTACGATGATGATGGATAACATTGAAATCTGTAACAAGTACTTACTTGATATCGATAAGGTTCTAAATATGTCAATAGATTGTATAATAAGTACTTTTTTTTTAAGTTACATGTCATTAGGTGAACGTACTGAACGCTCCATTGAGCCAAATACAGCTTGATCTAGTGACACTGCGCCGAAATCAGGCTATGCGAGTCGTTAGTGGCGCGAGCGGGGCGCAGTGCGAGATGCGTTTAGCCATGCATCATTAGACAGCGGGGAGGTATCGGGCCGGCGTTAAGCCGCATATTTCACGTTCGCCTGGTCTGCCGCGGCGCCCCGGTTCAACCGATGACCCCACTTGCTTTTAACGCTATGCATGACTAATATACCTACATAGAAGTTGTATGACTAGGATGACAGCTTACAAGGGTCGATATTAAATTTATAATTTCTTTTTTTTTGGTAATTTTGTAACACGTTGTATAAGTAACATATGCTAAGTACGTACCATTTTATACGTTTTGTGAATTCTGACTTAATTTTGAACCCTCCGACAATAAAGAGAGGTTTTATAAGTTTAAAATATTATTATGAAACTATGTATCTGTGTGTCTGTAAATCTGTGTGTTCACATGTCGTCATAGATCGTGTTGTCGTAGTTTCCAAACGGATGAACTGATTTGCAAGTGTTTTTTTTAAATAAAGCTATGTTAGATGGGATGGCTTTCAGCTAGGATTCATGAAAATAAATTGGGCTGTTTATGTGGCGCTCTGAAAACATGAATCGCCATTATATCGGAGTTTGTAATCTATTTAACAGTTGGTTGATGGTGTCTACGTTTAAAATAGCAATATGTTTAATGGGTTGCTCACATTTTCAACTTTTTATTACCGAATCACTTTTCACATTAGTGCAGATAAAATCTTTCACTCACTTGGTTAAACGCACTAATTGATCTTTCCTTCGCACTTTAAGCTGTGTGACAAGGCGCGCACGTGGGGCACGCGGGGCATATTTCGTTGGCTACCGGTCAATTAATTTATTGAGAAATTCTCGCTGAATACTGGCACAATAATGGGCTCGGCACACACGACCAGTTCATTAAGAGGGAGAGTTTAACAGAGTTTAATAAATGCGTGGTTGAATTATCCTAATTGGGGATTAAAGTCCGAGGATTTTCCGCGACATGGTCCACGATGTTAATTGTCTCAGTTGGCGTTTATTGCCGCCATCGGAAATTCAATTATGGACCTTCGCCGGCCACATTATGGGGAGGCGCTCGTCACCGCACCAACATTGTTGCGGGTAAATGGGTACCTGTACTTAATCCTCGACACGTTACTGGTCCGTAATTTCATAAGATACTGGAATAATAATTGTGTTAGTGTACCCTAGTTACAGCCGTTCTGTATAACTTAGTTCAACCGCCCCATTTGTTGCCGCCTGTTTGTTCCCACTGGGGACTAATGCTACTTTTTCCCCAGTTAAGTCTTCTCGGTCCCAAAAGTTACAACAGAAAAACGTCACAATTGCTAAAAGGGCCCGGAGATAATAATAATAATAATAATTATTATTATTTATTCATAAAACAGTATGCTTACAAGTTTCTTAGGTAATAGAGCTTATATCATTTCACAATACATTTTTCGACCACCGCTGCCAAACTAGGTAGTAACCTGTATTTCAGCAGACAGCGCTCTTCCCCAGGGAGTTCATATGAGAGTTATATATCGAGTAGTAAGCTAAGTTAGCAGTAATATGAAAAATGACAATTTCCATAAATTAAAAATTAGAACGGATAAAAGACAAAAGTGAAAAATAATAATAATAATAATTGTATATTATATGGTGTGTGTGTGTGTGTGTGTGTGTGTGTGTGTGTGTGTGTGTGTGTGTGTGTGTGTGTGTGTGTGTGTGGGTGTTCGATTATTCTGGGATTTTAAGAAATTCCTCCGTTTCCTTGTAGTTAAGGTTTAGCAGCCACAGACTGATTACCTTTTTGCAAATTTCCTTTTTTAGTGGATAGACGTATTTTATTTTATTAATTTTATTGTATACATAGGGACCCAGAAAATTAAAGAATCTTTTGATGAACACTGTGTGTGGTGTATGTTTGTTAATCACTATACGATCTCTTCGTCTCCCTACATTTGCTGGTTCAAACGAAGTTAAGTTGTGCTGCCTCATTATGATAGAAAGAAGGAAAAGCTGCCGGACGGTCAAAGTTTCACAGTACTTGTAGAGTAGATTGGTAGGAAATAGTATCGGTTTGAAGGTGGACACTTTGAGAACAGCACGCTGGGCAATTTCGAGAGGTAGCAAGGTTGTCTTCGGGATGCCCCCCCAACAGGATATACAATACGCAATTACTGACTGGCAGAGAGCTAAGTAGATTTGTTTCATTAAAACTGGTTCCACACAATGCCTCAGATTTTTAAACACGTAGATGAGTTTTCTAATTTTTCCGCTGAGAGCCATTATTTGATCTTTGAAATTAAGATTTTTGTCTATTAATATGCCTAAATATTTGACTGTATTTACCTGATGCAAAACAGAACAAGTACAAATTGACACATTATTACATTCGTGAGCATAAACCTTGAGTTCTTTTGCAGGTTGACCTGAGTCTCGAATTGAAAATGCAATATATTGAGTTTTATCCTTGTTCAAAGTCAAGACGTTATCTCTTAGCCACTCTCTCACCACATCAAACCCACTCTGTGCCACCTTGAAAACCTCTTCCCAACTATTTGCACCAAACAGTAAAGCAGTATCATCTGCATAAGAAACAAGTCTGCCAGGAATATCAAGGTCTAGAAGGTCATTTATATAAGCGAGAAAGAGACTAGGACCGAGAATGCTTCCCTGAGGTACTCCGTAGGATAGGGGAAGTTCCTCACTTACGTAACTTCCCAGCTTTACACTCTGAGTCCTGTCAGAGAGGTAGCTCTCAAAAAGTTTTAACTGAGTGCCCCTCACTCCCATCTTTTCTAGCTTTGATAAAAATAATGGTACAGAAAAGTATTTTTTCAGCTAGACTTTTACCTACATTTACAAAATACTGGTTGACCAAATTTATGGAGAGTTGTGGGGTCGAGCTAAAGTTTAATAATTCATTCGGAGATGAGGGTGCCCTAGAAGTACCAGAGATATTTTTAATTGCACTCCATAGTTTTTTACTATCTTTACCCGCTTTGTTGATTAATCCCTTGTCATATGATCTTTTCACCTTTTTCAAGATAGAGTTACAGAAATTTCTATACCGCATATATGTTGATTTAATAATTAAGTTATTAGGAGAGCGTTTAGATTTCAAGTGAAGTTTATCTCTATTTTTCATACATCGAAGTAGCCCTGGTGTAATCCAGGGCTTAAGTATCTTTTTGCGCCTTGAGACAGTAATTATTTGAGTATTTTTCTCAATAGCATATTGCAGAGATCGAACTAAGTAACTAATAGAAAATTGGGGATCATAAGAATTGTATATCGGTTGTAAATCAATATTATAAATATCTGGTTGCAAGGTATCCATGTCAAGTTTCCTAATAACGTTATTGGCTATACTGCGTGTAGGTTTTAACTTAAGATTTAAAAGAACCGCCTTGTGATCAGTAAGAGATGTTTCAAGCACTATGGTGCGAGAAGAATTTTTAGTTTTTAGCATCACATGATCAATACAGGTGTTACCTGCATCCCTTGTTACCAAAGTATGAGCAGGCAACAATCCATGAAAAGCGGCCAGTGTAAGGTATCGGTCAGCTGAAGGGTCACTAGAGTTTGGCAGAATATTTATGTTAATGTCCCCGATTATTGCTATATTCTTGATCATAGAAAAGTTTTGTAAGATCATATCTAATGATTCCAAAAACGGGTCGATATTTTGAAAAGAGGGCGGACGATACACAGCTAAAATAACAGAATCGTTGCCAATTTTTATAACAAGAACATTTCCTCCCGCACATGTTGGCTCTTCTACAGAGCAGGTAATCTGATCATTTATGTAAACAACTACACCGTCGTTTTGATTATGATTGACTTTAGTGGCATAGGAACAATAACCCTGTAAAAAAGGTATCTGAAATACCTTTGACAACCAACACTCGGTAAGTATCATTATATCGCAATCGCATTTTAGACGCTTCAAAAAAACCTCAAAACCAGTAAAATTACAATTAATGCTGCGAATGTTTTGCGTGAGCACTGACAAAGAGGAAGAAGACTTGTACATATATGTATAGCAATTTTCGGGGTCACAGGACACGGCTTTAGATACTTCCAGCGTGTCTATATCATTTATAACATCACTTAAGCTATCAAAGTTCATTTTCAATCTCTATTTTAATAAATGTCTTGGTTAAAGATTCTCTGTGATTAGTTATATTGGTGCTCGCAAAACCGGATTTTTTTGTAACATGAACGTGAGGTTTGTGTGTGTGTATATGTGCAAGAAAGTTGTGCATTAGGGTGTGTAATTTATACAATTTTACAAATGACAGTATTGACAAACAAACGGAGTGAATTAGGTTCTTAATAATGGTTAAAATAATAGCTAGTATTTTTAGGACTATAAAATACAGTCATAGTGACTGTTTTAATTCATCTAGTTTCAATTCACTAGTAATTTTGATCGGAGGTGAGTTTTCTGTGAGATCGAAAGGAAGTAGTCCATTTATTTAATATATAAGCACTTTAGATGCAAGCCTATTTTCTGCAGTGACCGTCTTTCAAATGATGATGGGTGGCACGAATGTTCTAACAACTAATTTAGATTAACCAAGACCAAAATTTTAAGCCAGATTATTCCGTACTATTTTGTTACTGCACCAGAGTACTCGATTAACTCGTCCTACGTCAAAGTCTTATCCCTACCTAGTTGTGACTTGTAAGTAGTCATAAAAACAGAAGCGAGAAAATTGCACAAAATATCTTAACCTCATAATTATTAAAGTAAAATACATTTTATTTTAATGTTAACGTCAAAATTTTATTTTATTAAATTAATCCCCGTCTAGGTTTGACTACACCGATGTTTTATTCTTGATTTTGCCACGGTTGTAAACGTCGTTTTTGATTAGTGGGTAATTCTTCCATTTATAAAAGCTGGATTAAATAATTAGTGTAAAAATTATCACAAATTGTACACAAGTTTTACTAAAACTGGCGTTATAATAATCAACAGTATTTATTTAACGAAATTCTGACAGCGAATACATTTCAGTTTTCGCTTGAACATCCTGTTATATAAAAATTAAAGATTTTATATTTTGAAAAGTAGAAAGAATAATAAAGTGAACGGGCAGGTTGCATTTTAAAATATGTTTAATTCAAGTGGGCAAAGCAGCGGCAGAAACGTGATAAATTACGGAAGGTATTTAATTAAATTTTCAATTAGAACTGTAACTTTGGGCTGGCAATATTCGACCACCGAACTGAATTAGTGAATAATAATTAGCTATAAACAAATGTGGGGTCTTAAGGCGACTTTGTGCTTGTTGGAGTTAAATCCTGACCCTTTGCCGTTGTTTATCTATTGTGTTTGACTTGGGCGTGTTAATCTTCTTAAATTATGCTTTAATATTAAGTTTTTGTGCCAAATCATGTTTTTTCATTCTTATGTGGGCGTGGCAGCTAATACGTGGTCCCTTAAACGCGGCTTCGCTAAAATAAAAGAATCGTGCGAGTCATTGTAATCAATTATAATACAGAAAAGATCCTGCGTTCAACCTTTGCTTTCTAAAAACATTTCTTCTTGTTGTAATATAAAATCAAGTTCATTGAAAGCGAAGAAAAACAAATTTCTTGACGGTAGGTAGGTACCCAATTTACTTTGAGTTCGAGCGGATATCTCATTAACGAATATTCCATGGAAAGTGTTAGGCGCGTGACCTAATTTGCCTGTGATTACTAATAGGGTAATAGGTCTTCCGACTGCTAGCCTTAGTCAGCGGAAAATAAGGCCTAGTTTTCAACGTCGTTATAGCATTACATCAAATACTATATTTATTTAGTTTTGCTAATAATTTTTAAAGCAGTAAATTGGCGATTAATTTGCGTCAACCTACATACTCGTACATAGATATCTTCCAAATAACAAAAGCTACGCGAATAAATTGTAAGCATCCACTTGAAGAACTGCGTAACTTACATTCGTATATAAGCTAAATGGAAAGTTGCCAACTGTTAGAACTTCCAAGCAATTTCGTCCTTCATACCTTGTCCTACAACAAATCAAAACTTTTCTGTTAGTACTGTTTTGTGTATCACAAATTTGAAACGTTCCTCAGATCTCCAGATAATTAATTGGGACGTGCTCAGCAGATGGCATTCGAACGAGTTCTGAATTAAAACGTAGGTAGGTATGTTGAATTATTTAACATTTAATTTATAAAGTTGAATTATTATAAGGCAGATAATTTCATATAACAGAAGTGCTGTCGTGACCAAAAGCAACACGAAAGCATACACGAATACACACATAAACTAGATAACATTAAGATATGTCAGGCATTCATAATGTAGACAATTTCTTGCTGCGGCAAGTGAAAATATTCTATGCTAATGCCAAGGATTAAGCTATGGAGATTCTAATACCTAAGTGCCTGAATGTATTCGGAATTATTCATTCGGGCCAATTCGTGCAGTTTGTGAGGCGGTCGGAGATTTATGTCCCCAACTTTACCTAAGTAACGTACGGTCACGACGGCGCTCCATGTAAATAAATCAAACGATTCCGTCCCCGCTCAGCGCGGTGAGCCGGCCTCGCAGCTTCACCTTTCAATTCCCCTAGGAATTAAAAAGGTTTAAAGCAAATAATCAAATTTACAGATAAATTGCCTTAGAGACTCACTGATTTCGTAGAAACAACAACGTCGATTTGTACTTTATTATCATTTCAAGCTCATTGAGTTTATTATAACTCCAGCCTTGCAGTTTCATATTAATTAAGCTATGATTTATATAATTTTTAACTTTGTTACACGAAATAATCTATTCGAACTCCGTACTAATAGGTTTCATACGAATTCTACCTCTACTACCTCTACCCCTGTTTGTTGATTTGTTTGTATGTTAAGCTTTTACAGCCAACCGTTGTCATGGTGATATTGTTTCCATCGAAATTAACTCTTACATTTCGCCTTTTCTCTGTTAAATTATACGTAGGCTGATGTAGGAAACGTCTACTGATCCGGGCGTGATGGCGCTGCCATTGACCGACTTTTTCACGGTGAAGAAATCATAGTAACTATTAACCCTAGAAAACCATTCAACGATCGCTCAAAACATCATATAAGGTTAATGCTACTGATACTTTGATGAGCTAGCGCAGAGAAAACCAAAATACGTTTTTAAATTAACTATAAAAATAACGTAAAACGGAACACGATGCTCCTAAAATGCTATTTTAACCATGAATTTGATACAAAACAACGTATTGTTCGCGACGTGTGGGTGGTAGTATTTCACAGTAGAATAATGAAGCTAATGAAGATTGGTAGCCAGGTAAAGGCCGCACTTCCTTAAGTCGTTATTTTTCGCAGAGAACTTAATTAAAATGAATCTTTTTAGGACGCGGATTTTGGACACGAGAACTTGAAAAAGTAAAAGCCTTTTAATATTATGCCCTGGCGGTAAGGCAGTTATAATTCCAACTGCCTTACCGCCAGGGCATAATTTAAATTTTTAACTGAACGTTGGAATTATTATAATTTAAAAATTAGTAAGCCTTAACAAAGTTCCGTCGAATAAATGACAAACAAATTAATTTAAGTAAATGTCTTCTGCTGTCAGTTGAATAATGAAGTGCAGTTTAATACCTTACTGACGCCACGTCACAGATGACAAATAACATTAAACGTTTTCTTCATAAACATAAGATGTACAGTCAAGGAAATTGATTCCTAGACCATTTTGGACTATGTCAAGATGACACTGTAAATAAAATCATAAGAAGTCTCTTACGTTTTGATTGATAACGTCACTATGTCATAGCCCAAAATGGTCTAGAAATCAATTTCCTTTTATTAATTTCTGGTTATAACCAATAACCATTTATCTCGTAACAACGGAATAGTTGGAAACGTAAAAGCACAAAATTACATTTTAGGCTAACTTTGAGCAAAAATACCAGGTCTGTACCCATTCAATATCGTATTAATTATTGCTGTTAACTATACCCTAGTCTAGTTGCCCCTCAAAACAATATGTGTACATGACGTCATCCATCACTTGGTCGAGCCCTATTGTATTCTAATATAATGATATTTGGGTATCATCTAATCGATCAGCAAAATGTTCTTATTTTGGTGAAAATAAATATGTATTTGGTCAGCCAAAATAACTAGTTGGTTAGCAATTTATGATAAGAAAACATTTATAAATCAATCTGCAATTAATAGTATACTGAACTTCTCTAAATTATTTTGGTATTTAAATATTTGAGCTGCATTGAGCGACCCACAGTTAATCAAATTTTGGTAAGCAATCAGTCATCATCATCATCATCATCATCATCATCATCATGTCAGCCGAAGGACGTCCACTGTTGGATATAGGCCTCCCCAGTAGGTAAACTATATTTCATTCGGTCCATCAAAAAAAAGGGGGCAATAAAACCTAACTGGTCATTCACAAAATGGGCGCAACTATTACAAAGTTCATTCAAATATACTCTCTTTACTTGACAGCTGACAATCACCGAATGATAAACCAAGCACACGATTGGGTGCTCGAGTCACGTGGTCTGATTTCGCTCCGCCCACAATAACGAACACTGCTGATTTTTCAAATTAAACGCAATCCACTTATTTATTTAGGTAACCATTATTTTAATATGCACATCTCTCAATTAAACTGCTTACAGATATGTTTTCTCTGCTGACCAATAGTTAAATATTGCTACCCAAGTAAATATTTTGCAGCTCGACTGTTTATTCGGCAGACAAATGATTAAAAAGCAGATTGATATTGGTTAAAATGTTAACCGTTTGTAAATCGTTTGCGGAACAATAGTTGCAGCCCGATTTATATTTATGCCGTCCAAATCTTTGTAATATTTTTTAATTTGATTTAATTTACATAAAACGTCTACTTAAAAACTCTTTCTCGCTAAACCGCTAACCGTTTCACAGCTTTACTGCGGCGCTGCATTACAGCTGAGACTCACACCATCACTTACAGTAAAGTAATATTGGTGCATCGCATTTCACACTCGTGTTTTGTTTCCGAATAGGACATTAATTTACAACTAAAACTAAGGCGCTTTTATTCGATAGTACTCATCAGATCATTTCTCGTGCTAACTTTTAACGTGATAATGATAACATATTTACTCGGTAAGACCTAATTGCTTTTACATTGTTATCGTATTGTCAACGTTATGGTAACTCTTAAATTGACAGTATTGGTGGCCGAGTTAAAAACAATATGATTACATGTCAAAGGAATTAGGTTTTACCGAGTTGAAAAGGAGCCCCTGCTATATGTTTAGTCCGTCTGTCTGTTATAATACTGGCAAATTTCTACTCCTGATCTCTTGATACGAATATGAAACCCATGTATCAAAGTATATTTGTTCAAATTGTCCGTCATAATGTGTCAAGAATCCGTACATTTACTTTCACTTATTAATTTTATTTATGTGTGAACCGAACCCTCAGTCCTCATGTACCAGTCATAAACACCCGAACAACGTCATCGTATGGAAACTTGCACAGTGTTTAAATATCTAATCGGTCTGATTCTCTTTTCTCGAGATTAAATAGGTCAGCTATGTATCTGTGACTCCCAAAAGCAGAGAAAAAAGTGATATGAGGATGATGGAAAAGTAAAGGTACTTTAATTAGATACATGTAAATAGTAATTTACGTGAACTTAATTAAATATCGAATAATATTATATATTGCTGTAATGAATAAACATTATTATTATTATTTTAGTTCAATGTTCTTAATAACCTTGAACATAGTCGGCAGAGTCCGTGTAAACGACCTTTTACATACACTACATTATGTTCATAGCGAGGGTAAGCTGTTTAATTGCAGTTCATAAAATACCCGGCCTTGTATTCTATACGAGGCGCCGGCGCGTGAGGCGCCTTCACCTCGGCTAATGACGAAGAGAACCCGAACATGACATACCTACCTACTTTATGAGGCTGCTTACATGTAATGAATAAAAAACCAACCCCAAAAACACCCAACAAAACAAATTGTGTTCAAGAATTGCCTTAATTTTATGAGCATTCCTATTTAATGGTACCCATAAAACGTTTACGCCGCGACGTCTTTATTAATTTAGTGCAACCTCAGCTTCAGGAATATCTGAATCGAAATCGTCCCGGTTACTTTTATGCTCTTTTAAATATTAGCAATTCCTGCAAAGTGTGTTCATTACTGAGGGCTAGTTAATTTTCAATATCAAAAAGATTTCAGTAAGAATTTACATCAATACCCAAATCCTTTAAATGAAGCGAGACTCTTTGTTATTAAGTAAAAATATGTCCAGCATGTAACACAGCGATGCGGTAGTTGTTGCCAAATCCATTATTGTCCAGTGGAACGACGACAACGAAAGCAATACAAGCAGACTATGCAGTAATGGATTTCGTTTCTTGGATACAAAAGGTCTCGGTCTGAGATTTAGATCGGAGATTTTCCATTTCTCAACGATGGTAGCTATGTTGGTGCTATTTTGGGAAATAGTGGAACATGTCCGGCATTACAGATGCAGATTGTATAGAGTGAGCAATCCAGAGGGTCACTATAGGGAATTTGGAAACTTAAAGAGTTAGGGTATCCTGTTCTTAGGACTCAAGGGCCTCAAGGCCAACAAATGCGCAGCACGAAAAATTTTCATCCAATTTACGGAATCGAAAATTTTCAATCGCGTTTTGTAATTTACAAGCAAACATCTACTCAGTACCTATAGCTGAGCAAATACAGAAGATGCGCGACCGTTGCATTGTAGGTTACTTACTAAGGACCGTGCCAGAATGAAAGTGGACAACTAAAATGGCACATATTTTTTAATCAAAGTAATAATTACAAATAAAATATGAAATAAATGAAACTTTAACATTTTCTCAATAAATTATTTTAAAGAATTCTCTGTAAATTGCTTATTTTGCTTGCAATCTGACTTTTCTTTTAATATTCTTCATCAGATTTTGGACGACCAAGTCTGTCACTTTTTCTGACGCCCTATTCCATTTATTCTTGAAGTCGTTGACTGACGTTGCAGCATTGACACTTTTTTGTAGGTACCGCTTCATTATAGCCCAGTACCTTTCAATAGGCCGGACTTCAGGGCAGTTAGGAGGGTTCATATCTTTTCCAACTACGTCGACCTTGTTTGCTGTATACCATTCTAGTGTAGCTTTAGAATAATGGCATGATGCCAAGTCTGGCCAAAATAGAGTTGGTATCCTGTGCTTTCTGATGAAGGGTAGCAGCCTTTTCTGTAAGCACTCCTTGCGATATAATTCGGCGTTTAAGTTGTCTGTAGTAAAAAATGCTTTAGACCGCATCCCGCATTGACAAATTGCTTGCCAAACTAATATCTTCTTGCCGAATTTCTCTACATAGATTGCCTTATCCTTTTGACTAACCTTTTTACTAATGGGTACTGTAAAAAACTGGGGTCCTGGTAAGGTTTTAAAATCAAATTTACAGTATGTTTCGTCATCCATTATTATGCATAACCTTTTTTTGGTTAGTACACGATCGTAGAGTTTTCTGGTGCGTTTTCGGACAGCTGCGGTCTGCTTATCATCTCGTTTGGGCTGTTTTTGTTTTTTTGTAGGTTATTAAATTACACCTGAGTTTGATTCGCTGAATCGTTGAGGGCGACGTATTGGCTTTTTTTGCGGCGTCTCGTACCGAAAGGGATGGTTTTTGTAGAAACATCCGCATCACTTTCTTTTCCAGTGCTGAGTCCCATGATCCCCGCTTTCTGCCAGACTTAGGCAGATCTTGCAAACCAGCAGTTTCACCGAACTTTTTTATTAATTTGTGCACACCTGACGGACTAACTTTATACTTTTTAGCGAGTTTTCTGAACGTCATACCTTTTAATTTGCACCAATCGTCCAAAATATTTTTGCGAACTTCTAAGCTTATACGTCCCATCTTGACAATGCATTAAAATTGAAACTGATGTTTGTCATAGTCAAAAAATACACTAAAGTGGCCTGTATAAACGACTAAAAAGTTTTACTCTGTGAGGCAGAATTAAGTATTTATATGATCTTAAAGTTGTCCACTTTCATTCTGGTACGGTCCTTAATGTACAACTCTTCAAAAGTAAAGTGTATTGATCGTCAACGAGGTCTACGAACGGCGCACATGTCCTACTTAACTCTTGAACTTGTTCACAATCATAGCGATTTTTATAAAGTACTCCGCTTTCTCGTTACATGATAACTATCATACGGAACTCCATAGGGCTAAGTATAAAAATTGCATTCTACGAAAGTTTTAAAGGCAGCAGTAATAGAAGTATTTAATATTGTAAATGATTTACCTATGCGAAGCTGTCGTGCGTTTGTTCTTCTATTCATTACAGGCACAACATCTTGTCATAGTTTTAGTCATGATTTTTTAAAGAATGCATCTTGCTTATTTATGTAACAAGAAGTAGTCAACAAAATATAGTTGGCATGGTTGCGTTAGTTAGAAAATAACATAACTGAAAATACCGGTGGTGTCAGGAGCACATTGACACACGATGAAAACGCTAGCCACAATTAGTTGCTATACTTTGCTTTTGTGTAACATAAACCATGGTTCACTTGCACGTACCTCAAATAGTTACTCTTTTTACAAAACCATTGTCGACCTGTACCTACCATTTTTGGACCCTAACATAATTCTTTGAAATTAGTAATATACATCTTTGATTGGCTATCATTGGTTTCCAATATTTAAATCATACATAGCTTTTTTATGCTTTGCTTTTTCGATTTGATAAGTTGAAGGTTTACCTGGAGCAACCAAATCCATCCGCGAGCTACACAGATTACTGATAACGGGCATTTACCTACCTACGATTGGATGCCAGTAACATACATTCGTACAGACGAGAAATAGCTAACGTGGTTAGGTAGTTATTTACTTCACAACACAACGTAGGTATGTATCCGAATGTGTTAGTACAATTATCTCCGTTAGAGTTAGTTATTTTAACTTTTGAGGTCTAATCTCGCGGGTCTTTAGCGCTTAAGTAAACTCAGGGCACTGATGGAAAAACTTCCTCCGAAGTGGGGTTACGTGCCCGGTGTGCCGACGAACCCTGCACGTGGGAAACAATTTGAAACTTCTTACCTTCCTTAACGAACATCATATTTGCTCAGAATAAAACACAAGTCAAAAATGTTTTAAAAAACAAAAAAACGCCTTCAAACACGCAAACTGAAGTCGGCTTTTGGTAAACATATTGTGAGTCGCCGACTTCAGTTTGACTGACCTATACCTACCATTTTAAAATACGTTATTGTTTGCGTTTTTGGAGGCGGTTTTGGTTTATAAAACATTCATTTTATTTTTTACTTTAATGTAATCATAATAAGCTTATGTAGTCCCACTTCTAAGTTGATATGAAACTTTAAGACATTTCAAGCTCGCTGTAAGCAACGCCGCGGGAAAGTAATAGTCTTATTTAAACAATTAAATGTTCTTCGTTGTAGTCGCTCAACTATCTTAATGGAGATATCTTATCACCACCCTTGAAATAGGTACCACTGAGGAGTTCGGTTGGCCAACTGTGGTCTTTATCATCAGTTTCACTTCACCAAATGATTCTTTCTGAATGCAAATGCTAGACTTGCCACTAAAAATACTAAAATCGCTATATGTTTTCCTACAATATTTGAGGAGTTCCTCACTGATCCCCTCATCAGATTCAGATTTGATGATAATGGGTAATGGGACTACTGAAACCTTCTATCAAACCAAAAAATATTTTTTAAAATCGGTTTACAAATGACGGAGAAATCGGTGAACATACATAAAAAGAAAGAAAAAAGAAGATACATACAGTGGAACGTATAACCTCCTCCTTTTTTTGGTTAGACCCAACACCAGTTAGGTACTTAAAAATCTAACAGCCTTTTTCATAAAATAAGGCCGTCACGGCATATCTGAAATACAATATAAAACTCTCGTATTGATTTCATATAACCAGTTCTTTCCATTCCACGATATGACTATCGAATACAATGATAGGTAAAGTGACACTGACACGTGACGTAACATGACGTGTCACGTAACGTGGCTTCATAGTTGGAACAATAAAGGTGTAAGCTACATTGTTCTAGTATAATGTCTCCACCATCGAATTTATGGGGCCCGTCGTAAAACGGTCGTATTTATTCATGTGCATGTTTATGTTCATTGATATGGCTAGCATGAATAAAGATAACGTCAGACGGTGTAGATATCCTTATGAATTTGTCACCGTCCCTAACTGCTAATAATTTGACGTTTGTTCTTGATTTCAATTTCTCTCCTATTTTTGCACAAGCCGAATTATTATTAATTATTTGTATGCGTTGTATATCAGACGTGCGAACCCACCCTGATTTCATCTTAATAAGCGTAATATATACATACTTAAACACGCCTTCATTCCCAGAGTCGGGTTGGCAGAGCAGAGCTAAACAGAATTATCAACAACTATAAAAACTTGTTGACAATTCTGTAACCACATTTTGCACAGTAATAAAAAGTACGTAAAATTCATTGGATTGTGACTGTGTCAGTCTAACGGAAATCTAGTGGAATAGAATCGCAAATAAAAATGTCTGTTTACTAAAAAAATGAGTCGCCTCTCGTTCCGCGGCACCGCAAGCCGCCGTCTACGCAGCAAACTAACAAATTGCAGTCTCAGCCTCCGCGCCGCGACAGCGTTTCCAAGCAAACGTCTCGAAAAGAAGCTCGGAAATGCTCCGCAGACGTCAAACTTTGTTCGCTAAATTTATGTCGATATTTCGCGGCGACCAGCAAGGCTGTCAAATTATACATTTCAATAATTTTCCGCGTCATCAGAGAAACACGCCGCTAGTTTGAGGGTATTTTTTGATTCTGTAATGATTATGCTTCCGATGTAGGTAAAGATAAAACCAAAGATAAAGAAATTTATTCAGTAAGTAGGCCGCACGGGCACTTTTACACATCAAGTATCTACCAGCGCTTCACAAGAGGAGACCACTGCTGAGAAGAAACGCCGCGAGAAACTCAGCAGTCAGTTTTTTTTTTCAATATATTTAATATTACAATAGTACTACTTAATTCAGCATTTTATAAATATTACATTACAAAATATATCAAATAATCTTGGCAACTTACTTTTATTATTGAAACAAATACCCCTTAAGTTTAATAAGGTTCTTCATTAAAACAAGAATTCACGCAATAGAATTGAGTACCTAATATTTATTACTTGTAGTAAATAAAACAGTTTCAGGAAGGATTTCTCTTTGAAAGGCGTCTCGCTCGTGACGAGAAACAACAGAAATCTAATTAAAAGAGTACAAAGCGTATCCGCGTAGTCGACTTCATTGATGAGGTGGAACAACGGACACATTGTTTTTGGCTTCAAAAATATTCAAAGGACCACCGTCTTAAGTGGACTTGTTGTTACAAAAAATCGTCGTGTAATATAATTAACAACAATTTATCAAAATAAGTCTGGTTATTTTTCTAATTGCCCACTTAAAAAGTTGCGTCCTTGATACGAGTATGTAAATCGGGAGAGAATTTTACGTTTCGACCCGGGCCCAAACTAAGCTTTAGGATTGTACTTTAGGTTTCAGGCAACGATAATAATACTTATACATAGCTACATCGTCTAAACAAATCTAAATTTGAAAAAAATTAAATAATTTGAGTGTTGAATATTAGATTTAGCTTAATGTTGTTATTTAATTATAATTATAATAATAAATGTTTTTATGTTTGATGTTTTTAATAACCGTCTTTGGCTCCCTAATTTTTTTTAAACTCTAAAGAAGTAAATTATACACACTCAGGTATATCATTTACTTCATAAGAGTATTAAAAAAAATTAGGGAGTAAAGACGGTTCAAAAAGTAAGCATATCTCATAAGGTGTAAAGTATTAAGATGAATAAGATAAAATTATTCATACAACATTTAAATAGTTACTGTTCACAGTAAAACACAAAATCTCTTTTATTTTCGTTTAGGTAGTTTCTTGCAGTTTGTTCGACACGCTGTTAAAAGAGCAAAAGCTTGTTAGCATCTTCGCTATAGGAAAAGTTTAATAAATTGCGGAAAACTAAGGGACTCTTTGAATACTTTGAGTCTTTAATGGTTGAAACGTAATAAAAGGTAAACTTTTCTATACGAGTAAGAAAGGGACATATAAGAACACATATAAGGCTAAGGGACTGTTGCTCTTTCAGCCATCTAAGGACGGGCATGTTTTTGCAAAACTCAGAGCTTTGTTTTTGTTTTATTTTTTATTTTACTTCTCGTTTTGTGTTCATTTAATTATGTGTGTGTAACCTTCCGTGGTTTCACCTGATGGTTCCAACGGAAGACCAGCGCTGACTTTAATGCCAGCATTACGCTGAGTTGGGACCATTTCGTGGCTACTTTCCTCTTGTTATTTGTTAATCTGTTCTTTGTTATGCATGTCACGAATAAATGATTTTCTTTCTTTCTTTCTTTCTTTCTTTCATATATTGGAAGGGGCTTTCAGTCAGTGGCTCAAATTTGAGTCACCTGTTTCTCATTTTCAAAAACTGAAACAACTACGTCATGAGGATATTTATTACGATTTCTGAATTTATTTACTTTTCAACCATCTGATAAAATTATGGTAGGTTATACCTTGAGACCAACAAACTGTATCTCTGAGAATACTCTAATATCCGTTGAAAATCATGCCGCGGGCATGAACATGTTTAATGAAGAGGTTGAGTCGGGTAATGATGTGTTTTTCAGAAAAGCCGCTTACACAAAGGAGCTTGCCAAGGTTGTCTGAGACCGGCATCGATAAACGATCACGGGTTGCAAACAACGCGAATAGTGGCGGCCGAATACTTCGCTGGGAAAAGGAGAGATACATACAAAATTTACATACAATGAAATAATAATTTTCTGTAACATGCTCGGTAATTTTTTGTTTGTAAACTTGTATGGTGTTTTGTATATAATTTTTACATTTCGGTCATTCTCCACACCGACATTTTTGTATGTCCTCGCGCTTAAAAAATACAAAACTATTGAATTCGCCATGTGTTATATTTTTGGATCGTACGAGTAGAAGGTACTCGTACGGATTGAGGTGTAGGTACATAAATTTTCAAGTACATATTCAATCCCCTTCTGGTAGAGTCAATAGTCCATTCTCCTAATTAACACGTCGCGTCCCTATTCTTAAATCAATTGTATACTTTTTTCCCGTGATGATATACAAGAAGAAAGATGAATGTAAGTATTTTTATTTAATATTAGATTAGATGTCCTCATAACAACAAAATATACCAAATATATTTCTGTCGGGGGTTAAAAGGAAACGAGTTAATTTTCTCTAAAATGGGTCTAAGTACGACGGTAAGTGCAGCAATGCTAGTTTAGGGTTGGTTGCAGAGCAGTGTCAAAACTGTTCCGCGGCGCAGACTCTCCCGCAGGACGAATCTCCGTCACAAATCACACCACCGCCGTGAAATCAACGCGAAATTCTCGACAAGTTTAAACTCCTTAACAATAACCGAGGAAGTTCATTTCAACCTGCTTCTAGTAGTCAAGTTCAGTTGAAATTCTCCGATAACAATGATTATTATGATACGATTTTCTGAAGTTTTGCTGTATGTATGCAAGTATACTTTACGAACTATTATGTCCCATTCAAACGATTCAGCCATCAATCGTTTCGTATTGTGTGTAAAGCAAGAAGTAATAAGAACAATGCCATCGCCAATATACATTCTTTCATGAGCTTTAACGGTCGTTTTATGCCCAAGAGGTTTAATATTCGTAGTTCCCTAATGGATCGCAGAAATTCATTCGAGATGTTGAGTCACGGAGGCGTTAGTAGTTTCCGCTGTTTAACATAATAGGCATGTTGGCAGGCATTTCCTTGCGTCGATCTGGCCTCAAACAATAATAAGCGACCTCATTTTATATCGAGAATAAAAAACTTGTGCTATGCCATTAATCTTTGTTGTTTCTGGAGTTTCTTGCGGTGCTTCATCTCCGCAATGATGGTCTTATCCAAAGCGCTGGTAGATTCATTGCATATTACCGACGTGAAAAATGTGGGCAATTTACTGAATACATATTCAGATTTTAGATTTTTGTTACATTGCAATATTGAAAGTATTGGCTTTATTTGTCTTAAGCCTTAATTCCCCTGTGAAGCTCGAAGAAAAAGTGTGGATTTCAGGTAATTAATGTAATAATAATATGTGCGAGGTTTCTTAAGGTTGGCGGTACGTATTCCTGGCGAGGCGACGTGTGCTTCACGGGAATCAGAAGTGGATTCGACAGAATTTCCCGCGAAAATTCCCCGACGAGATCAGAATATCAAATGCTTTTCTGCCCAATTTTCTTCCAAATTGCTACGGAATATTGTACCGTGGAATATATAATATTTGAATAACGTCATACACATTGGGATTCGTAAAAAAGTAAAGTGAAAGTGAACCGCTGTAACAGGTGTCATTTATTTTGTTAGCTTAGTTCTATATACATGTTGGCAGGCGCGGTTCTGTGTACGAACGTTCTTTGTTGGGTAAATTAATGCAGAACTACTGTTTTTATGGCGGCACATTGTAAAACTTGAATGAGTTATTGGATCGTTTTGGAAAATGATGGGGCTCTGTTACACAAAATCACAAAACTAAAAAGCATATCATGTGGAATGATTTATGATTTACTTCTTAGGTAACTGTAAGTAATGTCATCGTGTTTTACATTTTTATCTTATTTATTTTTCCTTTATTGCTGTTGTTTTAAAGTTTGTCATACCGTGTTTTTATCAAGTTTTAGTTAAGAAGTTATTTGTTTCATTTCTGACGTAAAAACTATAAAAGTTTCTACAACTTGTAAGATGTATTTCGCCTGTTAAATGGAAAAAATATATTACGAATACATTTTTGTGGTCCTTATTATTATGGTAGCATGGCGAACGTCCTTCGGCTTCTACGATGAAAATGTTGAGGATGACCTTCAGACAAGTGAAAAAACGTGAAAAGTTAAAATCAAGTGATTGATCAATGTATATAAGATGGTCTCTTGATATTTAACTAGCTTCTGCCCGCGACTTTATCCGCGTAGATTTCGATTATCGTTATTTCTTCTTGTACTAATAAATTTTCCGGGATGAAAAGTAGCCTATGTCTTAATCCAGGGTATCAGCTATCTCCATTCCAAATTTCATCCAAAACCACCCAGCAATTGCAGCGTGAAAGAGTAGCAAAATACACACAAACTTTCGTATTTATAATATTGGTAGCATTCAAACTATTGCACAACAGCAAATAAGTACCATGGAGTGTATTGTACTTACTTAGTTGCAAGTATTTATATAAGTTTTCCAGCTTTTAGTGTGTACATTTACACCTCCCTACATCGGCATAGCTGGCTAGCTCCGAGGCAGCCGGGACAGTGTCGCGGCCATAAGCAGAAAATTCACAAGTGTTAATTGCAGTTCCCAACAGTTTCACGGGTCCGCCGCAGCTCTATTACGTATCAACATTTGGACTACCATTTGCAAATTTCTCTTACTGAATGTGGCACATGCGGACACATAATACAAGTTTCCATTACTTTAAAATAAATATTTTTGTACAGTACTTAAGTGACATTTTAAGACAAACGATTTTAAAGGCGTTTTTGTATGGAATTCGGGAAAATATGGTCCGAATTAAGTACCCGTATCTAAAGTAGGCATTCATCCCGGTAAAAAAATTAGCATCTTATAGCAGATGAATAAAGTTCAATTTCTTTTGCTCTAATTATAGCTAAAAGTGGCATTAGACATTTTTAATTTTTCAACGAACAAAAATCAACTTTATTTATATTTCAAAACGGAAATCATAAACTCTCTTACGAGGTTAAATTATTTATATACCTACATACATACGCGTATAAGCAGTTGAGCTCTAGATTTGTGAACCTTGATCGTCATCGAATTACAAAATTGTTGGAACCTAATTTTGTTTGAAACGTTAACCACAACCTACCTAACCACACAACAAAAAATCATTAGATTGTAATTTCCACTACCCCACCTGCCTACATCCATATAGGGTAAAGTCACCAGTAGTCAGCCAGAGACCTGTAGCCGGCCCATGCCTATACTTTGTATGAGTGGGAAGAGTACGAAGGATATATTTTCTACTCTTCGCACTCATATAAGGTCGACTACTGGTCTCTGGCTGACCACTGGTGACTTTACCCTACTCGTATCGCACCTTCAAAACAATAGTGACGTAATTCAGAAATTTTAAATTTCGAGTTAGGGCTCTATCATTATCAATTTATGAGTTAAAGTTTGAAAGCTGAAATTTGGAATTAGGTCACTCTCGTTCCGAAGGTACAATATGTATAACCAGTTATTATTCAATTCAATCACCATCGTAAATACTTCATTAGCTTTAATAGTCATAATTGAGATCAGTTGATACATCCCGCCGCCCGCAGTGATTGACGCCGGGTTAACCCACTCGCCGTTGATTACTATTTACCACGGAGATTTACTAGATGTTTCACTAAGTGTTCGAGCACTTGATTTCTGTGGAACAGATTTAATCAAATTAAGACACTCTTAGCTTTCAATACTATACCAGTTTGTGGAACATATACCGTCCTATCTTTTATTAGTGCATAAATGTGGTGTTAGCAATGTCATATAGTAGTAGGTATACATCCTTATTCATAATAATAACCATAAGGTAAATCTAAAAAAAATGTTTTTTAAAGAGGCCTTTCTAAAGTAAAAAAAAACCGTTCTGTTGTATAAGGAGCATTGTCTTATTGTATTCCAATCAAATTTAAGTCAGATAAATAGTTTAACACATTTGATGAATTGTCGGTTAAATTAACCAAATTGTTTTCACCGGGTTTCTATTGATTGGAACAGCGGGTAATTTAGCGAAATGGTGTCACCTGCAGCGCTGACCATTGGCCATTAAGGACCGTCACGGCGACCAAACCTGCGCTGCACGAACCCAATAAAATATTGTTGATGATAATTATTAGATGCTGATATTTTTAATTTTTATAAAAAATATGTCGCATAAAAAATTATCACTTTCCTTTTCTTTGTCATATAAATGACTGCAAAATCGGCTCCAATCTTTACGAGGAAAGCTGCTGATAAACACATTTCTATACTCGTAGTAACCACTTGTATAACCTTTTATCATAAGCTCAAATAACATGAGCCGTACAATAAACGTTGTTTTACAATAAGAAAAGAAAGTGTCCAACACAAGTTCAAGTGTGTCGTAGCTCTCAGCGCGGGCGGCGCGGGTCCGCCGGTGACGCGTCCACCGGCAGCGTGCCGGCGGCGGCGCTGAGTGCTGTATCCGAGTGTCCACTTTATATCAGGCGCTATAAGCTGGAATATCCACTCAACGTCCCGCCATAGCGCACCAGTCGAGTTATGTTTGCTTTAAATCTCGGAAGCCATCTCCACGCGCCCTTTCGCACGAAAAATCTGCTCAAGAAAATGCACCCTATTTTGTTTCACGGGCAACGTTTTATTACGCCACGTACGCGCAACTACCGCGAGTCGAGGAGATATATGTACTTAACTACGTTCAGCGAAACTGATTTGCCTCCGCACTGCATTCCAACAGGAATACATTTGTATTTTGCATGCAGCTGAATTTTTACAGAATGACACGAAGTTTTTGAATGAAGCATTTTAACGTAGATGCTTTTGTTTGAAATTGGAATTCTGACGTGCGATTTTTGTGGATAATTGTATTTGAATGTTGTTTATATGGCAGGTAATATAATAACTCAAAATGGTTATAAACTTATGTGAAGTGATGAGGTTTTAGTTGGCCGAAGAAGCTGAGCGCTCTTCTCAAAGCGGATGATTGAGAGCCGCTTAGAAATGCTGAGCCCATTTGAAGGATGGAGATTAGATTTGTTGGTTCAAATTGTGCATAATTCTGTTATGGTTATGTTATTGGGCTTTCGTTATATTTGGCAGTAAAACCTTTTTACATAAAATATTTTTTGTGGCGCTTTCCGACTAGTAACCAAGTGTATTGTTTTTTTACTGGTCTTTCTTGTCTTGTCTATCTGCGGCGTCACTAGGATTTTTTTTAATTTTTACTTTTATTTTTTACGGCTATCGTTTTAGTGGAAACGTTATATGTATTTTCCCTTTTGTCACTTTGGTTTCTTCATAAGTAACTTGTCTAGGCGTTGGTAAAACTAGTGTGATTTACGTATTTTTATGTTTAAAGCATATGTCTTAAAAATCACTCACCTACCACTGCATCATAACTTTGGCCCAAAAAACTAACAGACAGACACAGTCTGAATCAAGCAAACTCGGTTTGCATATATATATAAGTCTTTGTGTAAAGAGTTTCCGTTCCTTTGTTACTTAAGCTGCTTGAAGAATATTTCATGGAGACCGCCTCAGTATGTTATGAAATTCCTAGTCGTAGATATTTAACAAAATATAAAGACGACAGCATGCAATGTAACAGATTTAAACGGTTGGTGTTCTAAGGGAAATTATTGCATGGAAATATGAACTATCTTGCATTTAAACTAAAACAAATTCAATAAGCAGAGTGCTATGTACCCACATATGTACAGTCAGCTGCAGAGAAAAGGATACCCCCCCTCCTGGTAAGGATCGATTTTTTTCAAAAACCTGTGGTTAAATTTATATGATTTTTCGGTGAATTGAAGATTTTACTATCGTCTACACATAAACTCAAAATCATTTGAATCAAATCACAGGTTTTCGAAAAAAAACAATCCTTACCAGGAGGGGGGGTATCCTTTTCTCTGCAGCTGACTGTACCTATCTGTTAAATATTACATCTAATCTCAAAGACAAAACCTTTTTTACTATGACTTTTGATAGCATTGGTATTTTAGGTCATCGGGAAGTTAGTTTAAAATCGATCGCCAAGTTTGTACCCAACAAGACAAGAAACCATGCTAATAAAAACGTGGTAAACGGGTAAATGCTTCATTGGCATGATGAGGTTCTGAAACACGGATTTGTATGCTGAAGTAGAAAATAACATTGAGTTTTAGTTACTGAAATGTTATCAACTGGTTTATTTGTTGTGTTAACAGATATAAAAGAAATACGTACCTATTT
Organism: Acleris emargana; assembly: GCA_927399475.2. NCBI lineage: Eukaryota > Metazoa > Arthropoda > Insecta > Lepidoptera > Tortricidae > Acleris > Acleris emargana. The sequence continues at coordinate 4,863,551 of OV656848.1, read as the reverse complement.
ATTGAATTCTAGCTTTTGTATCAGGTTTTATTCTGGTGGAATTGACTTTTACACTTTTGCCTCAGGAGTTCCTTCCTGTATATAATATTGTAAGGGTTAGGTACTCATTGGCACTATAATTCTTCAATATTAGTGTAAAAATTGACGTTGATTTATAGATGCCTACTATAAATTGTGGATAATACCCGTGAAATAGGTTTCTTTAAGGAAACGTTCGAGTGCAACCAAGACACAAATAATTTGTTATTTACTTTATCCATGATTAAATACTACGAATCTTTAACGTGCTTCCAATAAAATAATTCACGACCAAAAACAACCATATTTCATAGTCCCCGCCGCGTAAACTGACATTTATTAAAGTTCTCGACTTGATTGCTCTGGTGAAGTAAAGTCGATATCAGGAACGAAGTGTACTTTCATATTATTAATTATTAATTCTTTCCTTAGGGATAATAATGAAAATTGAGTGGGTAACGTAAGACATTTTATTGCACTATGTATTTTTATTTGAACGCGGCAGACCGTATGGCACTGGTCCCACCAAGGGCGAGGAAGCGATAAGCTATCGACTATTTTCTCGCTCAAGAAACGAACAAAAGATATAGATCCCGTGTCAATAAAAGAGACACGTATATTCATAGTAAATCGCTGGCTGTACTCGCTTCCCGCTCATCGTCGGCTGCGGGACCAGTGCCTAAACCTAATGGAGTACCTATTGGTAAATTATGATGTGATGTTTATACGGTAAAAAAAAAAAAATGCACACGCATAAATACACTGCGTAGAAGTCGCTTATCGTTATTCTCTTAAGCTACTATTTCCGGGGTAAAAAGTATCTCGGCGTCCTTCAATAATCGAACCAGAAGATGTTTTTATGGCAAGGAGAAGTTGACCAGCAGACAGGCCTCTAGACGATGGGGTGGGGCCGAGACTCTTAGACATTTGCATTCTGAAGATTACAATCTTAAGCCTAAAAGTGTTAGTACCAATTTTAGCAAACGATGTTAAATGGTAATCAATATTAAGCGACTGTTAGTCCATCCATTTTGACAACTATTAACTCTGTAATCATCTGTTAAGTTAGTTAAATTCGACATTAGTCTTTAATATGCAAACTGGCACACAGATACAACATAACCTGAATTAAAAGGTAAGATACTTTTATCCCGGAAAATTGGCTATTTTCCGCGGGAACAACGTGTGACGCAATTACAAATTAAAATTATATCTTCCAAAACATTCAACCATTAATAAAAAGGCTAAATATACAATAAATAGGTTCTTCTACCCCTTATTTAATTACACCAGTCGTATCTTAAAATTCATTGCGGTATTATAAATGACGTAATCGACTTGATGTTTAATTTCCCAATGGATTCACGAAGTACGGTGCAAGTTTGCAATTTGTTTTTAATTTTGAGAAATTAATTTAGAATCTGGTAAGACTAAATATTTAATAAGGAACGGACGGAGATGTCTGGGGATTTAATTAACAAGGCTTGGTTTAAGTAAATATAAATAAATTCTTATCCGTTAATTTACTGTCTGGCATATTCATTTTACCTCGTTTTAGGGTTCCACAATCGTTGCCTTCGGGGCTCTATTAATATGTTCAAGCTGCCCGTCCGTCCGTACATTTTTTTAAAAGCTGTAACTTTTTAACCATAAATACATATAGCGGTTATTTTTCCAAATGAGTGTTATTACGGTGGATTTACTTAGAATAAAAAATAAAATAAAATAAGAAGGTACCTCATACCAGCGTCAAATTTGGTATGAATATAATACGAAAATCAACAACACACAACGAAAATCGAGTTGGGATTGCACTGATTCGATTCGAAATCCAATTCAAATCGGAATATAATAATACCATCGGTATGCGAGTCCGACTCGTACTTGACCGGTTTTTGAGATTGACCCTGAATTCAATATGTAGTCTAAAATACACAACTTTGATAGAGGGGGATTCGTGTTTCTGCGCTCGCCGTGTGAACACGTACCGCTCCGTCGCTCCCGCCGCTACGCCCCGCTACGCCATCGTTGAGTGCGCTCCGATGCGCTACGCCCCCGTCGCCTACGCCGTCGTAGAGTTCGCTCCGACGCGCTGGATTGCAGTGATTGTGAATTGTGACCAGTGCAGTTATGCTGCTCTTAATTGAGATAGAGACTCGTTATTAAGACAGTGACTTATTGATTATCCATGATGGATAAGTGCCTTCCGGGTCAGTGCGCGTCCGGCATTGGACCCGATGTCCGTGACCTTCTCCTCCGCTTCGAGGAGAGTGTGCCACAGTTCGCGGGCCTCTTGACCGCTCTGATGAGCTTCGCCCGCGCTCAGCCGCCGCCGCCGTCGCGGGCGGTTATTCATGCGGTTCCGACGTTGGAACCGACCTTCCCGACCTCTTCTCCTTCCTCACCCGACGCTCCGCCCATGATCTCCGTTGACTCGGAATCATCGGACGACGAAGCAAGCCGCTTGCACGTCCGCGAGGTCGCGGAAGCCGACTTGCGAGCTGCCCGTCGCAGCTCGCTGGCCGCGGACCCCAAGATGCGGGCCCGGCCGCGCTCACGAACCCCATTCGTGGCGCCATTCTCCGCGGCATCCACCGCCGCCCCCGACTCCAACGCCAAGAAGGCAAAGTCCCAGCGCGGACGATCGCGCTCTCCACCGACCCAGAAAAAGGAGTTAGTCCGCACACGCAGACTGTCATCGAGCCCAGCAAGAGGCTCGATACTAACTCCTTCGACCTCCGAAACGGTCGATATGGACACGGCCCACGAGGAGTGGAGCACCGTGTCCCACCGCAAGGCCTCAAAGAAGAAGGCAGCGTTATCTCCGCCTCCCAGCGAGCGACCGGCTAAGACCCCTAGAGGGCCCCGCAACGAGAGTGTGCCCTCAAAGACCACTGGTGAGTCGTCCACTGTCACTCCCGCTTCTCATTCCCAACCCAAACTTAAGGCTCCCCCGCCCATTGTTATTCATAACAAAGGGATGTGGGATGACCTCTCTCAGGCCATCACGAACCAATAACATCCGTTTTACACGTGCTAGGAACACTGTATTAGGGATTAGTGTGCAAGTCGCGGAGATTTCGGATTACCGAAACCTTACGCGTCTTTTGAACACGCGCAAGGTCGCGTATCATACTTTTACCCCGGCCGAGGACAAAGTCCTGAGAACGGTAATCCGAGGTGTCCCGAAGGAGATAGACACCGCCACCATTAAACTCGACCTGGTCAGTCAGGGCCTCCCTATCCAGGAGGTTCATCGTCTGAAAAACCGAAATATGGGCAATCTAGACCTAATATTAGTCATTAGCGATAATACCCCGGAGGGTAAACAAATTTTCAAGTTGACTCATGTGTCAAAACTGTCGGGAATCAGCGTTGAGCCTCCTAGGAAGACCTCTGCGCTTTCCCAGTGCCACCGGTGTCAGAACTACGGGCACAGCCAGAAGAACTGTCATGGGACGCCTAGATGCGTTAAGTGTCTAGGCAATCATGGCACTTCTGAGTGTGCTCGGGTTAAGGGCACCCCTGACCCTCCCGGCTGTGTACTTTGTGGACAATTGGGTCACACGGCTAACTACCGTGGCTGCCCCAAGGCTCCGCGAGTAACCGGCCGGGCGGGCCAGAGGAGCTCGCACCCACCAAACCCTCAGACCTCACAGGGCCCTAGGCCCGCACTAAGTAGCCAGGTACACTTTCCGCCACTCAGAAGTGCACCCGCTTACGAACCTACACGTCCCGCACTCGCTAAGTCTAACCCCTGGGCCGCCGCCCCTCCTAGACTTAGCCAACCTGCCCCATCCCCCGCGCCCCCGAAGGTACCGGCGATGACTCAGATGTGTGGTAGTGGTTCTCCCCCTGTGGACCTCTCGGCTTATCCCCTAGTATGCCGGGCGCTCGCTTTTAGCGAGAGCCTTGCCGTGCTGGAGGAGAAGCTTCGAGGTGCATCGGGCCTCCGAATGATAGAGTTAATGTCAGAGTACAGACACGTCATCGCCGGTATCGGCGGCCGTGCTCCCATTTCCCCATTTAATGGATAACGGATCTTTAAAGATTAAGCCTAGATCGCTCAAGCTCGCCTCCTTTAATGCCAACGGTATTAAGGGTCAGAAGGAGCTTGTCTTAAATTTCATCAAAGATAACGATTTAGACTTATTTCTTGTACAGGAGTCGTTTCTCAAACCGAGCACGCGCAGGTTTTGTATACCTAACTACTTGACTGTTCGTAACGATCGACTCGACAATAGATTAGGGGGCACCCTAATCTATTACAGACGCAACCTCCACTGTTGCCCTCTCGACCCTCCGCCCCTTACTAATCTGGAAGTGTCAGTCTGCCGCCTCGCTATGACCGGGCACAGCTCGGTCATAGTGGCGTCAGCCTACCTTTCACCGAACAAGGACATACTCACGACCGACATTCAAGCTCTTTTAGCCCTAGGGCCTTCTGTCATTCTGGCAGGGGACTTTAATTCGAAGCATACATCATGGAATGCGACTACGACTAACGGAAACGGTGTCAGACTGCACGGGATAGTGGATGAGCTATCAGTGGACCTCATAGCTCCACTGGAACCCACCCACTTTCCCCACAACGTTGACCATAGACCCGACATACTGGACTTGCTGCGTTCTATAGAAGTGCGACACGAACTCGACTCCGACCACAGACCTCTTGTTGTAACATTAGGCCTCCCCTCCGACTCGCTCCCCCAGACCAAGACTATCACGGACTGGAAGGTCGTCAAGGACAGACTCCAAGACGACCCGACCGACCTCACTGACCTAACAGAGACTCTGACGAGTACCGACGACGCGGACAAGGCGATTGGGGCTCTCACCGATCACCTCAGCTCAGTGCTAAAAAGCTCCGCGAAAGTCGTGCCCTCCTATAGGGACAGACGTCCCCCGCTCACTCGAGAGCTGAGGGAGTTGGTGAGGGCCAAAAACGCCGCGACCAGACATTACGACTCTTACCCGACCGAACAGAATAGAGTTAGGCTGCGTGCGCTTCAAAACCAGGTCAAAACCGGCGTCGCGACTTTGAGAAACGACTCTTGGAACGATCTGTTATCCGACATCGAACCGAGCCACACCGCTTATTGGCGGTTGGCTAGGTGCATCAAATCCGACACAGCCTCCCCTATGCCCCCTCTAAACCATCCCGACAACTCCGGCCCTGCGTTCGAGGACGGCGACAAGGCCGACGTCCTTGCCGCCAGCCTCGAGTCGCAGTGCTCTCCCAGCACGTTGTACCCGGACGAGGCCCATATTACTTGGGTCGACTCCGAAGTACACAGGCGTGCCTCCTTCCCTCCTCCCGACCCTCCTCTCCCTCCCGTAACACTCGAGGAGGTTCAGGATCTGATCAGGGTTCTGCGACCGAGAAAGGCGCCGGGTGCCGACGGCATTCCGAACGATATTCTCAAACTGCTTCCCTCCGCTCTACTTCTCTTCCTTGTAGCTATCTTTAACGCTTGCATGTCCAACTGTCACTTCCCCGAGGCGTGGAAAACCGCAGTGGTGATCGGTATCCACAAACCGGGTAAACCACGCCCCGAGCCTTCCAGCTATCGTCCTATTAGCTTACTTAACACCATGGGCAAGCTGTATGAACGGGTCCTTTTATCCCGCATCCACTCCTTCCTGAGCTCCAACTCGATCCTCATCGACGAGCAATTCGGCTTCAGAGCCCGACACTCATGCGTCCACCAGGTGCACCGCCTCACGGAGCACATACTGGATGGCTTCTCCACCTTCGCGAGAGGAATTCCCACGGGCGCTATCTTCCTCGACGTAGCGAAGGCTTTTGATAAGGTCTGGCACAATGGGCTTATCTATAAGCTTCAGCTTATGGGTATGCCCATTGGGCTAGTCCTAATACTGAGGGGCTTCCTCAGTAACAGAAGCTTTCGCTACCGAGTGGAAGGCTCGCTCTCCCGCCCCCATCCTATCAGAGCCGGGGTCCCGCAAGGGTCCGTGCTCTCTCCCATCCTCTATTCATTATACACTAATGATATCCCGCGCCATCCCAACGTGCAGCTTGCCCTATTCGCTGACGACACCGCACTCTTCACCACCCACAAACTCGCATCCGTCATCCAGCGCTACCTCCAGGAGGCGATCACCGACCTAGGTCGGTGGTTTAAACTCTGGAGGATAGAGGTTAACCCCGAGAAGAGTGCGGCTGTCTGGTTTTACCCGACCCTCCGCCATTTCCACCTTGAGAATATCGTTCTTTTCGATAGACCCATTCCTTGGTCACCAAAGGTCAAATACCTCGGCGTGACCCTGGACAGACACCTGAGCTTCAGTAAGCACATCCAAATAGTACTCAACAGGGCCAAGATGATCAAGGGTCGTCTCGGTCCCCTGCTCAACCGTCGCAGCAAACTTAGCGCTCGCAACAAACTAACACTATACAAAGTATGTATCCGACCGGTTTTCACATATGCCAGCGTGGCATTCGCACAAGCTCACGACTTACACATAAACACTCTACAGACATTTCAGAACAATCTTCTCCGATCGGTCGCGGGGGCCCCTTGGTTTGTTCGCAACGCGGACCTTCACAGGGACCTCGGCGTCCCGTCGATTAGGCACACTATCAAGGACGCGTCTAGGCGCTTCTTTGATAAAGGCCCACACCACCCCAACCCGCTCATCGTCCGTGCCACCTCCTACACTCCCCAACTCACCCCGTCCGATCCCGACGTGCTCGCTGCGCTCGGGGCACCCGTCAGGCGCCCCAAGCACATCCTGCTCGATCCCACCGATCCCATCCAACTCGCAGTGGATGAGGGCACTGAAGACCGCAAGAAGCTTCGGCGCCAGGGACGTCGCGGCCGCCCCCCCAGATCCGGACCTGAGCCTCATAGCATCACTGCAGGGATCGAGAAGATCGAAGAAACCGAAGAAACCGAACATACTCAAGCAACCGAAGAAACCGAACACTTGGAAGCAACCGAAGAAAACGAAGTCCTTCAAGACACTCAGCCGGCCGAGCTGCGCTCGACCGGCCTGACTCCCGACGGAGGCACCCCTCCAGAGGTGCGACCACCACCGCACCTCTAACTTAGGGTTTAGCATGCCCCCCGTAAGGGCATCGCTACCCGTGCCCGGGTGAAGTAGTTACGGTAAAGAATACCAACTACATTGTCAGTCCAACAAAACAAAACAAAACAACTTTGATAGACCCCATTTCTTATTTCTCAAAGTAAAAAAACAGTAAAAATGTTATTTTACCTGAACTAACGAAACCCTACCTAAGGAAATACTCTTAGGCTGGGTTTTATAAAGATCCGTTAGATCTAATTTCGGTCAGGAATGTCAAACCTTGTATGAAGTTACTCAAGTTTGATCTGACATTTTTACTTACGGGGCTTTATAAAACCGGCCCTAAAAGTACTCTACAAGTATTCTTAAAAAAATCAACTCGCTATGTATTACGGTTCAAAAGATACCGCTCTTTAAAGTTAGGACGGACGGACAGCGGAGGCATATCCCTAGATGCACTGACCCCGCCTTACCTTATTAGGGTCCCGTAGGGCTCCCTTTGGATACGGAACCCTAAAAATGAATCTAGAAAGTAATTTATGATTTTTAAATATTTTGAGGATTTAGTGTATCCTATGCCGTGTGGTTGCCGGGTTAGAATAGTGCCACTCCATGTCTTCCCGTGGATGTCGTAAGAGGCGACTAAGGGAATAAAGGCTTATAGTACTGTTAGGGTTAGGCGATGGGCTTGCCACCTGTCACTAATACACTGGGGAACATCTTAGCCTACTTGTGCAAAATGTGGTTACAGAATTATCAAGAAGTTTTAAGACTTGTTGGTAATTCTTTAGCTCTGCCTACCCCTCTGGGAATGAAGGCGTGAGTTTATGTATGTATGTATGTGTAGTGTATCCTATTTTAAGGATAAAATATAACGCTAATTTACAATGAAGTTGGTTATCTGTAACCAAAACAAATAAAAAACCGGTCATGGGCGAGTCAGACTCGCGCACCGAGGGTTCCGTATTAAGATAATGCTTGGTAACCTCAGAAGAAAATACTCATTTTGTTATAAACTTTATTTTATATGCAATAAGGTCCATTTTGATTAGCGTAAATTTTAATACAGATTTTCAAAGTTAATGTTATTTCTCAAAAATTAAGACTTCCTTTTATTTGATAGCCTTTATAGTTGCTTAGAAAACCTGCTGTGACAAACAGACAGAAAGACAACGAAGTCTCTCCATAAGGGTTCCTTTTTAACCATTTGGTAAGGAACACTAAAACGGTATTAAAAAACAGCATATTGTGATTCTGATTTTAAACAATCTTTACTGTTTTCTGAAAAAATAGCAGGAAAAGTACGTGTAGGGTTTCCTGGTTTACAGATCTTTAGACACCCAATAGTGGATTTTTAGAACAAAACAGACAATAAGAGGTAGACTATGGTCCAAGAAGAAAGTTCAGATTTTTTTATTTCATCGGATTTACCTAATATTCCGTTCACTATTAAATGGAAATTGACTTAACTTTTCTCCTATTGTTTCTGCTCCTTACACTTGAGTTGAATAAAACGGGCGCGCGATATCGCCAGTTCAAAAGACAATTTATGTAGCAGCAATTAAACGCCGCTAGGTCTTCTTAAATTGCTGGAACTTCGTAATTGTATTCCCTCCTTAATAAGGAGTACCGTCTTACCTCGTAAATATAAAGCGCTTAATCTCGTTTAATTTTCTTGTTTACAAAGACTGCCAAGGACGTAGGTATTGGTTTCAGTGCCGTTAACGTTCAACATATCTACCCTTACGCTTTATTGCTCTAGCGCCAACAATATTACGGCAAGATGTTTTACAAATCGAAGAACATTTTATTTTCATGTTAACATACTCGCACTAGTAATAAGCAGCAGAAGTTTAAAAGAAGAAAGAAAGAAGTTTCAAAATCTTCACAAGAAGTTAGCGAGAACATTCTTAGAAACATTTGAAAGCTGTGGCAATCTTCTTGTTAAAAACAAAATTATAGAATGTTCTTAGAAATTATCGAGAATTTCTTAAGGAAACTGCAAGGGCCAGTTTGCCTTTACACTTGACTGTAGGTTGTAGTTAGTTGATGGAGAGTTTAAGTAGTTTATTAAAGTTAAAGTAAACACATACAGATAGTCAGAAGAGTAGGTAATTCTTTCCCTTGATGCGTAATGCTTGGTAGTTAATAGCACTCTGCTCTTTTATAATTAAAACGTATTACTAATACTAAGTTGCCGAGTGGGCACAAGTACTGTAGGTCGCGAGTAAGCATAAACAAATGTACGGTGATGAGACCATACAGAAACTTTAAAACATTTAACAATTTAAGAAGTTTCTCATTTGTACCATGCTAAAATGGAGCTAATGTGCGTCAAAAAATATCGTGTACTTTCTACGTAAAATAAGGCAATTTTTAAATATCTCCGTAAATGGCGAATGAATGGACGAATGTACTTGCTTTTGATTGTCCTTGCCATTTAACATAAACAATGGATGACCAGTTTGCAAATCGTGTCGTGCTCGCTTGGGCTATCAGTGATATATAGCGCGTGAAATGCCAAGTCAGAACCGGTGAAACGTTTTAAAAATGCTTACAAAATAAAACGAATTGCTTTTTGCGTTGCTTTAGGATTCACAGACGCAAGTAAAGTTTTTTGGTAAAGGTACAGAGCTACTTTACAATCGATTTTGCTGACCACTGTCGCAGTAGCTATTCCAACATGACTTTGCTTGGTCACATGTTGACTAAGCGTATTTTTTAAATCTAACACTAGACCATAAAAAACTAAGGGAAACATTTATTCCCGCTGCAGAGTGCAGGCGATAACGCGAAGAGCCATGCGTGTAGTTCGAGTGAAATATACGCCGAACAATATTTATTGGTACTCCCGAATAGCTCTCATTTTGCCTCTCCTGTGTGACGCATTAATACAAAACTACAAAGGCCTGAAACCGTTCAATTTCACATTGTTTGAAGTATTGGAATAATTGTATTATGGTCAGATTCATGATTTCCTTGTTTTGCAATATTTGAATTTGAACACGTTTTTTCAGTTTATAGACTTTATTGATATCGCTTTTAAGTCAAACCTAACCTAACCTACGTATAGTAATTATATTATGCATTTAATCTAAAATACATCAGGCATAAGATAAAAACTTTGAAAAATGAAAATTCGGACAAATTAATAGGTATTCGGAAATAAACGGAATAAATAGTATTACGGTGTTCCCATTTTTACATCTAGAACAAAAAATGACACATATTAAAATTAAAATTGGTCTTATCGTTTTAGGACGAGCGTAAAGTAAATGTTACAAATAATGACGATTGGATAGGTTGGTGGCATTGAAAGGTTCATTTCAGGATGCAATCTTAATAATACAATATAGAAATGAAGGGTAGCCATCATTTGTAAAAATGATCTCCAAAACTTTGTTTCCATAAGGCTATCGCTAAATTTGGCTACTTGCCCAAAGTCGACTGATAGATTTTAATATTTTTTATTTATTTATTTAGTTAATTGTGTTTTTGTACATCTCATTTCTTCGCGCTTTGCTTTTTAGGACATCTAACATGTCTTACGCTTTTACTTTAAACCGCCGAACCAATTTTACCCCAGTAAATTGAGCTCCAGGAAATGGCTACAAAATACTTTCATCAAAAAAAAAAAACGAGATAGTAAAACGATAGACGATTCCTACGCCAGCGAACTCTCATGCGAAACTTTTTTCCCTATACCTACAATCAATATATATTTAAGTTATTTTAAGCGAACGTCATGTTTCAACTTTAAAACAATTCATTCTACACCGAATAAATGTTTAATAACGCTACACATTTTATTTAAAACATTTTGTATTGGATTATTGCCACATCGACTTGTTAAGTGACCATCCCGCTCTCTGGAGCAGAGTGCACTCCGCACGAGTGTAACCAACCCGCCACGTCCGGCGCCCCACACAGCTGACAACTTGATTTAAATCCCAACACGCGTTCGTTATATCTTCTCTCATATTTTAATGTTGCTAGAATGAGATAGACACAATTCACGACACAGAAAGGCAGACTAGTGTCTAGGGACCGGTGTTCCAACCGTGAAATTGTAAGCATTCGTCTAGCACGTTAAATTTTGCAACCCTTAGATGGCTAGCAGATACTAGGTTTAGGTACGAAGGACTTTGTTAGATATTCTACACACTTGGGGAAAAAAGTTTGTTAAATTGTTACGTTCCTAGCAAAAGTGCTATTTGTCATGTGTCCCTAAGTTGATAGCGGGCCCGGGAGTGCCGGGGCCACTTCAGTTTGAGCTGCTAAGGCCGCTAGATTTATGACTGCGACGTGAAGGTACACTCAATAAATCTAGATCGCCACCAATTCCAGCCAGCGCAGACGTTACCTACGTTGAGCTTAGAACATCACAAGACCGACCAACTCCAGGTGTCATCGTGGCTTACTTGGCTATTCCAGTGCACGAGTACGGTGACATCAAACGATTACCTAGAACTTATCATTGTATCAACAATTAAATCTGTAAATCGAATTGTTCGATAGTTAGGTACTTATCAGTCAAAAGCTGCTAATTCTTGGGACTATACAGTATAACAACAAACATTACACAGAATACATACATACACATACATACCCTCACGCCTGTAATCCCAGAGTGGGGTAGGCAGAGCTACAGAATTACCTACAACTTTTACACAGAATAGTGTAAATTTAAAATGAAGCAAACATTGCATTTATACGTCCTAATATTTAAGACTCGTTCATTACTTGCTCTGGTGAGCCGTTCCTGAAATACGAGCGGAAATTACGTGAACAATTTTTTGCCTGTCCCTCTCGAGAGCCCGACAAAGGAGAAAAGGTTAAGACGCCTTTGTAGTTTAACGAGTTGATGAAGTCCACACACCCCCTATTCGTATTTCCTATCGTTTTTGAGATTGCAGTCGTTAGAATCTGTGCCTTTTACGCGACAGCATTGTATTCCTTTAGAGTAATAAAACTTAAGCTTCTTTGAAATTTGCCAAAGCAATCAAATTTCCCCCTTTAACAAAAATATTTCAAAAATGCTTTTATAAAACTAATCTAAGTTCGCACGGGAACAACAAAGCTGGCTTTAATCTAATCAAACGGCGGCTGAAAAAAGCCTTCGAACCCTTAAATGTAGCTGGACTATCAGCGGGCCCGCTATCCCGTCCACAACCGCTTTTAGTTTACCATTGTTCTGTCTCGTTTGTTCTGCTAGTATTTTCAGCGGGGTGAGAAGGACGGATTGGGATAGGGGTTTCGTTTTATTCTGGAAGTTGCGAGTCGGCGGGGTGAATCGCGGCGAGCTCGCGCCGCGTGCCCATTAGATGGGCAATTTGTTTGGCTACTGCTGGGCAAAGCCTTTAATCTCGCGCCGCACTTCGCTGCCCGCTCGTCCACGCATCCCATCCCGCTATTTGCGTTTCCAATGAGAATTCCAGTTATAAATAAGGATCGGAAAATTACACGGACACCGATGTAAATTCCACGTCGCTACCGGCTCTGGTTTTATAGTAATTAATTTTTTTTTCGAATCTTTTTACGATAATTCGTCGTTCATTCACTGCAACTGCACTCGCAAACTGGATTTTTCGGTTTCATATTTACATACAGCCTCTCCAAAATTTCACAGTTGATTAGTGAACTAGTTCACACAATTACTCCCTATTTAGATTGAGTTACACAGACTTGTTGCCATAGTGGTAGTTTAGTATACGAACCATTATAACGTTACAGTGATTTATTAGGGTATAGACACGCAGAAATTAAAAAATCAAAGTAGTTACCCATCTTCTACAGGGTAAGTGTAACTACATAATTGAAATTTTGATAACAAGTCTCTAGAGTTCAATTTAAAGTATTTAACCAACACCGCAAACAGACGGGTGTAATAAGTTTACCGTGTGTACAGTCAAACCAGACAACTAATTGCTCGGCTGCTGTTGCCGCCACACTCTCTGGCATCTGTCAGTATATTTGTACTATTAATAGTCTGGTTCTGCCTATCCTGGTAGTATCTATGTATTTTTTTGTAACATGCCTCCCAAACGGATGGCCCGATTCGTTAAGACTGCACCGAGCAAACGTCGAGCGTCCAGTGGCGCCCTCAATACTATTATTGTGTTTTCTGATAAACTAAAGAATTTCCATGGAATTGGACGATGCTTTTTTGTAGCGCAAGTAAAAACACAATTTATGGGATACGTAAAAAACTTTGATAATAGTTACCCTTTGAGTAGTCAGCTTAACGGGAAAAGGTGGCCACTTTTTTCCGTTAAGTTGATAACTCGAAGGTCAATTGTTAGTAAACTATGGGATTTATCGTATAAGTTGTGTTTTTATTTGTAGTACAAAAATGCATCGTCCGAATTCAAGAAAATACTTTAGTTTATTAGAAATCTCAATAATAGTAATGAGGGCGCCACTGTACATCCGGCGTACGCTCGACGCAGTCTTAAAGTTCCTGTTGACAATTATTTTAGGCGTTTTTATCAATTTAATAGTAACGACTTAATGGTGAAGACATTATTTGAACAAACCAAAAACATATAAATATTGGCAGCAGGCGAATCTCATTTTACGTTTTAACAATACTGAACATACAAATGTAAGACGAGTCCCGTTCGAAGCTGCGAGCCGAAGCCGTGCAATAGGCCGCCAGGTGTCGGCGCGGCGGCGACAAATGGCGGCCGTTTTTCCCTCTTGTCACATCCATAACACTGCCCTGTTAACCGTGTATTCCGCGCTATTCACACTCCACGCGAGTATATTCCACGCTAATTTGTTTACCACAAGTCGTGACAAACGCGATGTGAAATGAAATGATTATTCATTTGTATATGGTCAAGCCTGGAACAAATCCACCGCAGAGTTGCACGCTGATCGCCAATTTACGTCAAGTGGTACGATTTAATGAACATTAATTTCAATATTTAATTATAATGCAAGTTTGACTGTGGACACTGTGGTTAATAATTAGCCATCATCATTAATTCTGTAATACAATAGAAAGGCAGATAGCAGATTTACTTCATCATTACCTATACTGCAATGCAATCACTGGGCTACATAGAAAGCCTTCGATTCTCTTGAGCTACTCACTTTTAAACTTGTCGGATGAATTTATAATCAACGAGTTTATGTTGACCCGCCAGAGCTTATAAACAATATTTTAGGGCGTGCGTTCTCAATTAGGTAGCTTGTTACGACGTAGAAAACGTTCACCTACAGGTTCACCTTGCACTTAACTTCACCCGATACCCTGCGCAGGAGTTGACATAATTGTAAATTCTAATTGGCTTCACTCACCGAAGAAGCATTAAGTGATCTGTTTATTGTTGAACTATTTGCATGAATACCAAAATACCGGGTTAAAAGTGGAGTATAAATTTGGGTAGTAATTAAGCCAAAAACAGACGTTACAAATAGCCTGTTAGTAATATTTGACACCAGAGGACGCCCGCGACTTGTACGCGTAGAATTGGTTTCACGCTACTCCCCCTATTCTATTTTAATCCCTTTAGCCCAATTTATATTGATTAAGGACACTGGACAAGTGGACAGTGGATAAGTGACAGTGTACAGTACTTTAGTGTACACAGTCCACACAAAACCAGCGTCGCTGTAGGAAGTACGACATGTAGCTGAGTGGATACCATTTTCGCAGCACTATTTATCTTATCACACGCAGTAATAATTTATAATTAAGCGAAATAAATATTTTTGTATTCTATTCTATTCAAGCCAGTATTTCTTCAGTCTAGATTTAAGTGAATCAACAGATTGAGATTGCGTAATATCAGTTGGTAGACTATTCCATAAATAAACAGAATGTACCGAGAAGGATTTAGAATAATATTTGGATTTGCTAGCAGAAATAGCAAGGAGTAGGTTGGCACTCGAGCGTAAGCGGTTCAGGGGCCCAAGCCAAGGTACAAACGGTACTTACGTTTTTCTTTTCTATCGCTCAAAATGAATGAGATGACAGTTGACCACGTGGTCTATCATACCACACGAGAATGTCATTCCATACTCCCGGGAGCCAGCAGCCAAGAAAGGGAAGCGTTCGAAAAGGTAAGGAGGGGATTGAGGAATGAACGATTGGGTGTATGGCCCAGTTTTTCCAATTAGAATACACCTTGAATTAGTTCTGGTTTAACGGAACCTTTTAGTATAATATATATTTTCCTATTTAGTACCTAAATATTTAGCAAACTTCGGACGCGCAGCGCATGTAAGTATACAACATGTCTGCGAAGACGGCCCTTAAGGATTTTAATTCCTGATAGTTGACTCTCACAACTCACTCTTACTCACGGACGTGTTATTAGCAAACTTTTGAGTTTAAGTTGTCCTGTCAGAGTGTACAAACAAAATTTAATGATGTGCATTTTAAATTAGGTAGTTTGCCAATAGACGGAGCCCACACTTATGAGTCTTTTGACTGCGCTCGCTCGTCGACCGTAGAGCGGTTCTACACCTCAGGGCGTAATAATTTTAAAATGTTTTATTAACAAAGCACAGTTTTACACAAGATAATTAGATTATTTTAACTTCTATAGCAAACAATAATTATTCTCTTGGAACGCTTTCTTGCAATTAATGGCTGTCAGTGCAGGCTATCGTTGAATTGGTCTCCATCCTAAAAGTGTAACAAATAGTATATTAACAAATAAATGTTTTCTTAATGTTAGTCTAGTTATAATGATGCGGACGTTGTTGATTACCCCTTTTCTGAACATGTAATATAATTCCCAATGCTAGCCCACCATCAGGGATGTTCTCGGACCTTTGATTGCATGTTCTTCATCACATACAAACTTGAAGAATACAGTCTCAGTATAAACAGTAGTTCATGTTCATAAGAAAATATATCGCGTGGTTTGCATGTGTGCGTGCCAGGACCGTACGCGTCATGAGCAAATTCAACAGAACGGATCGAGCCAGTTTAATCAGGATCGCGTTGTCGCCGCACTTGGTTGCATGCTTATTAAGTATCGAGCGACGCACATCAATACTACCCTAGTCATCATGTCAGCCGAAAGACGTCCACTGCCTGGACATAGGCCTCCCCCAAGGCTCTCCACTCAGACCGGTCTTGTGCTTTTCGCATCCACCGCGTCCCCGCGATCCTTACAAGGTCGTCACTCCATCTTGTTATAGGCCTACCCTACTATACCCTACCCTACCCTACCCTAGCCTACCCTACTCTAGTGCCCGATCGGTAATAGTTAACAAAAACTCATAAAGGGCTGGAGAAGAACTACTTTTCCATTTACGCTTTGCAATAGTTGACCCCTCCCGTTGCCGCGTCGTATCGCGTCTGTACGCGAGCCAACTTGAGTCTTTTGATGCACAACCCAATCCTCTTGGAATTCGCCATTCCGTACGAGTTAGGTACAACCACTTAGAACCGAGCAACCTACTTGCCTTTAAGATTAAGGACATGTTGGAACTAAATCATTAAATTTCACTAAAAAGGGCAGACGTTGAAAGGGCATTACCTAAATGGTGAGACTTAATTGGGTTGCGGCTTTAGTATCAAATTTAGGTATCAAGCCGACAATTACAAGAAGATTTAAATCAATTTCAAGATTTTGTACCATTATTTTTAATTATTTACAAATGTTACAGGTGAAGCTAGTAAGTGTGTCAATAGGGAAGGTCATTATTGGGATCAATACCTTTTTTGTGGTTCAGTTTTGGCTGAAAATAGTACAAAAAAATACTTAAAATAATTTATTTCCAAAAATTAAACATAGGTACCAATTATAGTATAGAATGACCCCCACATTAAGTATTGCCTGTCCCGTAACAATACAGTACTATACCTATGTTAGTATAGCTTTCTAATAAAACGGTATAAAAACGAACAACACCAGCGTAATCTTTTAGCATTAGGAAAATGAAAATTAGTTCCATTAATTCTTTATAATAAATTTAAAATTTCCAGGTGTTAGTCGTGACATAGAACTTACCTCAGCTTATATATATATACCCTGGAGTAAGCAATCACCAGTTTAATGATGACAATTAGTGTGGATTGTATAACCGTTTGACCTATCTCGTGCGCTAGAAGGCAGTCTCCGAAGGATAACGGCATAATCGGTTGATTACGTCCCAATAGATTCAATACGTGACACGTACAAGTAATAACCTAATAACCTAGAGAAGTGTATCGATTTTTTGAGTATGTAATAAGTAGTAGTATTATAATAATAATAGGTATCACGTCACATTACCGGCGGCAGCGCGGCGGTGACGAGCGGGAACCAAATGCACTGAGGTGAATGAAGTATGCCACGAGTTGCAACGGCGGAGATGGGGCGATTTCGTATATGTATTTGTTTCCACCCATATCGCTGCCACTTAAATGTGTGGGAAGTCTAAGGCTTGATCACGTGGCACGTATCAAACATGTTTTTAGCGGCTACCTTCGGTGTGGGTTTAGTCTTAAAGTTACATTCCTTTCTCTCATAAAACATAATTTTGTCGAGATGCGGACAGACAACCAGTGAGCTCTAACCTCAAACCTAATACGCTATGTATCAGTTAGGATTACAAAATATTGCTCATAAACTAGCAAATTAAGGTATTGATTAGTTTATAATTGAATTGCGGAGTTATGTCGGGGATTAATTTGTGAAATGACACTGTTCCTGTTACCACCACAACTACCTACATTCGCGGCCGTGATCGATGACTCCGCGTTCGAGGGTTGGGTTGCTGACAAATGCGATTATTTAACCTCAAGATAGGGTTCGCATTTGTGGGTTAAAGTTACACCTTTCAGGTGCAAAGTAAATCTATTTGTTTTTTAGACAGACGCAAGTTAAACACTAAAATAAAACTAATTTTTTTTAACGAAAAGTTTTATTGAAACTAGCATACTGATGTGACTAAAAACTCAGCACTCATCATTCATAATACAATCTACATAAAAAATATATCTTAGCCTATTTATGCAAAATGTGGTAAGTAACAGAATTATCAAAAAGTTTTTAAAGTTGTAGGCAATTCTGTATCTCTGCCTACACCATTCTGGGATTACATTCTTTATAATTTTTAAAGCATCTTCAAGTATGTAGCAATTTTGGCGCACCGTTGAGTTCATATAATGTGAGACAAAATTATATTGGAACTGTCGCCCATATTGCTGTCGAGTTACACGTAAACAGAAGACTTTTCAATTTAGCTTATCTGTTCAAGCGACCCAACGAGTGACAATTCGTCGGTGAAACTGCTAAACGGCGTAACTAACAAATTCATGATAGAGCAAAATAAACCTTACCGTCTCATTAAAAAGGTGCCTTTTGCTACTTATTTAAAATGTTACTTACGCGATTTTGCAGTTTCACCGACGAATTCACTTGAGGTGTTTACGAGTCCCAAGACCGAGAACCCTAAACCCGTGTCTTTATCAAGCCCAGGGAAAAATTTGTCACAATGCCCTTATTGAGCTTTTATTACTGGTTAACTTAAATTTCCTTGTCCCTTGCGCCCGCAGTGTGGGGGCTTTTCACAATGTAAAGCTATTATTAGGCGTCTCTTTGACAAAGCCCGGATTAATGTTAAGATTCCGTAGCAAAAATAACTGAGCTTTCAGTCCTAATGAAATTAATTACAATAATAGACGCGCGTGACCTTTTTTGTTATTGTTTTAGTAGCGATACGAGTGGCAGAAATGAGTGGAAACCCCGAATAATAATTAAAATAGTACGATGAACAACGTTGCCTATTAATTCACACTAAGGCTTAGAATTAGAAACTAACTCAGGCTTGCTGCGGCACAAAGCTGAGAGGAGACTTTTTCAACGCCATGTTAAATGTTTTGTTCTGTTCATCTGGTTTTATCAAATGTGTGTATGCGTTTAAATTTTTTATTTTATATTTCTATTAATTCAATTATCCATATAAAATTTTATCACCGCTTTAAAGTTATAATGTATCAGTTATCGTTATCAATCACTTTAAAAAACGCATTGAAATCCATCTTATACTAAGTACTATTAGCCCTGACCCACCATTGAACGGTGTCACATTGACACGGTGATCGGATTAGGTGGTGCCATTTCACGGGACTTCGGTGTGTAAGATTAGTATGGATATAGCTTTTAACCCCGGGATTTCATATAAAAAAAAAATAAGTTTGTGTTTGGTTCAGAAATGTTATAAATGTATAATTTTACGATATGGCATTGACGAAATTTGAAGGCACTAGTTTTGACATTCACCCAACCAAAAAAACAAACCGTATGTCTTATCTTTTGATATTTACAAATTATATTCAAAGGGCATTCTTAAGAGGCCCTATACGAAATTTTGCCGGTTTAGTTTGCTTTAATTAGAATTTAATAATGTATAAAGTAAGGAAGAAAAAAAAAAGAATTAATAATTTAATAATGTTCATGTAATATAGGTAGTAATGTTGTTGTTTGGTGTTTTTTTATGATTGTATTACTGTTACTTTTAACTATTAAACAAAAGTAATGTTAAATAAACGGTGTATTTACAGTGACAAAATTTATTATTTTTGGGTTTCCTTATATTACTTACTTCAATTAATGACGTGTCAAGAAAATTATCTATGAATAAATACGAGTCCCGGAATCCCAAGTCTTATCCATGTTATTAACAATGTTTAAGGTCATTCACCCGAAAGGGCACTACCTTTTCTGATCAGTGCATTATGCAACAATTTGTTTGACACTTATTACGACTTCAATTATATCGTCACAGTTCTATGGTGGGTCAGGGTTCCTTTGAGCTGATAGTACCCATCTGACATTAGCTTAAACATACTTCCCCTTTAAACGCGCTATAACCTTTTTTTGTTAAAGTATTCTTTGTCACTTTCGTTAAAATGCAAATGTCACAATGATAGATAAGGCCAAAGCATAAATTTAGCTACTGTGGGTTTATGAATAAGAAGAAAACGCACCAGAGGACTTTAATTTATATTATGTAGCATACCTGCCTAGTGATATTTCATCTGTTGGTAGCAAGTTAATTTCCAAACGGAATATTGACGTAGTGAAGCAGAAGGCAGGTGTGCCGGCCGCGGGTACGCTCTTGCGCCTCATTTCGCGCACAAATCGCTCGCCACTAAACTAAACTTTGTTTTATAATCCTCCTGTCGAAGTCCTTACAGCTTACATTTTTATTTGCTGCCTGTAATATTTCAGCTATCGTCCCATCGGGTGTAATCTTGAAAACGTGTCATCAAACGCCTATTTCAAACACAAAAGTATTCAAAAAAAAAAAACCATCTCCGGTATTACTCGGAATCCCGGATATATTGATTGTCCTAAACTGGTTTTCAACTCAGTTAGACAACTTTTTAAGTTTTCCAAAAAATCCTGGAGTTAGGTTGAATGATAACAAAACTAAAAAGTTTCAAAATTCTGGCGAAAATGGCTTTGGGATAAACGAAAATACAGACAAACGATGTATTACTATAAATGACGATTAGGGATTTTCGGGTTTTCATCATAACATTTACGGTCGTATCATTTAACGTCTTTAAAACTAGCGAAGTATGATTGTAGTACGCATAATATGGTTGCAGCTTTATGTTTCAGGATTCGACTATATCGAAGGTACTCGTGCGGGATAACGGCCGTTGAATGGTATTGAAACCGTTTGGTTTAATCGATAACTGTTCTACGGTAGGTATAGTTCAGTTCAGCATGAGTCAGTATAGAGTTAAATCTATATTTACAAACATTCAGATTAGGTACCTTTACACAGGTAGCAAAATATTACTTTTGTATCATTGTTTTATAGCAACTAGTCAGTAAATGGTGTTTTTAATTTAAGAAATCGCTCACTTACCATCACCATGCCACGCCATGCAACGCCTATTTTACAATCGCAATAAGAAATTCCAACATTCCTTTGGGATATTTAAATGGATCCAGCGTCAAAGAATAACATAGGAGAAACCTTACAGAAGGAAAAGAAAGGTGAGTGTTAATCGAATTCTAAACTCCAATTAACGAGTGAAAAACTTCTGCTTCATCGCAAAGATCAATTAGGCGACGTCGAGCAGAGAAATGCGATAATTACCTACCTACAAGTTAAATAACATTTTAAATGAGAAATATCACGTTAATAATTGACGCAGGAGTCAACTGGCGGAAACGTGAATGTGAAATACATAATTTAGTGCCGACGATTACTCTTCCTCGCTTGAATTAAGTACCTGCTTTATAACAAAACCTGATTTGATCCGGTTATTAGTAAATAATTATATAATGACAAAAGATCCCGTTTTCATATGAATTGGGTCGTGGCCTGCTTTTGCTTAATAAAGACTTTTATCCGCGTGGAAACGGGAGTGACCGCGCTTTAAATAAAACGTATTGTTGAGTGCATACGGGTTAGGTAATTTTCCTTTGAAGCTAGGTGTAATTAAATAATTCGTTTCATTATGGTCTCAGTTAAAAGGTAAAGCTGACATAATTAACGTAGTAAATAAATAACCACTATAAATAAATAAATAAAATGAATTGATATCGAGGATTTTTTTTACACTCTAGCTCTAGGCTTGTACTATGGGTACTAGACAACTATAACCATATTATTTAAAGACATACATATTTAAATACATGGAAAATATAATGCTTAGACATCGGTCATTTCAATTTTATTGCAATTATGTTGAGTTCGTTAAGTAGAGTTCACAGATGATGTATAATTAATTAACTAAAATTAGGCACAAAAATATCTAACACGCTCTTATACCACTAGTAATAAAGACATGCCAAATGTTTTCAGACCGATGTTGGCTTAGTGACTGATCAAAGTGATGAATGATAAAAGTAATCATTTAATTTATTTTTCAACACTCAATTTACAACCGTAGGTATGATCTTTGAAGTAAGAATCAAGTGTTCAGTATTGGTGCCAGTCAGGTCAGCTATCACTGCTATCCGATTAATAGTGGCGCCTATACACTATAGTATCAACTTTTAACACAATGAAACAATGAAATAGGTTGGTCTACCATATTATTTAGACTGTATTTCCGTCATTATCCATCAAAATCAGATCATGCTATATTGCTACTATCTTCCATGACCGATACAAGAAAGAGATCACGTTGGACTATTATTGTAGTGCAAGTAGGTTAAAAAGTATTTTTTTTTAAAGTTCTTACAAATATGATAAGACTTGCATAAGAGCGTATGAAAGCAATTGAGAGAGAAGTACCATCCAAATTATATAATTTTGAATTACACATTTTATAAAGTGACACTCTGAGAATTAGAGCACAAGATCCGAATAACAATTGCAAATTCGTTTGCCATATTTGCGAAATGGTGAATATTATTTCGGGCTCGCTGCGAACAATTTATAAAACAAACTGATGTAGCGAAACTTTATGAACTGTACTTTTATGTAAATATGCCAGTTTAGTCCTTTAAATTATGACGACAGGCAACAATAACGGTGAGGCGGCCGCGAACAGCGCCAGTCATTATTCTCGAGTCGAGTTCAGCTGGCTCCAACTTCTACTAGGTACTCGGAGAAACTTACAATCCGAAATGAATTATAGTCTCTTAGGATTTTATGCTACCTGAACGCTTTCCGAGGTGCTAAGCTATTAAAATAGTATTATTATATATTCTTGTGTGTCTACGTGTACTAACAAGAATTATAACGTTGAAATGGTATATGAGCGAGATGCTTAAAAAGCAAGATGACTGTCGAGTAGGATGTCTAAAAAGCAAAATGCCTATCGAGCAGGACGACTAAAAAGCACGATACCTATCGAGCAGGACGTCTAAAAGGCAAGATGCCTATCGAGCAGAACGTCTAAAAAGCAAGATGTCTAGCAAGCAGGATGCCTAACAAGCAACTTATAACTAGGTCGAAAAAGGTAGGTAGGTTTAGGTTATGTTAGTTTTGCAGCAGGCCCGGAGGGCCAAAGAACCCAGAAATCTCGAAATTCTGCCAATAAGAAATAACGATTTAAAAAGAAATATCTAATAAATCATTATACTTTTCAGGCATCTTTATTTTCAGGCAACTCGCTTGGTAGTCATTATACTTCTTAGGCATCATGCTAGTCAGTCATCTTGCTTTGTAAGCAACTCGCTTTGTAGGCATAATACTTAGGCATCTTGCTTTGTTAGGCATCTTGCTTTGTAGGCAACTCACTCAAAATAGGTTGAAATCCTACACTTTTCCTCAAACCCAAAACCAGGGATATTTTTCTATATGCGTACAAGTGCAATAGCTTTTGATAAGTCTTTCGGGTTCGGGTAAAGTCGAGTAGACTCGCAAAAGAGCGTATTAGAGCGAATTAGAGAGAAGTACAAACCCGAAGGTGGTTTTAAGAGCTATTGCACTGTACTGTATAACGACACATAAGTCATTTCTTTCACATTAAAATGATACCGGTTAAACTGTGCACGCGTTTGCTTTAATAACGCAAATGTATACTGAAAAAATTATCTACGTATTATATTTCTTGTTGTCTACTTGTAGAAGATACAATGGAACTATTTCTAATTTTGACTTCGTTTAATTAAGTGAAAAATTACAGTCATTTGTGGCAAATTACTGAATCGCCTTTGAAGTTTGCCGGAGCGTGTTATCTAAGGCAGTGTTTCGAAAATTTCTAGGCATCAAATGGAACAGAAATGTATAAATCCTATATCTGTATCCCGTTCACTGACTGAAACTTGGCAGTTTTGAAGAACTCAGCCGCTGCAGTTTTTTGCAATATTAATACGGAATCGTTCAACAAAATAATGTCATCTTCAAAAGTATTTTCGTCTGAAAGCGTCAATCATGAAAATGTTGGTCTGTCCTTTGTTTGAATTTCGATTACTTGAGAATTTTGCCCGTGCCAAGGAACTTCTCGAAGATCATTAAGGTATTACAGAAAATATGAAATTTATGTTAATCCTTTGCCGAGTTTGGCATTTGGTGATAGCTACACGTCCGTTGTTTAAAACCCCAATTACAGAGTTTTAACGATCTGCATATTTAAGAGGGAAAGAAAATTTTGCCTTAATCAGGATTTGTTTAATTGTTATGTCGGGAACGGGCGCGGGGGGAGGGCAAGCTTTCAGGGGGATCGAATATTTGCAGAGCCCGCATGTAGTTTAAATTGCGTTTCCTTTGAGAGGGGCACAAAAGACGGCGGCGTGGATGCGAGGAACTTCAGCCGGCGCAGCCAACGCGAGCCTTTTTCAGCGACGCAACTTTCCGAGCCGCGGCTGACGACAATCAAAAGCTTCAAAGTAGGCGCCGACTCGGGGAAATTGTATTAGAATGTGCAGCCGCTGCACCGATTGCGGCTTTGGTTCTATTACATTATGGGTTGTCGAAGATTGCCTTGCTATATGTGTGTTTTATGTCCAAGATGTGGGTACATAGAACTTGGTATGGTTATTTCCCTCGGAAACAACAGTTTCTGAGACAAAGTTTTCTATGCCTATGAAGCAAAAGTTTTCTTTATTGGGCACGTGAATTCGGTTTAAGCCGACCAACAATGTCAATTTCGCATTTATAATATTAATCTAATAGATATTTTACCAACTAAAATAGAATGGGCATTTTGAACGACTGATTTAATTAACTGTATGATGTTGCAACTGTGAAACCTATAAAAATTTAATTAGAAAAAATGTTTTAAAACAATCAAATAGAACGGTATATACTTAGACTTACTTAGTTACCTACTTACTTACATTCACTTGTAAGCGATGTTGCAAGAATTCTGAAGCAAAACTAAGTTTCTGTCTTAGAAACCACAAAGTCTCGCCGCCAAAGTTTAAAAAGTGGCAGAATTGAACATTTCCATTGAAAAGTTTAACCAGGACCCTTCAAGAATGACAAACCATGGTATTTATTTTGCAAACTGTATTTTAAGATAAAATTATTTCTTATACTTACAGGGTGTTACAGAACTAAATGTAGTTAAATATTAAGAAAGCCCATGTAAATCGGTCAGAATATATATTTTAGCATTACAGGGTTGGGCAGATTAAGTGTCCTAGTTAAAAAGAGCCATAAAATAAAAACAAGACAGAAAATTTTAAAATTTATCTCGTTTTTATTTTTAGCGTACTCTATACTTAAAAAAACTAATTAATAAGTTCAAATCGCTCGACATTCAGCTTTAATAACTTGACGCATTCTTCCATAGAATGCATTGCACGCGGCACGCACTACCTCGTCTGGTATTTCATCTCATATCTTGACTAATCGATGCTTGAAAGAGTTTAGATTCATGCCCTGTGTGCTCCCAATCTTGCTCAGCATGTAACCCCATATCGAAAAGTCCAAAGCATTCAAATCCGGCGATGATGCAGGCCATTCTTGCCAAGGTATAAAATCTGTCAAATTTGTTCTACACCAGTCTTGAGTGCGTTTAGCTTTGTGAGATGGGGCACTATCTTGTTGGAAGCAGTAATAGTCGTTTCCATATAATTTTTGAGCATTTTCTAGCAAATGACCCTATAACACGTTCTGGATGTAATAGTCTTGGTTAATTTTGACACCTCGATCAATAAACAGCAGCGGTAACTTGCCTCTAGGCGATATCGCACCCCATACCATGACAGCTGATGCACTCTGGAACCGTTGTACGGCTAATTTGTCCACAGGAATATCCTTCAATGAAGCACCATAGACACGATCGTTTTGTTGGTTGTGACTGTCTTGTAACTGGAACATCTTTTCATCGGAAAAAATAATATCATCGCCGTCGTGCCAAGCTAGCAATTCCCTACATTTTTTCACTCTAGCTTTTTTTCTGGGCATCTGTTAAGCCATGAATTTTTTGTTTTTTGTAGGCCTTTAGCCCAAGATCATATTTTAAAATACGACTCATTGTTCGACGGGATATTTTCATATCTTTAGCAAGTTTGCTTGCACTTCGAGCTGGATTTCGTCTAATACGCTCACGAATATTTTTATTGATGTTTTTGGTGTGAACAGATGGCTTTCTCCCAGGTTGGGGCCTGATTTGTGAAGATCCCGTTTCTTTGAATCGCTTGACGGTCCGCGATATAAACCTTATATTGATATTTAAATGTTTCAGCGTCTTCAATATCTCACACGGTCGGTATTTTTTCTGGTACAAATCGCACACGAGCTGGCGTTTCGCGTCCATTGTTGAAAACAATATAAAAACAAAATATATCAAGCTGACGTCTAGAAATCATAAAGAAGGTTAAATTGTCAAAAAAAAATAAATACGAAGTGAATAAGAAGTTTAGTTATATTTAAGTAAAAAAGCCATACACAACTAGGACACTTAATCTGCCCAACCCTGTAGTAATTTTAATTTCGTCTATGCCCTTCAGAAGGGACACTTTACAGGCAAATAAAAAATTGGTCTCATGTCAAGTCAAGCACTGCAAATAATGATGAAAGTTGAGGGATTAAATGATACACGAAATGCATTAAGTTTATCTATTTCGGTGTAACAAACGTTATTAATAATACCACGTAGTCATCTATTAAGATGAGTGTTTCACAAGGTTTATAAACACTAGCTATTTACATCTACTTGACTAATTTTATATAATTAAAAACTGTGAAATTGCCACAGAATTACTCTTAAAAGTTATTACTAAAAACGTTAAACATCGCCATAAACTTACAAATACATAGTTTTATCTCAATGACATTGGTGTAGAGGCAAGGCTGTCGGGGGAAATAACACCATTTAAAAAAAAAGTTTTTTTCACAAACTTCATTGCGGTCGGATTTTGTCTAACTTCTAAAGCCAAATGACTTGATAATATAGAAATATGTGTGTATCACGAGACTCAGAAACGTTTCGTATTTAAATTCAGGGTTTAATTAAATTTAAAACGGTACCAGAAGAAACGTACAACGCAAATTAAAACTGTGAAACCGGTTTAACTTAAAGAGTGAATGAATACTCCTCCAAGTGAATCAAGATAAAAAAGCTAATCCTGTCCAGTCAGCCTTTAAAAAGAAATACAGTTTTACCTCTACACCAATCTTTTTTCTTGCTACAAAGATCCTCTATCTCCAACAAACTAAACATTGGATGCAACATTTTGCACGTAATATTTTAAGGGTCGTTGGCTCAGTTTGCGGCTCACTGTAAGACATCCATTACATTATTCTACAACGTCTTAAAACTAAGCACACAGTACAGTACGCAATTTGCAGCCACACATAGGTAGTGTTCTTTAGATACAATACAATACTATCACTTTTCGGAGCTCGGTCATTTCCGACCTCTGACAGTACTCAACCGTTACCTGCTCAAATATTTACTTACGTTTTGTTTCATACAAAACAGGAATGTGCTTCGCATATTATTGCCTATCTTACGTTACATAATAATGTAATCCTATCCTCGAAGAAAATGCTGCATCCAGTGGTTAATAAGTCCACGTTCTATCAAAGCTTAAATCCATTTAACGGTTGCGAACCTTAAAGCGATTGAGCAACTGAAGCTTTCGATAGGATGTTAAAAAAACCTTAGTGATTTTCTCGTTTAATGGTTTTAAAGTTCTAGCCTAGTCAGTACAGTTCCAGGGCTGGTCACACTTACAACAACTAGGGTGCTACACTACCCTGAATTCAGGAAAGTGTTTGTCTGGTTTTATTAGAATTTCTAAGAAATGCAGTGTAAGGGCGGAGTTATACGCGCTGATATTTTAAACCTTTCCAATACAAATTGTCAAAATGTGTTTTATTGTTATTGACAGGTAATGGATTATACACACAGGTTATTTTTTACAGTCGCGTATATGCTCGCTTGAGGGCTGATTTTCCAATCCCCAGATATAAAATATCTTCTCGTGACACTTATCGCGTTCCTTTTATTTGTCATATGAAAGAA
The DNA here is from genome assembly GCA_927399475.2 of Acleris emargana. Taxonomy (NCBI): domain Eukaryota; kingdom Metazoa; phylum Arthropoda; class Insecta; order Lepidoptera; family Tortricidae; genus Acleris; species Acleris emargana. Next base: position 4,835,638 of record OV656848.1, on the reverse strand, counting down.
TACGACAAAAATAAAACAAATCTGGTGTGTGAAAAAACAGCCCTAAGACAGTGAGTTATAATAATTGTTTTAAATTTTAACTAAAACCGTTTATGATTTCAATTATTTTGCCTACTCCATACATTTGTGTGCACATTACGTATCTACTTAAGCATAAAAGAGTCAAACTCTGCGTTAAATAGTTCAGTGATGATTATTATCCTTTTGCAACACTTAACACTTCAAATTAGACTATAAACATTTGCAGTAAATAACTTTGAAGCTGAAAACAAGCAATAATTACCTACTTTCACGGCACGGACGCCCGAGGGCTGTGTACGACATGGCAAAAGTGTCATTTTTATCGACTACTTTGATATAATTATAGCTATGTTTAATCTTTTGATATTATTGTACAGTCACCAGCAATAATTTATTATGCAACATTGGGCGCAAAAATATCTGGCTCGCTCTTATACCTCTAGTAATAAAGACCTGTCAGATATGTCAGCGACCAATGTTGGATAATATATTGTTGCTGGTGACTGTACCTAAAACAAAAAAGTGATATAGAGCCAAAAATTCAATTAAGTCTCAGTGGTTATTTTATAATTTCATAAATTACTGTCACCCGTGCAATACATCGCTTTATTAATCATTCGTCCGATTCGTTTATCTGTTAAACGCTTAACAAATTCCATAATTGACATCGAGACGTACATACATTATTATATAGGACCTACGGTAAAAACTAACTTCAACACAATAATAATTAGCTAATGATCAGGTTCCGGCACTAAACATTCTTCGTTTTTTAAATGTTTACAACTAGGTAAACATTGTAAAAGTAAGGATTGTGTTTATTTTTACAATTAATTAACCTACCTACTACACAGAATGTTTAGAGCCATTTCTTAAAGATTTCATTCCATGAAAATAATAATGGTTTGTAAAAAAAACACATTTGATAATACCTATATCAACCATGGTTTTTTTTACATAATATGTACATTGAATTATGTCATACAATAATGTTGACGCCAAATACATTTGATTATAAGTGTAAATTAGAAAATATTAATATTAAGCAGCAACAAAACAAAAAAAAACTGCTGCGAATGCCTAAGGCAAGCCTTTCTGCAATACCGTACAAGTGTCATTATCCTTATTGATTCTAAAACTTTATTCAATGTGTCTAAAGGGCTCACAAACACAGATTTACGCCACAGTCACCGGCCGGAAAATCCTTTCGGCCACGATGCAGAGTGCGTACGTTAGGAGTTGAGGCAGGATAGAGGCAGAGAGGCCGGCGGCGGCGGCCGAGGCAGCCGGCGCTGGCGTAGGCGGGCCCAGGCGCGTGTTGGCGCGGACCACCTGCGACCGCCACCGGATGGTGTACAGCGGTTGCTGCCGCGACAACGCCACAAGCCTACAAACAAAACGATTACTCACAATTCGTTGAAACACCACGCTTCACGCTTTATTCGCAGCACGTGCTTCTTGTACCGTTTCTTGTTAGCTTCAAGTGACTAATACCCGCTGGTAAACTCATTTTGTTTTTTAATAAATTGTAAGGATATTTGTTTCTGCCGCCACGCCTACTTTCTGTCAAGTAAGATGAAGTTACCGCTATTTGTATTGGGACAGTTCAATAAGATAAAACAGAAAATTTACAACAAATTGTATCTCATTAGATGCTTTCTTTTAATCCTTCGTATTAAAAAATCGACGACTCACATGCTGAATAAAGTTCTTAATCTCGTAATTTTGCCTTAAAAGAGGAACCATAGATAGCTCCAAACGCTATCAAATATTTCCGACACGGACAGGAGGCTCATCGACGAGGCTTGTTTTTACACATCGTTATTCGGGATTTACGAGTGGGAACGACATTGGAAAGCACGCCACGTCGCCGCCGAGGGCCTCTATCTAATATGCACAAAGAGAAAACCTTTGTACCAAGAAATGGTGTTAAAGCATACGCTTTTACGAACATATTTGGCACGTCGGCCATGAATTTGGCCTGGACCTGGTTAAATAATCTACCAAATAGCCGCCTTGAAATGTGTTTCTCTGTTTTGTAAATTGTTTAGATCGCGCTAAAAGCCCCTTCGAAAGATTTCTTTAGCTTCTCCATTTTCTGCGGATGTTTCCTCTGGGCACCGACTAAGTACGTGCCTTGAATATTTGGACATTGTAATATTAGTTTACTTATGCGAATGTTTTTTAGTAAAAGGTAGATGTATTTCACGAAATTAGATTTACAGAAACAAGATGTATAAAATGTATCCTTTGTAGCGATTATTCCCACGATATTAGCGATAGATACGTAACGATAAAATAAACTTATAACAGACCAAAAAAATACTTTGAAATATTTTACAATGACAACAATGTGTATCGTTTTTGTTAGCTATTAGACAAGTAGCCCTTCAGTTTCGAAGAAGTAGGCCTTCTAAGATAGACATTTATTGTAGTATATTTCAAGTGTAATATTTAAACGTATGTATCATTTATTGTAAAAAAAAATATTTGACAAATTAAGGGCCTGTTTCACAATCTCGAGATAACACTTACAAATAAATAGTGGCTCTGTCGTTTCCTTCATATGGCATATGGAAAGCGATTATTTCAACTCGCAGGTAGTATTTATCTAAAGATTGTGAAACCACCCCTTAATCCTATAAAATAATATGTACCAATACGTATTAGAATAACCGCGTCCAATTTACAAGCATCCTGTACATCAGAGATTATCTACGTATTGACACTGCAACAGAGCCTCTCTCTATTCAAGTTGGTAAACTAATGACTTTGATGTGTTATGGTTTTGTTTTAGCGAGTACAGTAAAACTCCTGAATCAGCGATTTACATGCTCGTCGTCGAAGTCACTAATTATCTCCGTAATGGTAATGTAACACTCCTACCCCTGGCTACATAGAAACGATAAAATATCCTACGTTGTGTAATTAAATTATTGGCCAAATAAAATATGTGATCGTCTAGTTATAAATATACCTATCTAAATTAGGACCCTCTACGTTGTGTAAAATAATATTGTGAAATAAGATAACCCTATATCTATTTCAATTGATAAGCAAGCTAGAAACCACAAATAAACACAGTAAACCACAATCACGTTAATCACGAATAATAAACAATAAATGGAAGTTATTAAATGGGTACGACTCACCAAAGATCTTCTAAGATACCTGCACACTCGGGAATATAACTGGAGTATCGAAAACCCCTGGCTGCCTGCTTGTGGGACCTCCGTGTACCGGAGTTCGTGTTGTTCAAAATTATATATATATATGATTATAAAATAAAGTAATTAGTAGATTACAATACATATAATGTTCCCTACCTAAACCCCTACCTTATTACGAGGTCGGCTACAGCGAGAACCTTTTTGACCCTAGATTCAAATTTACTTTTTTAAGTATTTGTAATAATTAATTGAAAAAGAAGTTAAAATCAAAACGGTCCTCACTTTGGATGGGGTCTGACCTCAATAACACTACCTGCTTCGCTATCCTACTATCCCTATCGCCCCTAATAAAACTACTCTAAAATATAGTATGAATATTTAAGCACGCTCATGCAGTTACGCTACTTGCTCATGCTATGCCCTTAAAACTATGATTCTACGCGTCCCTAATCCGAATTACGCAGCCGCGATTTGTGACGATGACTAAGGAATGTTGTCGGGTTTGTTCAAGATAGTCTGAATATCATTGAGATGAGTATAACAATTACTGTGAGTGACCCCATAACAAAGGATACAATATTGACAAACTTCACACTAAGCACTTAGCCCGGGTCGTAACGTCTGTACCTCAGAACCACTAGTAAAGATTATAAACACCTAAATGACCCAGGTCTTGAGTGAGTACCTAGTGCCTGTGTAGATGTGTGACGTAAACAGTGTGTTAGCTAATGCTAGTTGTTTGAAGTTAAATGGTGGTAATAAAGTGTGACGGCAAAAGATGTATTTCTAGCGTTTGCAGTGGAATTAGACAACCAGAGTCGCAAGGCTTTCAAGCCGCTATCTGGGCTGACCCCACGTGTGCTGCTTGTGAGTGTTTACAATAAATGAATGTTTAGTTTACCACACAAAAATAGTTTTTTGTTATTTTACCTTAGCTCGTCACAAAAATTACACAAGACTTAACTTAATAAAGCGTTATGACACACTCAATAAAATAAAGGTAAAGCAGATTAAAGATAATAAGTGAGATAGAACTGCTTCTCCCTCTATTTTATAAAGCCTGAAATAATGAAGCTTTTAATCAATTAAGCAAGCAAAAATAATAATAATATAATATTTACCTAATCTAATTTATTCACTACACATAATTCTTTCACGCGTACTAACTCTTTTACTATCTTTATATTTAATTATATGAGATTAAATGATACCTAACGAAAACCTTCCCTTAATAACTATTAAGACGTGTTAGAGAAAATACTAACCCTACAAGTAATATTAAAGACACAAAATATTAAAAGAGAACACTCGCCCCTAATACTGAAAGTACATAAAATAAAATATTACTTAGACAAAATCAACAAAATTAGATAGTAACAATAATGTAACTAAACCGAAATACTTATCTCAATAAAACAGAATATTCTAACCACAACTCTTATTGTCTTTAAACTTAAATGTCCACTAATCACAAAATCAAAACACTGAATCTAGATTAAAATAATTGACAAAAGTGAGACCTTGGTTTAGTCGTATGCGCACGTTAAAACTCACGATATCTCAGTTTCGCGTCCCGGGGGTAACTAACTAATCTAAAACAACTATGTTTCCTAAATCCCAAATCATCCCTTCCTTTCACAAATGACGCCAACCTAATTAACCAATCAGCGTTAAGTCCGGCCATACATTCTTTTCACACGCAACTTTGAGCACAAAAAATATGCAAGCGCCAAATGGGTGATAAATACTAAACGTTTGTGTCATTTCTTCGTAACAAATAGGCAAAATGTAGACAAAAACACCATTATCTTGGACCTTGTCTCAAGTACCGCACTTAGATTGTGTTTCAACGAATTAGTAGATTTTTACCACAAAAACAGGTCATAAGTTTATGTTGACATATTTAATAAGTGGTGTTCGAGTAATTTTTTACAAAAGTTGTCTCTCTTACATTATATTAAATGTTCATTTTATTTTAATATATTAATGTATAGCGGGTAATATACACGTGTTACAGTCGCCCCTTTGATTTTGAGAAATTTAGTGCTAGTATAGTGTTAAATTTTGAAAAATCAACTATATAATATCTAAACTACATACCTATTGCATGAAAATAAAATTAACTTTCCTACCTTTCTTATTTATACTGTTGAATTTTATTTTATATTTATATATATATATTTTAATTTTACGCTCTGAATAATGTTTATTGATTTCCTACACGACATTCGTGAACATACTTGTTATAATGGCAGTACTTATGACATTTCCATTTTAACCAACATTTATTAGCTTCGGCGACCTGCTGAACATATCCTTTTTATACATACCTACGTACATTACTATCATACATACTTGTATAAAGAACAAACACACATACCTAAACACTTATTAATGTAGTAGTCTCTGATCGTATACTCGTTTAGAGATAAAGACCTCTGGTCAGATATTAAAAACTAATTTGAAAACGGCTGTCCAATAAAAAAAAAGCACAGGATTCGAACCAGCCTGTTACAATCTTAAACATAAATATTGATTATTTATTACTTTTGTAAATAATTTCGGCTTTTTTTTTAGCCTTTTTTTTTTACAACTAAACAATTCACAGTAATCGAAACTGTGTTTCAGACATTTAATAAGTTGTGTTATGTGTTTTATTCTAAGTTGAACATAAAACACATAACACAACATTCTTTTAAAACGACAAATTATCAATAAACTTCAACGCACGTCACGTGACGGTTAAGTTAATCAGAGTTTTTTTTTTAATTTTAGGAACTATTGCGCAATTTTCGTGGTCTTTTAATATAACACCAACAGACTAAAATAATGCACGGAAATCGAATCCGTCACAACACTGCAACGATACCACTATATAATATTTATGTTGTACAAAACCTAAGCCCTTCGCTATCTAAATGTCAATATGGTAACAATTTAATTTGCAACACAAATTGTTGTTTTTTTTTTTTAATTTTTAATTTCAAATTTCAACATCTAAAAGAATAGCACAATTTTTAAAAGTAAAAATATGGTAGGTACTTATTTGTGACGCTGATAGAAATATTTACGGTTATCGAAACCGTATTTTTAATACTAGATCTAAATTATGATTAAAATAAAAAAACAGACTTGCGCCCCTAGTCTATTAAATATTAAAAGGTTAAATTAGCTCAAACCAATTTTTTTACGCGGGAGTTCGAACCCACGATTAAGAGCTTCAATAACACTAAGTTCGACTAAAACCACAATCTTTCTTGCAGGAATCGAACCTACAATTGTAACACATTCAATCTCTGATTAAATGCCAAATATTTCATTTATTTTCATTCAATAAGCATCTTCGTAGGAATCGAACCTACGATCTTATAATAACATACAACCAATTGGAAATTATGTTACTTGAATAAAATGTGTCATACATCAACCACTTATAAGACATTGAACCCACAACACAAATATCTAATAAGTACAGACCTTCCTTTTGTAACAATTCTTACTAGAAATGCTCATTACCGTTATAATTTTCTAACAAGTGATAAAATAATTCTAATTACGCTGTTTAGACTGATAAGACATAGACTAATAATATAACCTTTAAAATCGTAGTAAGTAACCCGAGTTCATTTTAATAAGTATTTGAATAAAACTAACTCAAATTTTAATGACTTAAATTCTGGTCACGCAGCACCAACTGTAACACTCCTACCCCAGGCTACATAGAAACGATAAAATATCCTACGTTGTGTAATTAAATTATTGGCCAAATAAAATATGTGATCGTCTAGTTATAAATATACCTATCTAAATTAGGACCCTCTACGTTGTGTAAAATAATATTGTGAAATAAGATAACCCTATATCTATTTCAATTGATAAGCAAGCTAGAAACCACAAATAAACACAGTAAACCACAATCACGTTAATCACGAATAATAAACAATAAATGGAAGTTATTAAATGGGTACGACTCACCAAAGATCTTCTAAGATACCTGCACACTCGGGAATATAACTGGAGTATCGAAAACCCCTGGCTGCCTGCTTGTGGGACCTCCGTGTACCGGAGTTCGTGTTGTTCAAAATTATATATATATATGATTATAAAATAAAGTAATTAGTAGATTACAATACATATAATGTTCCCTACCTAAACCCCTACCTTATTACGAGGTCGGCTACAGCGAGAACCTTTTTGACCCTAGATTCAAATTTACTTTTTTAAGTATTTGTAATAATTAATTGAAAAAGAAGTTAAAATCAAAACGGTCCTCACTTTGGATGGGGTCTGACCTCAATAACACTACCTGCTTCGCTATCCTACTATCCCTATCGCCCCTAATAAAACTACTCTAAAATATAGTATGAATATTTAAGCACGCTCATGCAGTTACGCTACTTGCTCATGCTATGCCCTTAAAACTATGATTCTACGCGTCCCTAATCCGAATTACGCAGCCGCGATTTGTGACGATGACTAAGGAATGTTGTCGGGTTTGTTCAAGATAGTCTGAATATCATTGAGATGAGTATAACAATTACTGTGAGTGACCCCATAACAAAGGATACAATATTGACAAACTTCACACTAAGCACTTAGCCCGGGTCGTAACGTCTGTACCTCAGAACCACTAGTAAAGATTATAAACACCTAAATGACCCAGGTCTTGAGTGAGTACCTAGTGCCTGTGTAGATGTGTGACGTAAACAGTGTGTTAGCTAATGCTAGTTGTTTGAAGTTAAATGGTGGTAATAAAGTGTGACGGCAAAAGATGTATTTCTAGCGTTTGCAGTGGAATTAGACAACCAGAGTCGCAAGGCTTTCAAGCCGCTATCTGGGCTGACCCCACGTGTGCTGCTTGTGAGTGTTTACAATAAATGAATGTTTAGTTTACCACACAAAAATAGTTTTTTGTTATTTTACCTTAGCTCGTCACAAAAATTACACAAGACTTAACTTAATAAAGCGTTATGACACACTCAATAAAATAAAGGTAAAGCAGATTAAAGATAATAAGTGAGATAGAACTGCTTCTCCCTCTATTTTATAAAGCCTGAAATAATGAAGCTTTTAATCAATTAAGCAAGCAAAAATAATAATAATATAATATTTACCTAATCTAATTTATTCACTACACATAATTCTTTCACGCGTACTAACTCTTTTACTATCTTTATATTTAATTATATGAGATTAAATGATACCTAACGAAAACCTTCCCTTAATAACTATTAAGACGTGTTAGAGAAAATACTAACCCTACAAGTAATATTAAAGACACAAAATATTAAAAGAGAACACTCGCCCCTAATACTGAAAGTACATAAAATAAAATATTACTTAGACAAAATCAACAAAATTAGATAGTAACAATAATGTAACTAAACCGAAATACTTATCTCAATAAAACAGAATATTCTAACCACAACTCTTATTGTCTTTAAACTTAAATGTCCACTAATCACAAAATCAAAACACTGAATCTAGATTAAAATAATTGACAAAAGTGAGACCTTGGTTTAGTCGTATGCGCACGTTAAAACTCACGATATCTCAGTTTCGCGTCCCGGGGGTAACTAACTAATCTAAAACAACTATGTTTCCTAAATCCCAAATCATCCCTTCCTTTCACAAATGACGCCAACCTAATTAACCAATCAGCGTTAAGTCCGGCCATACATTCTTTTCACACGCAACTTTGAGCACAAAAAATATGCAAGCGCCAAATGGGTGATAAATACTAAACGTTTGTGTCATTTCTTCGTAACAAATAGGCAAAATGTAGACAAAAACACCATTATCTTGGACCTTGTCTCAAGTACCGCACTTAGATTGTGTTTCAACGAATTAGTAGATTTTTACCACAAAAACAGGTCATAAGTTTATGTTGACATATTTAATAAGTGGTGTTCGAGTAATTTTTTACAAAAGTTGTCTCTCTTACATTATATTAAATGTTCATTTTATTTTAATATATTAATGTATAGCGGGTAATATACACGTGTTACAGTAAGTTACCGTACCCTAGCCACGGACCTAAAAAAAATACGGACGTAACCTGGTCTAATCATGACTCATGAGTGAAGCATGCAAAATCGCTGTGTGCGTGCACACGCACACATGTAAACTGTCACTCGTGCTGTGACACGGCACGCGGTCTTACCTAGTGTATCTGTAATCGAAGTTCATCCGTTGATACACTTCACTTCGTTGGTAGACTTCCGGAATTTCTAATGTTGTGCTTTAAACCCTTCTGATGAGATGGGAACCCTAAATGGAGTAGACCTGGTCAGTCCTTTAAAAAACTTCGTTACTTACCGTATTACGACGGTGTTGAGCCGCCATGGCAGCGTGTAGGTGTGGTTCTTGTGCCTTGCGCAGTAGGTGTAGAGAAGGTCCCCGGCCGCCGCCGCCAGGCCCCCGTCGCCGGCGGCGGCTCCCGACCACTCGTGAAGGGTGATATTCCATGAACTGCACGATTTGTCCTAATAAAACAAATGTCAGCCATCATAAGCTGTTTTTTTTCTCCATTCCGCTAGAGAGAAAACAGCAACAAGAGGTAGCGAGTTGAGCAAGTTTGTGCGTAACTCTCCTGCGAGGTGGCCCGCAGTTTTGCACGCTTTCTAAATATGAACTTGATGCCTCTTCCCCGCAGAATGAAATCTCGCAGAGCAGTTGTGCATGAGCTAGTTCGACCAACTTGACTTGTGGGAGTACAAATAATGCCTACTCTGGTGTACCTCTACGCTCGAGAAAAGCAGCTTATTTATTAAAACATGAATAACTAGACGTAACTTGCGCGTCCAGAGAACAAATTAGGTTGAGTCGTACTTAGCACTTGAAAATGATCTCGTCTTTATTACTACTTCGAGCGATAAAAAAAAATTAACGTTGGGTGGTTTTTTTTTTATTCTACGTATATATATTTTTACTACATCGAATAACGTTTTTGAATGTTTGAATATTTCACGAAATTGACATGGTGATTCGGCTCAAACCTGTGTTCGAATATAGATATTTTCTTTACGCCAGTTATTTTAACATACTGTCGTAATCATGTTTTTATTATTAATTCTGAATCTGAATTCGATTACGTCAGATAAGTCGAAAGGGCTTATGTTTACTCTTATAATCTAATCTTCGGATTGTTGCGCGCTCAGTGACGGGTTTGACTTGACATTTGATCAGCGGCAAATGTATGTACCTAGTTATGACGGATTCTGCCATTTTGGTCTTCAAAATATGTTTTTATTTTTTATCCTCCACTTAAAAATAATAAATTATAAACGAAATGTGGAGACAGTGTAAATACAAAAATGTTTAGTATGCAATATAGTTTTGTAAAAAAACAATACATATAAGCTAAACCTTACCTGTTCAGAAAATATATCAATGAAGAGCTGCCTTTCTACATTTGAGTCTAACACCCAAGTGCATTGTTGGTAGTAGAATTCGTTAAGCGTTCCCGTGACAGACACGTTCCGAGACGATATCTCACCTACGAGAAAAGGAAACGTCAAGTAATACATCAACGTTGCACAGAAAATGGGAAATTTTAAAAGGCAGCTGAGTTTAGCAATAATAAAATGAAAAGGCAGACACAATGAGTTCCCGCAATAGCTACGCCGTGGGTAGGTAATTGGAAGTTTACGGCCTTGTTTAAGGTTTTTCTCGATCCAGTGTCACCCCGCACAGCGCGGAACTAGGTCGTGCCATGTAATCTTCTCGGACACGCCCACTCCGCCGAGAACAATATCCAACACATTTTCCAAAACCCCGACGCGTGTCGAATGTCAAATTGAACTGTTTGTTTTTCGCTTTATGCGATTGGGGCGCGGAGTTCATTGGAGATAAATTGCCGATTATCTCCTACTTCCGTCGGAGCTTTTCATCGAATTATCTCGCGTTTCGTTTTCATCTTCGATGTGGATTATTCCGAGGATAATATGATGTGGACGACGGGGGAATTTCAAATGTTACCGGAATGCGTCGTGTAGGTGCGCTGGCCGCACATCGCGTCGTCGTTGAAACTGTAGGCGGCGGAGTAGTCGAACCCGTGGCTGGCGTAAGTGTAGTGCGCGACCGAGTACTCGAGCCGCAAGCTCGTCCAGCTGCGCACCACCACCGGCAGCCACGCTGCCTGGAACCAATCACCGACGTAAACTACCATTCATTCCGCATGCATTCGTAATCCACATGAGTAATGACCTGAGGGAGCAGTGGTTGCGGTGCGGCCAACACATACGTGCACGGGGTATTGACAAATTTACCCTGCAACCGTCTACGCAACACGCATACGTTGGCTTCTAAGTAATTGAATTTTCAGGGGCTCGACGGAGCTGTCGCCCCGAGCGACGCCCGGCCACTAATAACAAGGGCGGAAGGATGACGCGCGCCAGTTAGGTCATGTTTTATGACCACGGGCGAGGCGGGCCACCGTCAACCCCTGATATTGTCGAAAATTTTGCAACATTGTGTCCTCGTAGCTGTTTCGCGCCGAGCGGTGACGCTATCTCTTGATACGGTTTTACGCCGTGAATAATTCAAATACGTGATCATGGACGAATGTTGTATAATTCATGCGAAAGTTTGAACCGCATAAACAGAACATGTAGCTAATTAAGATACTGTCATGGAAAAAAACTTTAGGTAATAAAACTACCGCAGCGTTCAAACGTGCGCGGGTACGTTTGAGCTACATGCATGCGCAAAAAAAGATTCGTTTTGCATTAGGTGCTTATAGTAACTCCGGTTTTCTCGTTTCATTAATGTCTCATAGAAGTCGTTCCTCAGACAAGAGGTTTGACTCAATGATGCTAAAATTTAAATCGTTTTCTTCGCTTTCAAAGTCAGAGTTATTTATTTCCAATTAAGTAAAATATAGAGTAGAGTGACTCGTAATAGACAACATAAAACCTGGATGGCCGTAGTTACTAGAAAAAATACTTTTCAGATGTCACGAATCTTGTACACGTGTACGGGTTGCTAAAAGCAAAACTGAAAATACTTACGCGTTTAGTCGCTCCCTTCTACTAAAGTAATTTGTGTTATTACGTTTCGGGAAGTTAAGAAATAAGACAAAGTTAGCAATCAGTTAATTGCTATTCGATTACAGAGAGACAGAAACTTCGCGCCAAGAAAATTAGTAGAAAGTGAACGGAAATGAACACTGAATTTAACAGAGCGGGTCAGATATCGACGTTAGCCTAGTGACTAAATAGATGCATATCTATCTTAATGGAATACTTATATTATAACGTTGAGGGAAGCGTATGAACATCAATAGTTGTTTCCAATATTTAAACTGTGGATAATTTAATTTGAACAATATACGTCATTAAAATACTAGGAACAAGCATAAGTTTACCATACGAACAGTATTTGATTATCTTTGCGTTAATATGATGCAAAAGGAAAATATATCGACAGACAGATATACATACCGGATGTAACTGCGATAGATAGCCAATAGCTATTAATATAATGGACATACTGTCAAACGAGTGAGCTAGTTGCTATAAATAGTTGGTAAGGTAATTTCCTTTTGTGTGAAACCCTTTATCGTTTGGCAGTAGGCCGACGGTTTATTGCTGCTACATACTTTATAGCAGCCCCTCTTACTTAATTATACGGATCGCGCCACAGCGGGCGCGAGGGTTCAACCCGTAGCCATGGGCCATGTTAGCATAAGGCCCAAATAACACGATTAATTTGTTTGCACCGTCTTTTACAAAACGTATTTGGTTGGGTCCAAGTATTACATCGATGAAATAATCCATCAGGATCGTCTTTATCGAAGCGAGAGATTTTACGAAAAACCTTTTACGCCGATGCCAAAACAATATCATTCTAATCAACAAAGGCGATCGTTCTGTCAGATCAGAAAGCTATTTTCTTGAAGACCGAGAGACGTTGAAGAATATTTTTGAATCTCGTATTTTAATGTAATATTCGACGACCATTGAGCATTGAAATCATTGATACATTTTTAAAGAATAACTGTGCTACTTTTCTACGATTTCGGTTTCTAGGGTTCTGTCTGCTCTATTTCGTTAGTTCGAAAAATAATCTTGTGTCGGTGAAATAAAGTCAAAAGTCACTTTGATAAATGTCTTAAATTTAAGACGTTGAGCCTTACGAGGTAGGCAAAATTTTGATGGCATGGAGATGACCGAGGACACAGGCCACCTGATGGTAAAAGGAATCTAAGGCCATAGGCTATTGAAATCTTAATCCAGGAATAAATTATTGTCTGTATGCGTGTGTGAGTGCGATGTGAAGACTGCAAATGCGTTGCCAACCCTAAGGACTAAGACGAACTTATTGAATTTAAAGTGTATCTCCTTCATATCTCACCTGGAAGTCGCCGCAGAGGCAGGAGAGGTGGGTGCCGTCAGCCGCGACCAGAGCCACATGGTCGTGGTACTGGAGCGGTGAGTTGGCGCGGCACTCGCAGCCTGCGTCCCCGCACACCGTGCTACACCCCCCGTCGGCGCCCGCGCCGGTGGTCTCAGCGCTCCACATACGCTCTAGTCGTTGTATCTTAACAAAAAAAATAGCATGATGGAATCCTAACTCGATAGTTATTTAACAGATGACAACCCAGTTGCACAAATTTTTACTAAATAAGCATGTCCCATTTCTAATTCGCCAAGGTAGAAAGTGACAGGACGTGACAAATTATGTGACCTACATACATACATACATTAAATCACGCCTGTTTCCCAGAGGGGTAGGCAGAGACCCCGTCTTTCCACTTGCTACGATCTTGACAAATTTATTTCGCTTCTTCAACATTCATACATCGAGTCATGCACGCACGTTGGTTTCGGGTACTAAGGAGACGTTTATATTAATGAAAGGTTATTTATACAACTGGGTAATTTTAAAACACTTTTTTGCTTGAATTATTTTTTTGCCTTGGAGAATGACACCTAGTACAAAGTTGGCTCTGAAGCCCATACTACGCGCAAACGCGCATGTAACTACGATTTCTTTATATGTTGTTAGGTCCCCTGGGTACTTTAACACCCAAGTTTGCAACCCTCAGGCCAGCCTACGCTCAAATTAGAGCAAATTTAGTACTCTTTATTAAAATACAGAAAAAGATACTTGAAAATCGTTTCCTTAGTGTAGTTTTTCGAAGGAACTGAAACAAGTGCCAAAATCTCGCAGTTTTTCGAACGTTATGGAGATAGCACAGGGTTTTCAGGGTTGCAAACTTGGGTGTTAACTACTCCCAGGGGACCTAACAACATATGATAAAATCGTAGTTACATGCGCGTTTGCGAAGTTTGCATTTTTTTGTGTTGATATAGACTGGCCTATTTTCCAAGAGGTTCAAAACGACGGCATCTACCTAGTCGGTTACTAAGTTCTGTTACTGAGATTAATTACAAAAAAAAAAAAAAAAGCAGTTTTGCATTAACCTGTATATTAATCAAAACTTTGATTTATATAGAATAATAATAAAAATAATGTATTCTAAACTATTGCAATTATTTGATGTACGAGCTTGAAGTATTCCCATTTCGGACGATAAAATCATAGTTAAAATCACGCACGACGATGATACTGATAACGGCCCCAACTTTTGTAAGAGTTCCTGTAGAGAGTTCAAATTTGCGTGACATATTGAACAGACTTCTAGCTTTCAATTCTAATACGAATGTATTCAAAGCAACTAAAGATCCGCTTGGACACCGGTCAATCTTGATGACTCAATCGACTTTAAGATTTCACATGATTTTGCAGAAATACGAAAACACACCAAATCTCTTGCTTCATAAGTTGGAATTAAGTCATGTTGAGAAATATAATTTTGGTCTCTAAACATATACAGAGATAGGACTTTTTATAATATTATACAAAAAAAGTTCTTTGGTAAACAAAGACTAACTTTTAAGCGATTTCAAAAAATGAAATTTACAGAAAAGTCATGCGTAATTTCATCGATGCCGGCTGTGAATGTTAAAAGATCGTATCGGGAATTGCGGAAACTAAGAAAAATTATTAATTGTTTTTCAAAATGTATATTAATTAAGTTTTTTATTTTTATACATATTGAAATTAAAAAATAAACATAAGTTAGTTTTATTTGCATCAACCTTAGTAACAGAACTTAGTAACCAACTAGGTACATTTATTGGAAGTATGGAATCCCTACTCAACAAATTTAATTTGATAAGTAAATCTAGTCGAGAAACGAGGGTCATGTAAGAAGTGTATTAATTGAGGTCTAGGTAATAAACAATGATTAAATGCTTATAATAATAAATTATGTAGTATATGTGTCGCAAATTAATGGGGCCCTGCACTCCTTTGTGAGCAGACAGAGCGTTTCACAAAAAGCCCGGGTGGCTGTTCACAATGGGGTGCTAGCCCCTACCCTGATGTATGGTAGTGAATGTTGGGTGTGGCAAGACAAGCATGTTAGTCGTGTAAATGCAGTTGAAATGCGTTCTTTGCGTAGTACGTGTGGTGTGAAACTGATTGATAGAGTTAGAAATGAAAAAATCAGAGAGAAATGTGGAATGAAAGAAGATGTAGTGACTAAGATTGAAAAGGGCATGCTTCGATGGTTCGGTCATTTGGAAAGGATGGATGAAAGAAGATTGACGAAAGAGATATACAGATCGTAAATGAGTGGAAGGGTCGGAAGGGGCCGCCCTAGGCGTACTTTTTCGAATCAAATCGGAGAAATACTGGAAAAGGGCCGAATCTTAAGTACCCGAAACCGACGTGCGTGCATGACTCGATGTATGAATGTTGAAGAAGCGAAAGAAATTTGTCAAGATCGTAGCAAGTGGAAAGAAGTGGTCTCTGCCTACCCCTCTGGGAAACAGGCGTGATTTAATGTAATGTAATGTAATGTAATGTAATATGTCGCTCTAAAATAATAAATTATATCGTATTGCAATTGTTTGTTTACATTATGTTTGAATGACGTTCGCCTTTTATGACTTTGAAAACAGATCACACATAATAAATGACTACGGAACCCTAAAAAACGTTTTTCTGAATATTTTACTAAGTATACCCATTTTTCTTAATAGCTCCACCATTTTATCATAATAAGAAGGCAAGGTTTTATTGAAAAAATATTTTAAGGCTATCCTTTCGAATAAACGTGTACAAGCAAGCAGTTTAATAATAATAAAAGGAAGCTTACTTCTATGGTGACACTCTGGTTGGCGGCGGGAATGAACCGATGCGTGCACAGTAGCCGCTGCTCGAGGTTCCAGAACACGTGGTGGTGCGCCGGCGCCGCCACGCCCCCATGCGCGGGCGCCGCAAGTCCGTAGTGTGTCGCTGCGCACGTCGCGTCTGGAGACGCCGTGCCTTCGTGATGCTCTATACACATAAATAAATAAATAAATATCAAGGGACAAATCTCACACCATACATGATTAGTGTTCCATTATGCTTATCTTCGATTCAAGGAGTTAAGAGTCTAAGAGATCTCTTGGAGTCTCTAAACATTGACTAAAAATATACTATAAATTGCAAGAGTGAGTGTTTTACTCATAGCAGATTATAAAATAGTCTTTTAAGCCGACCGCCGTTACTGGCAAGTAAATAAGGCCTATTGTTACTTTGACAATACGATAGTATTTCAAAAGCAATATCGTTTTACCATGCAGAATAGAGGCCTTGTACAACTTCTTCAAATTCTAATATCAGACTTAGGTGGGCAAGGTGCTAGAGAAAAAAGAGAGTCACTTAATATAAGGACGTTATTTGCACTGCAGAAGCATGTACGTAAACTCAAGTATTTTGTCAACGTCAATGAAAAGCCTGAGTGAAAAAGTAATTAGAAAACTACAATTATTCATTGAGTTCCGTGATAAATATATTTTAACCGTCATGAAACGCGAAGGCGCCGTCGACGAACTCTTCGTCGTCCGCGCTCTGTGAGGTCGCGCGCCGCACCAATATTGTCAGGTTAGCACCCTTCGAGATCACCGCTTGTCGCTCCAAGAACCGCCCCGCGGGATCTCTGGCCTCCCTCACAGAGGGCCCACACACTCTCAGAAGCGTCCGGTCGCCTCTGTCAGACCGTTCCCCCCTCTCTCTTGAGCCGAACTCGTGAAGTCCTTCGAAGATCTCAATATGAGATCTACAACTTTGTAACCTGGTGGAGTAGAGTTATAACTGTTAACCTATTCACAACTATGTAAGCACTTAAAGAACTCTTCAACTTCAACTAGGTGTCATAAGGGTGGATCAACTTTTTGTTGTTGTTATTCTGTCCCGTAAGCCAGGAGACAACAGTGATAGAGTTTCTTAGAAAAAATGTTATAATATATACTTCCAGCACACTCAGGAGAAAGGCCATAAAAGAATGGGTGTGTAATTGCCAATATAACAGTTTTTTAGTGGACTTATATCCTTTGAAATCATATTTTTAAAGAGTGACCCAGGAGACGTCACCATGGCAACGAGCTACAAAGAAAAGTTGATTGACCCATAAAATAACTTTAACTCTAGCGATACATAATACTTTATCACAGCAATTAGAGAGACGAGCCAACTATTAAAATTAAAAATAAGTATAATACGGCTTGTACTAAGAAGTGCCATTCTTAATATATTCTAATTGTAGTTACGTTTGCCCAATTCTGTACCTATGTCGATTATTTGAAACATAATATGTACTCACTCGTATACAAGGATCGTAAACAATATAATGACAAGCGACTCGTGTTTCAGAAATGGCTCTTTTCAATACAGGAGGATACAAAATAAGCTCTTATGCGCGGACACAGACAATATTCGTATTTATTTCTTATTTTCTTATATCATACATAGAAATGTGATTTTCATCTACCTACTATTTGACTGGCCAACAAGCAAGCGGAACATGATGGTAAAACCACAGCTGATGTACACCCTCAATATAAAATGGAACGGGAAGGGAAAATGATTCCGGTTTATTACACCCAAATATCATAATGCCCTTTTACATATTTTACTAAATATCAAATTGTCTTAGTTCCAAAATGCCTTAATTCCCAAATTGACTAATTTTCAATACAATAAAATGTCATAATAACATTTACGCATTACATCCGATATCCAAATTGTATAGTTGGTAAAATGAACAATAACTTCAAATACCGAATTATTATTAAGACTGAAAGTGAAAATGCATTAGTTTCAAAACTACCAGAATTCAAAAATGCCTTTTGTTGACAGGCCCAAAGACCAAAATGACACTGTCTCATAATACCTAAAATTTTAACCACGCAGTATTTTTAGTGGTTCACTAATGTTTCACCGAAATACGTTTGGCCGAATGAGTCGTTTGGCAACTGTTTCATTTCCTAACCCGCTTATATTTCTGTAACTGTAAATATTTCAGATTTTTTTAAAAATAGCTAACCTAACCTAACCTATAGTCTACACAATGGTACAAAAATAAATCCTGAAATATTCACAGTTACAGAAATATATGCGGGTTGGGAAATGAAACAGTTGCCAAACGACTCATTCGGCCAAACGTATTTCGGTCAAATGAACGGACCCCATTTTTAGTACTTACATCATCATCAGTACTCGAACCTCCAAGCAGTCTTACTAATGAATTCTCGATTGTACAGAATAAAAATAGTAAAAAGATGAAAATTGGGATGCCGTTTATAATTAATTTAATGAGGGTTTCCGCGCATCAGTTTTTTCACAAGATGGCGCCTCTGGGAAGTAAGGTCTTTTTGACAGTTGATGTTAAAATATATGCCTAGAAGAAGACCAAACTAGTGACAATTTACTTTTTCACCTTGATATATACACATTTCAAATAAATAGGTTCAATTTATATTTTTTACGTATTATCAACTCTCAAAAAGACCTTACTTCCCAGAGGCGCCATCTAGTGAAAAAACTAATGCGCGGAAACTCTCATTACTCATTGGTTAAAAACTGTAAACTTCAACATAATTTTAAATATTTTCCATATTGAGTTTTAGACATTTTGGGAAATGGTATATTTGAAAATTCATCAAAACATGATCAAGTCAAGTTTTAGACATTTTGGGAAATGGTAGAATTGGAAATTTATCAAAACGAGATAGAGTCTAAATGAATTATAGTCATATTAAGAATACGGTAATTTAAGAAGTAGGCGTAAGTCATTTCGATCTTTAGACATTATGAGAATAATCTGTTTTGACATTTTGATATTCTAGGAACACGTTATTATGATATTTGGCTGTAACGAACCGGAATCGGGAATATTAGTAGAATTGCATTAACTGACCTTAAATTATAGTTAAACAATGAGACTTGGACTACATCTGTGGGCAGCCCCACGAGGTGGATGGCGCACTGCGCGCGCCACGGCGAAGCGCGCGTGTCGAAGTGCCCCGAGCGCGCGCCGCCCGCGCCGAACCCGCGCACTCGCGCGCCGCAGCCCACCCGCCCGCCGGCCCCCGGCCCGCTCGACACCTCATTCGTCACCGAATTCTCTAACTCTAATATCCTGTCCACTGTAAAAAAATACCTTATTTAACAACATTCGAAATGAAAATTGATTGGTTAATCTTAATCTCGAACTACTTCCACGAACCTTTAAACGCGCCCCTAACAAACTTACATCCTACTCACTGGAGAATTGAATCGTGAAGATACTTTATTATTAAATTATGTGCGTATACGATCAGTAACAATTTTCTACCCGGAAATATACGAATGTATGGTCACGTTCTGAGAACTAAATTAGGTCAGTATAAAACTCTGTTAACATGACGTGTCTTGACGGCGTAAAGGATTTCTGCGAATGCGAGAAAAATGACAACGTTCAATAGACCGTTTAAACAAGCTCCTAAGTAAATACTACGAAAGTAAGATATTTTCTTAATAGAGAATTTTTCCTATTGATTCTTATTCAATGTAAGCAAACGAATTGAAGGGAGCAAAAATTTACCAGTGCTAGTGATTAATTAAATATCGCCTTAGTTTTATCGACATCGTTAAAAACCAATTTTTAATCATTATAATTAATGGTCAAGTTTATATTCCTTTTAATAATTTGTAAACCTTATGTATACTTATCGCAACTATTCCATGGTCAAACTAAATTTATGCAAAATATCAGCTGTCTAGAACTGAGTCTCTGAACTAAGCTGCAGACAGACGCACGGACATGGCGAAACTATTAGGGTTCCTAGTTTGACTACGGAACCCTAACAAGGAGGAGGTTCTGAATTCGTCGAAATGCTAAGGAATATTTTTGCACTGAATTAATTGTTATTCAATGTAATTTCAAAGCTTGTCAAAATGTTCATGTCAAGAGTCAATGTCAGATATCGGTTGTTTATAGTTGCGGTAAGAATAAATATAGGAGGTTCATAAATTATTAGAAGGTATATAAACTTGGTCATTAATTATGATGATTAAAAATTGCTTTTTAACGATGTCGATAAATCTTAGTGCATATTTAATTAATCACTAGCACTGGTACATTTTTGCCCTCGTCAACCCGGAGTTTGGTTATAAGTAAACTATATAACAGTTTATACTTGTTTTCGATTAGGATACAAAATCAACTTTAATTAAAATTTCAAAATGCTTTGTCAGGCAGTGCTCGAGGCTAGGTGTTTTGTGTTACGTGACAAAACAGTGACCCTCGGACCTCATTTTCAAACTCAGGACATTTTTGTTTATTTTTTATAGAGTACTAATATAAGTTATTTTATCTATTCTCATATCGTAAAGTTCGAATTATAAACTTCAAAACGAATTTATATTGGCATACTTTATAAACACGATACCGAAATAAAAAAAAAAACACTTTTACCATTACGATAAAAGTTAATCCAGAAAGTTCATGTCACCAACAAGGTTCCATATCAATTATTTTTTTTATAATAGAACGCACATGCGGTTCGCGTCATTTTTACACCATTACAAAAAGTTTTCATTCCAATTTTTACTTGTCTGTGACAGCGCCAGCTTTAACGCATGAGCGGTGATGTGCTAGGTTTTGGCGCCATTCATTGAATACGTTTTGCTGTAGTTACTTTTTTAACTTTGATCTTTTATTTAGTAGGTTGAATCGCAATGTATGAGAGTAGATAAAGTAGTGTATGAAACTGCACATAACTAGTTATTAAAACACTCGTGTGATACTATTAAAAACCTCGCCTTGCGGCTCGGTTCTTAAACACACACTCGTGTTTTAATACCCCTCTTTATGCAACAATTTCATAAACTACTATTATTATACAGTTACACTTGGGAGGTATGAAAGCACGTACGTTGGTGCGTGTGGTGCGTGAGAGCAGCCAGCGGCGGCGCGGCGGCGGGCGTGGGCGGCGGCGCGCTGCCGGCCGGGCCCTCGGTGAACTCCACCCGCGCGATGAACCCGTTGTAGTCGTACGGCGGCACCAGCGGTCCAGAACTGAACACACAAAAACACTTCTAACTAATTCAAAAGGATTCCGCTTTCCCTCGCAGAAATCAAATTAAATGCTAGGTCAAATATATTCTGTACAATTAATTTAAAAGTTGACGTCGGCAGCAGAATTATTCCAATTGGCTAGATTGCCGGCGAGGACTTACTTGAACTCTAGTAATAGGTTCGGGCCGGGCTGCTCCAGCGTCGCGGCCCGCTCCGAGCAAAGCGACGCCAGCAAGGGGGCGGAGGGCGAGTTGCCAGCGCGGAGCGTGAGGTAATCCGTGGCGCAGTGACTGCAAATAATTATGGCTGTGAAACATCCCCCTACTTAAAATAAATTAAATTTAAAATAACATGACATAACTGCAGCCTTCACGGTTTGAGAATAAAGCACGAAGCTTTTGCTGCCGACTTTGCATGCTTTGGCATAATACTTAGTGCCGAGTTGGCTCTGGTGGAGTTGTAGCTCTTACTTTAATCATTTAACACTCGCACATTATTTTGCTCATAAATTTGTTATCTCTAAGCGGGAGCAACGCGGGAAGTCTCTCAAAGTGTTTTATGTGCAGAGTACGTTTAGCGCTCTCGCGTACCAAGTGATACCTACGTTTTGTTCGTTTGCTCCTTCCTGGGATATTTTAATTAGTTTCAATTTACACATTTTACCTTTGAAGTGTAAAGTGGTTTAAATGTACAAAATAATTGAACTGCTCTTATCCTGATTTATATTACAATTTAATAGACAAATAAACATTGTGAGTTTGTGTTCGAAATGCTGAGATGGTTCTTGTCGTAAAATTGTGCAGCATTAGAAAAGTTTGCATTTTACGATTACTTATGTGCTGAGTGAGTAAGTATGGGCCATTTTTTTTTATTCCATCATACAACCACTTCCCATAATAGTGGTTTTTTTATTAATTGGGCGTTATTAGGCGCTTGTTGTTTGCTTTATTTTCCGTATTTGTATTCAGTAAACATCACGATCACAATGCGGCATTTAGTTACAGTGTCATATAAGTACAGGGTCGGTCGTACACAATAGAAAATGCAACGTCATCGTATTTTCCACACCTCGATCCAGACTTCAGTCGGAGCCGCATTTATCTACAAGATAACAGTGTTCTTTAGCGGGTTTACAGGGTGTGTTTGCTATTAATCTAAGAGCAGAGAGCATTCGTGTATTAGTATGTTGGAAAACGAATAGCAGCGAGATAGCGGTTTTATTCCCTCTTCTTGGCTTCCTTTGAACACAAACGTGTTGTAGGGAGAAGGGGGTTTTAAAGCCTTAATGGATTTAATACAGGTAAAAGTTGTTTAATAGGTAAAATTATTGCATTTTGTGCTTATTTCTAGAATTATACTTATGAGTATTTTTTTATAATAAATACTAATAGAGTCTCAGTTTGGATTTCTGGGCAGTTAAGGCGATAGTTAGCGGAAGGTTCACTTAGTGTCTTAAGTATCATTAAATTAAACAAAAATATTTATTTTATAAACTACTTATAAACGGTGCTTCTGTTTTAATGAAAAAGTTTCTGGGTATAAACCAAAATAAATGTCCAGTTACAGAAGGGTTTTTATTTACCGTAACGAAACTGTCGATCAACGACAAACAAGTACAGATGTAGTGCATAATTGTTTGTCCATCGTATTTTCTCGGAAACGTTCGTATTTGTCATGCTGCTTCTGTCAACCTCAGTATTTTTTGCACTGTGACCGACTGAAATAGCAAGACACGTTCGTACGTTTCCGTGAAAATAAGATGGAAATCAATTATGCACTACATCTGTACATTTTTGTAACGAAATTGTAAGTTAGACATCATTTAATTGACATTTAAATAGCCTCTTTATGTACATTTATTTTGGTTTTTACTACAAAGTAAATTAAAAAAAAATGAGTGATTTTTACCAGCTATATTTTTATAGTCATTCATAACTGCTCAACTTCTTGGCCCAACGTTAAGTACCCCTATTTTTTTTAAAGATGGTTTCCATTGTTATCGATCTCACCATCTCACTGTCTTAGAGATATTCGTGACTCCAAGAAAATACAAATAAAGCTATTCTGATAACTAGAACTACTTGTTGAAAAACACGTCCCAATTTTAAATCAAAACTTATTAGGATACCTGTAACAAGACAGTAGATTTTGTTACACTGATCCAAACAACGACAGAAATCCAACTCTCTCTCTCTCGAGCACGCAAAGTTTCGTTTCCCAAGTGCAAGTTAGCATTTCTGATGAGAGACAACAAGGAACACATTACACCGCACAGGGATATCGCAATCAAGTATAAGCCGAGCGCGCGAGGCATGCTAATCACTTGAAGTTTTCTATCCCCGACTACTCACCGCAATGTCTCGAGGCACTTTTGGGAACATACTGTGCTAAATATCAAATCACATTATTTGTGAAACCACGATTACAAGCAAATGTACCCTGATATGCTGAGCTAATATTGTATTAATTTCCCAATTTTTTATACAGAATATTCTTGCTTTAGGGAAATTTAATGCTTTTTTACCTAATATATGTATTATAGAAAATTTAAATAAAACAAATTAAGTTTTTTCAATAAATAGAAAACAAAATCCTTTAATTCAAAATTTAGTAGACGTGTTTTTCTACAAGATACCTGTCACTGCAATTTATTTCATAAGTACTATGTTTTTTCCAATAATCCTGCGCAGATTGCATGCACCATGATCAAAATTACATGACTCATAACCGGTAATCGCCTATATCCCCTTGAAACAAATCAAATATAAAACATACTGCATTATTCGTAAAAAAAAGAGTTACATTTAGGTTTCTGTCGAAGGCTATAAGTACAGGTGGAATTTCTTCTCAGTAATATCCAGCGATACGAGCCGCCCGCGAAGTGTAAAAGAGATGGAGCTCCGGACGTTTATTTGCTGAACGATTGTTCGCAAGCCTTTCAAAACGTACGAGTGGATTTCATACGGGTGCTTGATAAAAAATACTCCCGGAAGCGGCGGTGAATAAACCTCCGCCGGCATTTGCAACCTTGCTGCCTATTATTAATTCATAACAGCTTGTTTACTTCGATAGGAAGCCGTGGATTGTTATTATTGCTATAAAATCCGAGAGTAATATTTCACGTTCTTTTAACAAAAGCCGTTGTTTTCTCAAACAAAAGTACTAGCAATTTGAAAACGCAACTTTAGATTGATTATCTTTCCAATTGTGAAGAGTTAATTATTACCTAATTGCACATGACACGTTGCTTAAATACAAAAGCGACACAAATCAAAATGTGTTAGTGTTGCATTTAAATTTGGAATGCTATTTACTTTAAGTTTCAAATGAAACTAAATTTATTTTTGATTTGTGGCGCTTTTGTATTTAAGCAGTGTTTATGTATTTTGAACGCGGCTTATTCCTCGACCACAATAATCGACACGGGTTTTGCTCGCTCGTGAGCGGCTGGAATTGAGTTCGGCGTGCCCATTAATCGTTGTTAGTTAGTGCGATTGTCCGAGAAAACACCAACAGATAGCTACACGGCTTCATTAGCTTTGGCTATTGTGGCTAAATCGTACCCGCGTGCGTTTTCGTGCGATTCGATTTCAATTACTTCTCTTCGTGCTGATAATTGTAAATATTGTACAGTGACCAATGTTGAAACAGGAACTCACCATTTTCAATTAATATTTTCCATTATTTACGGGCGTCGCGTCGTGCTCATATTTTGTACTTTATCTCGGCTGCGTTTTTATTTAACGGTTGCAGTTTTGTTTTCTTCGTCAATTTATAGCGAAGCGTCGTACCTAATCGTAATCTAATCATAGTTAAGTAAACATTTTAAATTGCGTCAACACACGTCCGCTCACCGCCAAGGCGTGGTGCATCATTTTTGGACATAGTCCAAAGTGGTCTAGGAATCAATTTCCTTGACTAAACGTATACACACGCAAACAAAAAAAATACACATGACAGTCAGAAACACCAACATTTAAGGAATAATTAAATAACGAATAATTTAATTTTGAACCATCTTGTGTCTTTCATACTCTTCGAGTACATATAGGAACCCATCATCTATTACCATTTGCTTTTGCACGTGTACTTACTTCCTTGGTAGTAAAATGGAGGTGAAAATGATCTTGACCCTGGTGTTGACCGAGTTGGTGGCGAAGAGGTAGCGGCAGCGGCGATGCGGGGGGTACAGGCCGGGGTACCCGGGGCTGGCCAGCACGCACGGGCTGGGGCCCCGGCACGACACGTCCTGGTACAGCCAGTCGCAGTCTGCACACAATCATACCTTTAAACTATAGAGTAAAAGAGGCGATCCATGGGCGAGTCAGTGAGCTTATAGCAGTGCTTTCTTAAGACAATTTTTGTTGATTTAGTGACATCAGTTGATGAACACAGTTGGTGACAACTTTTAGCGATGGAGTCGAAATAAAAAAATTCAATCGCTATCGTGAAAGTTGCAACAAAAACAAATATTTAATTTTATATATATTTTTTTATATTTTTTTATTTGGTATTCGGTCTAATAAGTGCAAGCGTAAGAATGGTATTTATTTTCGTTTTGTCTCAACTAAATCACTCCACTGGAACTATACTGTTAACGGTATTGTTCATTGGTGCATGACTCCCCGATTTCCGTGAGTGATCTATTGGCAAGCCAGACAGTTCACTCCTCATTTTGACGACCTAGTTGGTCACTAACCCTGCCTACGAAGCTAACGGTCCTGGGTTCAAATCCCGGTAATGGCAAATATTTTTGTTATGAGTGAGAATATTTATTCCTGAGTCATGGAAGTGTTTATATCGTTGTCTAGTTCCCATAGTACAAGCCTATAGCTCAGTTTGGGACTTATGTCGGGTTCCTATATTCAATCCGAGGATAGATAAGGCTTACCTCGGGTTAAAATTTGACATTTGCCCATACAAAATGTGTCAAATTTTAATCCGAAGTAAGCCTATCTGTCCGCGGATTGAATATAGGAACCGGACGTAAGTCGATTTGTGTAAGATCGTCCCTTGATATTTGATTTGATTTGATTCGTCGAGTGGTGAATTTTATGCACGTACAGCAGTTTGATCACTGTAGGCGTGCTTGGCCACTGGTATACCAGTGGTCTTACTAGCCGATGGATCACCTGTTTATATCCTTACAGGTAAGGGCCAACACAACGTCATTCCACCTGATACGTAATACAATATACTCGGATGTATAGTAGTTAAACATAATAAATTAAATCACGTTTTCCATGTTAGCTTCACTATAGTAGGTATCCATTTCCTAACATTAAGTGGTTTCCCATGAAAATATGATAACAACATTCCCTTCCTCGTATCGTATATAATGTAACCGTGTAAAGGGAAATTTAATATGCTCATGAGTTTATGAAGTTATGTCTCAGCTATTTCTAGTTCTCGCGTTTGCACCTAACAATATTGCATGCATATTAAATATTATTCATAGCTTTTGCCTGCGACTTCGTCAAATATACAAATGTATATTGTAGGATTGTATCAATAGATGCCATGGTACAGTGCAATAGCTCATTCACTCACTCTTATTCGCTCTTATGCAAGTCTGACCAAGTCTTTATATCATCATGAAGTATTTATACTCACATTTATCAAAGTAAAAGAGGATGTATAAAAAGAACAAACAAAGTGTAAAAGTTTGGCCAAAAAAAGCAAAACATATCCTTTGTCCCAAATTCAGTGAGAAAAAGTCACGTAAATATATAATTTATAAGCGAGTTCGATGCGATACCCCGCTGATACTCGGACACGTAATATTTATAAACAGAGCGTGACGAGGGTCGCACCTACGTCCCGCACACTTGCGCTGCGTCCAGAGCATTTTCACTCCGATGATGCAGAGTTAAACTTGTTGGATTGTTAGCAATTACATAACACCCACGTTCTGAAAAACCGTTTTATTGTAACTATCGCAATGTATTTCACTTAAATCTCGTACTGACGTAGAGCAACGTTTATACAAAAATAAATTCACTCAAACTGATGATAAGTGAAAAATATACGTTATACCTATTTCTAGGCGCCAAAACCTAAACATTAATACATGTACATGATTAGTTAGATTTGTAGGACTTAATTATGAAATAAACTATAACATGTACGGATCTACTGTTACCAAAATGCGATAACGATAGCATAAATAAAGGTACTTACCGTTATAAAATGCAGTAAAAGTATTATATGTAACGTTTATTTTACCAGCGTTAGACAAATTACCTTTACACGAAAGTCAGCACTAACATCTAACCTTTAAACCACACTTAAACGTTAAGACCTTCTCGGTCTCAAGATCGGCTTCACTATCATTAAAGCACTTGTGAAAAACTGAATAACACAAAAGTAAAGTTTATGCAATGAAAGAAGAACTAAATGGAGTGGGAGTGCAATGGAATTAAATGGAACTGAACGACTTCGAGAAGCGAGTTGAACGCCGCTTCCGCTCAACTTTTGTAGTGACGGGTACTTTCTATTGCAATTCTATTTTATTTTTAAACTGGGAGGCACTTTTCTAAAGAATGCTCTTTAATATACTAATAAGTATTTTTTTCTTACGTAGCTTTAGAGACACTACGAGAGCGTGATCATTGGCTTAATTAATATAAACTAAAGATCACAGTTCACAGAGAATGGCAATAAAAAAAATAAGTATATAACGAACAACATCGTAACAATAATTAGGACAGTTCAGAGACGCGATAGAGCAATATGGTTGGTAGAATTACAACAATGTTTTATTGAAAGTAGCCATAAAGTAAAAAGTAAAAAATAAGTAAAATCACTGCTACACTCCTTTTTGAGCTGGGCTGTCAATTGGTACATAAAGAACTGTCGAAACGTCTTCAATTATTTGCAGGATTGCAGACAACAGTTCCTTATTCTACCTTGTGAAAAGCTTCTTATTTCTTGAAATATAGGTCTAAACTTTAGACCGTAACAAGCTTCAGACCCTAAAGCTTGTTACGGTGTAGTTTAGAGTAGTGTACTGGTACTGGTGGTGAATCTGAGGTGGTCCTGACCTGTGTGGGGTATCCTGGAGCCACCGCTGGGGTGGAACCCCACGCCCTGCGAGTTGCTCAGCGACGTGAAGCTGAAGAAGGCGAGGAACTGAGAACGATCCGTCTTCTCCGTAATCCTGAACAGACATGTCTGAGTTGGTAAAACAGTAGGTAACTGCAATCTGCCATTGGCAAATTGTGGGAAATGGTTCAAAATTTTAATAAATGCTTTGTTATAATGTCTTGTCATTTTACGCTGCTTTGTTTTTTGTTTTTATAGTTTTTTTACTAATTTTAAATTAGCATAAGAGGAAATTTAAAATATAACAATTCAGTAACCTTCATTTCGCTGCCGTTGTTTTGGTTTAACTATGATTTAAAACGATGCCAAGTTAATTTACAGGAAATAATGTGCGAGTGCAGCCGTTGCGGTCGGCAGTCGGACTGCATAAATCACACGTAGCTATTCCCGAGAGCTGCAAAGTGACGGCACTTGCTCAATTACCGCCCTAATGTATTACCGCAGTCGCAAATCGCAGCGGAAATGGAATTGTGCGCGTCTCAGCCCATAAAGTGACATCAGTGCAAATGGTGATATTGCCTTATGCAGCGAAGGTTCCCTCGCTCGATCGAGCTGCCCTAACTTCCCTCCTGCACCGGAACATAGTACAAATAAAAAAATAGTTTGTCTCCGGCCCTTTACGAGTTTGTTACTTATTTTATTACCGCTCGGACGCTATAATTGAGTCAATGCGCGTCGCTCGATACTTAATAAGGAAATTGTTTGTGGTAACTCACGGCGTGTACGGTCGAAGCACACACACATTCAAGCCGCGTGACGTACCCTTGTTTTAAGACGAACTACTGCTTATACTGTGACAAGAAAGACTGTAGTAAATACAAATGATGATCGCGCAATCATGGCTCGAGAAAAAGGTCATGTTTATGGGGTGTCAGTCTTAACGTTAGGTATGTACTTATAACGTACGTTCGACCTCCGTCATTCGACCCTCATTTCGACGCCGCTTGCCAAGGCCGTTTTTAAGATACCGTCAGCTTTACCGTTAATTATATAAGAGCTATCAAAACGCTATAAAACAGCGATATAGTTTAAGACTTCGTAAAACTGAGGCCTAGATAGATCACACGAATTCGCCTTTGCCGTGTAAGGTAATAACAGCACAGCTTAACCCCCGCCAGTCGCCGCGCCGGGACCAGCCGCAATTCCGCACAGCATTACCGGTTCCGCCGTGGCGTTTTGTGCCGTTGCCGACCGGAAAATGCGTTTCCGAAACGAACTGCAAATGCCGACAAATGCTCGACGCCCCATCCGCAATAATACGGTCTGAACCGTCGACAACACGAAAACCATGTTAAGTTATTAAGGCGTCGAATCTGACGGCTTGTTATGGAAAAACGATGTTCATAACCCAAGTTAATTCAATACTTCCTCATTATGTAAAATGCTAGCAAACGTACGTTTACTGAAAGCGTAATACGAAGAGAAAATATGAATTATGTAAAACGTCGGAGTCCGTCTAGTAGGTTGTAGGTAATTTATTTAAATTACACACTGGAAGGGCGCTCCTGCGGGACCGATACTGTAGCCAGGATCAGGTTTAAGAGAATCATGTCCCAGACCACTTGGTATATTACACAAGTTTATTGATTTAATAAGTGACTTCGATATGGATTGTGACAAATTAACATTTCGATTACATTTATTACCATATTTTTTGGGAAGAATGATTGTAAACCCGTATTTACAAAAGTTAATAATGTGTAAGTACTTTATCATCATTTTATTTACCATACTTAGGGACAATATGATGGTCATTAGGCCTAGGTGTAGCTACTTACCTAAACTCTAAAGTAGAAGCGCCATGGTCGGCGAATAGCACCACGGGCGGCGTGTAGCGCTCGTTGGCGCCGCACAGCCGCGTCTTGGCCAGCCCGCCCGCGCCGACTGCGCTCGCGCCGCTCAGCTGCAGCCAGCCGCCCTCGCAGCTACGCAAACACGGGAAAATTGTGATCTAATAGTACATTGTGTATTAAGGTCGGTAAGTAAGGAATTACGATCGAGGCTCTATTAGAAGCCCGAAGTCGAAGACAGGGCTTTCTGAGCCGAGGTTCGTAATTCCCGTACCGCCCGTGAAACATACAATGTTTTTCATCACATTTGCGAGTAAATAAATAAAGATTTTCAATAATTGTTTTTGCTGCATGGATGGCGGTGTTGCATTTAAATTACACTCATCGGACGATGATGACGACATTTTTTATAACTTTTTTATTGTCTTTAAATATAAAATGTAAATAACTATGAATTATAGCTTTAATACACAAGTCAGCACAACTATTACTACGAATTACTTTTTTTTAAGTGGATGGCGGGCGGACTCCACAGATTATACAAATGTTTCGTTCAGAAACGTTAAGGGCAAATAGGTACTTACGTAGGTTAGGTATACATACAGCCCTAAAGGAGTGTAAAAAAAACGACGTTTTGATACAGAAAACTATTAAAATCGATTATTAAGAACATTAATTGAGTATTTAAGTAACATGTAGCGAGATTGCAATTAAATTCCTGTTTAAATAACATTTTAAGACAATTTTTCAATTGCGTGTAAACTCTTTGCTTGAACTTGCATGACCTGTGTGCTGTGCTATAAATTACAAAAAAAATTACTTACCGACCTTGGGCTTCATGGTAAAAAGAAAGGTCGAGGGTTTTATATGGGGCATTGCGGCCAAGTTAACCTGTATGTTTAGATACCGTTTACGTGCAAGTGTGATGAAAAGGTGGTTTTCACATTGAACACGTCGGTCCGGTGTGTGAGCGAGACAGCGCTATGCTTTTGATCGGGTTTGGCACAAAGCACTACTTTCTAAGCTTCCGCTTTATGGGCTTCCCGAGAGATTATGCGAGTGGGTTACCAGCTTCCTAGCAGACAGAAGCATAAAAGTCTTAGTTGACGGTGCATGCTCTGACTCCATCTCTGTTAATGCTGGTGTCCCTCAAGGCTGTGTACTATCACCCACGCTGTTCCTTCTGCATATCAATGACATGCTGCAAGTCTGCGGCATTCACTGTTATGCGGATGATAGCACAGGCGATACGTTCTACACCGGCCGCGCCAATATTTCTCGGGACAACGTCGTCGAGAGCCGAAACAAACTTGTGTCTGAAATTGAGACTTCTCTTAAAAAAGTTTCAGAATGGGGTCGACTTAATTTAGTCCGTTTTAACCCCACAAAGACTCAAGTTTGCGCGTTCACCGCTATGAAGTTGGCGTTCGATGCATCTCCTCGTTTTGAGAGCACTCCCCTCACTGCCTCAGCCAGTATCGGAATCCTCGGTGTCAACATTTCGAGTGACGTCCAGTTCCGCGGTCATTTGGAGGGTAAGGCCAAATTGGCCTCGAAGAAGCTCGGTGTGCTCAACAGATCGAGACAGTATTTCACTCCGGCCCACCGCCTGCAGCTGTACAAGGCGCAGGTACGGCCACATATGGAATACTGCTCTCATCTGTGGGCTGGGGCTCCCCAAAACCAGCTTCTCCCTCTGGACCGCATCCAGCGGAGAGCCACTCGAAACTTCACACGGAATTTCCTGCCTCGCACAACTAAACTGTGGAATGGTCTGTCGCCTGCGGTATTTCCGGACCGTTACGACCTTCAAACCTTCAAGAAAAGAGCGTACTCTCATTTGAAAGGCCGGCATCGCACCTGTGACTCCTCTGGTGCTGCAGGTGTCTATGGGTGACGGTAATCGCTTTCCATCAGGCGATCCGTCTGCTCGTTTGCCTCCTATACCATAAAAAATAAATAAAAAAAATGCATGTCTATAGCGATGTCCCCCGCTCGTACTCCGAAGCGGCGTGCGGGTCCGTATCTAATGTGAAGCCTAAGAGAATTGTAAGGGGCCGCTTAAATCACGTAGGTGTGTGTTTTTTTTAAAGAAATTTATCACCTGCTGATAACGTTTCTGACCTCAAGGACATCAAGTCCGATTTCCACAATTTTTGAATACGTTGTACTTAGTTATTATAAAAAACTAATCTGCACGCTCGTTTTGTTGTATCTTGTTTAATTCTAAGAAATACATAATTATATTATTGGAAAACGTACAGACATATATTTTCATAATATCTACAACATATTTTTTTTATCGTTAAAATCGGACTAGAGTTAAGGGGAGAGAAACGTTATCGCATATTGTATGGAAATTTTTAACTCGAGTTAAAATGATAGTTTTTGTACAAATCTGACCCAGTGTTAAATTTTTGGTGCAAGTGGCCAAAGAGTCTTGACGTCTTGTTCATACAAACTAAGAGGATTTTTTTCATACTGTCAAATTAAGCCATGTATCTATGTTTTCTTTTTCCCATTTGTTAATTACCTACTACATTTTGTGCGCGACTCCGTCCGCGTAGAATTCGTCTATCGCTATTTCCTCGGGAACTGTCAACTTTTCTGGGATAAAAAGTAACTTATGTGCTTTTTCAGAGTATAATCTACTACTCTGGTAAATTTCATCCAGACTCGTCCAGTAGTTCTGGCGGGATTGATTAACAAGCATCCAAACTTTCGCATTTATAATATTAGTAAGATGAGATTAAAGTACAAATCCTCGTATTATAATACAATTATAAGATTAGATTATATCATAAATAATCGGTGGAATAAGAACTAGCACTCGAATAGCAATAAATAAATCTACTTTGACGAAGTCGTGGGCAAAATGTAGTGAATTATAAATGCTTAAAATATACAACAACACCTCTAGAATAAAAAAATACTTATACCCCCATCGTTATTATGCTAAAACCCTTTGTTGTTTGGTATTCTATCCAGAAAAACAAATAGCATTCAAACATTTAATTGAATATGGGCGTAATCAAAACGGCTCATATCTAAAAAAGTTGGGAATATTGGCTTGCACTGACCCGAACAGTTCAAGTTCTGAATAATAATGAGGAATCGCTCCAAATACATACGGAGGTGCCTATCTGCCTGTAACGAGCGGCCTAAGTCGGTCACTCTAAATACCTATTCAATTTGACGGGACATTGATCACAACCGCGTGTGGGTGACAGCCCCCGTCCCTTCGCTCTCGACTTTTTCACAATTCTGCTTATTTCTGTTTTTGAAATCCTGGATATTGCGTAGTTTTCCCCGACTGATAAATAGTCGGAAGTTTACTGATGAATATCTGTCGTAACGATGCATGTTAACGTTTTACTGTATTAGTTCATAAACTGCTTAAATTCAGTATAATTTAAGTACATAAGACGATACGTAATCCTTTGTAATACGAGTACGTACTCATAACATATTAAAATATTAATAAACAGCTTATATTGTAAAAACTCTCAACACTTTTATTTATTTATTTAATCGTATGGCATACATGTCACATTAAAATAAAAAATCTGAAACTATAATTTAACATCGAGCTCCTTCTCCCATCGGGCTGCGTTTTTACTTAACACTTCTATTACCTACCTATTATGATGAACTAGTAAAAAGTTAAGGGTTTGTGGATTGAAAATACTGCCGTAAACCGGAGTCACTATTGTTAAATTCGAAGTTTAACTCATTTTTTCATATAAACTGTAAGACAAAACCGTAGAATAAAAATATGTAATAATCGTTTTTTTTTGACTTGGTATATCGAAACCCTCAGTTTTCCATAAAAAAAATAGTACGATCAAAGTTGAACTAAGTATAAGGTACTTACTTTGAAACCACTAAATGTTTGCATTGAATATTACAAGTAATCCCGCAGCGCAGGTAAAAATAAAAAATAAATAGAATAGATGTTATTTTTTTTTGATATCACCTATTACAAAATGTCAAGATTTGTACCTCGGAAAACAAGACAAAACACACACTTACAATTTATATCTTTTTTATATGAAAAAAGACCGTTACACACGCCCCAGTTTTACTTACGATG
The DNA here is from genome assembly GCA_927399475.2 of Acleris emargana. Lineage (NCBI taxonomy): Eukaryota > Metazoa > Arthropoda > Insecta > Lepidoptera > Tortricidae > Acleris > Acleris emargana. Next base: position 4,801,060 of record OV656848.1, on the reverse strand, counting down.
GAGCATCTATCAGTGTTGCTATTGGCGAAACAGATAATAATAAGATGTTTTCCAACTCCTCAAAAAATAACAATTGTATAGAATTGTACTCGTAGTTGCTATCTAACTCACATTGTAAATCAAAGTACTTAACGCGGTTAACTAATAGTAATCAAAATGTTGAAAATCTCTGTTATTGTGACTCCGTAAGATTAATAAATAAAGGGTTACCCCTTCTTGCCAAAATATTTAGAAGCAAAATATCCCATCAGAAGATTGTCTTCAAACTAAAAATCTAATCACAAGGTCCCGCCTTTACGAGTAGAAAAATTACATTGGTATACATACGAGGGTGGATTGAAAAGTTCTGAGCCTGGTAAAAAAAAGTAACGGGCTCACTTTTTATAACAATTTTATTTTTCGACATATTCTCATCATGAAGGTCAATGCACTTATTCCACCTCGCCTCCAACTTCATTATCCCATCAAAAAAAAAAGAATCGCTGAGGTCGTTAAAATATGAGTCTACTGGTTCTTGTACCTCCATATTTGTCGAAAATATTTGTCCTCCCAAGTGTTTTTTGAGGTTTGGGAAGAGATGATAATCGGAAGGAGCTAGAACCGGCGAGTAAGGGGGATGCGGCAGCACTACAAATCCACAATCATATATTTGTGCCATTGATTTCGCCGAAATGTGAACGCGAGCATTGTCTTGGTGAAACAGTACTTTTTTCGACAGCATTCCAGGTCTCTTTATTTTAATTTCCTCACGCAGACGACGTAAAAGAGCACAATAGTAGTCCGAATTTATTGTTTTGCCCTTTTAGAGATAGTCTATCATGATATTCATGATAACCCCCCTGCAATCCCAGAAAACTGAGGCCATTACCTTATTAGCTGACAAAATGACCTTGGCTTTTTTGGGTGGTGGTGAACCTGGTCTTTTCCATTGCCTGGATTGTTCTTTCGATTCTGGTGTACTGTGGTAGACCCATGTCTCGTCCACAGTTATAAAACGATTGAAAAAATCGTCGGAGTCACGTTGAAACATACATAAACAATCTTGGGAAATTGTAACACGTACTCGTTTGTTCTCGACTGAAAGCAGTCTAGGCACCCACCTGGTTAACACCTTAGAAAATCCAAGAACATCGGTGATGATGTTCTGTGCCCGCTCATAAGAAATACCCATTGCTTCCGCTATCTCCACAATCTTCAATCGCCTATCCTTCATTATCGCATCTAAAATATTATTGACATTTTCGTCCGTAGTAGCCGTCAACAGCCACCCACTCCTAGGCTCGTCTTGAACAGTCTCCCGGCCACGTTTGAAACCAGCTACCCATCTTTTTATGGTAGCATACGATGGAGCAGATTGCCCTTATGTCTGATTCATATCTTAAAATATTTGTTTAGGTGTTAACCCCTTCTTTTGTAAATATTTTATGACAGAACGGTGCTGAATTTTATCCATTACTTGAAAAATCAGTGACCTTATGTCGCAGTTCCAGCATAAAATGCAAAATTGTGACAGGAAAAAAACAAAAGATAGTGCATAATGGCGACTAAATATGGCACTTTGACCTGCCAGTATTTATTTGTTTTTTTTTATTATCTTCAACCTTAGGCTCAGAACTTTTCAATGCACCCTCGTAAGTAAGTACAACGTAACGACTTTGCTACAAAACGTTCTAAAAGTTACAGCGCACTCCTCACTGGTTAAAACATTATCTCACTACTTTTTAATAAACACAAAAAAATACCGAGGTAAAAAAAAAAAACATTGTTTTATTATTTTACTTCGTATCGTAACGCAGTACATTTTTGATATGTGTTATGCCCGCAGCGCTGCAGGGCTCGGATTACAACATATTTAAAACCCGGGCAAGAGCATTGCGGACCACGCTCAGTGTAGGATTCCAAAGCCGCTACTACAAACAAATTAGATCTCGCGACAAACTTATCTTTGCCATTGGAAAACTGTTATTTAAATATATCGACATAGGTCGCGGTCAGTTTACCAACACCGCAAATAAGATTTCGGTAGGTAAAAATATTTAAACCGTTTGTTACTCAAGAACCAATGAAGTCTACTTAGTCGTCATAGTTTTCCTTTAAAATTCGTTATAATTATATGCTTTCATTTTAAATATTTTTCAGAATTTTACTATTTGTAATTTCGGCTATACTGTCAGGAGGGACGGATTTATTACTCCATAAACGAATCCCTTAACCAAAAAATTGTTTGCACAAACTCGGAATATTTTTAAAAGACCACACTATGGGGTAGATGAGAAAAAAAATACATCCCCACGTTACGTTGTACGGGTTGACACAAAAAATTACACAATTCAATATTTTATTTTACCACTTTGTTGGCGAGGCTAATATGTACATAACCTTAAAATGCTTCTTTTTCGTTAAATCAACAATTTTCTCATCAAAAAATAATCCATGATGTAACATCGGGAAAATTATGTGCAAAATGTGGCCTTTATTTGTTTTATTTCGAGAAAACGGCCGATTTAGCCAAAGACGATGCATTTTGAGGTTATACAATTTTGTACTAAATAAGTAAAGTCAGATGGTTTGGATTTTAAACAGTTACCTGGTGCCATTGAACCTCCCGACGGAGACTAGCCGGTATAGTTGGATCTCGACGCGCTGGCCGGCGTCGGGCTGCAGCAGGTAGGAGCAGCCCCCAGGACCCTGGATGGAAGGCGACTTGATCTGCCCGAAGGTTTTGCCGGACTTGTTCTTCAGGACGCGCGAGTCGATGGTAATGTTGCACACTAGCAGGAAAATTCATAATCTTGATTATCCTTGTAGCTACATCCTTCCTTTGGAAAGGACATAAGAAACTAAGCAAACTAAGCTTTAATCGTATATTCTTTACTTAGAGACATTTTAGACAGAACTAAATCGTTCCTTTTTCAAACTTGTGTATGAAAAATCGTCCGTTAGGATTAGGAACGACTTATGGCCTAACCCTACATTCGATAGCGGATAGATAGACTTACTTTTGATTAAAATTTGACTCATTTTGTATGGGCAAAATTAAATGTCAAATTTTAACCCGAAGTAAGCCTTATCTATCCGCGCTTTGAATATATGGTTGGACCGTTAATCGTGATTAACTGATCCTAAGTGCGACCGCTACTTTATTATGAAAGTTACAACGTAACGATGTGCGTTCTTGTATTTTTTTGCTATTTCTCCAATTTAATTACCTTCTAGTATCATTAGCACATTAAACAAAAGTATAGTGCACGTTTTCGAATAGTAAAGGCAATTCTTAAACATGACGAAATAAAATGTTTGTACTAGTGCTACGGTCCGGGTACCGGAGAGGGTAGGCACTAGTAGTTATTAACGAGAATTTTCACTGGTTGTAATCTCTAACATAAGCCTTGTCGGTTAACTTAAAGCATCACCTCGAAGTTTAAATCCTTCGGGTTTGTCTTGCGTTAAGTCCGTGTGTGAATTTCATTCGTTTTTTCATGGTTCGTCATACACGGCACCACATTTGTAACCAATTCAGCTTCACAAGTAGATATAGCAGAATGAATACGAAACACGTAAAGCAATACGAGAAGCTTGAAATCCCACAAGTAAAAACATTGAAAAGCTCTGATATCGGCCAAGGGTTAATAATGGTCCGTTATTCAAGGAAAAGGTAAACATTGCGCGGCCGGACCCTAATACCCGGGGGACAGCGCAACAAACACCGGGCGGTTTTCAAATTGTCGTTCATTTAATTTATTTGCATTGATATAAGCAATTGGAAAAAGTCTCATTCGTAATTCTATTGGCAGCATGTACCGGCAATGTCGCCGGAATTGGATGGCACGTAATTGGAAATTAAATCAACTTTTCCTCCGCCAAGTTTCGTTTTGATAAGGCATTTTCGATGTTGATTTGTCAATGAAACGAACTTCCATTTATTGAACAGGAAAATTTCCAGTTTAATTTGAGTTTTTTCGTAATTCAACAGCATGGAAACATTATTGAACAAAGGAGAATGGGCAAATTGGCCTATCGGCAGCCACTAATGAAATTAGTGTCATATGAAAGCCCTGCTATTAAGGAATACTTTTTGTTACGACCTTTTTTCTGTATCTCTTGTTGAAATAGAAATATTTAAACTTAAGTCAGAATGCAATAAATGAATAACTATGACTAGTTACCTAATGACACAGTGCGTATTTTGCACAATAATTGCAGTAAAGCGATAAGTAGGTACCTAACCTATCACTCCTTGCTCTAATAAATAATATATCTGCTCGGGCTATCTAGAGTAATGAACGATTATGGCGGAAATCCGACCACACTGTATTTTGTGCAATCGATCTGTAGTTAATCGAAGAAGAGTACAAATAACGCGTGCCCTTTTCGATGAAAATGGTGCTCATGCAGAATATATTATTCAAAATGTTGCTCCATTACAAGTAAGTCCGTCTAATAAAGTAAAAACCATTTAACTGTTGCGTACTTATATGTATTGCTTCGATTTTTGACTATCATTGCGTTTATCAGTCTTATTTTTCTCAGATTGAATATAACGACCATGAGTTCGTTTGTCGACCGTGCTGGCAGAGAGCTCAACGAGCCGTACTCGCTGTACAGCCAAATATAAACCCTACCTCACACATATGTACATTGCAAATAGAAGACTATTCTTGACCACCTAACACGGCATCAAACTGTTTATTTGACAGATGCAGAAGTACTGCTCTGCGTCGTATTCCAGAAAATGTAAAAGTATCACTTTTATGTGACTTTAACCTAAATATACCGGAAAATGCTAGAATATGTGAACCACATTTAAGATCTAATGATTGGGATGAGGTTATTGATAATCCAAATCTACGACACGATTTTAGTAGTGTTCATTTTTCTCACATGTTGAACCTAATGAAGGCTGCGATATCAAGAAGCTCTATACTGGATTTTGAAAATATTGACAATATGGATACGGATGAAATACATATTAGGTTAGGTCTTAGACGAGCACAATTCTATGAAATCTTGGAGCAGACTCCTTCCTTGTCTGGCTCGAATTCTAAAACTGCTTTAGCTATTTATTTCATGAAATTGCGAAGTGGTGAGAGCAATGAAAGATTAGCAACGCTCTTTCAAATGAGCAGAAGATCGCATGAAAGGAACTTAAAAATAGCAAGGAACTGTTTATACGCGGAGTTTGTTCCTAGGCATTTAGGTCTTGACCACATAGATAGGAGAACGTTAGTCGAACGTAACCTTTATGTACCCAATGCTTTATTTGGAAATCCTTTATCACCATTGGATAGTAGAAAAGCGATAGTAATAATGGACGGTACTTACATTTACATACAAAAGAGCTCGAATTATTCATTTCAAAGAGATACTTACAGTTTGCACAAGTTTTCGAACCTCCTAAAGCCGTTCATGATTGTATGTTGCGATGGTCATATATTAGATGTTTGTGGGCCATATGCTGCCAAATAATCATATACAACGAAGAAAGTAGTTTTCATTGGTTCTTTCGCTCTGATGATATTTTTATTCTCGATCGAGGGTTTAGAGACGTTCTTCCGGACTGGGATACATTCGGTTATTCAGCCTATATGCCCGAAAGTAAAGACCGCGGGGCAGACCAGCTTACCACTGAGCAAGCAAATAGGTCTAGGTAGTCACTATATCGATACCTTGGGGATCACTTGGCGTAAACGCCATTTTGGGCAAAACGAGTTTTGAATGCAGTTTTACTCAGTTTTTTTTTCTCTATCGATCTGTATACTTGAAATTTCTGAATTCGCAAAAAAAATACAATTACAGCCCTCAAGTTTTGTACAAAAAACCTGTTTAAAAAAGATAAATTGTCGTAACCACGACGAGTTTGATTTCATGAGATTACATACGTAGTATAAGATAATTTTTGCTAAAACAACAAGTGCGTAAACGTTGTTCCTAATTTAAAATAAAATCGTGAAGGGCGTAAAAGTTACAAGTTTAATCTTGCTAAAATTTCTAGGGAGTATACGAAACTACCAAAAAATTACCAGTAGCTTATACGTCCCAATCACATTATTTTCCTCTTACGACCTTAGATTATTCTGAATTTGGAATAGAAATGTGGGATACGATCTCAACTAATTATATTTTTGAAATAACAAAGCAGTTACCACATTTTTAATATCACGACTAATTTAAATTGAAGCATTATACGACTCATTTCTATTACATACTTAGATAAATGTAAGTATAGCGCGAAGCGCCTGAGCGTAAACGTTACAATGCGTGTTGACAAATACATATTTTCTCTTTCTAACGCGCAACGGCATACATTGTTAATAAGAGATAGTGTAGTTAAGGGAATAGGGAATATTATTTTCTCGTGGCGCCCGCGCTCATTGCGTTTGGCCTTCACGAGCCGGATAGGTTGTGGCTGGTGTTTGTAAACAAACAACAAATAGTGCGCGTGTCTCTCGGTTTAAACATTAACTTAAATTGTTATAAAAAATGAACATTTAATTTGTACGAAGATGGATAGTGAAAATCGTTTGAATTCACTTTTGAGACGGCGGACAGTTGATCTCTTTAGCTGAACGCAGACGGAACATGTTGCGGTAAGTACTTATTCTGATTTATCGCTCTATAGGATTTACCTACTTACCCTATTGTTGTACCAACGATGTCTGATCTGTTAGGTCTAGTTTCTAAATAGAATTACGTATGAATTGCATGCCGTCGGTGATAGTTATAAAAACCAAAATACATCTTAACACGTAAGTCGGTAAGGTGCACTATGCAACTTCTTGAATAATTTAGTTACGCGGTATTGAACTATCACCGATGATAGAAAACAATTAAGGACCTAGGATTTTTATTAAAAGTGTAATCTAATGAGACGTTTACGGCCTTGAATCCTTTTTTTTTATAGATTAACGATGTTTAAGCCCTAATATTTTGTGTAAATTAAAGCCCTTAAAGAGATGAGTTCACCTTGGTACTACTTGCTAGTTTTAATATTAAGTAATGTAATAGTATTGCATACATACTATACCTACCCACATACATACAAACCAGGAAAGTTTACTACTTGGTAGTTTTAATATTAAGTAATGTAATAGTGTTGCATACATATACCTACCTACATACATACAAACCAGGAAAGTATTCGTAAATTCATGTTACCCACCCATTGTGAGCTTACTGTTGGCTTTAATTTTAATTAAATAAGTTGAATTTACTTGACATTGATCAAATCTTAGGTCTCCAATTACCGTTGATTCTTTATTTTTAAAAATGATAGGTCGTAACCGCCATCTGAAATATCATATGGTGTTAACGACCTAAGATTTTTTTATAAATCTTATGTCGTAACCGCCACCTGAAATATTATATGGCGGTTACGACCCCAGATTTTTGAAAATAAAAAATCAACTGTGTTTACCACCTTAAATATTAAAGCATGTTAACAATATTGCCACAGTCATAATGTCTAAAACATTTTAATTTAAGAACAAATAAACTATTCATCTTTATAACATAGATAATAAGGACGTGACATAACTTGATAATGGAGATCTTGACGGATGGTTGGCTAGTAGGCAGTGACCCTGCCCACTGCATACTGCTTAGGGTATAGGTACTTATACAAATGTATTAAATAAGAAATTGTTTTCAGACTACCGACGTCTCAACCGCACGTAATAAATACTGGAAGACTAACTGATGAAAAAATAGAGGATTTGGAACATGATACTCAAACTGAATCAACCTTCAGAAATAACAGTTGTGACATAATAGAGAACAGCACCGATGACATAATAAACACATCTACGGTATCATTACCCCTAAGATTATAATTAAGAAGATTCAAAGCCTAAGGATAGCGACGTTTAAGAAGAGGATGCCTGACCAAGTTACTGTAAAGTATTCAATGAAAGAAGGTGCAGAAGAAATAAAGCTTCAATTATTTGAAAATACAGGGAAAGAAACAGACAAGGGCAAGGGCAAGGGAAAAGGAAAGGGCAAGGGACAAGGAAAAGGAAAGAGAAACAGTGTGGCTGAAGTTAATGCAAAAGAACAATCACTGATTAAAGAGGTGCAACCAGAACACTACTTAGTAAAATCTTTATACAACGCTAAGTTACCTATCTCAACAGCAAAATATAACGACCTTAAGAGACTTTGCAAAAATGGAATGATTCCAAGAACCTACCATTCAGAGTATCTCCAACTACCTACAACTGAAAATAAGCCAGACATCTTGCCAGAAACGGACGAAGAAGATGAAAAAGTGGAACTAGAAGAAGAAGCAAGCCAAGACTGAGACCATAAAGTTTTATTTTAGTAATTAAAGCATTTTTAAGGCAGCCTAGCGCAATTAAAAACTTGTACTTAATTAGGTGCTACTGTTTATAAATAGTCATATACCTTTATGTTAGGGCCGATTCGGTCGACATTTTTATTCAGGTATAACGCTTATTCTCGAACTTTTATATAAATTGCCATATTAACATTACAATCCGAGAAAAGGCGCTTTACCCGAAGCCTGTTTTATTATTATTAGAGGCGTTTAATGTAATGCCGTAAGATCCAAATGTTCGTATACTGATTTTTTTAAATATTTTGTATGTTGCGAAGACAGCAATAATACCTTCATTCAACTATTCTTTTTTAATAATATTCAAAAATTAGTTAATTAATCAAAGCAGCGATAGGCAGCATCGAAGAAATAATATTTCTCGTTTTCACAGGGAAAATTGTTTTTTTTTAATTAAGTTTAATCGCTATTATTATGTGGGGTGATGTTACCACGACGTACTTACGTTAACACATTGTAACGTACTGTCCTTTTTTTGTAATTCATTAAAAAACCAAATTAAACTTGTTTTTTATTCAAACCTTAACTTTCATAAATTATGAAAGTTAAGGTTTGAATCTTACTCCTTTTTTTATGAATTATGAACCATAATTCATAAAAAAAGGAGTAAGGACAATTATTTCAGAGCACACGATCAATAGCAATAGAAAAGAAGAAAATAAGCTTAGACTCTTAATTGAATATAACAGAGATTTGGGTTATTTTAAATGTACAGATTCATTATCTTTAGTTCCAAATAAATAAATAAATATCAGGCGTATATGCATTAAGTATGATGAAAACAAACTTATTACTCGAATACTACCTATTGCAATTTAAAACCTGTCTTTGACATCCTTTTGATCTCAGAAATTCGATTTGACTTAGCAGATACTACCAATTCTTCAAGAACAGCAGTATTTTTTTTGGGATGTACACGTCATAAAGTTTTTTTTTTTCAGGCGTATACGCCAGCTATCTTCTGTTCCTTAAAGATTTTATATATTATATTTAAACCTCGTTAAGCAACGAAGAATTCTACGAACTTTTGTCTTACACGATTTTTTATAACTTTAGAAACCAAAAAGTTATGATTTTTTTTCTAAATTTTATTTAGTTTTTCAGCTCTACTGAAAAATCGTGTTTTGGCGTTTACGCCAAGTGATCCCCAAGGTATCGATATGTCGGTGGGTAGTGGAAGTGATTAATGGCCGATTTAAGCGAGATTTTAAATTGTTCCGGCAATACTTTTTTAATCGAGCTCTAAACCACATACCATACTTATATTTTTAATTGTTAATAAATAATTATTTGATATTTGTTAAGTACTTCGCTTTACAGCCCTTTATATGAGCATTATATTACATGATGCTACCTTATTCCTTTCCTAATTACTAAACATTCCCAGGTTCCCAGAATTGGGAAAACTATACAAAGTACTTACTCTAAAATAAAATCGTCTTTTATTCAAGTTACAATTAAGTCACGGTAATTAAACTTTTAGGAAGTAATTTTAGGACTGTACTACAACATCTGACATTGAAATTACCGCTACTGTGGTTCAGCGTGTATGGAGAGAGTGTCATAAGTCGATTTGTCCAAAACTTCCAACATTATTGGGAAGAAATGCATATATTGTTGTTAATTATGAATTTATTTGATAAAATAAAGGACTTACAATTAATTTTATGTGTATATATTATTGAATAATAATAAAAAAAAAACAATTAAAAACGTTTCAAAATTCACTATATTTCAATACTGTATAATTAACACTTATAAATAGTAAGTAACATGTTTTCACTTAAAAATATAATAAACAATACCTTAATACTATTTAATTTAAAAAAAAACAACTTATATTGAACGCAAACATATTTACTAAGTTTTTTCGTTATGTGCAATTCATGCAGTAGAATGAACCGCACGTAAAGAGTTGTTATCTTAAAAATACTATAATTAAACTATCTAACACTCATTAGTGAAACTTTAATGAGCTTAGCAATAATGTAATAAACTAATGACAGATTTAGATGAAACACTTTTTTTTCCTAGGAAGCTTTCTAAGACCCGTAACTAGTGGGTCAGAATTTAATAAAAGTCGATTTTAAACATCGGTATTCGTCGCAACACGTGACATTTTTCTAGTATTGTTGAGCCGAAACGCTTTTTTATTTTTATTTGTAGCTTCGGCAGCTTCTTCTGATAGTTCTCCTATGGATACCATCATGTGATCGAACTGATCGATTACTTCAGACCCATGAATCAGAACTTTGTGAATGGACGCTGGCAAATTGTACCACGGATATTCCTCAACAAGCTGTCGAGCCGTGTCTAAAGCAAACGATTTAAATCTCTCAGAATTAATTTTGTAACCGGAATTGAGACAGTTAAGAATTGTACCACAACTATCAATAAGCTCTTGCTTAATTCCTGTAATTTCAGCAGAAATGGCAGAGTTAGCAAAAAACCTACGTGCTGTATTCCCATCATTCGAGTTGCCGCTTCCTCCGCTACGCGGCTTGTCCACTATCAGACCTAATTTATTTTTTTAATTCTTTTTAAAATAATCTTCTTCGTTCTTAGATAATTGTTTTGTCTCTTTTGCAAATTGGAAGCGAATAGGGCGACAGTACCTAGTTGATGATGGGCGAGGATTCTTCCATAATATTGTTTCTTCTCCTGTTGTTGCAACTATGACGAATAAACTTCCATCTTCTAAATTGGGTCATCGGAAAAGCACTGGTTATACTCACTGTGTCCGGTACTACCGTCAAAACCCCACTTACCAACTAACATAACATCACCTATGGTCTCGGGATCGATACTTGATAACAGTATATTTTGAGAATCCAGTATTCTTTTAACCGTGTGGTTCAACAAATTTTGTAACTCTACTTCGGCACTTTTTTCAGTAATAGTTAATTTTTCAGGGTAACACTGTTTCTTGGCTTTTAAAACCTTATGATACGAAGGCAAAACTGGATATTGTTTACTATTAATGAACTCTTTAATTAAAAGGTATTGGTGTTTTGTTAATTTTGCTTCTGTGATTAGCGATAGGATCTCACTTGGATTCACTTCACATTTATGACTATCATTTGGCCCACAACTCGAGGTTGACGAAGTATTTATCAAAGCATTGACGGCCGAGTTATCAATTTTTGAGAGGTCCACTAATCTCCTTCGCTGAGTTCGTTTACTGCAAGACTCAAAATCTTTCTTCGGTCGACCGAGATTTGATGTCATTTCTTGACCAGTAAACTAATTTTCTCTCGCAGATACCGACTCATTCTTTGCTATATCTATAGTTTCAAGGACATTTAACCATTTTTCATGTTTTCTGACTAGTTCATATTTATTACTTTCTGCTTTTTTCCAGTAATCTGCGATCCTTTGGATTATGCCATTAACGCGTTTACTTACAACTTCGATTTCAACGTTTTCAGCTTCCGGGACCATTTCCAAAACTCGATATTTTTCCACCTGTGATCCTTTAGCAAGATGCCATAGTTCAAATATGTGCATTCTTGTAAACTGAACTTGCAAAAAAGAACCTGTTAGAAAGAAAACAAAATACATTAGAAATTGACAAATATCGTAGCATCTTCTACGAACAGCGTAGAGGACGAATTAATAAAACATCTAGCAAAATCTAGCAGAAGATGACTATTGGCACAATAACTAGACTTTTATACGCTTTTTAAACAATCAAAATTATTAATGGTACAGCATGGCGTCATTGATAAAACTCAATGGTAATACACAAACAATTTAAATATTTTTATAAAATTAGGTGTCTCGTAGCTCTCAAATAAATATAAAATGTATAGTAAAAATAGCTAGTAAAAATATTATTATTAAAACACATACCTTTGTCATTAATTTCTATGATGATTCAATAGAGTTTATCACAACAAGTTTTTAGAAATCCGTCAACAAACAACTTTCACTTTAATGATCTATTGATAAGACTAATTACGCGGTTTAAGTGTGTTCACTTCGGAGGTCTGAAAAACAATGATCCCGACTGATTACTTCAAAACTATTTATAGTTTTAAGTAGGCTGGTAATGAATGTGTTATCAGAGAAGTACAAATCATAGCTCGGCTATTGTTGATTATTTGGACTTATGACCTATGAGCGGGACCATAGTGGCTGGCCGCCCATAGGCCACGTTCCATACAAATTTGCCCATTAACCTTTGAATTTATAAATACAATACTTTTCGTCTATTATTATTTTGTTTCAGATTCTCTCTCTTTAAGGTCATTTAAGGAGTCAAATCAATCCCTTCGCTACAAGCCTAATAGAGTTGCTAATTGGGTCCAGTAGCAACAAGTTGTTCGGAACACGGAACAGCCAGTTATGAATACAACTTTCACGCTACTCGAGCCGACTTGTTGGACGAACAAAGGATTAGGAATAATTAAAATCAAACTCCGTGTACAATTTCCTTACCCTACAAATTCGATTCCACGGCAAATAGGTGTCGGGCGGGTGCCCTCCTGACAGTCCTGACTCATGCCAGTATTAGGAGCCAGCCATTAAAATGACGTAAGCGATTTCCGGGTCATCAATTTTGTGCGTGATAAGTCGAAAGTGCAGGAAAGGTCGAGAAGATTAAAAGTGGGTTTTATTATAAATTTATGCTGGCGTTTTCGTTCGTACCTCACGTAATGGTTGAACATTAATAACCTCAAGGCCTATCTTTGCAAAACTAAACAAATGCATTAATGCAGTTTAATACCAATAGAGGCAAGCCTCATTCTATAAATGTAAGCCTTAATGGACATTCAATTGAACAAGTCATGAGCATCAAATTTTTGGCAATTACTTTTGAACGTTTCTGTAACGGCAACGAACATTCTAGAGTTAACAGATTCATTTTTACACTGACAAAATACGTCTAGTATAGTATATTTAGTATCAACAGGAGCAACCATTACAGATTACTATGGCTGTTTTAATTCAATTTTACGATACGGTATAATGTTGTGGGGTAGATCATCACAAATAGACAGTGTATTCGTGAAGCAAAAAAAAATGTGTGAGAGCTTTATTAATTTGGACTAAAGCAAACGGATTCATACAGGCCATATTTAAAAAAAACGCATGAATGTATGTATATAAAAATTTACAACTTTTACTCTAGTTAAAAGAATTGCACAAGAGACCAGCGCCTCTATTCTAGGCGGTAAAAACGATATCGTAGTTAACCTGCTATGGTATTGTTATGACGTCAGCCGCCATTACTGTCTAGTAAATAAGAGCTATCCAAACGGTGACAATACGATAACAGCTGAAACACGATATAATAAATAAATAAATAAATATCAGGGAACAATGTCACACCAATTGACCTAGACCCAATTTAAGCTCTAGGCTTGTATTATGGGTACTAGACAACGATATAAATACTTATATAGAGAAATATATACTTAAATACGTAGTAAACATCCATGACTCAGGAACAAATATTCGCGCTCGACACACAAATATCTGCCCTTACCGGGATTTGAACCCAGGACCGCTAGCTTCGTAGGCAGGGTCACTACCAACTAGGCCAGCGCGTCGTCGATGTGGTTTTTACCGTGTTGAATAGAGGCCTGTACGGCCTCAATATCGCAACAAATTATTTTTCCGCTATCCAAATTGTCATTTCCCAACTAGCAAAATAACCTTATAACATCAAGCTTATATGGCCAAAACCCATGTAATTGTTTTATACACCGTGTTTTTTTTTGATTTACGATAACTTCGGCATATTACTAGGTACATCCATAGAAACTAAGTGGTAGATCAGATTTTTAAATGTTGCAAAATAAAAAAAAAAATCTGTGTAGAACAAATTAATTTAATGTTGTATCTTTGGTCATTCTAAACGGGCCTCATAGTCAGTGTCAAATGCGTCAATGTAAGCGTGACATACACAGACAGTTAAGAGCCTTTTAGACCAGTTCAACGTGATTAAGTGATTAAATTTAAAAATTAAATATCTTTAAAACCGTTACAGTTATCATTTGGCTGCCTTCGGGAAATTAACTTTATTTGACCTAAAGAACGTTCCCTTAAAGTTATCGTAAATCAAAAAAAACACGGTGTATAAGCCTAAAATGTTCCATGTCCTTATAATAGCTCATTATAAGAGTTTTTGTGTAATACAGCCTTTATTCTTTTAATTAAGGTTGGATAAAAAGACTAATAAGGCTGAAGAATTCCCCTTGTAAGAGTTGTTTATAACTTTATAAGGGATTTTAGCTTTCATATTATATGGGTACAGTAAAACTTTCCCGTATAAGTTATAATGGTTGATTATTTTGCAGTTTAGCTACATTAAAAGCTGTAGAAAGGCTTTAATTTTTTGAAACAACCCACCTAGCAAACACATACATATCTTATAACGGCTAATATGACCAAAAAATGTTTTCTTATAAAAGTCATATTATCGTCTATAAGACTGCATTTGGGCACAAATTATAAGAGCTTAAATCTTATGCTTGCCTTATTATTGATTTATTGACACATTATACACGCGTATTGTCGTGCATCAAGTATACTAAACTTATGATTACGTAGTAAAAGATTTTAATAAGAGCAGTCCCTTTATAATCGCAACTTTTAAACATTTAATTAGTGTATTACACTTATTATTATCACATTCAAAACGTTCACAAGCCTCTAATTGTGGAATAATTAACTTTGTGGTTCCTGGTATAGTTTACTCACTGTTGGCGCAGTACTGCTCGAGGCCGCACTGCGCACACCGCGCAGGCGCCACGTCGCCGCAAGGGCACGCGCCGTCGCGCACGCAGCACGCGCAGTCCCCGGCCGCGCCCGCGGGGCACGCGCAGCCCTTCTGCGACTGCGTCCATAGGTCCACTTGACCTGGCAATTAACAATCCTTATAAAATATTGCTCTTTTAAAATTATAGTATAGGTTACACTAGGTTTACTGTTATGAGTAACAGCGCACGTCTGACGGCCAATTTGGATCCAACTCTTCGCATCGCTGCCCGCCATTTTGATGCAACTCGGCTACTGATTAGAGTTATAAACTGTCTACCGTGCGCGTAAGACACAAAACCCGTTAGTTCATCTTTATAGGTATTTAGCACCTTGGAACCCGTAAAGTTTGTCCTAATGGATAGTTTGTCCGAATTAGCATTTGTCCTAAACTGGTTTACTGAGTCAGAAAACTATATATTTTGTCCAAAAATACCAGCGGTTAGGTTAGAGTACCTACATTATAAAAACACTAAAACGTTTTAACATTCAGCCGGAAATGGCCTTAAGATTAATGTAAATTCGGAAGAACGATGCATTAGGTAGGATAAATGAAGATTAGGGAGTCCATAGGGAAACCTTTTTATATATTTAAGAAACAACACCGTGAGAGACTTAGATAAGAGGTGACAATTTTTAGTCCGAATGTATTGTTACTCATAATCATAACGTCATAAGGTTCAGTATCGACATAATCATCGCAAGTCATAAAGCGTTTTTTTCTGAAACCGTTTTTATTACAGGGTTTTTATAAAACAAACCTAACCTAACCTCATTTACCAGCTAGATATATCAAAAATCCGGAAATAAAAACCGTTTTAGAAAAAAACGCTTTATGACTTGCGATGATTATGTCCAAAATTTTATTTGAATTCGGGAATATTATCATTACAATTGTTATTATCACGTAGAAAAACGTCATTCTCAGTAGAGAACACTCTAATTAGTTACGCTGTCAACCGGTTTCGCTTTCGCTAAACTGTGATTGAGATCTATCTACTCAGCAATACAATAAGGGGGTATTCAAATTGATATTTCTGAAAAAGCACTAAACTGTCAAGGTCATATGACCTATGCTGCGGAAGCCGCGGTCCAAAATACAATAATTTCGGTCGAAATAAGCACCGAACAAAAATGTTATCCGGAACATGGTTTAGGCCGTATGATGTACAATGATATTGACTTTTTTTTTATGTCTTAGGAAGGCAAACGAGCACACAGGCCACCTGATGGTAAGTGGAAACTGTGACCCATACACATTCGCATACACAAGACCGCAATCCTAAGACTGCAAATGCGTTCCCAACCCTAAGGACTAAGATGGAATGCCTCTATGCTAATAATTTCACCAGCTGTCTTATCCCCAAACCGGAACACAACAATGCAAACACTGCTGCTTGGCGGTAGGTTAATGGATAAGATGGTGGTACCAACCCGGACGGACCCTGCACAAGGTCCTCCCACAAGTTTGTCTGTTTCTAGCTCAAAGTTTATGGTTTTCAATCGTATGTTTATCATACGAGTAAAACACCATAGATGTAATTTTACTAAACAATAAAAAATCCAACTGTAGAAGATATAGATTAAAGATACGCAATCTAGCTTACTTTAATAATTGCAACCAAAAATAACTTGCTTAACTATCATAAGAATTGCAAACAATAACTTACTGGTTGCGTCAAGAAAGATGGGCGTCCAGGCGATCTGCGCAAAGGCAGTAACGCACGCAGCAAGAAGCAGCAGCGACAGACCCAGCTGCATGGTGAGCTCGAGTCACCGCGCGCCTCGCCCCGCCCCCGCGCGTCGCCTGCGCATCGGACACGCACCACGCGCACGTCACAACACCCACACAATCCTCACCAACACCGCGATTCGGTTCATCTCACAAAACTAAAGGTTTTTATTGTTATTTCTTTACGTCTCAGTTTATTACACTTTTATTACGAATCCCCGCGATCTTCGTTTTTCCATTTGATTGCGTCGGCTTTACACCATCATCGCGTCTGTAACAAAATTGTATTACGGTTGTACAGTCGAGTTCATAAATATTTGTACACTTTAGTACCTTGTCTATTTAATGACATGTTTAAACTGCCATAAATGTATTGTCACAGCGATTAAAGTGACAAGATACTAAAGTGTACACATATTTATGAACTCTTACTTACTCTAACTTAATGTACCTACTTACATATAATAACGCAAGCGGTAAGTTTTACAACTATGGTTGGACATTTTGATGAGACCTTATCAATTATTTTATTAGGTACTTTTCTAACTTTTACGCTTCCTTTAGTATTGCTATTTATTGCTCATTAAAACAAATGAATATACCATTTGTAGCTTTATTGTTTGCTTCAATTTTTCTCTAGTGGGTATGCTTAGTAAGTATTTGAGATATTTACGACAAAAAAAAACAAAAAGGTACCTTTTAACCCCTGTCGCGCCGAAATCACGACGCCCTTAGCATGTTATACCTGGGGTCACCTCTAATTCATAAAACAATAACCTTACACTATTTATTGGTTTTATTCATACATCGTTAACTGTAATGTGTTTTCCTTGCGTAATGATAGTACGTGACTGTCTGTAAAGCTTGTTTTTAAAAAAACGACTGAAAGTTACAAGTAAGTATAGTATTGGCATGTGCTAGAGAGAGCATGACAGCAATACACAACCGAGTACTCTTAATACTCTGGTTTATCGATAGGATAGCTTAGCTCACGTTTCAACAATTACTCAAAATTTTATTTTTCATCGCATATAATAATATAATATAATTTCCGGTTGTTCGCATTTGGCCAACGGCGAGTACTTGCACAGACATAACCTCGTAGCCAGGATCATTCATCAGCAGCTTGCTCTTCAATACGGTCTTGTTGAGTCTGAAGTGCCGTACTATAAATACACACCGGCGCCAGTTCTCGAAAATGGTCGTGCTACGCTCTATTGGGATCGATCTGTTATCACAGACAGGACTATTGTCGCCAATAAACCTGACATCGTGTTGACAGATCGATCTCAACGCCGGGCAGTGCTCGTCGACGTCACCATCCCGCATGATGAGAACCTCGTGAAGGCCGAGAAGGATAAGCTCAGCAAGTACCTTGACTTGGCTCACGAGGTGACCACCATGTGGGATGTTGACTCGACGATCATTGTCCCGATAGTTGTTTCGGCAAACGGTCTTATAGCGAAGAGTCTCGACCAACACCTCAAGAGACTCTCGCTAGATGGCTGGATCAAGGGCCAGATACAGAAGGCAGTACTCCTCGACACGGCACGCATTGTGAGGAGGTTCCTCTCTCTGCAGCCCTAACCACCGGTAGCTTGAGCCCTGCCCCGCTGCTGGCGGACGGGTGCCGCTTTTTGATTAGGTTTTTTATAATGTTTATTTTTTGTATCGGTATTGTTATTTTACCTTTATATTTGAATATGTAAAAAACCTAATTTATAGAAAATTAAATGAATATCATAATAATAAGACTCCATGTGTATCCACCACCATTATGTGTATTATTTTCGTAAATTCCTACTTACTAATTTATTTTCTACTTTCAAGCACTTGATTTCTCTGTCCCGCTGAATCTACGAACTAAACCGTAGCGAGTGTAGCGACCGCCCCGAGCCGAGTGCTACGCTAAATCTGCGTAGCAGGATGTAGCAGAAAAAAATCGGTACACATTCTAATCACTTTAATAATTCGCTCGCCGACTGGTCGGAGATTTATTTTTTAACCGGCGAGCTAAAGAGGATTGTGAATATTGATTTCCATACAAAATACGATAGCGTTTCTCTCCCCTTAGGGCGGCCAAATACATACGGAATCCCGAAACGGATTTTTTTTTCGATCGGATGTGTGTGGTAGGGTCATAGAATTTGTTTGGATTAGCTGCCTTTGGAATTCCGAATCCAAATTCGGAATGTATGTGGCCACCCTTAAACCTAGTCTGATATTTACGGTTTTTGAATATGTTGCAGATATTACGAAAAACTAGGTCTGTATGTTTTCTATAGGTATAAAAAAAGAAAATGTAAAACCTAGTTTTTTTATAATAACTACCACATGAACATCGGGTGTAGACTCGTGGTCACACCAGGTTGTCACACCACTACTATTCGACGGAGACCTGCCTGCGGCAGGGTTCCTATTTCTGAGAGATTTGCCCTTCGGGCATCTAAAGATACCTAACGAACCTAACCTACCTAGTTTTGCGGAATATTGATTTCTGTCGAATTTGCGACCAAAGTGAATAGCAGTGGTGTGACAACGTGGTGTGACCACGAGTAAGCCCCTCAAAAATCGTGGAAATCGGATTTAACTTTGATTAAGGGGTGAGCTAAATTTGATTTAAGTCCCAGATAAATAATAAAAGTGTTTACCTTTAGAAGTTCGCGTACTAAGGATGACACGCGGGCGACTAAGGTGGCGACCTT
This sequence comes from Acleris emargana, assembly GCA_927399475.2. Lineage (NCBI taxonomy): Eukaryota > Metazoa > Arthropoda > Insecta > Lepidoptera > Tortricidae > Acleris > Acleris emargana. The sequence continues at coordinate 4,781,508 of OV656848.1, read as the reverse complement.
AGTCGCCCGTGACCCTAAGTACGGCCACAGATAACAGAATACAAGTACAGATACCCAATCTCATAGAGCAAAAGCGTGCCGTCCTAATGTAGACAATTCGGTAGGCAATTTTAGTCCCGTAGTTACACCAGTAGATGCCGTATCTGAGCCACCACTGGATGCTGGCAGCCTACCTAATAGTTTTAGTAACGTATCACCAGATGGCATTGACTTCAAGAATGAGACGTCAAGAAAATTGTTGACTTAAAATTAATATGTAAAGGCTATAATCCTACCGGTGACATTGTGGTAGCGTTTTATTAATTCATAGGAACATCTGCCCTGATTAATGAATGATGTTCAGGACAAAATAGGAATGTTTTAATGACATGTTTGGGAAGTTTTTTGCTGACAATAAATAAAAGCAATAGGTAAAAATAACTGGTTTATTAGGTTTAAAGAATTTATTTTCTCATGAGAATTTTACAATTCACTTACATGAGAATTAAGAATAAGTTAAAAATAGTTTGGTGAGCGTATTTAAGCGTGCGTATTTACATAAAAAGGAAATATCGCCTTCAACTTCAACTTTATCCGAATCCAAAGAAACAAAGTTATACACTCGGCGTCAAAAAAATCGCACCTTTTGGTATGTTGACTTCAAGCAGCTATAAACCCTATTTAATCTAAGATATATTTGATATACACCGTGTCCAATAAGTTCGAATACACATCTTTTTGCACTAACCCTAAAGACATACAGACTACAGGCCATCGAATTCTTATTTTAATTTATAAAGTATGGTGTCGTTAATAAAATACAATCGTTTCAAACGTCAAGCATTTGTAATTTGCTTTTAATCCACGATGAAACAGTTTCGTAAAACGATTATCAGAAAATTTTGCAATGGCGACAGCCCAGGTGCTATCTTTAAGGCCTTAAAACCCCTTGGAATTAAACGCTATCTAGTTTACACCACAATCAAAAGGTATAAAGAGACCTCCTTAGTAGAAGACAGGAAAAGATCCGGTCGGCCACGTTCAGCTAGAACCGATAGAGTAGTAAAGATTGTGAGAGAGCGACTTCTGCGGAAAAAACACCGTTCTATCCGAAAATTGGCTGCTGAGCTGAAAATTTCAAAAGGATCGGTACACAATATTTTGAGGGTGCATCTTGGATGCCACGCCTACAAAAAACGAAAAGTTCGTGGCATTTCCGAAGCGACCAAGAAAAAGAGAGTACAAAGATCCAACATAATACTTTCTTGGCACGCAGGGGATGAGTTTGTATTTTCTGATGAGAAACTGTTCGTGTCAGAACAGCCTCATAACGCCCAAAATGATCAATTTAGGCACCAATGATAGAAGACCTTCCGGACAACCAGAAAAATGTTCCTAGGTTCCAGAGCTCACCATCGGTGATGGTGTGGGGTGCAGTTTGTAAGCGGGGTAAACTACCTCTAGTATTTATCGATAAAGGCGTTAAAATCAATGCTCAATACTATAAATCCGAGGTTTTGGAGAAAATTGTTGCTCCAAATTTAAAAAGGATGTTTGAGAACGAATATTATGTTTTCCAACAAGACGGAGCTCCTTCACACACGGCAAACGCTGTTCAAGCTTGGTGTCAGGCTAATTTGACCGATTTTCTGCCGCAACATCCAGTTCTCCGGACTTGAATGTATTAGATTATTTCGTGTGGTCGTACATGCTCTCGAAACTACATGATTATAAAATCGCAAACCTGGATCATTTCAAAAAGGTAATCGAGCATATTTGGAACCAAATACCAATGGAAGCGGTGCGTGCCGCGTGTGATTCATTTGAGAAACGTTTGAAGCTAGTAAAAAAAGTTAAAGGTGGAGTTATTCCGAAACATTTGGTGTAAATATTATACATAAGTGTGCCATTAATAAAATATACTTTTAATTGTATTAACTGTTTGTATATTTATTTTATTGAGAATCTAAACTGTATGCAAACTTATTGGACACGGTGTAAGGTATGAGTGTGGGGCCTCATTTTAAAGGTTATTGAATCCTTTAATTAATAAAATGTGATAATGATTACTAAGCTTAAAAAAAATAGTTTTTCATGAAAAGAGGAAAAACATTTATTCACGCCAAAATTAAACAATCTAAAAACAAAACAAAATTAAAAAATACAGTAAAACAAATTCTTAAAACTAAACTTAAAACCTAGTGTTACCTCCCCTAGCCTTAATTACAGCCTCCATGCGATCCTTCATTGACCTCACCAACGTCACGATGCGTTCTTGAGGAATGTCACTCCACTCCTCGACGACGGCGTCCCGAAGCTGTTACAGGGTGGCAAGGGGCAGTATCACGAGACCGCACCCGGCGTTTCAGATCATCCCAAAGGCATCGCTGGCCACTTCATCACGGGGATCCCAACCTGATCCAGGTAGTCCCGAACAATCAACGCCGTATGAGAGCGGGCATTGTCGTGCATGAATGTGAATTCAGGCCCGACAAAACCAGCATACGGGACCACGTGGTCCTCCAGGATCTCTGTGATGTACCGATGAGCAGTCAGGGACCCCTGGCCACGTCCACCTCCAGTGCGGGAGACGCACACAAGGTCGGTTTTGCCCGATTTATTAACTGTGCTTTCAATTAATACTAATATTGGTAGGGTACAATAAATAAGTTAAGAGCTTTATTCGCTTGAAGTCAAAATTTCAAAAGGTGCGATTTTTTGACGCCGAGTGTAGTTTAAATGTTTGTACACAAACTGTCAGCGCGTTTTGATACTTCAATGGTTAAAGATAGCACGTTGTTCGTTCCGTGTTTGTACTAACATTTTAATACACCGAAACCACCAAAACAGTATTTTGTAATATTCATTTATATTCATCAAGACATTATTTTCTCTATTGTTTTTTTTGTTTTTAATATAAAAGAAGTATTTTGAGTATTGATTTTACGCATCAAACAAGAATTGGTAAAAACGAAACGCTTGGGGTCTGTGAGTGCATAGTAGTTTCGCGATCCGTGATGGCACCATCTATAGCTTATAAGTTTTTTATGAGTTAGATGGAGTTAATATAAAATTTATTGAATTTATTAAACTTATACCCTACTTTATGTAGAGGAGGATGTTTTTGATGTAATTAAGGTATGTTGAATTTATTAAGGTGCAAAAATCATTCAATCTTCACGATTACTGATTCAAATGTTTCGCTCGATACCTGTGACGCCATCTATGAGTTTATTAAAGTAATAATTATACGTTGTTCGAGTTGGGAGGCCATGGTACGGCTTACTTACTCGCACGTCTATGTGGGACTTTAGTCGGTGGATGGTTTTTTTGACAGCTCTCTCTCTTGCTCTTGCTAGACTTTGGTCACAGGTTTCATCATAGAGTCTAGCCATAGTACCTATATAATTAATCTTTGGCCAAAGTCGGTAGCTATTTAAATATCCAGCAATAATACCTTTATATTCAAGTTGTTGTAACCTACTTCATCAAATGTTTTTTCATCAAAAGTAATCCATATTTTTTTATTATTTTCTCAGGCAAAAAGGCCTTTTGATTTCAATTAAATCATTTTATATCTAAACTAGCAGGTATTTTATTCAAGAATACTGTGTCAACTGAGGGTATCCTCTACAAAATAGCATTCAAAGTTTGACTCTGACCCCCAAAAATATCCGCAAAACAATACCCTGAAAAATGAACTTCTAATCCTCCCGGTGATGCTCATGGCCACACAGAGAAGATTACGTGATCCCACCGGTGATGCTCATGGCACCTCAGTAATAGAGCGATGCTTTGAGCATCACCGGTGGGATCAATAAATTTGTATGGGGCGTGGGAGCAATACTGTAGGTGTAGTAGGGTGGGCAGCCAACGTGTTAAAAAATACTTTTACATTTTCATAACCAGTATCTAAGTAGGTTTAGGTTATGTTCGTTTGGCAGCAGGCTCGGATTGCCAAGCCACCTAGAAATAGGACCTCCGCGTTAGGGTCTCCCCAAACCCTCTATTCCATTAAGTTCAACTAGAAGTTCAACCAGTTGAACTAATTGGATGACTTTTCTCCAATTTTTTCAACTTCAAAATGTAGTTGAAATCATTGGACTGAAAATTATAATAAGTTCAATCCCACACACTCTTATTTCAATAAGACCGTGTAGACGGAGCTCCGCTGACGCGGAGCTCCTATTTCTAGGTGGATTGGCTCTCCGGGCCTGCTGCCAAACTAACATAACCTAAACCTAATATTTAAAGTTGAAAAAAATGGAGAAATTTGTTCAACTGGTTGAACTTCTAGTTAAACTTAATGGAATACCGGTCCCCAAACCAGTCGACGCGGAGTCGGCTTTCGCCGAGTGTTTTACACCATACTATTCGCATTTAGCCGATCGGCCGTCTCCGCGGTTGGACACCTGCGTTCAGCAGTCTCATCCTCCTTGCGGCCGTAGAGACGCCCGATCGCCTGCGATTTGCTATCGCAAAAGTTGTAAAGCGACGGTCGGCTCTCCCGTGCTCCGTACTGCCGTCGAGACGTCAACTAGCACGCGTACAGCCGTTGAGTCGGATGAACAGATGTAGGCAACAGCGGGTGATCGGCAATCGTAAATCTCATTTTTGGAGACTGGTTGTTAGTAACAACGAGTTGGGAATCGGACAGACGCGTTAGATTATTTTCCTTCATATAATTAAATACAATACAAATATAAATTAAATACAAACGCATCAGTAGCTACTTCGGCCGTCATCGGCTCTGTTCGGCCGTCGCCGGCTATCTTAGGCCGTCGAAGACGCTGAACGGCTTCCGCCAGCTCTGACTGGTTCTTATCGTAGGTACTCGGCCGTGATCGGAACTGTTCAACTCTTGCCGGCACCGAACGGCGGCGGTACTCGGAGATTTATGAATGCGAACGTGTGCGGTAGGCTGCTAACAGCGCGTCGTACAGATGCTAACAGCTTTACGGCAAAACGCCGTTTTCCCGTCGAAAGACGTCGTTTCGCGTCGGCCGAGCCGATTGAAGTCTTATTCGCTCTTATTGCGTTGACATAAAGTTTTTTCCGTACGCGATTCGCCGAAACGGCGTCGACTAGTTTGGGAGACCCTTAGTGGAGCTCCGTCGACACTCTTTCAATTGACAGTGTCGACGGAGCTTCGCTCAAGCAGAGCTCCTATTTCTGGATGGTTTGGTCCTCCGGGGCTGCTGCAAAACTAACATACAACTTAAATCTATCTATCCCCTGTTCCACTTATCCCTTATTCCGAAAAAAGTACCAGGAGGTCATACATGAATAAGACGTTCTGGTTATGAAAACGGAAAAAATAATCTTGTAGGGGTAGGAAGAGTGGAATTGAAATGTTGCTCTTATTCCACCTGGGTGGAAAGAGTGGGAAAAAAATCGACTATTACCTCCCAGGTGGGATAGGTGGAACTGGGGGGTTTGATAGCTCTTATTTACTTAACAATAATGGCAACAGAGTTGAAATCAATACCACAACAGGTCAAAGACGTACGTGCATTATATTTAGTGTACCCGATTGATCATCTTAGATGATCACGGTGGTTGTACCCTATATATCTTCCATACAAAATAAAACTATATAATAATAAAAATAAGTTTAATAGCATAGCCGCCATACTTTTAGGGCAAAATGGTAGGTACAAATGGTACAATACAGCACACAAGTTTTGCATACGTGTACAGGCACAGTTACAATCGGAATCATATTATCAACAAAATTGGTGCGGGTTACACAAATTCGCGTCAACGTACTCTCCATACGTGCGCAGGTGACGAAATCTAGGATTTTGACTTATTGGGCCGTACAAACCAGGTTGGAAGTCAGTCGGGCCCAGACGACTAAGTCGAGATTCAGAAGACGAGCCAATGCAGCATGGTTTTTTACGTTTTTCGAAATGGTAGCAGCAGTTACCCTGACAAAGAAAAACTAAAAATAAAACATAAGCCAGGCAGGAGCGTCGTGAGATTTAAATCCACTCAAACCTAGCCAGGAGAAGGATCCTTATTTACATAAGTAGACAAGTTTCACAACTCGGACCCTGCGAATTAATTAACTCTCAGGTATAAAGTAAAAATCTCAAGACAAAATTCTTGGCAAAAAAATCGTAATTTGAGTAATACGACGCTTTCTGTTAATTACTGAGCTTAGAGAGGAAATTTGAGAAGTTTGGGTGGATTATCCGACCTCCTTATCACAGGTGAAAGAAATCATACCGAGACTACGACTAGAATTAAACCTATTTAATTTACAAAAAAAATATTAACCGAGCGTTTTAGGTTTGGGAATATAATTATGCTGCCAATATTATTAATCCGAATACTTTTATCTATTGATAAAGAACTAACTTATGGCAATTAAGTAATGGGGACATTGATGTGCCGCTATTTTTAGAAAAGTTAAGGTAAAGTCCCAGTGTCTAATTATAAAGCTGCATTTTTAATTTTAGGAAACATTACAATAGGTATGAGTCTGTAAGTAGACTGAGGACCTTTTTTTGTAGTTTTTTGAAATGAAGCATAATTATTTTTATATTATTACATGAAGTAGTTACGAATTTATATGTAAAATGTGTTATTGTAGTTGTTTTTTTGGATCTTTTTTGTATTAAAAAAAATGTTACGCTCACAAAATACGGTATTATATAGATTTTTTGTTTTACCATATCAAGGAAAGTATGTTGAAGTAATTGTATTAATATTAATGGTGCAAACGAAACTAATAAGTCTCATCTGCACCATTGATTGTGCAGGCCAATGGTGCATACATACGGTACGAAAGGCATGTTTTTATGGTTATAACATTTATTCCCACTATCCAATCTGAGGCTGGTTGGAAAATGGCACTATGATGTCCCAATATCCAACCTGCGTGAGATGGCTAGGTTGGAAGATGGGAATCCCTCATCTATACAGTTGGGAAACGAATTTACTTGCGTAGAGCAACAGTGGGGATATAGCAGGAAAGCGGACGCTTAGTTTGCGGCTTTGCGCAATCGAACATAGGGGCTGACGCGAGCTTGTGTTAAACATAAGCCATAACCGCCACCTAGTTGGACCTAGTAGAGGCGTTACGAATTGTAACTTTATACATTTAAATGATTGTGTATGGACCATTTTGGGAGCCTATTGAAGGAATTGTGTGGAGCATTTTAATCTTAGGTACTTTCTTCTATAATAAACCAAGATTGACGCTGATTATTGTAAAACTTTCTACGACTGAATTTTACGCGATTAATTTAACAAATAATTAACTAGGTAGTATATAATGGTACACACCTGTACCATGTACGGATGTACCTACATCGACAGCGACAAACAACAAGGATTTAAGTTTTCTTAGATTTGCCCTTGACGCGAGGCATAACATAATATCAGGGGCCCATCTCACAAATTGACCTAGGCCTAAACCAAACTCTATGCTTGGATTATGGGTACTAAACAACGATAAATATTCTTATATAGTGAAATACATACATAAATACATAGAAAACATCCATGACTTGGGAACAAATACTCGCATTCATCACTAGACCCCGCTATCGGAGGTGCAAAATGGTAGCTGTCAAGTTCTTAGGGATGGGTAAAAATATTCATGATGTCGATATCGATATTCTTACTTTATCTGTACAATTAGTTTTATATATGTACCTATACCATTTTTTAGATTTTTTGGAATCCATGATAATCATTGTCATCAGAAATGTAAATAAAAATAAATAGTGTTCAGATATATTGGGTTTATTGTTGAATAAATTCATCGTGACTGCACTAGATTATTGCAGAGAAACTGAAAAAAAAAACTTATCGTTCATTGACAATACGATATCCCTTTAAGAGACATTTATTAATTATTTAATTTTTAATTTATATATGAATGGTTCGTGCTATGAAGATAACGATAATTTGTTAGTAATGATGAAATATTGAAGAATTTTATTTATAAAATGAAAAATGTTTAACACATTCATTTTGTAATTATATAGTCCTGTATTATAAAATAAACACGTTTAATTAAAGTCCTAGACTCTCATTATGGCAAAGAAAAATTATCGACATATAGCTATAATTATCGACATATAGCTAGTATTTCAAAATAATTTTTACCCATCCCTAAGAACTTGACAGCTACCATTTTGCACCTCCGATAGCGGGGTCTATTCATCACACACATATTTGCCCATATACCATATGGATTCGGATTCGAACCAGGAACCGCTAGCTTGGTAGGCAGGGTCACTACCAACTAGGCTGGCCTCGGTGTCAAATATATTATAATGTATATAATGTGGAATTGTAATGTGTTAAATGTATTATAGATGGTAAATAAACGATTATATAATAACAATAATATTTATTTTACATTTTGTTTTGTTACAACACGTGCATATTGCGTGTGACAGGGTAAGGGCCTTGGTCACTCTGGCCCGCCACCCGCGGCGGGTAGTGGCCCGTCGCCCGCAGTGTCTATATGCAGTGTACGTGAATGTTCGAAGTCCATCCGCTGCCCGCGACCGATGCCCGCCTAATGTTGCCAGTCTACATTGCAAGAACTCGACTCATATTTACGGAACTCTGGGCTTAAAAGACTTCAGTCTTTTTAGTCGTAAGTCGAGTCCTTTTTCGAATCTTATTGACTCCTGTGATCATAACTCAAGTTTTAGAAAAGACTCGAGTCCTACAATGAAGACTCACTTTTGAAGTATCTATGTAATTATATGAAAGATACCTAATGAAATTGATACAATGTCGTGTTCCAGAAAGGGTTGACAAAAAAACATGACATTCATATTTCTTATTGGATTAAGCAAGATCGGACCAGGCAAGAAACATTTCTGGCATTCATACTTCATACAGTTTAAATTCGTTCCAATAATAACTACGTAACAAAGACCTTAAGCGTAAACAAAACACTTTAGTCTTTATAGAAGACTAGTCTCTATAGAAGACTATAGAAGATTATAGAAGACTAAAGAAGTCTATAGAAGACTATAGAAGACTATAGAAGACTATAGAAGACTATAGAAGACTATAGAAGACTATAGAAGACTATAGAAGACTATAGAAGACTATAGAAGACTATAGAAGTCTATAGAAGACTATAGAAGACTATAGAAGACTATAGAAGACTATAGAAGACTATAGAAGACTATAGAAGACTATAGAAGACTATAGAAGACTATAGAAGACTATAGAAGACTATAGAAGACTATAGAAGACTATAGAAGACTATAGAAGACTATAGAAGACTATAGAAGACTATAGAAGACTTAAATCCCTCCTATTTAAGTTTAAAACAAATCGAGCTTCAATGAAATGACTACTGTCTAAAGAACTAATCATCAATCACCCGCTGTCCGCGGCGACCAGCGTCTAACACCAGCCCGTCCCCGATAATTGTCGTCGATGCCCGTGGCCAGGTCAGAGCGACAAAGTACTTGCACGGGCGGCGGCTTCGCCGAAATCAAAGACGTTTCCCTTCTGTAGGGATGTAACACTGTGCCTAAAGGCTGCGATGACAAACTAAGCGGCGCTCAATAGGTTACTGAATGCATCTTTATTGCAGCGTCGTTTTGTTTTCACTTATTCCGTAGGTAATAATAAAATAAAATAAATGAATATCAGGGGATAATGTCACACCAATTGACCAAGTCCCAAACTAGGGTCTAGTTTTGTACTATGGGTACTAAACAACGATATAAATACTTATATAGAGAAATATATACTTAAATACATAAGTAAACATCCATGACTCAGGAACAAATATTCGCGCTCATTACACAAATATCTGCCCTTACCGGGATTTAAGCCCAGGACCGCTAGCTTCGTAGGCAGGGTCACTACCAATTACGCCAGCGCGTCGTAATAATAGAGCAAACTTTAAAACCCACTTTACATAGTTCTTGAAGTCCCGTCCCACGACTTAATTTTGCAATTTTGCATTTGACTGGTGGGGTTCCCAAAATTCCAGGTGCAAAATATTAGTTAATAATATTAAACCATGCCTTAACTTGAAAATGTTTTGTGACACTCTGATCAGAACAAAACAATTGTTTACAGTTGGCTTAGTTCACTAAATTACTCCGAAACAGAACATTTAATTACCGCATAAACGTCAAATTAAACCATTCTCTATTTCCTAATTCTGGTAATAATTTTATTGCACCCGCACACACACGCACACACTCGCACACTCACATGCACACGTAAACACACGCCTTCTCACACCCGTACACAAACTTCACACCTGTTTTACTTTGCATCATCCCATAATTCTAATTCCTTATTAATCTTGTTTGTTTTGTTTTTTAATTTATTTCTAGTTTTGCAAATAAAATTTTAAAATTGTATAATTCTTTAACGCTATAATCTTAATGTAAAACGGTAATCTAAAATTAGTCATTCTGCGAGACAGGCTTAGCTTAGTGCAGATGACTGGGTAAACAAATTGTTAAATTATCACACAGTGCAGTTCATAGACAACATTTTATAAGTACTAAGGTCTTATTTAAGTTTCAACTAGCCACCTTAAGCCACTGTTTCAATAAATATATTTCATATTTCATATTTCATATTTCACTTGAGAATCTGGCATTTTAAAAATCTGGTAATTCGGGAATAACCAGTTGTAAACACAATGGCATCTAGGCTAGCTCTATGGCGGATTACAGAGACCAATCTCGAGGAACGGTAGCCCTCAGCCCTCTTCGGAGATAAACCCCATCTGAGCCCTCTCCCGTCCACGAATAAACATTGCGGGCTGAGGCGACGCCTCGTCAGAACAGACGATTGCCGAATGAGGACTAATCCTACTGCAAATAGCTTCGATGTCCATTACAAGACCAGTTAGCTGCTCTATTTTGTAATAATGAAACTATAATCAATCTAATGAGACTACTTTTACCATTTTATTCTGCGCTACCTGATCTCAGTTCCGAAGGAATATTGTATTACTGTTTTTAAACCCCATTTGTGGCATCACATTTTTATCTTCCCTCTCTTCTTTAAGTTTTTTAATAAAAGACAGATTTAAATATTTTTTGAGGTTTCAGTTTGATTCACTTCTTACTTAGTTTTGAACCGGGCACATGAAATTGGATTTCACCTCGCCGTCAGAGTCGTTTATTCGGCTTTTTGCCCCGGCTTTGAGGGGATATTGCGTGGGAATCTATTCAGGTGGCGATTTTACATACCTTAGTTCTGTCAATATTGGTTTTAACTTATTATCTTTTTACAACAGAAATTAGTTGATTTTTGAAAGATATTTACCGACGTGTGGTAGCCGGGGTTGATCTCAGGTTGTCCAGGAGGACTACATAGGTTGATTGACCACATCGCATATTGACTAAGTCGCAAAATGCCCACATCATTATTTGACCACATCGCATAATGACTACGTCGCAAAATGCCCACATCTTTATTTGACTACATCGCATAATGACTACGTCGCTAAATGCCCAGATCTTTATTTGACCACATCGCTTATTGACTAGGTCGCAAAATGACCACATCTTTATTTGACCACATCGCATAATGGCTAGGTCGCAAAATGACTAGATAGCTTATTTGTCTAGTTTGTGTTTTGTTCTATAAATGTACAGTCAAATGAAACTACATGAGTTTGGTTTGTTTTTTTAATGAATTACCATTTCGTAACTTAGAACCTAAAATTATTATTTAAACTAAAATAGTTTCTTATTCTAAATTTAAACTAAAATTCTTCTTATTTTCCGTTTTTTGTTCGCCGTATAATTCTGGAGTAATTTTTTTACTGTTTCGTAAATCTAGCATTATTTATTAGTAATAAATTATTACTTAAGCATATATTTGATTCTAGATATATTTTGAAGAAACTCGTACGCTGTTATTTCTTTACGTGTAACTTTTTTCAACTCGTGTTTCATTTTCCTGTCTAAAATGATATCATTCTTTTTTCTGTTTACTTTTTGAAAAAAAAAACCACGAACGAGCATATCTTGATAGCGAGCTTCTGTTTTTAGTTTATACATAAACTTTATCAGAGTCGGCCTTTGCTCGAGATTAATAAACTAACATTCGAGATGAAGATGTCAACTCCATATAAATTGTATTTGTTTCACCATATCTCCCATGTCATTTCATCTCTAGTGGTTCGAGATTAGGGGCCAAGTTTGAATTACATTAAAAAAAAAAAGCAGTGACATAGTTTTTAGTCTGTGTATCTTTTAGCAATAATACACCAATATTTTACGACACAAAATAGTGTGTTCTGATTGGTTGATTTCAATTTTTCATTTTAAGGAGCTATGACACAAAAATTGATTGATTGATTTTCATTGGTTCTTAAAGTTGGACAACAATGTTCTCGACCAATCAGCAAACATGCCGACAAAAACATTCTTGGTTTGTCCTTATAAGTGACGTTTTGTGACCCCAAACAAGACCATCCATGGCCATATTTCCGAGCAGTGTTGTGAAAGTTAGTATTTTACACTTGACTGTACTGGTGTTATGCGATGTAGTCGATCAACCTATCTAGTCATTTTGCGACCTAGCCATTATGCGATGTGGTCAAATAAAGATGTGGTCATTTTGCGACCTAGTCAATAAGCGATGTGGTCAAATAAAGATCTGGGCATTTAGCGACGTAGTCATTATGCGATGTAGTCAAATAAAGATGTGGGCATTTTGCGACGTAGTCATTATGCGATGTGGTCAAATAAAGATGTGGGCATTTTGCGACTTAGTCATTATGCGATGTGGTCAATCAACCTATGTAGTTATTTTGCGACCAGGACAACCTGAGATCAACCCGGTAGCCGGCTTAGAATTGTGCCACTCCATATCTTCCCGTGGATGTCGTAAGAGGCGACTAAGGGAATAAAGGCTTGTAGTACTGTTAGGCGATGGGCTTGCTACCTGTCACTAATATACACTGTTAAACATCTTAGCCTAATTGTGCAAATTGTGGTTACAGAGTTATCAACAAGTTTTTAGAGTTGTTGGTAATTCTGTAGCTCTGCCTACCCCACTCTGGGAATGAAGGCGTGAAGGTATGTATGTATGTATGTGTATTTAGTAAAAACGAAAAATTATATAATTTTTAGGGTTCCGTGCCCAAAAGGGTGCCAGCGGGACCTTATTATTCTAAGCCCCTACTGCCCAACCGTCCGTCCGTATGTCTCTCAGCGAGCTGTATCTGATGAACTATAATACCTAGACGCATGATATTTGTATTCAATCCGCCGATAAAAACACATACTGAAAAAAGCAGTATCTATTACGGTTTCAAAAGATAGAGCTCTTTAAAGTTAGGACGGACGGGCATATGGGCAGCGAAGGCATATCAATCCTTTTAAGCCCGTAGTCCTACTGCGTTGTCCTGTCCAAGTGTCCAATGCTATATATACAGGGTGGAAAGTTGAGATGGGGCATTAAGGGCAGCTACCAGAACCCGTGCTGTCACGCGAAAATGATCTTAGGAGACCTCACCCAACTTTTTGAGTGATGACAATCGACATTCACAGATTTTTGATAAAAGGTAGTCAGCGAGAAAATCGTCAGAAATTAATAAAAAAAAAAAATGCCAATCGATCCCATTTCTCATAAGGACTAAAACATTATTTGAGACCAACTGAGGTTAGAGTACTAGAACACTCACAAATCAAAGAAAAAGTTTTCCATACATTTAGTAGGGCAAAAACAAAGTAGAATTTCTGGTAGCTGCCCTTAATGCCCCATCTCAACTTTCCACCCTGTATACAGGGTGCCTCTGACCTTGGGGCTTTAAATACATAGATCAATTCTACTCCTGAAACTAAACTTCTTTTGTTCTGTAAGTTGTTAAAAATATGTTCAGTATAAATTTATTTTTTATCATACAAGTTAAATCTAATTTTCAATGTACGCGATCCAATTCTCCATTTTCCTTTAGCCTTCGTACCAAGGTAATGTCGCCCCCGTACCATGAGATAGTGATTACATGGCCAGTATGTAATACACTGATTTTACAATTAGACTTTAACATCAATTAGTTATCTAAATTTAAGTTATTTTTTCATGTTGCAGAACAAAAGTAGTTCAGTTTAGCGAGTAGAATCGATCGTTGAAATTAAAGCCCCAAGGTCAGAGACACACTGTATATATCTAGCTCCTATTTCTGGGTCATATTAATGTCATATGGCAGAACGTACCTACCCTTTTATTTCTCCAAAATATAATTTTATATTTTTTACTAAAACTAAAAAGTAACTTTAGTTTTTGGTTTACTGTTTGTACTAAAAAGGTAGTAAATATTTTCAAAGAGATAAAATGGTTGTGTTTTGTCGAACTATGTAGAAAAGTGACCACTTTCTTTGCTCGTTTTTTCCCTGTCAATTATTATTTCAAGTTGGATATGAAATAGTAGAAAAAAGGTAGTGCATTTTGGTATTTTCAAAACATTAAATACCTCCATTGGTCCTTGGGGTCTGACGCTTACGAAATAAGGATGTGTGAGATAAAATAATTCGCATAAGGAAAATTGAATATGAAATTTTTTGGTAATTTTATCACAAGGCCTTTGTCAGAAGACATCATAATGCTATTCGTACAAATGGTCGAGATGTAAGGAAAACCGTAAAAAGGGACCTTTAGCACCCGCAAAACCCTCAGCACACCCCTCTACCCTTTTAGTATGTTCAACAACACAATTTTAGGTATTACTGAGCTAATTTTAAAACTAAACGAATAATTTTCCCGGAAATAAGAATCAATCGAAGATACGTCTCCACGGGAACAGTCCACTTTTTGTATCTTGTTGCTGGTGTCGATAGCTTATGATATAAGCAATCTTTGAGTCGTGAATAGAGCTGGTGATTCTATACATAGAGCTAGTGTCCCGGAAGTGAAATTCTGTCTGAGCGCAATTCCAATATTAGACGAGCTTGTGTAGTCATTTTGACGCTGTCATAGACATTCAGTGGCAGTGAAAATATTCATATCGTATTTTATAATAACAAAAATATTAGTTTTTTAAGGTATCTCAAGTTGCACCATCGACCAAACAAAAAAAATCTCATCAAGTAATAATCTCAGATAGTAAAATCCTGATTTATTTTTTGTCACGCCTAAATATTAATTTTCATTAGTAGTCGTATCAGATCAGGTGTGAAGGAGCCATGCCCAAAAATTGTGAATCAAAAAGTATCACACAGCTAAAGAGAGTTTAAATGGACGGCGACAGCTGAGCAGCACTTAGTTAATGTCGCGGTACTGTTTCCACGACGACACATAATAAGTGTCTAAAACAAGTGTCCCCGTGGAGACGCGTACCTTACAACTGACAATCGGGTACCAGTTCATCTTCACTGATATAGCGGGATAACTCTTGTTCGCCATCAACTTGGTAATTACTCTCCACAAATGGTTTGCCGCGTTGACATAAGGGGGGACAGGCCCCCCAGGCATGCTGCGATACCACCATCATCGGCTGGATATCCTGCAACAAAAGAAAACGCATTGGCGACGATTACATACACAGCCAAGTTATAATTGATCGGCAATAGCAAGTGAGTAAAACACGACAGTAATTTGCCCAATATCGACCCGTTGTGACACTAAGTTATCATTCCAGTGGACTATGGCTGCAAGGCCGCTAGGACTTCACAAAGCAAATGTTGCGGCACTGTTTCCACGACGACACCCAATCTATATTCTGAGTATTTCTAAAACAAAGTGTCCCCGTGGAGACGTACCTTTAATAGTGAGTATAGAGTACCCGGTCATCTGCTCTAGCACAGTGAGGTTCTTCGGTTTCGGCTTCTGTCAGGATAAAGGTATCTACACATGGTTTTGTCGCCCGGCGTGGGCGTAAGCCAGTCGCTACCTCACAGGCACGCCGCGTCAGCACAGTTGGCTGGTTGCACTGCAACAAGAAAAACTGCATTGGATGACTATTACACATACTCAACGCTAAAAACCTCGGGTAGCAAAATAGATTATTGCGAGATAATAGAAACACGACAACTTAATTGCCTAATAGACCCGTCGTTACAGCATGTTATCACATCAGTGTCTCCTTTTTTAGGGTTCCCTAGTTAAACTAGTTACCATTATAGTTTCGCTATGTCAGTCCGTCCGTCTGCAGCTTAGCTCACACTCTTAGTTCTAGACAGTTGTTATTTGGCATGAATACATATAAGACACTCCCATACCAGACGGGAGAGAAAAAACATCCCTACATTACGTGTTTTTTCAAGATTTTATTTTACCATTTTGTCGGCGTGACTAACAAAATGGTAAAATAAAATCTTGAAAAAACAAGAAATGTACCTAGGGATGTTTTTTTCTCTCCCTTCTGGAGTGGGAGTGTCTTTGGATAGTTCTTTAAAAAATATTGCGGGTTTGTTCGGTATTTTTCGATTAAGGGATTAATTTGCGAAATAGGTACCTATTCATATTTAAAGTGCTAACCAACACTACAAATACTAAAAATCTGAAAAATATGTTAACTGAAATCACATATTATTATAACGAATATTAAAGAAAAACTATCACGAATACGTAGACTTGATTGGTTCCTGAGATACAAGTTACGACTAAAGTGATTATACCTACTAAAATCATCTAAGGCAGCACCAAATAACTTTAAATAAAGAAATAGTTCATACTTATTGTTTTTTAGATAGTTTTTGTGTTACGGCTTCGGAACCCTACACTGAGCATGGTCAGACATGCTCTTGGCCGGTTTTTATCCTAAAATCAGACTAACGTACTCGCTTGGTTCAGTCGTCTTGCGCCCAGTTAAGCTTGGCGTCGCAGCACCTAGCTTGCATCTCTATCAGCTGTATACCTTAGGGTATGAAATATACCTACCCATCCATAGTCGCAGCGTTATACTTAATATAGTAGGTATGCGCAATGACCTGCTGTACACAAGACCTTTGCATTAGCGCGCTATATACGGGACGGCATAATAGTGCTTAATGGCGGTTAAGAACACTTCTTACCTTTAGTATTTAGTCGTCTGTTGGTCGCAAAGCCGTAAGGATACCCGAAGTGTGCCATCAAAAAGTGCCGATATAATACCCTAATGATTCCAAAAAAAGCTTTTGTCTTTCCACCGGTAACCTAATTTAATTTATGAAATATAACACGCCGAAAAAGTGTAAAGAATGTATTAAACCAATTTAATTTTCAATAAATATCATAAATGATTGACATCAACTGTCAAGTATTCCCACATCTCGTTCTCTCACGCGAGTTAGATAAAAATAGGCGTGACGATAAAATAGAAAAAAAAATACCTTTTTAGCTATTTGTAGCCAAATGACAAAAAACTGAACTCTTGAATTTTTTTAGCTTTCCTGGTACAAGGTATTTTGAGAAAAAATTGCCGCAAGTCAATTTCTGGCAGGATTATGCAGCCCGTAGTTAAGTAGCCACCTTTAGAGTCTATTATTATTTTGAACAAATCGTTAAACCAAACTCAAAACACGTTTGCGGCTAATCAGAACAGATTTGCAGCGAAACGTTCGTTGCTTAGAGACACTCAACCGCTCATTATTACGCACTACACAGATTTAGTTGCCGATTTTAGACTCGAAAGGGTGCGCCGCTTACAGGAGCCTATCTGAACGCGACCCAATATATTTCCATTCTTTTATATTTTGTCACAACCGTAAACCACCACCCAATCAGTTCGGTATAAACCTAGAGACTAGTGTACTTACTCAGGTGTTCTTAACGCTGGTTCTTCGTGAAAGTCGTAAAACATAATAATCCTTAAAAAAATTAAAACTTACTTAGGATTTTCGCAAGCATGTTTATTACTATCGTCTTCTTCTAAATTAGAAACAGGGCTCTTGCTAGTGTGGCGTTAGGGATGAAACTGAATGTTTCACTCAAGTTCAGTTATTATATCTTCATAATCAGTTACTGTCAAGAATATCATCGAGCGACACTTCAATCGGCTTCTTGCGTCCTATACAGCCAAATGGGTTCCTTTCTCGGCACATCGGGACTTTGGCAGGGTCGCACACTTTCACCGGGTCTTTTATAGACTCGCATTCAATCGCCACGTCGTGCTCACAGCGGCTCAGAAAGTTGGTCGTCCCTAACGGCGAGTGCTGCTGGTCCTGCATACCGTTGCGCTTGAACGCTGAAACGGGTAGCATGCGTACCTGCAAACGACCAGACACTCCCGTTTAATCTCGCTCTACTAATCTCAAATCGTATCTCGTTCCATTACAATCACAATCAAATAACTAGCGCAAAATAATACGTGTGATGCAAACCGAATCACTAAACTTGGCCCTGTAAAATTAATTTGAAAAAATCCTTGCGTTCTCGCAAGATTAGTCAAGTGCTATTATTTACTTCAATGCTCTGTTGAATACGGTAATTACAAGTATTTTTTACGATGCCCTTTAATTTCTTAAGCTATTTACGCACCAGCATATTTATCGCTTCAGAACATGCAGTTTCTTCATTGGTGATATGGGTATTACTTTCGGGTAGTTGCCCCACCATGCGTTTTTCCAACTTTTGCAAATATGTGATATCCCACCGCTCTTGAAATGTTGATCCTGGAGCCCATTTCTCTTAAGGGCAGATGAAGGTAAAATATGCACCTGCCGAAGGTGACTTGATGGTTATTCAGGTATTTTTCACCGGCAGCATACATTGTGGGTCCATATTTATTTAAAGTTTTTTATCTTTCTTTTTTCTGATAGGATACACTTCCTGAGTTATTTTTGGAAATATTGCGCGTAATGGATTGACTTCAGTGCATACGGAAGATCCATTATAGCATTCATGTGCGCAAAGGTACCGAATCGCTCCCCTATACCCATGGATCTGATCTTGCATCCCGTTACACCGGTATGCAGAGATCGGAATACTACCGTGAATCGTTGGAACGTACCGTTCCTGAAACCATCCACAAATATAATAACTACAATATAACCGTCGTTGGTTTCAGTATACGGTAGTATTTTCGGCAATTCTACAAAATCTACAATAAAATATTTAAAAAAAATACGTACAATACGACCATCTTCATACCGATAGCACGGTATGACGTATTTTGTCTTGGGTGGTGGTGGGCATGGGCTAAAACAGCGGAATGTTTTGGGACGTGGCCGAGGGTAGCAAATCTCGCAACACTCTTCTTTTTGCGGTCTCGGACAACGTTCATGGTCGACGTGCGTCGTCCTCTGTGGCGCTGTTTCAGGAGGTTTCTCGACGCAGTACACTTTCCGGCAGGGAGGGAGACGGGGGCAACAGGGGGCAGGAGGAGGAAGGCTTTCATAGCATTTCATTGGTGCTACTAACACCGGTTTGACAGAGTAATCACTACAATCCTCTATATAACAGCACTCCATGATTTTATTTTATAATATCTTCAAGTTTTGATCTTTTTATATTTTATATCATGTTACACATATACTTAAATTTTTTGATTCGGATGCCTTTTATATTTTAAAACATGTTAAATTAATACTTTTTTAATTTTGTAGAGTTTTCCGAAACAGTTTGCAGTCTATTTCGATTTGTCACTTTTAAATGAATTCTTATGTATCATAAAACAGAAATTATCATTTTTCCTTAACTGCCAGTACTTTTATCCAAAAATACTATAAACTGTTTGCACAGAACCTTTATTATCATAGAAATAGGAAAGCATAGATCCCGTGTAGCCAACTTTCAAGCGTACCACCTTTTTCTTTTGTGTACAACACAGCTTTGTAGCCAATGCTCGTTGGTCAACGCCGGACATGTGAACCTTACTAAATTAAAGACGACTGGATAGAGTAAGCATTTAGTCGGAAAAAATTTAAGAAGAGGTGTCACTTAATTTAGTCGGATTACTGTTGTTGTTCGCTATCTGATCCCCCATCAGTTGGAATTTCAAAATTATACGCAGGAAATATATTAATTCGACTAGTTAATAGTGTAATATTAAGATATAGTTTAAGTGCAATGGCATGTGTGTTTCGTGGGTGCAAATCCCGAATGGGAAACAAAGAAAATGATGCTCAAAATATAAGCTTTCACAGGAGAGTGATGACTTACAATAAATCTGTTGAATTTCGTCCATAATGCGGCCGTTTTGCAAGTATAACAAGAAACATTATCATGGTATTACGTCTTGTAATGAATACAAAGGCATTATGTGCAACAAATGTGCATTTTTTACGCATTTTTTGATTTTCTTTCGGAAGTAAACAATGGTGCTTCCAAAATTAATATTGATTAAGTACATGAGTGAATATGGGTATGGGTAGGTATGTGTTTAAATATCAAATTATGAAAACATTTTGAGTTAAATAGCGATCCCGAATAGTTAAAAGGACGATGTTTCAAATATCGAAAGTATTTGTTAGGTATGTATTTGAATGGCGAAAGTTAAAACATATACATTTTGTTATGTTAAATGTTTAGTATTTTTTCGTTGCGAGGGTTTTAGACATAGGCATGGCATTTATCATAGATATTTGGATCGTTCGTTATTTCAATGTTCAATATTTAAACATCGCTGTTTTAATTTAATATATATTTTTATTATATTAATAAGTGCGTACATATTTATCAATCGGTAAAAGAGCCTACTATGTTCGGTATTAATGAATTGTATTATTTCAGATTTATAAAAACCTCGGCAGGCAGAGAGGTATTATGGGTAAAATTTGTTGGGAGCGGTCATCGAGACTGGAATTGGACACTCCGAAAAAGTAACAGATTATGTTCTGCCGAGCCGATTGACGTGTTATTCGCTCTTATTGAATTGACATAAAGCTTTTTCCGTACGCGATTTGCCGAAACGGCGTCGACTGGTTTGGGGAGACCCTTAGTGAACTTTTAAAACCTGTTGGTTTAGGTTCTGGACAACTAACAAAACACTCGTCACTCTAAGCACCGGCGCTAAGTAATGAAATGATCAAACGAAACTAATCTCTTCGCAGTTTTCTCACTCGCACGCGCCGGCAAAATATATCTAGTTTTGTTTTGGTTTCACCGCTGCCACGCGCCGCCCGATACTTGTCGTTTCAAACTTGTCTGATCCTGTTTTTCGCGCCGCGCCGCGGTGCCGTGCGGGAAATAGTAGCATTGGATTAACCCCTTGTATGCTTAGGCACGGATCCGTGCCAGTTCATGAACTGCGAAAGCACGGATCCGTTCCAATCCCCTGCGTGCCTATCCGAATTTTATTTTGAATCTTCTTATATAGCAACGTAGGTCTAAAATCGATTGTAGGTCAAGCCAATAAAGTGTAGAAATTTTCAAAAAATCGCTCCTATCATAAAAATATTCAGTATGGCCGTCATTCCTCTAGGATTGACGTCACGTGACCGATCACGTGACCGCGTCGCCGCACTGGGCCGTCAAATTCTGAAACGGCTCCCGCATACGAGGGGTTAACGATTAACGGACTTCTGCATATTAACGGAAGTTAACGTGTCCGTTTTTAAAAGTTAACTTAAAAGTTAATCTGTTAATCAAAATGTTAACTTCGTTAATTAACGATTAACGGATTAACGAGTTAATGCCCAGCTATGCTTATAGTGATGTACAACCTTTCGGTGCTTCACGATTCTAATCGATTCTTAGGTAAATTATTTTTGTTGGTATAATATTTCTGTATGTAAAACATAATTTAGGTTACAAATTACAGGTTTCCAAGTAATCCAAACTTCAAAGAGAAATGGATGGAAGCGATCGGGTAGGTAAAGAAATTGGTTTCCAACAAAAAATAGTCGATTTTTTTATCAGCTATAACAAAATGATAAGCCATATTCAGATTCCTTACACTTAATTCAACGGCGTCAAATCCGGTAGTTCTAATTTTTTTGCAGACTGTTTAAAAATATTTACGGTACTTACGAATTAAGTGAGGCATGCTTTCTTCCTTTTACAGTTACGGTATAATTTCGGCAGCCTCGGAAAACACAAGACGGCATTTTTTATGAAATATATTTGTTACTTTTTCGGTTGTAAAATTTAATTGTCTTTGATGCGTGCGTGTCAGCGGCTGCGGCGCAAACTAAACAATAGGCAGGTAAATTACCTTTCTTTTTAAGGAACGTTTTTGCGCGCAGATGACGTATATTAATATAAAATATCATTGTACCGCACTGGATTTTTAGCTCGGACCTCTATGTCGCACGTATTCCCTATTTTGCAGCCATACTTATTAACTTTTTTTAAACTCGACAACCGGAACTACTGATTTTTCGCAGACAGGATATATCACATATGATCAATGATCATTGATCATATATGATCTTCATTTTGGTACAAAATTTATTCTATAAACAGACCGGCGCAAATTATTAGTAAGTACCATCTTCCTGTTTATACCTGCCTACCCAATAGTTATGAAGTTATGATGGGGAAAAAAGTCAACCTAAATATTGCATATTCTATAGCATTCTTACTTTCGATTAGTATGTAATTGGTTTAAAACACAAGTTATGAACCGTTGCATACATAACTTTTTCTGCAACCTTAAAATGATAATGACAATAAAAACCATCGCTAACTTTTCTCGTATACTAACTTTACTCGGTTTTTGAGCCAGAACAAATTAATTGACAGCAAAGTCATTTTTATTATTGGCATTTGGCACAGAGCACACAACCGTGCCCCTACTAGAGACGGTATGCTCCAAACTTTCCATACAAATCAAGCGTGTCAGTGGGCGTCACCGTTTACTCACACTAGTACACGCACTACTACTTAAATGATGTATCCGTATTGTCTTAGATGTCAATTATTCATAATACCTTTAGGCATGCATTACCAACTATGTGCCAAAATAATAGAAATCATTTTATTGGGGTTGTTTATTAAAATCAAGATTAATTGAAAACTTGAACTTTAAACTTTTTACAATAACTTCGTATTAATAAATTGGAGTTGCGTTTTTTGTAAGGTAGTTCAGTCTGATGTCCACATATTTATAAACTGATTGATTTCACAAACATCATTTAGCAAACCGCTTTTCTTTCCGAAACTGTACATATTTCAGGATTTCTATGAAACTAACCAACCTAAAGCGTTTTGACACGATAGTCCTGAAAAAAATCCTGAAATATTTTCAGTTCCGGAAAAAAGCAGTTTACCAAATTATATGTTTATATGAAATGAATCAGTTTGTGAAAGTTTTACCTCGTTAAAAACAGGATGGAGTTTCATTGTTGGAATAGCATCTTTAGATAGCTATGTTCTGGTACTCCTTTTCGTGGTACTTCCAGCCTCGAAATGGTCTGAGCAAATCGTACAATGTTTCTGAGGAAGCTAGTTTAACTTTTCCGTCGCTAATATCCATTTATCGTTAATGTAAGCATCATTAGGAAACCTAAAAGGAACACTTATTAAAGGTAAATTAATATTAAATTAACAATTTTAAATGGAATAAAAATGCATTGATACTTTATGGACATCGATGCACTCTATCGATATGACGCCATACACCGCTACACTTCACTAACGCATTTACTGGCGTCACTGGCTGGTTAGATTGCTTACGGCGCGGTGGAGGTTTTGTGTTCCAAGATAACCTCAAATCGCAATTTTCAAATAACCAAAAATTAATTTTAAATAGTCAATTGTGATATGATACGACAGAATTTTGTTTATTCACGTTTTTACTTTGGGTATTACACCATATCAATATGGTCTTATGAATGCGAATGTCTATGGGTCACAGTTTCCACTTACCATCAGGTGGCCTGTGTGCTCGTTTGCCTTCCTATGATATAAAAAAAAAAAAAAAAAAAAAAAAAAAAAAAAAAAAAAAAAAAAAAAAAACAACGTCCAAATAGACACTGACGGCCTTTACCTCCATCAATTGCGCAACTGCGAAGCACGAATATTGTCTTCACTGCCGTCTCTAGTGGCTCGCGGTGACGATTCAGTGCTCTGTGGCATTTGGTTAATAGTTTGTGAATTTTATTATAATGTAAATGTTACCAAATACCATGCAAATTTTAATACTTACTAAAACAGCTCTGATAAATTTATCACAAATGTTGGAATGCCAAAGGAAACACGATTTTGCTGATATCCATATTCAACGTAACCATGGTAACCAAATAACAAATCAATTATTAATCATCATAACCATCTATTTATAGCAATAAAAAAAAAAAACAGAGACCCTACTTTTTTTGATATAAGAACCGACATATTGGTTTTTCCCGAATAAAATGTACCCAATGTCGCCCGGATCATAATTATGAATCAATTGACATCTAATGCGTTAAAATCGGATGGGTAGTTTAGGCGCAAAATGCGAAGTCAACATTTTAACACATTCCCTTAGGGCGCGGTCATCTTTCATCCTCTGCGGAAATGATGAACGGAATCGGCAAGTAAAAGGCATTAAATCTGTCTGGAACGTTCGATTTGCATTGGGAAAATTGCATTTTCGAGTCGTCGGCGACAAGGAAGCGACGCCTGCAAATATTTGCGAATGTCTGCGAAAGCTTTGCTTTGGAATTTTTTCTCCGGGCTCGCTTGTGTACCGCAGGAACTAACGTGGCCTTAGGACGGTGGTGGCCTCAGCAAAAATACGTCTGCTTGATCCATAACGTGCATGGACGTAGTTTAATAAAGAAACAGGGCGGTTATTAAGATTTTCAGCGAATGTTTGTTTGTTAAGTGTTATGTGTAAAGTAGACAGGTTCGAATATTTCGATACCAACTGTAAGCATATACAGGGTGTCTGGAAAACCTTCGGAGAAATTTTAACTGTAGATAGGGTGGATGATTTGGATCATCCCTATATTGGTAACTTTTGTTTAAGTTAATATTTGACTGAGTTACAGACAGATTTATCATCGACTTTCCTGACGATGCTCTCAGTGTGCCCCGTCTTAACTGATTCATTCATAATATCGTCGGTGATACTGCAAAACCGCGTAAGTAACAAATTTATGATAGAGCAAAATAAACCTTACGGTCTTATTAAAAAGGTGCATTTTGCTCCTTATTTAAAATGTCACTTACGCGGTTTTGCAGTTTCACCGACGATATGTGTCACAACGTAATTTAAATAAACAAGTTGTTCCTTATGAACAATGTTTCCAATCATGGTCAAAAGCTCCATGGAGTTTAGAAAACTGACACATTATCCTGTAATGTGAATGAAAAGACGGTGTCTGATAAGGGCTATTATGTGAAATAATCTAAAACTGAAACTTACGATTATGATTTTTACTCACACTTTTCTCACACTCACACGGCTAAAATAGCACTTGCACTCGTAGGCACATTACTTCTTTTACGAGATCATGAATCATGGCTGTATTTCATTGATTTGTACCACTATCAGGGCTTCCGACGAATAAAAAACACAATAATTAATTATTGACAATTTGACATTATTATCTTTTTAAATCTTGGACCATTAAAACTCTTTATGAAAAGAGTTTTAGGTTTCATTTGTAAACAAAAAATCCTACCTACACGTTACGTTTTATCAAAATTACATTTAAAGCTGGCATCATACATGTTGTTGCTAGATATTCGTATCATAGAAGAAAGAGAAAAATAGGATCGCTTTGTAAGAAGAGGTCGACGTGATTACACTCTGTGGTAAAAACCCTTAAAAGAAAAAGGCCACTAAAGCCGGCTACTCACACACCTGCTGCAGGGGCAATATGGGAATTGGACCCTTGATTGCCTCCTTAATTGTGATGTGTGTAGGCAAGCAGGAGCAATTTTTAGATTGGGCCTGCGGCAGGGCGGCAGGGGCGTAAGACCTTCCTAGCTCCCTAGATTGTGTCTACCGCCCTACAAGGTTGCTGCGTGTGTAGTAGGATTGGGGCAATTCCAGTCAGTTCATTGGTGACAACCGAGCGGAGTGGACAAAAATGGAAAAAATGGTGTTACCATAGCCAGGAGCTCTTCAAAAGAATCAATATCCATTCGCAAAAAGTTTCTAAGATCATCTACTTCCAATTCTTTCATAATATTCATGTGGCACAATTTGCTTCGTTTCTGCAACCAATTCTTCACCCAATATCTTCTCTTCCTTTTTTTTTTGGTAGCACCACAGAAAGTGCCAAGGCAATACCAATCCTCTGGTGTTTCGACAATACAGGAGGCTTTCTCGTGGACGTGCGTTCAGCGGGACTATCAGTTACACACTGAACGGCAGGCTAGTGTGTAGAGAACAGCCTAAAATTGGTCCAACCGCCGTGCGACCGGTATTGCCCCTGCAGCAGGTGTGTGAGTAGCCGGCTTAAGGAACACCCAGAAAATATAAAACGTGGACTACAATCACAATCAGTCAAGGAAGCGATGTCACAAGCGAAGCGATGTTTGGTTTGGGGTTTGTTTTGTTTACTTGCATGTGATGTGACTTCACATCACACTCACAGGTTATAAAGTATTTCTAACATCACATAGCGTTTTTGCCACAGATTAAATTTCAAAAAAAATCCTTATTATTTCGTGTAATTTCCAAAAAAAAAAAAATAATTTAATGTGAAATAAAGTGAAATACGTTATTTTACGCTAGTATCAGATAGGATGACCACAATTTGTAGTATATTTTCAATGTTGTCAAATAGCCTATTATAATCAATTATGCGACGACCTTTATATCCATCGACAAAATGTTTTGCACTTGAACTTTTGGCTACTGCCACAAATACCATGCGGATCAAAAGGAAAGAACCAGCAGCCAGCAGCGCTTTCTCCCCGTCTGGTTGCCCTGAAAATCAGCGCGTGCAGCGTCACGGCATGTCTGACACTATGATGCTGAGTAGCACCCAATTTGGTGCATTATTATTTTATAAAATAGTTTTAAGGTTTTGTTTTAAATTATTTTCTCACTGTATTTAATTTGATTATTATTTTTCTGTGGTTTGCACCAATAAACGATTTTCTTTTTCTCCTTTTTTTTCTTCAATACGGAGAGCAATAATCGGATCGTTCAATCCGTCTATTTGAACTTTGAGAAGTCTATGAATTTATGGCTGTCATGCATGTCATTAGATGTCAGTGTTAAATTATGTTATTTTCAATATTCACGTCTTCAATATTTTTGCTGTAAATCAGTTATATGGGCTACTTTAGAGCAGAAAACAATGGTAAATGGTTAGATCTCGACAGTAAAAGACGGACGATATGATCAGTCTCGGCAAAACATGAACAAGAGACCTAGTGATTTCACATTTAAAACCAATTAGTGTTCAAATTGCAAAAACGAAAATACAGTAAGTTGCACTAAAATTACTCATTTATTTTTATTATAATGCTACCTTGATTTTTGTTTACATGGAGCGAACTGTTTGATTACATGGAGCGAACTGTTTGTTTACATACCATGTGACAACGTATGGTCTCAGGTCATTGACCTCGGACATTGAATTTTGACGTAAGATACTACGAACTGTTGGAGTAGTATACTATCAACGTCAAAATGTCAAGGTCGAGATATCGGCTGCGATACATCAAGTAACAAAATGAATATAATTAATCCTTCTTTTTTTTTACATTAACAGAAACAAAAATGAACCATACCCCCGTGATCAGAATCGTGCCAACTATTACCCCCCCAAATTTCTCCGAAGGTTTTCCAGACACCCTGTATAATAAATAACAATGGAACGTTAGAAAGAAGGATTTCTTTTGAGTATAAAGTACCTACCTAGATAAAATATGGGGTATGTTCATTTCACCAAAGATACTTTTGACAAACGTATTTTTTTTTTGTAAAATGATGTAGATGTAGGTAATAGTCTAAGCACAAACTAAGTTGTTGTAAAATGATTCGTTTGTTAAACATAAGTACTTTCATTTCCCAAAAACATATTTTATTCTTAGACCATTTTACATTACATGTTTACCTATACATTGGTTGGTGGCTTATTCATTAAGTTAGGTCAGGTTAGACTTATGACCACGTAAAATTGTAAAATAATGCGGTAGGAAGTATCTCAAATTCTTCTTTGTGAAATTTTAATTTGTACAATGATATAGTTTGATAAATGATGATATGGTAAAATATTAGTGAACCTAAAACTTGGCAAACTAGCCCTTATGAATTTGTAAGTAATGATTTTCATAACAAGAAATGTACCTAGTTATCTAGTAGTTTTGGTTTTGTATAATACGAATTGCCTAATTTTGTTGTTATAGCAATCGAATGACAAAAATAAAATGCGTAATTTCTCGAAATACTAAATAATCTGTAGCCGTAATCTGTGGTTGCATGATGAACAAGCAATATAATAGTCCCCCGTATAATATTTTATACATAAATACATACTTACCTATTAAATTTATATTATTTCTTTTATATTTATCAAATCTATATGAATGTCTTACAAAATGTTGTTATGATGAATGAGTGTTACCTATATTATTTGACCGTTATGCTACCAAAAATACAGTTTATATTTTGTAGGTAGTTATGAAATTATGCAAAAAGTTTTTAGACAGATCCCAGGTACTTAGCTTAGACTCGGACCCAGTCTATGTCCTGAAATGACATATGATACTTTGTATCCCGAAAGGCGAGCATAATTTAGTCTGCTAAATAAACATGCTTGTAAAAATAAACAAAAGCATACAGCGCTACTACCATATGAACGTTTTCCCGGTTGAGCTATTGAAGCAAACACCCGCAGCGTCAAATGTCTAACGTCTAACGTCTGCAGATACTCGTAAGTTTGTGAAATAAATGATAGACCGTAACACAATCTGATTGTTATTCTATTTGTCGGCTGGGAGGATGCACTTACGTTTTGTTAGTATTGCAAGTCTGGGATGCAAACATTTTACTCGGCAAAATGGCGGGCTCTTACACTTTGCCTGTACTCTGCTCTATGCTCCAATGTCACACGGGAGCCGTGGTTGTTAGAGTCCTTGCCATTTAATGGTCCTTTTGTTAAAGTTTAAATCTTACGTTATGTTATGATGAAATAGTTTGCAAATTATATGATAATATACATCTTTTTAATAAAAAATAAATATGACAATAAATAAATATCAGGGGACAATGACACAATAATTGACTAGTCCCAAACTAAGCTCTAGGCTTGTACTATGGATACTAGACAACGATATAGGTAAATTCTTATATATACTTCCAGAGAATGAAGTATATACTAATACATAGAAAACATTCATGACTCAGAAACAAATATTCGTTTTCATCACAAATATATCTGCAAATACCGGAATTTGAACCCCGCTAGCTTCGTAGGCAGGGTTACTACCGACTAGGCCAACGCGTCGTCAACATGTTAGTGTAAAAGAACAATTGCTTCCATTTTCGTCGTATTCCTGATTCGTCGTATTCTTGTTTTGACACATTCTTGTTTCGTCGCTTTCCGTTTTCGACATATTCTTCTTTGGGCACAGTGGAACTACTAAGTTACACTATACAATGCCTATGACTTGCTTGCTTAATAAAAATATCAAGTTAATTATAAAAAGAAAATTATAATTTTGATGAAAAAAATAAAAATAAAACAGAAAACATTAACATAAAACTTATTTACAGGCCACAAAAATCTTACATAACACACAGACACACACTATGACACAGCCTATCAGTTTAACCATATTAGATTCAGACTGATTTTTATATGTAATCTTTTATGTCGAAAACGGAAAGCGACGTAACACGAATGCGTCAAAACAAGAAACCGACGAATCAGGAATACGAAGAAAAAAGAAGCAATCAAAAGAACATGAACGTCTTTTTAGGGTTCCGAAGTCAAATTAGGACCCTTATAGTTTCGCAATGTCCGTCTGCCCGCGGTTTAACCATCTGACTCTTGGTACTATAAACATGGAAGCTGTAATCTGGCATAGTTATACATTATAATTAACATGCTGACAAAGTTGTATAATAAAACCTTAATTAAAAAAAACTTTGACACAGTATACTGTTTAGCATATAGGTTTTTTTACATTTAAAAATTGAGTTGTGAAAGATACCAATCATTGGAGAGCACTTAGCGCGGACCTAAAAAAATACGGACGTAACCTCTTCTTATCATGAGTAAAGCATGCGAATTAGTACCACTCTCGTAAACTGTCACTTGTGCTGTGGCTCGGCGCGTTGTCTTACCTAGTGTATCTATGTGCGTGCGGTGAGTCCTGTTATGTATAATGAACGAAAGTGCCGACCTTGCATGCTTCACATTTTTTAGTGCAACATTACGTCCATATTTTTATAGGTCTTTGAGCTCTTAGGTAATCTTTTAAATAAGTAGCCTTTAAAGTGTGTCGTTCTATCTCGTCCATGTGGGTCAATAAATACCTAAATTGCATAGAAAACACCTAAAACTCAAAAACTGTATTCGTGCTTATAAATATTTTCCCTAGATCAAACCTAAGACCTTTAACTTGTTGTCTTGTCAGTCTAACTACCAACTCATTCCCGGCATAAAACCTAACACCCATTACACATGCATAGAATTTTATTTTCGGCACGTCTGTATATTCGCGAACAAAACGCATTTGAATTCATGTCACGACTAAATATAACTGCATAGATACGATCCTACGGCAGAATATCGGTCATATGCTGTTATGGAAGTGAACTAACAACCAACGTATTTTCAGTGCGAGATTTACAATCGGTAGTATGGAACCGTGACCGACCATAGAACTGTGCCACAGTGTCATTTGGTTTGGTGATTCTTACGACTTGATTAATAACGTTTTTGTCATACAAGACATAGTTCTATGGTGTATCAATATTTCATAGACTAGTAGGGCCTTAGCCCATATTTTTGTTAAGATCTTGAGTGACAAGCCCGTCTCGCCGAAACTACTGAACGTATCGTAAATCCTTACTAATGTTTTCGTCTCCTCGGTTTAAACACCTTAACTTAACCGATCAATAAAAAAATTGGTACATAAATAGTTGATAGCTCGAGATGAGAGATGAGACGAAGGTTATTTTTTATCCTAGAAAATCAGAAAACTTCCAATGGAATAACGATAAATGACTTTTGCACGGGCTAATGTTTGTCCTCTATTCAGAGTTCAAAACCCTCAGACATTTATTAACCAACCAGACAAGCAGTGTATATTATTCGACACACACACAACGATATCTTGAATTATTCAGCTAATATAAGAAACAGATCGCAAATATGACCTTTTCATCTGAGGCAGTCATGTAAAAAGCAGTCGGTGCTTAATGTTTCGCAAATTTGGTAATGACAAACATTGCGAGTCTATTTTTGAGAATCGAATACTCGAAATTTCCATTCGAGATCGAGTGGTGTAGTCTTTTGTAAGAGATTATTTTTTACTTTTATCCGCGCGATCATCATCATCATGTCAGCCGAAAGACGTCCACTGCTGGACATAGGCCTCCCCCAAGGCTCTCCACTCGGACCGGTCTTGTGCTTTTCGCATCCACCGCGTTCCCGCGATCCTTATAAGGTCGTCACTCCATCTTGTTGGAAACCTACCTACAGCTCGTCTCCCGGTCCGCGGACACCACTCAAGAACCTTCTGACCCCATCGGCCATCAGTCCTGCGTGCGATGTGCCTCGCCCACTGCCACTTCAGTTTAGCTATTCTTCGGGCTATGTCGGCCACCTTAGTTCTCCTGCGGATATCATCATTTCTGATTCTATCACGCAGAGAAACCCCGAGTATAGCCCTCTCCATAGCCCTCTGAGTGACCTTGAGCTTTCTTATGAGTCCCATTGTTAGCGCCCACGTCTCGGATCCGTAGGTCATCCGTAGGTTATCCGCGCGATGCCTTATTTTTTTTTGATTTACACACTAATGTTTGATCTTAATTTACTGCCTATTATAGGTACGGTATTAGCTGTTAATAATCTCTCATTAAGTATATGTCAAGTTTACATTGACAAAAGTAGGACAGAGAGCCTAATCAACTATAACGTCAATCCCGAGTCACGCCGCGCAAGATCAGAGATAAGGAACGTTTACAAACGCCCCAAGTTTATCAGAAGAAAAGGCGATTACTTCCAATTGACTTAATCCTTTCAGTCTGAACTGTGTATTCGATACCCTTGTACCTCAGATATTTCCACTCAACTGGAGCACCAGATACTGTAGGTAGGTACAAAATATATAAATAGATATACATACCTTTAATAGTATACATATACCTACGTAACAGCTTTGAATATGCACATTTTTATTCTGGATTTATATTCACAAACAGTTCCTTATACTTATTCGTTCTGTGGTATATCTGGTAATCCTTTCAGTTCTAAAATAACAAGTTTGTCTTTAGGTAAATAGTCAACAGCAAACAAAAGTTAATCAAGGCAATTAACAGTTTTGTGAGGGGCTGCTTTGGTTAGGTGCCTACTTAATACATTATAATTTTGTTTTATTCCAACACTTTTGACTTTAAGGTTTGAATTTGCTTTGGAG
The DNA here is from genome assembly GCA_927399475.2 of Acleris emargana. Lineage (NCBI taxonomy): Eukaryota > Metazoa > Arthropoda > Insecta > Lepidoptera > Tortricidae > Acleris > Acleris emargana. The sequence continues at coordinate 4,749,159 of OV656848.1, read as the reverse complement.
GATAAAAAAGTGGGTAGTTTGACCATACCCAACTATAAGTGGAGCCGTTTGCTAAGTTCACTATTATGGTATCTACTGCGCCTTCTTACGCATTGAAGTCCTCTCGCTTGTGCTCAAGGGTTTGCAAGAGGTGCTCAAGAAAATGGTAATGTGCATTAAAATCCGATCGAAATACCTTTTTAGGACGGCACACCATATTGAGCACGTAAGTGTGCCTATTACCATATTTTACACGGAGAGCATCATTTCAATGCATTATGTAAAATGAAAAAAGGAAAATGTGTATGAATGTACGTTTATTTATTTATGAAGGCTTTTGTCAAAGGCGCTCGGGTTCATCCGGGTGATTCACGACCTATTCCATAAAAGGGTCCGTAGGTAGCTACCGATATGAAGAGTTGTTGTAATAAATTCTACCGTTTGTATTGAGAGCATGAGGTATGTGTTGACATAGGGTTGACCTTGAGTGTACTCTGCGTAACCGTGATAAAGGCTATATTTGAACAACGCTTGGAGCACAAGATCGATGAAAAGCAAGCTCGTCATAATCCCCCCAAACGAGCTCTATGAGGCTTGCCTTGCTGGTAAGCAGAAAAGGGCTTTGTTTTAAACTGGCATTTGTCTGTAACTATGTCCGAATTATTATTATTATTATTATCACTTTCACCGTTAGATCAATATTTTTAAGTAAGAATAAGTCTAAGTTTTCTGTAACACCCGTACATAAAAAATAATTTATTATACTTACATAAAATCTTCACTATGAATCACTCTATCTATTCACGAAAACCGTATTAAAATCCGTAGCTTAGATTGAAAGATCTAAGCGAACAAACAGAGGTGCAGACGGCGAGATGCGACTTTGTTTTATTCTATGTAAAGATAAATAATATACAAGTAAGTAAGGATTGGTATTTATTTTTTAAATAGTGTATGGCTTTTATTCAGAGGTTGAGTTGAGAATACGTTTAGGCATTATGGTAGTCATATGGGTTAGACCGTAGATTTTGCCACAAATAGCGCATCGGCGACACAAAATGTTCTACAAGTCGGTCGCCCAGAGTGACGCAAAACGGTAACGCAAAAGTTAGGTTAAGGTTCTTCTGCCACTCAATGCTGAGTGTAGGTCTATTCTATTGCACTCCATTCTCTAGCGTCTTCCTTATCCAGTTTCTACCGGCTATTTTGATCGGATCTTTGGTTCATCTCATGGCCTGCCAACCCACATTTCAGCGTCCAGAACGGGGTCTCCATTCAGACTTTTTTGCCCAAACTCCTGTCCTATCTCAAAATATGTGACCCGCCCACTTCCACTTCCTCGAAGCTATAGTCGTGGTGATGTCCACTAGTTTCTGCTCCAGATAACCGTGTACTTTATACGATCGCGCAGCGAGACTCCTAACATAGCTGGTTTCATAGCTCTCTGTGTTACTTGCAGCTCATTGGTGTTTTGGCCCATACACCATAACAGGCAGAACACACTTTTCGAATGTTCTGCGCTTGAGGTTCATCGGCACATCTCCCGATCAGTTGTCAAACGCAACCCAGCCCAGGCGGATACGGCGCGATCTCTCTATCCTGAATACCTTTATTCAAACTCAAGGTTCGGCCCAAATAAACGTACTCCCCGTCAATATTTTGGCCATGAATAGTGATGAAGAGCACAGTGTTGTTGTTGCACATTATCTTGGTTTTGCTGGTATTTATTTTAAAGCCCACCTGTTTTGGAGACGTCATAAAATTCACCGACCATACATCGTAAAAAGTCATAGTTAAGGTTAAACCGATTTAATTTTTTTTTATTGTTACCTGATTACTCGAAAACGGCGGGACTGATACGAAAAAAAAAAAATGTTTGTAAGGATATATGTATATCTTCAGTTTAGGATCTGATGATGGGATCCCAGATACATCGAGAGAACCACTCAAAAGTTTCAGGCACACATACGGCGATTTTCGATCTACATGTAAGACCTTAAGATTTTGAATCCTAAAAGCACGCTAGTAGCGCAAACCGATAGTAGGCACCTATTAGGCATTAAATAGGAAATTTCTATCGGTCATTATTTAACCGTTATCTGTTTGAGCGCAAATAGTTCATTGCTGGAATGGATTGTTTCATCCGAGTCAAACACTCTTCTTTTCATTTCAAATATAATGAAAGTAGGAAAGACAGAAAGTTGAAAGAAAGTTGCATACATTATATAGAAATACAAATCTCATACTAAAGCAGTGAAATTAACTTTACTAACAGTAGTAGTAAGCCTCAGGATTTGTGTCATAGTTTGGTAGGTAGGTACAAAATAAAAAACATGATTCTGGTATGATAACGGTAAAATATTTAATCACTCCAAAAATCACAGACTGAGATCACAAATAATAAATCAAATAAATATTCTTCTTTTTAATATACCCCAAAGAAAGAAAGTACTCTTTACCATAATTAGTGCTCTTTGAGTATAACAAAACGTTGTGCCAAATGTCTATCGCACCGAGCTAAGTAATATACTAATTGGGGGCCATTTGCAACGTTAAAAGATGGCGGACGTGTAATTTGTTTTAGACTTTAATTTTTGGGTAATTATGTGTTCAAAGTTCTTTTCTGATAGTGATTTGTACTTTTTATGCCTTTGTGTCGCACAGTGATTGAAGACTTGGACTTATTTCGTGTATCTGGCATCTTTCTTCTCGTTTCAAGTGGACTCGCGGTGGTGCAGAGGTTAAAACTATCTTGACCTCTGACCTACAAATCACCGTACAACGTTGCCCCCAATCTTCCTAGAGAAGATTGGATTGTGTTTTATTGCTATATTGATTTATACTCATATATACCTTGACACAGGCGAAATCACTTCACGTGGAAACGCCATATCCCTGCGGTAGTAGCTGTTCAAGTCGCCGCGGGGGCAAAAAAATAATAATATATATATATACTAATTATGCCCGTAATCATTTCGATCCTTACTCACGAGCATGATGTTGCCGGAAACCACTTACATATTAAGCAATGGATTAGCTGTTTGATTTACCCGTAATTAACTTAGTCTCAGTTAGTTATGATTAAAGGCATAGCTACACTTAGACGAAGGAAGTTACAATTTAAAATACTTATATACTTATGAGATTTTTTGGCATTATTTTTCTGGTATTTATTATCTTGCCGGCTAGTCCAATATTTGTCTGTTGAGTTAAAAAATCACAGTCCAATTTAAATTAACTCATTGCTGTGCTCAAGACTTGACCAATTAAACAAAGCTCAAGACCGGATAACAATAAAATTTATCAAAAATTATTTTAATTAAGAACTTGACATACTTAACCCCTTTTTTTAACAGTGTAAGTGCAGATACCTAAAAATAGAACTACCTGAAATGAGGAACTTGATATATAACTTTCTAATTGTAGGTAGGTAGGTAAATTTAACGTCAAATTCTTGCAAATTAGTTCTTTAAATTTGAATGTTAAAGTACGGGGTCTGATTGAAAGAAAGATAGAGAGAAAAAACATTTATTCGTGACAAACAGACAAAAAAACTCAATAAAAATACTGGCATAGGCAAAAATACCTGTTGTCACGAAATGGTACCAACTCAGAATTATGCTGGCGGGTAAATCCAGCGCTGATCTTCCACTGGAACCATCCAGTGAAGGTATTTAATTTCTATCTACTTTGTTTAACCTTGTATTTACCTACGAATATTATTTAACTATGATATGATGTTTAATAAAATAAATGTTTCGTTGGATTTCATAGTTGGAGCACTCTACTTCCGCCTGATGTTAAGTGGTCATAGGAGTCCAAGATTGTGATGAACAGACTCAAAACGGCATCCGTCACCATCCGCATTCCGGTTAAAGAGATGCTTTGTTGAACTTTCCTTATAAGATCCCAAGTCAAAGAGCAGTGGACCACGTGAGCTGGAAGGGCATTTCACATTTTATTAGTTCAACGACCAAACGATTCGCGAAACTTTGCAGTCTTTGCAGGAGCTTGAGTGTCTGGCTGGACGCATACTCAACAATGTACTGTAGTGTAATGCTGCCCTGCTAGGGAAAAAGGCAGTTTCCCACCAAAACCCACTGAAGCAATTGCAAACTTATTAACCATGAATGAGGTTGCAATTGTTACTGTAGTTCTGTGTGAAAAAAATTAGTTTTGCTTTAGCTGGACAGAATGTAAGTATGTAGGAAGTTTTGAAAGACAACGTTTTGGGGGGGGGGGGGGGGGTGAAATGAGTTCTGAAACTGGGGTGCGGTTCAATCAGTCTACATTCATTGATCCGGTCATTTAACAAGCGACGAAAAGCATAATGAAAGTTTAGCATAAACCAATATTTCTTTCTTTCATTCTTTATTTATCACTAGCGAACCGCCCGCGGCTTCGCCCGCGTGGAATGTATTATACACATAAACCTTCCTTAAGAATCACTCTATCTATTAAAAAAAACCGCATCAAAATCCGTTGCGTAGTTTTAAAGATTTAAGCATACATAGGGACAGACAGCGCAAGCGACTTTGTTTTATACTATGTAGTGATAACGATAATTTTCTTGTTATTACTCGTATGCATTTTAAGTCAATTTATTCATACAAGGTTAGGACAGAACTCTAACCACATTCATAGTAAAGACGTTAGAAATTGTCTACTTTCAGAAATTATGCATTTCTTTGCTATACATAATAATTATCATATCGTTGGTTGGTTTATTATAGAGATAAAAACTATGCAATTTGTGTTATGCAAAATGAAAATTAGTATATTCATTTTTATGCGAATGATTACACATCCCTGAAAATGTTCTGCTTAAGTAGTGTGCTTGAGCACTAATGTAAGATTGAACCTATGTTTAAAGGAGCGTCCTCACTGAGAGCATACGCGTGTAATGAGCATACTGTTCGGTGTGTAAGCATTGAACGCTCGGCGAATGCTCTACTCTGTACGCTCCTTTAGATTACTAATGTAAATTGAAATTTTCAAAATAAGAATTTAAAATTCTATTATCCTACATACCTCAAGAAGACAAAACTCATAACAAATAATAACCAACTCCAGGACATAATTTACCGGAAAATATACCGGAATATTATTCAATTCATGCACGAGCTTCCGCATTGGGTATTAGAATCATCCTACATATATTTTCGTACAATTTTACGCCTTTACAGCATCAAAAATAGGGAGGAAACGTATGAAATATGACGGATATGGAAAACGATACCAACGGTATTGTAACGAGGGATGTCATTTGTCAATAAGGGTGAGATTTAGAGTTCCCTTTACAACACCCCGCCCTCACGAGGCGGCGTAATAACCTGAATAACCTGAGACTTTATACAGCATCCCGCCGCAGATATAACGAACTATTCAAAAGGAAATGACACCTCGGATTTTATGAAAGCGCCATAGGTATATTTCCAGGTAGACTTCCTGCCTGATGTAGGGATGTTTAAGTCCACCATTAGGTTCCTAAATGCGTCTTTGTCATCGCAGTCATATTCATGACTAGTGAGAAAGAGTATGTCGACTTAAAAAACTCGTTGCCTACAAAAAGGGTTTATATACATAGAGTAAAATGACTTAAACCCTTTTTCACTTGAACTTCAGGAGAGTTATTCACCACGACCTCATATATATTGCGTTGCTAAGCAGTTCGTTAAAGTTAAAAGAAAAACGTGTTGAGCTTTATTTAGCATAACACAATAACGTAAAGTTACAATAACTTGCGAGAGTTTTGTGAAAAACAAAAATATGTGCAATAAAATAGGTACCTATAACGGGTCCACTACATAATTCCAAACGCAATTTTTTGATAGAAGAATTAAATTTTTGATATCGCTTATGTGTAGTTATAAATCAAACCTAACCTTACCTACGTATGACAATTAAATTATGTATTTAATCTGATACAGCTCCGGCGTAACATAGCTTTCGGAAAAATGAATATTCAGAAAAAAGTAATTCGGAATTTTAAGGTGTTCCTACCAATAAATATTTAGTCTCAATAACGAATGTGAAACGACAACATTAAATATTATACACCAAAAATTTTGGGCTAATTATGGTTGGTTGGTTGCTGTGGTTGGTTGGTACGAGTAGGATTGGTGACAAAGGCAGTTTATTTTACCCGAATACTTTTCGAATTACTATAGCTTCATTGTAAAAAAAAATGTATCCCAATTCAAAAGACCTCTCGACGAACTAACTTCTCCATTATTTATGAAATATCTCTGAATTAGTTGTTAACAGTTACAGCCTCCCCTTATTGGACCCGCGTACAATGTGACAGGAAACTTTAAATCAGGGGTTCCCAAAGTGGTCCAGGTGGACCCCCAGGGGTCCACAGGAGACTCGACGGGGGTCTACATTGGCGAGACAAAAAAATGGGGGTTCACAATTCGTAAGTGGGGGTCCACGAAAATGTATCTGGTTTCGATAGTAAAGAACGAAAACAGATACTATTTTTTGTGCTATTTTTATAGCCTGAATGACTGATAAATACAAGATAGCTTTATTACGCTGCTCCTCGATTAAAATTTCGAAAAATTAAAGTGACATTTTATAAAAATTACACCATTTGCCTCCAAAACTTGTCGACTGCAAGTCTCCAACAAATCGCGAGCGAGCTGTTCGACAAGCGATCAATATTCACATTTTTTGCCGAGTTTTGGGAATATGGTAGAAATGTGGTGTAGGGGGTCTACCAGAACTAGTCCACTTATGAAAGTGGTCTATGAGAAAAAAAAGTTTGGGAACCCCTGCTTTAAATTGTCGATTTAACGGAGTGGGGTCGTGGTAAATTGTTTCTACCTGGCGTTCGCGGAAATATTCAAAGTTCATAATGTGGTGTTTCCCGCCCACTGAAACTTACAGGCAACAACAATAATTGTAGCTAGAGCTACTGTAGAACCCTGTCGTAATAACAGTATCAAGTGACTAGTAAAAAACTACGTTAAAATTAATCTTTCTGTTACTTCGATAGGGTTCTATAGTGATTACAATTTAAGTTGACTCTACCTAGCTTATCTAAACCATATCACGGTTCGGTTACGTGTTTACGATAAATTATCTATGCTTGCCTTTTTTTTTCAATTCATTACTTGTATTGAAATTTAATAATAATTTTGTGGCATTTTTACGTGGAACTCGTTTAGAATAAGTTTTTTGAGAATGTAATTATCTACGGGTCACACATCCCACTTACCATGAGGTGGCCTGTGCGCTCGTGTGCCTTCTTCGTGGAATTAAATAAATAAATAATATCAAATTGGTCCCTTTATTTATTCGTGCAAGTATCACACGGATAAACTCCCTTTCATATTTATAATATAAGTGTGCTAACACATCATCATGAGATTTTTTAGGGTTCCGTATGCATAGTCAAAGTAGGAACCCTTATAGTTTCGCCATGTCCGTCCGTCTGTAGCCTAGCTACTCTTAGGGCCAGTACACACGGACAGCATTTCAACTGCAACCCAGCTGCAAAGTGGCAGTTCCAGGACTGTTCTGATGCAGTGGTGCAGTGGTGCAGTGGTTCTGGTGCGGACTGCACAGCTCCTCTTGCTCAGCTCCGCTTGCAGGTGTCGTGCAGTTGGTCTGCAGTTTCGATGCAGTTGCACCAACTGCATCAGAACAGTCCTGGAACTGCCACTTTGCAGCTGGGTTGCAGTTGAAATGCTGTCCGTGTGTACTGGCCCTTAGTACTAAAGCTGTAATATGGCATGAATATACTTAGTCACGCCAACAAAGTGGTATAAGTAAAAAAAAATTGAAAAAATATTTATTTTTGTCTACCTCCACTAGATACTTACGAGAAGTTTTTTTTTCGTCTACCCGATAGTGTGGAGTGTCGTTGTGGGTTGTGTAAACAAATTTTCGATTTAGGGATCATAAGATCGTTTATGAAATATTAAGCTTTAAAGCGCTAAATTTTGTTAGAGTCAAGTGTGTGCGTGTGTCCCCTACAGCCAAAACTACTAAAGAAACGGCTTTGGATCCCTTCACTGAGTATGGTTAGACATGCTCTTGCCTGGTTTTTTACTGTAGGCCACCGCTGTTTTCCTACATACAGGATGTATCAAATTAACAAACAGGAAAAATACTGCCGCCTTTAGTCATGTGCTGTCACTTTCTACTTCGGTGAATTAGAAAGTTACAGAAGATGTCCTAATAGGGTAAATCGTCACTTAAGGCTTTCACTTAGTCTCATTGTTAAAATCACAACTAAAGGATTTGCTTCTCTATTACTAGCCAGTGCCAATAGAATAAAAAGGACAATATGTAGGTATTACAAAAACAGCTGACGCTTGCGGTCGTCGGGAAGCGAACACCTTCATACTCACCTATGAATGCCGCTGTGTCTATCTATGTATAGCTAAACATAATTTAGCAGCCGATTAGATATTACGATAAGTTAAGTAGTGTAAAACTGAGCGCGTCTCGACGATAAACGTAACAGTTTGGCGGGTAATATTAGAATATGCTACTGTAGTCTTTATTATATTAATATTAAAAAAAACCTTCAAATTTATTTATTGACGCTGTTAACAAAGATACTTGGACAGTACTCCGGGTAATAATTCTGGATCTAGATATTCTAGTTTAATTCCAAAAATATCAACATATCTCTCTCAAAGTGGCCAGTCACCGGAGAGTGGCCAGTAATAGGTGATTCACCCTATTAGTGCTTCATTATTTACCGTGAATTGTGTTCCAAGTAATGAATAGAGTTTTCTTTGAAGACAATTCTGCCTATTTTTATATATTCATTGCTGTTTTCTTGAGAACTGACCAATTTACTGAGACTTGTTTACGTTTTCGTACAGAAAGTGAACTCGATTCTGATGCGAAATAACTAATAACATTCATGTCTTTAGTGTGTTATAGAATATAATAGAATTCCAAAACAACAATAAAATGGTAATCCTCATAAGCGTATCAATTTGTTTTAATTTCACATTAATTATGTAAATCTCATTCAACATCATATCATTATAATAAAGTTATGTATGGGTTTGTGAAGGTAATATTTCATTATTACAATTTAATTTGAATGTAACCAAAAAAATCCATTTGCTTTGCCTTTGGTCACGTCTATAACCCTTCCGAACTCTGATGGAGTGTCATCAACAACGTTACTTAGAACAATTTCCGGGCAACAATAAAATATACACCCTTCAGTAGGTGAAAAAAGGTAAAACAGAAAAAAGGAAACAATCTATTTTTATGCGTTAGCTGACCCTTTGATGTCGAAAAAGAGTGGAAGTTCAAACCGGGAAGATTTATGCCTTCCGCAGAAAAGGAAAGACTTGCCTTTTGTTTAGTAAGTGAATATTTTGTTATGGTTTTTGTTTTAAATTTCAATTAAGTTAAATGACGGCATTTAATAAGAATAAGGTCTAGTGGGCAAAATTGCGTTACGAGGCTTTTATTTCAATAAGCTTCAGGTTTGTAATCGATGTCGTGTTACGTATGAACTAAGATCGGTACATGATCGACATGATGACGTGATTTGATGGGTCATTAGACATTAAATCCGTCATTAGACCGTTTTAATTAAATAAATTAATGGTTGCCACACGTCTCGGAGCTCTTCCATAACAACCCAGTCTACTCATACGCTTACAAATAGACTTAAAAGATTGATTGTTTCTCATATCTATTTTTTACTTTTTAATACATTTGTTAAATTGAAAGATATCGCCACATCTTCCAGTGGCGGTACTGCCATATAAGCCCAAAAGCCGGGCTTGCCTTGCCTTACAAAAAGAACTATTCATTAAATCCACGTAATGTATTAGATAGGTATTTCACCTTTGCGCGCCGCGCGCTCTCACTAAATTCTTCAAATCAAATTACATGCAACAGTAGTACCTACTAAATTTTACCGCGCACCGCCGGCCGCCACCTACGCAGCACAGCGCTCAGCGCTGTGCGGCAACCAGTCGAACTATTCATGACGCGGCTAGCTCGTATCTCGCTCGCACGTATTGGCTTGCAATCGGGCTTTCATATTCTCTGTCTTACCCACCGAAACGGCATATGCTCAAATACGTCTGTTCGTGTATTAATATGGCAAATAGTATGAGAGTAAAAAGCCAAGCTTGCGTATGAAGTTGTACACGAGTCCATAGTAAATGCGAAATTCGCTTCGCGCAGGCGCGGAGCGCGCGTTGAGCCGCGTTAGCGGCCAACTTCACTTCATTGCTATTTGTTGACAAATGCTTTTATTCACGTGTTGAATAGTTTGTTTTGTTTAGGCGTTGAGCGGCGCGGCGCGGTCAGTGCAATAATACGTTTTTTTTTGTGGTGTTGTGAGTTGTGATTCAATTAGATTGACAATGGAGGAAGTCCCGTGTGACTGTGATATTTTAAAGTGTGCACAAACTTTGCTTGTCGACGGAAAGGTAAAATGTTTGGACTTTGCAGAGAAAAAGGTACTTATTTCTTCGGCAAAACCTACGCCTGACTTGTGTATTTCTCAGAGTAGTAAATCGCACAAAAGGCAGTTTAACAGGTCAGTGTACAAAACTCATTGGATTGTTGGTTGTTCGCACTCTAATAAGTTATATTGCTGGTGTTGTATTTTCTTTTCTAACGACAAAAACGTGTGGAATACATCTGGTTATGACGATTTAAATAATTTAGCTGGCGCCATTAAAAGACACATGAATTCTCGAAAACGCATGAACGCGGTAATTTCTTTTAGTGATTTTGGTAAACAGCGAATTGAGATATCTTTATCGCGCCAATTATCAAAGGAAATTACAAAACAACATGCGTGTTGATAACAATAGTAGCGTTTTTCAAAGATTAGTCGATGTTGTTTGTCATTTAGCACAACAAGAACTTCCCTTCAGAGGTCACGATGAGTCTAAAACTTCATTGAATAAGGGTAATTTTTTAGAGCTTGTGTCGCTACTTTCAAAATAGGTAGGTACGATGACGTTTTAGAAAAACACATTCGATGTATACAAATAATAATTTAATTTAACTATGTTGTGTAATATGTATGTAATTTTTAGATAGGTAATTGAAATAAAAGTAAGTACTTATTGCTTTCTCCCTAGGCAAGCAAAGTTAAAATAAGAAGTTGAACCTTTATTTTATTCTCTCATACAAACCAAGCGGCTTTTTTCAAGGCCACCGAAAGTATGCAATTGCTGATATGTCTGTAAAATTATATCTAGTGGTAACATGCCTTCAGGGTGCTTTGGTGAGCTCGTCCACGTAAGCAACTGCCTATACAACTGCAGAGTGAAGTGAAGATTGATCAGTAATGTGGTAACAAGATAAATTTATCCATAATAACCGTAAAAACTACAAAACATATCTCTCGGCTTGCCCTATTCTGAAACCCTAGGCACGCCACTGACATCTTCCTAAAAGGTTTAATCAGCCTACTTGCCCATCCCAAATGTCGATAAAAATAAGATTGTTCAATTGCTATTGACAATCACTCTTAATTACTCCAATAGGTATGTCATGCGGCGTTATTGCTAACGATACCGTTAATACCTGCATCCTCTACATTGAAATCTAATTGATATCAATCAAATTTAAGCACCAGTCAAGCTACTCGTATGTACGTACAGCAATTAGAATGTCACTTGGCAAAAATAATGGACCTTGGCGAATGAAACCAGGCTTTTTCAAAATATTGGCATACAACCAGAGAGGTGATATCGCAGTCAAAAGCCGCCGTCTGTGAGCGATGAAGTATTGCAGTGAACTGCAGTGTACACGCTGTTGACACATTTAAAAGTCTTGTATCGATGGAATCCAATTTTAGGTCGCGGTGCGGTGAACAAAGTATCCGAATTTGAATTGGCAAGTTCATCCCATACATATTCAGTTCCACGGAGCGACGCAGTGCGCAAAACTTTTGGCACTCTCGCTTGCATACAAAAAATGAAAGTGCTTCCCGCGATGCGACGCGACGAATGAAATGGTAAATTTCCCCGAGCGGCGCCGCCTGACCTACATTAGTCTTCATATTCTAAACCATAACACCTTGTCGTGTTTAATGATGCCGTGCCATGGAATATTGATAATGATGCGGGAAACTGTTGTGCTGACATAATGTATCTAATTAAGGGCAAAATTAACAAAGCCGCAAGCAGAGCTCAGTTAAGCTTGAGTGTCAAGTAAAGTAACCGTATTTGCCGGTAGATTGGTGGTTATCCACATAATTATCTAAACATCCTACTTAATATGACAAATGTGAAAGTTTGTCTGGTGGGTTGTTACTCCTTCATTCTGCAACGCCTGGGCGGATTTGGATGAAATTTGAACTGGTGATATGATGATAGCTTATGCCCTAGATTATCACATAGGCTAAATTTTATCCCATAAAATTTAAAAGTTTCAAAGGGAATAACCACAATCGAAATATACGCGGATGAAGTCGCGGGCAGGACCTAATTTGTTATAAAGCTTGAGTGTCAAGTAAAGTAACTTTATATGCCAGCAGTGAATAAATAAATAAATAAATAATCTCATTCTTTTGCAACTGATCGGCTGACTGACAGGAATATTCATTAGGTACCCTAGGGGTGCGCTAAGAAAGGACTTTTCAAAAACCGACCCCAAACTGGAAGAACCCACTATTTCTGACGTCGGGAAAGTATTTGACTTCTTCTAATTCAACGCGTATGAAGTCGCCAACAGCCTCTTGTATTATAAGTCAAGAGTAAGTTGTAAGGGTGCGTACAATGGTAATACATCTAAGTGTCAAGCAGGTCCGTGCCTCGTGTGAATAATCCCCGCCATTGTCGTCATTCCAGCAAGGCACGCGACTGACGGAGGGCCCTCGACTCTTCCCCGAGACATGCCGAACCCTCTCAGCCAATTATATTTCAAAGTCGTTCAAGAAAGCTTTTGCGTTACTCGGTATTAATGGACTTTTGAGTAATGAGTGGTTTGTTCGAGGAAAAGAGATACCTTCTTTAATTATTGTATTTTATTTTGGTCTATAGAAACATTAATGACTCAAGTAATTGTGTATTGTCTGAGTTGAGGAATTTTGGTTTGTAATAACGTTCCTGTGTATAAAATGATGGTGAATTTTTATATTATTACTAGGGTTAGGACTTTTGGTGGCATATCGTGGTTCTAGAATCCATGGAGTCGTTATTTCCTAATTATTATAACACATGAAACTTTGATTTTGACCTTCAGCATGGTCATATTTCAAAATGAACTAAATATATTTTTAGTTCAGTTTATCCATACCTACTAATATTTGCTTGTTTGTAAGGCTTTCACAGAGCAAAGATATCCTCCGTACCAAAATTAATTTAAATTGGCTTAGTGGTTCAATAAAAAAATGAATTTTGAAATATTAAAAACCGAAGGTCAAACTCAAAGTGGTATGTATTTTAATAATTAGGAAATTGCTACTCCATGGTTTCTGGAACCACGATATCGCACTGCTAGATCAATACCGTATCAACTCAAAATACAACTGTATTTTAAATTCAACTTTATTACAACTACTATGAACTTGAAACCAAACTAGAAAGGATTTTGAGTTGATACGGTATTTATCTAGCAGTGCGATATGCCACCAAAAGTCCTAACCCTAATTATTACGAATACAAAATGATTTATCTACCATTAAAACATTTTGAGATAAATTAAATAACAAGGGACATCTTACACAAATTGTACCCGGCCTAAACAAAACTTCTAGTTTTATACTAAGGGTACTAGACAAACATACTTTTACATAAGTATACAGAAATACATACCTACTTAAATTCATAGAAAAACCTCAAAAGTTCGAAAGAAATACTTATTCTTATCACACAAGTGTTTGGACATACCTACAGGTAACCGCTAGCTTCACGAAGAATTTTTTCAACAATTTTGACTTCTCCTAATCTTAAAACCTTCCTCTTCTTCTAAATTCAGCACACTAATTAAAAATTGTAGCCCATGGATAAGCAGAATACCAAAAACTGTGCTCCATTATTGCAAACAAATTCCCGCCAGATTATTGCCGCAAAAATGTAACAAAAAAAAACAATTAAAAACATATTCCATTTTTAAATCCCTTAGCAAATAACCTACCTTTAGCACGGTGTATAACTTGCCAGTATCGAGCAAATGAGTAAAGAGTATGTAACTTCTTTAGACATGACCATCATGCAGTCGAACTCAGATGCAGAGCTGTACATTAAAGTACCTTATCGCAGTAGTGTATTAAAGTGAGTGTGGTTTTAATTTAGTGTAGCAATACCCCAACAAGATACTAAAAATTACTTGCAATAATGTACTGATTACTGATAACCGCCTGCCGTGTAACTGTGTCCATAGCTATTTCTCTGTCCATGTTTTTTTAGAAGGGATTGCTATTTATCGGTAAGAACGCCTGGTGTATACCTACAATTTAAATGTATTATTCTGTGTTTTTAGGCATTAAATAAAAATAATGTGTATTGTATTGTATGGTATTGAACGCATTAAAATGTACAGCTACTTCTGAGTTCAACTTATGTACTCGTATCAGCCTAGCTGAAAATGATAAAATGTTAAACTAACAAAAAAATGGAATGGATAAAAATATTATGTATGGTATCCTGCCTTTTGGCAGAAATATGTTAACCTGCTTTTTTTCATATAACTGTAAATATTTCAGCAATTATTTCAGGATTGTATAAAAAATATGAAATATTTATTTACAATTTCAGAAAAAAAGCGGATTGGCAAATGAGACGGTTGGGAAACGATACATTCGACCAAACATATTTCCGCCAAAAGGCAGAGAACCATTATGTATTTGCTTTACTTTATGCATGAAAATCCTCTGGAAAGGTAAAACAGTTTGCTTATTGGTTTTGATACACACTCAGGGAGCTTCCCGAATACCATTGAACAGGTATGTCGCGTGATGTCCGGTCCGCACCGGACATCAGGCCTTTATCATACTCAATCTAGGAACTATCAGCTACGGAAGCGAATGACTTATGATTGACATCATAGTAATTACTTTTGGGCTGCTATGTCCAAGGTGATTGTTCGATACATTTCTTCTAGGGGGCACAGTAGAGCTCGTTTGCAGTTAATTCAAGCATAGCCCGGTCCAAAAATCAGTACCAATTTACTTAAATGATAAAATTGTATTTATTGAACTTGTTTCTTTTTAAATACATTTTAGGTGCTCCTTTATTACCTTGCCATTAAATGAGTTATAAAAACGTGGTAACCTACAAGTTAAGAAGATTAAAAAGGTTACCTATCTTTAGTTTGAAAAACTTTTGTCCGCTGTTTTGTTTGTCTGAAATGTTCATTTATTCACAAAAAAAAAACTGAAATTTGTTAACTTTCCTGGGTTATTATAAAACTTACGTAACCTAACCTACAGGTCCTGTAGGTATATCTCTTAAAACATTTTGAAAAGGTTCAGAAAATAATGTTTTACGGACAAATGAAAATTTCGGACAAACGAAACAGCAGACAAAAAGTTTTTCGAAACATCGATAGGTTTCTCATTAAAAATGTTAAAATGTTTTTCATAAAATAGGCATTATTACTCAAGTTACTACATGACCATTGTAGCTTTAAATGAGCTCTTCTAAGACCTCCTAAAAGGAATGTATCGAATAATTAAACACCCTGTCGATGTTGTGATTATGATTGCAACTCTAAAGGCGAGTTCATTCTTCAGTTCTACGTCGTAGCACCCTCTACACTGACGCGCTACGCTGCTACGGTCGACCATCATACATACGGGTGAAACTAGTAGAATTCGGTTCGGTGCACTTACACTTTTGGATGGTCAAGTTAAAGTGCTACGAACGTTGCGTTAAAGACATAAACGACTGAAATAAAGAATACAGATTCGACAGATACAATTGACTGTCATATGTGTTTAACAAAACAGTAACATAACATAAAATCTGTTCTTAGGAACCAACGCCTCGATTTTGAAAATCAATGAAATTGCATTATTAACCTTGAATTTAGTGGTTTAAAAATCATTTTATTTACTTTGCGAAATTTCGAGTTTTTATTTTTTATGAGCATAGCTCTAATGCTAATTGTTTCTTCCCACTTCAACTATCAATTACAGCAATAAATTTATGTTTTTTCGAGTAAAACAAACTTATATTCCCGGTTAGCACAAAATTAAGGCGTTGGTTCTTAGGGACATAATTTCCCTTACTCTTATAGTTTCTGAATTCCCCATACTGATCCTTTTGGATTACTCACACTATATAACTGTTATATTTTACGCGCTGGCCTAGTTGGTAGTGACCCTGCCTACGAAGCTAGCGGTCCTGGGTTCAAATCCCGGTAAGGGCAGTTATTCGTGTGATGAGCGCGAATATTTGTTTCTGAGTCATGGATGTTTTCTATGTATTTAAGAATATATTTCTCTATATGTTTATATAGTTATCTTGTACCCATAGCACAAGCCTAGAGCTTACTTTGGGACTAGATCAATTGGTGTGACATTGTTCCCTGATATTGAAATAGCTAAGTTATAAATTTTCATACAGGAGGCTCTATACCAATAATTTTATCTAGTTACTTGTTTCACTCTGAACTCTGACATTAAAGGCTTTCCCGTACCTAGAAGCGAAATGTTCTCATGCAACAGCACCAGGAAATCCAAGGATCAAGTTGACATCGCTGTTGTATTACAGAATACAGGGTGTAGTAAAATTGCAAGCGAAATAAAATTACGAAGAGATTTACTAAATTATTTAGCTTATTTGTTATTCACATAGATTTACCAAATATTTTGAATTTGGTATAAAGTGTAATCTGGTGTTTTGTAATTATAGTGTATTGGGAATGAGTGCTTTAAATTAATTAAAATATTGGACAATCACGTTTAACTCTGCTTATATGGCCGTAAAGCGAAAAGGGACAAAAGTGTGTCTACTTTTGACGTTGCTATATAAATCTTACGGAGATCGTATCGTCGTCGTTGTATTGTTGAGAAGCACAGTTCTTTGGC
The DNA here is from genome assembly GCA_927399475.2 of Acleris emargana. Taxonomy (NCBI): domain Eukaryota; kingdom Metazoa; phylum Arthropoda; class Insecta; order Lepidoptera; family Tortricidae; genus Acleris; species Acleris emargana. Next base: position 4,732,193 of record OV656848.1, on the reverse strand, counting down.
AATAACTCAATGCAGGCAATAGTATATCTGATCATGTTAAAAATATTTTTTGTTGTAAGTATTTATTACGTTACCTTTGAGCTTTTTTTTCATATTTTTCTTTTGCTGGTGCACTTTTTCATTAAAGTCGTATTTTACATTTTGAGACTTAAGTGTGTTAAGGTAATGGGTATAATTTTTGTGTTGCAACGACTTCGGAACCCTTCGCTGAGCATGTCCAGAAATGATCTTGCCCGGTTTAAAATAATAATAATCCGGAACTTGACAGAAGCGCGTAGCATCATGGAGCTTCTGTTTAGTCCAGAAGAGAAAATACACTTTTGCCGATCAATTTTCCTCGCGTGTGATATTCATAGACTTATTTCTCTAATAAGTCCATGGGATTGTTTGTAAATAACTAAAAATTGGCGAAATATACGCAGATATTACTTTTTCTTTTTATTCAGGTATTGGTAGCATGGACATAAAACTTTGTTTTTTTTACAGAGAGAAAATATATAAATAAAAACCGTTTACCGAACTCTTGATCGTCACAAATATCATTCAAATGTATGAATCGAACATGACATTAAAAAACAAAAGCAGTAAATGACCAGTGTTAAAGTTAATGTCCAAGGAGGGTGGAGCTGAAAAAGGATTTGTGCTATTTTTACCCGACTGCGACAAACCACGAAAAAGGGTTGTGTGTTTGACTTCTATTTATGTCCGACTCAATGTCCCCTCGTAACTACTAAACGGTTATTACAATTTTAATAAATTATACGTGGTTAGATTCGTCTTAACCAGTAGAGTGTCATAGGCTATATTCAAATTATTTCAATGTGAAATAAAAACATACATACTCGTACAACATAAGTAGCATTACTTTGACGACATTATCCAAACAGCAGTTGGGTTTTTTAAAAGCTTGCTTCTGGTTAGAGTTATTCTTTCATGGCCATTCGATTCCTCCAACCCTTTATTGTGGATTATTTCGAGATAGGTAGTAGCAAATAAATGTGTTCTAACAGTTTTGTATATTGTTTCAATATTAGTTATTTTAAATTCTATAGTTAGAAAATACTATGTTATCTATAGTACATAATAAACTCTCATATAAAACTTCACAAAGTAGATAGGTAAATTAAAGTTATTACCTTTGTACTTGTCTTACGACGAAGACCTAATAGACCTATAGAGAATAGATTTATCTAGCTCTGCTTTTTTGCAATTACAAATAATACTACAACCGTATTTGTAAAATAATACGTTTTCCAAGGCAGCAGACACTAAACACTTTAAAAAAAACATTATTTTTAAAATATTTAACACAGGCGAACAGCATTTGTACCTACTTTAAAAAAAAAATATGTACAGTGTAGTTTACAATACCTGCGTTTTTAAAATACATACTTATAAACTTTCCTTATCCAACCTATTAAGAAAACTATACAAAATAACCCACATTACCTCATACCCGCGACATCACGTTCAAAACAATGTCTTTGGCAGTCAAACAATCACGATTCGCTCACCCACTCACTGAGTTTACTTCGATCACTTATAAAGACCACATGGAATCACTGAAAAGTTTTTTTAACATCCTTGGGTACGATTACTATGGACACGCGTGTCGGTGCACTTCGGGGCGCGGAGGAGCGGGCGAACGCGCGCGGTTCCCGTCGCGCCGGCCGCCACTGTGCGGCCCGCCAGCCCACCGCGCATGCCTCCATCACAATAAGCCAAAGTTCACACGGACCACTGAAGAGGTTGCTCGATCCGTGAAACGAATTTATCTTTATGCAACGACCCTCTCGAAGACTGATTACGCAATACACATAAAGAGCTACTAGCTACGTAGCCACATAAACATTAATTGTGCCGTAGTCAAGGGTGTATCCGAGCCTTTAGCCTTTTAACTATTCATGAACGGGTGGCCCTATGTTTGCTGAGCCGATAACAAACCTGATAGCTTTCTTATCGTATTTTCAGACCCGGCGGTCATTCTTTTAAATTCTGTTAAGCACATACTGCAAGTTTTGTATGCCTTGCCTTTATTTAAACATTTAGTTATTTAAACAAAAAGAGCAGTAGTTAAAGAGTTTTTGCTTGTTCAGTTTTTTTTTTGACAGTGAAATAATATGATAAGGAGTTTTACTTAAACTTGCGTTATAAAAAAATCTTCGTAGTTTTAGAAAAGCTAAATAAGCCAAATATATCATTTAGTATCGTTTAGTAGGTACTTTATGTGGGAAATTCTAGTAATTTAAGAAAATAAAGAAAAATATAGTTGTCTTGACAGAGTTGTTTATTCAAGTGAATATTTTTTTTAAATGTTCTTAACACATGACAGGATAATAAGATTACCAACTAGCCAGTAATTACAACAGCCCCCCTTAATCGAAATTATCGTTAAATACAATAAAAAGTAGTTTAGCAACAAATAAAACAACACAACAAGGGTTATAAAAAATTACTAGACAGGGAAAAATAAATTATGTCAAGGGCACTAATCCTATGCTAGCTGCACATCTTTTATTTGCTACAGAACCAAGTGGTTTTGTTAATATATCTGCATGCATCTTTGAACTCTCTAAATATTCTAAAGATATAACATTATTAGACAATTTTTCGCGAATAAAGTGATAACGGGTATCTATGTGCTTAGACCTGTTATGGTGCACGGGATTGTGCACAAGGCTAATGGCACTCTGGCTGTCTGATAGTAATTTCACAAAGTTCGACTTACCAGTAATTTCCGATATAAATCGTCGTAAGTAGCATGCTTCCTTTGTAGCTGTCGCAAGAGCCATATACTCAGCTTCTGTTGATGAAAGAGCTACGGTGGGTTGTTTTCTCGACTCCCAGGCCACTGCTCCTCCAGCTAACTTAAAAACAAAGCCTGTGTACGACTTCCTATCTAAAGGACAATTTGCCCAGTCTGCATCCGCATATCCTCTTAAGGGTTCATCATTTTTCCTGTAAATCAGAGAATAGTTCAAAGTACCTTTAAGGTATTGCAAAATTCTTTTGGCTGCCTTCCAATGTTCCTTTCCAAAACAAGTATTGAACTGACTAAGATAACTCACCGCATATGCGATATCAGGTCGCGTGTTAACTGCCAAATACATGAGACCTCCTATTAGATTTTGATACGGGAAGATCTCATTTGTCATATTGGGTTCTCGTTCTAATTTCTTCCCACATAAAGGAGTACTAACTGTCTTGCAGTTACTCATATTGAACTTTTCTAATATTTCCAATATATAATTTGATTGGCAAACTTCAATAGAATCATTTTTGCATTCTATCTGTAAGCCCAAATAAGTTTTTAACTGTCCGAGATCTTTTAAAGAAAAATATTTATTTAGATCATTTTTGACAATGTCAAAAGTCAATTCAGACTGAAAATAAACAATCAAATCATCGACAAAGACCCCGAGTATAACAAGTTCTCGATCAAAAAGTTTTGTATAAACACAAGGTTCGGAAGGAGTTCCTATAAAACCTATTTTTATAAGTGTTTCGTTTAGCTTTTTAAACCATTGTCGAGGAGCCTGTTTTAAACCATAGAGTGATTTTCGAAGCAAGCAAACCTTATTTTCTTGACCTTCCGCTGTGAACCCAGAAGGTTGTTCCATGAACACTTCCTCTTCTAAATCTCCGTTCAGGAACGCTGTGTCCACATCCAAGTGCCTCATTTTTAGGCCCATCTCCGCAGCTAATGCGAATAATGTGCGAAGGGAAGAATGGCGAATAACTGGAGCGAACGTTTCGTCATAATCAACTCCTTTTACTTGATTAAAACCTTTGGCGACGAGTCTTGCCTTATATCTGCTAATATTACCATAGGCATCTTTTTTCAGCTTGTATACCCATTTGCATGGTATAACTTTCTTATTTGGTCTATTTACCAATTTCCAAGTGTGAAGTTTCATAAGAGATTGATACTCATTTTCCATTGCTAGTTGCCATTTATCTGCATCTTCAGCATGAATAGCTTCGTAGTAGGTTATAGGTTCATTAGAATCACTTGATGAAACTTTATATGTAAGAAAATCTGGTGCTTTTCTACTTCTAGTTGGATATCTTGGCTCAATGTGTTGTACTGGTGCCTCCACTCTTACTGAGTCGATATCATTCTCTGGCTCTGTCGACAGAGGTAATTCAGGCTCGGAAGCTAAATCCTCAGCACAGTCAAAATATTGAGAAACCTCACCATCAGTTTCATCTTCGAATATTATTGTTGAACTTGTTTGCACAGGTTCATCATTGTTTCGTTTTAAACTAGTAAACATATTTTCAAAAAAAGTGGCATCTCGAGACTTAAATACTCTTCTCGGATTAACCGCATCCCGAAAAATATAAGAATTTGGATCTTCTGAGTATCCAACGAAAACAGCTTCTTGTGCCTTTAAATCCAATTTACTCCTACGACATGACGGTATATGCACTAGTGCACGACATCCAAATACCTTTAAATGACTAAGGTCACTTCTGCGACCACACCATTTGTTATACGGTATTTGTCCATTTAAGGCTCTATGGGGAGATCTATTCTTCAGATATACTGCAACCCGAAATGCGTCCTCCCAATACGCTTTGGGAAGAGAACTTTCAGCCAACATTGACCTTGCCTTCTCTGTTGCGGGCTGTATGGCGTTGATGTTTGAAACTCGATACCTTTTGAAGAGAGATAACTTACAAACTCGGTATTAACATACTCTTTTCCTCCATCTGTTCTAATAGCCTTAATTTGAGCATTCAACTGTTTTTCCACAAGTGTTTGGAATAAAACAAATTTATCTTTTACTTCCGTCTTAGAAGCAATAAAATAAGCAAATATTTTACGTGTAAAATCGTCGACGAAAATTAAAACATACTTATTTCCTTGAAAGGAAGATGTAGACATAGGTCCACAAAGATCACTATGGATCAGCTCTAAAGGTGAAGTTGCTTTTATATAAGCTATTTTTTTTAATGGTTTTCTAGTATGTTTGCCCTCCACGCAAGAGATACAACTACTTTTATCTATTTACACCCACCTGGTGATTCTTTAACTGCATCATACCTAAACGACATAAGTGCCCTAACCGCTTGTGCCATAGTTGGTACCTATTCAGACAGTCAGAGTGCACATCATGTATTACATAGTTTTTAGCCTCATCACGGGGAATATTAGTAGTACAATCGAGTGCGTACAGTCCACCACAGGCCGAAGCATGAAGTACCGAATCACCTGTAAAAGAGAAAGTATCATTCTTATAAAAAGTACAACCATTTATATCAAAAACGCAAACAAAACCTTTTTCTATAGCTTTCTGTACAGATATCAAATTTACATTTAAATTGGGTACAAAAGCAACATCATTTATAGAATCTACAATTTTATTTGGCGTGTTTATAGAAATATTACCAATTCCACAACACTTAATCTGATCTCCATTTGCTACGGTTACACTACCAGTGTCAAATAATGAAAAAGTTTGAAACCAGTCGCGTCTAGAACTCATGTGTTTTGTAGCTCCAGAATCTACATACCATATATTCTTATTAGAACTTCCAGAAGTATTCAATGCAGTAAATGAACTGACGTCATTATTCACCGTATTGGCCTTCTCCTTCTTATTATTTAAAGGGCAGTCAGGTCTTTTGTGTCCAGGAACTTTGCAGTCATAACACACAATATCTTTCTTCTTAGATTTTGATTTTAATCGTGTTTGAAGAACTGTATCTACTGGATGAGCCATGTTTTTCTTGGACAATTCATTCAGTAATCTAGTCTTCACTAAATCCGTAGTTACTGGTATATTGCAGTTTTCTAATGCCATGATGAGGGGCTCATAATTAGACGTAAGTCCCCCGAGAATTATAGCGGCTATGGACGTGTCTTCAATAATTTTATCAATATCCGCTAGATCCTGAGCAGTAGACAGAACTGCATTTATATACTTTTCAATATCATCAAAATCGGATAAATTCAATCTATATAATTTGCGTTCTAATGACAATCGACGTCCCATTCCTTTATCTTCGTACGCCTTTTGCAAAGATGTCCAAGCTTCGGCAGCAGTTGTCGCACATCGCACGTGAACAATAGCTCCACCGTCGACTGTTAAGCATATCTTTGCAAGAGCTCTACTGTCGTTCTTAGATTTCTGACATGCAGGAGTCGTATCTCCTTCAGGATAACCGACTATTGTATACCACAACTCCTCATGCAAAAGATAGTTTCGCATCTTAAACTTCCATGTCGGATAGCCATCTCTATTATGTAGGCTGAAGGTAGGCATGGAAAAAGACTTACTTGAACGTGAAGATGAAGAATCTCCATTTCCTTGTAAATGTGACATTTTCTCAAGTAATATTTTTTAACTATTCTTCACATTCACAACAAATTAACAACTTTCCTATTATGTGACAATTATTCTATTATTTTCTTTTAATTTCGTGCTGATAACGTGTGGGAAATTCTAGTAATTTAAGAAAATAAGGAAAAATATAGTTGTCTTGACAGAGTTGTTTATTCAAGTGAATATTTTTTTTAAATGTTCTTAACACATGACAGGATAATAAGATTACCAACTAGCCAGTAATTACAACACTTTAAATATACATAAATAATTATACAAAAAAACAACAAATACTACGCCCTAAAGTAGGAAGTAAAAAAGTGTTTTTAAAGAACCAATTAACCTGGGTCTAACCTATTTAGTAGCAGAATCAATACAAAAAATAACAAACTGATAAAATTTGTAAGACTTCAGGTAAAAAAACTGCACCCAACCCTTATAGTGCACCCTGCAAAATATTAATAGTATCACTCCCTCAACCAAGACGGGTCTAAATTCATCAAGCCGTCTAGGCTGCAGAACAGGTCAATGAAATACACATAGGGTGATGGCACCAATGTTGGACACAAGCTGATGGCACCAATAATGGACACTTAACTCTTAATTCAAAGATCATATTGATAATTAATTTAATTGTGATTATTATTTACATCTTTAATATTTGAATAGCTTAGTTTTATTTTAATTTTAATAAGTTTAGTTTTAACTTTTAATTGTAGTACTCATATTATTTGAAATATAAAAAAGATCATATCAGAAGGTTATAAATTGACTGTCTCAAAATAAATGAATAAACCTTGTAACGCCCTAACTTTCCGGATCAAGTAGGTTATTGGATAGGTAATAAAACCACAGTATTGCTTCTGCCCAACACGCTCGCTCCGCGACCCACCGACCGACCACCATGACAGCCCAATGTAACCTCCAGTAGTCCGGCAGGAAGTGTTGCCAACGGCAGGACGTTTATTCCAGTACACTACAAACCTTATCTTCTGTACCATAAGAATCAAGTGTCCATTATTGGTCCTTGTTCATTACTGGTTCCATCACACTACATACTGGAAAAATATGAGCGTGCTTCTAACGCAGTCAGGTAAAAATTATCTGTTTTCGTCAAGGGCTAATTTTGCTTATCGCAGTCGTTGAATCCGTCGCGTCGTTTTATTGCCTAATATTTATTCTGTATTGACACGTCCCGAATGAAACTCAAACAACCTGTGACTGGTTTGAATCAATCTTTTTCAATCAACGTGTAGCACGCGGCGCGCAGCAGATAGCTATTGCGTTTGCCCTCTCATTGTGCTCAAACGTGTTTTGAATTAAGTGGGAGCGGGAAGCTGTCTGTTTTTGTCGGAAACTGATGTCGATCCAAATGTACTTACTTGTTAAATTATAAACACCCTGTGTTTACAGAAAAACATTTTGAAGTGTTTGAAGGGTTTGATTGATTTAATAAAATCCAATAGGTAGGGTTCTACAAGTAGCTGCATAATTGTTTCTTTTGTAAAGAAAAGAAGTCAATATAATAATACATGGTCAAAGAATTACTGTTTTTCTTACATACAGATTTTATACAGTATTTTTTTTTATGGGATCGCGGCGCGGCGTTCCTAAAAACAATTCAACCACGAGATTTTGTTGGAACAAGCTATTAATAAACATGTGTTTTTCACTTTTCACCTTTGACTAGTTTTATTTCAGATTAACGGAGGTATTTTTTTTTAATCCATGAAGGCAAAAAACATTAGATATTTTCAAAAAATAAATAAATACGTTTAAGTCAAGCTTGAGGAAATATTAAATGTTGATTCGCTTCCTTTCATGTGCCGAATCTACCCTTTATAACGTACCTATTCCAGAACGTGGCATAAAAATAAGGAAAGGACCGTTATTACAATATTTCAACTTTATTGGTCAAATTGCATTTTGGAATAAGTGCGACATTTAACCGAAACTTGCAAGAAAAGCAGGTAGCCTTAACTTTAGTTTTTGCCCATAATAAGTAGAACTTATTGCACAATTTCAAAATTTTAACTGTGCCAACTCTTGTCACAAGATGCTACCCGTTTTATGGAAAGAGGTATATGTTGATATAATATAAGCTGCGTAAACGAAAAAGGCTAAATATTACTTTAACAGCTGTTATTATATTTTTAGTCAGAGGAGGACCCTTAGGTCCGAGAACAAGAATTTATTTGGTACACAAAATATTATTTGTGTATTATAATTAATCACCTACTTAAGTCAAATAAAAGCCTATTAACCTGATACACAATAAGTACCATATTAACAGCAATTTGGTTATTATTTTATTACGAACAAATGAATAGAACATGAGTCGTAAATATGGAGGGGCGAGCACCGGCTCCAAACGACGCGGGCCTATTGATTGCGGCTATTTCCAGCGGCACTTTTGATGCCTCCGCTGCCTCTCGATTCATTTGTTTTCCCTAACCTTCGCGTTCCGACCCATAGAGTACCCGAACTCTATAACAATACTGTTTCAACTATGTGAATTCACGAGGAGCATAAATATATGTATCGTCCTTTAACTTAGATGACGCACTTTGTAAACAGAAAGAGGGATAACGGACTTGAAATATTCATGTGGTTCTTTTTATAAAAGTTTTGCAGGGTATACTAGCAAATTGTTCGCCAGTACACACTTTCACAACTTTTATGTAACATTCTTTAAAGTACATCAGGGGCTTTATTCTGCCCGGTAAAACCATATTGCTGTTGATATGAGAAGTGTATTATTGGGGGTTCTGGCTCACCAGTTATTCGCGCTTGGTAAACTGTGTTGTGGTGAATGAATGTACGGAAGTTGTATGTGTGTTGATCAATTTTTTTAATGAAATGTATGAGGGTGTTGTTAGTTAGTTGTATATGTGTTGGGTAAGAGTGTCTTGTATGTGCTGGGGTATGAGGAGGTTGAGAAAACCAAGTGCGAAAGTGTTATTCAACTTTGTTGTATAGTTGGTTATTGAAATATTATGTAAGAATCTCTCAGCGTATAAATAACATCAGCTATACTTAACCTACTAAAATATTCTGTTTACCAAAATTTGCCTTTGCGTGCGTTTGTAAAATCCTTATCTTAAAATCACACCCATACAACTCCCATATATTCATCCACCACAACACAGTTTACCAACCGCAAATAACTAGTGAGCCAGAACCCCCAATATTACACTATATGTATATGTATTATGGTATTGTTTTTAACTTGACCGCAATTACTGTCAAGTAAAAGAGCTAACGTATCGTCGACAATACGATATGTCAAAAGCAATATGGTATACCGAGTATAATAGAGCACATAGAGATCCAAATCACCTTAAATCACTGTCAAGTCAAAACACAGCTCAACTTTCAGCAAGGTTTTCGTTTTCACCAGCGTTATTTTTGGTGTAACCAAAATTCCAGACGACTACTTAGCCTTTTGATACCAAGAAAGTAGCAAGTCACCGCCTAACATTATAAGAAGAAACTTGAGACAGTGTCAAGGCGTCCGTTGTCGCCTCGCGCTCATAACCCAGTTCTGTCTTACTATCAGTCAGCTCCTATCCAACATCCGAACAAACAGGGTACCGTACAAAGAAGGTCACAAGTCACAATACACGGACATTCGGATAAAATCGAAAAACTCTTCGGAATTAAAATTGACTTTCTGACTATACCGCTTTGTTTTGTAAGAGGGGTTCCCCAGTAAATTGAGCGAGGGACACACGATCGTAACGGCTAACCGATATTGTGAAGAAGAAATACGTCAATGGGAACCGCAAAAACCGCTAAAGGAACGGATGAGCGACCTAATTAATGAGCACCGGCCGGCGAGTAGATTAGCCCGTACATAAAACCTTTCCCTGCCCATGACACATGCCGGAAACCTATTCTTCTCCTGATCACCTCCCTTCTTTGTCAATCTGTCAGTCGGTGAATTTATTTTGGGTCATTGTCTTTGTAACTTGAAATAAAATACATAAACCTCCCGTTTTATTAACCTGCCGATTGTTGCTAGAGCTTCTTTCAGCATAGAGTAGGTTTACGGCTGTTTTTTCAAAAATGATCTAATTTTCCGGTATGAAAATAAACGTGTATCAATCACTCTCTTATTATTCAATTCTCTACATGAGCAAAAATTTTATTACGCCTTATTAGTATCCAAATCATAAAAAGTCACTCTTCCACATTTATATTATGATTATTTTTAATTTTTGACTAATCAAGTATAGGGCAATCATAATATAACCCGAATAATTATTTATAAACGGACAGTAACTTAAAGATACTTTACATATGCTTTGGCTTTATCTGTCATTGTGACATTTACATCTGTGAGATAGTGCCGAAGCGGACATTAACTAAAATAGGTTTATACTACGTTTATGAATAATGGGGCAAGTGTTTACAGACCATTGAAAAATGTAAGTTTAATAAATTGTTTAGTGAAATTTGACATTGCAACATTGCACCGCAAACTTTAGGGTCAGGTGGTAAACAATGAACCGGTGGTACACAACGAACCAACGCTTTTTTTTTAAAACGCGACGTTGCCAAACCGTGCCGAGAGTAAAAATGTACTTTAATTTGGTGGCGCCCCTCGCCCCCCAGTCGGCGTCCAGCCAGCGTCAAAACCGCACGTGTGACAAGGTGTTTTGTGATTTTCGGCACAAAAACAAGGAAAAAAGTAAGTGTTTTGAAGTTTTATTGTACTTATATGTTGTCAATTTTAGAACATTCAGTTTTTTAGCTGTCTTGAGTAACTACTTGGCTATCGTTTAGAAATACTGTGACGTCTCCATCTTGTTTCGTATTTTTTTTAAATAACCTACAACAACGAAACGTGTAGATGGTACACAGTGTCTCACGAGGATAGGGTACACATTGACCCAGCGCAATGTGTTACAGCTATTGGTACACACTGTACCAGTTTCTTAATACCTAAACAGGTTCACTGTGTACTACCAGCTTTTTTCTCTTACCTTGTTTGTTCTATTGATAGGTAGTATTTGCTACAAAATCAAAATGTGTAGTTTTTTGATATAATATAGTAATTAAGTACTTTTTAAACTTTAGAATGGGGCGAACGAAGGTGGAGGAAAGAAAAAAAGGAGGACATACTAAAGAAGCGATGCAAATGGCTCTCGCACTGGTGAAACAGTGTGAGCATCCGAAAAGCTGCCAAAGACTGTAAATTGTCTTACCCTACACTGAGGAGGTATGTCATAAAAACTAAAAATAATGAAAACCTAATATAAAAGTATTCATTAATTACATGTGTTTGTTAGGCTTATTGACAAATACGTAAAATATTTTGTTATTAAATGATAGATAACTCGACCATTGTGATATTATAATTTCATTTTGAATGATTCGATGTTTATTTTTTAGTTTTAATAATATCAGTCCTACGCCTGATTTCTAATTAAGAAAGACTGAAACCAATTTGACTGTTTAAAAGATCTCTGTAAGTCTATGCTAATTATCCAAGTGTTAAAAAGCTTAAGTTTTACTGATATATGTTAAAGAATTAGATATATGATTATAGTTAAAAATTGTGATGTTATGATACTAAATTAGAACTATCTTGCAATAATTGAAGGCATAATTTTGTGGTTTAAGACAAATATTTAGATTTATATATTACGTTACGTTGGTTTGCGACTATTAATTAAAATAAATATAACCTTTTCTCAAAATAAATATAATGTTTTTCCGAAAGCAGTTCACATAGAGTCCGCTAATTTAAGTTTAATCTATGCAATGGTTCACTGTGTACTCGGTAGGTTCATTGTATGCCTACCCCCGGATCATTGTGTACTTATTGTTGGACACAATGAACCATTTCTCATGTTTTTAAAAAGTTGAAAAATCTCTACTTCTATTCAATTTTATGATAAGATTTGAATGCAAAATTAAAGCCAAATAAATAATGAATCACCGAGCAAAAAAATATTTTTAATACTTTCGCATAGGAATAAATTATGGAATTTCAAACTTTTTGTGGTTCATTGTTGGCCACCTCACCCTACATAATAATGTGTGTAATATAGCAATAAATCCCGAGAACGTCGGGAAATCTTTCATACATTTGCAGAAGAATTCAAAATTTCGAGAGTGTGCTTTGGAATGTCGCCTACATTACATTTGAACGCAGTTTGCCGCGCCTTATGCAAAATGTACTAGGGGTAGAAAAATATTTTAGTTTTATTGTGGAGCATGTTACATCGTAACGTTTGATAATTTATTAGAGGATAACTAACTCACGCTATATTTTGGAATTGAATTTATTCGTCTTGGTATGAGTTCGATGGGTACCAAACATTTTGGAGGTATCAGTACAGTGAGTCAGATTACAGGTTCGATTTTCAAATTGTAACCCTTACTTCAGCTACATCAAACAATGGGCCCGTCGTTCCTTGGTGATGATGAATTTACATACACAAGTTTGAAAAGGGAACAAAATGTTTTTGAATACACTGCGGCGGCGATATGGCAATCTGAAATGTTACAATACTACCATTATTATTAATAAAAAAATAAACATTGTCGCATGAGTAAAAAAAAACACAATCCAACTAAAATAACAATTAGTATATTTTTATATAATATATAACTCTGGATAGCGACGAAAAGAGAGGAGGCCTTTGACCAGCAGTGGGACAAAAAACAGGCTAGCAAAAAGAATAATAATATAATAACTTACTTACACAGTCAAGAACCTACATCAATTATGTTTATTTTTGAGGACCTTGTCCGTTCTGGTGTCTTTGATGGCAACTTTACATGCGGCAAAAATTCCGACGAGAAGATACCATAGAATGACATCGCCACTAAACGCTAATCTTTCGCACTCTCCGCCTTCCGTTTGTTACTAATCGAGCCAAATTACGAGTTAAACGAATGCATTACAAGTTTAACTTCTGAACGCAGTTATTTACGGAGCTCGCGAAAAGCGACTGTAATTGGGCGCAGTTAGTTTAACGATAGGGCTCGGGAGTAAAAAGTTGTGTTTTTATCGTGCGTCGGCAGGAGCCCATCAGTTTACTGCTTAACTGTTGAGCGCGGGTTAAGACTAGTTTAATAACATGATAGAAGCCGAAGGGGTAACAGTATTATGCAATATCTCATTTATTACAGCCGCGGTCGGCAACCTTTTGGCAGGCAAGGGCCACGAGGTGGGAAAATAAACTAAAGGCGGGCAATTTTGATATACCTACTAGTATTTTCATATTTGTAACTAATTTACAAAACGTAAGTAAGACGTACTTGTGTAAAATGTGGTTACAGAATTATCAAGAAGTATTAAGACTTGTTGGTAATTCTTTAGCTCTGCCTACCCCACTCTGGAAATGAAGGCGTGAGTTTATGTATGTGTATGTAAGTAAGACGTCCGCGGGCCGCATGTTGCCGACCGCTGTACTACAGTATTACATAAGGTATAAGGCCTGTCTCGCAAATACCACAAAGACAAATTGACAAAAAAGCAGATTAACATGCCCCTCTTGCACTAGTGCAGGTGCTGGCTACATTTTACCCGACTGCATCAGAAAGAGGGTTATATTTTTCAAGCGTATGTATGTATGTATGTATGTCTATTTCTGAGCACGCTCTTCCCCGCCTGGAAAACCTTTTCCAATATTCAAGTTATATGTATATTAAAGTATAAATTATATTAATAAATACATACAACTTACTATAGATTACAGTGCTTATTTTTCGCTTTCCAGTTGTTTTTTTTATTGCAGTCTGGTTCTTGTCTTTTTAAATAATTTAGATTAAATTAATAAGTTAGATTATAGCTAGGAAATGAGAAGCAAAACGACAAATTAAACATTGAAATCTATATTGTAAAGTGCATTACGTGAATGTTATTTATTTTAATTTCTTTGCACAAAATATAATAAAGTACAAATGGCCGACTTAATGCCCAATGGCATTCTCTACCAGTCAACCAGTAGGTGAAACAGAAAAAGAAGATCGGTGCGAAGAAAAAAAAAAGCGTTGAAATAAAAACTTTATAAAAGGAATTATTTATTAGAGACCATTTCTATTTAGCTCGTTCAGGTTGAACCAAAATCAATTAGTTGCACTTATTGGTATTAAGATAAAATACTTGAACTTGATATAAATTATCCATTTTATATGTTTTCAACTTTAGCAAAATGTTTACTGGTAGAGAATGCCAATAAATATCGGAGGAGAATCACACACAAATTGTTCTAGTCCCAAACTAGATAAGCCTCAGGCTTGTACTATGAGTACTAGACTAAGATAGACTTATATAGATAAACACATAGAAAACAAGTTTATCATTCTCTAGTACTCATTACACAAGCCTATATCTAGAGCTTAGTTTTGTAGGTCTATTCGTGTGTCAGATTGTCTCCCAATATTTCTTTATTTTAATTGGCCTGATACTAAATAAGTCCGTAAGTTAACAACCGTACAAAATGTACGGCATTGTTTAGGGAAAGGAAGCTTACATCAAACCGGCACATAAAAAAAATTGGTCGCTTCTAACAACATTATGATTTTTGTGCCTACGAGCTTAACAAGACGTTAGATACACCAAATAAGATGTTAGTTGAATCTCTAAAAACTTGCTGTAGTTACTATCAGCTTTGGTTGATATAGCTAATATCATCATAATCTATTGTTTTTATTTTTTGACAAGAGAAAAATCTCTCTTAGTTGGCTCTCATTATTTTGAGTGAGTACAATATTCTTTGAATTCAGCAGTATTTGACGTTCGCAGAATCCAACCAATCTAGCACAACTGCGCACGATCCGTTCGTTAGCGGAGCAGCAGATTACGTTCTTGTTATGCAACCCGAAGCAGTAGTGCGCCGTCCACCTGTATCTCACACAGATATGGGTATTCACGACTAAGAACGGTTTATACCAGGAAGCTATCTAGCCACAGAAAATGGTACGCTAAGTTAAACCTAGATATCATTGTTAACTTTCGTAGAACGATGGTTTAGTTTATTTTTCTAATCGAACCGAGCGAGATGCTTTTCGTCGGAGCAATTTTCGGGTATGGTAAATATGCAAAAAAAAGAGATAAATAAATATTATTTTACTGAGCTCTGAAGGTGCAAGTCCTACACAGTCACGTCCGGCTTTTAGCAACAATAATAATATGGTGCCGTGTGGTTGCCGGTTTAGAATAGTGCCACTCCATGTCTTCCCGTGGATGTCATAAGAGGCGACTAAGGGAATAAAGGCTTGTAGTACTGTTAGGCAAGGGCGTGCAACCTGTCACCAATGTACATACACTGGTAAATATCTTAGCTTGTTTGTGCAAAATGTGGTTACAGAATTATCAAAAAAAAAATTGAGTTGTAGGTAACTCTGTAGCTCTGCCTATCCCTCTCCGGGAACGAAGGCGTGAGTTTATGTATGTATGTATGTAAAATAACATAACCAGGCCACCACCGAGGTCAAATTTTCGTTCTACTAAATTACTATGAAACTTACTTGTTATGCTTAATTTGATTATTTTATCATTAAGGAGCACTGAGAGCATACGCGTGAATATTCGAGTGGAGTGGACGTTGAGCCGAGCGTTATTTGTGCTAAATGTGGTTACTGACTTATCAACAAGTTTTAAAGTTGTTGATAATTCTGTAGCTCTGCCTACCCCACTCTGGGATAACAGGCGTGAAGGTATGTAGGCTACTAAGGGAATATAGGCTTGTAGTACTGTTAGGCGATGGGCTTGCCACCTGTCACTAATACACTGGAAAACATCTTAGCCTTCTTGTGCAAAATGTGGTTACAGAATTATCAAGATTTTTTAAGACTTGTTGGTAATTCTTTAGCTCTGCTTACCCCACTCTGGGAATGAAGGCGTGAGTTTATGTATGTATGTAATAAATAATATATCCAAAATTAGGCTCAAAAATATAAGACACAAAGACTGGAAATAAAGACAATACATGACAGATTATTTTTAGTCTGACGCTAGCTAAGACACCATTGGTGGTAAAGCTAAAATTGGTACCTACCTACATTTTACTAGACACTGGCATGTAACTGCTTTTAACAAGTTATAGTTTTATTTTAATTCGATCGCTATTACTGAGTAAATAAGAGCTATCGTAACGTTGATAAAAGCAAAGCAATTTTTAATTACAGGATAGAATAGAGTCCCAAATGTGGTGAATAATCAAATAATTAACTTATCGATCGGCACTAACATAAATGAGTCAACTAAGAGAGCCCAATTAACACAAACTTATCCGACAATACGATGTCGTTTAATTATTAACTACATCTATTCTGTCTTTGCTCTTTAATGTATTTTAAACTCGGTTTATTCTAAACACTGTTCTTTTACTGATAAAAAGAATAAGAATAAACATAACAATAATCTTTATTGCCACAACCTTAAATTTTGCAAATACAAAAGAACAAAAAAAAATTAGTTTGGTTTATCAGACAAAAATAAAAAGTTATAGTAACTAAGAATCTAGGTTGAACAATGGGTCCCAATCTCAGCATGTGCTAGGCAGGGCCCGGCGCTGGTTTTCAGACTGGTCCCTATAAACGGGACGGTCGCAAACTGATACAAAATGTTTGATTCAGTAAACTAGGTAAAAAATAAGGTCATGTTTCAAATGGTAAGTGAAAAAGGAGTAAATTACTAATAAAGACATTTAATTAGTTGAAGAATGAAAAAAGGAAAATAAAATAAAAAAGTACTATGTGATGTGATGTGATAGTGTGTGTATGTTTGTGTAAACATGTATGCATATGTGAGTATATTTGTTTGTGTGAGTGAGCGACTGAGAAGGCGCGATTGTGCCGTACGAGTAAAAAACACATCGTTTTGACGTTATGAGGAAGAGTATTTGTCTGAGTAGTTATGGTGTGTTTGAACTAACCGCTTGTATTTATTTTTGCAGAGACATAGGTTTTCGCAGTGGCAGAGGTAGATCGTTCCAAATTTTTGCAGCAGCAAATTTAAAACTCCGTCCAAAAAATGCTGATTTGTGCTTAGGCACTGCAAGTTTAGTGCATCTTCTTAGCGATTTGCCACGTGTGTCCTTAACCCATTTAAGCTTCTCAAACAGATAGCGTAGTTTAAAGAATCAATTGAGTATTCAGAGAGCTTATCAGATTTCTACCTGAGGCACGATTCTCTTTAATGTCTAAAACTGGTGAGAAGGGACCTGCGACCAACCGCTGACTGGCAATCTCCTTAATATTCAATGGAACCTCTAACTGATAATCCAACTTTCGGACACTTGATTCAAACTATCTGGTCGATCGAAATGGTTACCTGGCTAAAATATGCGGTAACTTTTTGTTAATTTAGAGTAACAAGTCTAATAAAGAGCAAGCTATAAAGAACTGACTGCCATTTTTAAAGGCTTTTATTTAACTCGCTATGTATGTATTTATGTATGTATCTACGGGTCAAATCTTGCAAGTTTAATTTGACCCCCTTCCCGTCAATGAAATTGTCTGAAATTTGGACCACATATGTAAACCCGATGACAACACAATATCATGGTATCTCAGAGGTGATCTGATGATGAATTTGGAAGGTGGCGACAGGATCTCCACTATTCTTAACGTAGACCACCGTGTTGGGAGTCAATAGTATGGTATTGATAACCAAAAAAAAATGTCGCAGAAATTATCTTTTTGACAGAAATTTATTGATACTGAACTTTAAATTTATATTAAGTATATTTTAAAAAATACAAAAAAGCCTGTCACTCCCACAACCAAGACGAATCCAACGACACCTCATAAGTTAAAATCCATCAAACCGTTTAAGCTGCAGAGCGTGCCACAGAAATAGACCCCCTTTCTCACGCAGTCGGTTAAAGTTTGTTAAAAGAAAGTAAATCACATACCTTACACTTTATAAACCCAACTCTTTGTATCAAAACGGTAATGCTTGACTCATTACAATGGACTGTCGCGGCCGGGGCACTTAAGCTTAATCATACGCTATTAGGGGAGATTTTTTGAATAAAAAGGAGGGGAAATTACGCTTTTGCGTGAAAAGAGTGCCGTTACAGTCTTAATGTGGCTTTATTCATTATGCTGAAAACTAAATTACATTCATAATTTGAATAATGACATCATTGTAATGAAAAAATTAACGTTTCGTCGACGGCGACATTTTTGTTGGCGTGCCGGTCGTGAGATTTCAATTTCCTCTGCCTGTCACATTAATTTGAATTAGTGTACCATTTGATATTGAAGTTTATTAGGCCATATTCATGGTTGGAATTAAATAAATCTGCTGACCTCAATTCTCTGTTATACAAAGTAACGTCATGTGAAATAACATGTAAATGGTCTTAATCTAGAATCAAAATGTACCTACTAAGTATTTTAGACGCTTTCGGTTTGAAATGAGCCGCAATTATACAAAGCTTGTTGCTGATATTTAAATATGTAGGTGCCTAATAAACAGTGATCGGAATAGGTAGTGCAATTTCACGGGATTTCGGTGCGTAAGCTTAGTATGGATGCAACTTGTAATCCCGGATTTTCACTTTGAAAAGTTTTAAAGTTTGTGTTTGGTTTAAAATAAATATCAGGGGACATTACACAGTTTGACCTAGCCTCACAGTAAGCTCAAAAAAGTTATATATTTATAATTTTGACAATTATACTGCTAGTACAAAGTTTTTATAGACGAAATATGTAGACACTATCATTCCAACATTCTTGCAAAAAAAAAGCTTTTTTTGATAATTATCACTGTTCTATTTTTTCATTGTACCTACTACCTACATTTCTCATCACTATGTCAGCTATGTCTTATTAAGTGGTAACTACTTTCACTTAATTAACGAAATATGTAATGTTTTCATTTTAAATAAATGATGTAATTACAATGACATAAAGTCTTATTTTATCCCATATACTTCAATTAATTCCATGTCAGGAAAATATTCTGTGAAAAAATACGAATCCCGGAATCCCGGGTCTTATCCATATTATTTATAATGTTTGAGGTCATTTACCCGAAATTGCACTAACTATTCCGATCACTGCTAATAAATAAAAATAATAGGGGGAAAATGTCACACAAATTGATCTAGTCCCAAACTAAGCCCTAGGCTTGTACTATAGGTACTAGACAACGATATAAATACTTATATAGAGGAATACATACTTAAATACATAGAGAACATCCAGGAGGCAGGAACAAATATTCACGATCATCGCATAAATATCTGAAACCTGTGCCCTTATCCTATATTAATTTCAACCCTGTTGCTATCGTATTGTTTATTTTATAACAGCTTTTATTACTTGGCAGTAGAGGTGAATGAGGTTTTTTTTTAAGCACTTTTTTAATATTTCTTATAAATTTAAAATAATCTAAACTACGTGTATCAATTAAACTATGTATATAATCTAAAATAGCTTTTGAAAAAAAAACCGATATATTAAGATTGAAAAAATAAACTGAATTTCAACAGCGAGTGACTTAAGGTAAATTTAACGAACTTTTTTGCAACTGGGCACAAACACCCTAACGTAACCGATACTTTTACCAGATGTGCTCGCTGAAAGTCATTCGATCGGCTGGTTCACATCAAACCCGCTTAATTCGCCGTTTAGAATATTATTCAGGAAAGCCGTTGAAGGCACATGGTGCCCACAAATTTGAGTAGATAATAGGGCTTTAATTGAGATCGAGTTTAACAGAATAGGGGCCATTTGCAGGCTTATAAATTTTATTTATAATGGTTATCGCCGTTTCATCGGACGCTACTGAACTGGGAGCCACTCGTCCCGAGCGAGAGCCGTTAAAAACTTAAAACATTATCAAGTAATGGGCTTTTCAACTTTTAAGAAAAGAAAAGTTAGTTTTGTGCATCTTTTAAGAAAAACTTTTTGTTATGAATAAACACCTCTGTGGCTCTACACAAGACATTTAACGCTAGCGTAAATGATTGTCGAAAACAGTCAAAATGTATGGAGTTGACATTATAGCGCTTGACAAGACCGTCCGACTGCTTACATCAATCCTATACATACATTTTGGTAACGATTACGTTCTTAAAATTAATATTGTGTAGGACTAGAATAATTCATGATCGCAAGCTCTACCGATCATGTTGTTTTTACCCGACTGCGTCAGAAGGAGGGTTATTAATATTTAATGTTATGACGTGAGCATTTGTGTGTTGTAAAAATAGTATAATTCAGATTAAATAATACGTATAATTTTCGTTACGTAGGTAAGTAGGAAGATATTATATTTGAAACTTAAATTCAATATTATAGACAAGTTATTTTAGAGAGTAATACATAATGTAGGTGTCGCATCGTGCTTACTTTTGTAGTCAACAGTAGTAGTTCAGTACACTTGCAAAAATGAGCACGAGAAGAATATTATTAACTCGGTTAATTTAAAAGGAATCCGATTTCTAGTCCCGAACTTATCTCACGTTTCTTTCAATACCACTTGCAAGAAAAAATAAATTGGAGGACCATAAAACGTGAATGGATATGCCGATATTCTATCCAGAGACCATTAACATGACACATTAACCGGCGCAATGTCCGCCAGAGAATTAACGGAGTCCGCACTGGCCCGCCCGTCCGCTAACGACTATTTGCTTTTAACCATTAAATACATTCATCTGAAAAAAACATTCCGAAATATATTTGTCGTACGTGCCCCATTAAGTTTCACGGAGCGCTCGAAAACCAGAACATACCAACAAATATTTTAAGGAAACCACATTTACTGCGCTTAAAAAATATTGTTACTGTTCAAGGTAGAAGTTCGTACAATAAGAGCTTCTTTGGCGTTTGCTTAAATAAGAAATAGCAGGAAAACTCCCCATAAGACGGGTACCTGAATCTAGGGATTTACTTCAGCTTATCCGGCACTTATCGCCCTTTTGGGATACTTCTGTGGATTCACGTACCGAAAACATTTTATTAGATAACAGCGGCTACAACGAAGCTTAAAAATTTGATGGGCTAGTCAGATAATCGTGGTATCTTTCGAAGGAAAAAAGGTATTTCGATTGACATACAAACTTTAATACGTTGGTAGGCAGCAGTTGACTGAAAATAAATTAAAGGCTAAAGAATATCAACTTTGGAGCCGGTTGCTGTACACACAGTAACCTAATTTCATTGATCTTGAGTGTCTAATAGTGTTAACTACTTAAATAGAAAAGTGGTATATCCCCTTCGGTTGAACTCTCGTTATTTTAGGATAGACGTCTATTGTCTCAAACAAAGGTATTATTCCAAAACATTGGATATCAAAGGGAGCTCCGGGTTGGTTACTATGACCCATCACTATCACTACATAGTATAAAACAAAGTCGCTTGCGCTGTCTGTCCCTATGTATGCTTAAATCTTTAAAACTACGCAACGGATTTTGATGCGGTTTTTTTTAATAGATAGAGTGATTCTTAAGGAAGGTTTATATGTATAATACATTCCACGCGGGCGAAGCCGCGGGCGGGTCGCTAGTAAGTATGTAAATGGTTATTTGAATAGAAACTAATAATCAACTCCTTTGTTGCCTTCAATTTATGTATTCATACATTCATAACAATCCTAAGCCAATTATTGCACTGACGCTAGATATAGGAATGCATAGCGATCCAATGAAGAAACTCACGTAATATCCGCAATTTAAAAACAAATTCTGCTTGCTATTTCAGAACCGTATTGATAATTACCTGCACAAGAAATTCCATTTTCTTTTTGCGCTATCGTTAAACTTTTTACCTCCTGGTTCGCCTGCAAGCCGCGTGCTTGCGGATAAATCTCAGATGGATCGTATCAGCGTAGGCAATTAAGATAAGCCAACGTGGCGCTGTCACAGTAGTATTGTGCGGTCAGCGGCTGCGCCCGATTTATGCTCTCCTGGTACTGAGGAACAGATCTTCGAGGACTGCATACATATTACATGTAAACTACTTAATTAGATAAAAATCCCCGATAGGCAACCCCTAACTTTCAGTGCTAATATCTCGTAAGAGGCCCAACCAGTTTTCAAAGAGCCGCTCTGCCAGCTAATCTAGTTAATATAACGTCAACAACATATATATAATATATAAATATATATATATATATATATATATATATGTCGCAGTACGACGTTTAAGATAGTTGCTGTTTGTGGAATGCCCAAGCCTTGTAGTTATTATTAAAAAAATAAGTCGATATTGTCTATGCTTGGAGTGTGTTTGGCTGCAATGGTGGGTAGTTTGGAAAAAGGACTCGGTGGAGAGTGAGCGAGGGTTTAAGACTAGTACCGCTATTTGCAAACCACCTGACTACATTCCGTGAAAGTGACTTTTTATCATTAATCGTACCATATCTAAATCATCCCTTTTGTATTTTGGCTTAATAAATCAATGTGTGTGTGTGTGTTTAACAATTAAAGTGTTGTGTGTTAAATCTATTCTGTGTATGATTGTGATACCACCTGATTCTGGAGAGCATGGCGGACAAGAACTCGAACGGTGATGATGAAGGTGGATTTTTTCATGCTTCACATGCTTTACATATACATATATATATATGCATATGGTCAGACACACAGATACACAGACACACAGACTCACGGTTTCATTTTGTGTAGAGAGTTTACATTATTATTGGACGGTTGAGGTGGGCCTTGTGAGCCACTTCGACCATTGCTGATCTTTTGTAGCAGCCCTTTGTTTTAGAGCTCACCGCAAAGGCCCATTGCGTCCAGGAATTTCCAGATGCTTTGGGCAGTGAGGAGTTGTCTTGTGGGTCCATTATATGTCGCCCTAGGTGGATACTTCTGTTGCGCATTAGTGGTCCGCAGGAACAGAGGATGTGCATTGCTGTCTCCTCTGTCTCTTGACAGAACCTGCATAGAGGGTTTAACATTTAGAAACCGTTGCATGTGTATACTATTGGTCCGTCTGTGTATTCTAATCCGATTTGTTACTTTTGATATATGTATTCGAATAAGGATTCGAATAGTTTATGCAAGTTGAGAATTAGAGAGAGTCATAAACAGTTCATATAAAGATCAAATATAAAACGATATTCCTTACCTACGTGACTATATTTGTAGGTACCTCTAGACAGTATTTTTTCTGTACGAATGCCAACTAAATTCCGCAAACTACATTCCCGCATTCTTATCAGAAATGTGGTAAACGGGTATATAACTCAATCCCGGAGGGAAGTTCTTCACGACCGCGGTAACGGTTACATGTGCAGGTACGAGTAGGCGGGTATTTGTGGCCGAGGGAGGCTCCTGCCCGGTAAAGTAATATATTAAAAATTAACGACTCCCAGCCTTTTGTTAGCAAATTATACGTAATAATCTAAGCGGTAGATCCCTTCTTTTACGCCCTTGCGCGCTCGCCCTAACCTCTAAGCATAAAAGGAAAGTCAGCAGTTTGTGATGAATGGCCCGACTTTCTTATGGTAATATTAGTATGATAAATAACACATCCTATACATTTTACGTGTAGCTTGGGTGACTTCTTTGAACATTGATATTATTTTGCTCTATATCCTTCTATCAATTTTAGTTGGCATACAAATGTGGTTTTCACTTCTTATCCTCGTAAAGTCCTTCTTTATGCTGGGTATAGGCTGCATAAAATCGAATTTTATGCGCTAGTGCATAAAGTGTTGTCGTCGTCTAGACTAAGACAATTAAGCCCTACAGCCAGACAGACGCCTTGTTGTTTGAATACATTTACTTTAATTTATTTATCTGCTATGTTGCATCTAACAAAATATAAATTTTATACTATTAAAAACAGGCATTATTAACAAAAACATTTCAAAATCAATATATGACATGGCAGTATTGCGTTCGACTCGACCTAAGTCAAACATCTTATGCAGTTTTTATTTTAAATAGAATTACAGTGGCGTGTAGAGGTTTTTGTCTATAGTTTTGGACTATTAATTAGGTCGTTATTTTCTTTGCAAAACTTGTGGTGTTACGGAATTTAGTAAAGAGGAAAGAATCACACCTTACACACTATTATAAAAAAAAGCAAAATAACGTATTGAACGGACATTGCCGCCTAAATCCAAGTAAATTTATTTTAAAACGTATGAAAATTTCAAAGTCTTGAGAAGCGGCCAACAAGTCATTACATTCTCATTCATGTAAGTTTTTTTACATTATCACTGTTTTATTTTCTCGTAGTCGAAGTGAAAAGCAGAGTGTATAACTCGGTCTTAAAACCCATTTTATCGTCGGCTTAATTATACACCCCTGCCTACCGGGTCGGATGGATACAATAAGTTTTGGGTAAAATATTTTGTTTTATGCCCTTGTTGTACGATCTACTATTTTTCATGCTTGATTTAAGAAATCACATGTGAATACATTACTCTTCACATCCAAGCCCTTAATACGAAGTTAGATCATTTATATTTGGCTCAAGTAATAGGATTTCATGGTAACAGTAAAGTTCCGACCGCGTTACCGAGTTATAGGAACGTCCGTTGTTTACTGCTTTAATGCACCTCTAAAATATTACGACACAACCGACACGTTACATTCATTTTCCCTTCGTCCTTATTTTCTCCCAGACTGTCGACATAACATCGATAAAATTGCCCATTTAGGAAATTGCCAAGTTTTTCACGGTTTCTCTTTTATTCTCTAAACACGAAATGTGTGCCAAAAGAGTTTTGTTACCAATTTTACTTTTGTTTTTTGGGATCGTTGCGGAACCGGAAACATTTAATGTGTTTTTTTCTTTTTAGGAAAACAACTGCGATTATCTACGAAAGATGTGGGTAGATTCTTAGTGATTACATGAATAAATTGTTCTATTGTTAGTACTGCTTGATAATATAACAATAAGATTGCTTAATGATTTCTCCCGAGATTTCTATGCGGCTGGCTACGCATTGCGGCGTGTCGAGTATCTGCAGCTAATGAGTGAAACCTGTCTTCGCGGGGGGGGTACAATGTTTAGGACTCGATTAATTATGTTTACAACGGAACTCGAGATCGAGGCGGGTTTCATAATTATGTACTAACTCGGAGCGGGTTCGAATAATTATGTGCTTAGGAAGTACAATTAAGTTCGGTTCTGTTGAGCTAAAAGCTCTATTTTGTTAAGGTTTTGATTCGCATCAACAAAGCGACCGTCGTCGCCCGCAAATTGCAGACTCATTGTTTGCCGCAAACAAACATTCGCGGGCTCGTTTCCTTCCTCCCACAAAGGAACTCCATCTACGGCAACCAAATCATTATTTGTTTTTATTGTAAACTGTATACACGTTCGTTAACTTCTCACGGTTAATGCGATAAGAAAAAAGCGTGATTTTACATTTAAATTACTAGTTTTGTTTGAAATTTCCAAACCCTAAAGCACCATCTTTATTTTCGGATAGTTACCAATAATGAAGAACTAGTTGACGTTCTTTATTGAGTTGCTAGCTTTATACGTATCTAATATATGGTTATTAATTGAACTTGTTTTACTTGAAAATTCAATTAATTTTTGCATTCGGTTGTTACTCAAAATATATTTGAGTACATACGTAACCATATCTGAGAAATTTTCTTTTTTTAATGAAACTGGAAGGCTAAAGTATATTTTGAGGATTTTCATATTAAACCCATTATTATAATGAATTTAACATTTTCCAATATTCACCGCCAAAAGCGCACGAATGTGCAGTACTGCTCGTAAAAAGTAACGTAACGTCATGTCATCATTTTAACGGCGACGTGAATCAGATCGCGTCACACCACTTGAAATATTTTGATATTCATTTTTTTACCAGTTTTTTGTAATTTTTTAATACTTTTTGAGCTTCTGGATTTTTAGTTATAGCGTTTCTAATCAGGGTTAGTAGCGGATTCATAACACTGCAAAACTGGGCATACCTACTGTGTAAGACCATATTGCCCTTGGCAGTACTATCTCGTACGTTACGACTTATCATTACGATAATATGTCAGAGGCAATATGATTTATCCCAGTAGAATAGAGGCCTTCGATTACTGCTGGTACTTATGAAGAACATGATTAATTTGAAAAACAAAATAGAAAAAAAAACTTTAAAAAGGTAAATTTAAGTTTTTTTTTTAGTTGACCAAAGTCACAATCAAAATATGTATTCTGTAAATTGGCCACATACGGGTTCTTTTACACGCCGGTAATGAATGAATATACCTACTAGCGCGAGAGAGAAGAAGCGCCGCGCCGCAATAAAATCCAGCACGTAATTTATTCAAACATGACATACTTCAACATTACAAGGTAATAAAGTAATAAATATTAATTATTAGAAGCACAAATAAAAACATTACCAATATTGTAAGGTCAAACCATTTAGCAATGCATAAAGTTGTAAAAGGCGGTGCGATCGTATTACAATACGTACTCATTAAATTTTCATTTTAATTTTGGAATGCGCACACAACGTGGTCCTACGTTTTCAGCGATAATGCGCGATAGTGAGGAAGGCTGCCTGTCATTCGACAGAGAGCGCTGAGGCCCAAGCCAAGATCCATTACGCTAAATATAGTTTTTAAACCAATTGCGTCACTGGTAGATGACGTGATACGAAGAGTCACGTGATCTATCAGTGACACGATTGGTTAAAAATGAAACCTATAGAAATGCTAGTTAGCATTTTTTTTAATTAATTTATGTCTTTCTGGGTTTTATCATCGTTATTATATTATTGCCGTTATTATCTTTTAAGTCAATAAGAGCTACCATAACGTCAACTTTCACAATTAAGAAGCAAGGTAGGTGAAATGGCTTGTCTTACCTAAGTATTTAGTAAACACTTTTATAACCTCAAAGTGCATCGTTTTTGGCTAAAACGAACGTTTTTTGGTGAATAAAGCAAATAGAGTCCACATTTTGCAAACTATTTTCCTAATTTAACATCATAGATGGTTTGTTTATGACAAAATTGTAATTTTAGGCGAAAAGGGAGCATTTTGAGGTTATTAAAGTGTTTACTAAATAAAACAAGTCAGTTGGCATGGAGTATACAGTCGAGTTCATAAATATGTGTACACTTCAGTACTTTATCACTTTAAACGCTGTGACAATTCAAATGTGGCAGTTTAAATATGACATTAAATAGACAAGGTACTAAGGTGTACACATATTTATAAACTCGACTGTACATCAAACGAGCGACACGGCAAGAAAACGGTTGAGGCAATAAATGCCCGTTCATTTCGACAATATCGACGACGGGACGCGCGACGAGTCACACGTCATGCACATCAGGCGATTTAAAGCTTTTTACACATTCAGTGCCAAGCACTCAGTTTTCCATATAAAATGGACCCGACTAGCCGGTAGTCGGCAGTGAATGTGTAAACAGGGGCGTTCAGGTCAGCGCGGCGTGTGTTTGACGCCAACCTGTCGCCATCCCGATGAACTCAGCGTATTTTTAAAACTCATTTATAGCCATTATTGGTTGTATGTATGAAAACATTTTATTGTATAAACAAATGCGATAACAATTATAAACTAGACAAAAATACATATCGTAGTGATTTAAGGAATCTATTCCAATTAACCTTCGAGCGATTGAGAAACAATTAATGACAACACTAAAATGAATAAAGTTATAATAAAACCACATTGAAATTGTTTTAGAACAAATATCAAGCCAAAACTAAAATGAACTGAACTGTTTGTTTTTTTTTTTACTATTTGAATAATTACCGCTGTCCTAATTATAAAGAGCAAAGATTGGAATATATTTTTGGAATAAATTGACAACAGGAACTTTAGAGGTTCATTATTGACTGATGCTGCGTTCCTATATTCAAAACCGTTGGTAGAGTTGTGACGCCTCGTTAAAATTTGACACATTTTGTATGTAGCAAATGTCATAACCATGGATCGGAAATTCGGATCGATATTTACCTAAAGTTGGCAAAATCCCGGAAAAAGATAGGCAAACATGGCGTCGGCTTCTTAAAAATATTATTTAATAATTTAAGTTCTGGGATTTTGGGATTCTACAAAACGTTAATATAATAATTACTTTACATGTAGGATAAAACGTTCTGTTTTGCTCCTATAAATTCGTTAGGTTAATAAGTTACAGGTAAATTAAATAACAATAATAATAATTATGAATTAATGCCGGTGTAATTTATTTATTTTGAAATCCCGGAAATTTTATATGAATCATATGATTGAGTCCACCTCCATACAACTGAACAACAAAGCCGGCGCTAAAGTATAGGTAAATATCGATCCGAATTTCCGATCCCTGGTCATAACGCTACTGCCCGTAAGGGAAACGATTCGTTTCTTGAATATAGGAACCGGGCATGAGAAAATAAATAAACAAATAAATTTCTATAACGGTGGTGATTACTTAACGTGGTTATCATAAATAGGGAAAATGACATCTATTTCGAGCTACCGCAACATAGAACCGTTGACCAAGTCAAATTATGATACTTGGTGCCTGCAAGCGCAAGCGGTCCTGGTTAAAAATGACTATTGGGATATCGTAAGCGGCGAAAAGACATTAGCACCGAGTGCGGATGCGGCGGCGAAGTTGGCGTTCAACAAAGAGGATTTAAAGGCAAGAGCTGAAATCTTACTTTTACTGTCGCCTTCAGAGTTAAAACAAATTAAAGTCTGCACGACATCTAAAGCTGTATGGGATAAGTTAAAAGCTACTTACCAAAGCACTGGGCCTGCAAGGAAAGCGACCTTATTAAAACAGCTGGTTCTAAAGCGGATGACCACAAATGAAGATATTCGTGATCATTTAAATAACTTCATGGATATCGTGGATAAGCTCGCCGACATGGACATAAAAATACCACCAGAATTGCTCAGCATAATGCTCCTTTATAGTCTGCCAACAACATTCGAAAACTTTCGTATTGCCATCGAGTCTCGAGACATACTACCTGGTCCTGAAGATCTGAAAGTTAAAATCATGGAAGAATACCAGGCCAGGAGTGGTAATGAACAGCCTGAAAGCTCAGAGGCATACCATATTAAGAAAAATAGTAAGAAAATATTGTTCTGCAAGAGCTGCAAAAAGAAAGGGCATACTATCGAGACATGTTGGACGAAAAAGAAAAATGAAAGAGAGAAAGACAGCGGAAGTAAATACAAAAATTATAACGTTTGTCTGAGTACTGCAGATTCAGATCCCAATGAAGACAACTGGTGTCTAGATAGCGGTTGCTCATCTCATATGTGTGGTAACGAATCAATGTTTACTACCATGACCCCTGAAAATGGTAGCCTAAAGTTGGCATCAAACAAATATACCAGTAAAATTCATGGAAAAGGGAAGGTAACAGTCAGAATGGAGAAACAAATTTACAACTTCAACGAAACCCTGTACGTTCCCGATGTGTCAGTGAACCTATTGTCTGTAGCTAAAATTACAGAAAAAGGACATAAGGTTGTTTTCGAAGAGAATAAAGCCTACGTCATAGAAAAGAACGGAGAGGTGACACTGACAGCGCAAAGGAAAGATGGCCTCTATTATCTTGTTTTTGAAAGAAAAGAGACCGCATACTACACACCAAAAATAGACAGTGACATCATGGAATGGAGTGAATGGATATATATATATATATATATATATATATATATATATATATATATATATATATATATATATATATATCAACGGTTCTATGTTGCGGTAGCTCGAAATAGATGTCATTTTCCCTATTTATGATAACCACGCTCTGCTACCAATTTGTGAGGGAATTCCACGTGAATCGGTTAAGAAAACAACATCTTAAATCTGTAAGAAACTACTTCCTTTTATTACAACACGAATACAATAAATTGACACACATCCTTTCTTGTTTCATTTGAACGCATAGATCGACAATGACAGAGCGGTGCCATTGACTGAGCGCCGGCCAGTACTCACATGAATGGCCGCCTGCTCGTTTGCCTCCCTCTTTTATAAAAAAAAAAAAAAAAAAAAACTTAGTTACAAACAAAATGACGTCATTCCGAAGTAGCAAACTGATAATATTCAATATTTTTTCTCAGTAAATAATAATATAAGAAAAATTGTATGCTTTTGAGACAAACCTCTATAAGCATTGATTTTATCAGAAAAACTTTCCAAATAAAATAATTAAAAAAAAAACAATCAAAAGGGTTATTTCTTCGCACTGTATGTAAAGCGCAAGGCTGAAGTGGAGAAACATAACCAAACCCCGTTATCAGACTTATCAGTGTTGAAGAACAATTGAAAACGCTAGGGTTGGCACTGCACATATTTTTAACATTTAGGTATGTATGGTATCGCCACGAGAGTTGAGGTGAATGGTTACTCGCACAGCTACATAGAGTACTAATAGCAAAAAAGGTAGTGAATGGACGAATGAGTGAATGTAATTTAACTGTTCATACTGTACATTATGATAACAAGCATTGTCTACAACCAAAACTGTATTGTGTTCTAGATTTGTCAAAAGCACTAATAATCTGACGTTTACCAATTACATCTGTTAAAGTAAAGCGATCGTTTTCATATTAAAAATGGATCTACAGTAATAGAGTACCAATTTTAACGCTAACTAATATAGAAAAAAACTTAATAATTTATTGAGAAAACCTGGAGATTATGTTTTATTAATAAAAACATCTTATATACTTACCGATATGGTTCATTGACAACGAAATAAATATTGTTTAAAATATGGATCTGCAACACTGATAACGGGGTTCGAACATGACCTATCGAAGTAGTTGACCGTATTTACGATATCCGAACTCGGCGGACCGTTCCCTAAGTAAGCCATCACCGCAAATATTTGCGGATGTTTGCGGACGTCGGTGATTGGGGAGTCTAATGTGTTGCGAACAATGTTAATTAAGCCGGCCGAGCGCAGCGGGCATCTAGCCGGGTATCGATGAGCACTCATAATGGGAAACCCCGTCCATGGGTTCCTTTATTTTTATCAAGTTCTCAGTTGTAAAGGATTAGGTGTTTTGCTGGTGTTGGCTAAGCGTATTCTATTCGTAAAATTTATAGGGTAGTTATAAGGGTAAAAAATGAGTATTGACCGTGCCTGTGAGAACAAAGGTACATGGCTGCATGAACCACGCAACCCCATGAGTTATTTCCCATATTCTACTGTAAAGCCCCCTTTACGTGTAATAGCGATCTCTAGACAAGACAGAGTCTCTTAATGAAACTATATTGAAGTACAGTTATTGCAGAGTTTAGAAGTTCTATAAGAGTTGCATAAGAGATGGCAAGTTATGGGTTTAAGCACTTAGAAGAACCGGTGGATCGGGCTGGACTGTAGAGGTGTTGTGGAGGTCTGTAAAGGTCACACCTCAGTGCTTAAGGGCGGGTGTGTGTAGTATCCACGCCACTCCGGGATTCACGATGATGCAGATTATCCCGTCTCCACCGTGTCTCCGAGGGTGCATAAGTCCCTCATGTATAGCTTGACCCTTGTAGGAACAACACAGGCGTGGGCGTATGCCTTGCACCCTACTAAACTGGGGATCTAAAGTTAACCTGACTATGTCCTGAGATTGCTGTTTACCATATTATATGTATTTAGGTATGCTATTAGAAACGTCGCCGCAGCAGCATTGTATGCTGGCAACATATACTCGTTGAGTGGCTGAACTAATTCCTCAGATTATATTATATTATTCCGGTTTAATATGTTAACATAAATTTTACAATTTCCTTTACAACTGTTTGCTCTGAAAACACCAAGAAATCCAACCATTTGTACGCTCAAATACGGATTGAAATAAAACGCACATTGCGCTCAACCGCCCGACATTGCAGACCTATTTTATAAAATTCAAGTTTACATCACGTTTCCTTTATCTCTTTCCTCCGATTTAGTTTCGAATGACGAGTGAAAACAATGGAGCATATAAAGTTTCAAATGTAGTGCTTCGTCGTTACTGCCCATTCCTAACGGTGTGCCAGGCGCTGCCATACTTTATCATGTGGGCATCGTACAAGAAAATTTGCGAATGCAATATGTGGCCTTAACGGAAAATCCATAAAATTGGGGTTTGCATTCCGTCTCAGGCGAGCATTCGGGAATAGTCATCGTATAAAACCTTCGTAAATTATTTTGATTAAATTACTACAGGAAGATAAACTCACAAAGATCAATTTCAAATCTCATTTGGGTAAGACGAGGGTCTTATTATTTGTTGTCTTATGTAGATTGTCAGGAAAATACTCAATAAGCCGCATTTAATACGTTGTAATCCTTTATCAGCACGAGGCAGGCATATCTAGAATTCTCGGGGCTCCGAGGGGGGAGGGTAAGAACAACAACCCGCCCTTTCGGATGATACTCGTTTGGATCGGCACTTAGGGCGAACCGCAAGCAATTTAACAGTCTGCTTTCCCGGGGTCGATGTCCGCTGATGAAGTACTAACTAAGCGCTTAGCACTTGGACATTTGTTACGGTCATTGTTTGATAATCACAACTTTGTCAATTCAGTGTTTTAGTAACGCTAAGCTGAATTTAAGGCGTAAGGGAATTGTTAATATACGAGTATTGCTAGCTATGTTTACAATTAACAGCCTTTCAGTTTGAAGCCAGCTTACAAATCATATCACTGGGGTGCAATAAACTCATTAGTTTCATGCGACATACCTAATTAAGTAGTACAGTATATATACTACATGTTTGATGCAGCTTTTGCCTGCGACTCGTTCTTCGCTTTTCGAGTACTCTTCGATTTTCAAAAAAGTACATATTAGGTCCGTCATTGGACTATAGAGTATCTCTGTACCGAATTTCACATCGATCACGTGAAGCGTTGAGCCGTGAAGAGTCTTCACCATTCAACTTATATTTCATTTCATTTTATGGCTCAACATCGCCCTAAAGGCCTTATGTTTATAAAGGATGGGCGCGCAAGGTAGCCGCCGCAAGCCGAGATTGAACGACGGGCGGTTAACCGTTAAACACCCTGTCAACTCTGAAAAATTATCAATGGATTTAACTAATCGACCGGCGAGGGTCCACCGCGCAAATTACTATCTGCCATTCAGGCCTGTGCCTGTGCTCCGAATATTTTTTCAAGGTATTAAGAAAGTAAAGAATTAGTAGGCTCGTTAATTTGAGAAGCTTGGGAAGTAATGGTGTGTATTTTAACAAGTTTTTATTAGTTTAACGTATGTATAATAAACATATGTAATGAAATCTTTTTATTAAGTTTACCCTCTTTTCTAAGGGTCCCATATTGGTTTGAAATTAAGGTTATGTAACTCTGGTGACTCTGCAACAATATATCACCAATGAGCTGGAGCTCTATTCCACTCGGAAAAACTATATAACTTTTGACATGTTACGGTATTGTTTTGTAATTCAGCTGCCATTACTGCCAAGTAAATAATAGCTATCAATTATGAATTATGAAATTATGATACATATCTTCCATAAAATGGCAATATTGTTTTTCCGAGAAGCATAAAACCCCTGGTATATTGATAACGAGTCCGAGGATGATTTCAACAGTAAGATATTTATCAATGGTAGGTAAAGTACAATGAAAATTTATTTTTAAGAAACATAATCCTCCCGATTAAATTCACGGATTAATCATAAAGATATTGATTTATTTCCATTAATGGTTTTAATTACAAACATTTATATCCACGAGGTGCCTTAAGCAGCGCTCCCGTGACTAATGAACAAAATAATTGGATTCTGTAATTCAGGGTATTTTCTAATTTAAATAAATCGACTGAGATATTGCGACGCCGTTTGTATAACACTTGTATTTACGATTTCATTTAAAGGACCTTAGAACGTACTTGGATAAAGTAATTTCAGACTACCTTTTTTTAGGAGCGAAAGGAACACTTAACGTGAGACTTCGGTGTATGTCTGTATGTCACAGCAGTTTTATCTGTGAAACTATAGAAGCAATTAACTTGAAATTTGGTATAGTTGTACATGTATAATTTGCTTGCTCGCATCTGTTTTTAGTAAAGATGCTGGTGGCATTTCCTCGATGAATGGCTAAACTAATTCGTTGGCCGAGGAAACGCCAGCTCTTTGGTCTCCAGAAACGTCATTGAACCTCTTTGACATTTCCTTAAATAGCCTTCTAAGCTCTAGCTTAAGACTACCTTGTTTATGCCTGACACATTTAGCCACGAAAACGCTGTGTTTTATAATAATATTTATATAGCCAATTATGTAGAGACGAGAGGAATGCTTATTAAATACTTGCCGTACTTCTTTAAAATGTTAAGCTATTTATAAGTGAATGTGTATCAAATATGATAATCCTACCTTACCTACACAGTCACGCAACTACATTCCGATTTAAAATTTGTCCTAATTTTTGTCGCAAGTCAAATACATACATACATACATACCTTCACGCCTTCATTCCCAGAATGGAGTGGAGTTGGAGTGGTGCAAGTCAAATATGTCTGGAAAAAACCAATCGTCTATACGGGGTGTAAGGGACGGCTCACCGAAAACTGAAACCATAGCTTCAGACCATTGTACTGAACTGAAATTCAGTGGATTTTTTCCCGGGAAAACGAAAATTTTCTCATAGGTTTCAGTTTTCGGTGAGCCGTCCCTTACACCCTGTATATATACCTATATACAGGGTGTAACAGCGGTACAGCGAGCAGAAAATCGAGATTTTAAACGTATGGTTCCTAAAACGCACTAAGGATAAAACTAACAGGACTGGGCTTTAGGGGCAGGCTAAATTCGTGAAATAGCTCCATCGAATGTTCGCTCCGATGGGAGCCCGACACGTGGCTCGGTGCTGAACATTTTTTTTTACTGAAACAATGGCGTATGCTGAGCGAGCGGCTTCGTGCGATTAGTCGGCGTGGGTGCAATATTGTGAAGGGAATAGCGCCTTCATGAAAAAGGTCGTGGGGGTTTTCAAGCACAAATGCTAGGTTATGTTTTTAACCCGTACGATTGTCAGTATGCTTTTTTGTTCCTCTGTAGAGGCACAACCGGTCAAGAGCATGTTGGGCCACGCGCATTGTAGAGTTTCATTTATAACTTGGTCATCTATTAAGCGGCGTGATAATTTAATTTTGTATTTAAATACCATACCCATCGAAGATACGCGAGGAGGGAATTTAACTTTTTGATATGTTTAACAATGCCAAGTTACGGCTTTGTTGTATAAAGACTCTGAG
This sequence comes from Acleris emargana, assembly GCA_927399475.2. Classification (NCBI taxonomy): domain Eukaryota; kingdom Metazoa; phylum Arthropoda; class Insecta; order Lepidoptera; family Tortricidae; genus Acleris; species Acleris emargana. Next base: position 4,696,720 of record OV656848.1, on the reverse strand, counting down.
TTAAACCGCGGTAGGACGGACAGAAGAACAGACTGACATGGCGAAACTATAAGTGTTCCTTGTTGACTACGAAACCCTAAAACGTGTTATATACATACCTCATCTTTATGCAGCGGGTGTTCACAAAAAAACAAAAATAAAAACGTACTTAGACATGTTAAATGGCAATTATTAGGTATTACTATCTTACTTCTGACCGCGACTTTGTCCAGGTAGAGTTAGTAATTCGCATTACGAAGACTTTACTACGGAAACAGTGATATTTTTGTTATTCCAGGGTCACACAATCCCCATCCCACATTTCGTCAAAATCTATTCAACTTTTTTAGCGTGAACAAGTAACAAACATACTTACTAACCCACACACGTTCACAAACTGTCACACTTATAATATTAAGGAACACTAAAATAAATAAAATAACAATACATACATAATAATTTAACAATTAATAATTTTTTGTGCAAATTGTGGTTACAGAGTTATCAACAAGTTTTTAGAGTTGTTGGTAATTCTGTAGCTCTGCCTACCCCACTCTGGGACTGAAGGCGTGAAGGTATGTATGTATGTGTATGTAATAATTTTTTCGTCAATTTCGAAGTCACAGCTTTTTTTTTTCCTTCTTCATTCATTCCATAGACAGACACACACACACTTACACCTGAAACTTATAACACCCCTCTATTTTGCGTCAGGGGTTAAAAATCAACTTTCATGATTTTATTACATTGGTACATAGGTACTTGATTACAAGTGAAGCTACTCTAACTATTATTGCACTGCATCAATTTAGATATAGGTACATTAGTTTTAAAATGTTAATCAAAAATTACAAACAATAATCGGCTACTTTTATCGCACATGACGTTTGAAACATTACGTAGGTATACCTATGATAAAAGTTATCACTCTATGAACAAGCATTTCAAATTACCATTTCACAAAGAACAAAACTGAGTTTAACAATTGGCAACGGCGGCAGCCTTCTCTTTTGTTAAGCTGATGAAAACCCCAAAAAATTGACAAAACCTCAAAGTCGGGCTTTTCACCAGCGGCCCCGGAGCGAGAATAAAGTAGAAACGTGGACGATATTTCTAATTGGCCCCGGGCGAAGGCGGGCGCTGGCGAAAGAAAACGGTCCAATGGTTCGGTCCGATTACCTATTACACCGTGTGAATGCGGTAAAAGTTTGCCTTTCAAAGGAATGGGTCAGACAAACGTTATCAATTAGAGAGTTTTTAGCAGGAGCAGGAGTTTGCAAAAAATATTTTCGGTGGAATTTTGGGCGTGTGACAAAATTAATTTGAACAAGGCTGAGATTTTGTATACGGTAAAAAATATTGTTTTTGACGTCTTATCGTATCGTCGCGTCGGCGTTTTGTTAGCTCTAGTTTACTTGACGTGATGGTATTGCCGGCAGATTTTAAAATAATATGATTTTACCTAGCAGAATAGTGGCACAGTATGTTAACATAGGGATAACATTATAAAGGTGACCGCGGGTCATGTAGCAACAAAGTAAACTAAAACTACACCCACGATTACTTGCTACACGACTCCGCAGTCACCCTGTAATGCAACAGCACGAGAATTTAATAACGCCGTTTTTACTACGATCCAATCGTTGATGACATATCAAATAGACGGAACGATATCACCAGTTACTTTGTTTTTCGACGCCAATGTTACTTGTAATGGCTTCAATCTATCTACATTAATTATTCCAAAAATCCAACCAATGAAATAGCTAAAAAGTCCTTGCCAAAGCCTTTCTTAACTTAGTTATATCATATTCATGACCAAATTCAAGATGAAACACCAAGTTACGTACCTACTCCATTTAGTGAAGATTGCTCAACTTGAATGTATAGCCAACAAAAATGATAGATTCCTTGCGTCAAGTTTAATTAAGTTGCTAATGCAGAAACAAGTTACCGAAACTAGTTAGTAACTTAATAATTAAAGTTGTAGCAAGTTATGACGATGTAAGCGAATGAATTCCCGGGGGGGTCTTGTAGCCTGCCGCTAGTGAAGTGAGGGTCACGTCATAACCATCTTTTATTTCTAGGTATATCGCAATAAGGGAAAATATGTACTTTAATGTGACTTTTTATAGGAGCACTCAAGGCTTTTGATATGACAAAATGGCTCCCCATCTCCGCCGTCATATAATATTGTTAGCTGTTGTTTCCTGTCTCGAATAACTCAATAACTAAATATAAATAAGTTAAGTTCACAACGTAAGGCAGAGATCCATGTTTTCGCCCACCATATAAATACTTATTATTTTACATTTTGAACATAAATGAATGAACTCTGAAAACACAGTCCTTTTATATCGTATAAAATACCGGGAAATAATACAAATGGAACGAAAACTTGGATTCCGAAACCATTTTAAAAATAAAAAAAATTACGAGCATTGTACCCTACAATTTAAGTTAACAGTCCAGAGCGTTTTTCATCAATATTGGTGTTAGTTATAAATACTGTATCCTTAACATTAGAAGGTAGGTACAACTTGCAGTCCCATTTTCGCGGGTCATATTTGCTGATAATCATACAAATTAAATTAAATTCATGGCATATTCTATTAGGTACAGATGTAGTGCATAATTGTTTTCCTTCGTATTTTCACGGAAATGTACGAACGTGTCTTGCTATTTCAGTTGGTCACAGTACAAAAGTACTGAGGTTGACTGAAGAAGCATGACAGATACGAACGTTTCCGACAAAATACGAAGGAAAACAATTATGCACTACATCTGTACCTACACTTTTTATTGTTAAATGTTATTATGATTATTATGAGCTATAAAAAATATGGGAGTCAATTTTAGACTTTCAAATTTCGATAAAATAAGTAATTAAGTAATGGGTAACAAAGGGGTCCCAGCAATAATTGAAAAACTTAAATACATACTGCTGGAGTTTCTTGCGGCGCTTTTTCTCCGCAATGATGGTCTTGTCCGAAGCGCTAGTAGATTCACAGGCCTCTTGTGGACAATTTACTGAATAAATATTTTGAATTTCGAATTTTTTGAATTTTGAATTTTAAATGACAATGTGGTTTTGATAGGTAATACTTCTGTACGAGTTTCGCGGTTTATGCGATCATTATAACCACATTAAGATAACTACTCGTCTAACAATTGCTTATCTAATTTAAAGGAGAGTCGTGAAGAAGTTTGTGCAAGGTAGTAACACAATTAGCAATAACACTGCTCCTTACAAGTACAATTTATTTGTTTTTCGAAGCGGTTTTGGAGTTATATTAAATTATAATGAAAGGAGCAAAGGAAGCAATTGTGTAAAGTTGTAGCAAGTTGTAACAATGCACTGCAGGGCGCCTCGTCACAGGTGCTTTGCCGCTGTTGTTTCACTACATTAGACTACAATGGTGCTTAGGGGGCACAATACAAGTGACGGTTATTGTTACAACGAGGTTACAACCTAACCGATTCTCGCCGAGTATTTATTGTTGTCACAGTTACACGGCAGGTGTATACATACATGTAGGTACATTAAACTAACGAAAATGTTGAGAACTTCAAACTAAACATCAAATGACAGGCATAACAGTAACAATTACGCTCATAACGACAAGGTTATAAGTCAACATTTCTATTGGGTGACTCGGTGAACAAAGATCAAAGAACAAATGAATCCTACTAATATTATAAATGCGAAAGTTTGTGTGTGTGTGTGTGTGTGTGTGTGTGTGTGTGTGTGTGTGTGTGTGTGTGTGTGTGTGTGTGTCTTAGTTTGTTACGCTGCAACGGCGGGACGGATTTGGAATGATGATATCTTATACACTGCATTGACACATAGGATTGGCATTAAGCATTTTTATCCCGGAAAATTAAAAGTTTCCCGAGGGAATAATGATCGAATCGAAAAATCTAAATCTACGCGAATAAAGTCGCAGGCAGAAATGAGTGTTAAATAAATATCGTCTACTATAGTTCATTTATTTTAGGATGAGAAACCACAATAACATTATATTGCGTTTGGTCAACTATTTATTACCTAGCAAATAGTACAGTACAATAGTCTGGGAGCTGCAAAATAAAATGGTTTTAATGTCACTTTATTTGCGTGTCGTCAATTGTTACTCTAGTACAAATTGTAAAGACATTACAGTTCACGAGCCGCAATATAATGTTGTTGTGGTTTCTCATTCTAAATTAAATGAAGTATAGTATTTACCTATACCTACGTACCGCGTTTCACCTGTTTACCTCCAAAACTTCGCTAAACGTCTGCTTAATAAAATAAAACAGAAATAAAACAAAACACCACAGTAACACTTAACTTATATATACCAAGCTACCATTGTAATAAGAGGTTAATTAAAATGACACCTTTGAAATATTCAAAAAAACCGCAATTACCTACTCTTAAATAATGTCTTGGGCACAGTCAACGTGAAAGATGTGGTTTTTTTCACCTTATTTCATTTGAAATACGGAGCAAAAATGTAAACGTATCTTTGACGTCGACTGTACAAACATACCGCTTTCTTATTGCATTAATAAAGACGCATTTTCACTGAGGGCGGGGACGGAGCGGCGCGTAAACTAAAAAGCGTGACGCAAACAGATTTATAAAATATGTAATTATGAGAAGATTTCTGATGTCAAAAGCAAAACTTATCCGTCAAGCGCGTCGTGTCTTCTCAAATATTCGTGAAAAACAAACGGTTGAGCCGCAAAACATGTTTCGATATTTTGTGATCTATATTTAAAAAAACAAAACACTTAATTCTATTTCTGACGACCTCAATGTAACTGCATATAAGGGTCTAGCAGGCTAAGGAAGGAGAAGTGGCCCCTGTGACGAATATCGGATTTTTATAATGTCATTTGTTGGCTATCATATAATATAGAAACACCCTTACTTTCTGCCCCCTATCTTGAACCGTCACCGAGATACTGTCAAAAACGTCATTTCATGGACACATTTTTCAAAGTCGTTTTTCTCCTAAACTATATAAGGTAGAACAATCAAACCAAATCATAGCTACAAAGGATGGGTAGGAGAGTATACCTCTGTTTTTTTTTTAAATATTTAATTCCATGAAAAAATAATGATTAAAATGTCAGAGATTTTTTTGACAGCACTTTTCAACAAGTATTTGTAAAGGTACAGCTACGGAAAAAATCACATAAACTGTTAATAGTATTAGCTAGTACCATGCGAAAAATCAATTCAATATAATTGGTGCAACATACTTAAAAAAATGTCAAAGAAAGTGTTTCACTTTACATTTTCAGTTTATTTGATAGCTCTTAACCTCTTCGATACATACGTATACGAAAAATCTGTCATTTCATGGATTTCGTAGTTAATTTCGATGAAAACTGAGTTACACATGTTATCTTAGATGCAGCAGTTTGACCTATATTGACAGCCATGCGTGAACAAAATAAAGATTCTGTTGCTAGGCAACGAAATTAAACCTCATTGGATCGAAAAATCTCCTTGAGAATGAAAGACTCATTTAACGCTTTTTTTGACATTTTTTTTTTAAGTATGTTGCACCAATTATATTGAATTGATTTTTCGCATGGTACTAGCTAATACTATTAACAGTTTATGTGATTTTTTCCGTAGCTGTACCTTTCCAAATTCTTGTAGAAAAGTGCTGTCAAAAAATTATCTGACATTTTAATCTTTTTTTTTTCATGGAATTAAATATTTAAAAAAATCAGAGTTATACTCTTACCCATCCTTTGTAGCTATGATTTGGTTTGATTGCTCTACCTTATATAGTTCAGGAGAAAAACGACTTTGAAAAATGTGTCCATAAAATGACGTTTTTGACAGTATCTCGGTGACGGTTCAAGATAGGGGGCTGAAAGTTAGGGTGTTTCTATATTATGAGATAGCGAACGAATGTCATTATAAAAATCCGATATTCGTCACAGGGGCCATTTCTCCTTCCTTAGCCTGCTAGACCCTTTGACATGCCATGTAATTTATACTTTATTTTATTGAGTAATAAAATCTGAATCAGAATCAAATACCGGACGGCAAAAACATGTCTTTATTCGTAGGTACTATCAAAAAAAAAAAGCAAGTAAAAGATTTAATATTAACTGTGCCATGCAATGTTCACGTGTTCGGGACCTATAAGTACTTGAGTGCAAATACATATAATACCTACTAATAATTTAAGCCTGTCACGGTCAGGGCACGTAATTACCACCATAATTTGAATTTCATAACTATAATAACTTTATAACTCGAATGTTTTGAATTATTGCAGGCGGGGACTACCTAGTTGGTGTTTTATTTTAAATTTTATGTTTTTTTTTGCATGTGCTCTACAATTGACAACATTAAAAAAAAAAGCAATATTGTTTTTTTCGCGTTTATAATAGCTGGTTAAAAATGAGACTACCCGTATTTCTTGGTTTTTTTTATTTAACTTAAATTCGTCGTTAATAATTTTCATTCATTCAAAATAAATAGTCATTAAAAAGACCGTATATACAAAATTAGGAATACTGATGTCGTGATCTTAGCCTGATATAAAATAAAAAAAGTAACTTTAAACACAAACAGAACTGACTGTCATGTCATGTCACTCACTTGTCAATCATTCGCTGCTGTTCGTTCACATATTTGTTATTTTGCGTAATTTAATTAATTACATAATTTGTAGATTGTACATTAAAATACCTAAATAAACTATTTTGCGTAGAATCGAAAGCGTGTCGTTAGAATCAAGTAATCCGTCAGATAGATAAAAAATTAACATGACAGTTATATATTTTTTTCAATTCCTTTGGTAATAAATGGACTAAGGGCACTGTAAGTGTATTCCTAACATTCACAATCCAACTTTTTTTACTGTTTTTCCTAAATATAAAAAAAACTACTGCATAAAAAAATCCAAAGATATTTTTACTGTAATCAGCAGTGTAAAATCTAGAAACGGTATTTTATTTTACTACCTTAGCACATAATGAATTGTTGTCAATTCGGGTCTTGACACTTCCGAGGTAAAAGTAGAATGGATCAATGAATAGATTCATTTTGCTATTTGCCTTACCAAATTTGATATCCTATTAAATTAATTTTTCTTTTTCGAGTAACACACGTCACCTAAAATGATGGCACCGAAAATCTGCCATTGTAAAATTTGTGAGGAAAAAAAGTGTAAATCAAACGCAATCTTTATTTTTATGTTGTCTTGAAAATGAAGCCAAGGACAGTAAGGTTGACGAGACTAATCCAGCGATCACTTGATTTTAGAAAGTGCCATTGGGATGATACGATGTAATAAAGAATATCTCATACCTATACATACATATACATTGATACGCGCGAAAAACATAACCCTTCTTGGCAGTCGGGTAAAAATGGCGCGAGTGGTAGTCGGAGCCACCAAAGTTATTTTATTTCGTGATTTCGATGAATCTTTACAAAAATTAAGTTATTGTTTTAATTGTTTTATTGTAGTTAGTTATAAAACGGAATAGATCAAATTGCCACAAATTGAGATCCTCCAGCTTCTGTTGTGTTTTTGTTAAAAGCCTATAAAAAAGATTAAGTCAATACTGTTCGTAACATTTTGGTAAGTTTTATTAAAGTTCATGCCATGGTTCTTCGGATATTTTTTGTGCTCATACATTTGTTTACCCATATAGGTACTTACAATAATGAGTGATGTGACTGTTTGTAACATTAATAAATAAATAAATGATTTACGCTGATGTGTTTGAATTTTGTACCTAACTGAATGATCCATAAACAAAATTAAATGTATAAAAAGAAATCAAGTGAATAAGTATTATTCCACGTCCTGAAAAAAGAGCAGGATATTATTAGGTTCTATCCTGAAAAATAAGGTAAAAGTGGATAACGATAACCGAGTCTTCGTGGAAGTTGCAGGCAAAATCTTGTAATTTATAAGTGAAAGAATCAAGTTTTTATCACCAATTTCATTGCGGCGTAGTGCAGTTTTAGGGATTATTTCTGAATGTAATAAACGGATTTTAAAAAGCTCTTGACTTAAATATTCACTTTTCTTCTTTACGTGCGGAACATTCACTCCTGAATTTAGTTTTCAACCGACTTTAAAAATGGAGGAGGTTCTATGCTCCGATGTAAGTAGGTACGCATGTATTTGTACATGTCCATTTATTTGACGCCTATTTGGCAGCGGTTAAAACACTTTAGGTAGGTACTCTAATTTAATAAATATTTTTGTCTCCACAAACATTGACCAATAAGTTTTTTTTTAAATGTTTTACCAAACACTATTAATACTACTTTGTGGCTTTAACACTTTATAAAACCATTTTTATTGATTTCTTTCCATAAATTTGAGAATATTTCATGAGATTTTTGTGCAAAATTCAAACTTTTCAATCATAAACGATGAACATGAATCATGACTGCTTTGTAATATCAGCGACGAAGAAACGTACTTTGGTTATTAACAGCATAATCTGGACACGCTGGCAAGTGGAAGGTGAAGGAAACCAATGTAAGGGTGCATTTCCACGGGCAACTTTTAACTGCAATATATAGTCGGCTATAAGGAACCATCTAGAGGAGAACACTCTACTCTTTCTCTAATATTGTGTATTAGAATCAGATACCTCTAGAGATGACGGGGCTCCTGGTATTTTATCCAATCACCTCTCAACGAACGTATCATTACGCAGAATTTTCATTTCATCGAAAGGCATTTCTCGTCGCATGAGTTCTTTTTTTGTAGTCACATGTGTAACCTAACCTGACCTAAAGTAATATAGTGTTTAAGATAATCTGAAAACATTATGGCTTCAGCATAAAATAGCCTTCGATGTAATAAAATTCGATGAAATTATACAATCGATGAAGTGAAATTCAATAAAATGATGGGTAACCAGATGGCGGACAATTATGGTTAATTAAATTATGGCACATATTTTCCCCAGTGAAGGTGTTAAAAATGTGCACAAGCAGAGTTTGCGGTGTTCTCGTGTTTTTTATTGTCGAGTTACATTTTCTTACGATTGCGAACGTCGGCGTAGGTATGATCTACAGTAGTTTGAATTATCGACTCGTGATCGCAAGATCCAGTAGCCGCCGCCGTTTACCAATGAGTTCGTAACTTAAGTTACACTATTTGAGCTTTTTCTAAAGTGACCTCCTACTCTAACGGAAAAAAAAACAAAAAACATCGTAAGGAATCACGCGCATTCCGCATTTATGTAAGGGCTGTAAGAAACCCTAATCTGGAAACGGTATCTCAATAATATTATTTTCTTAAAGTGACGACTGACTTGTAACATTACGGTGTAATGTATCAGTTACGGACCTTATCTAAAGGGTTGCGATATGATAAGGACCGCAGGTGATACATTACACCGAAATGTTACGTCGGTCACCACCTTTACACAGCAACAGAGAGCACGCTCAACCGAACCAGCTTAAATTGGTTCGCGCACTAACAAGAATCGCCGGTGTTCGGTGTTAGTTCCTCGCAGCCGCGGGCAACCGTATGGATCAAGTTAACCTACCTTAGAGTGTACTCGACATTACCGGGAAAGGGAATAACACCCATGCAAAGTGTCAGAGCCGACAGTTTGCAGCGAATGGACCGTAACCTCGCAGATCGCAAGCGACGAGTGCCTTCAACAGTCCTTTTATACTGTGTAATACGGGATCCAATCGACCGGAGCGCTTGAAAAGTACTTTTATGGCACTTGCTGTATCGGGCGTCAAACAAAGTACAGTATTGAATTGAAATTGCCCATATCTTTATTGCATTTACAATTTCCTAACCGGGATACGATAGTGCTATTTCATTTGCAAAACTAAATGATGCTGTGAATATTCACGTAAAATTGGATTGATCGCGAAAGGGTTAAGTAAATTTTTGTGTGTGCGTTTTTAAAGGTTCCCTACCCAAAAGGTGCCATACTGCGAATAGGACGCTATTTATAAGGCTCCGTAATAGCAAAACACATGAATTGCCGCAATATCAACAACAAACATAACATCAAAGAAAACAACGACAAAAGCCGAAACAAATAACGCCTGTACATTATAATAAGCTTAATAAAGAAATGAAAAATAATACTTAACTCAACCAATAAAACCAGGTTAAACATGACATTAAATAGACAAGGTACTAAAGTGTTAACATATTTATGACTTCGACTGTACATAATTAGCTCTTAAGGTACTCTGTCATTAGAGCACTCGCAAGCGCGCCTTCTTCATTATGTACCAGTTACATAAATATACTATTAAACTATGCCGCTGGTAGCTCTAAATTGCAAATGGGTATTAGGGAACATCTAACCTATGGAAAACGCCAGGATTCTCGTGTCCTCCAGCCGGTAAACAAACGGCGATTTCTGCATATTAAGTGAGCAAAGCCGCTGGTAAGCAAGGAGCCAGCTCGCCGGCCGCCGAGCCAGCTTGCTAGCTGTTGTTTGCCCTCAACCGCGTTTCCCTCCTTTGATAACTTAATTATGAGTGCTTCCTCCCTCGGTACGACTTGCCGCGACACTGTTGTTCCATTCCAATGTTTTCTTAATGTCATTAAGAGACTATCACGAGGAGTGTTACTTAGCCCTGTGAAAGCTAAATATGTGTGGCCGTTTGTTTGGCAACTCCGGACGCAAGCTCGGGCTCTATTTGATTTGCTACCCGAGTAAATAATTCAGCTCGACCGCGGCTTGCGCGTCCACGCCTCCTTATAAATATCTTATTTATTCTTGTTTGAGCATCTCTGGGAAGACAGACAACTATACACATTAATAAATAGCTGGCTATCGTTTAATTAGAGTAATGAAGGCTCGTGAATACTCGGCGCCTTACTTTTCAGTCGCTTATAACTTTACACAGACGTCGTTCAGAATTAGCTCGCAAAAATATCCCCTTGACAAAATGAATGGCGATAATAGCTATTGCTATTGACAATGTAAGGTATTGACGTAATATGCGGTTAGGTTGAGCGCTTATGTCAATTCCATTCGTTCTGACAGTTTTCGTTTTTTTTTTGTGTTATGCATATTGGCCTAGCCTGAGATATTAAAATCGGGATAAGTACAGTCGATTTCATAAATATTTATACACTTTAGTACCTTGTCTGTTTGATGTCATGTTTAAACTGCCATATATGAATTGTCACAACCATTAAAGTGACAAAGTACTAAAGTGTATACATATTTTGGACTCGACTATACATCCATAACAATCCAATTGAAACGTTCATCTACAGTGTGTTTCTTCTATACAAACATGTAGTTTAAGGGCTGATAAGTATAAGCCCGAATGAAGATTATTTGATATGTTCGTCAAAACTTTTGTTTTTTTTCATACAACTTAGCTCGGCACGCAATGTACCAAGTTACCAACGACGACGTCTCTGCTCAGAAGTTTCAAATAAAACTTTGCATTACATTGCTGCTCGAGAGAAGTTTAAAAAATAGTCAATATCAAATTAGTTAAATGGTTTGACCGTATGGAAGACACACACTGTAGACTAGTCAGCCAAGTACGTCTAGTAGTATTCGCAGACGATAAGATTAACATTTAGAAATTAATCACAGTAAGCTGAATAGAGCACATCACCAGCCAACTCTGGGACGAAATTGAATCCAGCGCAGACAGGGCTGCCGTCAACCCTGATACGGTGTTTATTTCTCTGATTGGACAATAGATATGTCTAGTCGGTGCGTTCGTTATTGGATTATCGTGAATATCCTCGTGAGACTACAGGGATTTTGAATCTAACAGCATGGCAATAAAGTTCAATGACCTTTGCTTTATTTAAATGTCGCTTCAATTTTGAAACAAATAAAAATGAACTTTATTTAAACTGAAATATAGTTTAAAGTAAATTGCCTTGATTATACACTTCCTTTAGCACACCGGGTCTCATGACGAGAGATTATAACGGAATCCGTATGGTTTATTTATGTCTGATTATGTTTGCTCCTTGTAGTAACAGAACTCAAAGATAAGGGTGTAACGCTATACTGACATCGCTATATTGTTAGTTAGAATAGTCAGCTGCTCGTTTGTGTTTTATAAGGCCTCGAGCCTTAAGCGTATGTGCAAAATTGTGCGATCTAAAGCGATTTGACGGATAGTACGTATGTCAAACTGTACATAAGTAGAGCACTGTTGATATGTCAAACTGAACGAGTAGTAACGCTGTTCCTCTTATATATTCTGTTCAATTTATAATTTTGCACAAGCCAATTCATTATTATTAAAGCAACGCAACATGCCGTGACGTGTCCATGCTACATTATGTAAATTTTTAATGCATGTATAAATTATAGCATGCTGGCCAGTGCTAATCTGGAGGCTTGCCAAGTGCCAACCCTGGCTGGACGAATGTGGCGACCGTTAAGGATGGCGCTGAAAGCCGCTTATTGACTTTCGAATGAATATCAATAAGGACCTTTCAATACTTACTTAAGTTGTTTTAATTCCAGTTAGATAAAGTTCCTGTGCTAATGCATATATTTAACGGTTATTTATGTATGACTAAAATTAAAGTCTATGAAAATGTTTCTGTGAATATCTACAAATAATATGTTCCTTTACTGACTGACTAATAGACGAAACAGATAATAAACTACGTAACGTGGAATCGTAAAATGTTAAAAAATTGTGTTTTTTTTTTGTCACATACATACATACCTTCACGCCTGTAATCCCAGAGTGGGGTAGGCAGAGCTACAGAATTACAACTTTAAAAAGTTGTTGATAATTCAGTAACCACAATTTGCACAAATAGGCTAAGATATTTACCAGCATATTATACTCGTATAGTGACGTAGCGGTTAAAATATATGGGCAATGGGTCACACAATCGCAAAAACAAAAGTTGTCTCTCCTGTGGTCATTAGTTAAAGGCTTGTGTGCATATAAGTAATGTTTGTATTTAGGTACTAGGACTATAGAAGACCCTTTTGCCGTTTATGAAAATGTGGGTTCAGCCAGAAAATTAGGCTTTAAAACGTTAACTTCAGGTATGTCCACAGGAAAGACGGTAACCTAAATATGTGTATGACCCTAAAGAGTAAAATTATTTTTAAAAATCGACTAGTGACAATAATAACACTTTTTGCAACCTCTACTTTATGGGTAGAAGACACGCCAACAGCAGTAAATCATTATAGCCCTTATACATAAACATAATAATATTTGGTACGATAAGCAACTTTCTTACTCGTCAAGGCAAAAACTTCCCCGTTCCCTTTTTTCTTATAAAGTACCTTCTTCGGGCCTATTTTATCAAAAACAATTCTACGCGAATTCTTTTACTTCGCTATTCTGATGAAATCTTAGCGTTGTTTTCAAATCGGCAACGTCTGAAATAACAGACCGTTTAGAATAAATTTAGAGTATATTCTAACTCACTGAAATGATAATACACACTGAACAAGAGAATAAACCATGACGCAGCTAAGGGTGGATTCAGATTGTCTTTTTTTGCTTTTATGTAGACAAGCGCGCTATTTGACGTTTGAACAAATCGCAAAAAGAGTCTACGCTCACGCGTCTATGAGCTTATAAGCGCTCGTCGTACTAGTTGCGCGTGTGACGAAACAGCGCGTTTGTAAGCGTAAAAAATGACCTTACTCGTATAGCTTATACGCGTTGAAAATACGCTCTGTGTATTCGCTGGCATTATCTTTATCGACAGAGACCCACAACCTATTTTGACTAGGCTATTGGCTATCGGATATTTTGTTAATTTGCAATCCAACCCTTTTGTAGGGTTATAGAATCTATAGAACAGATCGGCAATTGACATGATTTCAAAAAAATGGTATCGCCCATTTTTGATAAATAATTAAATTAAGTTTAGGAAGTCGATTTTAAGTCTCTGTCATTGGAATAATTTTAAACATCGGATCGGATTGGATCGGATCGGATCGTTCGATACCTATTGCATAATTCAGCAATTTTGATGATAATATAATAAAACAATCCCACCGAAATGGTATGATGATAGGTGGAAGGTTAACATTATATTATTAAGACATATTAATTTGGATAGGACAGCGTAAATAATAAACAATAAACATTGCAAACCATCAATATGTTGACTTCATGAAGAATAGCATAAAAATAGCATGTGTCTTGTTCTTTTTGTATCTATTAATGTAATTTTGTATTGTTTCGAATAAATGTTTCTTTATTTTATAAAACAAATTAGTAGGAAAGCGTCAAATAAATTAACCAACACGTATTTATTCAACCGGTTAGTTGAATAATTACCTGGAAGGTTGACCGGCTCAACAGTAAAGATAACTCATTCATTCTTGTCCCCATTCTATAACGAAACAATATTGCTTTTGACCTGTTATCGTATTGCCAACGTTTTGATAGCTCTTATTTACTCGACAGTAAGCAGCAGTGGCGGCTGAGTTAAAAACATATAAGTACCATCACATATCAAAAATAATTTAATATTGTTCAAAGTCTTACCTAGTCGGTTACTAAGTTCTGTTACTGAGATTAATTACAATTAAAAAAAAATTAAAGCAGTTTTCCATAAACCTGTATATTAATCAAAACTTTGATTTAAGTAGAATAATAATAAAAATAATGTATTCTAAACTATTGCAATTATTTGATGTACGAGCTTGAAGTATTCCCATTTCGGACGATAAAATCATAGTTAAAATCACGCACGACGATGATACTGATAACGGCCCCAACTTTTGTAAGAGTTCCTGTAGAGAGTTCCAATTTGCGTGACATATTGAACAGACTTCTAGCTTTAAATTCTGATACGAATGTATTCAAAGCAACTAAAGATCCGCTTGGACACCGGTCAATCTTGATGACTCATTAAATCGACTTTAAGATTTCACATGATTTGGCAGAAATACGAAAACACACCAAATCTCTTGCTTCATAAGTTGGAATTAAGTCATGTTGAGAAATATAATTTTGGTCTCTAAACATATACAGAGATAGGACTTTTTATAATATTATACAAAAAAAGTTCTTTGGTAAACAAAGACTAACATTTAAGCGATTTCAAAAAATGAAATTTACAGAAAAGTCATGCGTAATTTCATCGATGCC
Organism: Acleris emargana; assembly: GCA_927399475.2. Taxonomy (NCBI): domain Eukaryota; kingdom Metazoa; phylum Arthropoda; class Insecta; order Lepidoptera; family Tortricidae; genus Acleris; species Acleris emargana. The sequence continues at coordinate 4,681,653 of OV656848.1, read as the reverse complement.
GGCTGTGAATGTTAAAAGATCGTATCGGGAATTGCGGAAACTAAGAAAAATGATTAATTGTTTTTCAAAATGTATATTAATTAAGTTTTTAATTTTTATACATATTGAAATTAAAAAATAAACATAAGTTAGTTTTATTTGCATCAACCTTAGTAACAGAACTTAGTAACCAACTAGGTAGAATACAAGCCCTAATTTACGTGACACTATGAGATTAGCATGTTTACGATTGAATTAAGTTAATTACTGGTACCTATTTGGTAAAGCTTTCAGTCAACCAAACAACTGGGCTGCCATACTAAGGTGGATAAGATGTGTGTCTACTCGAAGGGCCGGCCTAAAACCTAAACGATATTTTTGAAAGTAAAAGACCTTTTCTAGGCCGGCCGCACACGTGGGAGTAAATAAGAGCACGCTTAATAGTAATTGTTTACTTAAGTCAGAAGAAACCTTTTTACGCTCTCTCAGCTCATCGCCTTGCCCGACAATAGAGCACGGGTAATATGAGCTTGTTCCGGTGCTTCAGAAACTACACACAATTGGTGGGAATTGCTAACAAACTAGCCAATTATTTCCTACAATTTATATACGTGCTTAACTATAGTTGAACCGCTTCAGAGTTGCGTCTGCACTCGTGGGTGTAAGCATTTACCGATAGATGACAATCGTATCTTGCATTAAAGCTCACACAAGACTGATACACGTGTGCGTTAATACTGTTCTGAAGCGCGGTTGTATTGGCTGTACCACTACTAACAAAGACCGCAAGCCTTAACTGATTGTACTATAACGAAGGTGAAGTTTCGCTAGAACTCTCCGCCCGACAAGTGGCAACCGGGTTCAGCTACCTTTTGTCTAGTCCACAATGTTGTTAGGTAGTGTCGCCGTGAAGAGCGATACACCGAATTAAAACTTTTCTATTTAGACGAAACATTGCTCGAACAAACCGGAGGTAGAACAAACAGAACTAATAACGCGACGGTTCGATGAAAACATGGTCTGATTTTGTTATTATTTCAGGACGTGTAATATTTAACTGACATTAAAGTTGAAACAACCATACGAGTATAGGTGGTAGGTAGGTGCATAAATTATGCATAGGTAATAAATAATACCTTAAACTCTTATTTAAAATTCCTTATACTTCCATCTACATTCTAGAAAGAAGTATAAACTTACAAAAAAAATATAAACCTTCTGCGTCGTTTCTCATTCGTTATCAATCTATCGGCCAAAAACGTCACATTGACTGTCGATCACCTCATCACTGTCATAAGGCGGTTAGCAATTACAGGCTCAGCGTCTAGCAAAAACAGTGTCGTGTTGTTAGTCAGCAAAGCTAGCCAGAGTATCTAGCTCGGGGCTAAGTAGCGTGGGGGCTAAGTGAGATAAATTGCTGTTTTAATTAATGCTCGCACGACAACCGCTGCGCTCCCGGTGCTCCTCCGCTGCCTGACCGCGCGGTAAAATTCTCAAAGCCCAGCCTAGCTTTAACATGCAAATTGCCACCACGATATTGACCTGCTAGAATGGGTAATTTTCCATTTGAAATAATACTGAGCGTGTTGGACGTTGGAAATTGTTTGTAAGTGGGTTAGGTCGGTATCGATTGAGGTATTTTTATGTCAGTACTTGAACAGGGCCTCTATTCTATTGATTTTAAGTCGGCCGCAATTCACTACTCAAGTAGTTAATATGAGCTATCATGAAAACGCTGACAATACGATACGTTAACATGTCAAAGACGATATGGTTTTGACCGCCTAAAATCTCGAACCTGGGCTGCTCATTAAATAAAGTCTATAAGCCAGTAACAATATCTCAGTATTATAAAAAAGGTGATGTCAGTCATTGTTTCGCTAGCTAGCTCATTAGAAATAATACAAACTCTTTAAGCAAAAGTCCGACCCAAAACGATAAAATTATGACGGTATTTTTCCACTAAATAACACCAAACTTAATTAACTGAAAGGTTTCAATTTGGGGATCAGGGACACGTAATTAAAAAGTTTTGTGGCCACTATTCAGCATAATTTTGCCGGATAGTGGGAAGTTTTAGTATTTAGTAGGGAACTTTCCCGGCCCCTATGCTAAATCAGTAATCCAGGATATCGGCTGGCTTTGCTAAAGTGCAGCTCGGTCAGTTGCATGATGGTCAGATTTGATACGAAATGAATATGGTAGAACTAAAATGTAGGTAAGTTTGGTATCTGTAATTTTATTGTATAAATAGATGTTTCATTTAACTTTGAACAAAAAAGTTTGTTGTTCAAAGTTTTTGTTCAAAGCATGCAAATTGGTTTTTTGAAAAAACCTATTTGCATGCTCTTTAATAACTTTTAGTATAATAACCTAGCTGCGTAATTTCATTATAATAAAAGTGATGTGTAACGTTTAGTCTTCCATTTATTTTTATAATTTAAACAACTGGTCAGGGGGCCGATTTTTGACTTTCGAGCGCTCGAAAGTTTCACTCGATAGTGACAAAAAACAATGGAATAATGGTATTTTTGACTTGCGACCGATAGAAAATATGAACACGAGTGGTCCGTGGCTTTCGTTTTGAATCGTTATCAATAAAAAGTATCATTTGACATATTTCTAATCTGTTGGGTATCGAAGCATAAACAAACCTAGCACAATGCCATAGACATCCACAGACGAGAAAGCGTTTCATTTTTCCTAGATTTATAACCAATCAAGAATTTGCAAAATAAGCGAAAAAAAATCTTATTGGCACTGAAATATGAAATTGCTTGTTATGATTTCATCTTTTATTAGCTTCACACATTTATTTGCAATTAAAACGTGAATAAAAAAAACCGGTAAAACATCGACTTTCTGCGTATAATGAATGAAACAAGTTCCAACTTAACAATACTATTTAGTCAATCACTCAGTTTCGAGTGAGAATCTCAAAAATATGGAATTTGGGACCATTCGAAAATAAATCGTGAAAATGTTTTGCATTCGAATATTTTCTACCGCTCGCTTTTGAAATCGAGCGCTCGAATATCAAAAATCGGTCCCCAGACCTTTTTTTTATATCTAAGACTCCTATCAGTGCTAACGAAGCCCTATAAACCTTTATCTTGGGGCCATAGCAATAAAAAAGCGACAAGTCGCCAAACCGCAAGATTAAAGTCTTCGCGTGAGCCCAACAAATTGGTCGGCTAATGAGATAGTGGGGGTTTACGCCTAAATGAATCAAAGTTATCCTCGTCTCCACCATCAATTGGGTTTACGTGCGTATATTAGTAACCTTTCAGTGTCGTATGGTTTTATATTACCTATGGTCAGTAGGGCCTAGTGCGGGGAAATGCGTCGAAACATTTTGTTTTTTAACACAACCTTTACTATCTGTCAGTGTTTACGTACCTTCACGCCAGAGTGGGGTAGGCATAGCTAAATAATTACTTACAACTTTAAATACTTGGTGACAAATTAGAAACCACATTTTGCTCAAATAGGCTAAGATGTTTAGTGACAGGTGGCAAGCCCATCGCGTAACAGTACTACAAGCCTTTATTCCCTTAGTCACCTATTACGACATCCACGGGAAGACACGGAGTGGCACTATTCTAACCCGGAAACCACACGGGAACGTGTCAGTTTTTAAACTGTTGTTTTTTAGTGGTTGAGTTAGATACAAGGTAAAACCATATTGCTTTTGTCGTATTGTCGTATTGTCAACCTTACGATTGACAGTAATGGCGGCTGAATTAAAAACAATACCATAACACGTCAAGGCAATGTGGTTTTACCATGTAGAAAAAAGTTCCGCTCGAGATATAACACCAGAGGCGTTTCTTCTTACGGCCGAACCCTATATTCAATCCGAGGATAGATAAGGCTTACCTCGGGTTAAAATTTGACATTTGCCCATACAAAATGTGTCAAATTTTAATCCGAAGTAAGCCTATCTGTCCGCGGATTGTATACAGGGTGAAATAGGGGTCGTGATCCCAACCATTTTTTTCTGACTCAGTAAACGATTGCGATGTTACCTGTATATATTTTAATTGAAACAAAGATGGTTCGGTATTTACTTATTTTAATTAAAAAAACGTTAAGTAACTAAAATGCGTGGTCACCCTACTTTTCCAATTACAACCTCTTTGAAAACAAACAACAAACAAAGGAATTTTTCTTATCTGTCTATCAGTATCGTCATAACAACCTCTTTACATACTTACTGCGATGATTGTTAAGTACATGCACTTGACATAAGTTTTCTTGGGAAACAGAAGGGTGACCATGATCTCAAATCATCCCAGTTTTTTTTATTATTTGCTGTACTGACTTAAATAACTAACTTTAATAACTGTTAGTCCTAACCTATCGTGATCCTTAGGTGAAAGTAAGTTAAATGCGTCTTTCTTGCTCCACGACCCCTATTTCACCCTGTATAGGGTTTGGCCGTTAGTGCCCAGGGGGCCCAGTCAAGAAGATTTTTTCTATGTATGTTATTTTTATACGGAAACCTCGCCCTACTAACAATAAGTTCCTTTCTACGAAACTGCACCGTTCGAGGTTATGAATGTAGTTAATAGAAACAAATATGTAATACTAATAATAACGTCAAATTTATTACGCACTATCCCTTGCCTGTGACTTTATCCGTGTAGAGCACCGAAATCCCTCGCTAGTTTATGTTTACATCATAGACATACATACATACCTTCACGCGTTCATTCCCAGAGTGGAGTAGGCAGAGCTACAGAATTACCAAAAACTCTAAAAACTTGTTGATAACTATGTAACCACAATTTGCACAATTAGGCTAAGATGTTTAACAGTGTATATTAGTGACAGGTAGCAAGCCCATCGCCTAACAGTACTACAAGCCTTAATTCCCTTAGTCGCCTCTTACGACTTCCACGGGAAGACATGGAGTGGCACAATTCTAAGCCGTCAACCACACGGCAATACATCATAGAAATTGCCGAAATTAATTATTCTAGCTTTCCTAGCCATTTCGTCTACGCTTGATACCTTTGTTCATTTCCACAAAAAATAAGCAATTACAAAATTGAAAATTGAACATGTCACGCCTGAGGCTGAAATAAATTAATTTATGTATTTGGGCAACGATGACTAAAACAAGCGAACATGCCAGGTTTCAATGTACGGTGTTAACAAATAGCTAAATCCAATTATGAACTAATGTTACATTTCGGGTGCGCTCTCGATGATAATCGCGTCCTCGCCAGTCAGCATAATGAAAATGATACCATTACACGCTACGTCCAGTATCGCAATGAATACAACGCAGTCAGTGGTGGTATTCTACTCGTAAAACGGAGGAAACGCGTGTTTATCGACAAGCTTATATTAAATATAAACTTTCTATCAAATCTCGTTTATAAATATTTTGAGGAATGTGACACTCGTAACCATTATTGATATTATAATATTGTTATATATCTTAGTCACACGAATGGAATGCGAATAATAATAAAAAAGCGGTCACGAGCATGTCGGGCCCTGCTCAGTGTAAAGGCTCCCACACACTAACAGTTTACCTGCAGTACAAGTCTTTCCGACCCACTGACAGTTCAAAATGTATGACATGAAGAATAGTCTGTGTTGTAATACTTCTAATACGCTGAACTAACGGGTCAGTAAAATATAAAATACTTATTCAGTAAATGGAGTGAATCTACTAGCGCTTCGGACAAGACCAACATTGTAGAAAGAAGCGCCGCAAGAAACTCCAAACCGTGAAGGTTTCCCTTTCATCAGTAACCTCCCGGGAAGGAAGATGGCTGATTGAAAGATGTCCGTAATTTTTTTTTTATTCTGTTCACTCACTTAACATTGGTGAAATCATTGCGTATAACTGCGTTGGACCGCCATTAATAAAAAAAGATGATAAAAACCAGCTCACGAAGCGGCGAGGTACAACAAAATGATAACAAGCGCCTGCATGGGCGCTGGCCTCACTGCTGCTTTTACACCGAGGCGGAGGGCGCACTGCGGGAAGATCCAACCCACATGAAAATTAATACATTGGCACTAACGTGACTGATATCAGTACAGAAAAGTAATAAATGTAAACATAGATACATCCATTGTAACGCTTAATGTAAACCGCTATAATCTGGAAGAGCGAGGCCTTCTGATACAGATACTCAGTACCTAATAGAAGGACTCGACCACACTGTACTTACCACCTAAGGTTAAATGGAAATAAATTATTATTATATTATTATAGTACAGTGAACTAAGTAGTTTATAGCATCGTATTTTGTCTGATAAGAGGGTTTTAAAGCTGATTGAGAATGTAAGATAAATACGAACTTTTCTGACGGAAACATATACCGTATGATGATTATTGAATACATCTGTAGATAAAACCGCACTTAAAAATTAGTTATCATTGTGTCTGCAATTTCGGCCCCGCTTTATACGTCGATGGCGACATATAAATAGCTAAAAAAAAGGCACGTTTCAGTTCATATCTACTTTACCTTGTTTGCAATAATAATTATACTTTACCATGTTATTATGTGATACTTTCATCCTTTATATCTTCACAAAACTTAAAAAATAAAATATGTGGTGCCTTCCTAAGCATAATATTACTACCTACTAGTCGGCCACTGCGCATGTTTATAACCTTTAGGCAAGGTACGTAACTATTCAGTTGGCTCACGGGCTAGTGCAGCTTCTACGAATTTTATGTGATCTGGTAATGTAGATTCCGAGAAAAACGCTCGTTATTTATTCTACTTCTTTCAAATATATCAAAAAAACATCCAACATTGCTGACGCGTTTACTCGTTCTTTTAACATTTAAGTACCGTTACATCAATTTGGTCAATTTCATTCATTTTACGTTTGTTACCTTTTTCCTAATTCATATTTTACAAAAGACACGTTGATGTTTTATGTTTAAAAAAATGTGCGGGGTTCCAATTGCTTATTTAATTAAGGTACTGTTTTATGTTTTAAAGTGAGCAGGAAAACCGATGGTAAGCCGAGGGGAAACCGAAAAGCCGGGGAGAATGCCTAAAGCGTTAAATTTACAATGAGAAGCGGTTTGGTCGGCCGGTGAGCGCGCCCGATAGCGCCGTTCGTTGAAAACTTTAAAATTCTATGCTAATAACCTATTTCGGAACAAAAATAATGGTCAGACATTCTAAATACATTGTAACATTGCTGTTTATTTCTATTAGTTATATACGTATAATCCCTTTAAAAAGAGTTCTGTAAAATAGGCCAAAGTCCAGGTACACCACCTACGAATAATATTCACACTGATGAAAGGAAGAATGGTTGTTCCGAGTCAACATTTGGCACATATTGTATGTACCTACATAGCAAATGCCAAGTTTAAACTAAAAGTGACCGTATTTATCCGCATTTTGAATGCTGGAAACCAATATAAGTCAACCAAAGAAGTAACAGATAATTCTTGAGTTCACTCATTGTAAATTCACTTTATTTTTATTTAAAAGCTTACATGTTTGCTCCTAAAGACAATTAGCATAACGGCATTGAAAACCGTTCAGTAGTTTATGTGCTCGTACCCAAATGGTGCCAACAGGACCCTATTACTAGCCAGTTTTCACAGGCTTTATTAGGTACTATAAACGATATAGGGTGACGGCACCAATGTTGGACACTTAGCTGATACCACCAATAATGGATACTTAACTCTTAATTCAAAGATCATAAGATTTTAAATTGATTTTCTCAAAATAAAGAGATAACTCTTATCTTCTGTAATGTAACATAAGAATCAATTGTTCATTGTTGGCCCTAGTTCATTACTGGTTCCATCACCCTAAGAACGACAATAAAAAAAGTTTAAAGTTTAAGGGAGTTTCCTCCATACAAAGGGTGCTTTTTTTCCGCGTGGTCGGAACCCTGCGTGTGCGAAGCTGAATCGGACTTGGCCGGTTATTTTTTTATTTAAATGGGTCAGTGTGTATTTTTAGGTAATTATCTCAAAAATAGTGACGTGATTATTCTACTTAGGTACTCGTTTATTAAATATTACATAACTAGTAAATCTTGAACAAGTCAATCGTCAATCTTCGCTAGTTGCTCAGCATCTCTCTTTCGTTGCAAACTAATTCGAGAGGGACATACAGAGCCACAACAAGGGTGCAGGCAAGCCGTGCTAACCCCAGGTGTCTTCTAATAATGTAGCTGCTAATACTTTAGCATAGCATTACGCCGCCCTCGGGTGGGGATTACCGGAATTAATATCTGCGGCTTAGGTAGTTAATAAACTTTGACATAGTTATTAGCCTTTGTGGTCGTGCCATTTGAATAAATTATTTGTATATTTATCAAAATTACGTTAGATCAGCTTTATACATATACTTTAAGGGGTCTTCAGTCATGTAGGTATTTCACTCAGGCACACATATCTAATGTTCACATACACACACTCACGCGCTGTAAACCTTTTACTTTATTATACACTAGCTTCTGCCCGTGATTTTGCCCTCGTAGATTTCGATTATCGTTATTCCCTCGGAAACTTTTAAATATTCCGGCATAAAAAGTAGCTAATATGTTAATCCAGGGTATAAACTGCTATCTCCATTCCAAATTTTGTCCTAATCTCTGCAACCGTTGCAGCGTTAAGGAGTAACACACTAACACACAAACTTTCACATCTATATCTTTACCTACATCCCGCTGGCCGTACGCTTAGATCTTTAAAACTACGCAACAGATTTCAGCAATTGATACAGTGACGCAAGAGGAAGGTTTTTATGTATAATAAATTATGGATTATGTATGGGTGCGCGAAGCGAGGGCCGGTCGCTAGTTTGTTAAAATAGTGGGAATTTAAACATTGTTATGATATGTTCATAACATGTTTTAAGTTTTACTCTTCCTAAATATCTTACTCATACCAGCATTTTCCTTGCTCGTAGTTGTACAAGTACCTATATCTTATTTTGTAATGCCCACTCATTCCTAGCGCTCTTTTACGAGCTAGCCTGCCCAATATCATGGACTTTTTACTGCCCCCATCATCACGCAGCTATGTTTTACGACAAATATCATTTTATAGCGAGGCGAGCACCTCAACAGGATCTTATTTCGCCGAGGAAAATGACAAAGCAACGAATGAACATCTAAAGTTCAGTGTAAGAAAAATACGAGGGGTTTTAAAAATACTCGAGCTCTCGCCTCCTAGTTAGTACCGAGAAAAGGAATCGATGAACAACTGATAGCGCTCATTTCGATATAAATTGGTATTGTACCTGTATTTTAGTTTTTAAAATAATTTACTTACATGGTAACAACTTCCCGAACTGAAAAGGACATGACACTCGTGTTGAAAAAAGCCAGGGATTCTATTCGACTTAGTCTAAACCTAATTGCTTTTGACATGTTATCTTATTGTCAACGTTATGATAGATCTTAATAACTCGGCATTAACGACGGCCGACTCGAAAACAATACAAATGTAATAGGGGAAAAGTTAATATAGAATGAGGGCCTAGATCTATAATTTTTTACCGTGGAAATTCAAATAATTAAAGAAATTACGTTTGTTCAATAATAAACGAAATAAGAATAAGGAAATGACAATAGATGTTGCCTAAGACTTACAATCCAAGATCCATTGATTGCACTGGGTGCACTCAACATCGACAAGTTAAATCATCAAATAATGACTAATTATTAACTTTTGAAACCTCTCAGAGTTCATTGTGGCACCTACACGAAAAGGCAATGATGTCTAAAAGCTAAGTAATAGTAACACTAGCACTTCTGTCCTAAAAAGCACTGAACGTATAAGACTGAAACCACACGTAATTATCCCCAGGGAAAGGGTAATATAAAGTTAGTGGCTTTTAACATGTTCAAGCGTTCAGCAAACTGCGGTTGTTCTCGCTCGGAACTTCAAATGTAAACTCTGCGCTAGAGTTATCGCACGCGGAACGGAGATAATTTGAATAATTTTCAACGGAAATTTAATTTATCTTATAAAACTTAAATTCGAGAATTGAGCAGAAATCAAACAATAATATTTGTCCCAACTGTTCAAGAGCAACTGGAGATCCAAAAGTGAATAATGTATCGGTTATTTATTTTCTGTTGTTGCAACTGTTTAAGCTGGTGGCATCTGGTGGCCTTGGTTTTGTAGCAAAAACTCTACAGAAAAATGTAACACTTTGAAAACAAAAAATATTTTTTAAGTTTCAGGTGCCTACTATTCTACTTTGCGAGTCTAGAAGGAGATAAGTTTATGTTAGTCTTGTAAACTTATCCGTAACCAAGACAGAAGACGGAATCCGGATGCCTTGTGCTCAACGTGTGCACAACATATTGATTGGGGCAGAGTTAGAGACGTCTGTAGAAAGAAAACAATAGCACTTCGCTACGAGCTTTTGCAGAAAACCATCCGAAACATGCTAGGGCTGATACACAAACATATGGCAAAATTTTGCGGCCAAAGTTTGATGTACAGCGAATTTGTAGCAACCAGCCGCGACGTTTGGTGTATCGAGGGAAATGTAAAAGCATTTAGCGTGTTCAGGCGTACAATTCAGTCGCGTAATTTCAGCAGGTGTGACTATTCACCCACATGCGTTGGTGGAAACCTCGTGGCAAATTTAAGTCTGTAAATGTAAGAAAACAGGATCGATAGAATAATACATGTACTTATTCTAAATTGACATGAGCTCACTGAGGCATTCAATACAAGCAGAATAGGTTAGAAACAAAACTAATTTTACCTAGTCAAGCTGACATCAATTACAGTAATGCTAAAGTAATTATTCATTGCCAAAAATAACTTAGTCTATTAATCAAAACTCGCGAATTTGTGTAATTTTTTTAAGTCCGTTAGTACACATGCTTCACGTTGATTTTCTTGTCTTTCCGTAACTTTTTATAACCGTCGTAAGACTAAGACACATTCGGAAGCACTTACTTAATTGTAAACGAGTGAAAATTCCGTATCTTTATAAGTTTGTGTCGAGACATCCCGCCACATGCTCTTTGTAGGAAGCTCTCAAAAGGAGCGCAATTTATTTTTCACCTCAGCAGCTCAAACAAGCAGGTTTTGCTGCTTAAAAACAGTGAGCAAAATTCAATTTTGCTGCGAGCGTGAGGCAAAGTAGCTTTTTAATTATTTTTTTTAAATGCCGTGAGCAGTGCTGGGGCTATTTACAACATTCGAAAAAATTTAACTTCACTTTGTTCTGTCACTTTCACTTCGATAGGAAAAAAGCGAGAGATAGAAACAACTTGATTCGAAATTCGATTTACAAATTCCACACATAGTAGGCCCAAAAAGAAACGCACGTTCGGATGCACACATAACCGTAAAATTGCAAATAAAACTATCTGTTAAAGTTTGAAATGTGTTTATTATAACTATTTTATACGATCATTTTTTTTATTTAATGTTTTGAAGACAAAATTAATGAAAAATAAGAAGTTTATCATGTATCTACATAATTTTGTTATTGTTTTAGCAATCTTTGATTTCGTGACATAAACCGCGGGGGCAGTTTCAGAACGCATTTCAAAAATAGCGGGATTATTGTACTTGTTTAAAAAAAATGTTTTTTGTTGCTTTTCTGTTACGCTACGTCTCGCGAAAAATATCTGAAAGCTTATGATATTTTTAAGCAATGGAGACTTGCAAATGGTTCCAAAACTTTTTCGGAGACTGTACTGTTAGCGTATTTCATAGAGTTATCACAAACAAAGCAACCATCAACAATGTGGAGTATTTACTCAATGTTGAAAACAACAATAAAAACGAAGGATGATGTGCACATTGAAACCTACCACAAACTCATTGCATTTTTGAAGAAAATATCAGTAGGGCACAAACCCAAGAAGTCCAAATTTTTTTCAGCCGCTAATGTTCAAAAACGGCACGGCGGATGGAGGTCGAATATGGTTGCGGAAGGATATATTGAAGATTCACTTGAAAATAAAACTAAAATCTGTAAGCGTATCATAGAGAACATAAGTTTGAAACAGACCTCAGATCCTTGGTCTCGCCCATCTACTTCCAGAGTCACAAATACCGCCACTGAGTCACCTTCTTTCCATATCCTTCCCCCACAATCCAAAAGTGAGGAAGCCGAAACCATGAGCTGGAAAGAGACCTCAGATCCTTGGTCTCGCCCATCCACTTCCAGAGTCACTAATACTGCGACTGAGTCACCTACTTTCACTATTGTGCCGTCACAATCTACAAGTGAGGAAGCCGGTGAAACTATGAGCTGGAAACAGACCTCAGATCCTTGGTCTTGCCCATCTACTTCCAGAGTCACAAATACCACTGCTGAGTCACCTACTTTCTCTATTCCTCTGTCACAGCCCACAACAAGTAAGGAAGCCGAAATCTCAGCCTCATCAACTACTCAAACTCAAGTTTCTAAGACAACAATATCGGTTCCAAACAAAACTGTAACATTTAACTTGCAAAACTGCAGTAATTTTACTTTTAACTTTTAATTTTTGAAATTGTTGGTTTTACAAATATAGATACATGTTATTTAATTTTTATCATATTGTTTTTTTTCATGTCTTCACTCAAAAACAAAAAAAGCCTCTGCTTCGCCATTCCGTTGTGGGTTCATGTCACACCTAAAATCTTCAAGCTTCATCTGGCATGTCTCCTCTTCGGGGTAGTAAAGTATCAGGCCACAGCAACAAATTGCTGGAAAAATCTGTTGCCTGCTTAGGAACCTGAAATGTATACATGGTTTTAAGACTCAGTTAAAGAAACACTTGCAGTTAAGGGAACAGTAACTATTAATCTGGTTCCAGTCAGATACCTGTTTTTTATGTCCCACAAGCATTAAGTAGCATGATGTTAGTAGCTGTTTTTCTTTGTTTGAATTTGTTCAAGTTTAGAAATCCACGTCTTTTGTTCAATTTAATTTATTTTTTGTAGATTATGACTCTACGAGGCTGTCAATGATTCCGTCAACGTAACTACTTTAGCTCATAATCTGCCCCCGTCGCTTCAGAACCTGAAATGTATATACATAGTTTTAAGGCTCATTAAGGAAACACTTGCAGGAACGCGAAAAAGTCGAGAAAATTTCAGACATATGAGACTACCTAGTTGCAATTTAGTTCGAATCACGTATTCACATACCTTTTTTTATGTCCCACAAGCATTCAGGAGCACGGTGTTACTAGACGTTTTTCATAGTTTGATACTCAATTTGGTTTTCATGGTCCTTGACCTACTTTTGCTAATTTGTTCTGCGTATTAAACAAATGTAATGTAATGTAAATGACGATGTAATTTTTGTTAATTTGTCCGCCATAGCCAATAGCCATAGAATAGACAAGGCCTAATTAAAGCCACAGACTACATAAAGCTGTATAAAGTTGTGTTTGCACTACGGCATTATCAAGTTGAGTGACAGGTTTTATCTGTTTCATGTTTATTTTTTCCACTTTTTATTTTATTAGTATTTTGCTTTGCTTGTGATTGATGCATATGCGATCGTGTCGTTATTTAGTCGTGTATTCACCAAATGGTCACAACGGAAGACCTGCGTTGGCCCTACCAGCTTCGCGCTGTGTTGTTCTCGCTGCTGAGGTGAAAAGTTGTATGTCTCACACGAGACCAAAGTTTTTTACGTCTCGTGTCTTTGAATCCCTCGCTACGCTCAGGATTCTAACCTAGAATCACTCGCTACGCTCGTGATTCAATAATAGAATCCTTCGCTTACTCGGGATTCAACATCATCACTCGCAGCAAAAACCAACTTTGCTCTCTTGTTGAACAAATAACTATAATGGCCCGGATAGTTTGTTTCCCCACAATTTTCGCGACGTTCGAGTAGGTGTTGCTCTGAGCATTTATTCTGCAACGTAGCCTGATTTACGAGTCGAGTGTCACTACAGAATGAGAACATTTAAATCAACTGTATCTGTTTGAATAAACTTTCAAATTTTACCGCGTGTAATTATTTCAAAGCGGGACTCGGTATTCTCAGGCAGATTTTTTTATCCAAGACATGGTTTCGAGAGTTTCGAGCTCTTATTAGCTTTTTGGTCAGTGGTAGCGTATCCTATGTTCTGTTGGACGACATTGAAAGGATCTTGCAATGTGAAATAAATAAACATTGCAAAAATGCTGACCTGCATATTAAAAATGGCTAAAAAAATTAATATGTCATCTTACCGTGCGCCCGTACTACCTAATACCTCCTACAAAATAACGAGAATGTTTCCTGCAACTTAATTAGTCGACGCGAAATTCAATTTTAGAGTCTCTTAGGATCTGTAGCATTTTTCAGGATAAAGTTGCCTCCAGAATTTCTTATAAATGAACGGGATAAAGGATATAGTTAAACTGATCGGAATAAAATCCTAAGTTTCTGCTTAATCCTTATTTTACTTGGTTTCACTGAAATTAAGAGACAAAAAAAGAGAATTTGGAGGACTAAATACATTTCTCAAAGGTTCATATTACAATAATCTAGGATTACAAAGTTAAGGTTGAGGCTGTGGTTCGTTAAGCCGGCCGCAAGATAATAAATTTAATATCCAGCTGCCTAGGGAACGTAACCCTTGAATAACGGATGCAAGGTTACCGCTGACGTTCTGAAGTATAAGTATACATCAACGGCATGACATTCGTGCATAAAAGATGCACGTCCTACTGCGGCGGTTTATTCCACATTATTTCTCCGGTGCACGGTTAATATTCCGAGCGGGTCTCAAGAACATCCCCACGGGGAATACAAATTCATACAATTCCACACTAAGAGTATGAAATGGTTTGGCAAACGTCGCGACTGCAGTTGCACGCGAAAGGTGCAGTTGAGCTAAAGACTTTAGTTATGTGTTCGGGTCCATTCAAAACTTTGTATTTATTCGGTACTGTTTTAGTATTCGGGCCACATCGTTGGTATTACTCGCATGTGAAACGGCAGGCGCGTCGTGTCGACAATACATACATATTTGCATACGCACGAGAGATTTTTAGACGAATAAAAAGCTTAGACAGAAAAACCGGTGCTATAAAACTCCATTAAATTTAATTGGATGAAAATACACCGCATAATACTTACTAGCCATTTTGGACAAACTGAAACTTCAAACGTGCAAAGACCGAATACGGAAAAAGGGAAAACTCGAGTTAACTGATTCATCTTTATTGAAATGCTCACTTAAATAAATAAATAAATACTTATGCTAATTTAATTATTACTTATGATTGGTTCTTATTGACATCGGGTTTTAGGCAAAAATATGAGATATAATATTTAAAATGTAGGCAAATGATCGCACGTTACACACACTCGTATAAAATGTTATATTATATACTTATTTAGTATTCAAACATACCTACTCAAATGGAGCAACTCCCTAACATAGATCTTTCACAGAAATTTCACATTACAACAACATCATAACAAAATGTTATGATTTGTATTGATTAAATTTTTGATAAAATAATAAGCAAAATAACTCAAAAATAAAACCTCAGTCTATGAACAGGGCGTAGATAAGCTACGAGTATATACAATAATATACATACATCTAATATTTGAAGACATTTGGTTTTGTCGAACAAGCTGCCACAACGAACAACTTATTGGACAATTCATCTAATTACAAGAGAGATGGTGGAGGTTATCTTACAATCGGGTTCAAACGAGACGGGGAGCTCCAAATATATTGATGAAGACCTACAGTAATCAAGGATAAATATAGGATGAAATGTAAGTCTTTATTTCTCAATAAAAATCTATAAACCTAACTGTATTCAACAATAAGTTGTCGTCAGTCAAAGCCAAGCCTCAACAAATTACTTAATAAAGGGCACACAGCGGCCACCTACTGTCGCTCACAAATTATGTAAAACAAACGGGCACCTCGCAATAATTCGCATGAAAATTTAATTTATAGGCGAAGTTGGCAGAGCAAAGAATTAATATTTCATCGCATTTCACGTCGGTTCGCCCAGAGCGTAGGGTTTTTCTGCGTTGGTCTTGAGGTAGTAAATTCCATCCTTCCTGAAACAACACAATGGACGTTGATCTTCGAGATTTAGGCTAATGCTGCCACTGTTTTGCAAACGAGTGTTCTTTGTTTAATTAAACGTAGAAGCGGCAAAAGTTGCCTCTGTTAATGAATACTGAAAATTACATCTTTTGTTGGTTAGGCGGGAACAGTTGGTGATATCTTTGCATTAATTATTCTATATTACGGTTTCAGTAGTTTTTTAAGTAAACAAGGAAAATATTCCTAAAACCTGACTAAATGTATCGCGTCTGGTCACATCACTGTCTATAATACTAAATGATGAGGGACAAATGCCATTTGATCCAAAACTTATGTCACAAGTAGTTCCACTATTTATAGTTATATCGCACCTTTGCGACAAAACTGTGACATCTGGGATAATCACAACTTTGGAGATGTCACAGTTTTGTCGCAAAGGTGCGATATGTCCTTGGACCCCGACCTCTTATGAATGAAAGCTATTTTTCGTGCTCTATTGACATAGAAACGGCTCTTTTTGTTATGGACAGCAATTAATTTTCCATTCGTTTCCATTCTCATTATGTCCGCAAGAAACTTGCTAACTCCGGTTCCAATAACCTTCAGGTCCAGAAAAACTAAACATTAACTTATACACAAATAAATACACTCGCAGCCTCAGTACAAGTATATTAAAGAGCCCCTTTATATTGTGTTTAGACAGAAAGTTACTTCGGTAATTAAGGGTTCATTCCGAGTTCCTACTTAATTACCGAAAAGTATGAAGTAATTTGCGCAGAAACATGTTGAAAGTATGTAGGTACAGTTCAACTTTTCCGTTGACTATTCGGAACAATGAACTCAATTTACGAATTTGTTTGGTTGAATAGTTATTCGTTTGGACACCATATTTGGGATATGAAAACAACGTCAAGGTAATAAAATAATGTATTAAAAGGAGATCTGGGATGTTATACTCTTTAATAATAGTTCGTAACCGAGCTCACTAACGAGCCTAACTTGACCCGTAATTATGTATAAACTGTATATCGTGTATTTTTGACCTTGCTTTAATTGTATCGCCAGGGCCGCTGGTAGGTACTAATACTATTAGGTAGGTGTAGTAACCAGCCAAAATAAACAACGTATATTTTTCTTAAAGAATGTCAGAGCTGAAGTTAGGTACCCGTAGTGTATGTCAAAGCCGCCCATGACGAGGGTCTCGCCGGTGCCCTCGCAGGAGCCGTCGGAGTAGAGCTCATCGTAGTCGCGGCACCGGACGGCGGTGAAGGGCACGCCGGAGATGATGGACTCCGCGAAGAACATGTGGGCGCGGTTGTGGGCGCAGAGTCCTTTGAAAACAAAGAAACAAGTGAATATATCCAAACATCGGCATCGTCTAGACTTGAGGATATGATATAAGTGAGTTATCTTGTTTCCACAAAGCTGCATCGCTGGCAGGTTAATAGTAGAAGTCCAAAATATAATATGAATAATTTTAGGTTTCAGGATAAATATAACATACATACATACATACATACATACATACATACATACATACATACATACATACATACATACATACATACATACATACATACGTACATACATACATACATAAACTAACGCATTCACTCCCAGGGTGGGGTCGTCGGCAGAGCTACAGAATTACTATCGACAACTTGTTGATAATGCTGTGTCCACATTTTACACAATCAGGCTAAGCTATTTACCGGTGTATTAGTTACAGGTTGCAAGCCCATCGCGTAACAGTACTACAAGCATTTATTCCCTAAATAAATAAATATAAATAAATAATAGTAGGGACCGAGGTGATAAAGCACTGTTTTATGTTACGGGTGTGATATTGAATCCTAAGCAAATGAGGGACTCCAGATTTAACTCCCAAGCGTAGCGTAAAAACTTGGAACCATATTTTGTATTAAACGTACCAATTGTAATTTTTCATATGAATTCAAATCTCATTATTAACCACCGGGTTATAATGAGGTTCAGTACCATATTAAAGCCCACCGGGTCATAATATTGTACTGAATCTCATTATAACCCGTTGGTTAGCCGATGGCTATAATAATACTTTAGGTTAGGTTTGCATGATATATAATTAGACAATGTCGATCATGTGGTGTGAAATTAAATGAATATCAGGGGACCACTTCACACAAATTAACCTTGTCCCAAACTAAGCTCTAGGCTTGTCCTAAATATGGGTACTAGATGACAATAAACATACTTAAATAGACATAACAAACAATATTAGTTTATAGAAAACATTCAAGACTACGAATAACCTTTATTGAACTCCATAAAATACACATGTACCTACTTATAGAAACAGACATTTTGATAATACACTCTTTAATTTAATACACTTCTTGTATTAACTTTTTTAGAGACCGAATGACTGTGTTTCAGAAATTTATCGATACGCATATTAAAACATACTACAGGTGAAGGGTCCACGGAAAGAACATGTCTAGTCCCTTTTTTATTTAAATAAGTTTTGAATCTCAAAATGTAGAGCCCGAAATAAACTATTACCTACCACTCAGATTCAGATAAAAATCTTCATATAACTCGTATCTTTTCACTCTTAAAAAAACCTCTACACGAAAATTACGTACAAAATGACATGGTTCCTAACTTTCAAATCGCGATATCTCGAAAAGTTACTAATGTGACTAGACATGTTCTTTCCGTGGGCCCTTCAGGTGATCCCAATAGTATTACAAATGCGAAAGTTTGTGTGTGTGTGTGTGTCAGTTTGTGTGTGTGTGTGTGTCAGTTTGATAATCCTTCACGCTGCAACGGCTGGATGGATTAGAATGAAATTTGGAATGGAGATTGTACTCTGGAGTAACACATACTTTTCATTCCGGAAAAGTTCCCGAGGAAATATCGATAATTGAAATTCCCCGCAACATGGGATGGCCGAATAAATAATTCTACGTGGACGAAGACGCGGGCAGAACCTAGACATAATATAGATTTGTTTATGCCTTCTCGTAACATATAGTTACTAGTTAAGTAACGGGAATACGTAGCATTTAATGTACTTCAAAAAATAAATATAAGGACGAGACGACGACGAGAAGACGACGAGAAAGTAATCCAACAGAATTTATTACGTGATGGTATTCTAGCCTGTTGACCTATATTGGATTTTTATTGCAGATCCTTAGGACTGTAGTTAAGTATCCGCGACAACGGTCAGACGGGATGTTATGAGGGTTCCGTCCTCGCACGTTCCAACATGATCCCACTCTATTATGGGTTGGAATTTGAGGAAACTTCATGAACCGTGTAACTCGGAAATAAACAGATTTTGAAAGGGTCTTTTATTTTATGATTCTCGGAAAACATTAAATTACGTGTAAGTACACGAGGAAACTAAGATAGAGAGGAAAACATCCCACGTAACTTTTTGAAATGGTGTCTAAGCTGAAGTTAATACTTTGATAAAAGAAAAGGAATATACATGGCAAGTGTCGTACATTTTCCTGAATACGAATACATCAGAAACGGCAAAGATTTGAAATTTATTTAAAGGTTTTCTGAAAAGTATGAATACTTAGTTCCTCTCGAATACAGATAGAACTAGGACTTACTAACTGCCGCACTACAAGAGGTCCCACTGACTTGATTTTACATACATAGTCGCAACCAAGCAACGTAAATTAGCCAACGTCAAAAATAAATTAAATGGGGTTCTGTTGGACATGACCACACCGATCGGAGTGAACTACTCAGTAAATACGTGACGCAGTGCACGTGTCACTGCATACAGCGTAGCGCATCGCAGTCAAATTTTCCCTGCCCAAGCATCATCATCATCATCATCTCTGGACGTATTGAAATAAGATCGAAATTGCACTTATGCAGTTTTCGCAAGCTGGACAGTCTGGTGTCACCTCGGTAATCGTAGGTGCACCCCGGTTGGCGCGTCCCGCCGTTGGGGTAGAAGTCAATGTGGCCCAGGGGAGAAGAGAAGCCGAGGTAGCCCCCGCAGGTGTGGATCACCTCCACGTGGCGCGCGTCGTGCTTGTCCAGTCGGGCGTCCTTATTGCCCACGGTGAACAGCGGCAGCGCTGGGTCCAGACCTGACACAAATAATGAGAATCCATTGTTAAAAGAACCTTTGACTTTGAGTGTGGAGGAGGTGAGGGTCTGAGTCGGTTGGTGTGGGGAACGAAGTGGTCTCTGCCTACCCTGAGAAAGAGGGGATTATTGTATGTATGTATGTTGACAACTCTAAATGCACAATTATTTATACCGTACGGATTGGATAATTTTTTTTTGTGAATACCAACTACTAACGTGTGTGTGTGTTTTCCTGCGGAAACTACGCAGGATATTTGAAATATTTTTTAATTTGCTATTTATAGATTTATATAATGCTAGACTAAGTAGTACCATTGTAATATTAAATATATTTAAAAAAATGACTGACTGCTGAGTTTCTTGCGGCGCTTCTTCTCAGCAGTGGTCTCCTCTTGTGAAGCGCTGGTAGATTCTTGACGTGTAAAAGTGCCCGTGCGGCCTACTTACTGAATAAATGTCTTTATCTTTATCTTTATCTTTAACGCCATCTTACCGAAGAAAAACATATAGACAGCCCAACATAGGACCTCCTCTTTCATTGAATCAGGTTGAATATTATATTAAAATAACTTGATATATTCTATCACAACGTTCGCTCATTTTTTTTTGGTAATAGGGATGAGAATAGTTAGTAAAATCGAAGTCTAAATCAAGGTGACAATGAGACGCGCGGAAAATGTAGAAATGCTACTCTACAACTACGGTTTATCAGCCAGTCTTGGAATAGTATAATTATATTTTCTATTCTTAGTATTCTTACTATGTACTTGCAAGCCTCACGTTTCAAGAATTATCAAATACACCGGTTAGTCTCGACAAAGATAAAGATAAAGATAATTACTTTAGTTTCGTAGTTGTGTGTGCTATGTGTGTGTAATCTTCCGTGGTTTCTCTGGATGGTTCCGTTAACGCCAGCATAACGCTGAGTGGAAACCATTTCGTGAAAACAGGTATTTGGTCTATGTCATTATTTTATTGAGTTTTGTTTGTCTATTTGTCACGAATAAATGTTTTTTCTTTCTTTCATTCGGCGTTCGTTTTTGTTATAAAATGTATAGGATTGACGTAAGCTGTCAGACGATCGCGGTGAGCGCATAAGTCAGTAATATTGTCAGTTTTCGAACATCGCTTACGTTAGCGTTAAACAACTTGTCTAGACAAAGAGGATAGAGACAAGACGCTACAAATTAGACTGTTACGACGTAAATTGCCCCTCGGCTACTTGTCTATGTCTTTATTTTGTTTATGGTCAAAGTTGTTGGTTAGAGAGATAGAGGAAGAATATGTTTTTTAAATATACCATCTTCAAAATCCACTAAAATATTATTAAATAATAATTGGTTTTTGTCATTTCGTGATTTTAAATGTACATGGAATTAATCAAAGCCAGTGCCAAGAAAAAAATTTGAATGTATGAGTAACCTGATACTTCCCATTTATTATTAGGTACGCTTTTTAGCTTTTTATAAGTTTCCGGGTTAGAATAGTGCCACTCCATGTCTTCCCGTGGATGTCGTAAGAGGCTACTAAGGGAATATAGGCTTGCAGTACTGTTAGGCGATGGGCTTGCAACCTGTCACTAATGCGCTGGTAAACATCTTAGCCTATTTGTGCTAAATGTGGTTACTGACTTATCAACAAGTTTTAAAGTTGTTGATAATTCTGTAGCTCTGCCTACCCCACTCTGGGATTACAGGCGTGAAGGTATTCCCACAACGTGAATCATGTAACAGTTTTTAAAGCAAGTATTTTACAGACTTGCAATACTGGAATCGTTTTAAATTAAAAATAAAGGATTCCTAAAGCGTAATATGATTATTTCCGACCTCGTCAAAGCAGGGTTTAACTCAAAACAAGTAATATGAGAATAAACTATGTCATACCTACTAATTTTAATTGGATCTGTCTGTGCGTGAAACAGCCAACTAGGAATTCTATTAAAACCCAGTCGTGTAGGTACGCGGGGCGCCGGCCATGTTTGCTAAAAGAATTGTTGAACTGCAGCCGAATAAATGGCTCAAAAACGTTTTTACTGAAACTTACGAACGAAAGACTAACAAATAAAGTAGTTAATTTAGCTGGGGCTCTATTTTTCTCGGCCGGACCATGATGCTTTTGACACGTTTTTCTATTGTTTTTAACACCGCCACCATTATTGTCATATAAACAAGGGCTATCGTATCACGATAACATTTCAAAAGTATTATGGTTTCACCGAGTAGAATACAGCCCCTGTATATCCACATCATTTCGCATAAAATAAGTAGGAAGATAACAATAGGACTGCCACAAATACGAAAACCAAACGTAATCTAATGATATGTCACCAAGCCATCTTTGTGTGAATAACGTCGGGGCTGTAAGAGGCGCCTCAGCTGAAAACACTCCGGCTACATGTTAATTAATGATAATGTCAAATAAACGAAAGCACTGCACTGGTTCATTTTAAACTTGACTGCAATTTATGCAGACAAAGTATTTACAAAGTAGACACTGTATATTTATTTTATACAAATAACATTATTCGTTATTTAACTAAACTCGAGTGAGATTTTGCTTTATTTGTACAGTCGAACAAGAAGGTCACAACACTTTTGGACCTTAATGTCAAACATTTGTATGACGTTAAGGTCCAAAAGTGTTGTATGAGTAGTAGGAATAAAAAAGTTGTAAAGGTGTTTATTTGTCGACTATACTTACGTACAAATTCAAATTTAATTATTCTACTAAACAGGTACGTTACGTTTCCAAATTAGCTACCTGTAGCCGAGTTAAAAACGCAAATAAAACATAAATTATTCCCCTAAATATGCATGACGATGTTATTTAAAGCTTTGTACTGTTATAATATTTTATTACTATGTAAATAAGAGCGAAAAGTTGTTAACTTTGTACCTACCAGTTTCTTTTGAACGTGCTAATGAATGTTGCCAGAATTTGCAAAGGGAAGCCCAAGTCAGGTCATTCAATGGTACAATCCTTGGGAGAGGTCAAGCCAGGTTCCACGACTACCTCCAGCTGTGTCCGTCATTTGTGTAACAAAACGACTGTGTAAGCTGATATTGATCGAGAACTCACCCACGTCTGACACGTCTTGAGCTTGAGATGGGTTTCTGAATCAAGATTAGTTAATTACGGCCCTGTTAGTAAAAATTGGCAGTTGGTATAGTACTACACTCGCGGTCAAATAATACGGGTCAGAATGCGTTTTTCATACTAAAGAGGCTATTTGGAAGCCTTGGTTCCTCGCCAGGAGATGCTTTTAGTGAAATCTGATGATGGACACCCCGAGCATCGATACAGGACTTCCAGATTGCCTAAGATACCCAACGGATTGAATCTGCGGTTAACGCCGGAATTGTGCATGTCCAGAAAAACATATAAAATGGCAATAAAATGTAAGGAACTCCAAATGCTCTCTCGCTGTGGTGTTAACTGATTGTGCGATCTGTTAGGTATCTTAAGCACTTTTGACCTCCACTGTTTAACCTCGGAGTATCCACCATTAAACCTCACTCAAAACATGCCTGTGTCCAGGAACCAAGGCTTCGAAATAGCCTCGTTTGTATGAAAAACGCACTCTGATCCGTATTATTTGACCGAGAGTGTATTATGTTCTAAGCAGTGCTGAACTCCTGTTACCTACTTTGGGAAAGTTTTGAACATTAAATATACCTAACTTTAACCATATCGTTATATGTCTTTCAATTCGATTCATTGTTATTTTTGTTATACCTCGAGTACCTAACACACATTATTAACCGACTTTAAAAGAAAGAGGTTTTAATTCGTCAAGGTCTTTGTGTTACTTATACTGTATTTTATAAATTTTAACATCGATTTTACTAATACCGATACGATGCGAAATGTAGGAACATTACCAAAACAGTGTAGGTACATTTTTAACAGCGCCACCTATGTGATCCTTGCCACAATAGCGAAGTAGATAGAAATACGTACATAAATAAGCAATGGGTTGTAAATTTATCAAAAATCTTGGGTTTGATCACGTTTGATGCACTTAGTGACATCTAGGTATGCTCTTTTGTAACAGTGCTTCGGTGGAAGCCTTATTGAGAATGGCGATCGTCAGTCTATGTAGGTACCTATAGTTCGTCGATGCAATGGTTTGACGTAAATAGCTTAATATTTTATATTGCTTAATAATTTATAAATACCTGTGACTCACGCATATAGTTTAACAATAAGTTACCTGTTATAGTATCAATGGGCCCTTTTCTCACGTAAGCACCAGCTATCCCCACCACGTGGGCACCGAGGCTATGTCCAATCAGGTGGACGTCATCCATGGACACTCCTTCCCCGATGAGGAAGTTAAGGAATTCAGTCAGGATCCGCCCCACCGAGGCCACGTTGTAGCTGGCCAGGATATAGTTCACGTTCGCCGCGTTGCCCCAATCCACCACTATTATGTTCAGGTCACTGATATTCAGGTAAGCTGTGAATGGAAATCCAATAGGAGTGTTGAAGAGGTAATTAAAACTCCTACTAAGTGCCAGTGAGACTCGCACATTTTTATTTTTTATTATTATTATTATTTTGGCCTCCAACAAGATGGAGTGATGATCTTGTAAGGATCGCGGAAACGCGGTGGATGCGAAAAGCACAAGACCGGTCTGAGTGGAGAGCCTTGGGGCCAGCCAGTCCAGCAGTGGACGTCTTTCGGCTGACATGATGATGATGATGATTTGTGTTTATAGCAGCTATAGTATTACCCACTTTTTATAACTTTTTCATGTGCCTATACTTATTTCAGTTCATGAGATACATCGACTGTGATTGAGCAAAAAACGACAAAAGATGACGTGCTTTGTAGGGAACCCCATTTATTTTATTACTTTTTGTTATAGTGGCAAAAGAAATACACCCGTATCACTCTGTAATATTAGTTAAACCGTTGCCATTGAAATTTGTATTGTACAATTCATTAAATATGTTTCACGTATTGCTATCCAGGGTCCCAATCTAGGCTCAGCCTATACCCTGTATTTTTATGAACGGTCAGCGTCATAAATATATATACATTAACAAGGTTTCAGAAATATATATACACCCTTATTCCCTCGCAGTAGAGTCGTGTTTACATATTTTTGGAAGTTTTACTGTGTCTATATATTTGATGCTGACTGTACACTCGTGTGTTATTAAGCAAATTAGGTTCTTTGTACACTTTAAAAACTTCCACTGTCACCCAATTACAGTTCATGAAAATAGCCCGCTGATAGACAGAACAACGGACAGCGGAGACTTAGTAATATAGGGTCCTGTTGGCACTCAAGTACTTTAATTTCGAATCTATCAGTTTTTCTTGACCAAACTGAAACTCAGTATGGGTTAGGGTTTACTGACAGTTCAGTTTCATCTGCTGCTTACCTCTAACTATCTGAATATTGTGTTGGGGTATGTATCCTAAGGCAATATTCATATAGTTAGATCGACTTGCGGTCTAGGCATAGTGAAAAGAAGCGTATTAAGTTTAATCGTCTAGTATCTACGTATGGGAGATCACGGTTAAAGCTTGTGAATTTTTTTACAGAGTAAGGGCCTGTTTCACAATCGACCAGTCAATTTATCTGCCATTTAAAGTTGGCTCTCTCCTTGACTATTTTCAAGTGCAAGAAAGAGAAAGGGCTAAATTTATGTGTCTAATATGCTTAACTTGTCGATTGTGAAACAGGCGGTAAGTATTTAATTCATATCATAGACTACAAAAAAAGGCTGTAGGTTTGGTTGGCTGCTTCATTCAACTTGCTTTTTCAAAGATTGTATTAATGCTTGTCTCCATACGAAATAATGAAATTTCTTACCTTCTTTAATCGACTCTGGCATGGGACTGTCGCCGTGGTTGAGCCACCCGTGGGCCAGAACCTTAACTTTATTATTGAAGTCGAAATTCGAATCCCATAAGGATGATGAATCGGTCATGTTCAGGACTTGGAACTCGTAAGGGTTCCGCCTGAAAAAAAAAACCACGGTTGGTAAAACAATCAACAGACAACCACAACACTAGCACAGCTCTAAATTATTACAAAACCCTCGGTGCGCGAGTTTAACTCTGTTATATTAACTCAATTAAGCAAACGTGGTGAAACATTATACCATATAAGCAAAGTATCAGGTCATATAAATAAAAATATCAGGGGTCACTTTCACACAAATTGGCCTGCCCATGATAACCTCAAGGTATTTTTTTTAATTTTTTTTTATTTATTTATTGGGAAACAAACAGCATACATAAATTCAAACAATATACAAAAACAAAGGATAATACAGTAAGCCAAAGCAGTTTCCACATAAAGTTAAATACAATTGCTCAAGGTTGACAATATGACGTGAAAAGTAATGAGAATAACTTAATTTTACAAAGCTATAAGATGATCAGAGAAACAAAGGTAAAGGAAAAAATAATAATGTCTACTAACAATTAACTTTCTTATTTGACAGTAATATAAGTTATAAAGATAAGATTTTTATAAAGCGTTATAGTTACATATTTATTAATAAGCATTGAATTCTAATATATGATTTCAGTTTACTTAGGTAACCATTGATTTTTGATTGCAGAAACAAACCGATTTGTTTTAATGTTGAATGGGTCAATGTGCGAGTATTTCTTATTATAAGTTGCACACGCTCGTATCAGAAATGAGTTCTTGGTGTATTTAGTGCGACGAGTAGGGATGGCGAATAAATGATTGGAGCGAGTTCTAAAACTAGGACACCTAAAACATATTTTAGTAAGAAGACAGTCGGACTCAATTAAATTGCTTAATAGCTTATATAAAAATATAACATCTCTGTGCTCCCTTCGCAGTTCTAATGAAATGATTTTGGAGGTATTAAAGTTTGGATATTTATACTTCAGCCGTTTTTTGAATTTATTTTGAATTTTTTCAATAGTTTTTATATGAACTAAATAAAAAGGGCTCCAAACAGTAGAAGCATATTCCAAACATGACCTTACATATGAATTGTACAGAAGGATCAGGGTATTAGGATCTTCGAAATCCTTTCCTTGACGAAAAATGAAGCCTAACATTTTGTACGCTTTTGAAGCTATTTTCTCAACGTGGGTAGTCAACTGAAACTCACTGTCAATATGGACACCCAGATCCTTAACCAGTGAAACTCTATTAAGAGATTTCCCTGCCATTTTGTAATTGTAATGTATGGGAGATTGTTTACGGGAAAATGATATGGCGCAGCATTTATCAATATTTAAATAAAGGTTGTTTTCAGAGCAATAAGTAGTTAGCCTATCCAAATCGCATTGCAATTCATAACAGTCACTTTCTGATTTGATTACTCTATATATTTTAGTATCATCCGCGTACAATAGTATTTTTGAGTATTTTAAGCAGTCCACAACATCGTTGATAAAAATGTTAAATAAAAGCGGTCCCAGATGAGAGCCTTGAGGTACTCCAGAAGTAATTGGAATAAAACTGGATGTGTGGCCTTTAACCGTCACTGCTTGAGATCTATCGCGAAGATATGAAGTGAGCCATCTAAGGAGGTCACCATGGATTCCAAAATTTCTGATTTTATTTATTAAAATTGCATAAGATAATTTATCAAATGCCTTAGAATAATCTGTGTAAATAGCGTCTATTTGATAACCCTTATCAATATAAGTTAACACGTATTCCATAAGTTCACATAAGTTGGATTCTGTGGAGCGCTTATTAACGAACCCGTGCTGGTGTTTATTTAACATTGGTCTAATTACGGGAAAAAGGGCGTCATAGATTACTTTCTCGAATAATTTTGGGATTGTCGATAGTTTAGATATTCCGCGGTAGTTGGTAATATCATGCTTATCTCCACTTTTGAAAATAGGGACAATATGCGAGCGCTTCCAATATTCGGGTAACGTTCCAGATGCCAACGATAATTTAAACAATAAGCTTATAGGTAAAGCCAGGGTTTTTGAACATCGTTTTAAAAAGACGGGGTGGAGACCGTCAGGGCCACTTCCCTTTGATTCGTCAAGTCTGCTGAGATGTTTTTCAATTAAAGACGACGTTATTTCAATACTACTAATTTCATTAGTTGTTAAGGCAGTACTAGCTATTGGTGAATTAATTGCTGTTAAATTATTGGGGACGAACACAGATTGAAAGAAAGGTATGTACTATTATTATTACTAGGCAATAATAAACATACATAGAAAACATTCAACACACAGGCACAAATCCTCGCGCTGATTAGGTACATCAGACAAATATTTTCCGCTATCGGGATCCGAAACTAGGTCTTCTGGGACCGCTATAGCATAGCAGTTGGTAAGTAGTAAAGATAGTAAACTAACTAGGTAGGCTTACCGCGTTGTCGTCGTCTAAAAAAACTAGAAACAAGAAATATTTCGTTTACTTTGTTGTTCATGTTTTGTATTTTCATCTAAAGTGACGGCAATGAAATTATGTAGATAAAGCGAATAAAAATACAGCATTCAAATAATAACATTTGGTTGACCTTACCAGATCTTACGGTATGATTCGATCGATTCATTAACTATCGTTTAGTTCCGGGCTGCCAGCAGGACGAACTTTTTTAAAACTTCATACAAAAGAGTCCCGCAAGCAGACCAATTGGTAAGTACTTCGTTAAAGCACTTCCAGAAGAACAAGTGGTTGGACGAACTTACATTAAAGCAAGATTTATTATGGAAAAACTACTTCTCAACTAGGCGCTCTGTCTACTGTCGATTTTATTCCTTGTCAAACGTTGTTTCAATCATTATTTGACACTATCTACTTCCAGGAATATTCAAAAACAATTTAATTAAACCTCCCGTTACAAAGACAGACTTCGTCAGCTCAGTCACCAGTAAAGGTACACTATTTCATATTTCAAGCCCCTAATCTGACCGGGCTCCAGTGTCAGAGGAATTCTTTTGTTTTAATCTCAAAAGGATATCTCAAGAATACAATAAAATAGCCAAAACGATAGGCCTTTATTCCCTGGAATTTTCCATCAGTCACTCTATACCTAGAAAGAATTCTACCGTGTTCTGTAAGAACCCTTCGATAGATAAAATATTTTCAAGTTAGGTATTTGATTATCCGATCGTATTTGCAGTTAGGTATCGACTGTATATCGTTATCACCTGATAGTAGTTGGTGTTCAACATTAGTTTTCTTACAAGTCGATAACTGTTTATAGTAAGGAATTGGCTTTTTTTAGCGTATACGGGCATAGCTTACCTATAGTTATTCTATATTTATAACCGGAACATTACTTGAGCACCGCATTACGCCGTTTAACTATCAGACATAAAATCTTGAAAAATATATATATTTTTTAGTGTTCCCCTACACGTAACGTGGGGATGTTATTTTTTTCTCGTCTACCCCAAAGTGTGGGATGTCGTTGGATAGGTCTTTCAAAAATGTTTCGGTTTTGTGAAAACAAGTTTTCGGTTACGGGATCCGTTTATGAAATATTAAGCTTAAAAGCGCAATTTTTTGTTAAAGTCAGGTGTCGTTCGTCCCCTACAGCCGAAACTACAAATTCAAAAAATCTGAAAAATATCTCAAATGAAAGCAAATATAACGAATTTTAAAGGCTAAAACTATGACGACTAAGTGGACTTCAATGGTTCTTGAGTTACAATCGGTTTAAATGTTTATACCTACCGAAAACTTATTTGCGGTGTTGGTAAACTTACCGCGGCCTATGTTAAGTTTGTCGCGAGGTCTAATTTGTTAGTAGTAACGGCTTCGGAACCCAACACTGAGCATGGTCCGACATGCTCCTGCCGGGTTTTTTAAACATAACGTCACTGTGATACAGTTCTATGGGGGGTCGGGGTTCTATGGGCTGATAATAGGTACCTATTTTTTGTTTTGGTTCCCACAGATCATTGGTACAGTCGCCATCAGATATATTGTAGCGGGCGAGGTACTCAAATATTTCGGAGCAGCATTACTTTTCAATAAATTCGTCACACTAGTTATGGTCAATAACACCAGAACATGCAATTTGTCATAAATATAAGAAAAGCGACTTTTCAATAAATTCGGAACATATAACGAGGTAAAAATATCAGAAAGCACAACGTCAAAGGTATCTACGCAGTCAGGGTGATCATAAAGATCGGAACATTTATGGAAAATATACCTTAAGTCTGTATCACACAGTTTAAACCTAACTTACCTACTTTTGAGGAATAAAAATTATTTCTGACGAATTTCTGACGAAAGCGAATAGCAGTGGGACAAAAGGTAGGGGGTCCACGAGTCAGTCGCTATACCTACCTTTGTCGTTCTGTGCTTTTTGATATTTTTACCTCGTTATATGGTCCGAATTTATTGAAAAGTCGCTGCTCTTATATTTATGACAAATTGCATGTTCTGATGTTTTTGACCATAACTAGTATAACGAATTTATTGAAAAGTCGCTGCTCTTATATTTATGACAAATTGCATGTTCTGGTGTTATTGACCATAACTAGTGTGACGAATTTATTGTAAAGTAATGCTGCTCCGAAATATTTGAGTAGGTACCTCGCCCGCTACAATATATCTGATGGCGACTGTACGAGTAATACCTAAACCTCAAGAGGTTTAAATAGGAACTTTGATATTTCTAAGTAGAAAATTCTAAGAGCAGAAAATTCAAGACGTTTTTCCCGAATTCCATTTTTGTTTGGTGTTTTTACTTCAAGACAAGGTTCAAAAAGCTTCGCGGAGCTAGGTTCCTAGATGGTCAACAGAAATTTTCTATACCTTTTGACATGTCGAAAAAAAGTAAATACTACCTTGTGAACAGCCTGAATTGGACGTCCTGCGGACTGACCCAGCTCCAGCCCCAGCCCCAACCCCAGAAGCGGGTCTCGTTGAGGGGGGGGACCGGTGCGTACTCATGCACGCTTGCCAACCAGACGGGATCATAAGGCGCCGGCGCATCCCAGGTTATCGCCGACACTGGAATATTGTAAGTATTGCAAAGTTAGATTTTTTTAAAGTAGGTATACACTAGCTAGTTCCGGTCGAGGCGTGACACTAAAATGTTGGTAGTAAAGTGCTAAGTCAGGATAACATGTTATGAAAGCCTAGTGCCTAGTGAAACATTTACGAGATCTGCAGACAAATTATAAAGTTTCAAGAGCTGCTGATTTATATACATATTTATAACAACAAATCCAAATTATAGTGAATAAATGACTAAAATTTGTTCAACAGATTTGGCTGTCAGTCGTTCACGTCGATTGGAAAAAATCCATTTTAAATGGCTAAATGACCTTTCTACGTTAACAGAAGTCACAGGAAGGAAATTTAAGTCTTTAAAATATTGCACACTATTTTTATTCACACCTTCCGGCATATACACCTCTTTACCTTCAATCAGCTGCTGCACAACGCTTACAGTACTGTAACCCGGGTTTTTCTTTAGGACATATTTTAGTTTAAAATAAACTTCCTTGCCCTTGGGATGTAATCTCAACTTTGCCATTTTTTTTATCACATACATACATACCTTCACGCCTGTAATCCCAGAGAGTGGGGTAGGCAGAGCTACAGAATTACAACTTCAATAAGTTGTTGACAATTCAGTAACCACAATTTGCACAAATAGGCTAGGGTGTGGTTGCCGGGTTAGAATAGTGCCACTCCATGTCTTCCCGTGGATGTCGTAAGAGGCTACTAAGGGAATATAGGCTTGTAGTACTGTTTGGCGATGGGCTTGCAACCTGTCACTAATACGCTGGTAAACATCTTAGCCTATTTGTGCAATTTGTGGATTTTTTTTATCAAGTCCGAGATAATTTTTAATTAACTTTTCTTTTGTTTTTTCTGCCAACTATACCCTTTGCTACCAAAAGTGGACGTTGATAACGATCACTGATCATCAGACAAGCTCGATGTTGCCATATTATTGTATTGACATCAAAAGTTACGTAGGTATAACAAATGTTAGCTCAATCAATCCCCGGGAAGCATTTCAAATCTTCCGTGCAAGATTTGACCCGTACATATATGTATACATTCATACATATGTATATAGCAAGTTAAAAAGAACCTTTTTTCTACTCGCGTAGGTTACTATAAACCGCTAATATTGATAATTACAATGATGATTGATTTAATGGTGTCAGAATACCACCTATGCGTAAGCGAAGCGTGAAAACAATGAGCGTTGCCATGGTAATAACAGTTCTATATAATTTTTGTCATTATCTTTTTAAGCCTGTAGAAAAAAAAATATAGCTGTTAAGGTACGAGTGCCATTCATTATGTACCAGTTACATAAATAACTATTACAAAATCGCGGGACAATCTTAAACAAATTGACCTATGCTCAAACTAAGCTAAGCTTGTCGGTACTATGGGTACTAAACATACTATGTAGAGAAATAAATAAATATAAATATAAATATATATATCGCACTGCTAGATCAATACAGTATCAACTCAAAATCCTTGCCAGTTTTATTTCAAGTTCATAGAAGTTGTAATAAAGTTGATTTTAAAATACAGTTGTATATTGAGTTGGTTAGGTAGACTCAGAAACAAATACCTACAGTATTCCCAGCTTCTTAATAGCTTTCCGCTAGCTATCGCTATCACGCTTGCACTCGCAACTGACAGTATATTTGTCACTCGTGTGTCATAGGTCATAGAATAACGAACACTGCTGATCGCTATTAAGAAAATAGTTGCATGTACTCGCGCTCATTACACAAATATTTTCCCCGACCAGGTATCGAACCCGAAATCGCTAGCTTCGTAGGCAAGGCAGGGTCACTATCAACTACGATAACTGCGTCTACGAACATGGTACTTACCTACCCCAAAACTATTTTCACTACAATATATACACAAGAAACTATTTCGAAATTCCATCACGTACACAGCATATGTACAGTCAACAGCATAAATAAGTGATCAGTTATGTACCTTGTCACTTTAACGTTGTGTTTGAAATGTTATACAAAATTGTGAAACGATTGAAAGCGACACGGTACAGAAATGATAACTTATTTATGCTGTTGACTGTACTACACTGCTGCGTCGAGTGAGGATATGAGAAGAGATTTACGCATAAATATGGCTACTGACAATTTTTAGCAGTCGAAAAGTCGTAACCGGTAACCGACGAACCACTGATGATACTTACCTCACCTTAAGGATAAAAACTAAACGAGTGCGTTATACCTAGTCGGTACACTACGACAAAGAATACTCCTGCAGATATCGTCGCCTGCGCGACCACACGTCCGCAGTGATCAGAACAAGTCCTACAAACTTTAAAAGTTAATTTCAACATAAGCTACTCGAGGACTCGCTGGGAATACTAACGCTATAAAGAAGTTAAAACTAGAAATTCTAGACAACACCATTAGGTACTGACCGACTTGCGAACCCATCTGCAGTTCCACTAACTCGACTTGAGGTAAATTAGGAGCCTAGTTGCTTATTCGAAGTTTGAACTAATTTCTACCGGTTACTAATCTAAAGTTAATCAAATGAACGCTGCTATTTCTAAAAGTTAGCTTCCGGCGGGTAAATTGCCATGTTGGTGGTAAATCTTGGTACTTTCCACAAATCGAACGACGGTTTTTGAAAAAAACAGTTACCTACCTAAATATTCGCCTTCATACAAAAAAACAGAAATTATTGTAAAAATATAAATAGTCACCGGGTAAGAATAGTGCCACTCCATGTCTTCTCGTGGATGTCGTAAGAGGCGACTAAGGGAATAATAAAGGCTTCTAGTACTCTTAGGCGATGGGCTTGCAACCTGTCACTAATACACTGGTAAACATCTTGGCCTGATTGTGCAAAACGTGGTTACAGAATTATCAACAACTTATTTAAGAGTGCTTGGTAATTCTGTAGCTCTGCCTACCCCACTCTGGGAATGAAGGCGTGAGTTTATGTATGTATGTATGTATAAATATCAGGAGACAATGTTACACAAATTGACCTAGTCCCAAACTAAGCCTGTACTATGGGTACGAGACATTTTTATAAATGGGTTACTGTAGTTTCGGAGAAAAATGTTTGCCAAATGTATCGTTTCCCAACAGTTACATTTGCCAACCCACTTTGTTTTCAGTAAACGTAAATATTTCTGGATTTTATAAAACTAACCTAATCTAAACCTATAGGGTTTCACACGATGGTACTTAATGAAATAATCCTGGAAAATGTATATAATATTGGGTTGGCAAATGAAAAAGTTGGGTAACGATACATATTTCAATCATATATTTGCTAAACGGCAGGCTCCTGTTATAAATAGGTACGTGTACATATTACAGAAATAATCAAATACTTATCATTTTAAGTTATTTTGCTAATTTGTATAAAATCTTTTTTTTAGAACATGATCTATTGATTTGCATTAATTTAAATAGGTTTTCAGCTAAAAAAAAGTCGAATATCTATTTTTAACACGATCCTGTCCACCGAGCGCCGTGATGATGGGATAGACAAACGATTAATGCTAACGTAAACATTTTTCGAAAACTGTCAAAATATATGAAATTGACATAAACGCTTGAAGCGACCGTCCGACAGCGCGGCTCACGTCAATCCTATACATTTTTGATAACGATATCGTCCGCCGAATGCATCTTGTCTATCGCCACAGAGACGAACCTCGTCCGATGTCCCTAATACTGCAACTATTAATTAATTCCCTTTTTTGTAAATTCACTTTCTATACGCTTATTACAATTCTTGTGACAATACGGTGTGTGTTTTGATTAGAGCATGCGCGTGCAGTCGAACGTGCAGCCAATAATTTAATTCGACAGACTGCGCATGCGCGAAAGCTGCCCATAGCCCATAGTGCGTATTAATATTTAAAACCAGGCAAGAGCATAATATCGGACCATGCTTAGTGCAGGGTTCTGAAGCCGTTACTGCAAACAAATTAGACCTCGCGACAAACGTAACTTTGCCGTTGGAAAACTGTTATCCCCATACATCGACATCGGTCTCGGTCAGTTTACCAACACCGCATATAAATTTTCGGTAGTTATAAACATTTAAACCGTTTGTAACTCAAGAACCACTGAAGTCTACTCAGAAGTGATAGTTTCCCTATTAAATTTATTATAATTATGTGCTTTCATTTAAGATATTATTCAGATTTTTTGTATTTGTAGTTTTGGCTGTAGGGGAGGGGGACACTTAATATTTCATAAACGGATACCTTAATCGTAAAATTTGTTCGACAAACCCGCATTATTTTTGAAAGACCTATCCATTGACACCCCACACTATGGGGTAGACGAGAAAAAAGTAAATCCCTAAGTTACGTGTAGGGGAGGTACAATATTTTTTTTTTTTTTTCAAAATTTTATTTTGCCACTTTGTTGGCGTGACTAATATGTATATATAAGATGTATATGTAAGATGCTTTGCGAGAACTTTATCCTTAACGAGAATGTATAGGATTGAACGAGCGGCCACATCCAGCACTTATGTCAATTCTTTACATTTTGACAGCTTTCGACAATCGTTTACGTTAGGGCCACATCTTGTCACACATTATCTTTTTCACATTAGCTGAGATGTAGTGCATATCAAATGACATTGTATTTAGTCGAATAGGTACGTATTTATCTTGTTTACACATCGTTAACCTTACTCAGGGCTTCTATTCTAGGCGATAAAAACCATATCGTATTTGATTTGTTATGGAATTGATTGTATTGTAATTCGGCCGCCATTACTGTCAAGAAAATAAGAGCTATTAATGGTGCGTTCCTATATTCAAAACCATTGGTAGAATTGCGACGTCTCGTTAAAATTTGACACATTTTGTACGTAGCAAATGTCATAACGCTCCTGCCCGTAAGGAAAACGATTCGTTTCACAAATATAGGAACCGGGCATAAAACGTTTACAATACGATTACAGGTCAAAGACGATTATGGTTGTTACCGCCTAGAATACCGGCCCAGGAAGTGTGATAAAATTGATAAACTGGAACGTATCCGACTAAATGCGTTGGCCTCTATTCTACTGGGTGTATTGTCTTTGTCTTATTAAACTAGATAATATAACCAGACCTAAGAATATACGGGGCAAAATTAAATGACAGCTAGGGATTGCTTATATCGATAAACTCAGTTATCGATGCTTTTCCCATAAACTACTGATCGCTCCAAGTTTTGTTTGTAAAAATATTTTTTTATTGAAAGTTTGCAAATCAAACAAAATAGCAACATAATATTCGTTATTCTTCATTTTAAAAGGATTTTTTAACCTTCACTCATCATCATATATTTTTCCTTATTGTGTATTTCAGAATGATTGTCTCATTGAATTTACTATTGTTAAAATGAACTATCAGAATTTGATAGGAGTAAATAAAATATTATGATGATGTGAAGGTTAAAAAATCCTTTTAAAATAAAGAAAAACGAATATTATGTTGCTATTTTGTTTCATTTGTATACTTTCAATAAAAAGTTATTTTTACAAACAAAACTTGGAGCGATCACTAGTATATGGAAAAGGCATCGATAATTGATTTTATCGATATAGGCAATCCCTGGCTGTCATTTAATTTTGCCCCGTATATTCCTAGGTCTGGATATAACACGTCAATGGCAATCATGTTTACTGCGGCTAGAGTGATTTAGCTGTAAGTACTTTAAGTAATAGCGTTTCATTCAATTTGGTCTGGTGGTGGAACAGATGATCTAGTCAGCAAAATTACACGAGCGGGCTCAGACGGGTAAAGTAAACTGAGAATGGACCCCCTTAAATTTTGTTTTGCGCCCTGACGGGACAATTTCAACTCGCCGGGTAATTGGTCCGTCGAGTTCAAGAGCAAGTGGTTTAAGAGAATAACTTACCTGACTGACGACTACGTTTGGCCTTAAAAATTGAGTGGTGATCGTTTCTGTACCTTGTCGCTTTCAATCGTTTCACAATTTTCTATAACATTTCTAACACACCTTTAAAGTGACAAGGTACATAAATGATCACTTATTTATAGTGACTGTACTCATCGTGGATAGAGAAGGAACATTTGACATAAACATAAAAGTAAGTAGTCTAAAATAAACGAACAAGGGATTTAAATTAGTGAAACTAACGATTTTCACGCTCACCAACCAAATCGTGAAAAACATTTTATTAAACTTTTGGTACACTTTACCAAACTTTACAATATTAATTTGATGGGTTAAAACCACTACGCTCATAGTTACGTATTCACGTTCGTATACGGAATAAATAAAATAAAACAAGACAAACCTGTACAAATGGCAAACAACAACCAAATCATTCCAACTTCCTTGGCTACAAGCTATATCAAGCGCACTATATTAGTAGCAACACGGATTTTCCACATATTAATCAAAATTTCAAACACTAAAGTTCCTCGAACGGTCATTTTCGAGTTAAACCTAATTGGTGTACCATCACCAAGCAGTCGCACATTTTCACTGACCGCTAGCGGTGGAGATTGAATGCAAATTTGTATAGCGGTACCGGACTCCATTGCCATTCAGGAGGCAGCCTGTCTCGTCCATCGATCATATTAATTAATCTCTATCCCATTGACATTGGTCACGACACGGAGTGACGTTTCGCGCACTCGTCCTAGAAAGAATGTGATATCCTGCTACACGTACACATCACGGACCTTAGATTTAAGATAGGCCGTATTCAAAGAAGGGCGACGAGCAAACATCAACCGGTTCTACTAAACTATAACTTACTAAGGCAGTAAAATCGCAGTAGTGCAACATTGTTAGGGCCTTTAAATAGTACCTCTCTTCTGGTTATGTATTTGTGTACTTAAGAGTGGCATAAAAGTTTTTTTTCTACTCGCGTATAATAAACCGCTAATACTGATATCGTTAATGGTATCTGAATACCACCTATAGCGTAAGCGGAGCGTAAAACAATTCTATAATAAGCGTTGCCATGGTAGTAAAAGTTGTATAATTATTATTATAGCATTATTATAATTATTGGTTACGGTCATTCCGGATATCAGTCTTGGCGCTTAGTGAACACTTGACATCCAAATTGGTATAATAAACCGTTAAGAATATTTTAACACCAATTGAAATTACGTAGCTATATTAAAAACAAAATAAATTTTGAGAGTAGGTACAGTAGGTATTTCAAAGGTCATTTTTATAAATTTACTAAAAATAGATGATTAATATCCATCGATTTGTTATTTGGTTACTATGGTTACGTTCAATATGAATATCAACCAAATGGCGTTTTGTTTGGCATTCCAACTTGTATGATAAATTATGTTCAGAACTGTTTTAGTAACTATTAAAATTTGCATATTTGTAAAAATATTGCAATAAAATTCACAAACTATTAATGCCAATCGGAATAATGAAAATGACATAATTTGCTGACAAGTAATTTATTA
The DNA here is from genome assembly GCA_927399475.2 of Acleris emargana. Taxonomy (NCBI): domain Eukaryota; kingdom Metazoa; phylum Arthropoda; class Insecta; order Lepidoptera; family Tortricidae; genus Acleris; species Acleris emargana. The sequence goes on along the minus strand of OV656848.1, from coordinate 4,643,187 downwards.
GCAGAAAAATCTAGAAAAGTAAGTATACAAGAATCATGATCACCGCTGCCCATGGACTCCTGTAACACCAGTAGAGGTACAGCAGCTGCGGTGCAATCCAAAATAAAAAAATATACTACAATGTTTCAAACTTCGAACCACGAAGTCACGCCCCACTACTTCATATAACGTAAGTGCAACGGGGGGGGTGCGCCGCATTGGGTAAAAAGCACTTTCTATACAGTGTGTCTCTGACCTTGGGGCTTTAATTTCAACGATCGATTCTACTCGCTAAACTGAACTACTTTTGTTCTGCAACATGAAAAAATAACTTAAATTTAGATAACTAATTGATGTTAAAGTCTAATTGTAAAATCAGTGTATTACATACTGGCCATGTAATCACTATCTCATGGTACGGGGGCGACATTACCTTGGTACGAGGGCTAAAGGAAAATGGAGAATTGGATCGCGTACATTGAAAATTAGATTTAACTTGTATGATAAAAAATAAATTTAAACTGAACATATTTTTAACAACTTACAGAACAAAAGAAGTTTAGTTTCAGGAGTAGAATTGATCTATGCATTTAAAGCCCCAAGGTCAGAGGCACCCTGTATATGTTATGTCCATCTCTGGGCTATAAACTATTTGACAGAAAGGTAAGGATAAGGTTTAAAGACATTTATTCTCAAATAATATAAGACATACTACATCACTTCCATGAGAACATGGTGTAGTGTAGGGTATGCCTTTTGTTGTGGCTATCAAATGTAGGGTAGTTCGAACTCGGGCATTGAGCTTGTGACGCAGATGAATATAATCTTAGAACCAGATCGGTGTTTGATTCCTGCCTGCTTCCCTATACTTCAGTGGCGAACGAGGATTTGGGATATAGTTAGCGCGTGTGATACGTCGGAGTGTGCGGAACAATGTCCATCGGGAAGATAAAGGAATTTTGTGTGTCAGACGGGAATTGGTCGTTATACGTCGAACGACTGGAAATGTACTTTAAAGTGAACAGTATCGAGGAGGAAATGTGGTTACCGACATTAATTGCCGTCGTCGGCGAGGAGACATATGAATTGCTAAGTAATTTAACGAGTCCAAAGAAGCCAGCGGACTTAAAATACAAAGATGTGGTTGAGGTGTTACGTAAGCACTTACAACCGAAGCGGTCGGTAATGGCGGAGCGATATCGTTTCCGTCAAAGATGGCAAGGCGTGGAAGAGAATATCTCGCGATACATAACGGGACTTAAGCAAATGTCTAAATACTGCGAGTTTGCGGCAACATTGGAAATTAATTTGCGGGACCAATTTGTGTGCGGCATAAGAAGTGAGGTTATACGGCAACGGTTGTTCGCGGAGGATGATTTAAGTTATGAAGGTGCGATCAAACTCGCGAGCGCACTGGAAGCCGCTGAGCGGGATGCGGCGGCAGTGCAGCACGCGGTCGGGAGCAGCGGCGTGGGCGGCGCGGAGACCCTGCACGTGCTGCAGGCGCGGCCGGCGCGCGCGGCCCGGCCGTGCCCGAGGGGCGCGTGGGGCCGCCCAGCAGCGGCGCCCTCGGCAGCGGCTGCGGCACCATGTTTAGTGTGTGGGGCACATGATCACGTCGGCGGAGCCTGTAGGTTCAAAAACTTTGTGTGTCGGCTATGCGGCAACAAGGGGCATCTCAAACGGGTGTGCTCGGAGCGCGCGGGTTACGCGGCTAGAAACAAGGGGGCCCAGAACATCCACCACGTGGAAGCCGCGGCGGCGGCGCAGCAGGCGGAGGACGCTGCATCAAGCGACTCTGAGCTGGAGGAGGAGCTGCATCAGCTGTGTCTGAGGGACTACAGACCGGTGAGCATGTCGTTGTCGGTAGATCAGGTTCACTTGAAGATGGAAGTGGATACTGGATCATCGGTCTCTTGTATTAGCCAAGCTACATATTTAAAATATTTTTCTCATAGACAGATTGAGAACTGTGAAGTGGTTTTAAATTTTTATGATGGCACTAAAATTAAGCCATTAGGTTTTATACGACCAATAGTATCATTTAAAAATAATGAAAAACAATTAGAGTTATTTGTAATCAAGGGAGGTTCGACCTCCTTACTAGGACGCCACTGGCTCTCAGAGTTGGGTATTAACGTGCTGGAAGTACCGAAACCAAATGTAGAGTCTGATAATTTTAAAATAAACTGTAACGATTTATCTGTGTTGATTGACAGGTATAAGGAGCTTTTTAGTGGAGGTCTGGGTCGGTTTACGGGCGGCAAAGCGACGTTACGGGTGCGGGAGGGCGCGGTCCCGGTTTTCGTTCGGGCGCGGCCGCTGCCCTACTCGATCAAGGATCAGGTGGACTCTCAGCTGGATGACATGCTGCGCGAGGGGGTCATCGAACCGGTGGAGACGTCGGACTGGGCAACGCCATTAGTACCGGTAAGGAAGTCGGATGGAGGTCTTCGTATCTGCGCTGATTATAAAATTACCTTAAACCCTGCCTTGCTGGTCGATAGGTACCCGCTGCCTAGAATAGAGGATTTGTTGGTAGGACTAAACGGGGCTCAAGTATTCTCAAAGATAGACCTGTCTCAAGCCTACAATCAGATCGAATTAGACGACTCGAAAGAGTTCACGGTTATAAATACTCACAGGGGTTTGTTCAAATACAATCGGCTAGTATTTGGTCTTGCGTCAAGTCCTGGTATTTTCCAGCGAATAATGTCAAACATTCTCAGTGACATTCCTAATGTCGAAGTCTTTCTGGATGACGTTATAGTTGCTACTAGTGGCATAACTGAGCATATAACAACCTTGGAAAAAGTATTTAGTCGCTTGCAAAGACACGGGCTCAAGCTGAGAAGGAGCAAGTGCTCGTTCTTAGTAGACGAGGTTAAGTACTTAGGCCATATTATTTCTAAGGAGGGCTTAAAAGTTGATCCCGCAAAAGTAGAAGCAATAGTTAACATTCCACGTCCTACTAACGTTAACGAACTAAGATCATTTTTGGGCTTAGTGAATTTTTATGCAAAATTCATTAGGAATATTAGTACAGTTTTAGCACCATTATACCAGTTGTTAAAGAAAAGTACGACTTGGAATTGGAATTCGAGTTGCGAAGAATCCTTTAAAACCATTAAATGTATTTTAGTTAGCGCGGATGTGTTAGTCCATTACGATCCAAGTAAAAAGTTGACCCTCACGTCGGACGCGTCGTCACGGGGCGTGGCGGGGGTGCTCAGCCAGCCGGGGCCGGGGGGCGAGGAGCGCCCGGTTGCATACGTGTCGCGGTCGCTTACGGAGGCAGAAAAGAATTACTCGCAAATAGATAAAGAGGCCCTAGCGATAATTTTTTGCTTGGAAAAATTACATCAATATTTATACGGTAGACGATTCACTTTGCGTACTGATCACAAGCCGCTTGTAAGTATATTCGGTCCAAAGCACGGGGTCCCGGCGATGGCGGCCAGCCGTCTGCAGCGATGGGCTATAAAAATGTCCGCGTATTCGTACGACATCGAGTACGTGAACACGAAGCTCAACGGGGCTGACGGGCTGTCGCGCCTGCCGCTGCCGGGCTCGGCGCGAACTCCGGCGGTGCCGGAACAGACATATTTGCATTTCGCTCAGGATGCTATGTCGTTAGATTTTGGTACGATTAAAAAACTTACTGCGCGTGACCCAATTATAAGTAGAATTCTAGCTTACTTGCGGGACGGATGGCCAGCGGAAAATGATATTAAAACATTACAACCATATTTTACGCGCAAAAACGAATTGTATGAGGAGTTAGGATGCGTAATGTGGGGTCATAGGGTAGTTGTACCTGAGGGTTGTCGGGACAAAGTTTTAGAAGAGCTGCACGGGTGCCATATGGGCATTGTAAAAACAAAGGCAATGGCTCGGAGTTACGTGTGGTGGCCGGGCCTTGACGAGGCACTGGAGGCCCACTGCCGTGCCTGTTCCGTGTGCGCCGCCGAGGCGGACGCGCCGGCGCGCCATGCGCCGTGCTCGTGGCCTTGGCCGGCCAAACCGTGGTCGCGGATACACGTAGATTTTTTGGGACCAATGTTTGGTAAAATTTATTTAATAATTGTCGACGCTAGAACGAAATGGATGGAAGTGTTTGAAGTGCCTAGCACGGCCGCGCCTCATTCAATAGTTAGGTTAAGTGAGACGTTCGCTAGGTGGGGTTTGCCCAGGCAACTAGTTTCGGATAACGGCCCGCCTTTTACTAGTGCCGAATTTTCGGCATTTTTGTCAAAATTAGGAATAGAACATACATTTGCAGCCCCATATCATCCCGCGTCCAATGGCGCTGCGGAAAATGCGGTGCGCACGATTAAACGGGTAATAAAAAAAGCGGTTAGACAAAATAAGAAAATAGGGCTGTGCATATCTACATTTTTGCTTTATTACCGCAGCACCGAACACTGTACTACGGGGGAGAGCCCAGCGTCGTTAATGCTAGGCAGGAAAATACGTACTAGGTTAGACGTTCTTCGACCCGATTGTACAAACAAAGTGCACGACGCGCAGAGAGTACAAGCGGGCAGTAGCAGGCATTCTGAGTCGATTTTAAAATCAGGAGAGGAAGTGTGGGTGCGCCAGTATCACGGGGGCCACAAGTGGTTGCCGGGGCAAATTACGCAGCGGTTAGGTAGTAGGAACTACACAGTTGTGGATAATTTAGGACAGACCTCACATAGGCATATTGACCAGCTAAGGCAGCGGCCTAGAAGTTCTTTAATTTGCCCAACCAATCAGTCAGATCGAAACCTTTCGGAAGGTTCCGTGAGGGAGTCGCGAGTCATCCATCCTGAGAGTCCAGCAAGATCTACGCCTCCGGTAGCAGTCAACATAGGTACTAGCCCCGCGGTCGCGTCGGGCGACGGCCCGAGCGTAGGGGATAGCGGGGACGAGGACCCGGGGGCGGCCGGCCTGACCCCGCAGGCGTCGACTCCGTCACGTTCTTTGCCGTCACAGGTTAGGCCGATACGGAAGTGTCGTATTGATAATCCAGCACGTTACAAACTGTAATTACGAATAATGATCATTGATCACACCAGTTTGTTACTATAATTATTATATTTACGGCCATGCTTGATTAAATTGTACATTCAATGTTTAGTTGTTAGTATACTTAGACCTAAGTTAATGTGCAGTAAAGGTCATAAATTTATACATGTTCCCCAGATGTCAAAGATATCTATTTATACGCCTTATGCACTAATGTAAGGTCTATGCATACATAGGTACATGTATTTGTAATGCCTTCGACTGTACCTACCTAACTTGTTAGCATACCAAATTGTAATAGTTATAAGCGTGTTGATATATGTATAATGTTAATGTATATAACATTAGAATAAGGGTGGAGGTGTGTAGTGTAGGGTATGCCTTTTGTTGTGGCTATCAAATGTAGGGTAGTTCGAACTCGGGCATTGAGCTTGTGACGCAGATGAATATAATCTTAGAACCAGATCGGTGTTTGATTCCTGCCTGCTTCCCTATACTTCACATGGTTATAATACAACAACAAAAAATAACATGTATCTGACTTGGTCGTTGCCACCGCAAGAATGCAAAATAATAATAATAACAATAATAAATGATAATGAACGACAACAAGAATTAAGACATGCAAATATTAAACAGTGGTGAACTACTATCTACTTTACAGCTTTGTGGGTGAAACCCATTCAACTCATTCGTTGGTTTATTTATTTATTACGACAATGCTAGTTTTAGTGGTTTGTTATGATATATTCAGCGAGTCTCTTTTTGAATGCGTTGAATGAGTTTGCATTTTTAATGTCAGGCGGTATTCTATTAAACAGGAGCGCACCTTCAAATGTACCCGTTTTTTACCATAATTAGTACGTATTTTAGGCAAAGCAAGGAAGCGGCGTTGACGAGGACAGAGGTTCGGATTTTTTTTTCGTTTGGTAAATAATAAGTTTGTGTGGATGTCCTTATTTATTGTTTTTCTAATAAAAATACAAGTAGTGTATATGTACAGCTGTTTGATGTTCATTAATTAAGGTAAGGATAGCTCTACTAACACCGTTTACTATTCTCGGAAATAGAACTAGTCTTCGTGACTTCATGTACATCACACAACACTATGTCACTCGGGTTTATCATCTGTATAGGGTAGGTATATAAGATATACTCATCACATAGGTATAGGTACACACAAAATTACATAGGAAGTAATTCAGCTTCGACAATGAAATACCCACGTTCATCGGCTTTTGTTCCATAATCCAATCTCAAATTCATTTATTTTGCTATTACATATGGCACAATTTGGTGTTGTTTGTTTGTTATTCCTGCATGATGACATATTTTGCTAGATACTAGCATGCAAATTTAGTAAAGTTATCGTTAATTGTGCACATAACATTATTAAAATTAAAGCAATAAAAGTACACGATCTATAACGAGGACAACTATTCTTATTTATGTGTAAAATTGTTCATTTTTGGAATAAAACATGACGAAGGACGATGATGAAGGGACTGTAAATCTTCAGTGATGGCGTTATAAATCTTGACTGACATTCGGTAACAATTTTTCATAATAAAGCACTATTGGGAACTGTGTCTAGCACTAGTCTATTTGGATGTCTTGAATTTCTGGCATAAAAATCCTTTGCCCGTTTAAATATTTAACGATGTTTCTGTTTCAAAACGGTTGCATCAAAAATATACATAGAGAAGGTAAAGTTAACATTCCATGTTCTTTAAACAAAGGTTAAGGATTCTTGTGGAGATATCCCACACATTGTCCTTAAACACTTTTTTGCATTATAAATACCCTGTTTATATCAGTAGAATCGCCCCATATCAGGAGGCCATATCGTAATAGGGACGCAACATATCCGTGATACGCCATCAGAAGAAGAAGTATTCCAAGCGGAGATATTACGAAATATTCTTAAAACATATACAAATCTCAGAATCGTATTACAGACTTGATCTACTTGACTTTTTCAATTACAATTCTTATCTAAAGTTATTCCTAAAAATGTTGCAACACTCGCTTCACTGATCATTGTTTTGTTATAGCGTATATCTAGAGCATACCTTTATTTCTTGTTAAAAAATGAATAAATTGTGTTTTATTAATTCATTTACAAAATATTAAATTCAAGCCATTCTATTATTAATTTAATTGTGTTATTCATTTCATTATAATAATATTTCATACTGTTATACTAAAATTGATATGTCATACGCAAAAAGAGTACATTGGTGTGTAGTTATATCAGGTAAATCGTTAATGTACAGTAGACTACAAAGAGATGTATCCACTTTTGGACCTTATTAAAATGCAATAGGGTGAAAAAGTCGATAACATCTTTTTGTAGTCGACTGTACAATAAAAATAGGAGTAGCCCTAGTACTCTACCTTGTGGTACGCCTTGGTTATTTAACATGTATGAAGACCTGTGGTAAGTAATTGTTGAACTCAGGGAACTTCTGATCTCAACACATTATTGTCTGTTTGGTATGTTTGACTTTATCCATTGTAAACCCCTTATTCCGTAAGTAATTAAGAAGTTTTTGAATCAATGAGTTATGTGATACGAAGTCAAATGCCTTTGACATCTCAAAGATATAACAACTGTTGGTTTCTTATTAATCTTATTATCAATACTTCTAATTACACTGTTGATTAAGCCAAAGGTAGCAAGGTTTTCAGCATTGAAGCTTTGTACGCCAAATGCTCAATCGTTATGAATCGTTTGTATTGAAAAAACTATACAAGCGAACATTTAATAAATGTTTAAAAAAACAAAAACGCGCCTTCAAAAAGCATACAAAAAACTTTTTATATATCGAGGGTGGCGACAAGATATATATTTCGATTAAGATAGTTGAGCGACTATGACGAAGCATATTTTGGTTTAAATATATGACTATGAGTTTCCCACGGCGTTGCTTGCAGCGAGATTGAAATGTTCAGTCTCCTTCTGGTTAAAATATTTTAGGACGCTGACTTCAGTTGGACCTTGGATTTTATAAAATAAGTTATTTTTTGCTTACTGAAGGCGGGTTTTTGTTTTTAAACTTTTATTTTATTTTATACTTTTTAGTGCTCATAATTATGCCCCCCACCCACTTCTCAATCAATAAGGAACAATTAAATATAATATTTTATTTTGTATTAGGTAATTAAAATAATTTATTTATTATTAATAAAATAAAATAATTATTTTTTCTTCTCAATTTTACATTTGGTTTTGTAAAGTAGATGAATATGTAATTGTGCATGCATGTTGCACTGTTGTTCTTTTTAAGATAACTGTAATTACACTAATTACCTACCTTTTCTGTCTGTAAACCGGCACACTGGGCACCAAGATACGGGCTCAGCCTAGTTTGAGATCCATCCATTTCCAAAGCTCACTTTTCTATTGTGTTCCGTACTTTTGTTTGGTTACTTCGGATGCTACGATACCAGCGGCGGTGTGGTTGTGATTGTGACGGTACGAGCGGTGTCTTGAATGTAATCAAGTATTTGCCGTTGTGTGTGCTCCGGAATATTTGAGCACTGTGGATGACCTGAACAATTTGATTACTTAGGCTGCGTCGATGTTAATGAGTATTCTGGATGTTTCCAACTATTTGGAGATCTTGACTGCTACGTACTATATGATGCTAACTGTATGTTCCTGTGCTTGGTTAATCAATAAATTTATCTTAATTTTATCTTTTATCTTAATAATATTTAATTGAATAATTCTAAAATTTAAATCAACCGCGCCCTACAATGTAAAAAATCTAGACCTGTTTCAGATAATGTTAAAACTGTTCATGTTGTTTCGTTCTGTATTATACTCGCATAGGCCTTTATATACTCGTTAAAATAAGACAAGTCTATAATTATCGGTTTATTTTATTGTGTGATTTTTTATCACGACTGCCGATTAATGAAGAATTGACTTTATAAATAATATACCTATCGTTTTATTATTCGAGCAGGCAATAAAAGACAAGCTGTCAAAATCTCAAACAGGAGCACTTAGTGGATCTGTGGTTAAAACTTACTTTCATTTCGGATTGATTTGATTTAATCTACGCGCCCGTTAGAGCTCTTGTGTTTTACTGTTTTGTAATCGGTTTTCGTCGATCTGTTTGCATAACTGTAAAGCTAAGAAATAAAATAAATCCTTACAATGGCACTAGTTATCGAAAACAAAAAAATCCTTGAATTTTTGGAGCTAGTCGGTCGTTTGAAGGTAAGTGAGCATTCACAATTTTCAAGTTTTACATTTTAACATATAACGTCTTAAAATACTACTTAAGGTTTTCTAGCATTTTAAGGTCAACCCTTTTTTCCTGTGTCGTTTGTCATGTAAATTAGGTTAATCTATTGTTTTATGTTCCAGCACGTGAAGCGAACGGGTTGGGTGCTTTGTGATATCGATGACTGCGAGTCCATCGCTGGGCATATGTATAGAATGGGCCTGATGACGTTCCTACTTACCGAAGCCAATAACCCGACTAATTTAGATCGCTTTAAGTGCCTTCAAATAGGTAAGGTTCTCATTTAGGAAACAGACAAAGAAACCAAAAATAAAACTGAAACAGCATTTCATGCATATATATATATACTCAGTAAATGCACAACCAAAGCTTTGTAACATACATTTAATAGTTCCTATTACATTGAATAGCAGCATGTTTGTCTCAAGAAAAAGAAATAACTTTCTGTTTTTTATAAGAGTAACTAATATACCTGTTAACACATTGTATGCTTAGGGCACGGATCCATGCTCAAAATTTAAATGTATTTTTTAGGCCTAATTTTATGGACTATATCTTAATCAAAAGAGACTAGAACTTGGTACTTTTTTGACCTCCCGCATACGAGGGGTTAAACCACAAAATAGTGAAAGTTAAGTTTTATCGAGTGAGCTTAAGTCTCAGGATGGGGATGGTGATGCGAATGAAGTTCAGGCTAAACTCAAATCCACCTAAACAAAATTATAGACTCTTATATAATGCTAGTCAACCATTATGAATATTAATTTAAACCTTACAAGCTATTTGTATTCATTTTCAGCTCTTATCCATGACTTGGCCGAGAGTATTGTGGGTGATATCACACCACACTGTGGAGTCACTCCAGAAGAAAAGCACCGGCAAGAAGATGTGGCCATGAAGACTATTGCAGAGCTCACCGGTATTGCTGGCGACAGGATGTATGAGCTTTACAAGGTGTGCTTCATTTTAATCTTTGATTTGAATTGAGTTATACGAGGGCTGTTTGATAAGTCGTTTTAAAAAGCAAAAAAGATTGTTTTTTTTTTTAACAATTTACATTTATTTCTCAGCATAGTCTCCTTTGAGGGCCAAACACTTGTTCCAGCGAGTTTCCAATTTTTTTTTGCCCTCCAAAAAATACGTTTTGTTGAGATCTTCAAAATAGCCGCTTACACCTGCAATGCAGTCCTCATTTGTCAAAAATGTTTGCCCTCCTAGCCATCTTTTCAGATTTGGAAATAGGTAATAATCGCACGGAGCTAGGTCCGGCGAATACGGAGCATGCGGAACCAGCTCGAAGCCCAACTCGTGGATTTCGGCCATTGCAATAGTAGACGTGTGAACTGGGGCATTGTCTTGATAAAAGAGGACTTTCTTGGGGGGCAATTTTGGTCGTTTTTCCAACAATTCGGCATTGAAACGGTCCAATAACTCTGCGTAATAACGACCAGTGGTAGTCTTTCCCTTTTCCAAGTAATCAATCATAATGATTCCTGGACTTCTTCAACAACATCCTCAGTAGTGACTTCGATTGGGCGACCAGAGCGTGGAGCATCAGATGTGTTTGACCGACCACGTTTAAAATAATTTATCCAGTTATAAACAGTCTGCAACGTTGGTGCGTTAGTGCCATGAACAGAATCAAGTTCAGTTTTTATTGTGGCAGCACTGCAACCCTTCATAAAAAAATGTTTTATAACGGCACGAAATTCAGATTTTTCCATAGTTGTTGAAAATTTACGAGTGATCACAGTTAAACAATAGTTAAACTGACAAAAACTTGTTTTTTTTTGCTGAATTTTTGACAGTCTTCATTTGAAAGATTGTGCCTGCCAGTGTTAATGCCATTTACCAGAAAAAAGGTTTTACAAATAGTTTTTAAAAGGACTTATCAAACAGCCCTCGTATAATGAAAATAAAAATGTCAACTTCCATCTAAGAAGAAACTATTACAAAAAGTAAAAATTAACTCAATTGCACGAAATTTTTGGGCTGTCCTCAAAGATCTCTTATCTGCAGAACAGTTATGAAACCCTGATACTTTCATCCATAGATGAATTCACATTTCATTTGAATCACAAAAAGTAACTGTAGTTTACTCTAGATGCAAAATACCAAAAAAATGCACAATAATTTTACCTCAAAACAAATAAGTCTCAAATACTGAGGCTGAGGTAAAAGAAATAATAAATTTGGCTATCAGGCCCAATTAGTTTAACTTCATTGTGGCCAATGTTCTTTAATAAGAACAAATACTCCATACAAAAAAATCCGTGATAGTGCAATATTGCTTAACCAACAAACTAATTAACTTGCCAAATGCACCTTGTTGACTTATTATTCTTATTACAGATGTAGTGCATAATTGTTTTCCATCGTTTTTTCTCTGAATCGTTGGTAATTGTCATGCTACAGTCAACCTCAGTACTGTTAGTACTGTGACTGAATGAAATAGCAAGACACATTTGTATGTTTCCATGAAAATACAATGGAAAACAATAATACACTACATCTGTAAGTAAGGTGCATTTAGTTCCTTATTGGATTTCTAAAATACCCTGTATTGTAGTATCATAGACAACAGAAAAATAAATATTTGTCTTAGAAGTCTATTTTTCTTTAGCTACAATACACCACTTTTCTGTTGTTGTAATGGTTAATGTTGTTACCCTTTATCTGCCTCATCTTTCTTTCTCCTCTATATGTAAAGGAAAGTGTTCCTGGAATAGAGATGTTGTGTTATGCTGTGATCTTTATGACTTCTAGTCCCCTCATCGACTTTTACTTTTGATTGTACCATAGTCGTATTAGTTAGAAATAAAACATATTTAATGCATATAAAACTCTTAAGAGATTAAATCCATGTCCTAATAAAAGTATTTTACTATCTTTTTTAACATCTATTATCACTATCTAATCACCTTCTAGGTGCAATTTATTGCATGCATTTGAGGTCATGCATGACATTCAAATGCATGCAATGTCACTGTATATCAATAGATAGTATACAATTTGATATTGATAGCATGCTTGCAAATTGATAGTTATTTAACTAAACTGATTTAGCCTGCACCGAGCGCACGCCGGATGTACAGTGGCGCCCTCATTACTATTATTGTGTTTTCTAATAAACTAAAGTATTTTCTTGAATTCGGATGGTGCTGTTTTGGTACTACAAATGAAACACAACTCACAATATATATCATAGTTTAATAAAAAATTACCTTCGAGTTATCAACTTAACAGGAAAAAGTGGCCACCTTTTCCCATTAAGCTGCCTAATATAAGGGTAATTGTTATTATTATTAAAGTTGGTTAGGTATCTCATAAACTGTGTTTGCGCTACATAAAACCATAATCCGATTCCAAGGAAATTCTTTACTTAATTAAAATGCAGTGGGACACTCAAAAGGCTGATTTAAAAAAAAAATAAAAAAAAATACACAATTATAGTAATGAGGGCGCCACTGGACATCATTCATGTTTTGATGGCACTGATTTTATAATCAGTGTTTGATGCACAGCAATGGCGTTTTATTCAAAATGCAATTGTCACAAAACTTATATATTTGACTATCAGTAACAATTAGGGCTACAAGAATTGATTCATTTCAGAATTATTTTTAAAAAATTGCTTTATATTTCAGGAATATGAACATCAAACCTCACCTGAAGCAAAGTTTGCTAAAGATCTAGATAGGTATGATATGATCTTACAAGCATTTGAATATGAGAAGAGAGAAAATGCACCAAATAAATTGCAAGAGTTCTTTACAGCAACCGAGGGAAAATTTAATCATCCTTTTATTAAGGATCTGGTAGTTGAGCTGTACAGGCAACGGGAAGAGTTTGAAAAGAAATCACTTATAAATGGTACCTCATAACTATTATATTATTCATCCATCATATCATATCCATCTTTCTCCATATTCGAGTATTTCAGTACATTGGGTACCTATTTAAAAGTTGTTTCTGATAATGCATAGGTAGATATTGTAAAGCATATTATATAGGTTGATTACAAAATATGCAAAATGATGATTCAGTTCAAAAAAACTAATAGGTAATTAGTTTTTTTTTAAACCACCAACCCCTTATTGTCGCTAGGACTGCGTGGACCCTGTCGTGGCTTAACAGAAGTCTGTTTTAAACTAAACTGTACAAATGTTAATTAAGTTAGTGTTTCATAAGTGAAGGTGATTTTAATGTTCAAACTTTATACTCTTCTTCATTTAGAATACAATACAATGAGACAGAAGTGCATATAAGATAGTTTCCCGAGCCATAAGGCTCCCTTATACCTTTTTTGGAAGCTTAAACCTGAACCAGGCTAAGGAATTAATATTACCCACATAAAATCTATCTATGTTAATACCTAAGGCCTTAACTGTACTGTGACGTGTGATCTGACAGACCAGTTAAGGGTTAAAGGAGTCAGTGGTAAGAAGAATAGTAAGGACTAAATTTTGGATGTGTGCGAGTTACTTGATGGAAAGGAGTATTTATTTTGGAAAAGTTGATTGATTAATTGTTGAGTTGAGTTGCACTATTGGTTATTATTACCTCTGTTAATTGTTTTATGTTTATGATTTTACGAATAATTGTTGTTACATGTTTGTTTCATTTTTGTTTAGTATATTTTATTACAGTTTATCATCATTTTATACTAACGAAAGTTTTGTTACTACTGTGGCTTGTGTTGATTGATGGGTTTGTTATATCACCTTTGTAAGATAATTTATGTACTATTCTCGAGATAAAACAAGTCCATGTTAGTTGAAACGGTGTTTTGCTGCAAATGTTTACTCTACAAATACTTGCGCTGAGCTTTTAAACATACCATACATTTTACTGGGAAATAGGAGTAAGTACATATTATAAATATAGCTTGGCTAAATCTAGATTGGGGAGATCTCAGTGTATTTGGCAACATAGCCTTTTTTAGTTTTTTTTTTACCTTTATAGCTGCTGCTTAAATCTCAAACTTTTTTTTTGCCAAGCTTGTAAATGCCTCTTACGTCGAGGTTGACAGCGCAAAATATACCTTCATATATGCCCTTAAGGCTGACATGTTACTTTTCAGCAGTAATTGGTATGCGAGTCTAGACTTATAAGTTATATTTACCGTATAGTGTAAACCGGCTTACTGTTAAACGTAGTAAATTCAATTCGAACCCGTAGTTTTATTGTAATTCTTCCTGCTTACTCCCGAAATAAGTTTAATGGTAACCAATATCTCTTAAAAATGTATTTGCCTTACAAAATAAAGCGATACCTAATCGTTTCGTATAAGTTTCATTTTACTTTAGTTCTAAGTTTCGTTTTAGTTTATCTTGCCGTTGAAAGAAACATAATTTGAAAGTAGTTACGGCAATTATGTATTTAAACGCAGTTTTTCACGACCATAATTACAAATTATTTGTTTTTACCATACAATTAGTACAGTATTTATTCAATTGTGACGTCATAGTTAAGCGTCATTGGGGCGTTTTTAGTGTTGTGAAATTAAGCTTCGAGGCGTAGGTAAACTATAAGACTCGAGTCGTGACTGCTGAGTCTAGAAGCCTGGAACCTTAAAGCTTCGACCGTATAAGCCTCAAATTAAGAAGTTCGTGTTGCTGCTTACGAGCACAGAAACCTCGAGTTTTTAGGCCTCAAGCTTACCCGTCCCGTCGTGCCATATAGTGTGGTAAAAAGAAGGCTCGATATAGGAAATAATGGAAATTATTCCACCGAAAAGAGCATAAGTAGCTGAAGTACCTAAATGATGATGAGTCAGCACCCCACATAATCGTATACTTGGAAGAAGATACAAAACGTATGTTTTAGAGGGTATCCCTCTGAAACGCATAATTTAATTGTACAATTGCCTAGGTTTGGAAAGAAGGGAATTGCGTGACGAGGTGGAATCTGAGTGAGATAATCCATGTTTCCGCCTAGGCATTTATAATGATTTTTTTCAAATAATGCGAGGAAATGATACGTGCATAATTAATTACGTATAAATAGCTTTCGGCAGAGATTATCTTATTTTTTAAACTGAGTTTAAAGGGCCGGTACAGACGGACAGCATTTCAACTGCAACCCAGCTGCAAAGTGGCAGTTCCAGGGCTGTTCTGATGCAGTTGGTGCAACTGCATCGAAACTGCAAACCCATTGTGCAGTCCGCTTGCAGGTGTCGTGCAGTTGGTTTGCAATGGGTTTGCAGTTTCGATGCAGTTGCACCAACTGCATCAGAACAGCCCTGGAACTGCCACTTTGCAGCTGGGTTGCAGTTGAAATGCTGTCCGTCTGTACTGGCCCTAAGATAGTTTCACGCACAATGAACCGCCGCTGCCTAACACTGCTTGAGGAGTTCGGTTATATGGGATTTCTTCATATTTATATGCAACTAGCGGCCCGCCAGCGGCTTCGCCCCGCTGCAAATTTCTGACTTTCCCGGTGATTTTTCAATTATTTTCTTTCATATTAACCTTTTCCAGACAATGACGAACACATACATTGTTTGACATATTTTCTGATATTTTTATTTTCTTGTATAAAAAATTCCAATCGCCTTCTTTCCCTATAGACGTAATGCTATCATTATTTCCTTGTTTAAAAAAATTCGACGTTTTCTTTTCCTATCGACATATTTACTGTTGTCATATAGCGAATATTTCCCAATAGTTATTTTATTAGTTACATCGTATTATTATTAATTGTGCTCCATCTCTGTTATGTTTTTGTTTGGTGTACAATAAAGTGTTTGTATTGTATTGTAGGTATCGTAAAACGTAGGTAGGTTAAGTTAGGTTCGTCTTTGTCTCAGGCCCAGAGGGCCAAAAACACCCAGAAGTAGGAGTTCCGCGTCGAATCTGTCTAATTACAACTAATTTCTAGAATTTTCTAAATTGGAATGGGACAAAAGGCGTTCGGAAGTTTTAATACAAGAAAATAAGAATATCAGAAAATGTGTCTACCTATATGGAAAGAATGCGTTCGGAAATGTTTATACAAGAAAATAAAAATATGTCTATAGGGAAGAAGGCGTTCGGAAATTTGACAATACGGAAAGAAGGCGATCGGATTTGATTATACGAAAAAACAAAAATATCAGAAAATACATCTGAGAGCTCGTTCCCACTATGTCGTCTGTCGGGACGATTTTTTATCGTGTGTCGTTGCCGCTGTTCTCACTATGTCGGATCCGGATTTCAATCGGGTGTCGGCGGTACTGTTCCCACTAGTCGTCTGTCGTGCACGATCGCAGCTGGCGTGTATTTTTCGACAGTGTGCTAGTGGATAGCAAGGCAGTACAAGATGAACGTCGACGAAATGTTTGTGGTTTTGTATTATTTGCGAAAGAAACGATTAGAGGCAGTTAAAAAAAGGAGATATTGGGTACACCCAATTCTCATGGAAAGATTTCCCTTAGGAATATTTCAGAATTTGATAGCTGAATTAAGAAGCAATGAAGTGAAATTTTTCAATTATTTTAGAATGTCAGCATAAAAACACAATACTCTCCTTCCGCGCCAAAATATGTTTGCGCAATGCGAGCGATCGCAACGACGCGCGGGTGTGTGAGGGGGTGCCGCGCGGGCGGCGCGGGCGAAATCGTTCCGACATCCGCCAAAATGTGAATAGCGCTATATTCACTCGTACGCGAGCGAGACACGACACGATTTTTTTCCGGGCAGGGAGGGCTGGCAAAACGCACGACATTTTATGTCGTATCCGACACAAAATCGTTGTCGGACGAGTGTGAACAGCTTCATATAAAATGTTCTGCCAGTGGAACGTACGATTAAAAATCGTCCCGACAGACGACATAGTGGGAACGAGCTCTGACAATCGACATTCACATATTTTTGATAAAACGTAGGTATGTCGTCAGTGAGAAAATCGACAGATTTGAGTTTTTCTTTCCAATCTATCCCATTTCTATCAAGGATTAAAACACTAATTAAGACCAACTAACTAAGGTAGAGTAGGGTACTAGAACAGCGACAAATCAAAGCAAACTTTTTCCATACAGTTCTTTGGGTAATTACAAAGTCAAACTTTCGCATGTTGTTTTTTACGCTTATGAGTTCAATATGGTTAACGAAAATTAAACTAAAAAAGTAAAATTTAATGCTGGATTAGTAAACTTCAGAAAACTGTCATTTTAACTGGAGTTACTGCCGTCAATTAAATTTAATGCTTGATTAAAGATTTATGCCAATGTTCACCAACAATTAAACGGACGGTTAGCGGTTCGACGGTTGTCAAATGTATTGACTAACCGCTGATTAAGACTTAACCGTCTGTTAAATTGGTTGGTGAACTCGAGCCTAAAAAGATAATTAAACATAAAACCAGTATTAAATTTAATTGACGTCTCTGAGTGCGGCAGTTAGTGTCTTAACCCAGTATTAAATTTTTGGAGCAAATCCGCCTAAAAGAACGTTTCAGAGAAAAACGACAATTCAAATAAATCATGAGATTGTCATAGTTTTAATTTCAAAATTTAAATTCAGTATCTACATTATTTCTAATTATTATTAACCTATTTCATCCATGACGGCCAGCTTTATCTGCGTAGCAAAATGTTCGTATTTAGAGTTTCTCTTTCCGCGCAGACGCTAGTTGTTATTTTTTTACAATAATACCGATGTTTCTCATTTATTAGGGTTCCGTACCCAAAGGGTAAAAACGGGACCCTATTACTAAGACTCCGCTGTCCGTCTGTCTGTCATCAGGCTGTATCTCACGAACCGTGACAGCTAGACAGTTGAAAATTTCACAGATGATGTATTTCTGATGCCGCTATAACAACAAATACTAAAAATAGAATAACATAAATATTTAAGGGGGCTCACTTACAACAAACGTGTTTTTTTATAGATAATGTTACGGAACCCTTCGTGCGCGAGTCCGACTCGCAATTTTATTGGCCTGCCAATCGCTGACTGTACATTTTATCAAAAATCTGTGAATGTCGATTGTAATCACTTAAAAAGTTACTAAAGGTTTCCTAAAAGCATTTTCCCGTAGCAGCAAGGGATCTAGTAGCTGCCTTACTTGCCCATGTAGAAGTCGATTATCGCTATACGCGGGAAAAAGTACTCGATG
The DNA here is from genome assembly GCA_927399475.2 of Acleris emargana. Taxonomy (NCBI): domain Eukaryota; kingdom Metazoa; phylum Arthropoda; class Insecta; order Lepidoptera; family Tortricidae; genus Acleris; species Acleris emargana. The sequence goes on along the minus strand of OV656848.1, from coordinate 4,624,840 downwards.
TCCCTCCTCGGGGTTCAAGCTATCACCATACCAAATTATATCGAAATCGGTTCAGCAATTCAGCCGTGAAATCGTAACAAACAGTGGAAGCCACAGTTAGATTGAGAGATTCGCTTATGTTCAGAGATCTTGGTGGTGTCAAAGTTTCACTTTAACACATCTGTTATTGCGTTTACTTACCCGTATTTTCGTCTTTGTAAGTTTTTTATGTTAAGCTTTTGTATGTTCTCAGTTCTATGGCTAAATATTTCATGACTTGCAAGGAGAGTCAGGCAGTTCCACATATCCCTACTGGTAGGGATGAAAGGATTTTTTTTCCACATTTAGCTACTAGGGGGAATACTTTTCCACTTATCTCTACTAATAAAATAATTCAGGAAATTGATATAGTCTGGCAAACGAAAGCGTGGCCTGAAAAAATGGCAACACTGTAGTGTCGTCCCTTTTTTCTTAGATTGATTTGAAAGGGATGACACTACAGTGTTGCCATTTTTTCAGGTCACGCTTTCGTTTGCCAGACTTTATAATCGCATTGAAAAGTGCTTCTTTAAGTGTTTTGTTTATTGGTTTATTCGCATATTATACACTTTTTTTTAAGGTACCTATAATAAATGATTTTTCTATCTACTTTTATTTTATCTTAGTAGAAATGTGTGGAAATAAAACATCATTGTATCCCCCCTAGTAGCTAAATGTGGAAAAAAAATACTTTCTTCCCTACCAGGAGGGATAGACCAGTAGGGATATGTGGAACAGGGGGGAGAGTCGCACCGAACCAAGCCGAACGACGTCATTTTCACTCTTTTTGCATGGAGAATAAAGGTTTTTCTCACCAGCTAACCGATTCCGCGTCGATACAATGGGGAAACCTAACCATAGTATAAATATAAATAGATTCTCTACCTATACTGTGACCTAACGCACCGCTCCGGCACTGTTCCGACATACAAATAGGTAACTTGTTATTAAAATTACTTTATTATATTTACTGTTATTAAATAGAAATGGAAAGTCGTCAACTGAAAAAATCATATACATCAAAAAGGAACATTTTTAGGGTTCCATAGTCGTACTAGAAACCCCATTTCGCCATATCCATCCGTCCGTCCGTCCGCAGCCTATACCTCAGACTCTTAGTACTAGAAAGCTGTAATGTGGCATGAATATACATATTAGTCACACCAACAGTGGTAAAAATAAGGAAAAAAAAACTGTGTACGTAACGTAGGGATGTATTTTTTTTCTTCGTCTACCCCTAGTGTAAGGTGTTGCTGGATAGGTCTTTAAAAAAAATACTGTAAGCAGTAATATTTTAATTTTTCTATATGAAATATTGAGCTTTAAAGCGCTAGTTTTTGTAGTCATTGTGTAGATCCCCCACCCAGCCAAAACTATAAATCTGAAGATTCCCGAGATGCAGGCGAGTAGTGTTTATACCTATTAAAATCACCTAAGACAGCACTAAAAAAAATTTTAATAAGATGAGAATTAGTTCACTTTTTATTTTTGAAATTTTTGTGTATTAACGTCTTACCTTACACTGAGCATGGTCAGACATGCTCTTGCCCGGTTTTTATTTACGTAGACTCCACCTAACATTAGTAATTTATTGCATAATCTATTTGGTCATATTTGGTTATGACCCCACATATTACTTTGTGCGTATTTCATTTTGCTCCTTATTTATTGTGGACCAAATTCAATTCGGGCTTAATTAGTTTACAACGAAAATTAATTTTGATATATTTTTCTTATATTGTACATTTCATAAATATAATTCAGCCAACGACTCGCGGCGCAGACCACATATTGCACGGGTATGTCTTTCAAACTGCGCACTTCAAGGAAGAGGCCCACCCACTCGTCTGCGGCGCAGCAACTACAAGCGGTCTGAAGTCCTACTTTGCAAATCGAAGTTCGAAGTTACGTTAGCTCCATCCCTTTCTCTTGATTTAGTCTCGAGTAACGAGTTACAGGGACCCAGCACTCGATGTTTCGAATTTAGTGGTTCGTGGTATCTGATATCCTGCTTGCGGGCGCCATGCCACCCGCCTACCGCTGTCGCGCGCTCCCTTCTCTTCTTTTTCTTGTCCTCCGAACATTGATATCGGCGTATTGAATCGCCGACTTCGCGCGGACAGTGCAGCGAGGTGTGACCTCGTTACAGCTAGCATCCTTTTCTGAAGAAGTAGTGGTGGTGGAGTGGTCCGGAGCCGTGCTGTTATAGTGGGTGATTAAATTAATTATTTGAAGGTGAATTGATTGAAACATGTACAAGATGGATTTAAAATAAAATATTTGTAGTAATTAATACTTATTCTAATGCTTTATTGTACAAAAAGGGCTATTAAATTTTAAGGCAGACATCTTACACTCAGTCAAATTAACATTACATATGCTTAAATGCTGTCAGTGACCAATTGCGTCATATAAACTATATCAGATCATATACATACTTGAATAATCTTACTGACTTAACCCCTGGTCTAAAACTAAACATTTGAAAAAAAAACATTCTCTATTATAAAATTAGATATTCTTTCTATCCTTAGGGCCTTACCAGGACCGATTTAAGACAAGGGATTAATCAGTCAAAATAGAAAATACCGAGAAAAACACATGTAATGTGGTACTTGAGGGTTTATGTTATATCTTGGAATTTAAAACATATAAATCTTAATCAGAATTACGTGTTATCATATCACTTGAACAATTTCAGCTCTTCAGAGTCACTTCAGTGACTGTTTATAGGTATAGCATCGAATATTAATTAACTTCTTGTTTTTCACCAGCAGCCTGCTCCTCCTTTTTCCGCTGCTTTTCTCTCATAACTTCAGCATCTCTATTTAAACAGAAAAACATATTATCAGAAAGAGTTTCACATCACACAGTGCAAGTTATTATCAGCAGAACATCAACATTCATTCATAACAATCTTATAAAAACGTAAGAACTGATGGTAGATGTTACAAGTTAAAAAAAAAAGATTTATACAGATAAAGCATCTGAAATTTTGAACTTGGCGCTACAACCATTCTTCTCTGCTGACAGTTTTTAGCCCGAGCATTAAACATGTTTGGACATTTGCAAATACAAAAGACTAACCTTTTAACACAATTTTTACAAATATGTATGATAATTGACAATGACTCACCAACTGAAAGGCAATGCAAAATCTTAACTTATGGCACACCAGTCTATTATGCTCTGTCAGCAGTCTGATGGATCAATCTAACATTTATATTGAACCTTATATACAGTCAACCTGTGATGAATACATCCATCACAGTTGACTGTATATAATCTGTTTCATCTAGGATGATTCCTTTTACTGCCGTATTCCGTAATTTAATCACTTACTAAACTCAAATGCGAGGTTTTAAAAAATAGGTGACCCCCTAACCCCCTGCGACTGACGTCGTGACATACCAGACGTCGCTAAAAAAAATCGCCGTTTACCGTGATATAGCTCTGTATCGCTCAGTGCCTTCTTCTAACGACTCGCGGCATTATAAGATTTATAAGTTAACCTTTGTGAAAAATACCAGATATTTTACCTTACTCAAGTTAATTACTTTTTTTTTATTCAAAAGCTTCTATACATGTTTATTGTTAATTTCGAATTAAAATTAAACAATCATGCTATGCACTAAATAAACAATACTTATAATTGAACCATTAGTATTTTTTCTATATTTTATCAAAAATGACGTCTGTCAGACCCCACCTCAGTAGAATGTTTATTAAAAGTCACCACAGTTGCAGAGTTAAGTTCCTGAATGGCGTTGGTAGGTGTGAACCAAAGTAGTACTGATGTAAAGTTAAAGAAACAAGTGTAATACGTGTTTATATATGAGCTGTCACAATAATCGTCTTAGATGAAACAGAGTGTAGACACAGATCCCTGTTCAAAATTTAGACAATCTTAGTGACCACAGAATGCAAATAAGCATAGGACTGATTACTGTGAATATTTTTGGAGAAGGCTTATGTCCTGTACTGAACAGTCAGTCTCAAAAGTAGCTTATCTCTTTTGTACTTTTTCACATTCAACCATCTTGTTTGACATTGCTCATGTGACTACAAAGCGACAGGGTACATGGGTTTGTATCTACTTTTGACACTGATACATGTTATGGTGGACATGATGATATAGATATATACCTATTATATTGTATTACCAGTGGTCCAAATAGGAAGTACCTTTTTAGCTAAACTTCACACTTGCTCATTTGTGCACAAATGCGATGGGAATATGTTATTGAATGAACATTGAACATGCATCATGTTTAGGTAAATGTGCACAGCGTATTCTAAGCACTGTGACATATATTACATCATACAACATTGCTGAATTTTTGAATTCCTGTTTGATTATTGTGACAAGATGTGTTCTTAATGAAGTGAATATATCGCGACATCCATGGCAAATATGTCAATCTGCGCTTTGATTTTGAAACAAAATGATGGAAGCCCCATTTGGTAAAGTAGCAAATCTTCTATTCTCATTTTGAACATAAATGCAAATTCCTCGCCTAGACATACATACATACATAAACTCACGCCTTCATTCCCAGAGTGGGGTAGGCAGAGCTAAAGAATTACCAACAAGTATTAAAACTTCTTGATGCACAATCAATTTCAAATACAAAACTAAAGACAAACAAGAGATCACACCTATGTTTCCTCTCAGAGAGAGACATTCCTGCTTTATCGCCAGTCTTCTTCTTGGCCAACTCCTGCTGCTTCTTCTGGTTCTTGGCGCGTGCCAAATCTCTTTGATTTCCTCCTGTAATGAAATGGGGTTTTGTAAGTAGTTACATTTAAACAGTTTCTGTAGCAAAGGACCATTCAAGGCGGAAACAATTACGGATGGCCCATGTCCAGGATAGGGTCTGAGTTTGTCTATCAAGTTAATGGATGATATTTCAATGTTGTCAAAATATTTACAACACCGACAAATTACAACATTGACATATACACCTGAACAAAGTTCATCAAGACTACCTATTCGACTAGAGCCGTCATATTGGCTTTACGCCTTTTTTTAACAATAACTCACCCATTTCTGATCGTGTGACAGTGACGAAATCTAACGCAGGTTACTTACCTACATCGCTTTTAGAAAATAGTACGGAATTAGATTATTAAGCTCCTAGAGGAACATTATTCAGTTAGTTTAAATCATCTTCCTGAGCTCCCCATATACTTCACATAGATATACAATACTTACGGGTCATCGTGGCTAATTTCTTGTGCCACAAGGCCGTAGTCGACTAGTCGTCAAGATTTAGTATTAGCAGAAATGGCACGTCCGGACGATACGCTAGTCCGGTCGAAACCTAAGACAACGCACCGCCCAACCTCTGTTCACGATGAAAATAACTTTAATACGAACTAAAAGATAACAGCTAGTAATAAAATGAAACCCCAAAATGGGTACAAACAATAATATCAGGGAAGGTAAAGAGGAAAATGGTGGTCACAGATTATAAGGGTTTGTGATGGTGGTATTGGTTGAATTGAAATAATAGTTAATGTTACCACTTATTTTAACCAACAATCTACTATGAGGGGTTACCTATCTTAAGTTTGAAAAACTTTTGTGCGCTCGCGCTGTTTCGTTTGTCCGAAATTTTCATATGTCCAAAAATAATCTTTCTCTGAAACTGATTATCTTTCCGACTTTTTTAAAAGTAACATAACGTCGTAACGTAACCTACAGGTTCAGGTTCTAAAAAAAACAAACATTTTGAAAAGGTGATGGGTTCGGAGAAACGAAACAGCGAACGAAAGTTTTTCAAAACATCAATCGGCCATCTTCCCTCCCCGAAAGTTACCCTACCCAACTTAATTCATAGAAGCATATTAAACTCTCACTGGTTAAAATAAGGTTAGGAGTAAAATACAATTCATATAGTAGATGAGCCTCTTTTCCGTAGAAGGGCAGTATACGTTCGCAGGAAACTACGAAATATTACTATCAATAAGGTTTATTTAGGCGCGGTCGGACAGAATTATACATAATATGTTTTATATGCCTACAATATTTGTAGGTAATGATCGGACCTACTCTGTCGTTTTGTATAGAAGATAAATATGCCTGTTACCTATTAGCTTTAATAATTAAATATGAAACATATGTTTAACAGTAAATATCAAACCTAACATAATTTTAGTATTTGAACAGATAATCACTAACAACCCATTGAAATAATAATTAAGAGTAAAAATACACCGCTTACCGATAACAGATTAAGTTTTCATATTTTCTTCAAAGTGGCTTTTGTAGTTTAAAATATAACCACCACCACGCCAACACCACTACCACCATTATCATTCATTCTAACTCAGATCATAGATGTCGACGAGACCTATGGAAACACATAATAATTATAAACACAAACCACATACAATAAAATAGAAATAACAATTCACTCCAGTTTTAAAGGCCCCAAACGAAATTGGCCTTGTAAAAAACGTATGTATAAGCGGAGCGAGATAGAAAGTAAAGATGCCATCAGTTTTGTTAAAATCCTTTTGTTTTGTTGTTTTTGTTCTCATGTTTATCTTTCGTCTGGTTATTTACTCGTTGTATTACTATTTCGTGTCTCGTCTAGGTAATACTCTATTTACAGTCTTATTGACGGAGTTGCGGTGTAAGCTAAGCTACATTGTACTGTTAATATAGTATAATTATATTTTATATAATTATATTCTAAAATAAAATTGTTATTTATATAAGTACCTATAATGTAGATGTTTGAATGTATTTATTTAGTTGAATTTAATGCTATTTTCCTAAATAAATATATACACTTGCTTACTCGACAACCTTTCACTTCTTTCAATCTCTCAAGGTTTAGCTGGAAGAAATCCCTTGAAGGGATAAGATCGCCTTTATACATGTTTTATTTATTTTAATTGAATTGTTTTGTTTTTGTTTTGTACAATAAAATAATATAAAAAGTACTCTGTAGGTACTGTTATTTAATTGGTGGGGAATCAAGAAGGTATCAAGACGGCGTCGATATTGTGATTGCGAGTGCGTTCAGGCAATAAAAGCCAAAACCGGACAATAGCATGTCTGACCATGCTCTGTGTAGGGTTTCGAAGCCGTTACTAGACAAAAACTATCTAAAAAAACAACAAGTAAGAGCTATTTCTCTATTTAAAGTAGTTTGGTGCTGTTTTAGGGAATTTTAGTAGGTATAAACACTTTAGTCGCCTGTATCTCAGTAACCAAAAAAGTCACAGATTTTTTGTATTTGTAGTTTTGGCTGTAGGAGGGGGCCGACGACACTGGACTCTAACAAAAAATTGCGGTTTAATGCTTAATATATAATAAACTTATTTTATAAACGGATCCCGTAATCGAAAAATTGTTGACACAAACCCGAAATATTTTTGAAAGACCTAGGTATCCAACGACACCCCACACGGAGTAATACGAGTAGGTATGTATATTCATCCCAAATTGTTATTCTTTCTAGTGTCTGAGATAGGCTGCGGACGGATGGACTAAAAGGATTCCTAGTGTGACTATGGAACCCTACAAAGGTCTAAAACTTTGACCTCGGGGCTGCCATCTTTACATTTTAATTTCCCTTTTTGTCGTGAGATTCTGGTAGTGCCAAGGGCCTTAACAAAACTTGAGTAAAATCAATTAAGATCAAGAGATCCTTGGGTCGACATACCATACCAACATTACCAACAAACAAGTCATACCATTTTGGTAGAAATAGTAGAAATTACAAAATGAACTTTTGGTTTCAGGTTTCTTCGTTCAGAAATATCTATCCTATATTTTGCGCCGGATCGATTCCGAAGACTGCCCGTGAATCAAAACAAAGGAGGAGAAAACTTAGCTGTCAAAATGTCGGTCAACGCTCAAGTAAATTTGGCTAAGAATGAGAATAATAAAAAGAACGATAAAACTTTCAAGCCTCTTTTTCAAAAGCAAGCCGAGTGTTCATATGTGTCTTGTTACTGGTACTAAATGTATTTAATTTCATTTGTTAATTTTAATATCGGTAAATTTTCAATGTTTGTCTGATTACTATTATTATTGTGCAGCGAAGAAAACGTGTGGAAACTGTCTCAAGATGTGTCGCTAAGAATTCCGGAGGAGCTGGACAGGTGCTTCGTGGTATTCATTTCAAATCCCTGCCGTACGGTGCCTCTATGGAAACAAAGGGCAGGGCGCGAGGAAGACCGTCTCGTTATATGGGTGTGTACTTTTTATTTGTGTCACGCTTGTTATTTAACATTGCTTATCGTCGTTAACTATTTGGAAGCATGCCAATATTTACACATACATGATGTGGTTATCTTTGTGTTTAACAGAATACATTTTTTTCCACAGGACTATCATGTGATATTCTTGTACTCCTGGGACTGCAAAATTTGCCTTGTGTATGACCTGGACTCTGAGTTGCCTTTTCCAACTTTCTTCCACAAATATGTGACTGAAACATTTCGCACAGATCAAGTGCTAAAGTCAGACTTCCACAGGTAACAAATAAATTATTTATGTATATTTGGCTTTCATATTATCTTGTTTTAATACTTTGATATGTTAACAGACTATTCCGGGTTGTGCCTGCAAAGCAATTTCTGCAAAATTTTGCTTCTGATCGCCGTCACATGAAGAGACCTGATGGGTCCTGGATCAAGCCTCCTCCTCCCTACCCAGCTATCTGCACATCAGGTAAATTTTAATTTGTCTTGGTTAGCTTCCTGACCATGAAATTTAAATGGATATTCAGAAAAACATCCAGTAAAACCTCTAGAAATCATCAAACTATTGTAATAAATTATGTTTTTCCTGTCTTGGTTTACTTGAACAAGAACAAAAAAAATATATACCACAGAATGATAGATAGGGAGTTAAATAAATCATTGGATTAATAGGAAACACGTACTTGGAAATAAGACTACATCTCTACAATATTAACATTACATCTTTGTTTTTTTAGTGTGCACAAACAATCTTGATGAGTACATCAATATGGATGCTGGGTCGGGGCTGGGCCAGGTGTTCAGCCTGGTGGAATTTGTGCAGCGGTTTTACAAGATAGACAAGTAGTAAAAGCTGAAACTGTTATGGTGCATGTCTGCCTGAGAAAAAATACTCTAGCTTCATGCTAACTTCGAGATGGAAATGTTTATGACCATTATTTATTGCACTCTCAGTTAGACAGACATCACTAGATAGTCAAATGTTATTTTAATGATTTCAAATGATCTTTGATAGATCATGCTTTTATGGGCGTTTTCAATAAAAAGTGTACCCAATTAAGGACTGAAATTAAGGAACTTTAACTTTGTCAGTTTTGTGACGAAAATTAGCCATACATTGCAGCCGTCAATATATAGCTAATTTTCGTCACAAAACTGACAAAGTTAAAGTTCCTTAATTTCAGTCCTTAATTGGGTACACTTTTTAGTGAAAACGCCCTTATAGTCGAGTCCGAAATTAGGCGAACTAACTTGACAGCCGAAAATGTTGCCAGACATAGGAAAAAATAAATAGTGATAGGTTTATGTCGACACAAATATGTCTCATACATAGGTACTTGCCAAATAGGGAAAAACTACAGCATTTTTTACGATATAATATGATCTGAAGGATGTACGGTTTAAAGCGGATATTTACGATACTTACTCCTCAAATTAGGAATAAAATACAAAAATAATGCTGACATTACAACAGGCCATTGTGATCCTTTTAGGTGGCTTCCAAATTATTAGTTAGATTTCAAACACAATAATAATGATAAACTAGACTTTTTAAATATCGATATTAACAGCACTAGCCAAACTGTGGCAATATTAGTGTACAATGAACTGTCAAGTTAGTTCGCCTAATTCCGGACTCGACTTTAGTTGATTATGTTTTAATAATCTTTGTTAATTATTTTTATTGTTTCCTAATTAAGATTTATGTTGTTATTTAAATCTTTTTACTATGACTTGGTCAAACTAATATATACAAAATATATTATGAAATATATACATATATAGCACTGAAATTCCAATCTTGCCCACTATCACACACTGAAGTGTCTTGCACAAAAAATACAACAGCCACCACTTCATATTCAATGTCACCTAACTTATTGGTCAAATTTCTATGTAGTAAGTATGATACATTTTTGTACCATTTGGTTCTTCTTTATCTTACAAAATAATATTATCTTTAGTTAGATTGATATGGAAGGTTAGTATGTAACATACATAGGATTGTTGACCAATGAATTATTCTCTAATTATTTAATATAGTTAAGGTAAATATTTAAAATTGCATTATTACAATAAATGTTATCAAATTCTATTCCTTCAATATAATATAAGCTAATCAAATGCCTGTATTTAGATAGATGAATTCTAAAGTACTTAGTAGTTTTACAGAGGCTAGTGGCTTAATCTCAATTTTATAAAGCATTTAAATATAGAATTTATTATATATAACATAGTTATTATTATCCATCTGTTTTACTGTACCATGAAGAGTATATTTTACCTGTACGTCTTTTTCTTATTTCGACTGAGGTGACCCTGGATTATGGATCGTCTGTTACCTTGAGTGATAATTAAAGTTTAAGTATTTTTATTACAGTAGTGGTAACAGTCACGAAGTAGCTTTTGTATGTTGTTAAATCTATTTAATAATTTTGTATCAACTTTTATACACTCTTTTTATCCTGCCCTAGCACCCTTAGCAGTAAATAAGAGATTATATAGAATAAGTATAAATGCTTATGGCATGAGATGTTAAAAGATTTTTCCACTGTGTCAGGCAAAGTCTTAGGGTGATGGAACCAGTAATGGACAAGGACCAATAATGGATACTTGGTTCTTATTTTACAGAAGGTAAGAGTTATTTATTTGTTTAGCAGCAATCAATTTAGGACCGTAGGATTTTTGAATTAAGAGTTATGTGTCCATTATTGGTACCTGTCCATTAGCTTAGTGTCCAACACTGGTGCCATCACCCTATTTTGTAACAGTTTTTGATGACAATATCGCATCGGTAAAACTGCAGCGACGAAGTAATGTTATTTACTGCAATCTCTCTTGTTTGTGTTTAATATCTAACAAATTTTTTTTTTGTTGAAATATACATATTAGCTTGTATCTGTTGAACACAGGCATCAATTACTATTATAAAATTATACTGTATCTGTAGGGCAGGGAATGTCTTGTTCATTAATTATATATTTTCAAAACTCTCATAGGATCCTGTGTTAAATAAACTTATATTATATATTATTGTTGGTGATAGATCTATATAAATTGCTGTCACATTGGTGCGGTTATTAGAGAGCGGTATCCAATGTGGATATTTAATTCGCCTATGCCCCTTTATTACTTCCAGTACTTATGATCGTTAATTATAAATGTAATTCACTCTTATTATTATAGCACAAACAAACCCATTTAATTATTAACTATTTTCGATACATTTTGCATTTAATAATCTAAGGCACAATAGAAAAAACTAAAAAAAAAATGCTTTAGCTTGACTTTGTGAATCTAGCCCATCTGGACAAGTCTTTGTTGCCTATTTTGTTGAATACTTCTGATGATTGATGATGATTTTGTAGATTAAAACCCGTGCATTTTTAATTACTAGTGGTTTTATAGATAGATAGCTTCTTATTAGCTTTTTCAGTATATTACACCTAAAAAAAACGACAACTTTCATTTTAGTTAGTTCTATTGTCGCCTTATCATATTTCTGCAGGGTTCTCTGTCTGTGTTCATGTTATAAATAGTTGTATGTGATTGTATTTGTATTCTAAATTAGGGAGTGTTTTTAAATATTGTTGAAGGCTCCGTCCAATAGAATCCATTATTAATTATTATTGTGTACTTATTTAGATTCATAATAGGTGCAAATACTCGAAATATCTAAGCACATACAACTCTACGGTTTAACAAGAGTCGGTTGATGGATCAGCACTAAAACCACTTATAAATCGAAGCATTTATTTAATTCTTCTTGACACGATCGTTGGAGTCCATTAATAAATCGTAATGGATCCTAGCGAATTGAGCCTTATTAAATCCTATTCTATTTTATTAAAGCAAGTAATGCTTTTGTGGCTTCCTCAATGTTGATGAAATCTATAAGTACCTACTCAATTTTATTACCTTTTACGATCTAAGATATATCTATGTATCTAGTCGTAATTCCTCTTCTACTCTAAGAATGTATTTTTAACACTTATACTAGCACCTTAAATTATTCAAGGCGTAGCTGGTACATTTGATGGGACCAAATGAAACCATTATTGTGAAACCCTCTGCAATGAATTCTAGTACCGGGGTTTGTTAGATGTCCCACTGGTTACGCCTTTTGTCCAAGAAAAGATTCGCTGGTGTCGACCGGCGGCCGGTTCTGTTCGCCAGAGTGAAGACCATCGCGCTATTGCCTTCGTCGCGGCTAAGCATATATTAATTAACCTAACCAAAGTTGTCAAAGTTACAAATTCAATCGATCCCTTCCTTCTGCGCCTTTAAAATTGTGTCTACTTGTTGACTGACTGAGTGATATATTATATCGTGCTTGTGCTTTTAATGTACCAAGTAACATATTTTATTTTAAGATTGCAAAAAATAAAACACAACACGCTAAACTTCATGGTTTTATTTAATTAATTTTCACTTTTATACTACATCTATTCAAACAACAACGAGAACAATACAATATAATTAATTATTATGTAGATATATTTATACAAATGCAATGAGATTTCAATCTCATTCTCTAAGAGAATTGGCAGTAGGTAAATATTTATTATAATAATTAGCACAAAATGCCCTTATTTGTTCGCTAAAGTTTATATCGGGTAAAGTTCGAATTAGACGCAATAAATATTGCAGTTTATTGCTGTCTTTCTTTAACTTCAGTACTAGGGAAGCACTTGCTGTCTTTATGAACCGATTTCAAAAAATGAGGTTTTCCGTTTGACCCGTAAGTATATTTGCCGCGATTATCTTGCGTTTGGCTGAACCGATTTCGATACGGTTTTCGGAAAAGTATTTGTTACATTCAGGAAAGGTTTTGGTATACATTTGGTGAAGTGGAACTGATGATAAAAACCACAGATGACCACCGGAACTTCTTGATGGTGCCTATTTCAAGGATGGCGATAAGATATCTCGATTAAGATAGTTGAGAGACTATAACGAAGAACATTTAATTGTAAGCGACGCCTCAGGTAAGTCATAGTCATATTGAAACTATTACTTACTTATCTTGAAATGTCTGTAAGTTTCATATCAACTAAGAAGTGGGACTACATTTTATATAGAATAGAATAGAATAGAATAGGGTTATACGTACAGGGTTATTGGTAAGTCGACCTATTCCCCTCCGAATATTCCTCTTATGGGAGAGGTCATTTGCAATCATTTTGGTCCCATAATACCCTATGCAAAAGTGAACCATTACTGAAATAATTCAACTTAAGTCTTGCTAAAAAGTGCGGAACGAATATTGAAAAATTTACATATCTTTTTTTAATAGCTTTTGTACAAGATAAAATTGCTGTTCTTATGCAATATTAAAAGTAGAATTATCTGTACACGTTTAAGAATGCGACTCCAAAAAGTAAAAAAATACATGTTTTTTTTTCTGTTTATCTAACTGACACAAAAACTGAAAAAATTACCAACTTTTGCGTAGGGTATTGTGGGACCAAAATGATTGCAAATGATCTCCCCATAACCCCTAGGTCGACTTACCAATAACCTTGTATATATTTTATAAGATAAAATAAATGTTTGGTAATTGGTGCTTGGTAATTCTGTAGCTCTGCCTACCCCACTCTGGGAATGAAGGCGTCAGTTTATGTATGTATGTATGTAAATAAATGTTTTAGACACTTCTGAAACGTAAGTAGACAATTATATTTTTCATTTCATTTAAAATTTAATTCAAACCTTATTCAGCGGTTATTATTTATGAAAAAAAAAGGTTATAAATAATAATAATATCAAAATATGTTCATTAGGGCTACTACTAGGGTGTACTTTCACTACTTTTAGCCCTTAAAATATATGTTTGTATGGAAGACAAACATTGTAGTTTCATTTTCGAATGCTGTGTCACCCCCGTGCTGTGTGTGTGTTTACAGATTTTGTGCTGTCAACCTAAGACTTGGCTGACTTGAGACTACAGGTTATATGTTATACATATTTATATTATATATAACATTGGAAGTTATTAGCTAATTATAAATATAACAAATGAGTACTTATTTGGTAAGGATTTCTGCGCCATCCTCAGTGACTAGAATAGTATGTTCCACCTGAGCACTCCTCGATCCGTCTGCTGTAATAACGGTCCAGCCATCCTCGAGAACCACCGTGTGCTTGCTGCCATGTGACAGGACAGGTTCAATTGTGAAAGTCATGCCAGGCTTCATCACGCCAGGGTACCTATTTACTGAAATTAGAACAGTTATTAATATTATATCAGGATTCCATAACAAAACCGGAACTTTTATAATTTTGTCATTTTTGTTTGTCTGCCCATCTGTCCTTAGCTTACAACTAGGTACTTTACGCAGAGATGTTAGAACTAACTGATTAAGCTAGTAAAATCATGAAAATTACTCCTAATTTTATGGTTTTATAGAGTAGAGAGTACATACATACATACACTCACGCTTTCATTCCCAGAGTGGGGTAGGCCGAGCTAAAGAATTACCAAGAACTCTAAAAACTTGTTGATAATTCTGTAACCACATTAGTATTACAATTTTATAGAGTAAAACAATGTTTTTAAGAGTTCCCACATATGTAGGTAGATAGATAAGTACAGCTATAACACATTTAGTCAAACAGGCTAGCTAGGTTGTCCGAATAACTCACATCTGTACATAATAATAATAGATGTAGTGCATAACAATACGACATTGTATAGATAATAACTATGTATATGTGGACCAATATGTCTATGCCACTCAGTTAACTATTTATCTGAGTCTAAAGACTACACTAGTTTTTGTTTAGACTTAAATTGCCTTACAAACTTGAGTAAAACTCATGCCAAGCAATAGTTAATTGACGTGCGGGGACGCGTCTTAGTGGATTACAAAAAAACACTAACGTGTGTGGTAGATGTCTGGAGGGCCATGAAAGTATTGTCCGATTCCATGGCCTATGAAGGCAGGCAGTACTGTAAGTCCATTTTTTCTAGAGCGCCTAAATATTGTTGCACCAATTTCACTAAATGGTACACCTGGGCCACAAGTTTTAATCGCCTGTAATATATTTATATTGTTAGGGTGAATAATAATAATTACTTGTAATATAATAAGAGTAAATAAATAAACATCAAGGGAAAATCCAACACAAATTGACCTCAAACTAGGCTCTGGGCTTGTTCAATGGGTACTAGGCCACAATAAACATAATTAGATAGAGAAATACATACAATACTCGCCCTTATCACTCAACTTTTGATAGAAATTTTAAATTATTGTAAAATTATTAAAATTATATTTTAGTCTCCATAAATTATGAATTGTATAAATAAAAATTAAATTTGATAGTAAATTATTAATTAATTAATTATAAATGTGACATGTAAAATATTACTTTTGCTTTTATAAATTATTTTATTTATTTATTAATTAATTAATCAAAAATCTCACCACATCCAGGCATTCCTCTGTAACACTGATCAGCTGCAAACCTCTGTCATCTACTTTTCCCACAGGAAATGTCTTTGAACAGTCTCCATGAAAACCCTTAAAATAAACCTGATAAAAAAATAGCCAGGTTTTATTTTTCTGAGAGGATGGAGTCGCAGGCAACAGCTAGTAGTATTATATTATTTTTAAATACAAAATTATAGTCAGTTATTACTGAAAGCACATGGAAAATAAATGAAGTATGGTAGGTTTGATAACAATATGATATGAAACATTTTCTTATTAAAAAAAATACTCTTACTTAAGACAGGTATTATCAAATAGGTTACTCACAGTTATATCTACATTAATGATATCGCCATCCTGCAATGGTCTCAGATCTGGAATGCCATGAACTGCCACATTGTTGACAGATGTACATACACTTTTGGGAAAGCCCTTATAGTGCAATGGAGAAGGATATGCACCAGCTTCCACCGTCAGATAGTGGACCAGTTCATCTATTTCATCTGTTGTTGTTCCTGCCTAAAATAAGCTTAGTTAATTAAACTCAGGCCCATAAAATTAAATTTAAAATAACATTCCTGTGGTAACATACTTCAATACTTTTCTGGACTTGACTTAAAATGGTAGAAGCTAATTTGCAACTTCTCCTCATTCCCCGCAACTGGTTGACATCCTTAACTTCTGGTTTGTCTAATGATAATGTGGGCTGCTTTTGTAGTACATACTCTGGCCTCTCAATATGGTCTGGCACAGCTCTGCTAGGAGTTGTTTCAACAGGAAAAACCTTTTCATACACCCCTAATCTCAATCTGAAAACAGACACCAGTTTTCTGTCACAATGATGACTTTTTATTTATTTTTGTTTGACGATTCTCTTATACATATCGACGCTTGAAAGGTGAAATTATCTAAGCGACATTTTTTACGACATTAAGTTAGTATATATTTCGAAACCAGTAAAGTTTACACATTCCGAAAATATATTTAACTCTAAGTCCTTAAAAAATGTCGCTTAGATGATTTCGCCTTTTTATGTAGAATATCAGAAATACATATTGATTACTTTACTACAATCAATATATCTTCCATCTACCAAAAGCTTCATTAAAAAAGCGTGAAGTAGGATTGTAAGATGTTAATTACAAAATAAAAACATATACAAATACTTGCAATAAAAGAAGCGCCACCTTTATACATGTAAATTATGGTAATGTTAAACTTTACAAGGATGGTTCATATACTTACAAGAGTTGTTTTTGAAGCCTTGGGTTGAGTGCTTTAGGAACGCGCATTGTCTGCGAGTTATCTGGTTGTCACAGCACAGGTTTGTTGCTTTTCTCTTTCTAAATAAATGGCAGGTATGCACAAACCACTATCTTTTCTATAAAATGTACATAGCTAAGGGCAAAACTAAACCAAACAAAGTGCAATCAAATCTAGCTCCTAAATAACGAGCATACTTATGTACAACCACACCAAAACCGCTTACACATTAGTCTTCCAAAATTGGTTTATAGATCCAATTAGCTTTCTAGGTAATTCCATGATCATTAGTGGGAATGAATAAGTAATCAATACGAACTTTGTATTCGTCTAAACGAGACCCATGTCAAGTCATAAATCGGAGTTTCAATGAAAATTAAATTCAAAAACTAATTACGTAAACTATAAAGTAAATAGGTACTGAAAAATCTGTCAGTCAGTGACCGGTCCGTCAATACGCAGCACAGATTATAAGAGTAGTATGTCTTACTAAAAACAGAGAAGAGAGAGAAGAAGAGAGTTTCCAATCGATCCACACAGCTGATCGAATGGCAACTCTCTTCTCTCAAAATTCTGCAAAACTTGCAAAGTTTGTTGAATTATCGAGCTGTTGTAAAAACGAAAAAAATTACATAGTGCAGCGTATGGCAGCATGGCACGAATTTGGATCACTCACAGATAGTCAAACAAATGAATGATTCTTACCTTATCTGTGCTGGAAAGCAAATAAAACAAGCGGACGAAGATTTTATAACTCTAATTATATAGTTATATTTGTGTGTTTGCATAATAATAAAGCAGCTAGCTAATGAAACTGCTAATTTGTCTAAGTTAACAATCCTACATATCATGTCTCAAAGTAAGTGTAATATATAATACCGTTGAATGAAACTTGACAAGTACCTTAAAGAACTTCCTTTTTTAATTGTAGGTTCCCAAAAATCATCTAGCAATCAAGATGTGGATCTCACTGGCCCAGCTGCGCGCAAGGGAGTTCTCATATCTTTTAGGAATGGAACAACAATGGAAATCCCGGAAAAAGACATTGTGAGTTACGGATAAACCGCATAACATAACCTATTATCTTTTTGATTATGTTCTATTAATTTTATCTTGTGTCCTTTGTTTTAGTTGGGCAGGTGCAGGTTTGTCGGCGAGTTTGAAAAAATAAACCGCGTTGGGGAGGGCACTTACGGAATTGTATGTAAGTTATAAGTTGGTGAACATAATGGTCTTAAAAAAAAATTATGAAGATTTTTACTTTGGAACTAGCTTAACAAATGTGTTAAATGTCCAAGACATTATTTTATAAATTCATCATTATATAGATAGAGTATAGATCAATGATATTTTATATTAAGATACGTCATGTGCATGCAAATGCGTTCCTGCAACATGCACGCATCAAAAGCCTATATAAATATTATATAAATTTTACCACCAAAATTAACAAATATATTTCATAAAAAATGCTGTCTTCTGTTTTTTGAGGCTACTGAAATTATACTGTAACTGTGTAAGGAAGAAAGGATGTCTCATTTCATTCGTAAGTATGGCAAATATTTAAAAAAAAAATAGTTCAACATAATTTGTTTAATTTGCACCAGCGTCACTGTCACCTGTGAAACATGACATACAAAATTAGATATTGTATGAGTACTATAAAGACGGGTAGCTATGGCGGCCGTGACTGGGCACTTGTCTTGGCGGGATTGGTGAGACATTAATGGCTGTTTCAAATTTGAAACAACTAACAATAAATAGCGTTTGCTACGGATTGCCATCTTTTTTCTGTAGAAATATGGTAACATAGCAGCTGTCAGTAATTGGTGACAGGTTTTAAAAGCGTTACTTTAGTATGAGCATAACATATCTAAGTATAAAATATTATTGGTATAGATCTAATTTAAAGTTTTTTTTGATTCATTTTTCTTTTTTCTTTTTTTTTAAGTTTTATTACACTCATTCCTGATATATATCATTTATATTAGAAACCAGTATCTTGAAATCCTGGAAAATCAGGCAACAGCATTTTATTACAGTGTAAGGAAAAAGGAGAATAAACAATTCAGTGGTCTTTCGTAAATAAAACAGAAGCAGAAGAAGATAAACATGTTGGTTTTAATATTTTACATTTCAACCTTATTCTATTTATAATTTTAATAAATTATTTGCTTGATCCTGTCACCTGGTAGTGCTCATGGCAACAAATGTGTTTAAAGAACAAGGGAGCTTCCATGCAACAGAATTTTACTGCAGCTTACCTTGCTTAACCATTTTCAACTTATTACCATATTCGACCATAGTAGTATTTGGCCTGAACATTTTTTGAACTATAGAGATTTGATGTGGGCCTTATGAGGATATAGTCAATGACAATTTCGAATTTTCAGACAGGGCAAAAGAAAAAGCCAATGGCAATATTGTAGCCCTCAAGAAAGTCAGAATGGAGGTAGAGAAAGATGGGCTGCCGCTCAGTGGGCTCCGTGAGATTCAGGTTCTGATGGCATGCAGGCACGAGAATATTGTGCAGCTCAAAGAAGTTCTAGTAGGACGATCACTAGAGAGGTAACCTTATCTTTTGTAACTTTTATTTTAGTGGAATGTGAATGTAATTGTTTTCTGAATTTCAAGCTTTTCTATTTATTTATCAGTTAATTTAGTTAAAGGTGTTTTCTGTCTGAGAATAATTATTAAAAAAGTCTGATCTAGAAGAGAAGCCTGGTTGGGTAAACCATGAATTTGTTTAAATGTAAAAGTTTGTATTTTTGTAATTCCTAGTGAAGTTTATTGCGTCTGTAGTGTAGGTTCTTATTCTATTGACAAATCAAGTTGTATGTTAAATCGGGCTACAAAACATCTGCAATCTGGTTTGTAATAAACCTGTGACTTACAACGATTCCTTTTCGTTACAGCCAAATGTCATAATAACGTGTTCCTAGAATATCAAAATGTGAAAACAGATTACTCTCATAATGTCTAAAGATCGAAATGACTTACGCCTACTTCTTAAATTACCGTATTCTTAATATGACTATAATTAATTTAGACTCTATCTCGTTTTGATAAATTTTCAATTCTACCATTTCCCAAAATGTCTAAAACTTGACTTGATCATGTTTTGATGAATTTTCAATTATACCATTTCCCAAAATGTCTAAAACTCAAATTAACTAGACACAAAAACGTCGATATGGAAAATATTTAAAATTATGTTGAAGTTTACAGTTTTTAACCAATGAGTAATTAAATTAATTATAAACGGCATCCCAATTTTCATCTTTTTACTATTTTTATTCTGTACAATCGAGAATTCATTAAGTAGTTTGCTTGGACATCACTCGGACATTCGCACACCTTTGCTTCTTGAGTGAATCACACCCCTGCTCATAAGGACAGTTTTTGTTTGATCGTTTATAAAAGCATAGTAGTTATAAATTGCTAAACCAATTGTGATAACCTGAACTAATTATTTACATTTATTAATAAGTAACACTAAAAATACTGCGTGGTTAAAATTTAAGGTATTATGAGACTGTGTCATTTTGGTCTTTGGGCCTGTCAACCAAAGGCATTTTAGAATTTTGGTAATTTTGAAACCAATGTATTTTCACTTTCAGTCTTAATAATAATTCGGTATTTGAAGTTATTGTTCATTTTACCAACTCACGATATCGGATATCGAATATCGGATTCGGGTTGGATATCGGATGTAATGTGTAAATGTTATTATGACATTTTATTGTATTGAAAATTAGTCAATTTGGGAATTGAGGCATTTTGATACTAAGACAATTTGAGATTTAGTTAAATATGTAAAAGGGCATTATGATATTTGGCTGTAATGAACCGGAATCCTTACAACAACTCTTTCTTTTTACTTTTTTCCTGGCTAGTTATCGTAACCCCTGACTGCCCCTGAGTAAGACTTAGCAGCACCACAGGGTGTCTTGACCTATTGGTTGACAAACGATGCTCTAATCTAATAGTAGATTGGACTACAAGGGCGCAAAACAAAATATATTATCCAAGACAAGACTTAATTATGGTATCCACACACTTCTAACTGCGTTTCACTTCAATTACGAAAAATAAACCAGCGGGAATGAAAAAAAAACTTACATGAATGAGAATGTATTGACTTGTCAAACATTTTCATACGATTTAAAATAAATTTTCTTGGGTTTAGACGGCAATGTCTGTTCAATAATTTCTTTTCATTTTGAGGGTTCCGCACCAAAAAAAATAATTATAAAAAATATGAATTTGAAAAAGGGCTTGGTAAATATAGGGAAAAGTCTTTAAACTATACATTTTAATTTTTCACAAAAAAACAGGGTCTTTCTGCGAACCCTATATTCAAACCGCGGACAGATAAGCTTTAGCGCTTGAGCGCTGGTAGATGGTAGATTCAGACTTGTAAAAGTGCCTACAGGGCCTACTTACAGAATAAATGTTTTTTTTTTTTTTTTTTTTTCTTACTTCGGACACAGATAACAGAATACAAGTACAGATACCCAATCTCATAGAGCAAAAGCGTGCCGTCCTAATGTAGGCAATTCGGTAGGCAATTTTAGTCCCGTAGTTACACCAGTAGATGCCGTATCTGAGCCACCACTGGATGCTGGCAGCCTACCTAATAGTTTTAGTAACGTATCACCAGATGGCATTGACTTCAAGAATGAGACGTCAAGAAAATTGTTGATTTAAAATTAATATGTAATGGCTATAATCCTACCGGTGACATTGTGGTAGCGTTTTATTCATTCATAGGAACATCTGCCCTGATTAATGATGTCCAGGACAAAATAGGAATGTTTTAATGACATATTCGGGAAGTTTTTTGCTGACAATAAATAAAAGCAATAGGTAAAAATAACTGGTTTATTAGGTTTAAAGAATTTATTTTTTCATAAGAATTTTACAATTCACTTACATGAGAATTAAGAATAAGTTAAAAATAGTTTGGTGAGCGTATTTAAGCGTGCGTATTTACATTCACGCAAAACAAATATAAAAGAAAAAAGAAAAATAGTTAGTAGGTACCTTAAATTAATTACAAACATTTTAACATATAAGATTTAAATTTTAATTTACTACTAAGACAATATGTATTATGTTTTTACGTGGTAGGTGGGTAGACTTAAATTAGTAGGTAGACAAAGTCGAGGCTGAGCGCCCGCGTAGTTGCAGCGATAAGGTGGACACAGATTAAGGTTGAATGGATGTGGCTTAAAGCGCGTTGCGGATATCAGAGCGCACTTGCTCAGTTACATAGAATTTAAGTAATCTTTTGAAATTTTGCATGGTCTTAGCATCTTTTATGCTTTCAGGAAGCTTATTTATTATATAAGTTTGCACCTTCATACAGATTTTTTTTCCGTAATTAGTACGAGGAGTACGAAGTACTAGATTATTACAATTTCTCAATTTAATTTATCGTAGGTACGACTTTTTTTTTGTTTAAATGACTTAAAAAGAGGTATGACTTTACTATATTTCATGAGATCTGGAAATATCCCTTCTGAAATGGAATTATTGTAAATTAATGCTAGATGGGGTGCAATTACATCTATGATATAAAAAAGTACACTAACTGATGTGCCCCACAAATCCTCAGTCTTTTTTAAACTAAGCGATTTAAATACTTTAGACTATTGAATCTGAATTTACAGGGCTGAATTCAAAGTTTATATTACATTTACTGACATTAGTGCAAAGTAATGATTGAGCTTGCACCGCGGATGATTTAAGACATTTCGTGGTTTTAATGGCTGTGTTGGAAAAATAATATTCGAATGCTAAGGCAACTTCTTTATTTGACTTGATTTGTTTGTCACCTGTGTTTAGGGTGACCTGATTATCACGAGTTTTAGATTTTCCCGTTCCTCTGTTTATAATATTCCATTCAGTTTTTACGCCGAGTGTAGTTTAAATGTTTGTACACAAACTGTCAGCGCGTTTTGATACTTCAATGGTTAAAGATATCACGTTGTTCGTTCCGTGTTTGTACTAACATTTTAATACACCGAAACCGCCCAAACAGTATTTTGTAATATTCATTTATATTCGTCAAGACATTAATTTTCTCTATTGTTTTTTTGTTTTTAATATAAAAGAAGTATTTTGAGTATTGATTTAACGCATCAAACAAGAATTTGTAAAAACGAAACGTTTGGGGCCTGTGCGTGCATAGTAGCACAGTATATAAATAAACCAGTAAAGAAGCTACAAACAAACGCTCGAAACGACGCACTCACACAGACGCACGCCTCTACGAGACCGCTAAGAGGATTTGGCGGTGCTGTCAGTCGCGTGTGTCGCGTCGAGACGAATGGGCTCCTTTGCATTTTACGCTTGTTCTTGAGAAAGATGCCACAAAAGTATTGCGTGGTATACGGTTGTTTGAATTCGCCTTCTTCAAACCCGGAACTATCATTTTTTAAACTCCCTGCTGGTGTTGAAAGGTAAGAATAAATAAAATATTTTTAAATAAAGAGCTTTTTATATTACGATGACGTGTTGCAAAAGTAAAAATTTAAAAATTGTTTGCAAAATCGATATCTGGGGATGTGTATGGTCTTCGACAACTAATCTGTTGGCAGAATGAGAAAAAGTAGCCGCCATCTTGAACTCTTTAGTTATTCAACCGATTGCTTCCAAAATCGATATCTGAGGATGTGTATGGTCTCCGACAACTAATCTGTTGGCAGAATGAGAAAAAGTAGCCGCCATCTTGAACTCTTTAGTTATTCAACCGATTGCTTCCAAAATCAATATCTGGGGATTTTTTACACAATAAAATTAAACAATAAAGCGTTCCGAACATGTCGTAGCAGACGAAAGTATTTTTCAGTGAGTAATTTGTAATAAAGGTTAAAAGCAGCCAATAAATAAATTAGGTTTGTTTATTATTCAGTTTTATTTGATATTGTGGTAGTGCAGTCGCTAGTTAATCTGAAATGTATAACTAACGAAGAATAAAGACTTCTTGAAATGCTAAAGTTATGTTTATTACCTACCCAATTTTATCTGCAGGGGCTACTTTTACTGATTAAGTTAACGGATTCGTTATCGGACATCACACAGATCTCCAGATATCGATTTTGGAAGCAGCCTGTCGAATAATAAAAAAGTTCAAGATGGCGGCTACTTTTTCTCATTCTGCCAAGAAATTCGTTGTCGGAAACCACGCACATCCCTAGATATCGATTTTGGAAGCAATCGGTTGAATAACTAAAAAATTAAAGATGGCGGCTACTTTTTCTCAATCTGCAACGGATTTGTTGTCGCAGGTCACACGTATCGATTTTTAACTAGCTGAGATTCAATAAACAAGATTTTTTTTCAATTTTACAAAATGTTAGTGAACAACCCTTACGCTCAATTGGAGCGTAGGTATTTATCTTGAAAAGTAGGCCTAGTTTCTTTACTGGTTTATTTATATACTGTGATAGTAGTTTCGCGATCCGTGATGGCACCATCTAGTGACAGTACCTAATAAGGCGTAGCAAGCTTGAAAGCTTATAAGTTTTTTATGAGTTAGATGGAGTTAATATAAAATTTATTGCATTGATTAAACTTATAAAATATACCCTACTTTATGTAGAGAAGGATGTTTTTGATGTAATTAAGGTACGTTGAATTTATTAAGGTGCAAAAATCATTCAATCTTCACGATTACTGATTCAAATGTTTCGCTCGATACCTGTGGCGCCATCTATGAGTTTATTAAAGTAATAATTATACATTGTTCGAGTTGGGAGGCCATGCTTCGAATAAAAATTTGACACATTTTGTATGGGCGAATGTCAAATTTTAACCCGAAGTAAGCCTTATCTATCAACGGTTTGAATATAGGGTTCGGCCGTTAGTCTAGATAACGACAACACTTTATGCTCTAGTGCATAAAATGCGATTTTATGCTGCCTATAACCAGCATAAAGAAGGACTATACGAGCATGAGAAGTGAAAAAGTATATTTTTAACTCCTGATGCAATAAGAGTGTTACAAGTTTAACGTGTGTATCTATGTTTTTGTATACGTGTGTTGTCTTAATCTGTGTGTGAGCATAGACTGTCACAATGTACCTCCTAAATTGACGGATTAATTCTTATGCAGTTATTTTAAAAGAAAGTTGTTATCAGGATGGTTCTTAGCTGGGAACTCATGGAAATCGATCGGGCCATTAAAGAAATATCAACTCTAAAACATTGTTGACATTATATCGGGCATTTTATCTAAATATTTGATAGTTACATTCAAACATAAACTCACGCCGGGGTAGGCAGAGCTACGAAATTACAAACTACTCTAATTTGTTGATAATTCTGTGACCACATTTTGCACAATTAGGCTAAGATGTTTACCAGTGTATGAGTGAACGGTTTCAAGCCCATCGCCTAACATTACTACAGTCCCTTATTCCCTTAGTCGGCTCTTACGACATCCACGGGAAGATATGGAGTGGCATTATTCTAAATTGGCATTCACACGGTTTTATTTGATAGTTATTGGTTACTATTTCCAGCATATTCCTGTCCATGGACTACTGTGAGCAAGACTTAGCTTCCTTGTTGGATAACATGTCATCCCCATTCACCGAGTCACAAGTGAAGTGTTTGATGCTGCAAGTCCTCAAAGGGCTCAAGTATCTGCATGCTAACTTCATTGTGCACAGAGATTTGAAGGTTTCAAATCTGCTCTTGACTGACAAGGGATGTGTGAAAATAGGTAAGTTTGACTTTTGGCGGTCTTATCAGAACTGTTGTGTGAGTGTTTTAATTTAAACCGTTTACACTTCTTTATTTTATGTTCAACTAATTCCTGGATAATACGAAACACTTTTTGAGAATCACATAGGTGCCTATATTATTATATACAAAAAATAATTATTACTTAGTGAGCCAACAGGCGGTCTTATTTCTTACTAGCTACATGCGAGCACACGATCGATACTTTTCACGGAGTTGAAGCATTCGCCTTGGTCGAAATCGGCTGGATAGCATCATCATCATCATCAGTATAAATAGAAAAGCAGTTCATCTCTAGCCTTTCAGGAGTTTCTGTTACGTATTGCAGCTCAGGCGCTAGGTTGATGCGCTCCTTATTCTATCGAAACACCGTTCCACGACCGCAGGGTTACGCAGAATTTTCATTTTATCGAAAGGCATTTTTTGACGCATGAGTTTTTTTTTGAAAGTCACGTCTTTCCTAACCTAAGTAATTAATGTTTAAGATATTATCCTAAAAACTTATGGTATCAGCAGAAAATAGAGGTTGATGAAATGATACATTGATAAAGTGAAATTTGATAAAATGATCGGTTACCGGCACGCACACATGCAAGTCGCGCGATGTAGGTACCTTTGTTTAAAGAATACTATTGTGCCACTATTCAACTACGTTAACGACAAATGTGTTTTGCAGCGGACTTTGGCCTAGCCCGGTGGCTGGGAGCCCCAGCCCGCAGCGCCACTCCGCGTGTCGTCACGCTCTGGTACCGCGCCCCGGAGCTCTTGCTGCAGTCCCCCAAGCAAACCCCGGCCCTGGACATGTGGGCAGCCGGGTGCATCCTGGGCGAACTGCTCGCCAACAAGCCTTTGCTTCCGGGAAGGACGGAGATCGAACAGCTGGAACTCATTGTTGATTTGCTTGGTAAGTTTTCTGTGTACGCAACATCGTAACATAAACAACGTGCTTCTCTTCGTGATAGTCACGAGAGGATGATTTTGCGCGGCGCGCACAAAGCGGAGCCTGCCAAAGTTAAAAAAAAAATTAGTAACAGTTGACTGCACGATGCATCCGTAAGGTTGAAATTCGCGCTGAGTACGCCTATCGACCTGACTTGTATTTTGCCTTGGTTTTAACATAGTTAGATATAAAAGTGACAGTGTTTTTTTACGAGTACATACGGACGGCCGCAAAATATTCGTGAATTTCTCGCGCCATCATCACGTTCACATCCCGTACGTGATCCGTCCGATTATAGAACATTACTAATGCTCCTACCAATGAACGTTATACCTTTATAGTACCGCAGTACGAAGATGTGCAAAATCAAGTTTCGCGGTTTCCGTAAACTAATTATCGACTCGGCAAGCAGTCACGCACGCGCATGTCACGTTTGTTGTGATCTGCTGACTAAGCCAAAAACAAACCGCCTGCGTTTCACGGAAAACTGAAGTTACCTGCTAATGTCACTTTCTGAATCATAGCTCAAATGTTTTAAACACATTACGATTGATTAAGATTACAAAAAAGCTTGCCATTCATAATATTAGTTAAAATTATAAATGTGAACGGATCGAGACGAAACTTGGCACACATATTGGTTAGGTCCTGGAATAAGACATAGTATACTTTGTATCCCGGAAAATTGTACAGTTCCCGAGGTAACAGCGATAAACGACTTCGCGGATGGAGTCGCGGGCGAAAGATAGTTTGAAATAAAATGAAAATGGTGGTGTACTGCCTTTTTGCCGAATTATGTTTCGTCAAATTTCATTTGGCAAGCAACTTTTCGCCGAAGTTTTATTTGGGAAACTAATCTGTGGCATAATTTTACTTCGTTTTTTTTTATTTCGCAACATTTTTATATTGAAATATTTTATTACGTCAAATTTTATGTGGTAAATAATTGTTTAGCAAATGATTTGCTAAGGTAAATAACATATTGTAAAAATTTATGTGGTAAATAATTGTGCTGTCTGAAACAGATGTAAATTGGATTAAAAACGAAACTGCTCAAAGAGATAGGTGGGTTAGGGTATTTTTTTTTATGACCCTAAAAACGAAACTGCTCCCAGAGATAGGTAGGTTAGGGTTATTTTTTTTATAACCCCGTGAACGAAACTGCTCTCAGATATAGATAGGTTATGGTTAATTTTTATGCCAAATAATACATTTGACGAAAACATAATTGACATCTTAAAAGAATCCCAGGTAATAATTTGTCTAACAATAATTTATCAAATTATTCGTTGGGAAATGATATCAGTGCGAAACGTTGAGTTGGGAAATTAAAATTTGCCCAAATAAAAATATGGGATACGTAGTTTGGGGAGTTAAGAATTTGCTAAATAATTTTCGGCGAAACAAGGGTAAACAGAAAATGGTCCACCGCTCACTAAGATACGATATTTAGGAAATACTATCGGCCACCAAGAAAACTTACGTAGGAGTTCTTTTTTTCCTTTTCTCTCTTTATATCTTAAGATTTTGGTGTTTTTTCCTGCGGAAACTACGCAGGATATTTGAAATATTTTTTAATTTGCTATTTATAGATTTATATAATGCTAGACTAAGTAGTACCATTGTAATATTAAATATATTTAAAAAAATGACTGACTGCTGAGTTTCTTGCGGCGCTTCTTCTCAGCAGTGGTCTCCTCTTGTGAAGCGCTGGTAGATTCTTGACGTGTAAAAGTGCCCGTGCGGCCTACTTACTGAATAAATGTCTTTATCTTTATCTTTATCTTTATCTTAAACTCGTGGAACGATTGAGTTATGCCCCTGCGCAATATTCAAACTGCGTAGCGTATGGATTATAGGTACGTATGGTTAGGTAGGTAAGTTTGTCATTTGCCAGTAGCCCATACTGCCTACGCTTTGAATATTTAGTTTACACCGCCTGCCATGTATTTTTGATTTTATTAAAATTATTAATTCTCTGGCCAATGTTGTCTGGAAGAGATCGCTATTTAGCGGTAAGACCGCCTGTTGTATACCTATATTTAAAAAGTACTCTTCCGTGTTTTGTTTTTTTTGGTGTTCAATAAAGAGTATTTGTATTGTATTGTATTGTATTGCAATATTGGGAATGGACAATATGGTCATGTCAATCAATAGTCAACTTTATGTAATGACAATTGCAAACAAAATAATTGTATAACACACTAAGGTGGATAGGGCATGTGACTGGTAAAAATACGATGTTGGCGAGGACGCCTAATCCATCTCCAGACTCGGTTTCTGTAATAAATCTTGTATTTTTACGTTTTAGGTACACCATCGGACGCGATATGGCCCGAGTTCAGTTCGCTGCCCGCGCTGCAGAACTTCACACTGAAGCAGCAGCCGTACAACAATCTGAAGCAGCGCTTCCCGTGGCTGTCGGCGGCCGGGCTGCGCCTGCTCAACTTCCTCTTCATGTACGACCCCAACAAGCGCGCCACGGCCGAGGAGTGCCTGCAGAGCTCTTACTTCAAGGAACAGCCTTTACGTGAGTTTATCTTAAAACTAAACTATAGGGCGCCTGATGCGACGTGCCCTATGTCACCAATTTAAACGGAGTAGAAAACTGGAAAAGTTTCATCTACGAAGGGGCAAGCTGGTAGGGACGAGTGGGAGGTGGAAGACGTTCCATCAATCCCTACCAAGGGGGAACCTAGTAGAGCTAAGAGGAAGAAGTTATATCTATCCCTAATAGGGGGTAAGTTGGTGAGGATGAGTGGTAGAAGTTCCATCTATTCCTACGAAGTGGCGAGCTAGTAGGGATGAGTGCAAGAAGTTCTATGTATCCCTACCAAGGCGGCAGCTAGTAAGGATGAGTAGAACTTTCATCTGTTCCTACCAAGCACAAGCTAGTAGAGAACAGTGGAGGAAGTTCTGTCAATCCCTATCGCAGTAGGTTCTAGGCAGGAATAAATTTCTACGTATCTCTCACGTAGAAATTTATTCCTGCCGTGATTGTAAAAAGGTCAAACAAATCGTCTTTCAGGACAGACTTGGCGGCAGATAAAGATAGGAAATTAGGGGATTTCAATAGTTAGATAAGCGCTTAAGCGAGTTTCGACTAGCAATAAAAATGGCAGAAGTCGACAGCCGTCTTAAGTTAAAATGAGACAGCAAAATTGTGCTTTTTGCTACCTACTACGGGCCGCTTGTATGAAGCTTGTTATATGTATGGGGATAGTCATGATCTTAGAGAGGATTGAAGGTCTCCGCACATTATAACAATTCAACGGCGACTCGATTATATGATAAATATTGAAATTTAAGCCCTATGTCATATTTTCTAGGTTTAATTTCAAAAACTGATATTTAAGTAGTGTACGACGTGTGGTCTACGCGTCGTACACTAAGGTCAGCTCAGGCGGCGACTATGCGCTTCCCATCCATATATATATTCCAATTTGATCGTTGACACCGCGTTGTCCATTAGTGACCATTGGATGGATCAACTAGTTGACTACTCATCGAAAGTGTGAGTAGAGTTGCTGCCGCAGTGGCGTGGAGTTGATATAATGTGCGAAGACCTATAGTTGGATAGCCACCATTGTATTTCCAATGTTTTTCTTGGCTTCCGGACACTGCCAGTACGTAATGATTCGAGTATTGTTTCTAACTCTTTCAAATAAGGAACAAATTCCCTTAAAATCGTATTTCAAAATTCAAGGAAAATAAAATATTTTTCGTATTTGACATTTTTTTTAAAGTATGTTGCACCAATTATATTGAATTGATTTTTCGCATGGTACTAGCTAATACTATTAGCAGTTTATGTGATTTTTTCCGTAGCTGTACCTTTATAAATACTTGTTGTAATGTGCTGTCATATGAGTTATACTCCTACCCATACTTTATAGCTATGATTTGGTTTGATTGCTCTACCTTATACAGGGTGTATTGCAAGTCGTGTGCCAAATGAATATGGTGGGTAGCTAAGGTCACTTGCAACACGTTTTGGGCCAATTAACACTCATCCTACCCACGGTGTTTTTTTTATATTTTTTTTGAAAATATGTCGGAATCTTCCAAAAGTTAACCATTTTGTTCACCTATCTTTTTTTTTAAATGTGACAGCACAAAAGTACTTATAGTTTTTTTATCTTTAATGTTTGCGCATTTGAATGAAATGTTATTTTTATTCATATAGTAAACAAATAAAAAAATATTAGCCAACAAAGTGTGAAGGACAGAAAAATAAAATCTTCACGGTCCACTTTACGGCACAATTAAAAAAAAAGTAGAAGGTCCTCAGATCTTCCAACATGATAAAAACTTCTCCAGTTCCTGACAATTCTTACGGTATACCACATGTCTAGAATCACGTTCAGTTTTTCGTCAAAATATGGTTTCAATCTAAAATGCAGTGGCGTGCCTAGGGTTTCAGAATAGGGCAAGCCGAGAGATATGTTTTGTAGTTTTTACGGTTATTATGGATAAATTTATCTTGTTACCACATTACTGATCAATCTTCACTTCACTCTGCAGTTGTAGGTATAGGCATTTGCTTACGTGGACGAGCTCACCAAAGCACCCTGAAGGCATGTTACCACTAGATATAATTTTACAGACATATCAGCAATTGCATACTTTCGGTGGCTTTGAAAAAAGCCGCTTGGTTTGTATGAGAGAATAAAATAAAGGTTTAACTTCTTATTTTAACTTTGCTTGCCTAGGGAGAAAGCAATAAGTACTTACTTTTATTTCAATTACCTATCTAAAAATTACATACATATTACACAACATAGTTAAATTAAATTATTATTTGTATACATCGAATGTGTTTTTCTAAAACGCCATCGTACCAATTTTGAAAGTAGCGACACAAGCTCTAAAAAATTACCCTTATTCAATGAAGTTTTAGACTCATCGTGACCTCTGAAGTTCTTGTTGTGCTAAATGACAAACAACATCGACTAATCTTTGAAAAACGCTACTATTGTTATCAACACGCATGTTGTTTTGTAATTTCCTTTGATAATTGGCGCGATAAAGATGTCTCAATTCGCTGTTTACCAAAATCACTAAAAGAAATTACCGCGTTCATGTGTTTTCGAGAATTCATGTGTCTTTTAA
Source organism: Acleris emargana (assembly GCA_927399475.2). NCBI lineage: Eukaryota > Metazoa > Arthropoda > Insecta > Lepidoptera > Tortricidae > Acleris > Acleris emargana. The sequence goes on along the minus strand of OV656848.1, from coordinate 4,593,094 downwards.
TGGCGCCAGCTAAATTATTTAAATCGTCATAACCAGACCAGATGTATTCCACACGTTTTTGTCGTTAGAAAAGAAAATACAACACCAGCAATGTAACTTATTAGAGTGCGAACAACCAACAATCCAATGAGTTTTGTACACTGACCTGTTAAACTGTCTTTTGTGCGATTTACTACTCTGAGAAATACACAAGTCAGGCGTAGGTTTTGCCGAAGAAATAAGTACCTTTTTCTCTGCAAAGTCCAAACATTTTACCTTTCCGTCGACAAGCAAAGTTTGTGCACACTTTAAAATATCACAGTCACACAGGACTTCCTCCATTGTCAATCTAATTGAATCACAACTCACAACACCACAAAAAAAAACTTATTATTGCACTGACCGCGCCGCGCAGCTCAACGCCTAAACAAACTATTCAACACGTGAATAAAAGCATTGGTCAACAAATAGAAATGAAGTGAAGTTGGCCGCTAACGCGGCTCAACGCGCGCTCCGCGCCTGCGCGAAGCGAATTTCGCATTTACTATGGACTCGTGTACAACTTCATACGCAATCAGGGCTTTTTACTCTCATACTATTTGCCATATTAATACACGACCAGTCGTGTTTGGGCATATGCCGTTTCGGTGGGTAAGACAGAGAATATGAAAGCCCGATTGCAAGCCAATACGTGCGAGCGAGATACGAGCTAGCCGCGTCATGAATAGTTCGACTGGTTGCCGCACAGCGCTGAGCGCTGTGCTGCGTAGGTGGCGGCCGGCGGTGCGCGGTAAAATTTAGTAGGTACTACTGTTGCATGTAATTTGATTTGAAGAAATTAGTGAGAGCGCGCGGCGCGCGAAGGTGAAATACCTATCTAATACATTACGTGCATTTAATGAATAGTTATTTTTGTAAGGCAAGGCAAGCCCGGCTTTTGGGCTTATATGGCAGTACCGCCACTGCTAAAATGGTGGTTTTATTCGGTCAGTAGATCCAGCCAGTTAAATGGGCTGAATGCACAATACAAAACGCAATATGGTTAAAAATCATCTTTATTTTAATAATTACTTCAAATTTTGTTCAAATTGTCTTCCTCCACAATTGATACATTCGCGACACCTTTTTCGTATTTCTACAGTAGTTGTTGTACGAAGTGTCATTTCTTGCCGCATTATTGCGAACGCGTCATTAATTTTTGCGATCAGATGCTCTCTGCTCTCTACCTGTGTTGCGTACACTAGCTCTTTGGCCCTTCCCCAGACGTAAAAGTCAAAGACACTTCGTACAACAACTGTAGAAATACGAAAAAGGTGTCGCGAATGTATCAATTGTGGAGGAAGACAATTTGAACAAAATTTGAAGTAATTATTAAAATAAATATGATTTTTAACCATATTGCGTTTTGTATTGTGCATTTAGCCCATTTAACTGGCTGGATCTACTGACCGAATGAAACCACCATTTTAGATTGAAACCATATTTTGACGAAAAACTGAACGTGATTCTAGACATGTGGTATACCGTAAGAATCGTCAGGAACTGGATAAGTTTTTATGATGTTGAAAGATCTGAGGAGCTTCTACTTTTTTTTTAATTGTGCCGTAAAGTTGACCGTAAAGATTTTATTTTTCTGTCCTTCACACTTTGTTGGCTAATATTTTTTTATTTGTTCACTATATGAATAAAAATCACATTTCATTAGAATGCGCAAACATTAAAGATAAAAAACTACAAATACTTTTGTGTTGTCACTTCTTTTGGAAGATTCCGAGATTTTTTCAAAAAAAATATTAAAATAACACCGTGGGTAGGATAAGTGTTAATTGGCCCAAAACGTGTTTCAAGTGACCTTAGCTAAGCTACCCACCCTATTCATTTGGCACACGACTTGCAATACACCCTGTATAGTTCAGGAGAAAAACGACTTTGAAAAATGTGTCCATAAAATGACGTTTTTGACAGAATCTCGGTGACGGTTTAAGATAGGGGGCTGAAAGTTAGGGTGTTTCTATATTATGAGATAGCCAACAAATGACATTATAAAAATCCGATATTCGTCACAGGGGCCACTTCTCCTTCCTTAGCCTGCTAGACCCTTTGCTAACTTAATTGAGTTTAGAACACAACACAAATCGTCACAAAAAACATACATAAAACGTTAATCGATAATCGTTTACATAAATCGTCTAACAACATCACGCTAGAACTATCGCCATCGTATGCTAAAATCTTAATAGGTGTTTTTTATGTGGTAAAATAAAACGCAATGAATGACATTAAATGACTAAAATCGTATCGGCGAATCGATTTGTTCGAAGAATCAGGTAGGTTAGTAAAAAAATTCAATCTGCTACAGGCACAATAAGATATGAAAAGTATTAGTGCCTATTCGAACGATTAATGAAACGGATCATAACGTGGTGGCACTCTGTACTGCCGGCGAGATGTAAACCGACATTCACATGCCAATGACGATTGACAGGCATTGCGAATTAACACGGTAAAAACCATATCGTTTTTGAACTGTTATCGTATGGTCACCGTTTTGATATCTCTTATTTACATAACAGCAATGGCGGCCAACGTCATAACTATACCAAAGCAAATTAACTACGATATCGTTTTGACCGCCTAGAATAAATGCGCAGTTGTATGTGTATCCGATAATCGCGTTGAAAACGCTAAATGAATTTATCTAATTTTTTATTTACTTATTTTCATCTTCATTACAGCATGTGACCCGAAGCTTATGCCTAGCTTCCCGCAGCACAGAAATATGAAGGGTCAGCCAAAGCCAGCGACGAACCAGCTGAATATACCGCTGTCCGGTATCAACACTGGGGCTAACGACCAAACTAACAACTTGCCTGCGATCTCGGACCTCCTGGGTTCGCTCGTCAAGAAGAGAAGGCTAGACTAATACGAACCGATTTGTCACCTAATAATTTAGAGTTAAGATTTCTAATAAATGACACATACGCATAGTACACAGTGTTTTATTACAGTCTCCATAATACAGTTGCATTTCACCAAAAAATTATCGAACAATTGCTATTTTTTTGCACTATTAACGCTTATTCTGTGGATGCATCTTCTTCTCCAGACAGTCCCATAGCTTGTCGGAATTTCTGATGTTTTAACGAGGCAATGTTGTCGTTACACTTAGCTTTCACTTTTTCTTTCTGAAATGTAGGTTCAAATAAAAATGCATTTCAACGATTCGGAATAGCTTTATACAACTACTTTACACTGCCATACAAAAACACGTCAAAGCGGAATCACAAGAGTACTCACGATTTCTTTCTCTTGTTTTTCTATATTCCTCAGTAAGCGAATACAGTGTGAGCAAAGGATCACGTCTTCCATGTGGTTAACAGTCTTCTTTCGATGATGATGTTTTAATCTGAAATAACAAATTATTACATTTAGGGCTGTTTTTTTTCAATTCCCGGATAAAAGTATCTGACAGTTATTATTTTTACTTTTCTTTGTCAAATTTGATCAAGTCGGCGCTAAAACGCGACCTTAAAAAATCGACTTACGACTTTATAACTCCAATACGTCCTTGAAATTTGGTATACGAACTTGAAACTTAATTTGTTCGAATCAAGTTTTAAATTCGTATACCAAATTTCAAAGACATTGGACTCTGATAGTTATCAACTCATATTTCTATAACAAATAATAATTCAATGTTGGGTTTCACTAATTTAGAGCCTCCACTATACTTGGTAACCATATGATAGCTTCTACTAACTTGACAGTAAAGTCAGCCTTACCCTAAACAACAAAGGTATCAGACAAAGTCGAATAGATATGTAAAATTTCGTCTGATTTTCACCCGATTGTCTTCAGTCAAAGCGTTAATGATTTTGTTATAGATCGAACGAAGGGAGAAATCGCCGTATTGATAAACTGATCTTGGTTAAAATATCAGTCACAAGTCAAGTCAAATTCGTCAATAATTACCGCTTTTCTATGAATTGGGTTTATCAGTCAAAATGCGTTAATGGTATCAGAATGCCACCTATAGCGTTACCGAAGCGGAAAAACAATTCTGTAATGAGCGTTGCCATGGTAATAACAGTTCTATGATAATTATCATAGCTTTGTTATTACCATGGTCATTCCGGATATCTGTCTTGGCGTTTAGTGAACACTTGACATCCTTATTAGTATAATAAACCGTTCAAAATATTTGATAACCATAACGATTACGTAAATAAAAAACAAAACAATTTAGGTTTGCCAGCGTTTACTTCCGAGGTGGTTCCATTGTAACCAAATAGAACCTGATGAGGGGATCCGTGAGGAATTGAGGGAATTCCACAAATATTATAGGTATTACATATAGCGATTTTAGTATTTTTAGCAACACGTGCAGCATTTGCATTTAGAAAGTATCATTAACTGAAGTGTAACCGATGATGAAGACCACAGATGGCCACCGGAACTCCTCAACGGTACCTATTTCAAGGATGGCGATAAGAGATATACAGTGTGTCTCTGACCTTGGGGCTTTAAATTCAACGATCGATTCTACTCGCTAAACTGAACTACTTTTGTTCTGCAACATGAAAAAATAACTTAAATTTAGATAACTAATTGATGTTAAAGTCTAATTGTAAAATCAGTGTATTACATACTGGCCATGTAATCACTATCTCATGGTACGGGGGCGACCATTACCTTGGTACAAGGGCTAAAGGAAAATGGAGAATTGGATCGCGTACATTGAAAATTAGATTTAACTTGTATGATAAAAAATAAATTTAAACTGAACATATTTTTAACAACTTACAGAACAAAAGAAGTTTAGTTTCAGGAGTAGAAATGATCTATGCAATTAAAGCCCCAAGGTCAGAGGCACCCTGTAGATTAAGATGAGCGATTATAACGAAGAACTTTTAATTTTTTACATATGATTATGACTTTCCCGAGGCGTTGCGTTGCTTGCGGCGAGCTTGAAATGTCTTAAAGTTTCATATAAACAAAGTAGTCAAATATAATAGTTTTGAAAAAAAAACCAAAAAACTTTATAAATCTGTATTAAAGTTTAAGCTACCTGCTCAAAATAGACCTTATTGCATAGAAAATAAAGTTCATCGCCAAATGAGTACCTACCTATTTACTTTTGCGTTTTCCAGCCATATTTTTTTTTTTAAATACGGAACCCTCGGTGCGCGAGTCCGACTCGCACTTGACCGGTTTTTTTAATTCACATTTAGGTACATTATGCAAGTAAGCAATGCCGTAGGTACGTAAAAACGTTTAAGATGTAAACTTGTTAATAAAATTATAAAAACTCGCGAAAATGTCCTAATTAAATAAAAATTAAGATACCGGAACAAAGAAAAATCTGCACACAGTATGGAAAGTAGTCCCTAAACCAATTTCTTCACTCCCTGAAAACAAGAACCCTAATAATGTGTACTTACTGTTTCCCGCAGTAGTCGCACTGGTTTTTATCAATAACGCGGTGTGTAATGATGTGCATGCCGAGCTCGTGGTAGGTCGGGTAGCGCTCCTGGCACTTAGGGCAGATGATCTTGCCTTCCGAGCGGCCGCCGTTGTTCTGGTGATCGATCAACTCCTGGGACGTTAGGAAGTTTCGGTGGCAGCTGTGACACCTACAAAATAATTTTACCATTAGTTCGTGACAGAATATACCTAGCCTTCTGGTGTATACTTAGCCTTCTAGAGGGGTTAGGCTTGTACGGACGCTCGTAGGACACCTAACCAGGTGAAGTCGTGTTTTGTTTGACCTTCTTAAACAAGGCGACGCCACCAACTACGATCTTCGGCCAGCTCTTCCCATTGGCTGCTAGAGAGCTTAGCACAATCTTTGAAGCGCAAAATGGGCCGGTCAATTTACCTCTTTGCGTGTGCGACCTCTCCCAGGAAGATTTTTCTGGGCAAACAAGTCTGTTCCATGCGGTGCACGTGCCCTAACCACCGCAGCCGCCTCTGCTTGAGGGTGGCCGTAATGCCGTGGAGTTAAGCTGCTCTTAGAATAGCCTCGTTTGTCACGCGATCCCTCCAAGTGATACCTAGTATGCCTCGAAGACAACGCACGTGGAATGTGTTCAATCGGCGTTCCTGTTTTGCATACGTCGTCCAGGATTCTGCCCCGTATAAGAGTGTGCTCAAAAGACATGCTTGGTAAACAAGCATCTTCCTTTTTAACGTGAGATGTTTGCTGTCCCAAGCCGTTGTATGAACCCTCCCGAACATAGAAGCCGCTTTGCCGATGCGGGAATCGATCTCTGCATCTAGCAAGAGATCGCTCGACATGTGCGAACCCAAGTAGCAAAACTTGCTGACCACCTCCAGAGGTACGCTGTTAAGCATGATCACTGGAGGCACCGAAGATCCTTGCGCTAAGATTACGGTCTTATTGGCATTGATAGACATCGAAAAGAGGTCACATGCTCTAGCAAATTTGTCCATTAAGCTCTGGAGCTGAATTACACTTTATACCAGATCTCCAAAACAACAGATTCAAAATAAGGATTAATTTATTGTGCTTACCCAAAATTGGTATTTTGGGAATGAGCGAAAACCAATCTGGCAAACATATTTCGCCGAAACCAAGGTAACCCATTCTTACTAAGCGTTGTCCTAGTTGGTAGTGACCCCACCTAGGATAAATCCAAGACTCCGAAACAATACTCCGCTCATCACACACAAATATTTGCCCATACCGGAAATCGAATCCGGGACCGCTAGCTTCGTAGGCAGGGTCAGCACCAGCAACTATACTAAACGCGTTGTAAAATTGCTCGTATGCTAGTCAGTATTACATCAGCTGTCTTACATACCGGAACACAACAGTGTGTACACTGTAGATTGATAGCAGGTTAGCGGGTAAGAGGATGTTAGTGATCCATTGGCAAATTAGCTATCACTACTCACATAAATATGTTCGTTTGAAGATGGTATGCCATATGCTCAATTATCTTTTTAGGGTAGAAGTAGTGGAACTTTTTCTCGCAACATGTGACGTATCCCGGTACGCCGTGGCGTTCTTTGTAATGTTTCATTAGAGATCGAAAATGGAACCCATTTTCGTGGCAAATGCAGCATTCCATTTTGTAGAAAAGCGTAATCTGTCTATCTAAAGCTGCCCCCGACTTCGCAGGCCGGCCGTCTATTATCACGATGGGATCAAGGACGTCATTGCTGTAGTCTACCTCCAGGTGTTTGTTTGTTACTTTTATAGCAGATTCATTTTTTCCTGATCGAGACTCGGGTTTGCTTGGACTAGACGTGTTAAGTAATGACTTATCTATGTTTTCAGACGTAACAAACTCCTCTAACGGCATTGCTTCTAGGAATTTCATATCAGCCGGCGTTTTCTTTTTAAGTACCTTGGGCTTCTTTGAATCGCCTTGTTGTTGTTCTGTTGGAGGTGATTTAGATTTAACCGCTGACTTTTTTGGTGAGTCTGCTACGTTTTGAGCGGAGAGAGTTTGTAGTACTGGTTGTGTTTTATCATTTTCGTGTAAAAGGTCTCGTTTATCATTCTCTTTCGCTTTGTGGTATTCCAAAAACTTTTGAGTCTTTTCAACTTTGACTGAGTATAGGTGGAGCGCGCTGACATGTTGTAAGCAATCGTGGCATATCGCCTTCGGGAGTGAGTCGTCCGCCCGGACCTGCGAGAAGACGATTTTAAGTTCAAGGTTTCTTAAACGACAAAGGTGTAAGACATTGGACGCCTAGTGGCAATGGGGCTGGAGAAGCTGATGAAATGCTGAAAGCATTGTGAAGCTAACAAATTTCCATACGAAATGCGACAAAGTTTGTCTTCCCTTAAAATTAGTCCGATTCTTCGAATTTCGAGTATGTTGTAGATATGATGAAAAACTGGGTCTGTACGTTTTCCTTTCCAGGAATACATTTCTTGATAACGAAAAAAAAAACGGACCAAACCCGGTTTTTCATAACCAAAACTAGGTTTCGGAGCTAAAATCGGACTTAATTTGGGGGTGAGAAAACATAGATCTGTTCACAGCTACGCGATTAACAATCCTATTAAATGAGGAGTTGGTGCGAGATGAGAGGAGGGCGAAGGCATATATTACGACGATGTCGAAGAGCCGCTTGATCTTGCGCTTGAGCTCGGCGCTGAGCGGCTTCAGTTTGACCACGTCCGTGCACAGACACAGCCGGCATGAAAGTTCCCGCACTAAGATCTTCTCAAAATTCGTAAAGTCATTCATATTGTTAATGTTGTTGTTGCTGTCTATGATACATGTTACTACGTATTGTATAAATACACTGTGTATTTATTATTTTAATTTATATTAGCATGACAAAGTACTGAATTGAATCCTATGTGATAGGTAGTAGAATAGGTTGACCTAGTCCTATGTAATAATTTTGATAGTGTGACAGCCACTGACAGTTACTTGACTGTTGTTTTTTAATCGGCGTCGACAGGCGGCCAGCGGGCAATGAATAACTTGGATTTCTTCAAACTTAGCCGAAGTCATAGAGTAACTTTCTATTTTATATACCCGAATGTACTCTAGACCTGACAAGTGTGTGCTACAGTAAGGCACTCTACATACATGGGGTTACCGGAGTGGTAAAAAATTACCCCTTTTTAGAAAATTAAATGCAAATGCATATTTTTTATTTAAACATTTCGTAGAACTTTCAATGTCACGCTCATTCCACTAAATGCGAACCCTCTCCCTCTCGTGGTAAACGCACGAGTGAGCATTCAACAAAGCGGACGGAAACGACGACTTATACGACGACTTAAACCAATTCACATATAGCCAGCCATCTGTTCAGGGTAAGTTGGACAGCGTGATGTAACTTTTAATAAAAACTGCAGCTGGACTCATAAGTACTCAAAGGCCTTAGAATGGGCAAATTGACGATCTATATGGCAACCCTCAAAGCACGCACACACGTAAACGGACGGCCATTTTGCATGCTTCAATCATGATTAGACGAGGTTACGTCCGACTTTATTTAGGTCCGTGATCTACACTAATATTAAGAGGGAATATTTGTATTTTGTATGTTTGTTACGAAAAAACTAAAAAAAAACTGGACCGATTTAAAAATGTTTTCAATATTAGATTAAGTAGAATAGATACTACATTATCCTTGAGTAACATATGCTATATTTTATTTTTCAGTGCGGGCGGATTATATAAACGTTTAAAAGACATCAATATAACTTCTGAAAATAGTTGTGGTTTAATCAATTAGACGCGTTCATAAAATATAGATTTTGCATGAGTTCCTTGTTACGCAGGTTGTATTTTAAGGTTCCGTAACCAAAGGGCAAAAACGGGACCCTATTAACAAGGCTCTACTGTCCGTCTGTCACTAGGCTGTATCGCGATCTTGTTATCATTTTTCATTAAATTTTGTTTTTGTAGGTGACATGTTAACGTGTAATGTCAGCGCTTTTTGAGAGTATATTTCCGTAATGGTATTCATTTCTTATATTTATTATGTGGGATGATGTATTAATAAATGGACAAATACCAAGTAAAAAAAAAACAAAGCACAAAAATTAAATAAATGCAAAAAGAAAACGAAAAGGCACGACGGACAGCATATTCTATTATTATTATTAAACGTGATTTTTTTGCCGTTTTTTGCTCGAGATTAATAATGGCAATAGGTAGACTAACAAATTATATTATGATACAATGTCTAATGTTGCATAGATAATGGTACGGAACCCTTCGTGCGCTAGTCCGACTCGCACTTGGCCGGTTTTTTTAGTTACGTGTGATTCGTTAGGCTTTGACTCACGATGTTTTGCCTTTTTTCGCTAACGGAACGCAATCGTTAGCCTAACAATTTACCGTGTAGCCTGACGATCTGACGAAGCCTAAGCTCTGGACTTGGCGAGGGTTCCGTATCAAAATATTATGGTCATCCCAAGGGTACGTATTTGAATATAGAAAGGTAAATATCAATGTCCAAAACATCGAAAGTTAAAATATCGAACGAGTATTATGCAATGTTTTAAATTTCGAACGTAATTATTGAGTATTTATTCAAATAACGAAATATAAATTGAATTCATCTAAACGTAAAAGATCGATGTCCAAAACATGAAAAGTTTAAATATTGAACGGTATTATACCGATTTTTGAATATTGAACGTTCTTGTTGGGTAATATCGAAAGTTGATACACTTAAAGTTAAAATATCGTCCAAAATATCAAAAGTTGAAATATCGAATGGTTATTATGCCTCGTAAACAAATGATTACCCTATAACTCAACTTCTAAATTGTATAAAACAAACTAGTACGACGAAACGGATTCGATTTCGATTTTTACAGACTGATTGTCCTACCTACCACATTTTAGTCATAATTTCGGTAGGTAGTTGAATTTTATTGTAAAAGTTAAATACGACGACGAGCATAGCGATGAGGAGTGTTGTTAGGTGGAACTGCGATAACTTACCGACAGACCAACCAAAATCACCCAATCCAGTTTTGCATACCTACCTGACCTATCCTAACAGACAGAATTTAACAGACTGATTCGCTCGCTACGCTCGTTCACTTCATTGAAACACCTTTTTTCGTACTAAGTAATTATATTACACAAACCTTTCCTTAGATACAAAAGCGACACAAATAAAAAAGTTTTTACTATTCCATTTTGATTTTGTAAGTATTTATTTTGTAATTAAGCAGCGATGCATAGGTACCCACAATTTATAAATAGCAATAATCTGCGACCTAACATTCTGCAAATAAACTTAGATCATAAAAAAATTAAAAAATCTGTACTTTTTTATTTTAGACGTGGATTGTAGATATGTCGACCGTTCGATTTTGTAACTTTCGATATTTTTTACTTCGTCGTTTTAAGAAAAGTTCAAATAACTGTTGATATTTTAATCATTCGATATTTTAAACGTTTGGTATTTTCATCATTGGTATTTCAGACGTAGACACTATGACTAAAAATGTTTTGACCTTTCGATACTTTAACTTTCGATATTTTAACTTTAGATATGTTAACTTTCGGTATTCAAATACGTACTCCATCCCAAACTAACGTAGGAGATGAGAGCTGCTCTGCGTTTCTTGCAAGTCCAGGGGTCAAGTAAGGCTGGCATGCCATAAAAGTCATCAGCGAAATCTTTTAGTAGAGTTAATATTAACACCGTAGAGACAAGCGCGCGAACTGTAACATGCTACGGTCGCTACGAACTTGCTACGAACCGTAGCGCTCGAATAAAATTGTAGTTCAAGAGGGAATTGCGATAAACGACTTCTACGTGGACGTAATCACGCGCAAAAGCTAGTCTTAAATACGACTCATCCGACAATACTTGTAGCTGACAGTTTCGATAGCTCTAAATGCGGCCTATAAGTAGGCCTACGCTGAGCCTTGAAAAATGTAGTGCCAAAAAAAGTAGGTTTAAAAAAAACAGGCTTTACAAATTCGTCGCTTTATCTGTAATATGTTTATGTTCCGGCTCCTTTCTATTTTGTGCGGGGTAGGAACCAACTTGGTTTTATAAGTCTTGGCTAGCAACGCAACCTTTTCTTTTTTAGATGGTGGAGTAGGATTACACCAAACCCATTCGTCCCAGAGGCACTTATCTGGGACCCTGGCTTCGGGGCACGGCCGATGCTCTATTACACGTAATTGAATACCGCGCTTAAAGTGTTATTGTCTATGGCTTATATCTTTTGAGATATTAAAAACAAACTAGCCGCGTAAACAAAAGGTCGTGTATACTTTCGTTTTAAGAGTGGCTTCATCCACTTGTAAAATAATACATTTAAACCATTGATTTACGCAAAAAAAGGATGATGTTCGATGGAAGTTAAAATACATAATCTATTTTGATTTCTGAAGTGGATGCGGCCTAAGTATTGTTAATTAAAAGACTATACCTTCACATATGTATTCCCGGTATTCATTGTGGAGCGTTACCATAAGACCTCGCAAGGTTCACCGTTAATTTTCAAATCATGTTATTCCAATTTCTACGAAAGGTCGTAGAGTAGAAATTTAAACGCAGATTTATGAAAAAAAATATATTTTAATATTTACTTATCAACAACTTATTTAAGAGTGCTTGGTAATTCTGTAGCTCTGCCTACCCCACTCTGGGAATGAAGGCGTGAGTTTATGTATGTATGTATGTATTTACTTATCATGAATTTGTTAAAGTGGGGTAATTTTTTACGACTGTGGTAACCCCATGTGTTGTATGTTGAGTACATCCATCCCCACGATAGCACGCACTTGTCAGGTCTATGGTATACTTCGTCTAAGACCTATACTAGTGAGGGGCTTTAGCTTTTTAGCTTGCATAAAAAATTAAACAGCGTTTTTTTTCTAGAATCATGTATTTCAAGTTGTCTCACCAAATAATAACAAAAAAGTTAACATTTTCTATAACCGGAACAAGGTAAAAATAACAAAAACGCGGGACAATTGTAGTTATTAGTTATAAAGAATAGGGAGAACCAATATATTTTGGCAGAATTAAATAAATTCACCCAAGGAAATGGAAAATAATTTATTTTTTTCGATTTTTTTAAATTGAACTTGAAGCAAAAATATTAACAGTGACTTTTGAGGTTCACTAATGTTTGACCACAGAGCACTGAATCGTCACCGCGCGCCTCTACTAGAGACGGCAGTGAAGACAATATTCGTGCCTCGCAGTTGCGCTGAGCGCAATTGATGGAGGTAAAGGCCGTCAGTGTCTATTTGGACGTTGTAGAGTGCACATGATCAAAAAAGCGATATTATGCCTCATTGTGCTGTGATATGGTGTAATAACCAAAGTAAAAACGTGAATAAACAAAATTCTGGCGTATCATATCACAATTAAGTATTTAAAATCAATATTTGGTTATTTGAAAATTGCGATTTGAGGTTATCTTGGAACACAAAACCTCGTCTTTTTCTTCTTCTTAACACATAACCTCCACCGCGCCGTAAGCAGTCTCACCAGCCAGTGACGCCAGTAAATGCGTTAGTGAAGTGTAGCGGTGTATGGCGTCATATCGATACAGTGCATCAATGTTCATAAAGTATCAATGAATTTTTATTTCATTTAAAATTGTTAATTTAATATTAATTTTCCTTTACTAAGTTCCTTTTAGGTTTCCTAATGATGCTTACATTAAAGATAAATGAATATTAGCGACGGGAAAGTTAAACTGGTTTCTTCAGAAACATGGTACCTACGATTTGCTCAGACCATTTCGAGGCTGGAAGTACAACGAAAAGGAGTACCAGAACATAGCTATTTTCTTATGCTATTCTAACAATGAAACTCCATCCTGTTTTTAACGAGGAGGAGGAACTTTCACAAACTGATTCATTTCATAAACATATAATTTGGTAAACTGCTTTTTTCCGGAACTGAAAATATTTTCAGGATTTATTTCAGGACTACCGTGTCAAAACGCTTTAGGTTAGGTTAGTTTCATAGAAATCCTGAAATATGTACAGTTTCGGAAAAAAAGCGGTTTGCTTAATGATGTTTGTGAAATCAATCAGTTTATAAATATGTGGAAAAATATGTGGACATCAGACTGAACTACCTTACAAAAAAACGCAACTCCAATTTATTAATACGAAGTTATTGTAAAAAATGTTTTATTTTTAGGGCAGTGATGGCGCTCCAATTTAAGTTTTTTATAATCTTGATTTTAATAAACAACCCCAATAAAATGATTTCTATTATTTTGGCACCTAGTTGGTAATGCATGCCTAAAGGTATAATGAATAATTTTGAATATTGCCGAAGTATTGTTTTTAAAATAGTCATGTGTCCGATTTTGGCTCATTAAAATATCGATCAAAATATCGACCTCACACCGCAGCACTCTTAAGCACTTATGACTTTCTTGTGGCGGATAAATGGTTGACAACTAAGACAATACGGATATGTCATTTATGTAGTAGTGCGTGCACTAGTGTGAGTAGACGGTGACGCCCACTGACACGCTTGATTTGTATGGAAAGTTTAGAGCATACCGTCTCTAGTAGGGGCGCGGTTCTGTGCTCTGTGTGTTTGACCAAAAATTTATTGACAAATGGTCATTTGACAAACAACGTTTCACCAAATGATAATTTGGCAAACGAGACATTTGACAAAAGTATCATCTTACAAAAACTCACTTAGCAATTGATCATTTAGCAATTAGTTTACCTATTTCTGGGCAGAAAAAAAAACACCCTCGAAGGCCAAGGCCTAACCTAACCTAACCTAACCTAACCTAACCTATCCGAGTCGGTTATGCCCTGATTCGTCTTCCTCGTAAAATGTTAATTTAACTGTTGATCATTTGGAAAAGTAAGTCGTTTGTAAAATGACTAGTAGTAAAATGATCAATTGACTTAACATTTTTTTTGCAAAACGCTGTTTGTCAAGTGTAATTTTGCCAAATAACTTTTGGTCAAATGGCAGGACACCGACTTTTGAACATACAATTAATAAAAAATAATATATTAAAACACTATCGGGCAAAATTAAACAAATTGTATCAACGCAAATCATTTTAAATAGCTTTTTTTTAAATACCGGTTCAGGTTAAAATGTAACTAAGTTAAATTTAGTTTAACTTTCATTTATAGGCTTACTTTTTTACAAGAAAATTTAACACATGAATGCAAATCGTTTGTTTTACTATAGTCGTATTAAACTATTAAATAACCTATTATCTGTTTAATTATGAGAAATTCCGGTCTGGGCTTAAATATTTTACATTATTCAACCACTATTAGATTTGTTACATTTTTGTCTGAACCACTATTTGCTGAGTATGTAAGAGGGTAGTTGCACAAAAGATCCTATAGGGCTGAAGACTAAATGTGACCAAAAGGACCCGCTGCATAAGAGAAGTGACTTGATTATTCGTCAACGTTAAAACTTTATTGGTTTGTTGGTTTTATTCTTAAATCCGGAAGACCGTACCGCTAGAAAGACGACAAGGTATTGCTGAAACAATTATTAAACAGCCTTATTTAAATAATATTTCTAATTGTTTACGTTCTGCTAACCTATTTGTGTGTCCAAAAATTTTTGTCCGTTGTTTCGTTTGTCTGAAATTTTCATTTGTCCGAAAATAGTTTTTCTCTCACCCCATTCACTTTTAAATATGTTTAACCTGTAGGTTAGGTTAGCTTACTTTTTAAAACTATTCACGTTTACGTTCTGCTAACCTATTTGTGTGTCCAAAAATTTTTGTCCGTTGTTTCGTTTGTCTGAAATTTTCATTTGTCCGAAAATAGTTTTTCTCTCACCCCATTCACTTTTAAATATGTTTAACCTGTAGGTTAGGTTAGCTTACTTTTTAAAACTATTCAAGAAAGTTAGACAGTTTTATAGAAAAAATATTTTTGGACAAACGAAACAGCGGACAAAAGTTTTTCGAACTTAAGATAGGCAACCATAAAACGGAGGTTAAGACAATTAATTGAATTAAGAACTTTTGATCACGCCTCCGATTTCACCCAGAAATAGAGACTGAAGAAATAACCACGTTCGTTCCTTTCCAAAAGTTAGCAGTTAATTGGATTACTGAAATCATTGTGATTATTCGATCTGGGCGTCTTAGTTGTGCACTTAGCTGAGCGGGGTTAGGGAAGGTGATTTGGAGGCGGATTACAAGGGGCTTCTCCGGCGTCTTGAGACAACTTTGCGGTCGCACGGCCGCCGGAGGAAATTACAGGCGCCGCTTGAATAAATCAACACTACTTACCACTACAAGGATCGACCACACCGGTACCTACTCAAAATACGCTGACGTACCGTAGACACAGTGGAGTGACTTATCGTCATGGGTTTAACGCATACCGCCCACATTAAGTAAGTCATGTCATATCACAGCACTGGTGTGGTCGATCCTATGTCGATTGTTTGATACTTCTCTAGCTGTCTCATCTGTAAACGAGCGACGCGATCAAATGAATGACTAGTTGTTTGTGTTGAATATTACATTATGCATAAAACAGATAGGTACCTAAAGAGTTACTTTGTTTTAGTTTGAAAGATTTACCTAAATATAGTACAGTTTGTAATATCGTAAACTCACTGAAATTCGTGCTCGCATGCGAACCGTACGAGTATAATTCAGCGACCATACCGCGATCATGATAATTTTAATAGTTTCACACCAAATAAATGGTATTTTCAATATGCGACCTCCAATTCGTCACAACTCGATTCATAATGAAAAGAAAAAAAACTCACTTTTATTTCCGACTGTACATGACTGTACTTCTAACACTAACGATTAAAAACTATTAAAATACTAGTTAAATGAATCCAAACTCAACGGATCTCATATTAACTATTCAGAAGGTCCTATGCCTACCTTCCGTATCCATCATTATACCAGCTTAGTAGTAGGTTCTATACATATACCTATTGTCATCGAAATCACATAAGCATGCGAAAATCAATCTTAATCCGATGATTATAAGTAGTTTAAAATGAACTTCCTAGATGTTTACATATTTAGTTAGTTACCATCGAAGCTAATATAAGTAGGTATGTCTAAAACCTAACTATTCATCGCTTATGTCGCGATATATTGATTTATCTAAGAAATTTTGAGCTCGATCTTGCGGAAGATCGAAGATCTACATGATAGGCCATTTTTATTGATTTAAATACGTTATGGTTTTTTGCATTGGGTTTACGACATAATTAAAAAAAAACCTTAGATCTTGCCTTTCTGCACGTACATGCTTGTTATCCAAGTCTTACCTATTATTTGATTTAACTGAGAGATTTTCTAAAAGACAATGCTTTTATACAAATAAATCAACTAAGTTGCATATTTAAAAAACCAAGACGGTTACTAATACTTCTTAGGCCTCACTTTTATCTGGACCCTTTCTTATCGCGGGAGAAAAGGTTTTTACGGTTTTCGCAACACAGGCTTCGTGGACAAAGTTCTGATCAGCACCTCCCTAACCCTTTCATTGGTTAATGGATTTAAAGTAGTGACTGAATCAGTGCGTCTTAACTTAAGTCTATTATTTAATTTTAATTTAATACTCGTACTTCTCTTTTGATTCTCTTATATAAAAATATACGAATGGCGTCTCCATCCCCTCGGAATAACGGAATAATGTAGTTTTTTTTATTATTATTCGCGCATTGTGATGACTCATTGTGTGGGTGATTCATTACATCCTAAGTATGAAAGTGTAAAAATAATTCATATCCTTTGTAATGAAACTGAGAACCCTTATACTCATAGTTTCACCTTGTTCACTCATCATCACTGTATGACGGAACTTTTTTGTTGGAGAACATAAAAACATATAGAGCTGAAAGTAGGTACAGTCACACACATACACTTAGGTAGGTAGGCATTGACTACAAAATGTGATATAAAAAGTTAACATATATATTTAATTTTAGTCTTATTTAGTTATGGTTGTTGTATTATTTTATGTCGTTTTACAATAAAGTCTCATTTTAGAAAAGTTTTCGTTATTATTATTACTTTCAAAAGTATTATTAGGCGATGGGCTACTGGCCACCTGTCACTAATACACTGGGAAACATCTTAGCCTACTTGTACAAAATGTGGTTACAGAATTATCAAGAAGTTTTAAGACTTGTTCGTAATTTTTTAGCTCTGCCTACCCCACTATGGGAATGAAGGCGTGAGTTTATGTATGTATGTATGTAAGTATTATTAATCACTGATCTTAGTTACGATCTAGCTCCAGTTAGACTGCGACTTACTAAACTGTTGCGTAAAGCTTATGTTAGCTAAATTAGCTCAATTAGCTTGGTGCAGATAAACTTAAGCACATTCGCCAAAAAAAAATATGCTCAAGCCTACTTAACAGCACCTGTGCAATGTCCATCCTATACTTTAACCTACCGCCAAGCAGCAGTGTTTGCATTGTTTTATTCCAGTGTGGGGATAAGACAAACTGTGAACTTACTAGGGTAGCACATTTGCGGTGTTATGATTGCAGTCTTAAGATTGTTATCTTGAGAATACAAATATTTTTGGGTGACAAATCCCACTTACCTCCAGGTGGCCTTTGTGCTCGCGCGCCCTTCTTCGTTCGCTGCAATAAAAAAAAACCTTTTAGTATTTTCTTATACAAGGCACTTGCTTCCGCCAAAATATCGTGACCGAACTGCGGAATGTAACGTTTATACATTTTGCCATAGGCCGTAGTCGCATATGTCCACCACATGCCACAAATCTATACTAATATGGTAAAAGTGAAAATAGCTTTGTCTATAACGCTTTAACGGCTAAATCGCTAAACCACTTTCGATAGAATTTGGGAAGTAAAGTAAGGTCATAGGGTACTTTTATCAGGCAACAGCTGGTGATTTACCCATACACCTCCATGTTTCTTGAATCGGTAATCCTTTCACACCCATAGTGTCAACGGGGTTCACTGGCTAGGGATGCATCGATACGCCTTTTCGCCGATACGATACCGATACCGATACTCTTATAAAAATATCGGCGATACCGATACCGATACCGATACGCTTTTTGTGAATTCAAAAATGAAGGCATAATAAATAAATCACAAGACAGATTTATTTTTATTAATATAAGAAGTAGATACATAGGTTAATATTAGATAATTAAAAAATTTAGTAATTAAAATTAACATTGATAACATTTTTGTTTAAAAAACAAAGTAATCTTAAATTTTTCGGAGAAAGGCGATTTCGCAAGTCTGTTTGAATAAGACCTGCTGCTGTTTACACTACATTTTTTAATTAAAAAGTATCGTTGAATCGGTCATAAAAATATCGTCGATACCGATATATCGGCTAACCTGAAGTATCGCCGATATATCGGTATCGGTATCGGTATCGGATGCATCGCTACTGGAAACCATTACAAAGGAAACGATTTTATAGTCGTTGGAATTGCCACAACGCAGTATATCTGTTTATCTCCCAACTCGCAAACTTTCAACATTATCGAGTTTGCAAGCTAACAAAGTAATTACAGTTTATATTTAAAAACTAGTTTTAATGCTCAGATACTACGTATTTACTCGTTTCTCACCTCCGAAGTTTATTGCATCTTCGTCTTAAACAGGACCCATCCGAATCACGAGCAGCTTAGTTACATTAACTTGGTAAATAAGTAAATGAAGTACAATAAGTAAATCTGTCTACCTGAAATCTTCAAACTTTAACGTTAGTGTTTACCCGACTGCCGAAGGAGGAGGGTAATGTGTTTATCAGCCGCTATATGTATGTTTGTTCCTTTATGGCGCTCTAGAAACTAAACGCGTTCACCGATTTTGATGATTCTTATGGGAATCGATTTGTCTTAAATGTGAGTGCCACTAAACATATTATGTTATGACACTAATTAAAATTCTATATGAAAAAAAAAGTCGACGAAGTATGAGAAATGAAGTATCATTTAATAGGTATTTCAAAATCATCTTTAGGTTTTTTTATCATTTTTCGTTTTTGGCGATCATTTCGGATTTATAACGCGATTTAAAGTTGGTTAGCAACAACTGTCGGGTATTGAAAGTATGCTTTTGGTTGTTCTTATTTGCCTTACTGAACAATTAAATGCAAAACCAATTACAAAATGAAGTTGTCCATTTACCTGATTCTATTGAGTGTAGTTGTGTACATTATGAATGCTTTGAAAATTAGCTAACGGCCAAATTATTCATGAACGCGACAATGAGCACTGACAGAATTTTGACATGTCTTTTGACCCGAATAGATCTTAATTTCATTTTGAAATCCTATACGAGTCTAGAACACTATACGTTCTAGTAAAATAATAATAACTTTGCACCGCGTCAAACAGACAAAAAAGAACAGCAAAATCCCAGTTTCGTAGCATGTCCTTCTACCATTTTTAAACTCTATGTTAAGGCCGTCGACCTCGAACTTTATTACAGACCTTGATTTATCCTGCGGCAAAGACTTAATAAAACCTACGGGTCATTAACGGCTTAATAATGATAGTGACTTGTTTTGGATCTCCCACAATGGCGAAAGTGACAGCCAAGTAGTGATGTGGGAGTGACCCGGACGAGCCAAATTCGTATTTAATTCGGACGGATTTGGCCTCAGCCGCCTCCGCCGTTGTTCTAATTGAAGTGCCTTCAAAGATTACTTGATGCGTCTGCTTACTGGGTCTAACTACATTGGGGAAAAGTTAAACCAGCCTTTTGCTACCTACAACACTGGAAGTTTTTTTAAATTAAATATCTTATTAAATATTCACTTCCAACAGGAAGTAGAATAGCATTTTAAAGGCAGTTAAGAAAATACGGCGTATAGAAACCAGTCAAGTGAGAGCCGGGCTCGCACACGGTGGGTTCCGTATCATTATCTATAAAAATCGCGTTTGTTGCACAGCCTCCCTTAAATCAAATCAAATTATTAAAGTATTAATTATTATTATTATTTATTATTAAAGTTAATATACAACTAAATATGCTGTGAATAATTCAAGCGTCTACCGCTTAACATCGAGCAAAAAAGGCAATAAAATCACGTTGATTGTATGGGAGCCCCACTTAAATATAATTTTTATTCGGTTTTGAGTATTTGTTGTTATAGCGGCAACAGAAATACGAGAGCGACATCGGTGAAAATTTCTGATGTCTATCTATCACGGTTCATAACATACTGCCTGGTGACTGAGTATCCATACTATCCATTAACCTACCACGAAACAGAAGTGTCCGCATGGTTGTGTTCCGGTTTGGGGATAAGACAGCCGGTGAAATAACTAGCATAGAGGCATTATATTATATTAGTAGACCTCAGGGTTGGCAGTGCATTTGCAGTCTTAGGGTCTCCCCAGACCTATCGTTTGCCTTCCCATGCTATAAAAAAAAAAAAAAAATCGACTCCGAATCGGCTTGAGCCGGTAAGAAAAAGTTTTAATTAATAGAATTTAAGTGATATAAAACTTTTTC
Organism: Acleris emargana; assembly: GCA_927399475.2. Taxonomy (NCBI): domain Eukaryota; kingdom Metazoa; phylum Arthropoda; class Insecta; order Lepidoptera; family Tortricidae; genus Acleris; species Acleris emargana. The sequence goes on along the minus strand of OV656848.1, from coordinate 4,572,179 downwards.
TTACCGGCTCAAGCGGATTCGGCGTCGATAGGTTTATGGAGACCCTTAGGATTGCAGTTCTTTGAATACGAATGTCTATGGGTCACAGTTTCCACTTTCCATCAGGCAGGTGGCCTGTGTGCTTGTTTGCCTTCTGTATACCGTAAAAATTAAAATAAATAAACAAAATAAAACAGTTAAAATCAATTCATCCCAAACCACTAACTTCTAAGTAAGTTAAATAAAAGCTTGTTAAAAGCATCAGCCTAAAATAATTATTTTTAAAAACGAGGCCTAAAACTGAACGTAGTAACGAACCAAGGCCGAGTGCTTTAATTCCTCAAATTGATGGCTGACCTGCCACGCGCAATTTAGCATAGTGTATCTTTCACATTGCTTGTTAATCTCTCTCGACCAAATTGTGTAATCAACGAATGTTAGTTAAAACGCGTTATGAATATTAAATGACGTTTGCATTTAAATTGTCTTTTTGGTTGCCTCGAACCATCTATTATCGTTTAAACTCTTATAACATTTTCAAAGGGCCGTCTTGAAGCTGTTCTACAACAGGGATTAGAAAAAAAGAATACAGGGTGACTTCAAATTGGTCATAAAAAATCTAAGTTTTACACTCATTTTCCCTAAATTTTTAACCCCTCTATTAAGTCTCATGCTGCTCATTTACTTAAAAGTTTTTGTTTCCAAGTTTAAATGTATCCCTTCTTTTTTGCTTAATGATGTTACCCCTTATGTTTAGGGCTTGTTTACACTTTATGAAGTAGTAAGTGCAGGTATAAAGTGATTAGTAAAATAAACGAGTAAGGCCCTCTTTACACTATGTTAAGTGCAAGTGTGAAGTTCATACATTCATTGTCAAATGGCAAGTAGCAACTGTATGAACGTCACACTTGGACTTAACAAAGAGTATACAGGACCTAAGCAATGTGTAAACGATTTCTAACATAATCATCGTAAAAACTTCTGAACTTTATCACTTCTTACCTTCACTTGCTACTTCACAAAGTGTAAACCAGCGTTAAATTAGATTGATAAGATAACATCGAGTGACAGGTAACACAGGTATTAAATGTAAAAGTTAACTATAGTTAAAGAAGGCTTATGTAAACAACTAAGTTAGTAGAATTCACTATCCGTCATTAACTGAGCCATAATTACACATCGGTAACTCGTGGCATTTAGGTAGCACTTGACAGATTAGTGATGGGACAAGTTTTCTAAGTGTATTTTCAGATAAGATAATAGTTATTTGTTCAACAAGAGAGCAAAGTTGGTTTTTGCTGCGAGTGATGATTTTGAATCCCGAGTAAGCGAAGGATTCAAAGATACGAGACGTAAAAAACTTTGGTCTCGTGTGAGACATACAACTTTTCACCTCAGCAGCGAGAACAACACAGCGTGAAGCTGGTAGGGCCAACGCAGGTCTTCCGTTGTGACCATTTAGTGAATACACGACTAAATAACGACACGATCGCATATGCATCAATCACAAGCATTTTTGCAAAATACTAACAAAATAAAAAGTGGAAAACCTGTCACTCAACTTGATAATGCCGTAGTGCAAACACAACTTTATACAGCTTTATGTAGTCTGTGGCAGGGACCGGAAAACCCCTTTATTCGACTAAGTCTATCGATCGGGTAACTACATCATATGCTCTCCCAAACGTTAGCGTATCCCTATCGTTAGGCTTACCCTAATGAATGATTAACCATTGAGGTTACCAGTTTCGTAAGGGTTTCGGATTTAAGCACTTAGCATTACGTTAGTGTTACCCTATTAATTCTCCCTCTCCGTTGACTCTGTTTCGCAGATTCGTGTGATTGGTTGGTTTCAAGCCTGTGTGTGGATAGCCAATCAATTGCTAAGTAGTGCAAAAATAATTTGTATGGACTGCGCGTAGAGATTAAAATAGCTTGAAGCCGTTCAATAAACACTTCATAGGGAAAGCCTAACGAGGGTTTTAAGGAATTGGTAAGCGCTTAGTCGAATTAATTGTATCGTATGGGATAGCTCTTCATTGGGGTAAGTCGAAGATATGCTTATCGCATCGTTAGGGTTTGTAAAAACCAGTCAATTATATACCCTAACGAAAACCTTTTAAAGGGTAAGCGGTTCCGGTCCCTGGTCTGTGGCTTTAAAAAAAACCTAACTAGGCCTTGTCTATGGCTATTGGCTACAATAATCCCGCTATTTTTGAAATGCGTTCTGATACTGCCCCCGCGGTTTATGTCACGAAATTAAAGATTGTTAAAACGATAACAAAATTATGTAGATACATGATAAACTTCTTATTTTTCATTAATTTTGTCTTCAAAACATTAAATAAAAAAAATGATTGTATCTACTGTATAAAATAGTTATAATAAACACATTTCAAACTTTAACAGATAGTTTTATTTGCAACTTTGCGGTTATGTGTGCATCCGAACGTGCGTTTCATTTTGGGCCTACTATGTGTGGAATTTGAAAATCGAACTTCGAATCAAGTTGTTTCTATCTCTCGCTTTTTTCCTATCGAAGTGAAAGTGACAGAACAAAGTGAAGTTCAATTTTTTCGAATGTTGTGAGTAGCCCCAGCACTGCTCACGGCATTTAAAAAAAATAATTAAAAAGCTACTTTGCCTCTCGCTCGCAGCAAAATTGAATTTTGCTCACTGTTTTTAAGCAGCAAAACCTGCTTGTTTGAGCTGCTGAGGTGAAAAATAATAAATTAATATCATCTACATGGTCTTAACGTATGACGAAGTAGGTTTGATCACTAGTTTAAATGCATCATTGGCAATGACAATGATATTGTCATTCATTCATAATAAAGAAGTTGAAATCAAAGAGAACATCCATAAAAATACGCTGCATTTTTACTAAATAATGTTTTTTTTACCCATTAGGTCATCAGTGGAAGTTGAAAGATCATTTTGTTACGCCAATTGGATTTTGTCAATTAGAAGGCATAGGCTGACTTGTAAACATTTAGAACAAATATAATTTGTTAATCACGAATGTCATATATTAAATGATAGAAATACGTTTTTCTAATTGTTTTCCTTTTGTCGACTCGTACAGAAAGAACATTGTCACAGCACTAGTCTGTTAGAAACTGTCAAGTGCTACCTAAATACCACGAGTTACCGATGTGTAGCCATAATCAAGTGTTTTGTATTACCAATTTGATGTCAACGTGTATAGTACAGATTTATAATAGTTCATTTAACCTGGTAACCTCCAAGAAACAGTAGCAGTGGCATGCAGAATAGGCGGACACCTAAAGCTTCCTAGTTTGACTATGGACCCTCAAAACTAACAAATTAACCTCGAAAAAAAACACTTAAAAGGCGTATGTTTCAGACTGTCTTGGGTTTCCACGTGCCCGCGGCGGTCTGTATCAACATGTTTTTGAATCTGGATTGCTTTTACAATATTAATTTTCCACCAGCTCGCTTATCAGGATTAATTAAAATTGCACCTTATAGGCAAATGCAATTTTCAAAGCTTCCTAGATTAATTTATTTCTCATTGTTTTGCTTTGAACAAGTTATTATGTTAGCTTTATAACTAATCTTGTCTTGTCAGACAGGAGATATTTTGTTTGTTCAGAAAACCAAATTTCTTAGAATATTTTCACTAATATTTACTTAGGATTTTAGCATAGTCTTGGCACAATCTCCTCATTTTATTTTCCACCTTTCATTTTGAGTAGGTATTTTTACCCAAATAACTAATTAAACAATGCACATGCACTTCAAATGATTCAAGACGAAACTGCAGCCATGATAACGTAACCTCTGCGATTCATGAAGAGAGACGTGTCATGCTCGTGTCATTAAACAGTAAATTCTTCACATAGCTCGACTGAAAAAGGAAAAAGTCAAAAGTTTTTATTTATTCAAAAGGTAACTTGTAATCCTACCTCACTAAATTTTTCAGTGAAATTTAGAAACATTTTAAGTATAAAGTGGTCTACGTCTTTCCCTAGGGTGAAAAGATATCTTCAATCTAAATTACAGAAGCATTGAAACATTAGCTGTCAAAAGTTTGCAAACATTGGACACGTTTTGTATCTTACTAATACAGGGTTATTGGTAAGTCGACCTATTCCCGTTAGGAGGTGATAGGGGTGACTATTTGCGATTATTTTGACCCTCATATGCATTATGCAAAAGTGAACCATTTTTGAGTTATCGCGTTTTTTAGTTTTTTTTTTAAATTAGTCAGAAATTCAACTTGAAAATTTTATTACAAAAAAAGTATCAATTTAAATCTTATTTTTTTTTCTGATTTATAAATACTATCAAACACTGGTTATTTTTCAATATTAAAACAATAATTATCGGTCCAAATTTAAAAAAGCGAGACAGAAAACGAAAATTTTTCAATATTTTTTTGCGATTGCTTTCCACTAAAATGCCTTAAAAACAAAAAAAACGTTATGAAACTTGGCTTGCAGATTATTTTAAAAACTTAACTGTTTTCTTAGCTCTCCAAAAATGCATAACAACTAGGAACTTATTTAAAAAAAACTGAAAAAAAATCATCACAAAGGAAGCGGGCGGAAATTCGTCTTCGAACTAAACTAAAGTCAGAAATGAAACTTCAAAAATTAAAATAAAAAAAAATACCAAATTTAAATCAACTTTTTTTATTTGCTTTTGTACAAGATGAAATTGCTGTTCTTATGCAATATTAAAAAAAATATTATCTGTACACGTTTGAGAATGCGAGGCCGAAAACTAAAAAATACATGTTTTTTTATCAACGTGTAATCTGCACGCCAATTGTATTGGTAAATTTTTCTGTTTTCGTATAATTTATGTTATGCTTTTTTAAATTTGGACCAATAATTATTGTTTTAATATTGAGAAATAACCAGTGTTTAATAGTATTTAAAATCAGAAAAAAAAAAAAGATTTAAATTGATACTTTTTTTTGTAATAAATTTTTCAAGTTGAATTTCTGACTAATTTAAAAAAAAAACTAAAAAACGCGATAACTCAAAAATGGTTCACTTTTGCATAATGCATATGAGGGTCAAAATTATCGCAAATAGTCACCCCTATCACCTCCTAACGGAAATAGGTCGACTTACCAATAACCCTGTATATTACATTTGCGACTAACGATGTTTCGATGTTTGTTTTTTGCACAATAAATGTTAAATGTATATAAATCAAATTTGGAATACAAATAGACCAACTTCGATGTAACACAATCATTTGCCGTGGAAATTTGGACAAGGCCCTAGTTTTTGTTTCCTTCGTTTCAAAAAATGTCAAACCAAGAAAAGAAAGAAACTAAACCATTCAAATTTGTTTCATTGTGAATACAAGATTATTTTAAATAGTACATTATTGCAGAGGTCTGGAAATCAGGGGATTGCCTGACGAGGTGGTTAACCGAGTCTGCAATCATCGTTTCCGTTTAAGAAAAATAATTTGAGGGAATAATAAAAATACATTCTTAAAAAGCATGCAATCAAGTAAGCAAGATACTTTCACGCACAATTAGTAGTCCATTACTACAGAGGCGAGAAAGAAGGGGGTTGCCGGCCGAGTGATTTAGGATAGTTACGAGGCTGGCAACCCCTTTTCACGGCGAGGTATGTATATGATGGATATGATTTTCTCAAACATTTGCAATGAAATTAAAAAAAACACTCAAAAAACATGTGTTACACAAAAAGAAAAGACCTGTTTAGCCTTCTCATAAAACAACCACCATGTATACAAAAATAAAATACTTCCCGGCCTAGGCCTTCAATTTTCTATGAAATTTATTTACAGTACTCTCGAGTTGTTCCGCCCGAAATATGATACTTTAAAATAACTAACATAACACCAACATTTCATTGCATGTTTGAGAAAATAATATTACCAAAATAGTTTTAGTTTCTTACCATAAAGATAGACATTTAAAAACAATCACACACACTGTGTAAAAAACAAAGTACCTAATACTACCCTATATATGGGTAATACAGGTCGAGTTAAAGGGAGTGACTAAAGTCCGGATCAATAGAAATTACAAAACATCAACTACATCAACTAACGACAAAATTAAACGAACCTATTTACCATTATTACACCATAACCACGTACTTTTTGACATCGTGTGTGATATATTATATATTGTACACGCTTGATTGTTACTTTAATTACATTCTGTGTAAGATTAAATAACTATGCGTTTAACCATAAGTTTTTGAAATCAAAACTCGTTTGCAGAAATATTGAGGTTATGTGTCAAACAGTACTTGGTTACATCTTTTGTCATTTCTATTGACCCCGTCTTTTATTATACGCGGACGAAGCCGCGAGCTAGTTTATATTATCAGCAAATATGAATACGGGTAGTAATGCTACAAGTATGCGGGTTATCTCTGGAAATGTGGCCCAGACCTACGTCGAGGGAGATCTGACAGTGAGTGACGTGTAAAGTTCTCTACGTTCTCAGACCTCTCTAGGCTAATTTGAATTAATCCATTTATCCTTTACGTTTTTTCTGAATCCTTACGGACATTATTTACTACAACTGTTGCCTGCGACTTCATCCGCGTAGGTTTCAATTATTGTTATTTCCTCGGGAACTGACAAAATTTGTGGGATGAAAGTAGCTTATATGTGCTATTCGAGACTGTAACCTATCTCTGTGCCAAACGTTCTGGCCTGAATGAGTTACAAACATCCAAACTTTCGTTTTTATAATATTGGCCAGATTTCTGGGAGTTTGAGCGTGGCCCGAGTTGAAAAGATGTTTTTCCAAGGGTGTGAACTTCACACAGTGATTTCTTGACCCAAGACCCCTTTTCCTATATTTTCATCTTTATAGGGTTCCGTAGTCAAACTAGGAACCCTTATAGTTTCGCATGTCCATCCGTCTGTCCGTCCGCAGCCTAGCTCAGAGACTCTTAGAACTAGGAAGCTGTAATTTGGCCTGATTATACATATTAGTCACGCCACAGGTCACGCCAACAAAGTGGTAAAGTAAAATCTTGAATTTTTTTTTTTCGGTTAATGGACCCGTTTATAAAATATTAAGCTTTTAAGCGCAAATTTTTGCTAGAGTCATGTGTCCCCCCCCCCCCCCCCAGCCGAAACTACAAATAGTAAAAATCTGAAAAATATCTTAAAAGAATGAACTAAAACGAATTTTAATGGAAAACGATACGATATGCTTTGGCCTGGTTTTTTAGAGCTATTTTCTAGAAACTAGTGCCGGAGATAATGATTGGTTTGTCTTTCTTTTAAGGTAGGTAAGATAGTCCTACTAATGCGGGTACAAAGGCCATTTTTGCGAGCTTTTAGGGTACGTTTCGACACAAGCGGAAAGGAGAGAAGAGAAAATGACCAACCTGATTGTTTGAACAATCTCCGTGTGTGACAAATCGATTTTGCTTTGCTTTGACAAATTAATACACGTTCAACTTTGTATTGGGGGTAAAAGCATAACCCTTCTTCGCCGTAGTGAGGTAACAAGAGCAATGGGTCGGAGCCACAGCAATTGATTAGTTTCACACCCCACTGGCCTGCACGCTACATAGCACACGGCCGGCCGGTTTCATAACAATGACCGCCGATGTTTCGGCAACGAGTAACGCGCGGAAATATTCTACTTTTGTCCATCAATTTAAAATGTCATCCCGCGTGATATTTGCTTCGAAATATTATCCACAAAAACGAACGAGTCAGGGTGTTTTGGACCATCATCCTACTAACATAAGTATGTGTAGTTATGTAAAGTTTCTGTAACACCCGTGCATAATATATTTAGTATTTATTAAACATGCCGTTGCCGGGTTAGAATAGTACCACTCCATGTCTTCCCGTGGATGTCGTAAGAGGCGACCAAGGGAATAGAGGCTGTTAGGCGATGGGCTTGCAACCTGTCACTAATATGCTGGTAAACATCTTAGCCTATTTGTGCAAGTCGTGGTTACTGAATTATCAACAACTTTGTAAAGTTGTAATTCTGTAGCTCTGCCTAGCCCACTCTGGGATTACAGGCGTGAAGGTATGTATGTATGTAAAAACCTTCACCTTGAATTACTCTATCTTTTGATGAAAACCGCATTAAATTCGTTGCGTAGTTAGAAAGATGTTAGCTTACTTCGTTTTATATACGAGGGTTAGAAATATTTGCAATTTTACTAGCTTTTACTCTTGACACAAAGAATACATACATACCTTCACGCCTGTAATCCCAGAGTGGGCTAGGCAGAGCTACAGAATTACAACTTAAAAAGTTGTTGATAATTCAGTAACCACAATTTGCACAAATAGGCTAAGATGTTTACCAGCATATTAGTGACAGGTTGCAAGCCCATCGCCTAACAGTACTACAAGCCTATATTCCCTTAGTCGCCTCTTACGACATCCACGGGAAGACATGGAGTGGCACTATTCTAACCCGGCAACCACACGGGATACACAAAGAATACTTTACTAATAATAACTATGTAAAGAAAGATTTATAAGTGTATTTCTTGGTTTGTCGATGTTTTGCGCAGCAACGGAGCAACGGATTAATGTGTTTTTTTCATAAGATCATGCACACATCCCAAGTAGCACACTGGGTGGGAAATAGCTCGTATATCATATCTATTTAGATACTTAAGTGAAATATATAGCCATGACTAAGTTCTATATAGGTGGAAAGAACCCTTAGGCAACCAATATAGAACCACGGGGAGAAAAATTGCAGCTTATTTTTGGTTCTATATTGAATCCATAAGAGATCTCACGATTACCTTAAGTGGCAATTAGAACTATGGGTGAAAGTTATGCGCAGTGAACGACGATTATTGAACGAATGAATAATAATATTTCAGTTCGGTCAATGAGTGATAAATGGGACGCCAAAGTTCCTTTGAGTGACAACAATTAAGTCGGTAAGTTTTTTAAAGTGAATGTGATCTGCCATTTTAATTTTGGATTTATACATCTGTTTGGTAATTGATTAAAATTCACGTTCAGGCATTGAAATAAGCACGAAATTCTTGCGAATGCTTTTTTACCGTGAAACTATAGTATGGTTTCTTTGTAAATTTCGATGCGCCTTTGATTAGATCAGGAATATTTAAAAAGAGAGTGTTAAATCATATAAGGAATTGATACTGATAAGAACTAAAACTGTAAAAACCTGACCTAATGGGTCAATTTCAACATTTCTGATTTTTGTCTCATTTCGGTGCAATTTTTTTTAAGTTTTGTGTATTTTTGAACGTTTTTCATTTTAAACTATGCATTGTTATATATTGTAGACGTGGTGTTAAGGGTCACTCAAAATCATAAATAGTTTATGAGATATACGAGATAGAATATTTGATAAAACTATGGAATGATAAATACACACCGAAATGATAAAAAGTATCCACCGAAGTGATAAATACCCACTGGAATGATAGAAACGACCCACGTAAATGAAATCTTATCCACTGGAATGAAAATAAATGAAAAAAGTCAATAATTATCATAATTATCACTGTTTATTTGAGTAAAAATTACATTAATGTTATTATTAACTAACATAATTAGAAGTCTTTATTTGAGTAAAAATTTGATTAATGTTATTAATAATTATCATAATTATAAGTCTTTGTTTGAGTAAAAATGACATTTATATTAATGTTTTGAAACAATTCGCTTATAAAATAAACATATATTTTAATTTAAAAAAAAAACATTTTTTTTATAATGTACCGGACTGATTTATTACTTATTTCTTTAATATGGTTTTCAAAAATATTCTAAATATTGTGATTTATTTATGATAATAAACTAGTTATAAATTTAAAAAAAATAACAATCTTCTATGTAAATCTAATAGGAACAGTTCGCTGACCAAGCAAAATATAACTCAATAATTCTAATATTACAAATAACCCAGTGGCAATTATATCATTTATCACTGTATTTAGATCACTTAATGCTTAATAATTAGTGCGTCATAAGGACGGCCTCAAAAATATAATATGAAATACCTAAAAAACTCAGTCAAAAATGTAACAAAATGAAATTATGATAACATAGTCTTGCAAGACTAGATGTGAATTTACATATACCAGATCTTAAAAAAAACGTAATAATTTAAATTAAATAAATTTTAAGTAAATACTGTAACAGTTAAAATGCAGTCGCATATGTGTACTTGCACATTTTTCAGTCTTAATGTGAAGAGATCAAGGAGCATATAAAAAAATCAAAAACATCCTAAAACTAATTTAAATTAAAACCTTTTAGAGATTTTTAAACTGAATATCACGTCCAATTTTAACACTTGGCATTGCCCTTTATAATTTTATAATTAAGTAAATTGAAAAATAAATCTGTAACAAATCTTTTTTTTTCATCGGTGAGAACGTTCTTCATTATAATATAATATTATATAACAAGTTGTTAGAGTTATTGGTAATAGCTCTGCCTACCCCACTCTGGGATGAAGGCGTGACGCTATGTATGTATGCATATTATATGTTTAGTAGTACAAAATAACTGACATTTGGTTATCGTTAAACGCTTAATTATTTACGTTTAAACGCTTATAATATTTATTCATTTGCTTTGACTTCATAAAATTAAATAATTAAATTTGATAATTATTTGGATAACTAAGTGAAGCTACTTTTGTATCATGCCGGTGTTGCTTATCATTTCTGTGGGTATTTCATACACCGGAAACATCGGAATGAGAACCACGGAATGATAAAACCTGTACAAAAATATTTAAAAAAAAACAACGGAGTCTGGTTTCTTTAAACTAACGTTACTCCAGAATTAAGAAATATGACGTACGTGTTATACATAAATCTCAAACTAAACACACAAAAAGTACAAAAAATAAATCAACCATCGGAATGAGGATTTTTTTGTCCCCACCCCACCTGAAGCAAGAACTTTCCTTTATATTTTATCGCCAGAAACGCGCACAACACAACCGCTAGCACCAAACTCTTGCGCGTGACTAACTCTACAAGTGCGCGGGAGGTGGGGGGCGTACATATTGAAGTTTAGCCGATATAAGGCACAGAATATTTGACGGTGGTAATGATAACGTTTCTCCGGACAAACGTATTTCCTCGTACCGGACGGTATGTGTGATAGTTAAAAAAAAAGTCAGGGCTTCTTTTTGTACACTAACTATCTAGTATTTTAAAAAAGGTAAATGTTTTTCATAATCATTAATAGTTTTTGATTTATTCCACGTTTTGCAATCAAAACTGGGTTGCGGACAGCCCACTGTGATGAGAAATGAGGTCTTAATTTTTTTTTTTTAATTATTATTTCCTTTAATATTCTAATTCTACTTATTGCCCAAAATAGGCAACTGCGTGAAGTATTCAGAAAAAAATAACAGTTTAATTTTTACCCATAGTTCACCCCGGTTTTCAGCGCCGCCAGCTTAAAATATTGCTTGGGAAATTGACCCTAATGATTGTAGGTTACGTACAATGTTAAAGTAACATCGTCACAACTATCAAAAGTCTATGATTATGCGTCAGTGTGATAAAATTCTGTTTAAAATAAATAATTTTCAAGGACTCCAATTTGTAAACATGGCGAAACAAAAAAGATCTTACAGTGTTTATTTTCACTTATTTGTTTTCTATTTGAAACTATAAGGTCTGAAAATCACTTATTTGTATCTTGCGAGTGGCACAGCAGTGAATGCTATGCCCTAGAGCTTTTGTGCTGTAACACTAGCGGCTTGCGTTAAAGCCTAAAACGGCACAGAGTTCGTGCTTCCTATAAATGCTATGGGAAACAGCCGGCCGTGGACGGAGTTCCGTTTTTGGTGTAATTAAAAACACCGGCCACAGCCGTAATGCCATATCACGAGGGTCTTAGTTTACGTCTCTCGACGTACTGTCCGTGAACGTGTTAACATTGTTTGACAACACTTATAGCTTTAAACACAACTCAAACTTGTATACGAGTTCATCCTGTCACTTATAGTTGCTTAGGAACGTTTTTTGTGTCTACTTTATTACTTATAGTTGGGTAAAGTCGATTTTGCTACTTAAAGTTGCATGCAGGTTGTAATTGTCACTGAATAAGAAGCAATAGTGATATATAAGGCCCTAAAGTAACTTATAAGCCACTTTTATATATAAGTGGCAACATACCCTTATTTGGAACTTTTAATTCCAAATGACTAGTATAATAGAGTAGTATATCACCAATAGTGGCTAAAGAGATAATTTTACGACCCTTCTAGGCCTTAAAGTTGCAATCACTTTAGTTTCCAAAAGGGCCGTAAAATTATATTATTATTATTATTAATTACTTGAAAAAGTCGTTAATGTCTAAAGCGTATTATAGGATCGAGGACTATTTAATAGACAAACATGCTTGGCCTAAACCCGAAACTTAATCAATAATATATTTTTTATTTGTTTTTTTTCAAATTCAAAATCTTTATCTTGTCTGGGGGACACCGTTGATGTAGGAAAACATATCAATCTTATGTGGTCATCTTGCACCGTCTTATATACACATACGTAGGAGTTCTTTTTTTCCTTTTCTCTCTTTCTATCTTAAGATTTTGGTGTGTTTTCCTGCGGAAACTACGCAGGATATTTGAAATATTTTTTTAATTTGCTATTTATAGATTTATATAATGCTAGACTAAGTAGTACCATTGTAATATTAAATATATTTAAAAAAATTACTGACTGCTGAGTTTCTTGCGGCGCTTCTTCTCAGCAGTGGTCTCCTCTTGTGAAGCGCTGGTAGATTCTTGACGTGTAAAAGTGCCCGTGCGGCCTACTTACTGAATAAATGTCTTTATCTTTATCTTTTATCTCTTTAGCCACTATTGGTGATACACTACTCTATTATACTAGTCATTTGGAATTAAAAGTTCCGAATAAGGGTATGTTGCCACTTATATATAAAAGTGGCTTATAAGTTACTTTAAGGCCTTATATATCACTATTGCTTCTTATTCAGTGACAATTACAACCTGCATGCAACTTTAAGTAGCAAAATCGACTTTACCCAACTATAAGTAATAAAGTAGAAACAAAAAACGTTCCTAAGCAACTATAAGTGACAGGATGAACTCGTATACAAGTTTGAGTTGTGTTTAAAGCTATAAGTGTAGTCAAACACTGTTAAACCACTCATTTAGAACATAAAGCTATAAGATAAGCTGCAAAATTCACTAATGTGCTGCTTGGGATTATATTAAAGTGCTTTAAAAAAATTCGTTAACAATAATAGGGCTCACTGATATTATATGTAGGGACTTGTAAAAAATTGTTTCACGCGCCAAAATATTTTCTTGCTATTATTTAATTCACATTTTTGCTTCGAAAAATTCCGTACTTCCTGAAGGAAATATAATAAATCAGTTTTCTCTTGACCAAGGTGACATTTGAGCTTATAACGACCGAACTAAAAATAAGCAAATACCTAAAGATTTATTTATTTTATCTACAAACATAACTTACCTACTTCGTTTGGAAAATTAGTATTAAGAAGATCTTACAAATGTTGTTTAATAATTGTAGGTATTTAATGATGCGTAAATATAACTTAATGTGAAAAAAACGTAGTTTCAGCATTGTTTGTGTGCTTTTAAAAATACAAACTTTCGTTTGTAAAGTCTAAAGTTAAATTTGAGCAGAACTGAAAGTTAAACGATAAAAGGGAAACTTTGCCGACTAAAAAGTTTAGCGCAGGTAGACATACATACATGGATTAGACAGGTGGTTTTAAAGGTGTGTAATCGGACTTCAGGATTTTGCAGTAGACTAGTTTATTAGCAGGTTTCGCCTCGCCTTCCTAAACCTGTTTTACCCGTGACTGCGTCCGCGTTGAAATGAAATGTTGAACTGACAATTGTATTCATCATTCATTCCTATAAAACTACTATACAATAAAATACTGATAGGTACTAATAACTAGTACCTATACACATACACATATACATACTATAGAATTTAAGGTACTAACTAAGCCACCAAATGTTTTCAGATACAGCAGTTTAGGCGTGAAGTGGTAAACAGACATATCACACAGGCAGAGGTTTATAGTATTAAAAGACTTCAGAAGTAGGACTATCAAAGCAATAACAATATCATGAGATGTTTTCTGTTCGGTCAAGCGAAAAAAATGGGAATGGGAGTACAAATTTATTTTGTCAAAATATGTAGAAATCCCGTAAAGAAAAGATTTTATATACCAAATATCGAATCGCTTCGCATGCGTTTGCCAATGTTAATACTGTATTTTTTAACGCTTTTTATACTCAACGGTTAACCAACAAGTTCTATATTTCGTAAGACCAATTTGTGCGGTGTCAAAAAAATGCAGTAAATCGCTCTTCATGGTTGTCGAGGGGTTTTAACATTTCAGGAGCGAATCGGCGTTTACATTTTTTGGATACTCGTTAAGGCTTGAATATTTTTAACCAACTGCCCTATTTTCTAGTGTATGTATGTATCCATTTTTCATACACGCCACGGATTTTAAAGTGCCGGGTTTCATTGGATTTGTATTCACCCATGAATATAGTATATTAGATAGGTCTTGATGCTGTAGGGGTAGCCGTTCCTAAACCAGCTATTTGTTAAACTTGTTTGCTCTTTTACGTATCAACCTAATCTGGGGAAGCAAAGAAACTACCGTACTTATTAAGTTAGCTCTAAAAACGATTGCCTACGAAACATGGAGCTTGAATATCGACTTCATTGAGTCCTTAGTAAAAAGAATTCACAAGCAACAAAAAACCTCTCCATAACCTCTCCATATATGAAACAACTGTATCCGAATGTTACGAATAAGTATGCATATAGGTACAAATGCGAATCATTATAAATGACTTACATTAAATCCACAACGAAGCGAGCGGGAAGATGTTATTGAGATTTATTTTATTACGCGTTTACCATCTATTTTACGCAAATAAGTACCGCCACGACACAGTTACAGTACGTGGTCGTTATTGGAGAACTCTTTGGTCACATCGGATATCCGTTTTATATGCGCCGTACTGGTTGATTATTGACAAGCGAGTTCTCAAGAGTCGATAATAAATCGCATGCAAAGAAATGCAGCAGAAATGCCGCTTTAAAACTACTTTAAGGTTTCACTTGCGGGAGGACCTTGTGCAGGGTCCGTCCGGGTAGGTACCACCATCTTGTCCATTAACCTACCGCCAAGCAGCAGTGTTTGCATTGTTGTGTTCCAGTTTGGGAATAAGACAGCCGGTGAAATGACTAGCATAGAGGCATTCCATCTTAGTCCTCACGGTTGGCAGTGCATTTGCAGTCTTGTGAATGCGAATGACTATGGGTCACAGTTTCCACTTACCATCAGGTGGCTTGTGTGCTCGTTTGCCTTCCAAAGCAATAAAAAAAAAAGTTCGTTTTCGAATAAAAAAATTAAGTGTTTGATTGTCAAAAATTTGCCCGCAAAATGAGATTTAGCAACTTTAATGGTTAGATTTATTTAAAATACAATTAAATATCTAATACTTATTATATAATATAAATTACGTTTTCCTAGTTCCGGCTCGGTTCCCGTGATCACATGAGGGCGAATCATCGCGGTGGCTGGCCACAATTACCCCACACAATCCCGAAGACCGGCAAATCGGTAAGTGGGTTTGCTTCAGCGACGACCCTAATTGACGCGTCTACGACAATTTTAGATTTACTGCTCGGATCGTGTAGTAGATTAGGGTTGGCATCGTTTTCAGCGGATATGATTCCAGCTATGTATTTTTGGACTGAGCGTCGTCAATTGTAATAAGCAAAATAGAATGATTACTTATAAAACTATTCTCTGTTGGGACAAAAACGTCAGACAAAGGTAATACTTGGGTAAAATTTTGAAACACGTCCTAATCTTTTCTTCCCCATTTAATTTTCCCGTTTAGTTGTTAGTGTTACTAATTATTTTTATTTAGTTTTATTAAAGTTAAATATAATGTTCCAAACGTATAACGACACCGACTTTGCGTAATCATATTCATAATCATTTATTTGCAAAAATATGATAAAACAAAAAGGTGTTACCGTTTATGGAAGTTTTACTTGTTTAACCTTAAATATAGGCAAATATAGAAACCAATAAATAACTATAAGTATGTTTAAGATACGCTTATTCTACAGGAAATGTAATATGAATAGGAGTACCTAAATACTCCCAAAGTGAGACAAAGAAAAGAAGGTAAATGAAAGAAAACAATTTTACTGCTCATATTGCTTATACAAGTTCCGGGGGATTACGGGTATGGGTTCATTTGATAAAATAAGAGTGATTACTTATACTTTTATTGAATTGGATAAATAACTTCATACTACGATCTAATTACACACTTCAAAGACTAAAACTAAATCAGCTCAACGTAAATTGTGAATAAGCTATTGTATTCAAAACGAACACGATATTTATTGCCTGTAGATTTCGAATTCAAAACAATAAAATGCCTGTAACCGTCGTACGTCGTGTTTAAAGTCTTATGGCAACTACGGCGTCAATCTCCCTGTATACGTAGCACCATAGCGCGGAGCGTCGGTCGTAGCAGTCGTAGCAGTCGTAGGCTGTTGGCGTGGCGCACGGACGGCACCAGTGCTACGCGCCGGCCCCGCGACGCGCACGGACCGTTAACCGTGTTTTACGAACGTGATAAACATTTTTACTACTAAAATCGACTCAGTAAAAATCTATACGGATTATGAACAACATTTTCGTGCTGCTCAATTATTTAACGGCCGTATATCTGTATCAACGACGCTATGAATTCCTTACTATATGAATAAGTTATTTTAGTATTAAGTGAATAGTGCCAAATTAATAAAATGAGTTACGCGTGTGAAGTGTCTGGTTTAGTTATGCCAAAAGTTTTAAGACGGTTATTTTGGGTGGCGATTGCATTTTTTATCAAAGGTAAGTTTACTATGACGGGAACTTAATTGTTTTAGACGTTTAAAAAAAGGTACTATTTTCAGAATAGACTCGGAAAAAGAATTATTTTATGGGCCATTAATTAACGTCATTTTGAGTTTTTTATCCGTAATACACTGGGAAACATCTTAGCCTACTTGTGCAAAATGTGGTTACAGAATTATCAAGAAGTTTAAAGACTTGTTGGTAATTCTTTAGCTCGGTCTACCCCACTCTGGGAATGAAGGCGTGAGTATATGTATGTATGTATGTATCCGTAACAATTAAAAATAACCACTATTATCTTTCTTTACCTAAGAGTGATGTATTATTAAGTAAACGAAATTGGCAGCAGCAAAAAATGACGACGCTTCATGATATCCGAAAATCTTGTCCACTTAGTAGTACTTAATAATTTTGTTGCGCAAGTATACTAAGAAAAATATGAATAGTTTACATTTAAGTATAAACATTTTGAGATCTTAAAATAGGCCTCATGTCCTCGAAAATTTTCTCTAAGGGGAGAAAAGTCTTCTCGCAAGCAATAAATCATTAAATTAGTTTCATCTCAATGTACGATTAGGTATATATATATGAAGCATTTTGTTGATACATTATTCTTTAAATGTTGATATTATATTCTCAGGATTATTTAAAAAAATATCCACTTCTGTTACGTACCTAATATATCACTAAACATTGACCCAAAAATGCTTAGTGGTTTTGTATTTTTGGGAATAAAGAGTTCAACCAATTCAAATTCCATATTCAAAATTTTTATTCTGTAAATTTTCCACATGAGGGCTCTTTTACACGTCGATAATATGGAGTGAATCTACTAGCGCTTCGGACAAGACCATCAATGCGAAGAAGCGGCGCAAGACACTCGAGTAGAAGACTTTCGATCATGAAATGCAATAATACTTACAAGTATACGTAGGTAAGGTAATAAAGTAATAATGAATAAAATCATTAAAAATGTAAGGTGAGTAACATTAAATTAAAATTATTGACTATGTCAGGAACGATAATTAAAATAACCAACTGAAAAACGGATCCTTGCAAGCGTGAACAGACCGCACGTGCTATGACGCGTCTTTCGCCGCCGTAAACCTTTGAATTAGTATGACATTATGCTCATGCTTGCGGACAAAATATTGCAATAAAAAAGTAGCCGTCCAGCCAGGAACGTTACAATGTATTGTCATTTCTAGTATCTTGTGCACAGAAGAACCAATAAAAATGACAAGAAACAAAAACATTAGGTAAACTTATATTTAACATGTCTACATTTTGGGTTGAAGGCATTTTGGAATAAGCGCTGCTCAGTGCTCTGCTATTATTTGATGATTTCAGTAATAATTGCGCACAAGAATCAAAAGGTGAGTCAATCTTACGAATGTACAATTGACAGTGGATGTGTGAGAAACGTAAGGTAGCTCCAAGCCACTCTAAGTTTCCGTAACAAAAAACATTTTTGAGGGAAGTTTTTGTTGTTGACTGTACTTTTTTTGCAAAATCTTTATTTTAAGACCGAACTGTTGAGTCCTAACTGACCGAACCGAACTGTTGGTTCTACGTTAAGTATAACGGAGATCCTGTCGCCACCTTCCGACTTTATCATCAGATCTCCTCTTAGATATCATTGCATTGTCATCTGGTTTATATATATGGTTCAGCCCATTCCGTTGATGAGAAGTGGGTCAAATTTAATTTGCTAGTTTTGACCCGTACATACATACATACATACACATATGTATACATATATTGCAAATTAAATAAAAGGTTGTAAAAACATTAACGTGATACAGTCAGATCAATTGCTACACGTACGCATGCACACGCACGCACGTACACACACACACATACACACGCACGCACACACACACACACATTTAGGTTCATGAACAGCCCATCACTGGTACAATACAAACATTCGACAACAGGCGTGTAAAACGAAAGTTTGATTTTAAGACGTCTTAGGATATATACATTTGACAGGAAGAATAAGGATCGTAAAAACAATCAAAAACAACTCGTATTGCAATTACTTTACAGTATGTATATGTATGTATGTAAACTCTTTATTGCACAAAAATATAAATATTAAAGTAATGTACAAAGGCGAACTTATCCCTAAATGGGATCTCTTCCAGCTAACCCTGAAGTTAATGAGTAAGGACAATGCATAGGGTTGGACACATACAAGTTTGCACAAAAAATATCAAAAACAGATGATAATACTAATAATTAAAAGAAAAAAAAAAAAAAACTAAACGAATAAACGACTCAGGTACTCAAGGTAGGTAAGAAACATAAACTTAGGTACCCACATATAAAATACACATATAATATAATATATATATAATATATATATATATGAATATATATAACTATAATCATTATAGGAACTCGGCTTCACGACTCATTCAGCCACAACGTTTTTAAATTTCGCTTTTGAGCGACTACAGTAGGTGATTGTCACTACCCTTGTAACTTTGAATACTCTGGTAACAATTAACGGCCTAGAAAATAACACTAACAATTTAAGTATTTATTTGTAATTAGCGAAAAGATCAAGGCAACAAGATATATGAGCTTAGTAATAAAAAAAAGTAGTACCTAGTAAAAAGTTTGAGATGCGTTTTTTAAGCCGGTTTAATAACTAGTATTCAAAGTTACCCGGTGTGTCTGTACTAGCACTACTGACCAAAACTAGGTAAATAATAATAATAATAGTACCTAACAATAAATAGCAGCCGGTGGCACCCGTAGGTTACGTTTTTTATAATGTTATTTTTTTTGTATTAGTAATCTTATTTAACTTTTGTTTTTGAATACTTATTATAAAAAACCTAATTTACAGAAAATTAGGTAAATATCTGAATAATAATAGTAATAGTTAATAATAATAATAATTACTAGAACCGCAGGGCAGCTAGTGGCGAGCTGTTGGTGAGTGGCGACACCACGGACCTGAATGCTCCCGAGGGTAGGTCCTGTTCCTCACCTCACGCTTGCCTTCACCGGCCGGCTGGAGTGAATAATGACGAAGAGCAGACCCTCACCTCTGGTTTGCCTTTATTGGCCGGTCAGAGTGGAGTCGCAAGAGCTATATGCTCGTAGGGTGGATGTGTTGCATAAGTGGTGAGTGGGCACCTTATGGTCGTTTAAAGTCCAGAATCACCTCTCCACCCTTAGCCCCTCTGGAACTGTTACCTCCCTGCTGCTATATATATGCGGCTATTTCGGGAGGCCCATTCCATTGAATTGGCGAGTCACCGCCTGCCATTTCAACCAAAGCAATTAGCATTGGCCAGGCAGGCGCCGTAATTTCATCAAAAGCCTAGTTCACCAATCCATATCTGTTCATTCATAGAGCCTATTTTAATACTTCCATCCTTCTTAAATAGTCCTACACTAACCGTTGGTTGTCCGTGGGAGCATACTTCTATAGTTTGAACTCAGGGACAATCGCCGGTTGCTGTCCCATCACTTTACTAAATTAAACTTGTCTAAAGAGCCTCTGCATGTTGGCTTCGGCTCCATGTACGCCATCCAAAGGTCCGGGACTCCCAATAAAGTCCCGTGATTGGTAAAGACATACAAATAATAATAATAGTACTAGGTAATGGGTAATAGTAATAATAATAATAGGTAAGATGTATAGATAAACAATTACTAACATTAGATTCAGAATTTTGTTAATCGAGGAGACTCATTTTCATTTTATAACATACATACATTCCTTCACGCCTGTAATACCAGAGTGGAGTAGGCAGAACTACAGAATTATCTTATCTCACAGATGCGCCCTTTTCGGATACTATTCGACCCCTTTAGGATCTTTTGTCCAAATACCCTCTTACACACTCAGCCGTTGGAATATGCAGGTTTTCTGACGATGTTTTTCTTTCACCGTAAGGGTATCGGATATTGTACTTATGTTAGAAAAACTCATTGATACCAATTAAGTACATAGTGACCGTGGGGGTTGGATCTCAGAACCTTATGATGAAAGAGTCGAAGCTCTGAGCCCCAAGGCCACCGACGCGCGACGCTCCGAGCTCTATTATCTACAACTCTAGACACTCTAGAAACTTGATGATAATGTTGTAACCACATTGTGCCTTTTTGCACAATTAGGCTAAGATGTTTACTATCGTATTAGTGACACGTTGCAAGCCCATCACCTAACAGCCTTTACGCGTCTTTGTTACACGTATGTATATAGCACAACATGTACAATTTTGTTTAATAACAGCTACCCCGCGAGAAGGATTACGTTACATTAGAGCCGCGAAGGGTATCATCACGAACCACAACGCGACATGAAAAGATGCCTTTCCTGGCTTCATCAATTTTTTCCCAAAATTAATGTTCCTATGAGTAATAAGAATTAAATTGGCTGGTTAACCCAGTCAGGCGGTTTCTAATATTTAATTTTCTTTTTTCTAATTTTCTATTAATTTTCTTTTGTCAACGTTTTTCTTTTTCATTTTTACAATATGGCGTCTGGTGGCTGCCAGGTTGAATTTTGATTACTGTTATATTTTTAGTGACACTCGCAAGATTAAGAGAAATCGATTGACATAATAATCATCAAAATCGGTCTACGCGTTTAGTTTCTAGAGCGCGACAAAGGAACCAACATACATTATATAGGCTGATAAATAAACACAATACCCTCTTCCTTCAGTCGGGTGAAAACTCTTCCTTAACTGACTGACTGACTGACTGACTTCCAGATAACTCACAGCCTAAACGTACCTACATGAAATTTGGAAGACATATTCCTTGACTATTGTAGGGTAGCATTGTACCTAAAAGTTCCTTCTCAAATTGTGAAAGTTTCTTCGCGAAATTCTCGGAAATTTCTAAGAATATTCTGAAATTTTGTATGGAGAGAAAACATTCTCAGTGCTCTCGAATGTTTTCTATGATATTCTCAGTAATCTCTTGAGAAGATTTCTTAACTTCTGAGAATGTTATGCAACTTGTAAATTGCTACGGGAAGGAATAGCGTGAGTAGCTGGCGGGAAACTAATTCATCGTGTAGGTACACGAGTCACGGGCGTCCTCCACTACAAACATACTACAAAGTAATTGAAAACGTTTTTTTAAATGAACCCTTTGCTGCAGACAACTTCCTTATGCAGCACGGATGAGCCATCTCTGTGGAAATAATGTCACCCTTTCAGAGAAACGCCGGTGTTTAATGGTATCAATTTACGTACGCCTTGTAGCCTGTAAGAATGCCGGAGGCTGAACCGGGGCTCTATTTTAGTGAGTAAAATTGCTTTTGACATGTTTTTAATTTGGCTGCCGTAAGGTTGCAAGAAAATAAAATCAGGGTCTCTATTCATACATACATACATAAACACACGCCTTCATTCCCAGAGTGGGGTAGGCAGAGCTAAAGAATTACCAACAAGTCTTAAAACTTCTTGATAATTATGTAACCACATTTTGCACAAGTAGGCTAAGATGTTTACCAGTGTATTAGTGACAGGTGGCAAGCCCATCGCCTAACAGTACTACGACTCTATTCAACACTGAAAAAACCATACCATTTTTGATCAGATATTGTATTGTCAATGTTTTGATAGCTTTACTTAAATGACAGTAATGGAGGCCGATTTAAAAACAATACCATAACTGCCGGCTTATTGCCTAACGCACTCGGGTAAGGACCAAAAAGTTGGACCATAGATAAGCGCAGTTAACCATACAAACAACGAAGTCAAAAAAAGTTCCGTTGTGCGACGAAAATTATCCCTACAATTGTATAAGTAGCTAACTTTCGTGTCACAACGAAAAGTTTCATAGAAAATATAATTGAGTGAGTTAGCGTGGCCAACTTTTTGGTCCTTACCCACTCGCAATCGCAATCTTTTTCATTTTGACAGTCCGATGGCGAGCCTGCTTTCAAAATGAAAACAATTGTTCCACGTTGAAGTCGATTGCAATTGCGAGTGAGTTAGGCAAAAGGTCAACAGGTCAAATATGATTTGGATTTTACCGCCTAGAATAGACCCCTGCTTCTACCCACTCTCTTTCCAGCTGCCATATTTTATAAATGCTAAAAAATATGTATTTCTGTCGTGACATTTAACTGTGATTGGACTTTTACCTAAGATTTTTAATACTGCAGGGAAATAATTAGAATAAAGCCCACCTGGGGAGGTACAGTCAACAGCATAAATAAGTGATCATTTCTGTACCTTGTCGCTTTCAATCGTTTCACAATTTTGTATGACATTCCAAACACAACGTTAAAGTGACAAGGTACATAAATGATCACTTATTTATGCTGTTGACTGTACTAGCATGCTGAGGTATAGAGAGTGAAGGCGTGTCTTTTTACTATTCTTGTGCGAAAGGGTCGTAAGCCACACTATAAAAGCGAATAAGCCACAAATTTCGTAGCACTTCATAGAATATTCTTGGTCTCGGTACGTGTTCGACATGATAATATATTGGTATATATTGGTACCATATTATTTATACTGGCCAAGGAGGAGATTTTCGGTCCAAATCAGGGGCTGCTATAGTAGTTATCTTTTGATTTAATAAAATGCCCGTTTGAAGTAAAATATAGTATATATTTATTTTATAGTCATATTAAAATGACAATTATTGAGGCTAATAACTATATTTCTTAGTGCTAACATACTTGTTATACATACAAGTTGGTAACTTGCTAAACAATTGGTCAACGAAACGGGTGAACAAAGAGCTATTCACCAAAGAAATGCAGCTAAAAAGGACTCGGTCACAAGGGCTTGGTAATACACACACACACACAAACTCACGCCTTCATTCCCAGAGTGGGGTAGGCAGAGCTAAATAATTACCAACAAGTCTTAAAACAATATAATAATTGGTAATATTAACCTATTAATAAAGTTATTGATCACACTTTACATATACTAGATTATCATTGTTGCCTCTAATAATCTTTGGTTAAGGTGGAAGCTCGGGTTAAATTAGAGAAGCCGTTTCAAAATTGAAACATTACTTCGATTATTGGAAAGGAATTTGATACTCCGCAACTTCACTTTAATCTACATAAAATTGTAGACGCGTATTGAAAGCCTGAATAGCAAGTAATTTTGGAGCTATTTTAAGGAGGAAAGTGCTCCGCGAGGCAAGTATCGATATGTTGTTACATCCGGCTGCCTTAACATCATATAGAATTGAAAAAGAATAATACATTTCGTAATAAGTTTTTAAACGAAATACCAAGCTGATAAAATAATAATTATAATATAACAGTACAACAGGGCCGAGATTCTACGCGGTAAAAACTATATATATCGTTTTGGACCTGTTGTCAAAGTTTGCATAGCTCTTATTTACTTGTCTATAATGGCGGCCTAGAACAGAGGTGAGGTACAACCATATTGCCTTTGATGTGCAATGGTATGGTTTTTAAGTTGGCTACCATTACTGCCAAGTAAATCAAAGTTATCAAAACCTGGACTATTTGATAACATTGATAACACATCAAAAGTAATGAGATTTTACCTAGATAAATAGAGGTCTTGCGTATTCCACTTTATCTTAAACCAAATAATACCTAGTATTTTTTTTAGATTAAATTAACCGATATTGTGGAAAGTAGAGGTCCTAAAAAGCAGATGGATAAGAAACATGTTGATGTCTTGATTTGACCTTAATTAAGAAGTTAATATAACTTTTAATTTGATAAAAATCCCTAACTTAACGGCGACCCTTACTTTCGGAGGTGATATCTCTTAATCGGCCTCTTTAGTAGCTTCTTAGCTAGGTTTCATGAAAATCGGTCCATCCCGATTAAATAACTTGAATAACTCAAAACCGACTGACTGGTTGGGAGCTACGGTGCCACACAGACACACAGATGGACAGCTTGGATACACAAATACACATGTTAAACTTATCCCTTCTTTTGGCGTTAGGTTAATCAATGTTTTTTTTTGGGAGATTACTCCTTTTAATTGACGAGGTGGTTTCAGAGCATTCTCAAAGTAGCACTTAGGCCATAGGAACAAAGATCAAAATAATAATCATGACGTCTGCGATACGTATACCACGTCAGTTACGTCCGGTTCCTATATTCAATCCGCGGACAGATAGGCTTACTTCGGATTAAAATTTGACACATTTTGTTTTTTTTTTTTTTTTTTTTATATCATAGAGAAGACAAACGAGCACACAGGCCACCTGATGGTAAGTGGAAACTGTGACCCATAGACATTCGCATTCACAAGACTGCAATGCAATCCTAAGACTGCAAATGCGTTGCCAACCCTGAGGACTAAGATGGAATGCCTCTATGCTAGTCATTTCACCGGCTGTCTTATCCCCAAACCGGAACACAACAATGCGAACACTGCTGTTTGATGGGCAAATGTCAAATTTCAACCCGAGGTAAGCCTTATCTATCCTCGGATTGAATATAGGAACCCGACATTAAAGGTTAAGGTTTTTGATAATAACTAATCCGTTACATATTATATGTACGAATATGTTATCTTGCAAACAGAATCTTCTTTACAAAGTTTAAAACAAAATCGCTTTCCGCGTCTGTCCTTCGTTCTGTCTGATTATATATCCGATAACTGCTCTTAAACCACGCAACGGGTTTTAACGCGGATTTCACCAACAGTTACATAATTTTTCATTTAAGATTTACTTATAGTAATGTGTAATATATTTTGGCTTATGTACGGGCGTTACGTTACAGAAACATCACATAAACTTCACATAAACCTAATTTAAGCGAGACCGGGTCGCTAGTATTGCATAAACCTTATGTTTTCGTACGTGTGCGTAACCTTATATGCAAATGAAACACATTTGTTTTTTTTTTGGTTCACTGTTTCCTTATAAAAATAACGGAATCCACCGAATTTCATTTCATCGAAAACTAATTTCTGATGAAACCTTATAGTTTCAGGTTACCTTAAGCATTCGTTACGTAGGTTAGGTTAGGTTAGACTTGTGACCACGATAAAAATAAAGCTCCTGCATCTGCCTGCGCTGCCTGTCGACGGAATGAAAATTCGGCGAAGTGAATCGAGCTATGAAATGAGTTTCGATATTTTAAGGGTAAACCAAAAATAACCTATTACTGTTAATACTGCATTAGATCCTTGGAGTCATTTATTGGTAATAGGGGTTCATCGGAAGTTTGATCACGACTCCCTTAAACAGGATTAAGAACAAACAGGAAAGGAGATGCGTTAATTTCTTTAGTACCTAAAGCTTTCGAAGAACAAAGGAATACTTCCTTGATTGGGCCCGAATTTGATGAAATATAAGAAAAAAGGGAGAATGTTTTATTGGTATCAAAGTTTTTTTTTTCGCTTATTCATACAGATTTTAATATTTAGCACAAGTACACGGATTAATTTGGTTTCCCTAAAGAATGTGTACGAATTTTCTTCCTGCTAATGTAAACAATTTAATTCTGTGCTTAGACAAATTTCAAGCCTAGCACTTATTTTTTAGTATTTATTTAAAAGATGAAAGAAAATGAATTAACAAAAATATATTCTGAACATGATACTTAAGAATAGTCTACTACTTGAAAAAAACTGCCGAAAACTATCCTTATAAAAAAACCGCATCCGAATCGGTCCATCCGTGAGATACGGTGCCACAGACAGACACACATACACACAAACTTACACATCATGCTTATAACACCCCTCTTTTTTGCGTCGGGGGTTAAAAATGAAAATGATTGAAATGTTCATTACATAGGTACTACGTAAATCAAAAGGACCAACCTACCTATACAATTCCACTACCAACATTGATACGCTTAAAGCCGCTACAAAAACAGGAAAGCTAAACGTAATTAAGGATGGGTAAACATGCTTGTTATTAAGTATGGAAAAACGATTTCACAATAATACACAAATAATATTAAGTAAGTTTATACGTTGATAAACGTTAACTAGTATTTTCATCTAATGGTAAAGATAATTAAATGTGAAAATGATTAAAATCTGCTTTGACGATCCCTGGCTCTTAAAATGTACTCTGGACGTAGAATAAAGCCAGGCAAACGCCGGTTGTAAATTAATTATGCACAGATTTAATAAATACCTCGCTCTGTCGCTTGTCCTCAGAAGAAGTTTTCTCGGACCCGAGGGGCTATTGCCTAATGCACTCGCGATCGCAATCGTTTTCATTTCGAAAATCGAAGCCTTGTCTGCATACAAAATGAAAACAATTGTTCCACTTTGAAGATTGCGATTGCTTGCGTCAGACAATAGGCCAGCAGGTCATAGCTTTTCCTTACCTCACAGGTGTTTGTAGCAAGCTTTAAATAAAAGTAATTTTGAATAATATTCAATCATCATATTAGATGAGCTTAACGGGTTTCGCTATGTAATTCGGTTAAATGAAGATTTCGTAAAGGGAAAAATAGTAGAGTCTGAAAATACCAATTCATGCCAAAGTACCTAAATATTTAAAAACGAACCCAATACCTTTGACCTTTAGAGCGGTTCGGCTAAAACAATATAATAGAAATAGGCGAGTAAACGAACAGTTTTAAGGGTTCGTATAAAATACTGAATTGCGGAACCCTTTATGATTTGCTGTCCGTCGGTCCGTAAGTCCGTCAGTCCGTCCGACCGTCTGTCTGTCAGGACGCAAATTTCTGAAGATTTCGGGCTGACATTTGGAATAGGTATAGTGTATTGCATGGTCCGCCCAAGGCTTCATCATTAAGAAAGGGAATCATAAAAAAAAGCACCATATAAAATTAAGTCAATGAAAAACAAAAACAAATGCTTTAACTTATCAGGTTATCATGGTACCCTTTATTTTAATTAATTAACCTTGCAACCTGTCACTAATAATAACTACTTACGCTGGTAAACATCTTAGTCAAATTGTGCAAAATGTGTTTATAGAATTATCAACAAGTTTTTAGAGTTGTAGGTGATTCTGTAGCTCTGCCTAGCCCACTCTGGGATTACAGGAGTGAAAACGTATGTGACTTTTTAGATATATGGTAAAGAAAGTAAAACGTAAATTAAAGCGCCTTTTATTTGAGATACTCGTACTAATAAACAAGCACACGAAGCGTAGCTGCCTACAATCTTAATTTGAGATGACATCCTTTGGATACGGAATGTTGCTCTAAAGAAGCGTCCTCACTGAGAGCATTCGCGTGAATATTCGAGCGGTGTGGAGAGTGAGCCGAGCGTTCAAAGCTTACACACCACTCGATGTTCGCGGCGAATGCTCATTATCATTACACACAACGCTCTCAGTCAGGACGCTCCTTTACAGTAATGTTTTTTCAAGAAAAAGTTAAATGTTGTCGCAAGGCAAACTATGCTTTGCTAAAATTGGTTAAATAGTCTATCAACAAAGTAGAAAAAAAGTACAGGGGTCGTAGGGTTGAAGCAAACGCTACTAAAGTTTTTCTATCACTAAAATCTATGGGATGACAGTGGTGACAACGGTTTTGACGCTTTGTGCCAGAATCGAAAAACGCCAGATTCGCGGAACGCCAGATTCGCAGAACGCCAGATTCGCATAATGCCAGATTCTCAGATTCGCAGAATGCCAGATTCGCATAGTACCAGATTCGTAGAACGCCAGATTCGCAGAATGCCAGATTCGCAGATTGCCAGATTCGCACAGTGCCAGATTTATTTTTCACATAATAGTAATAGAGGGAGTAAGATTAATTAGAGTTCCATACCTCAAAAGGTACAAAACCGTTATCGGATCATTTTGCCATATCAGTTGACGATCACTTTACCGGCGTTAGGGCGGGAATGATCCATATAAATCTAATGATCATGTCAGTTGCCAGACAAAGTCACGGGGCCATTTATAACGAGCAACATTACTGCCTATTATTTTATCAGGAACAAGTCGTTTTAGAGCGTTGAATCATTTAATTATTGAGAAAAAGTATATTTTATTACTACTGTACCTGTACCAATGATTGGTTAAGAGCTGGCAATGGAAACTGATTATTTCACTCTTACGCCGGGCTGGCTTTACACGTTAATCTTACTCTCTCTATTACTATTATGTGAAAAATAAATCTGGCACTGTGTGAATCTGGCAATCTGTGAATCTGGCATTCTGCATATCTGGCGTTCTGCGAATCTGGTACTATGCGAATCTGGTATTATGCGAATCTGGCATTATGCGAATCTGAAATCTGGCATCGTGCGAATCTGGCATTCTGCGAATCTGGTATACTGCGAATCTGAAAATCTGGCATTATGCGAATCTGGCGTTCTGCGAATCTGGCGTTCCGCGAATCTGGCGTTTTTCGATTCTGGCACAAAGCGTCAAAACCGTGATAACGTGGTTTATGGTAACGGACGAGAATGTCATCCCGTTTGAGTGACAGAAAAGAAAAACATTAGTTGTGTTTGCATCTTGGCTAGGGCCTCCTAGGTGCCTCTTGACACAAAAGCGCCGTAGTCAGGTGTGGTGTCTTCGCAGCTCGCAGAAATCGACACTAAGTAGCTGCTGGATTTTATAAAACATAGGCACAAAACCCTCGTCGCTTGAGGCTGACTCACACTTAACCTGTTCTTATAATGAATAGTGTATCCTGTTACTTAATCTAGGTATTACACGGGTTAAATTTATTACTTATCCTCCTATTAAATCTTTACAAGTTTTCGATCAAAGGAATTTTATTTTAAATCATGCTTCAGCCGTATTTTTGCCTATAATAAAATTAATTGAAACTGACCCTGGCCTGACAGAACATTAATCAAAGTAAGAAAACATTTAAAAGTTAGCGGCTGTTTCGGTATGGTTTATGGCCGGCTGAATGGGAAGTTGGTCTGAGATCCGGCCAAACTTAGCCGTAGCCCGGTAACCGACGGGTCAAGATTTTGTCGGTCCTAGCACTCCAGTACCTGAACAATAAATACGACTTTTTGTTTACGTAACTCACCTATTCATAGTTTGTTAGTTTAATGGTCATGTTTTGCATGCTGTCACAAAAGGATAAATATGTCGGATTACGTTTTAAATTTAAGACCATTTGTACCATGTTTATTGCAAATAAAGAATCAAATTCTGAATCTGAATGATATATTCATTTTTATATACAATGTCCTACTTGATTATTAGTAGATTTTACTTTTGTTAAGTCTCCAATTTGCTTAAGCCTCCAAATTGGTCGATGATTTTGTATTTTACGAGCCACTTAACCTCCTGTTTATTACTTTGTATGTATTTGCCCATCTGGTTTCTATATCTTAAAAGGAGGCCCAGCGTAGCAATGTACATAGAAGAAAAGAGGTAAAGGAATTTCATGTTGGGTTATGTAGGTATGCATAACATTCCCAGAAGTTTAGAAATCGTCTAAAAAAATACCGAGAACGCAATCTTGAAAATTCACTCTGAAAGCATAAAGATTTTCTTTCCATAAAAAAATAAGAATATTCTATCAATTTCTCATAAAAAACATTCACATTTTGGAAAGTTTCTTGTCGGTACCAAGCTAGCCCAACATAGATTTGTGTGTTGCTCTGATGACTGCAGTGTTTGCCACACGAATCAAAGCTGCTTATTTGCAGCGCACATATACGCATATCACCCTAAGCACTAATGAGTTGCCGTTTCTGTACTGCATTAAGCTTTGAGATAATAAACATATACTACATAATGTACTTTTTACGTCTGGCCAGTTCATTAACTCGTGCTAAAAACTTTCATCGTAAAACAGATTTTACTTATCAACAGCAAGCGGGAACGAATTCAACCACTACTTAATTTGTTGGTATATTTTTGTTTTATATGAGTTTAGCCATTTAATTACAGTAAAAAACTTTATAAGGTGAGCTAGTATGTAGTAATTTTGCTTTCTGTAATTATTCTAATTTTAAAATTAGTATAAATGGTCACAACAGTTACCCCTCAATCGAAATGGTACCTACCGACCTTACCAGTAATGGTACCCACTCGCCAATGTAAAGTAAAATTATATAGAACATTAAAGTCATCAAACCTTCACCGTGGCCCTTTGGAATAACGAATAAGTAATATACGAATATTTTCATCTTGAAGCAAAATTAAACGACATAAAACGGGTGTCCCTCGGAATCCTTAACAACGTTTGTCCTAACACATCGTTTATCCGAATTTTCATTTGCCCTAAACTGGTGTTAGATGAGTCAGGCAACTTTTTAAATTTTCCTATAATATTTGCGGTTCGGTTAGGTTAGGATTGTATTATAACAACGTTTAAAAGTTTTATAATTTAAGCGGAAATGACTGTAGGATAAACGAAAATTCGGACAAACGACGCATTAGGACAAATGATGATTAGAGATTCCATAGCGGAACCCATAAAACTTGTTAAAGCATAAGTACTTGATTTAAGAAAATAAACTTGCGTCGAATGCTATATTTTGGCTAAGCGACTTTAATCTGTTAAATCAAGGTCGGTCCGGCAATGCAAGAGGGAATTTCCGTAAACATTCTTGTGGCACCGACAATGAAGTACCAATTAAGCTTAATATCTGCGCTTGACATCTCAAGTGAAAATAAACAACACTGTTGAGTTTATAGCCGCAGTAATGCCACTATTGTACGAATAAACTCGATAAGCGCCCGTGTTTTTGAAATACAGTTTGAACAAAGATTTGTAGTTAAAATGGCCGTGTCGTTCCGCACACGATAAATCGCTTCACGTTCAAAACAAATAAAGTTGGTGAAATAGGTTTTGCAATTCATAAACATTGTTATTTTAAAAAATCCGGTGAAATGCGGATTGGACCCGCTTATCAAGGGTTCCGTCCGCCTACAGTATTATTAGGTATATTCCGATTTCGAAACGAATCAGAGCGAGCCCTACACACACTTGAGTATTTTTAGTATTTGCTGTTTTTATTCAGAATTCGTACTATATTCATTCCAAATTTGACGCTTGTGTGTTTAACCGCTTTTACAATCAAGTAAAATAAAAATACGTTAAATAAAAAGTTTATCACCCTCATCACTCCATTTATTATTTCACTTTTTGTTAGTAAATCCAAGGTAATAATAATAACACATCATGTTTTAAGCTAGGCCTCTTTAAAGCTAGGACGGACGGATGGACGAACAGCTTAGGTATATTAATAGGGACCCTAAAAAACATAACTATAACCATATGTGCTTGATCTACGTAACAGACGAGACGTCCTACGTTCATTATAACTATTATAATGTAAATACAGCGACTCTTATCACAAGATGGACTCAGTTCTATTTGAATATATTTAAACTAACATTATTTTACTAACTCTTCCATCTAACTCAGCTTAAACTCAGTAATATCATTTACAAGACGAAATAAAAGATATCACGGTGTCGGTAGCTGAATTATTCACACAAATTAATTGATTCATGAAATCTTCAATTACTTTGTGTAAGTTATCGACCACCGAGTTCTCTTTCACGGACCAATGGCTCTGTGATTACGTGTCAAAAAGTTGTCTGATGTCCCTTACAAGAATTCAAATTATCTTTGATTGAAAATTCAATTGAATCGATGATGTTTGAAATTTATAAACGGTCTTCACAGTCAGTTTCACTTTAAATGATAAAAGTACCTTCGTGATAGATTCTAGATGATGTTTATACAAAAACAACCTTGCAAGAACTCCGATATGCGAATATATTAATAGGGATGCAGGGTTCTGACGCCGTTACTACAAACACAAAAAAACTATGTAAAAAAACAAGTTTGAACGGATTTTACACTTGAAATTACTTGGTGTTATATGAGTTTTAGTAGGTAGAGTATAAACACTTCAGTTGCCTTATCTCAGAACCAGTCTACTTAGTCGTGATAGTTTTCCTTTAAAATTCGTTATACGTGCATTTATTTAAGATATTTTTCAGATTTATACACTACGCAACTGAAACAAAACTTCAATTCTCGAGTTCAAATATAAACATGTACGTAATAACACCGAATAGTGATAACAAAAAGAGTGGTGATAACGAAAAATAACATATATATCTTTAATATTTAGGTTACTACTTTGTCGGCGTAATTTAAATGTGTAACTATGTCAAATTTCAGATTTGTAGTACCAGTCTCTGAGTTAAACTGCTGACAGGCGGACGGGCGGATACGGAACCCTAAAAAATTATACGTGTTCTATATGCATCAATCAAATCCTATTTGTATAACGCGCTGACAATAAATTGGGTCATATCATATTGACCTGTTTTAATCTGTTAGATAACTCAGTTTAAAACCAGCGTTTGCGTACACAAGTATTAAATATACTTAAGTGACACTCAAAATAATTGTACACAAATTGTAATTAGGTAGGTGTGTTATCTTGTTTTTGCTTGCAGATGTAAATTATAACTGAAAAGCCAAGCGATTGCCAGTTGGCAGTGCAAAGGAAATAAATCAGTTTTTGTCGGTTTTTAATTGTTTTGGTGCAGTTTCTAATGTGCAGGCAAATGAAAATGAACAATAATTAATAACAAGTTATTTCACATATGAAAACACTATTTTGGTTTGGCGTCTTTTTATTATATTATAGAGTACGCCCGCGACTTCGTACGCGTAGAATTAGTATTCCCGCTACTCCCCCTATTTCTTCCCGTTGGGGGTCGATTTTCTAAAAATCCTTTCTTAGTGCACTCCTAGACTTCAAATGGAATCTACATGCCAAATTTTGGAATGTGCGTTGATAAAGTCAGTGAGTCAGGTTTGCCTTTTATATATATTATGTCCCGGCAAACGTTGTTTTGCCTTATAAATTAGAAATGAAAAATAGATAGTAGCCGCTTCTCAGATCTACTGAATATGCATATAAAATTTCATAAGAATCAGTCAAGCCATTTTGGAGGAGTACGGTAACTAACATTGTGACATGGAAATTTTATATATTATAGCTTTCACCTGCGACTCCGTTCGCGTAGAAATCGTTTATCGCTGCTCCCGCGGGAATTGTCCGATTTTCCGGGTTAAAAACTATCCTATGTCCTATTCCAGGACCTAACCAATATGTGTGCCAAGTTTCATCTCGATCTGTTAGGTGATTGAAGCGTGAAAGACGGACAACCATACACAATTTAACATTTATAGGGGCATCTGTTGTACCTGTGGACACTTTCCAATTTTTAGACTATTTCAAATATTTAAAAAAAAGCTGTCAATAATTTTGTATAACTATTTACTGTTTTAGTATCGTAATTAAACAGTCTTTCATAATCACCGCTTTGTTTTCAATTATCTACTAAAACTATAGAGATATAAGCATATTAAAAAAAATGCCCCTTTTGTCCATAGGTACAACTATAGTTTGTACCTATGGACGGCATACTATTCACTACGGCATACTGTACTATTCATATTTAGCTGTCCACAGGTTCAACATGTACCTTTAGACAGTCCACAGGTACAATAAAACACTTGTCCACAGGTACAAATTCGACACTTTACAGTTCAAACTAATGTCAGTCCGTTAAAAGTTGCCCGAGAGCAGCAATATCTACATAAAATAACCAACAAATCATGAAATCATTCATTAACTACGAAGAGACTCACAGCATTATGCTTAAAACTTTAGAAAACACACTCAAAATACGAATAAAAACTTACTTTTGACGACGAAAACTTTCCGTAGCCAAAAAAGACACTACTACTCTCAAATATGAAAATGACAGATAGTTAACATTGCCATACGAGAAAAATGCTATTCGGGTGTGTTCGAGATAACAGTCTAAGGTTTGTAGTTTTTTTTTACTGCTAGTGTCCTTAGGTACAATCGTCCATAGGTACAACAGTTGCCCCTAATATTATGAAACGTTTGTATTGTTAACATAGCGCCATCTATTGAATATTCACTCAATCCAGTCAACAGATATCGCCATCTGTTAGAATCCTTTGGAGCTAACAGATAATTATGACTGTCAAGTAATAGACAAATAATTCGCAATAAAATAATATTGCGACTATAAATTGAAATGTAAGCTATCCTATCTTTCAAGTTGGGTCGAATTGCACACGGTGTGCAAATCAAATTTAAAATCGGTTCAGTAGTTTAGGAGTTCATCGCGGACAAACAACGTGACACGTAATTTTTATATATACAGATAGTTTAGGAGTTCATCGCGGACAAACAACGTGACACGTAATTTTTATATATACAGATTAATTAGTTAATTATGAATTATGACTATCCTTTTAATATTTTTTTTGTATCAGCACCTGTAATGAAATGCAATAAAAAAAAAGCATGCCTTGCCTTAAGTAGGCCATGTGTTCAGTCGACTAAAAAGATAATATGAAAAAATATTTTGCACTTTAGTGTAGGTATACATTCTTAATCTTTGCCTTCAACTCTAAGTACTCACTTTGTGAAAAGTTCAATTTTTTTTAAATAAATGAACCAATTACAAGTTGCCAGGACCCTTATCTACATTAAATTACTGACATTGCACATTGCACACATTGCACAATGTATGTACAGAGTGAAACACGCGTAAGTGCGGGGTTCACCAATAATACACGTGGTACGGTCAATGTCAAATGTTTATATTTTATTGAAATAAGTTACAACATAATAATATCTTTGACGTCAACTTACTTCTAACGATAGTTTTATTAGTTTATGCTTAAACTTCTGTTTGATTGTTTGAAATCCGCACTAAGTACCTAAATCAGCTTCTGTTAGATAAAATATCAGGTAATATTTCTTTAAAGTTTCAAGTTTATCTAAATTTTCAAGGAGATGAATTCTAATTTTTCTCTATGAATTTTTTAGAATTGTCTACCTCAAAGATGGCCAAAACGATATTTTCATCTTTCAAAGTTTTGTCTCAACCCGATAAGCTGTAAGGAAATTAAAAGAAAATACGTTTATACTTCAGCGTATTTTGAATCGAACTTGCTTGCGTCTTTTACTGCCGCGTAGGAAGCAAACAAAACTAGAAACGATTCACTTTTGTATATTACCGTTTGAAGATACCTAAAGTGACAATATTCTTTGACATTGCTTACGTGCCCTGTACGTACAAGTCGACCCAACTTAACTGCATTAGACCGTTAATTACAACTAGAAAACCTACTTTGGAATAATAAAAAAACCGCATCTAAATAAATCGCCCGTTAAAGACCTATGGTGCCACAGGCAGAAACACACACACACTTATAAACTTATAACACCTTTACCTCGGGGGTTAAAAATGAAAATAAGTACTTTGCTTTTTAACGCGTGGTAAGCGTCCGATATCGCAGCGGAGCAGTGCTATTCCGCCAACGCCAAATAGGAGAGCGGCTTCGGCCGGTTTTCCACAAAGATAACTTATTGGTAGTGATGAAAATGAGGTCTTAGAGTGAATTTTCTTTGCAGGCGTGGTGTGCTGCGATGAGGAGTACCGGCTGGTGCGGCACCTGATGCAGACCTACGACGCCTCGGTGCGTCCGGTGGAGAACTCGTCGCACCCCCTCCTCGTCACCTTCGGGGTGTCCCTGCATCATATCATAGACGTGGCAAGTATTTGATGGAATTTAGTAACAAGTATAACAATAAAGTAAGCTTTAAAACCCGACTACTACTACTTAATACGCTTGTCTTTGTTTGCACAATAACGAATATAACGAGACCCTACTTTTCAAAATCGGCCAAACATAGAACCATACATACATACATACAGGTCAAAATATTACCCTCCTTCTCCGGCATTCGGGTAAAAACATTAAAAGGAATGAAAGAAAGACATATTTATTTTCGTGATTTAACGAAACGAAGGACAGATTAATACGCACAAGAACAATATAGCCACGGAATTCAGTTATGCTCTTAGGGCCAGTACACACGGACAGCATTTCAACTGCAACCCAGCTGCGAAGTGGCGGTTCCAGGGCTGTTCTGATGCAACTGCATCGAAACTGCAAACCAACTGCACGACACCTGCAAGCGGACTGCACGTGCAGTCCGCTTGCAGGTGTCGTGCAGTTGGTTTGCAATGGGTTTGCAGTTTCGATGCAGTTGCACCAACTGCATCAGAACAGCCCTGGAGCTGCCACTTTGCAGCTGGGTTGCAGTTGGAATGCTGTCCGTGTGTAGGTACTGGCCCTTAGAAACATTGAAGTTTACTTTGTCTATACCTAGTTGGTTACTAAGTTCTGTTACTAAGGTTGATGCAAATAAAACTAACTTATGTTTATTTTTTAATTTCAATATGTATAAAAATTTAAAGCTTAATTAATATACATTTTGAAAAACAATTAATCATTTTTCTTAGTTTCCGCAATTCCCGATACGATCTTTTAACATTCACAGCCGGCATCGATGAAATTACGCATGACTTTTCTATAAATTTCATTTTTTGAAATCGCTTAAAATTTAGTCTTTGTTTACCAAAGAACTTTTTTTGTATAATATTATAAAAAATCCTATCTCTGTATATGTTTAGAGACCAAAATTATATTTCTCAACATGACTTAATTCCAACTTATGAAGCAAGAGATTTGGTGTGTTTTCGTATTTCTGCAAAATCATGTGAAATCTTAAAGTCGATTTAATGAGTCATTAAGATTGACCGGTGTCCAAGCGGATCTTTAGTTGCTTTGAATACATTCGTATCAGATTTAAAGCTAGAAGTCTGTTCAATATGTCACGAAAATTTGAACTCTCTACAGGAACTCTTACAAAAGTTGGGGCCGTTATCAGTATCATCGTCGTGCGTGATTTTAACTATGATTTTATCGTCCGAAATGGGAATACTTCAAGCTCGTACATCAAATAATTGCAATAGTTTAGAAAACATTATTTTTATTATTATTCTATATAAATCAAAGTTTTGATTAATATACAGGTTTATGCAAAACTGCATTTTTTTTTTTTTTTATTGTAATTAATCTCAGTAACAGAACTTAGTAACCGACTAGGTAATCACGAACGAGTAACTATTATAACTGGACCCGTGCGAATACTTATTAAATCATTTAATACGTATTCGCAATTAAATCGGTTTAGCCGTTTAGGTTTAGTTAAGTACGAGCGGACATTGAGTCGGACATAAATACAAGTCAAACACATAACCCTCCTTTTGGGCTTTGCAGTAGTCGGGTAAAAAAGGAACCCTTATGTCTGTCCGTCCGCATGTCACAGTAGGTTTTCTCAATAACTACAAAACTTGAAATTTGGCATAGTTGTACCACTTGCTTGCCCGTATCTGTTTTTAGTAAAAAAATGTCAAATTAATTTTATTCATATTTGAAAAGGAGTCTGGAATGAGGGCTCAATCTGCACATTATAAAACTATTGAAAGAAATGTGTTGCACTTTTTGATTTACAGCCAAAAATTTACAAAAAATGATCGTGCCCGCGCCCGCGCTCCGAAGTTTATTAATCAAAAAATCCTGACAGGTAATTTATGGAATATTTCAGGGGAAAAATAAAATGGAGTGATCATTATTCACAGTTTTTGAGAAATAATAAATACTAAACTTTGAAAATCTGTTTTGAAATTTAGGCTAGTCAAAATTATTGCACAGAAAATAAAGTTCATAACACAATGCGTTTTTTTTCTTGTTGTTACCAAGCATATTATTTTAAATGCGGAACCCTCTGTGCGCGAGTCCGACCGGCTTATTTTAATCATATCTTCCAACAAAAAAGATAAGGATATTAAGGAACGTAACAAAATATATTTTTATGATACAATGAGTATGTTTCGATTTATTTATATTCCAAAGCTACAAGAAAGAACCTTGTAAACGTTCGACTTTCTGTAAAATAACATTTTTCAATTGATTTTCGTATGAACTTTAACCTGCCCTGCGGGTCATTTTAGAATTTCTAGGAACGAATCTATCTAGTCTAGTTTAAAAACACGCACTGTCAGATGCAACTTACAGTTATTTAACAAAATACGAACTAACATACTAGATCTTAATATAAATGTGACTGCGACTATTAACCTCGTATTACTTAAGCCTGGGGGCCTATTACGGCTGCGTTTATCGAGTAACCGAATGTGGATAAAGCATCCCTCACTCTCGTAGGTACTTATGTTTCAGAAAGTGACGAATGTTTTAGCCACATTTTGTCACGCGATAAACGCAATCATATGAGGCCAGCTGATGTGTCTCAAAAGTATTAATTATGGCTTGTTCCATTTGAGTTTTGTTTCATCTACCGCTAGTCATTATTTTTAATATAATTTTATTGAAGTTACCTTTGTAATTCTTTTATTTGTGTTAGTTTTAAAAATAATTATTTATGACTTTATTACCTTGTAATGTAATTTAGATACTTTTAAGTATGATTGTATTTAATAATTGAAAAAATGACCTGCTGGAATTACTTGCGGCGCTTCTTTTCCGTAATGATGGCCTTGTCCGAAGCGCTGGTAGATTCACTCCATATTACCGACGTGTAAAAGAGCCGTCATGTGGCCAATTTACTGAATAAATATTTTGAATTTTTAATTTTGTATAATCTAATGTAATATTAAGAAACTAGCAACCCTTGCGTCGCTTCGGTATGATAGCAATACAATTACTGTACAAATAATTATATTTATATCTTCTGAGTCCTGTAAGATATGTAAATAGAACATATAAGAAAGTTCAAGTTGAATTCCTGTTTTAACCTTCATCCCTGAAATTTTAATTGAAACCCGTTGAGCCGTTTCCGAGCCTTTTCGAAACACTTCCGGATAGACAAATGGACAAAACATTTTAAAACGCTCATTCACGATTACGCATCGAAAAAACAGTTTCCTTTTTAACTTTGGAATTTATTTTAAAAATATACTTAATTTTATTTATAGGTATACATTTCAATAATTAATCGGACCTGTTGTAAAGTAAACATGCCTTCATTAGTATCGTACGCGTACGTACACATTTGCCTCTAGGCGAGTTCATTAGAAAATGTCTATAGATATAAGGTCTTCGAATAACGTTCTAAAGTTTAGCTTTGAATCAATATACGTTATATTTTACCCATTCTTTATTAGCCTTAATCCATAATATTTTTTTATAATTATTGTTTTCTTGATCTCCGGGCTTGTATGTATCTATAACTTGCGGAATCGGCAGACGTGGTCCTGCCCGAAAAGCAGTGCCACATTAAATATGATATTTAAATTTAACACCCCCTAAGGCCCACGTAAAATTTTGATAGTTTTAAAAATAATTTTGTGTCGGCGGCCACCTAAAGTCAAAAGTCCATAATTTACTTCTAACGAATCTACGGTTGAGTCATATTTTTTTATATCTCACTGTTTGTTTACTATGGTGTCTATGTTTAAAATATTAAATTCGTTTATTATTAAATTAATTTTGGAACCCGAGTCCTTTACCATTTTGAGCTCTATTTGTAGGAAGGTAAAGTTCAAAAGTAG
Source organism: Acleris emargana (assembly GCA_927399475.2). Lineage (NCBI taxonomy): Eukaryota > Metazoa > Arthropoda > Insecta > Lepidoptera > Tortricidae > Acleris > Acleris emargana. The sequence goes on along the minus strand of OV656848.1, from coordinate 4,531,931 downwards.
CTAAACAATTTTAAATATGCCGTCACGCTTTATTGCAGTATCGACGTTATAAATCAAATCGTACGAAGGTTCAAGCCAATTGTTTTATGTTTACTTTGATACACTTCAATCGTCGTGCCGAATTAGTGTGTTAAAGAGAAGGCTTGGAAAAGGGAAGAAAGTAAATTACTCCACCGACAATAGTTTTTAAGTAAACGATGATGGCAGTTCAATGGTGGGTCAAGGATTTATTTTGCCAATTGTACATACTTCCTAAGTATTGAGTAATCCCCTGTGATAGTTTGGTACAAAGGAAAGACCTCTAAATCGTTCATAATTTGTGGCGCTGCGCAGAATTCGGCACACATTTCATCGCGCCACATTATTTTTGCGGGCTCGGGCGCCGTGGGTGCCCGGTCGTTTGTCACCCATATGCATACTCGTAGTTAGGAACAAACAAATAAGCTTCTAACGTGATAGCGAACTCTTCATTGTTCTATTAAGAGATCAATTTGGAAGCATTTTCTATCAAAACTCGATATATAAAGTGTGCGGGTCAAAGCGGTATCGTATATAATTGTGTTATCTAGCGCTGTTTTGTTCCTTGTCACACGTAAGAGCGACATAAAAATATATAATTAAATTTAGCTATGCGATGATTCGCGTATCTTGCCATTTTGTGTCTAAGTATTGTTTTGCGTCCTTTTCGAATAAATGAACTTAATAGGTATGTATTCTTCCCTTGCTTGGCAAAACAAGATTAAAACAAGTCAATATAATACATTACAAATGCTATTCTTTAAATAACAAAAAATAAAACACGGAACATTACGGTAAATTATAATTACATACGACTCAGGAATTAAAAGGAAAACAAATCGGCCAATTGCAATATTACGTAGATAAATATCAAACATAGGCCTCGGAAAAAACACACAGCTTTGCAATAGTAGGGTTAAAATTTGATGCCGTTTCTAAACTTAACCATCCTTACCTTAAATCAAATTTCTGGTCCAGTCAGTTTTAAGTATTGCCTTGAACACATACATATTATTAAGTACAATGTCTTAATATTCATTCTCATTCTGAGGACGTTTATTTTATTATTTTATAATTATGATAACAAATCATCATTCGGCTCTTTTTCTCAAAAATTGCTAGATATTGCTGTAGACTTCAGATATTTTATTGTTTAGAAACTGCAGTTGGTGGTCTAAACAGTTAATACATACATACCTTTACGCCTGTAATCCCAGAGTGGGCTAGGCAGAGCTACAGAATTACAACTTTAAAAAGTTGTTGATAATTCAGTTACCACAATTTGCACAAATAGTCAAAGATGTTTACCAGCATATTAGTGACAGGTTGCAAACCCATCGCCTAACAGTACTACAAGCCTATATATTCCAAGACATGTTTGCATCAATATAAATAATGTACATAGGTAACTTATTCCATATGGGATCTCTTCCAGTTAACCTTGGAGTAGAATGAGCAAGGATAATGCCGATGGATAGACAAATTAACAAAATTTCAGGAAATAACAAATAGTACATACAACAGAGAAATAGGAAGAAAATAAAATATCTTCCTTAATAAGATACATACCAACACATAGAAATAATATAATACACAATATAATACTACCACACATACGTAAACAGCAGTTAAAACCTACAACAGAAGGATCAACACTCAGGCTCATCCTGTTTATTTAGCCACAACTTCTTTAATCTTTCCTTCAATGAACCGACGGATTTAGATTGCCTCAAGCACGATGGAAGCTCATTCCACAATTGGACAGAGTGTACCGTGAAAGATTTAGCATAGGTACGAGTCTTGTTGGATGGAACGGCAAGGGAAAGGTTAGCACTAGACCGAAGGCAGTGTCCACTACCATCGGCCAAAAAACTAAACCTTTCGGAAAGGTACAAAGGAGAAGAAGGAGTGAAAAGTACATTGAAAAGGAGTGACAGAATATGCACATCCCTGCGACGGCGGATGGGCAACCATTTGAGTTACTGGGATACATGATCAAACTTCCGCAATCCAAAAATATACCTTATACAAATGTTTTGCAGACGCTCAAGCTTGTCAAGCAGTTCCTCCCTGAGGTCAATAGTGTAATGGCCCCTCTACACGTCGGCGGATCATGGGCGTGCGTAAGGGACGGAGCAATACGTAAGAGTGATATGCAAGACTATGTTGCTCACTCTAAGGTGTAAATGCGTCCCTTACGCACATCCATGATCCGCCGACGTGTAGAGGGGCCATAAAACAAAGTCGCTTCCCGCCGTCTGTCCCTCTGCGTGTACGCTTGCATCTTTCAAATTACGCAACGGATTTTAATGCGGTTTTAATCAGAGTGGTTCAAGAGGAAGGTTTGTATGCAAAAAAAACTGGATTATCTACGAAGGTTATAGAAAACTCATACGAAGTAAAGCGAGGGCGGTTCACTAGTTGTCTATAATCTGGTTGACGTGCACTCCAATTTTAAACACGCGAAATAGCTTACTCGCTTGAAAGAGATGGATGATTATGTGTGCAAAAAAGTTAGTGGGTGAGCGCTATGATTGGTGAATAACTAATCCCTGGGAACCATTAGCGAAGATTTTTAAGCCAGAACGGTTTCTTTTAGCCTTAAAGTCTGCCGGTGATTAATGGCAACGGATCGTTGTTCGTAACCTTGTAAAAAATAACGAGTCGCCCGTCGATTCAGCTATCACATTTTTTAAACAAAATAAAACACACATTGTAATTAAAATCTGAATTGGGTAAGGTGGTTATCACGAAGAAATCATTTATTTATTTGGTGTTTATTTTGTACATTCAAATTCATAGAAGTTCAAACAGTTTATTTCCTCTTTTTAGGGTTCCGTAGTCAAGGAACCGTTATAGTTTCGCCATGTCCGTCCATCCGTCTACAAAGCTTTAATTTGGCAAAGTTATACAATTAAATGACGGCAACTAAGTTGTAAAATAAAAAGTGTGTTTTTATTATTATCTCCCGTACAATTAAAGCAAAAGTAATTTGTTATCATTAATTTTTTGATTCGGGAAATATTGAACACGGAAATGGTTATTTACTATAGCCAAAACTACAAGTAATAAAAATATGAAAAATATCGAAAATGTAAGCACTTAAAAATTAACTAACTAAATTAACTTAGGAATAAAGGCTTGTAGTACTGTTAGGCGATGGGCTTGCCACCTGTCACTAATACACTGGGAAACATCTTAGCCTACTTGTGCAAAATGTGGTTACAGAATTGTCAAGAAGTTTTAAGACTTCGTGGTAATTCTGTAGCTCTGCCTACCCCACTCTGGGAATGAAAGCGTGAGTTTATGTATGTATGTATGTATGTATGTAAGCACTTATGACGAACTTAAAAGGGAAACTATCACGACTAAGTTCAATTTATTGGTTCCTGAGATACAGGCGGCTAAAGTGTTAAACCGACTGAAAATCATCTAAGCAGCACCAAATAACTTAAAAAATAAAAATTGTTCATACTTGTTGATTTTTGAGATAAATTGTTGTGATTGTAGTTGAGGCTTCAGAACCCCACACTGAGCATGCTTCGACATTCTCTTGCTCGGTTTTTTTCATAGTATTGGTAATTTGTTTGTGTTGATTTTAGCGTCACTATAGACAAGGCAAATCCTATTAGCCGTATTGATTTGCACCATCCTCCTTTTGAGATCGTAATTGAGACTAAAAAATGTCGTTCCCTTAATGCTAACCAATCAATACCTCGATACCTGTTTCGAAAAGCAGACTTTGATCAATGCTCCGTTGATCTGACAATAGTTGATTGGGATAGTCACTCGAACTTGTGCTGTGAAAGTTTTTTGCAACTAGTTTATAACACTATTTGGACAACTATTGATAAGAATGTTCCTAAAGCTAAATTTCGAACTGCACGATACCCAAATTGGTTCTCCAGAGATCTAATTAGATTGCTGAAAGAGAAAGATAAGTTGCGCTATAGATATAAGAAGTTCAGGAATCCTAGAGACTACGATGAATTCTGCATACTGCGTCAGAGAGCCAAACAGGGAGCAACTGATTGCTTTGATTCTTACATATCCCGTATCGAAAGTGATTTAAGCACCAATATAAAGGCATTTTGGCGTTATGCTAAGTCTAAGCGGGTCACCAATCAAATCCCTCATCGTCTTGCATGTGGCGAGGTGGTTGCGGAGAACGGTCAAGACATCGCTGACTTATTTGCTAAGTACTTTTCGTCTGTTTACGCTGCATCTGATTGTGACCCCAGCTACCTACCTGATTTTCCTGAAAGCAATTACAGTACTAACTCAATTGTCTTTACTGAGGGAGATATTTTGCAAAAAATCAAATCTTTAAATGTTGATAAGGGTGCCGGACCGGATGGACTACCTGCCATATTTGTCAGATCTTGTGCTAAAGCCCTAGCAAAACCTTTATGCATTACGTTTCATAAGTCCTTGGAGGAGGGTGTATTTCCTGATCTCTGGAAGTTGACGAGAATTACTCCGATTTTCAAAAGCGGTGATAAAAGCAAGGTGTCCAACTATAGGCCTATTAGCATCTTGAATTGTTTTGCCAAGTTGTTTGAGGGACTTGTCTTTGACCAGGTTTACAACCATTTTGTTCATGTACTCAGTCCTTGTCAGCATGGTTTTGTTAAGAAGCGTTCGACTTCAACTAACCTTCTTTCCTATGTGCAGACGTTGTCTATATTTTTTCAAACTAAGGCGCAAACTGATTCTATATATACAGACTTTGCCAAGGCGTTTGATCTGGTAAATCATGACATCCTACTAAAAAAACTACGTCATCTTGGAATCCATGGTAATTTGTTGCGATGGTTTGAGTCTTATCTGCGTCGTAGATCTCAGTTGGTCAGTGTTTACGGCTACGGCTCGGTTCCGTTTATGGCTGATTCTGGGGTGCCACAGGGTTCTAACTTGGGTCCGTTATTGTTCATTTTCTTCGTTAACGATCTTCTGACTCGCATTGACTCACAGTGCCTCGCATATGCTGATGATATTAAAATATTTAGGGTAATTAAGACGGAAAATGATTGCCTAGCCCTTCAAAACGACATAGATCGGATATATTGTTGGTGCAATACTAACCGCATGTCCTTGAGTATCGGTAAATGTCATTCTATTTCGTTCACTAAAAAAGTAAATTTCATCAATTATAATTATAACATTAATGGCATCAAATTAAATAGGGTTTTATCTATTAAGGATCTTGGGGTAGTATTTGATAGTGAGCTGTCGTTCCGCGGACACTATGAGCACGTAGCATGTAGGTCGAACCGTTTGCTTGGCTTTGTTATGCGCACGACAAAGCCGTTCAAAAATGCAAACAGCCTCATTGTCTTATACTCAGCCTTAGTTCGAACTTTGCTTGAATATTGCTCTTCGGTTTGGCAACCAATTTATTCAAATCACACTAATAAAGTTGAGTCAATACAAGCTAAATTCGTCAGATATCTTTCGATTAAAACTGGGACTCGTCGAACTGTTCCCGAGTATGTTGACAGATTAGCTGCGTTTAATCTTCAGTCTCTGTCCTCCAGACGCAATGTCACTGATTTAGTCACGCTCCACGGCGGTCTTGACAGTAACCTCATGGGTCATGTATGTATTAGAGCTATTCACGGAAAAACTCGAAGCCAAAACCTGTTTGCCTTGCCTATGGTCCCCAACAATAATGTAACCAAGAATGCACCTATTGCCCGAATGTGTCGTTTATATAATAATTTAGATATAGATTTAGACATTTTAAATGTATTATTCATTATCCAAGTTGAAGAACTGTTTGAAAACCAGATATTCCTAACTGCTATATATATACATATTTTCTATTTTTCTCTTTTTTTCTTTTCTCATATACTTACCGAGTTTATTGTATTTTGTATATAAATTGTTAATCATAAGTATATTAATTTAGCTTTGTTTTGCCTACTAAAAATGTTGTGTACAATTATTATAGTAGTGTAAGCAATGTGAAGTTATATTGTAGTAATTTTCGATATACCATGTTTTTGCCTACATTATGTTATTGTACCTATTTAAATAAATAAATAAATAGTTCAGGAAATATGGTTTTTTTCTGCGTTAAGACTTACCGGACTTAACCTTAACCTTAACCTTGCACCCACTGTGCTGTTTACAGGACGAGGGCAGTTTTACGATTACCTTTTGTTTGATATTAACAAAAGATCTTAATGAAGATTACAGACGGCCAATTCATATTTCCTGAAGTATAACAATATTTAGTTCTTAAGTAAGTCAACATAATTTTTAGAATTCCTTCTTTCTATTCTATTCTATTCTTCGCTAGTTTCTCAGCATCTTGATATGACACGCCTTAAACTTTCTCTTTCTCAAAGTACCTAACTTTTGTCTTTAATTTTCGATTCTATTATATTTTTGACGAAATTGTCAAGTATTATGTCTTCATCTTCTCCCTTTTGTTTTCCATCGTCTCTACCAGGTCTTTTCTTTCACAATATTAAATAATTATTTATTTCTTTTCTTCTCCGTCCGTGTGGTTACGGTGGGTTAAATAAGCTTATTTTAGTTAGAACATCGCTACATATTATACGGGTGATCTATAGACCCGTTTCGTTTGATCCACTCCTCGTATATTACATCCCTGTATAATATACATATCTGTAGCAAAATATAAGACACACATGCGGCTAAGGGTGCCCCTTCAGTGTCAATTTTTCGGGTCAATGCACGGTTCTTTTATATGTGATCCAAATATACATCATTTCACACAGGATCTTCGCGGAAACAAATTATCTGATAGAAAAATAGAATAGGAGCAACGAAAATCCACGTGATTTTGTACTGAAACTTTTCTAGACTGAGGGTATTAAAGTCAGACAGCCGGAAGACGTTGCCTTTAGACCAGATAGCGAATATGAATTTGCTGCCGCTTAGAAAAATAGAAGTGTACTACATATTATAATATTTTGGTTACAATTGCATCTTTCCCAGTATGATTTCGAACCAAAAGTAATGTGATTTTTATCTTAAATTTTTTACTGCATTTTACTCAAACGATTGCACAGACGTCCTTTTCAGACTTTTTAAGTTTAAAAGAAAGCCTCATCAACCGTAAATTTATAAACTGGCTAAATGATAATAAAGACTTTTTATTTGTATCTATACTGTTTTTACTACAATAAAGTATATACGTATACATACAAGTATTACATTTGAGTACACATGAATTAAAAAGTTGGAGTGGAAATGGAGTGTTCGTGCGCCGTGCATTTTGTCAAGCACATTAAATGGAGCTACGTGACACGATGTTGATACGTTGCTGCCGCCTCAGGGAAACGATATTTTGTGTACAGTAAAGCGCTTGGATCGTATGAATTCAGGTCAATACAGCATCTCCTTAAGTAGGTACTAAATAGCTTTAACCCAAACCAAGTTTGTATTACGTTGCTGGTTGTAAGAATAGCCAACTGGAAGGTCTGAAATTTAAATGACTTAACGACGACTTAAACTGATTTGAAATGAAGCCATGTTTTGCAATGCAAGTAAATATAAATTGAAACGTAAGATCCGGGCAAAGGGTCCAAAACCGTTACTACAAACTCAAAAACTATCTAACAACACGTATTAATTAATTTATATTTAAAGTTATTTGGTGCGTAGATGATTTGGAGTAGGTAATAACACTTTCGCCACCTTCGTCATGCTTTCATTTTCAATATTTTTTCAGATTTTTGTTACTAGGGGAAGACACGAAATTTATACTATTCGAGCTTAATATTTCATTATTACAAAATTATTTGTCAAGAGCTTTCCAATAACACCCTACTCAATGTTAAAATAAAAAACTACGTTTGCTGTACGTGTAGGAAAGGCCAATTTGGTTTTACCAATATTATATTTTACAACTTTGTCGGTGTAGTTGAAATGTACCTATAACTTTGCTAAATTGCAGTACTTAGTCTTTGAACTAGACCGCGGATAGACGGACAGACGGACACAAGGGCAGACGCACATGGCGACACGTAGGTATAAGGGCTACTTTGATTTGAACCCTAAAATTGTTTCTACTTTTTTTTTGTCTTACAATGCTGTTTATATCTGGAAGCTCGCTGTGGGGTCCTAAGAGCAGATTCGGACAAACTTCTCAAAAATATATGTGTACTCGTACTTTCGCGCTCGTTAGTACTTTAATAAATATATTGTATGTTAATATTTTTACTTGTCAAACTATGGCCGTTACATATTTTTGATCTTGAGTGTACATAAAAACCGCTATATTTTCGAACCAGTCAACAAGTCAAATTGCGTGAATATGTTAAGTTTAATAACGTTTCCGTCGCTATGTTTGTAAGCGGGCGGGAAACGCCACATTTCCGCCGTCAGCGCCTTATTTAATTTAATCGGAACGGCAAGGGGAATGTTATTTTCTTTTAAGAAATGCAATAAAATAAATATTCTGATAGCAAGCAAGAAATTATACTACTTAAAATGTGTCTGTATTGAGGATATTTTTTTTGATGGTTATTATTAAATCTTCTTTAGGCATTTATTTACGTATAAATATGTATGTATGTATGTAAACACTTTATTGTACAAAATAAAAAATAGAACTATACAATTAATATAAAAATCTGTACAAAGGCGAACTTATCCCTTTAAGGGATCTCTTCCAGCTAACCCTTGAGAGATTGAGAAGAGTGAAAGGTTGTGCAACGAGTAAACAAGTGTACAAGAAGTATATAACACATTAAGTAAGTAAGTACATATTACGCGTGTGTATATTTATTACCTATCTAAGTACCATTTAGACGTCATGTTTCACCAGATGTTAAGTACTCATAAATGAACCAAGAGCGTCAGTAATTCTTACCAGTTTCTGATAATGAGATCCATGGGAAATCGTTGCATATACATGCTTTGATTGAATATTCGCATAATAAGGCAGAGATTCTCTTTCACTTGTGGAATGTTTATTCGTAACGATGAGTAACTCATATGAATTTCAAAACAAATACTCTCGTTTTCCGCTGCCAAAATGTAAGATATGTATCTATCTGATCCATTTATCTGTGTTATGCGTTAACATCCAGTTGTCAATTTATTCCTCGGAATTGTCCCTAAATGAGTTTATTTTCACTTCTTCCGTCGGAATGACGAGGTAACGGGCTTACGTTGACTTTGTTTGATTTGCAATCTTTTTCTTTCTTCTGTTTTATATGTGTTCATAATATCAATAAAATGATAGAAAGTACTTTGAATGATGCCAGTTTTTGTTTTGGTCTGTGTTTGTCGGTTTTATGCCCTTTAATCTCGGTGGCACTTTACCAAAGAGTATAATTTTTTATGAATACCTCCTAGCTCCACTATCAATCAAATCTGTGCACAAGATAATATTGTATTTTCATCGGTTCATTGTTTGTGTAACTTTCAGACCATTTACAGTGACAAGAAAAGTTTCAAAATTATTTTTTAAGAGTTGACCCACTCGTTCTAAATAAATAAATAAATAATAATAAGTATCAGGGGACAATCGCACACAAATAGACCAAGCCCCAAACTAAGCTCTAGTCTTATACTATGAGTACAGTTGAGTTCATAAATATGTGTACACTTTAGTATCCTGTCTGTTTAATGACATGTTTAAACTGCCATATTTGAATTGTCACAGCGATATAATATAATATAAGTTATATTATATACTTAATTACATAGAAAATACGTAAGACTCAGGAACAAGTATCGCGGTCGTCACACAAATATTTTCCCATTCCGAGAATCGAACCTGGGACCGCTAGCTTCGTAGGCTGGGTCACTAGCAATTAGACTACTGCGTCGCGTCAGTGAATTTGATAATCATAAAATATTAAAAAATGTAATAAACATTGTTTTTACGCCTAAGAGGGGTATAATAGTCCACCTTTTTTTGAAAATTACAAGCAATGTGCATAAGACAAGAGACAGCATTATATGTATTTTCCATTACAATATATTCCTTATGTAATAGGAAACTAGCAGTGACTGTTACCTTGGATGAGGGACTATACCGACGTTTGTGACACTGTATATAATGCGTACATATATGTATGTATCTACGGATCTAAATTAAGCTTTCATAATGAGCGACCTGAATGAACAATGAATGTGTGGGCCAAATAACAATTAACAATGCATGCACCCCTATTCACGCGACCCCCGATTAAACTGTCTCGTCTCTTATTATTTTTCGCATATTTAGCTCTGCTTAATTATCACGAAAGGTTTTGATAGCCCTTAATGGCTTAATTGAATGTGCTATTAAGCGATTATTCAGGACCTAATTGAGTGTTTTGCGAGCCAAGTAAAAGGTTGTTTACTAATAAAACAGATTATTGGCCTTTTGCGTTCTCGTAATGGTTTTTTATTTATTGTTTTGATGTGGGTTTCGTCATTTCTAGTTTTGTAAACAAATTAGCCGTATCTTACATTACCTACTTCTAAAATCATGTTACTTTCTGCATAGCATTCAATGCCAATTTGCAGGTAACCTATAGATATTATAAAGGTACACTGCCGATTTGCGACGGTATGATTTTATTTTTAACCTCCTAAATACATATTTTATTGCACTTAACTAGACCGTCAGTAAATAAGATGACTGGTTAGGCTAAATGTTTATTTTCTTCTCCCTGAAGCATGCCCTCATCCGATTCAAGCTAATCAGCAACTATCCGTCAGAAAATCATTCAGTGAAAATCTCAACAGAAGTAAAATGCAGTACCAAATATCTCCCACGTAACTTTTTTGGTTTACTGTATCTATGTAAAGTCCTTATTGTGAAAACCAACAACATGCGTCCGTCGTATCAAGGGCGGGACGTGAACAGACTTCCACTTTATTAACATTTGAATACAAGTACCCTTACCATGAGTTACAGTGACCGTACTTACTAGAGAGTCGAATGCTTTGTCCTTCTCACTCTATTTCTTTACTGCGAAGGATATAAGCATTTATTTCGCGAGTACAATCACTGAACTCACGGTAAGGGTACAGAACATCATAAACCGAAAAGCTTTGAAATGTAAGCCTGTAACGCAAACCATTAAACGTTCTTAACTCATTTTTTCGTATTTTTTTGGCATGTTTTGGTATGGTGTACTCGTAATGTTTTTATGTGATAGTCTCCGAATGCTCATGATAATCTCTATAGGTAAATGTTATATTGGACATCTCATTCTTGAAATAACTTCATGATCAAGATTAGGTAACTCTGCTTTCAAAATAAGCCTCACTCTTTTGGATTCGTTAATCAAGGCGTATTATAACGGCAGAGACCAGTGGTTTTATCCCTACTCCGGAACAAAACAATGCGGATACCGCTGCTCACACTCAGGGAACAAATTACTTAATGAAATGACTTATTTTTAAAAATGTTAGGTTTTCGATAACTACTGACGTAATCTAAAAAATGTTTTTTTATTTGTATTACATAAGTATTTTTTATTTGAATTATGAAGAAATATTTCAACTGCTTTCTCTTTCACTTAGCACATATTTAGTAAAGTAACGAATCCAGCCTACTAGAACGCTTGGCACACAATTTATCACGGATAAATTGACACCAAGATAGAGGTAGCACCATCTGCGTGAAATTGGTAATAAGTAGCAATATCTTGGATTGAACACATATATACGAGTATGTATCTACTTAATAAATAGGGCAGCGGCACAATACCCGGTCCTTTGTGGCATACCATGTAGGAGGCATGTCCAGCGTCAGCAATAATAATCACGATGACTTATTAAACACGTACTTTATAGTATAAAACATCCAAGCCTAAGTTACCTACATACTTTAGGCTAGTTGTACTACAGCCGCTGAATCGCTTAATAATAAAAGTCACTTAACATTAATACGTATAAATGTTTTTTACTTATTTATTTATGCGTATTAATGTTATGTATTAATGAACACATAACATTAATACGCATAAGTAATTAAATTATTTAATACAGCTAAGCCTAAGTTATGTTTTCCCATTAAATCCATTTATTTCGGATCTGGCATGACATCTCAGTTCAATCTAACACACCTCCTCGCATCGCTCGTCATCGTATCTAACTTGAGCGGACTATTTCATGTATTAAAATTATAAGCTATTGCAATTAGTTGCCGGGTTAGAATAGTGCCACTCCATGTCTTCCCGTGGATGTCGAAAGAGGCGATAAAGGGAATAAACTAGTTTGTAGTACCTACTGCTATGCGATGGGCTTGCAACCTGTCACTAATACGCTGGTAAACATCTTAGCCTAATTGTGCAAAATGTGGTTAAAGAATTATCAACAATTTTTTAGAGTTGTAGCTAACTCTGTAGCTCTGCCTACCCCTGTCCGGGAACGAAGGCGTGAGTTTATGTATGTATGTATGTAAAATAACATAACCAGGCCACCACGGAGGTCAAATTTTCGTTCTACTAAATTACTATGAAACTTACTTGTTATGCTTAATTTGATTATTTTATCATTAAGGAGCACTGAGAGCATACGCGTCAATATTCGAGTGGAGTGGACGTTGAGCCGAGCGTTACAAAGCTTACACATCACTCGACGCTCGCGCCGAATGCTTATTACACGCGAATGTTCTCAGCAGAGACGCTCCTGAACGAGTAGGCTAGCTAGAATATTATGCCAAGTCTGTATGCGTTTTAATAATATAATAATTAAATAAATATCAGGGGACAATCTCACACAAATTGACCTTGCCCCAATCTAAGCTCTGGGTTTGTACTATGGGTACCTACTAGGTAACGATAAACTTACTTATATAGATACATACTTAAATACATAGAAAACACCCAAGAGGCAGGAATAAATACTCGCGCTCATCACACAAATATTTGCCCGTACCGGACACCCTCCTCATTCTCTTAAGGATTATAACTGGACGGTTTCTGTGAAATAATAGACAATCTCGAATTAAGGCTATTTCTCAAAAATGACCGGAAAAGTTGACTTTACTAACTCCGTACTGAGACGCGAAGTACATAGTTTACAGACAGTTGCCAAATTAAAAAAAATATATATTGCGTGCTCGCTACACAAGCCCGCAATGTTGCATACAAATTTCATTGTTATCTAATTTGTAACTTTAAAAAAAGTGAAAACGGCCATAATAAAATGAATTTTATTCGAATCGTAACTTTTTTATCTGTGTCTGGAATTGATTGAGTTTTTTTTTCTAAACGAGCTTGCGTTTCTCCTTGTCATAAACATAAAGGCTGTAAAGAGTGATGTTATTTCACGTGAAGTTTCTGTTTATATGCGATTTGTATCTTGGGATTTTTGAGAAAAGCACTATATATGCCTCGGCAGGAACGGCAAATGCGGGCCTCGTATTTTTAAACGGACTCGCAAGCTCGTCCGTTTAAACCAACACTCGGCCCGCAATTGCCTGCTTCACTGCCTAGGCAATAATGTACTATTATTGTTGGGTCCACATTATAATAGAATATTTAATGAAATGTGAAGCTTACGTACGATACATCCTTTTCAAATCATCAACGAAACAACGCACATTTTTCTATATGATTTTCCTATTAAGGAAAGGGGTTTATATTCGTCAACATATTCTTAGTTGTTCTATTATGGAAAACATTTCGAGGACAAAGTTTAATATAATATAGATATTTGAAATATTTAATTGTTTGTAGTCTCAGTACATTGGATATGATATGAGGGCTCCGCACTTTAAAAAAAAACGAAACCTTTATACGAGTAGGATTTGCAGTCCCTTTTTTTCAAAAATGAATATCATATACGTCTATGATAATTTCAAGGATCTTTCCTTACATACATACATACATATCGTCACGCCTGTAATCCCAGAGTGGGGTAGGCAGAGTTACAGAATTACCTACAACTTATTTTTGATAAATGCATTGGAACATGTCCAGAACAAGTTGACATCACAACTACAACTTTATTCACTTTCTAGGTGTACAGTCAACAGCATAAATAAGTGATCATTTATGTACCTTGTCGCTTTCAATCGTTTCACAATTTTGTATAAAATTTCAAACACAACGTTAATGTGACAAGGTACATAAATGATCATTTATTTATGCTGTTGACTATACCACTGTTTACGGAAAGAACTGTTACGTAATACTTAAAACGTTGAACACTCTGCCAAAATCTTGAGCGATACAAAGTTGTGGCCGTAAAAATGTGTAAGATATTGAATGCTTCCTATATAATACAAAATATGTATGTTATGTTACGTTAAAATACCCATATCTTTCAGTGAGGTGGTATGTTTCCACTACAACAAAAGCCTTCAGATGTTTATAGCGTTCTTATAAAAGTATTCTGCATAATATAAATCTGTAAAAAAAAATGATTCATCTCATCAGACAACATGAAATCACTAAAACATTTACCCAACTTGGCGTAACTAAGATGCAATCGCCACGAAATGTATGGAGTTCGCCCAGCGACCGACTAGATCTGTCATCATGGTCTGTCATGGTCTGTCTGCCGGTCTATGTTGAGCTTACGCCAATCGAGTTGACAAAGCGGTCGACGCAATCTATCCTTAGCTAACGACAACCCTGTACATTTTGTCGATTTTTAAGCGTTATGCATCATTATTAGGTCCCAAGGTTAGTCTGTTATCTTTTCATAGCTTTTGAACATCTTTCTCGTCGATGACTGCAAGTCCGGTAGTCCAACCGAAACATACGTTACGCTGTTGTCTCTTTTTTTTAAATTATCATTAAGTTTTAGATTTGAGGGGCCCGTCTAGGCAATAATGAACAGTAAAAATGTCACTTCTGTGCCGGGGGCGGGGGAGGACGACACCATACAGCCAAAAACTACAAATATAATAAAAAACTCAAATGATCAACCGATTTTTTTAAAGAAAACTATCACGACGAAGTTTAAAAATCATCTAATACGAGTAATAAGATAGCCAAGTAACTTACTCACTCTTTTAGTTTTTGGAGATAATTTATACATGCGTTACGTAATGGCAACAGAACCCTAGCTACACATCCCTCTTCAATGACGAAGATACGATCACAATGAACCATTTTTCATAAAGTATAAATTTAGACCTTTTCAATTCCTCGTAAAAGATCTAATTTTACATTTACCAATTCTTCATACATAAATATAATAACAACGCCCCTACCAACGAGAAATATTTCCCGTTAAAAATTCAGGGGACACGATACAATTTCAGGAAACATTTAATTTATAAAGGTTTTGCGAAAGTTTCGGTGAATCATAAACTGTTTTCGATGTTAATTTAATCAGACACATTTCTCTGTATTTATAAATAAACTTACTAAACTGTTATTCTGCTCAACTGTTGCTAATAGTATACTTACTTCTAGTACTGTGACTATCATACATAGGGGTATTCCATCAAGGGACCACAGGGTTGGCAAGGAAAATTAGCTGATAGAATCAGAAATTATGATATCCGCAGTAGAACTAAGGTTACCGACATAGCCCGAAGCATAGCTAAACTTAAGTGACAGTGGGCGGGGCACATCGCTCGCAGGACTGATGGCCGATGGGGTCAAAAGGTTCTTGAGTGGCGCCCGCGGACCGGGAGACGAGCTGTACGTAGGCCTGACAAGATGGAGTGACGACCTTGTAAGGATCGCGGGAACGCGGTGGATGCGAAAAGCATAAGACCGGTCTGAGTGGAAAGCCTTGGGGGAGGCCTATGTCCAGCAGTGGATGACTTTCGGCTGACATGATGTCATGATGATTAGCAGACATGCTTAGTCGACTTCTCCAAGCTTTAAATTTAATTCTACAATGAATAATTTATCCCTTAGATCATACGTGTTTTTGGTGAAATAAGATTATTTTTAAAATAATCATGTGTATGTACTCGTAGCTTGAACTAAATTGCGGAATCCCTCCCAAAACATTTGTAGACTGCAGTATATTTGGAAGAGCAGCCTGTCTCTGTTTTAGCTTTGCACTGCCGTATACGCCATTTCAATCACAATATATTTGTTCAAACTAGAACACTACTCTTAGCGCAGATTCGCCTACAACGTTAGTTTTCCCCCAGGAGGAGAAAGATCAACTGCTGACGACTAACTGCTGGATCACACAAGTGTGGATGGACTACCACTTGAGATGGAACACCAGCGACTTTGACGGCATCAGCGTCATCAGGATACCATACGAGAGGGTGTGGAAACCAGATATCATTCTTTACAACAAGTAAGCCATAAATAAAAGCTATATGACACCTTCTTTTTTTCTGAAGGGTCCGTGTTTCTGTAAGGACTTAATTGGGACAACCAACACGTGAACTTTCTCTTATATAGTGCTACAAAATTTAGTCATATCGAGAACTCGCGCGCGCTCGCAGCACATACTGAGTCTGTGCGTTTTGTCACACCTTTTTTTAAATTTATTTTTTTGTTTTTTTCTGGTTTTGGGTGACAATAAGTACTTCTTATTGTTATTCTCATGCTTATATGGGTAATTTACGTGTTTTTGATTGAGAGAGAGAGAAGAGAGAATATTTTTATTGCCATAAGGTTCACTGTGTAAATAGAAAAATGTACTTATATTAGAGACTGTTGTAAAAAAGAACTAAACAGAGAATCGACAAGCGTTAAAATTAAAATGTTTATTATTGGACTTTGATTATTTTAAAGGAAACTCATAAAAGTAACGAAGTGAGGTCACGGTGTTTGTAAATTTGTACGTACAGTGATCCGTTTTGATTGACTATTTCATGAACACGGAACAGAAGCTCTTCGAGTGTCGCTTCATCGTGCGAATTTAATGAAGCACTTAAAATAATATTAAAACGTTTACTCGAAACTGATTCCTTAGGGGATCTCGAAATTTGTTCTTCAATTCCTTTAACAACGTTCCCTTATTACGTCTCAAATAGCCTCTTGTCAAGTCCTAGTTTGAATTGGCTTTGTTTTGATTATTTTATTTTGAAGATATTTGATGAAATTGTTCAGTTCAATCGCTTTTGCCTAGCGATTGCAAATGTGTGTGTACGCAAATAATTAATAGCACTACTCTACCGTTTTCTCAAAGGCAGTCAACGCATTTGCGATTCCTCTTCTGGGGCTTAGCATGCAAGAACATGAGGATACGTCAAACGCGAGTTAGTGTCAAATAAGTCTGATCCATATTCTAACGAAATGGTAAACGTTTAAGGTTTAAAATAAAAGTGTAGATTACTAAGCAATCTAAAGTATGAGTTAACGTCATATTTTATGTAATTTTTCGGTATTGCTAAAATAATGAACTAAATCGTTCAAATGTATCAAGAGAGTGGAGATAGAAACCCATAGAATAAAAATAGCATAGAAGTCGGACTATAACATGAACTTTGCATCAGCTATATTTCTCTACTATAAGTTTATAGATTGCGCATTACGTAAGAGAAAATAAAATGTAAAACTTCTACTTTAACTGTCATTTTCAAATAAGATTTTTACAAAATGTTATCCCTTTAAGGAATCTCTACTAGCTAACCTTTGGGTGATTGAGGAAAAAAAAAACCGTTAAATTACAGATAGTTTAGTTTGGCCATAGAGCCATAGGGCTATTTTCATCTAAAATTTAACTGGAAGAGATCCTTTAAAGGGATATGTTCACATTTGTATATTCTTATTCTGTAAATATAATTTTAGAATTTTTGTGTTTTATACAATAAAGTGTTTGTGTTTACATACATAAGTACACACGTTCGCGGACATATCGAGGTTCATTCAAATTTATGTCTCAAAACCTTGTAATAATGTGAGTTGAAGAAGAAAAAAATAACCTACTTTTTGCTTCATTTTCTCTAATTACATAAATAAACAAAATTAAGTAGACAAAGATAGCTGGTGCAAAATTCATCTTATAGTCCGGCTTCTATGTATGTTATAGTATGTTCTTATTCTATATTGATTTTTATTTACTAGAAACTTTTTATTTGACACTACCTAATTCATGATTCATGAATGACGTAAAATGTAACACTAGTTCACGGGTAGCATACTAAGCCCACTGGCGTTACATGGGTAAGATTCTCTAAAAATGACGTTCGCTCGTTCGACCGACCGGCCGCCGTTTTTAAGAGAATCACACCCAGGTGTTTATGGGCGGCGGTCATCACTTTAAATATATCAGGTGATACACTAGCTAGTTTGCCTCCTCTTGCATAAAACTCATCTCTAATGAATGACATTTAATATCACCCAACACTAGCACCTTGGCAAGTTTGCGTGATTTTATTTCTGAGTCATTGTCGCCATTTAACTTGAGACCTTTCAATTACGATTACACTTAAAGACCGCATTGCTCAAGTAATTCACCTATACAATAGTCATTGTATTTTTTTTTACCGTAACAAAGAAGAGTTCATCGACCAGCTCTGCGTCCGTGACAGAATACAACAACAGCGAAATCTCTGCGCTTGATGTTTTCAATAGTCCGCGTAATAAATTGAAAAAAAATACACGCTCCCAACACGGCTTGTTTGTTCTGCAACCAATCAGGGACAGGGACGTAAAAGGGCGACGATAATTGAGAAGCTGTAATTCAACGACTGTGTTATATGAATCGTTTCAAAAAAATCGACGATTAGGTAATTGATAAAGTGGGCATCGATCTTAGAAAAGAATAACTTTCTTGGGAAACATTTGAACAGCTGCTGAGTTTATTGGGAACGTCGTGAAGCAAGGGCTTATGTACCTCCAGGATTGGCATACTGCTTTCCCTTAGCTCTAGGTATGTCACATAAATCTTCAATAGTATACGCTACCTCATTATTAAGAACAGATGATTTATTCTGATTTAGCTATTGATATGGAGATGTGCCCTTCTAGCTAGGCAGCATAGCCCGGCAAACAATTGGAAGGATTGAGACCGGGCTTATTTTTAAAGAAGCGAGGCACGTCGATCGAAAATACCGGATAAGGCTTGTCAAAACTGTCACTTGAGGTACAGATGAATAAAGATGTTCAGGGAAAAGGTTCATCATAAAAAATGCGCATTATTTTAACTTCTATGAGAACTCTTCATTATAAGTACAAAATGGTTCTTTAAATATTGACAAGTTACCTAATCTTGAGTATATATTATAAATAAGAAACACAGGTGTGGATTAATAAATAGATGATCATAACCACAGATCACAGAAACAAGGGAGATATGTCATGAACGCCAATTCGTACAAGACCCGGTGTCGCCACTTTTAAACATGTGTACGTCTTACGCTTACGCTCTATTAACTACTACAAAAACAACCTCCTCATAATTGGTTACAGCTTACGAACTAAAAACGCCGTAACATAGTTTTGATAGTAGCAGAAAATTAAGCTTTATACTAAGTTCTCAAGGTTGAAAAATGCTGAAAGATCGTTTTTTTTCCATCGTAGTTCAGTCACTGAACGTAAGGTAGCGCTTACTCGTCACTTAGCTGCCATCTATGCGACGAGTCATTAATTAGTTCCTCAGAGCTAGATGGCGCCAAGATAGTAGTCCCTATGTTCAGCAGCTTAAGGACTACCCACACACAGCGACATCTAGTTATACTTTTTTCAAGAGGTGTGCGTTTCTCTCCTGTCGTCCACTTAGGGATGCCACAAGGAATGTTTCAAAATATATCGATAAACAATTCAAACTTGTTTGCAACGTTAATATAGGTACTATTCAATTTACAGGCAATAAGTACTATTTTTATAGTTTTACTACTAGGTTAATACAATTACATCATTTAAACTTAATATATTATTGTTAGAATAGAATAATATTTTATTAGCAAGAATACGGTTTGCGTAAAATTGATACATAAGATTTTAAATTTGGAACGATACCTATATTGGAACGTAACAAAAAAATGGCCGAATTTCTTTGGTTAAATTTTCTGGAGCTGTTAAAGATTTTCGTTTTGATTAGTACATAAAAGTCTAAATTGTAAACTTGGACTTTATGATGTTAATACAAATATACTAATAAAATGGGTTCGGTTGAGTGTCACGTCACAAGATCTCAGTTTGGGACAAACCAGTAGTTTACCGACTTGATTATGTAAACTTTATTTCATAAATGGTACAAATTACTTAAAACAGAAAGATAGACTTAATACTTGGGGCAATCTCTACCATCCAACCTTTAGGCTTGAATCCTTTTAAGAGTGAGTCGGCGCGAGCTGTCAATCAGCGCTGTGTGCAAGCACAGCTCAATACTGTGCCAGAGCCCTTTGCCTTTGTGGTTGGTTAATTTATTTTTATCTTAATTGTATGATTCGCCTACTTATATTTGAATTGCTAGAGTCCTTCGTCGTTCGTTAATATTGTAAAGAAAATTAAATTTTGTGTAACGTGAAAATTTGTCAAAATTATTTTTCTTCTGTTTTAAGCGTGTCGTGGTAGTGATAAATAACTAGAACTATTAACACATTGAATTCTATTGATAGCTGTAGAATAAGCCATTTATCGATAGTCGATAGAAATCACGTCAACACAACTTTCACAACCTTACGCTCTGAAATCCATTCAAATATAAAATATTAATTTAATAATATAAATAATGCTTAAAAACAAAATTTACCGGTGGTAAGTTATGCCCTTTGATTTTATATTAACGTTTGTATTTCGATTTTTGCACACTTTCACGCTACATACAGTCATTTTATCATTTAAACGGAGCTTCTATACTGACAGCGTTCAGTGAGTGACTGTGTCAACGCTTGACACGCCTCGTGCCGATATGGTCAATTTGACCATATCGAGGCGACACGAACCACGCCCCCATAACATGTCTCCCTTGTTTCTGTGATCTGTGATCATAACTGATATTTATACCCAAGCATATACTCGCCATGAAATAAAATCCTAAAATATAAACCTAGGTGATATTAATTGTCACTCCGTAACCCCATTGCCTTATGTGACCTTGAACTATGTGAAGATTGGATCATTAATACTAAAGTTATCGTCTAGACTTAGAAACATACAAAAATAAGAATACCGTGTCAAATTGCCTTTTTTCGACTAGACATCTATAGGTATATAAATAGAAATAAATCGCCGAAATGTATGTACGCGCATAACTTCCGCACGACTGCAGCAAATTGGATACCTTATTCTTTTTTATTGTCCTCGTTACTGTCAGGACAAACTTTGTATGACGAAAAAAATGAAAAATCCGTTGAAAGCGTGGATATTTGCAGCGAAACGAAGCCGCTGGCTGGCAGCTAGTTGCAAATTAACGGAATAAATGGCCCCCTGAGCTCACACCATTAATTGATAACAAGTAGAACTTACTGTTGTTTGGCGCTCCCAACCGTCTCATGCTGAGGGAGACAGCAGTACAGTAGACGGAGTTTAGCTCAATTAT
Source organism: Acleris emargana (assembly GCA_927399475.2). Taxonomy (NCBI): domain Eukaryota; kingdom Metazoa; phylum Arthropoda; class Insecta; order Lepidoptera; family Tortricidae; genus Acleris; species Acleris emargana. The sequence continues at coordinate 4,510,571 of OV656848.1, read as the reverse complement.
AACATTACATTCACAACTCTGCTAATGCGTTGCCCCTCTCAGAACTAAGATTGAATGTCTCTAATTTCACCCGGCTGTCTTATTCCCACATAGGAACACAACAATGCGAACACTGCTTTGGTGGTAGGTAAAAAGATGAGATGGTGGTAGTGATTTGGTCAGACCATGTACAGCACAAGGTCCTACCACCACCAGACCACTGTTCATTTACACAACTTAACCTTGTTGCTTAGTGCGGACCCCAACTACCGATCTGCTGTGATCAACACCAACGTCATCGTGAAGAACACAGGAGAGGTCACGTGGCTGAGCCACGGCATCTACGTGTCCGTGTGTGACATCAACGTGGAGCAGTTCCCCTTCGACGTCCAGCTCTGCACCATGAAGTGGGCTTCTTGGACCTATGACGGCTTCCAGGTACATTCACCAGATATCTTGTGAGCTTTGAGTTGCTTATTACACGGCCTTCTAAAATAAAACCGGTCAAGTGCGAGTCGAACTATCGCACCAAGGCGTCCGTAGGTATTATATTCCGATTTGAAGTCGGTTTTGAATCGAATCAGCTCGAGCGTTACTCACACTTGACCTTTTTTTTTTTGGGCTTGTTTAATAGACAAATTACATGCTTATCGAAAGTACGCAACCTATAGAATATGCAAACGTTAAGTTTAGTGCAAATTATTGGTACTGACTTACCTGCTACTTACCTACCCAATAGTTCTGATGGGAAATATGTATAGTCAACCTAGCGTTTGCATATTCAATAGGCTTCATACTTTTGATTGGTATATAATTTGTCTATTTATACAGGCAATTGCATTTTTTAATTTTAAAGTTGTTTTTTTATTATTATATACTGGATTGATTTTTTTCAGCCACCCTATATTCGCTTATTACTTACCATATTAAATTTGATATAAAATACTTTTAATCGAATTAACAGCTGGTGAAGGTCGTCTCCTATTCGAATCCCCCACTATTAGTGGAAGGCACTGGTCCTACCAAGGCCGAATAAGCGATTAGCTATCGACTATTTTCTCATTCAGGAAAGGAACAAAATATATAGATCCCGTGTCAATAAAAGAGACACGTATATTAATAGGTGATCGCTGGTTGTTGACACTGCCGGCGAGAACTCTTTCCACTAGTTTGTCTAAACAAAAAAATATAGATCTCGTGTCAATAAAAGAGACCCAAATATTATTAAAGGCTGTACTCGGGAGGCCATTTGCAACGTTAAAAGATGGCGGACGTGTAATTTGTTTTAGACTTTAATTTTTGGGTAATTAGGTGTTCAAAGTTCTTTTCTGATAGTGATTTGTACTTTTTATGCCTTTGTGTCGCACAGTGATTGAAGACTTGGACTTATTTCGTGTATCTGGCATCTTTCTTCTCGTTTCAAGTGGACTCGCAGTGGTGCAGTGCAGAGGTTAAAACTATCTTGACCTCTGACCTACAAATCACCGTACAACGTTGCCCCCAATCTTCCTAGAGAAGATTGGATTGTGTTTTATTGCTATATTGATTTATACTTATATACACTTGCGAGCAAAATAATTGCATCACTTTGCATTTTTCCATGTACACTCAATATCTTTGTAACGGTATAACCTTTCTGAAATATTTAAATGTAGTAAAGTTTCTTGATATTTAAGCTTTCTAAAAAGTTAAGAAACTTGGAAATCGATGTAGTATTTTACAAATAACGGTCATTTTCCTGGTTCGTGGCCGATTACTCCTTACCGAATGCTCAAGTTGTGCTCCCTTAGACGGCTAAAAAACAGGGTTAGGGGGGGGGGGGGGGGTTTATCAGTCACTTGTCAGAAGTCGACCGGTACACATCTCCGCATATTATTCCATCGAGAAGATCTGGAAAAATTGACACCACTGCTGTTCAAGTCTCCGTCATCATTCGCCTACTGCGAGAGGGCCGCAGTTAACGTTCAGTAGCTGAAGAGCTGAATTTGGTACATTCTACAGTTTGTAGAGTCTATCGGAGATTCAGACAGACTGGGGCTTTTACTTCAAGGCCAAGAACCGGCCGGAAAAGGTGCACTTCGGAGAGGGACGATCGGTTCATCGTGACAACGTCTCTACGAGATCGTCACCACACAGCTGTTGCTGTCCAACAGCAGCTCGAAGAAGTAAGAGGAGTTGCATTCAGCGAGTGGACAGTAAGGAGAAGACTGAAGACAGCCAACCTGACCCCAAAAAGGTCTGCGACGGGGCCCAAATTGCTGCCTCGGCACCGTGAAGCACGACGTCAGTTTGCTCAAAATCACGAAAACTGGACAATTGAGCAGTGGACCTCAGTCCTCTTTTCAGACGAGTGCAGGATGTGCCTGAACGGCTGCGATAGAAGAGGACGAGTGTACAGAAGACCGGGAGAGCGATTTGCTCAATGTTGCATCTCCGAAAGAGTCGCCTACGGAGGAGGTTCCGTCATGTTCTGGGGCGGCATTTCCTACGATGGGCGAACGGAGCTGGTTTTCGTGCCTGGTGGTGGCCGTGGCGGTGGTTTGAACGCTGCCATGTACATCAACAACATCCTGGAGGAGTATGTCGTCCCTTACGCGGGTATGTTTGATGAAGGGTTTACCCTGATGCAGGACAATGCCCCTTGCATACCGCAAGGGCCACCATAGCCTACCTTCGCGAGGTGGGCATCGACACCATGGACTGGCCAGCGATGAGCCCAGACCTAAACCCCATTGAGCACTGGTGGGACTTCCTAAAAAGGAGGGTTCGGCAGCGGAATCCTGCCCCGTCTCATGTGGAGGAGCTGAAGCAAGTTTTGGTGGAGGAGTAGGAAGCCATCCCGCAAGATTACGTCAAAACACTGATAAAATCAATGAAAAATCGATTAGATTGTGTGAGGAGGGCTAGGGGAGGGAATACTAAATACTGATGTATAATTATTTTTTTTGTAATAAATACCTTTAATAAATACAATGCCTATCATTCTTAGTTTCCCTAATACCTTTTTGAAGCGTTTTTTCAACATTTTCTGGATTCAGAGCATATTTCAGGCTTAGGACTTGATATAACATTGAAATAACGCATTTTCTATTACATTATATTATCAGCTTTCATTTGTTACTACAATATTTAAATTCGAGTAAAGATATACAAAGATATTGAGTGTACATGGAAAAATGCAAAGTGATGCAATTATTTTGCTCGTGAGTGTATACTTGACACTGGCGAAATCACTTCACGTGGAAACGCCATATCCCCGCGGTAGTAGCTGTTCAAGTCGCCGCGGGGGCAAAGAAAGAAGGCTGTACTCGCTTCTCGCTCATCGCCGGCGGTGGGACGCGTGCCTTAAATAAACTACCGCAATAATCTGTCAAAGGCGTTAGAACGACAAGGTACAAAAGTATTTAGCTATTTATACGGCTGACTCATGAGCAAAGATTTTGACCGTCGTTGTATTACACAATGAGCTAATTGTAATTTATCAAGATCCATCGGTTGCTTTCGCGTTTACCAAAATTCTTGCTGGAATTATGTATGAAGTGGCAATCATCGACGATCTCTCTTTTATTACGAGAAATAATAACAATGCCCTAACTAGACATGATCACAATTTGCCTCTTTGGTAGAGGTAATTTCAATTAAGATTCCATAGCAGTCTAGACATTTTGTAATAAAGCTTTAGTTTAATTTTTCTACCTTACAAAGTTTTCAGTATAGAAATAAAGGAGATTCAAAGAAGAGATAGTTTTAAATGATCATTTACATCGTTATTATCTCTTGAGCACGATTCCCGTAGCGTCTTAATACTTTGAAAAATGTTCCGTAGTTTTAGATGTTTCTTTCTTTTCTTTTTAGAGTTCCGTACCAAATAACGTAAAACGGACGGAACCCTTATAAGATGACTTGGTTGTCCGTTCATCCGTCAAGACCATTTTCCTCTGCAACGGCTGAATCTATCGGGTTGAAATTTGGAATTTCAGTAGTATACAGGGTGTATGGTGCATCGTTTGCCAAATTATAATGGCGGATTGGTGGGGTCATTTGCTATTTATTTCGGCCCCTAAAATACATTTTTTCCCGAAGTGTGTTTAGCCAAAAACCCTGCATTATGGTCCAAACCAAATTTTATCTTTAGAATTTTTTTATTTTTTTTATTTTTTATAATTTGAAATCTCTCAATTTAAATAAAAAGGGTTAAGTAATCAGAATCATTTTAGATTAAAAAAAAATGTTTTATTAGACATTTGGGCAACTAACTGAACTTAGTACGTTGGTGAAGTTACGGCTTTTTAGTTATATCCTATGTGATGGGGCTTCTAAAGTAAGAAGACAGCAAGCAGTAGCAGGACTTTATTGGGTTTCTAAACATTATATTATACAAATACGACGTAGGCATGGAACCCTCGGTGCTCGAGTCCGACTTGCAATTGACAGGTTTTTTAGTCAGGTACGCCTCTAAGAGTGGCTTCTATAATTTGTATCCTAAAACAATAAATACTGAGTTTGTGGTTTCCCTGCATTTATAATTATGAGCAAGGGACATAAAAGCAAAATTTCTTAAATGGAGGCTCAAAGGGCTGGCTTAGCGGGACGCCGAGAGAAAACATTTTATATTTATATTATACCAGTAATGGTGCATTAAAAGTGCCGTCTTCATTATCTCGGGTTAAATTACAAAGCCTATAAACGGGAATCTATTTAGGATTTTGAAACTGTATTTTTGGGGAAACATTACCTGAAAAAAAAAAATAACTTTAACAATGAATACGACTAGTTAAAGCGTTATTGATCTGCACTTTAACTAATTTACTAAACCTTACTTAATTTACTATTACTTGATTCGTTAAAGTTTTTTGGATTAGTTTAGTCTTACTCACTTTCGCATTTAGATTTTAATATTATATGCCACAATAACTCTATTTGTGTCCAGCTGCTAGGCATGTAGCGTAATGATGATGAGAACGAATTTAACATAGATATGATCCTCTCGCAGGCCCAGAGCAGGTTGGGGACTTCGTTTACGTTATTCATACATATTATGGAAAGGTTTCATAGCGTTGTATTTAGGAATTCGTCCGCGTAGGACTCATCTATCATTATTTATAAAAAATGTATGGGTTAAAAAGTATCCCATGTTTTTCTCTGGATCTCAAACTAACTTCATACAAAATTTCACCAAAATCTCTTCGGTTTGGTGTAACTCCCGTGAAAGCATATCAGTCAGACACGTCATCAATATTAATTAAGAGACCTACATTATGTATTAGTGGCCAAACCTTACGCTTGGCAACACGAACGATCATCGGACGCCTTCGCCGGCGGATATGAATTTAGAACGTCTTGGCGTCGACGATAATCGAATTTCGTATCAGATCGTCAGTTAGTCGATTGATTGGCATTAGTTCCGTGGTTTTGGTAAATGGGTGAATGAACTTTCAAGACGCTTTTTTGGATCGAAAAATAATTTCTTATTTTTAATCGATAGAAATAAGGTGTTTGGTAGCCGAGTGCAAGGTGCTTTAGCGATGGCGGAGGATTAAAGTACTTTTTTTTTCTTTAGTCCTTACAAATTAAGTGAAGTAATTTTTTGAAAGCCGTTACTTCCTGAATAGTGACATGGTAATCACGGAAGCCTGCCAATGTATCATTTCCCAACTTTTTCATTTGCCAACCAACCCAATGTTATACAGGGCGTCCCACGGCTATGCCACATGGAAGGAAAGTTCCTTGAATAATGTAGATAGAACATTTTACTGAAAGACGACATTATTTGAATTTAAAAAACAATTTAAACTGCATCCTTAGATATTTAAATAATTACATGGTTGAACCGGGAATCGAACCCGTTACACGAGAAAAATAATTACCCTTTAGCTTTATCATACCGATCAAAAGGCTTCATCATAAGGATTATTTTTTGCTAAATAACTTAGTGTCAGAAATAAAAGGAAGACCAGGAATTTTAACATTTGATGTGAAATTTTGTTCAGAAAATTAAAAGCTTACAGCGCAGTAAGGACATACAACTGACATTATCATAAGTAGGTACCTATACTAATAAATGTACCCACTTGAGAAACAAACCGAACTTAGACGTATTATTCTAAATATCCACCACAACAAGATCAAAAAATAGACAGGGAGCGAAATAATCAAAAGAGTGCGACTTTGTATTCAACAGGAAGGGCCTCATTTTGAGCATTTGATAAATTGATTAATTTTGTATTAAAAATGTAAAAATTCATGGTCTTCCTTTTATTTCTGACACTATGTTATTTAGCAAAAAATTATCCTTATGGTACCTTTCGATCGGTATGATAAAGCTAAAGGGTAATTATTTTTCTCGTGTAACGGGTTCGATTCCCGGTTCAACCATGTAATTATTTAAATATCTAAGAATGAAGTTTTAATTGTTTTATAAATTTAAATAATGTCTTCTTTCAGTAATATGTTCCATTTACAATAATCAAGGTACTTTCCTTCCATGTGGCATAGCCGTGGGACGCCCTGTATATTTTTTTAGAATTTATTTCAGAATCATCGTGTAGAACCCTATTGGTTAGGTTAGTTTCGGTTAGTTTTTATAAAATCCTGAAATATTTACGGTTACATAAAACAAAGCGGGTTGGCAAATGAAAAGTTAGTAAACGATACATTTTGCAAACATATTTCGACGAAACAAAGGTAACCCGGTGATCACATTGTGCCTTCGAAATTAGCGGAAGGTGCAAGCGGAGTTAAAAAGGTTTTCAGGTTCAGGTAAAGTCGGTAAAGTACAAAACCGAAGGCCGCTTCTAGAGCCTTCGTACTTTGCCTTTAAAGAACACCCAAATATAACTTTGGCAAACAAAATTTTAACTCGGCTCGACTTGGTTTGTCAATTCATCTTCTCAAAGAATTTGCTTTACTTTTGACCGACTTACTAAACTCAAGTTTCACAGAAGCGGTGTCGGCTAAATTAGAAATACCGCGATACCACAATATTAATGTCCCGTAGTTAATCTCTCCTTGCTGCGGTGGGCTGCATGGCGATCGCTCTCGAGAATAATGTTACAATCTTGGGATAAAAATACACTTGCTTTTATCAATGCAAGCTTATTGTTTTAGAGTACCTAGTTTCTGCGCTCCGTATAGAATTTGGTAAACGCTTTAAACGGATTTAAGGTTAATTTATGGTATTAAAAAAGTACATCATATCCAAATAACAAGGAAAAATCATTAATCATTCTGTATATATAAAGTAGTACGACCCTAACCTTTTTGCCGTAAAACGTTTTAAAAAAAAGCTGACTAATATTTCATTCAAACATTAAAAGGACTTGAAAACAATGGCTGTTATTAATTTTCAAATTAAGGCCCAGTCTACAAAAATGTCTCCGTGGAGATTCGTGAAAACTGCCTCCATTCGTCAAGCGGAATTTTGCGGTTTTTCGACTGTTTATTTAATTTTTCCATCGTGACCGTGATCGTTATTTATAATTAATTTCAGCCTTTCTGCAGCAAATATTGTATAACAAATTATGGTCTCATTATTTTATGGTAATGATTTAATTAAACATGTTAACTTATTTTGATATAAGAGGATGCCTGTGACATCGTACGCGTAGATTTCGTTTTCTGCTCACCCCTAATGTATAATGCGTTTCTTTTATTTATTTAAACTTTGTACCCTAAAAATCTACCAGGGGACCGTTCTACGAGACCTTGTATGTTACAATTGGGAGTCTTTTCTCAAGGCATATTGTTAAAATAAAAAGGGATAACAATTTGTAAAACAAAATACAAGCTTCAAGTTTAGTGAAACGGGCCCCAGACCTTACCCAACAAAGATCAGCAAAACTTTGCTAAATCAAAAAATCACATAAATATTCAACCAGCGTTAAATATTTAGATCATTTCAACGGTCAGCAATAAACATATTTCATCTGTTAAAGATTCAAAAGTCAAACTCAAACTCTTAACATTTATAAGATTTGGCAAATTCGAAACAAACAAACATATGAAGTTTTATATTTTTATGATATTGCTGTTGATAGAGATTTACGAAAGATTTACTCGGTAAGCGGTTTCGGTTAGTGTGCCCGTGGTAATTCAAGATAAATTGTGTTACGCCTACACTCCATGTTCTTCGATGCTTGTAACTTTTCCCCCGAGATTTGCGCACGCCTATTTTCCTATTCAGAAATCCTCTCCGTATCTTTCATCGGTTGAGAAAATGCTGATATACATTCAATAAGATACGCGCTCAATACCTTCGTAAGAATCGTATCGCCAATGTAATTGTACCTAAATATTTTATTTAAGCACTGGGTTTTCGTATCGTTAATAGTATCCCTTATTTAATTGAAAAAAAAGAAACTAAGCGGTTGCCCGCGACTCCGTCCGCGAAGAAGTCATTTCTTCTTCTTCTTCTTCTGGTGCCTCTCCAAACCCTGAAAGGTGGCCTTGAACTCTGAATAATTTATCCTTGTCACTTGGAAGTCGGAACCGCTCTGCAGCAGTCGCTCAGCTGCTCTGACTCCAGTCTAGTATACCAGGATTTATTTATATGCAGAAAGTCATTTATCGCAACGTATCGCCCAATTTTCAGGGATGAAAAGAACACTAAAATAACACCGAAATTTATTAAAATCGGTTCAAGGTATAGTCGTGAAAGCGTAACACAAACAAACTGGCAAAAAGAGTAACAGTCGCATTTATAATATTAGTTTTATATTATTAGATGCCAGAGTAAATTTATTTCACCTCATAATTTTCAACGGTTTCTTTACATTGGTTAAAATTGTTTTCGTTTAAAATTAAGAGGGAAATAATAGCGTTCTTCTTGTACATGTTCCAGCCGAGCGGATAATTAGCTGTACACTGTTAGAGTTGCGCCTGAGCGGTCTTTTAAGGGAGCGCTCCGGTCTCGGTTTAAGGAACTGGTTCGGTCTTTTAGTTCCTTTAGCTCCGGACCAAATTTTGCGAGCGGAGCAGGACGTGCTTTGAAATAGGTACTATTTGTCTCGTTCATCGAGTGCCGTGCTGTATGCTCTTTACTCGTTCGCTAATACGTTCAACAACTGCTACTGACCTAAAGGACTGAAGACCGATTAAGATCGTTTACGAAGTGGTTCATTTCGGTCCGTGACGGGAATTAATTCCTTTTAGTTCTTAGCTCCTGACTGACTCAACCTCTTTTTTACCTGTTAATTTTTACGGCTTTGACAGGTTAGTGCAACAGTTCAAATATGTTGTTATGGTTACAAAACACTGATATCTGCAGCTACTGATAAGACCGACCGTATCATAAATATTATAATGCTTTAGGTTAAACTTAGCCTCAAGGAGCGTCCTCACTGAGAGCATTCGCATGTAGGGAATGCAAATAACCGGTTATAACCGGATTAAACCGGTTATTTTCATACAAAAACGGTTAATAATCGGTTAATTTGCATTCCCTATTCGCATGTAATGAGCACTCGGAGCGAACATCGAGTGATGTGTAAGCTTTGTAACGTTCAGCTCAACATCCACACCACTCGAATATTCACGCGAATGCTCTCAGTGAGGACCCTCCTTTTAAAGCAGAAATTCACAATTTAAGGAATGCCAGTTATGTCATGCGTGTATATGACGCACACGTCACTAAAATGATAAATGATTTTTCTTGTAAGTGACTTTGTAACTTTGATATATTCGCAAAAAATCCCTAAAGCTTCCACTTCGTGCTCTTGTACAGTCAAGGGTAAAATGAAAGTGGATGACTTTATAAATCAGAAAGAAACGCACATCTAAGCTCTTTCACAAAGTTGTGTAGACGACATTATAGGTGATACTTCAGATTTTAACTGTCATCAATCTATTATTTCTAAAAAGTTCAATATATCTTAAATTTGGTGTTAATCGTTTGCAAGATTTGTCTAAAACATTCTAAATAAAAAGTAAATGTTAAGTTAAATATGTTGAATGAACTATTTATTCTCGTAGAGCTACAAAAAATACTTTATATACGACATGAAAAAGGTACAGACGTCAACAATAGCTGGCATGTATTAAAAAGCGACATTCAAGTAATTCAGTATTAAAGTACACAAGCACCATAAAGGATAAAGTTCTATGCATTTCCTAACTCTAAAAATGCTGACCGCAATCCCTAGCTGTATTGCACATGAAATTTACTGGACGCAAAAGTTCCCCCAAGGTCCTTACAAAAGAATTCGTCCCGGAGCAAAATTGAGATCCCACCCTTTTCTGCAGTAGGTACTCGCTATGACATCGTATTGTGGACTCACTTAGTTTGTTGATAATAGAAGATTATAAACGTTTAAATTAATGCTCGTAGTATGAAATTCCACTTGAACGATAAAGATACGAATAAAAGGCAAAAAGCAAGAATTAAGGATACGACTTCAAGTATTATCTTAATCCTAAGAAAGAAGCATACACAAACAACGTAAATTCTCCTTTGGCCCTCGTCACCGTCATGATTTACAAAAATTATTTAATTTTACTCAGACTACAAAACTATACGTATTCCATGTAGCTCATGTAAGAACAATGTAATCAAGTCTGCAATGTAATGTAATGGACGTGTCGCGCCCGTGCCAGAATATTACAGTTTGTAGCTCAGCACCTATTGCATGATGCAGATCTTCAGACAACGACACCTGCCGGAACATAACGAAAGTCAAGGCCGAAATTAACATCTAAATCGCAGCATTAACGGGAATCACAATGGTTTAAAGCGCTGTTTACGCGTCGCCTTGCGTGCCTTGTGTGCGTTGAATTGAGCAAATATCGCAGCATCCTCGACCTCGTCTCATTTAGTCCTGAGCCTGCTGTTATTTACGGTCAACTACGCAGTCTGTCCCGAAATTTGTGAGGTTGAACTGATGTTTAAGTAGCTGCCGAAATGAATTCATTCAAATTGTGACTAAAATAGAGTAGCAATAAGAATATTTATTGTGATGTTGTTAGATACTGTTAAGCCATTTTGGTGTCAAATGCAAAGTAATAAAGATTTTTCTTTCGCAAATATTTAAACAGACTTTAATACGCATTGCATTGAACCAAATGTGTAATTTCATTAGAGTTAAAGTATTGCCAAGATGCAGTTTATAACAGCAACATGATACTAGAATTAAAAACAAATTAAGTTAGCACAAAAGAGGGTTTATCACCAAAAATGTAAGATATAAAGTTTTTGTTATCCGCAAGCCTCGAGGCAAAACTCCTTCCGAATACAATGGACCGCTGTTTGCCTTTAAAATTACAACATTTTTTCATTTTTACCCCAAAAATAAACAGTACAGGGTTGCTGTAGTGCTAACATACTTTGTATGGTGATTTAATTAATTGTTACGCTTTTGTTGCGTCATAATTATGTTTATGTATGTACTGAATAAATGTCTTTATCTTTATCTTTTAAAAAAAAATTACTGAATTTCATTGAAAGAATTGTTCAGTCATAGAATTCAAACAAAGGTCTTTCCTTTATTTTTATCAAGTGAAAGTTGCTATTTATATCTCTTAGACATATTAGGTGAGGGAATTACATCGAATTCATTTAATACTTTTTAATGATTTGTTTATGAACACATTGTTGTATTGCAAACATTGTGATCGCGTGACAAGTCCTACAGACTAATGCTTTACTCGGCCTCTATTTTTCTTTTTGTTATTGGGCTTCAATTTTTTCATGCGGGCCCTTTTGAGGTAGTACCTTGCGTTGCTTTAACGAACCTGTCCGCTTTGTACGAATGCCTCTTTTTCCTTTTTTGCGGATTTATAGCTAACCCGCACACCACTTTAATGTATAACCCTTGCGATTTACAAAAGGTAAACAGAACACTTGGTATGCCAAAATAAAATTGAAGCAAAACATTTGTTAACTTTAAAAATGAAACCTCCCTCGTCAAATGTAGAACACTTTTCGACCAAAAATTCCACAGTCTAACAAAAATAAATACGAAAGTTGTGGTATAAACAAGTATAACTCGCATTCTACATTATATCCGGTACAAAATATATTCCGTAAAAATCTCCATCCTAGATTTTGCGTATGAAAGATGGACATATCATTAAGGCTTATGAAGGGTGGAATAGCTTATAGAGTATGTAGATAATATCCAAATAGGTTTGTCGAAAAAACTCCGGGCTGTTTAGTCAAATATGAGAATAACATTAAATATTTCATCATGTTCTGAAAATACTTAAGCTGGATTTGGAACAGTGTACAAAACAGAACGCTACCCAGAGATTTTTGGATAACAATAATATTTATTTGATTAAAAACACACTCAAAAAGTAAAATTTAAATGCATATATATGACCAAAAAAAGCCCGTGACAACCTTGTCATAATAAAAAAATGATTGTTTAGTCTGTGTTGGCGACGGTGATGTGTGTTTATCAGCTCGCATTTTTAAGCGGATTTTACGTGAGGTTATAATCCAGATAGCCAGATAGCTGTGTGCTCAATACATTGAAGGGCTTTGAATTTTATTATTGATACTTTCCTCTGAAATGCTTAGTCCTTTGTTAACATAATATTTTATAACTGTTGAAAGAGAGGCACGTCACAACGCCACCGGTAAGCCGATTTGTAACCACGCCCGGATACTATCATAAAATTTATTTCTCTATACTAGCGTATCGAAAAAGGATTTACTGTAAATGCTAAGATTTCAATTTCAGTCCAGTCGCAATGAGTGGCAACTCAGTGGTCTTGAAAATTTTGCATAGCAAATATTTGTTTAAAAAGTGGTTTTATAAAATCGGGTTTCTTGAGCTGGAATCTTAATATTTAAGGTAGGAACATTCAATTGATCTTCGGAAACTAAATTTAACTTAGGTATATTTTTCTTGAATTGAAACGTCTTTGACATTGTTAAAATAAGGTTTTTACTAGAAAAAATATAACTTGATAGTGGGTATTTATGAAAATTATATTTCGTTAAAATATTATATTCAGCCAAAAGTGTAATCTATAAATAAGATGCCGCAATTTCAATGATCAACTTGAAAAGTAACACATCGCTGGGTGTGCTTTAGGAAATATTTAGTTTTATATTCGGAAGGCTTTGAATCGACTTTTAAGCTCCGCCAATTGACTTTCAAATTGAGATTCTCACTTTAAACTCGAGACGAATATATCTTGGATGGAAGTATAGTGATAGGGCGTAATACATATATTCATGGTGCTCAATTTTTTTAATTGGATCTAGGGTTGTTGTGGTGTTTAGGGGTCGAGTGCAAGGTCTTAATAATTCGAAAATAGTTTAAAGGTTTGTACAATTATTGATAATATTATAAAAATTACATTCCAAAGTGGATTTAAAAATTAATACTTACATTAAAAATTTAAGAGGCCGTACACGAAATTTTGCCGATATCGCTGATTTACGTGATTTTCCAGACGTGATTTTACAGTTGAAATACTGTATTTCTACAAGTTTTAATACACAACACGAAAGATAAATTCTAATTTTATCGAATGTACGAGCTACTTTTCTGTTTTCATTATTCTATTTTGATTAATCGACCTGACACTGGCGACTGTTATGTGAATTTTGCTGGAAGAGGTTTAGAATGTCACATATTCATGAACCGTTTTGACGTCTAAACGGTATGAAAAATTTACAATGTATTGCTGTGAAAGTCGTCTAAAGAATGTATGAATTACTTTTTACCACTTTCAAATAAATTTTTCGAGTTAAAAAAATAAATAAACTTGGTAATTTTTTATAGAAAACGGGCAAAAAATATTTTTTTTTTCGGCTACTCAGAACTCTCGTTTATAAAATTAAAACAATAGAAATAAACTTTAGTTCATAATCAATCAATACCTAAAAAAAATATCCAAAAAGTTCAAAAGAATTGGCAATAAATAATGTTTTAAAACAACCTAAATCTCGCATTTTGATACTCGACAAAAATAAAAAAGTGGCTCATTTATTCGTAGGTCATTTATTCGATCATAACTTAAATGATATTTAATGTTATGGTTTAAGACATTTATTCTCATAAGAATATTACAATATTCACTTAAAATGAGAAATTAATATTAATACTAGAAAAATAATTATATAAGATTAGTCCGGTGTGGCATAGTTTTCACATCGCAATGGCTTTGGGACGTAATGCGTAAGTATTGGAGTTTGTTTTTGTCTGGCACCGCGAGCTCCCAGTTGCGATGCGAGAACCGTACAGAAAAAATATAAAGTGGGTAGCTTGCGAGAACACTGATACGCAACGCGCTTAGCAACCGATGAATGAATACAATTCAATTACTTTTTGTTTAGTAAGAAGTTAAAAGTTGTATACATACTCGTTCAGAACAAAATGCTAATACGTACATAAACAATACAAAAACATGACAATTCAATACAGTTTTATTGACGACGTGATTCGCCTAGTCGGTAGTGAGCCCGACTGCAAAAGCCAGCGGTCCCGTGTTCGACTCCCGGTCAAGGCAAACATTTGCGTACTGAGCGCGACCATTGGCTTCTCGGTTCTGGGTGTTTTGTATTTATATAAATAATGTAAGTTAGGTAAATTGTCGCTGTTTTACATCCATAGTAACACACGTATGTGAGATTTTCCCCTTATACTTATTATTAATTATTTATTTATTTATGATTTCAGTAATGTTGTTTACTACATATTGTTTTAGTCTGTTTTTAAAGATACCTAACGTTGTGCTATTTTTTACATGCGGGGTAAGCTTGTTAAACAACTGCGCTCCTTCGTACATAATGGTTCTTTTCCCGTAATTCGTTCTGGGGGGTCTCAGTAACAAGTGATGTTTATTTCTTAGGTTATGCTTGGTAGACTTTTGAACAAACGAGATATTCGAGTGTATTTTTTTGTGTAAAATTTTAAAAACTAGAATGCATGTTTTATATACATACATTTGTTTTATGTGCATTAACTTAAGTTCTTTATAAATTGTTTGGGTTGGAGTTAAAAAGTCATATCCAAATAAAACCTTAACTAATTTATTTTGCGATGTTTGCAACCTCTTAAGATTTGATTTCGCCGCGCAGCCCCATACCTCAATTAGATATTCTAGATGTGGCTTCACTAGAGAATTGTAAATTACGTACCTCACTTTTTTAGGAAAGCAATTAACAACGTGTCGAAGAGATCCGGTCAGGCTAATAAGCTTAGATCTTGTTCGTTCTATTTGAGGAATCCATGTTAGTCGAGAATCTAGCATAAGACCCAGATATTTTTCTTGACAAGTCATGGAGATGATTTCTCCGTCGATATGAAGCAGGCTATGTGTTCCTACTTTTTTATTTTTTGCTGCGAAAATTATATATTTAGTTTTAGACGTATTTATTGTTAGCAAGTTTTTTTTCAGCCATTCGCATAGTGTATTTAAATCTTGCTGGGCATGAATTATTATTTCATCAATTGAACTTCCGGAGTAAAATAGACAAGTGTCGTCCGCATAAAGTGACACTTGCCCTTGTAATATAAGGTCACTAAGGTTATTAATATAAATCAAGAACAGCAGGGGGCCTAAAATTGACCCCTGCGGAATCCCGTATGTTATTTCACTAGGACTACTTTGAGCTGAGCCAATTTTAACAACTTGATTTCTATTTTTTAAGTACGACTCAAAAGTACTTAAGGCACTTCCCGCAACCCCAATGTTTTTTAACTTAATCAGTATCAAATTATGACTTACTGTGTCGAACGCTTTTTTAAGGTCGACAAATATGCAGAGCACAATTTTTCTTTTATCTATGTTACATTTGATTTCCGTTACAAGGTCTAGTGTCGCCGACAGAGTATTCGAATGCGCTCGAAATCCGTATTGATGTTTAGAAAGAAAATTAATTGAGGTCAAATATGATTGTAATCGTTTGTGGAGTATTTTTTCGAATATCTTGGAAAGTATCGGAAGGACAGAAACAGGGCGGTAGTTTCCCGGATCACTTCTATCTCCAGATTTAAAAATTGGTGTCATTTTAGCTATTTTCATGCTGTCCGGAAAAATACCTCTCTGCATACAGTCATTTAGGCAATCTGATAGTTTTTTAGCTAGCACACTTTTAACACATTTAACACTTTTTGTATTTACTTGGTCAATTCCGGAGCTCGTGTTGGTATCCAAGTTTTCAATGATTTTGCAGATTTCTGTTTCAGTGCAAGGTTCAAGTTCTGTAAGACAATTTATATAACTTTCATCATCAATCATTATGCTTTCTGAGCTGGCATGATATTCACTGGGGATTTTATTAGCCAAGATTGAACCTATCGTTGCAAAGTATTTGTTCAGGTATTCGCAAATCTCACTTTCGTTTGTTATTTCTCCGTTTTCGGTGTTAAGCTTGGATGGAGCCTTATTTTCTTTGATTTTGTTTTTTGATAAGTCGTTAATTGTTCTCCACATTTTTTTTGGGTTATCTCGGCACTTGCTAAATGTAGTTATATAATAATTATTCTTTGTTTTCTGTATATTACTCGTCACCTGGTTTCTTGTTTGAATGAATTTTGCTTTTAACGACTCATTATGTACATCGTGCTTCAGCTTTCGCCAATAACTGTTTCTTTCTTTTATCTCGTTTAGAATGGTTTTATTTATCCACTCATCTTGTGGTGGGTTTTGAATTTTAGTCTTAGTTACTTTACTTGCATCTATTATTTTTTTAAATTCTATTTCTAATTTATTGTAATCATACTCTTCACTTGCAAAAAAGTTAGCTGCTAAACAGGTTTTGTACAATTGATCGTAATCTATTGCTTCGTATTCAACTTTTATTTTTTGCGTTTGATGCATTTTTTTCAACTCGAGGCACAACTGTTTGTGGTCTGAAAGTGCTGAATCTATAAGAGTTATTTCAAATTTATCCTGTTTCAGATCAGTAGCTATGTGATCCAATAGTGTTTTTGTTGAAGATGTTTCTCTAGTACAATAATCCGGTTCAATTTTGTTAAGTATGGTAATTCCATTTTCTTCCAACACGATGCCATATTCACGTATGGTATGGTTATCGACAAGTAGGTCTAGATTAAAATCTCCAAAGATTATAACTCTGCGTCTTTGTTGTAATTGTGAATTGTAGTCTTCGAAAAAGTGGGCCAAACATGAGTGTCCCGGTCTATATATACCTCCAATGTGGAGTGCAAATTTTTCTAAATATATCCACAAATAGTTAACATCGTTGCTGTAGTAATGTTGAGCATTAAAACTTATAGAAAAGCAGTATTTTAACTGTTAAATCACAAAAATAAGCAAAACGGTCAAAAAATCGTGTACGGCCTCTTAACACAACAAAAACAATTACGTATATTAAAAACAAAATTAATTTTGAGACTAATGTGTAGTTATAGGAATATTATGATTAGTGAATTCCGGCTCCATCTTCGCATTCGAATGCTCTGATGTGTTTTATAGTTCCCCTTACTCTAATGGAAACAGCTCTTATGACTGAAATTTGCACCTTTACTTGAAGCCAATAGATTATTTGTGAATATGATTTTTGCCATTTTTCATTTAATTTCGAGGCTGTTTAAAAAAAAAAACTGATATATTCAATCCCAAGGGCTCCATCGCAAGAGATGAGTAGAGGAGTAAAGGAAGCTCTTAGGTCCTCAGCAGCTCGATCATATTTTAAATGTTTCTCTCGGCTATGTTTCTGAGCAGTTTTTTGCCAGGTGAGGTTGCTGTATGAGGAAGCGTCAGCGAACATCAAAGAACGCTTTCCTCGCAGGTTCCCACACGCTGTTCAGTAACAGGTCACCTATTAGAGCTGGTTGGGTTGTGTTTGCGTTACGCACTATGGGCTCTATTGTGCCAGGTCCCCAGGCTAATTCGGCCCAGTTTTTACAATCATCTCTGTGTTGGTCGTGACCTTGTTTGATTAGACCACCTTTTTTGCAGTTTAGTGCGTGGTTTAGGTCGAAATTAAATTCGCCGCATCCATCACAGGTCTGAGGGAGACTTGCAGGTTCATGAGCATATCGTATGGCTATGGCATCTTTGAACTGAGAGACTGTGAGGTCGGTATTGTTGGCAGTGGTAGGGATGATTGTTAGCCATTGTGATGATTTCGTTTCGACGACTCTTTGGACACATCTTTTCATGTAATTTGGAAGTTTAGATTTTATATCTTTGCTTGTTTTAATGTCACTTATTTGCCTGTCTAGTTTTCTTCTTTAATGGTTTCGCAGCGTGAGTTTGATGGGCTAAAAGATCCAGATTTTCACTATTTTTAATGGCGTGAATTAGTATCCTATTGGATTCTACGGATGTCTTGTAGCATTCCAAGTTCTTAGTTGGGTCGTTAATGCCGAGCCCGCCTAGTTTCACTGGTAAAAAGAATAGCTCATGTTCTAGTGATGTTATTTCTCTATCCACAATAGATGGTGTTAACGTTTCCATAATGGTTTGTTTTAAGGTATGGAATTCTTCATCAGTTTTGTCCAAGACTGTTTGCAAGTATCTCCATTCACATTGGAGTGATTTTGTAAAGGCTGTATGTACGAGTTGTGGGTGCTTTTTGCTAGCTTTCAACAAAAGTTTTATACAATTAGTCCATTCAAGAACTTTTTTTTAATGTATTCTTTTTGGCCTCCCTCATCTCCAATGACACCACCCAAAAATCGCTGAAAAAGTACTGTCTTCACTCCTAGATTCCCAAATAGTCTTGTAGCGTCTTCAATTGATTTATTTTTAACTATAATATAGCTTTTTGATGGTTCCGGGAAATAGCCGTATTTTGAGCCTTCTTTCATCAGTTTTTCAAGCCAGTCCTTTATATTTTGTAGTTTACCAAAGCATGCGGAATCATCCGCATACCAATTTTGTACATATTTTCCAGGGTCTTTGCAGCTTTGAATTAGTGGTAGAATCCCAACCGCATACATTAACATTGCCAACGGGTCACCTTGTGTTGTTCCTTCCTTGCTTAAAATGAAATCATTTGAGCCTGATAGACAAATTATTGCATATCCTCTATAAGAGTTGAAGAGAAATATTGCACAACGGGGCCAGTAGATTCTTGCGTTCCAGAGAGCGATTGGACGACTCAGAGCATTGAAGGCATTTGCTGCGTCTATTAAAAGAAGGCCTTCATCATCTTCGCCTTCATTGAAACATTTGGTCATAGCATGACCTTCAATGCCAGATTTTATTCCGGCACATACGAGGGTGGATTGAAAAGTTCTGAGCCTGGTAAAAAAAAGTAACGGGCTCACTTTTTATAACAATTTTATTTTTCGACATATTCTCCATGAAGGTCAATGCACTTAGTCCACCTCGCCTCCAACTTCATTATCCCATCAAAAAAAAAAGAATCGCTGAGGTCGTTAAAATATGAGTCTACTGCTTCTTGTACCTCCGTATTAGTCGAAAATATTTGTCCTCCCAAGTGTTTTTTGAGGTTTGGGAAGAGATGATAATCGGAACGAGCTAGATCCGGCGAGTTAGGGGCATGCGGCAGCACTACAAATCCACAATCATATATTTGTGCCATTGATTTCGCCGAAGTGTGAACGCGAGCGTTGTCTTGGCGAAACAGTACTTTTTTCGACAGCATTCCAGGTCTCTTTATTTTAATTTCCTCACGCAGACGACGTAAAAGAGCACAATAGTAGTCCGAATTTATTGTTTTGCCCTTTTCGAGATAGTCTATCATGATATTCATGATAACCCCCCTGCAATCCCAGAAAACTGAGGCCACTACCTTATTAGCTGACAAAATGACCTTGGCTTTTTTGGGAGGTGGTGAACCTGGTCTTTTCCATTGCCTGGATTGTTCTTTCGATTCTGGTGTACTGTGGTGGACCCATGTCTCGTCCATAGTAATAAACGATTGAAAAAATCGTCGGAGTCACGTTGAAACATACATAAACAATCTTGGGAAATTGTAACACGTACTCGTTTGTTCTCGACTGAAAGCAGTCTAGGCACCCACCTGGTTGACACCTTAGAAAATCCAAGAACATCGGTGATGATGTTCTGTGCCCGCTCATAAGAAATACCCATTGCTTCCGCTATCTCCACAATCTTCAATCGCCTATCCTTTATTATCGCATCTAATATATTATTGACATTTTCGTCCGTAGTAGCCGTCAACGGCCGCCCACTCCTAGGCTCGTCTTGAACAGTCTCCCGGCCACGTTTGAAACCAGCTACCCATCTTTTTATGGTAGCATACGATGGAGCAGATTGCCCTTATGTTTGATTCATATCTTCAAATATTTGTTTTGGTGTTAACCCCTTTTTTTGCAATTATTTTATGACAGAACGATGCTCAATTTTATCCATTACTTGAAAAATCAGTGACCTTATGTAGCAGTTCCAGCATAAAATGCAAAATTGTGACAGGAAAAAAACAAAAGATAGTGCATAATGGCGACTAAATATGGCACTTTGACCTGCCAGTATTTATTTGTTTTTTTTTTATTATATTCAACCTTAGGCTCAGAACTTTTCAATGCACCCTCGTAGCTGGTTGGAACCGCAGGCTTGTTGATCGTCTAGTCCTGTTGCGGTGGCCATGGCTTTTGCAATGATGCGTTGTAGTATTTCACCAATACAATTATTAAATATGGTAATAACTTAACTTTTACGGCTTATAGTAGGCATCGATCAGCTAAACGAGCGCTTATTGCCCAATTCGCGTAATCCTGTGAAAAGCTTTGAGGAGACGGCTTCTTGAAACTTTCACCACCGCTTTTAAAATTATTGGGAAGCGAAAGAGTTGGTTTATACTTATTTTAGTCGCAGTATTAAGATAACAAAGGACTCAATACTCCTGACTAAAACTTAGAATACCAGCTCGAATCAAAGAAGTTAACATATTTATTTTGAACTTTACGATATTGTACATACATACCTTCACGCCTGTAATCCCAGAGAGTGGGGTAGGCAGAGCTACAGAATTACAACTTCAAAAAGTTGTTGACTATTCAGTAACCACAATTTGCACAAATACTCTAAGATGTTTACCAGCGTATTAGTGACAGGTTGCAAGCCCATCGCCTAACAGTACTACAAGCCTATATTCCCTTAGTCGCCTCTTACGACATCCACGGGAAGACATGGAGTGGCACTATTCTAACCCGGCAACCACACGATATTGTAGTGTTTAAATAAATTTAATTGAAGTCGTAGGTGGTAGTTATTACCAATTCTAGCTGTATTTTGATTAAAACTTTTAAAACCACAAATGAAACTTAAATAAGATTTAAGTCATTTTTTGAAAATAAATATTCTTGCTAGGATATACAAATAAGAATACTTATATCAACATTTTAAAAAAGTTGTCTCGGAAAGCAGTTATTTGTTAGATAAATGCGTTATTTTTTTACATCCTCTTTTATAACGTATCACGTATTAAAACGGAGCAGAAACTTTTAACCTGAGTGGTTTTTAAATCTGTTCTTTTAATTTACCAGCACCGTTTAATTTAACCAGCGTTTAATTTCAGTTGGAAGCTTTAATGGGCATCTCGTTAAATTCGTAGGAGCACAAAAGCAGGATAATTATGTTACTTTCTAACGGAGATAAATGATGTATAATTGCATAAAACGGTTTTTCAACTTCGCTCGTTTTGCTTTGAAGAGTTTTTCTGAAATTGTTTTAATTAGTTTTTACATTTATGTTTTTTTCAACAGTTGGACTTGAAGAAACAGTTCGACGAAGGTGACACGACCAACTACCAGACGAACGGGGAGTTCGATCTGGTTCGATTTGAGGCCATCCGTCACAACCAGTACTACTCGTGCTGCTTGGAGCCCTATCCCGACATCACCTACGTCATCAAACTGAGGAGGAGGCCTATGTTCTACGTCTTCAATCTTATTCTCCCCTGCTTGCTAATTAATGGAATTGGTATGTATCACTATCACACATGGTATATAGGTAGCTTATGGGTGAATTTCAACAAGCGTCAAATTATCCTAATTTAGGTGGTTTTTTTTATTTTGTCAGTAGGGTTCACAATTTTAAGTGTAAGGGACGTCATTAGTCATAAATAAAACAGTGTTAAAATGGCCCTTCATTAAACCAAGTCGTTTTAAGATATATCGAATTTACTAATTATATACCACCAAAATTGCTATTATCCACCAAAATTACTTATCTAAGAAAAACACACGATCAATAATGACATATCGGGATAGTTAACATAATAATCGTAAGGAAATCATTCTTGTTATTTTTTAAAACCAACAACGTATTTTTTTAATATAATAAATAGTTATTGTTTGGTGTTTATATAATTTTGGTGGAACAAGTTATTTTGTCAATTTTGGTGTCGTAGGAAAAGCCACCAAAATTGTATCACCAAAATTAGAACTTGTACTTTATTATTTTATTTAACGTGAATATTTTAGTTTTATACAAATTTAACTTCATGTAGTTAAAAAAACACCATTAACATACTCAAAATAATTTAAACACAATTGTTTTTCTTGCAAAATAACAAGTTATCTAAGTTATCACAATTATAAAAATGTATTTCGTACCACTAAAATTAGATACTTATATACTTAGAGGGAAGATGCAGCAAGACGCTATAAATATTTCACCATCTAATCTATCGCTGGAACTGAACAAACGACTGACGCCATATTTGTTTGTTTAATCACTTTTCGTTCGATCATAAAATCAATTTTAATATTCACCACCAAAATTGACTATTTCGCAAGGACAGTTTTATTTACACTGTTCCCAGTTTCTTTTTATTTGCAAATGTAATAATTGTAATATTTTATAATTCCTTAACTAATAGGGAATAGAGGTAACTAAAATATCAATCTAGTTGAGGCTTAATAACTTTGTACCACGGTATATCAGTGTATGCGACAAGTAATGGACACGACACCAAAATTGATTTTGGACTGAATTTTTTTTTTACGATAAGCATGATAAGTTATAATTTTTTTTAACTTTGGCTCAACATGGTACTTTGTGTAAGATTTTCTAGAAAATAAATAGTTTTCCAATAAATGTACTTTACACCCCAATTATCACGTCCGCCGCTAAAAAATGTGGTTGGGATAATTACCCTTATAATTGACAAACATCGACTATCTCCACGGGTCGTAGAAACAAGTCTGTACTTATTATAGTAAACAGTGTGGAAAAAACGTTCACCACATGGGCGGCAACAACCTGACTTAATTGTTTTTTTATAAATCCGTCATTTTTTGAATTTTCAAAATTCGTCAGCTTTAACCGGAAATCTAAATGGTCGAACATTACAAATTATTAAAGAAGGGATTTTTATGGTGTTTATTTCATTTAAAGGGGTATGTTTTAAAGACTTAAATGACCCTTTATCATAAAACACGACTTTATTGTTTTGTCATATTCGAACAGTTCGATTCCCTTAAGGAAGAGTATTTTTTGTGTTTAAAAATAAAAGTAAGTCTCTTTTGCGTAAAATTTGCTATTTCCTATATTGAAGGTAGAATATTGTCGTCGGTGTAGCGTTCGATTTTTCCACCCTGTATATTATATTGTTAAATGCGAAGAGCGAGTGTGACAGCAATGTAAAAGAAATATTTAAAAAAAACGTTAAAACTTAGTGTAAATAAACCTAATTACTACGTGGGGACTTCCTATTAAGTATTCAATACCTGTATGAGGAAGCCCCGAGCAATAGACGGTTAAAAACGATTAACAACTAACAACGTTTTTAGGCTCTATAAACTTCAACAGCACTGAATTTTAAGCCCAAAATACGACCGACTTGCCGTCACCAAAGTACTCTAATATTTAGCATTTGCTAGGTCCCAACTTTGCAAAAGTTTACTTACTCGTATGAGTTTATCTAGACTTTCTAGATTTTCATTTATTCAGTGTCTGATCTACTGATCCATAATTCATACTATTGATAGATACTCAGATTGATACAATATATAGTACGTAAATGGCTTTATCGGAAGGCTTCGAGTGCCCATCAAACAAATCGTTGAGGCAAACTAAGTTTCGGGGTTAGCTCAGGGTGAAGTGGAACCATCAATCTGTCTCGCGTGACACGTCCTCAACTTCCAGATTTATTTTACCCTCGGGATACATACATATATCTTAATTGATTCGTTGGTTTTATTTATGCAAGATGTTACTGTTCCTAGCATATTTTTCTAAGGCACATTAAAACAAACATGTAACATAACATAATAAATTATTTTAACCATGAACCGTGCAAATTGACCTTTGTTTGGTAGCTTTATCTGATGACTACGTATTTCTCAAATTCACCTTTCTACTAAATAGGTACTACAAATATTTTGCCATATTTGCAATGTTCGTTCAATAGCTTTTATTTATTATTCGGTAAAGTTATCATGAAATATTTGGGCGTCACTCTACTTAATGATGTCATCTAAAAACGTAAGCTTCTACTCGTATATGCATGCATTCGAAATTCCTAAATTTTCCTAAACTCTGGCAGCTCTCCTGGTGTTCTACGTCCCGTCGGAATCAGGGGAGAAGGTGACCCTGGGCATCAGCGCGCTGCTGTCCATGACTGTCTTCCTCATGACCATCAGAGACACGCTACCACCGACGGAGAAGACACCGCTAATAAGTAAGCAAACTGAACAAAGTAGACATACTCTGTCACTCTGTTCAATGGCATAGGGAAACTGAAAGACGTATTTTTTATGTGTTATTGACATTGTGACAAGAGCAATAAAGGTACGTCTTTCAGTTTCCCTTACTGTACAACTTGATTTATCATCACATCGATAGCGATAGAGACCAGACTTCATTGATTGTTCAGACTGCCCGCGCTTGATCTCACTCAATCAATCAATGACATGACAAAATAGTAGGTACAAAGGTCATCCCAGATCTTTGCTTCAAAAGTTTCACAGTTCCTTTAATTAATTTTCTACATTCAGTATTCAACATCTGCACGATATTTTAAAATATTTGCAATATCCCAGCCATTCCCAGCGTGTCCTATCCAGATTGATAAGACTTATTAAGTTTTTCAGAGATCGCTAAGTTTTCTCATTTTGTATTACTTATGTCGTACTTACCTCATAAACAGATTATATACAAACTTATTGCTTAAAGTAAAGCTCGACTTAACTTATATGTAACAACTTCACCCAGCCAAGTCACTGCTTATGTGTAGATACTTAGTCTGGCCTTATTAGGAGAAAAAAGTTGTAGCCCACAATAGTGGACCTTCGGAATCCACAAACACTTGATGTCAATAAAAAAGTCGCGACTTCTAATGGATTTTATTTGTTCTCAGGTCTGTATTACGGAGTTAGTACGTGCCTTGTGTCGTTCTCTGCGTCACTCTCCGTGGTCACCCTCAATATCTCCTACAGGCGAGTTGTATATTTTAATAAATACGGGTTTTCTCGCTTGTAAGCGTATAATTATTTTATTTAACGTTGGATCATCTCATCTATCATAGAGGTTTGATAAATGCTGAAGCACGAGTAATTAATCATAAATATTTAATTTTTGGTCATCGTGGCCCAATTCATATTAAAGCATGACTTTAGCGTCAACATAATGGATTTCGCGATTTCACTTGTAGTTCTCGATTAGTTGCGAGGGTAACATATATTCGCGAGCTAAGTAAAGTGATTGTATGTCAAGGTATATTCTAATATTAATCTTGTAGACTCTGTCACTACTGGGAGCATATATTTATACTCCAGCAACTTGTGTATTACGAATATATTAGGAACGTACATTTGGCATATTATATAGTGCTAACTTTGTTTCTATTTGAGTATAAGCTCATTACTCTTTCCATTCACGTTCCGAATACTTCCGAATTAATGGCAACCTGGTAGGCTGTGTGATTTGTCAAGCTAAATGAATTCCCAACTAATTAAAATATTCCCGAATAGGTTTCAATTTACACCGTTCACGGATAACCCTGATAAGGGGTTATTCTGAATTTATGAACGGGTTTAGCCACGAAATTCGAACAGATTAATATAGTGCGAGGCACAATGTGCATAATAGTATTTTAAGCGTTTGTTTATGATGGTTATTTCATTATATTAAACTAATTTAATTCCTGAAGGTTCTCGATGAAAACGTTCGATTCTAGTTATTTCGTGCCATTGGGAAACTAGTAAACTTGGACAGGGTATGCCTACATGAATGAAGGGAAGTTTAAACAACACTTGTAATAAAATAACAGAAACAAAACACTTGAACACACACTCGGACTTTTAGTTTATTTTCTCATATCACCTGCATTCCCGAGACATATTTAACGCTTAAATAATTTAATCAATGATTTGTTTTCTCATAATATAAGGAGTTGATATTCTTAAATCACCTAGTAAATCATTTATCTCTAACATAAAAGCATCCACTTGATTTATTGATTTACATATCTACACAATTCATACAATGAACATAATATCTAGCCATTTTCCACACTCCGATGTTCCTGAGTGAGAAATAAACTGGCATCCGAACGTAATACAGAATAAAATACAACGCCATATTCCATCACAAAGACGGAACAAAAAATGAGACCCGACATAGGTGCTTATTTATCTTTTGTCCAGGTGCGATGATAAACCCATTTTCTGAGCTGATTAGAGTAATACTGTTATTTTAACGCAGCAATCTTTTGCAAATTGTACTTTTTAATAAATCAATAAAGATAAAAGATAAAATACATTTATTCGAGGAGACCACTGCTGAGAAGAAACGCCGCAAGAAACTCAGCAGTCAGTAATTTTTTAAGCATATTTCATACTACAATGATACCACTAAGTCTAGCATTATATAAAGCAATAAATATTAAGTTGAATATAATATCAAATATCATGCTTGCAGGAAAACATGTCAAAAATATTACGAGAGGGATATAGGGAGAAAAAGGAACAAAAAAACAAAAACACAAGACGTCCGAAAAGTAAAACGTCGTGTAGCGTAAATTCGTAGATAGTCTAGCGTTCTGCTTCGACAAACATGATTGCCCAATCACTGATCATACGGTACAGTAAGCATAGCCGTCTTATTTTAGAACCCATCGGGACCTGGCTGTTTATAAATCGGCATGGCTATCGAACTAGATTATTATAGTATTACTTAAGAGTTAAATACCAGCAATAGCGCATAACATAATGAAGTGGTCAATAATGGCATGGCTCCTTTTTTGCCCAAATACTGAGATAGATACATTAAATCACGCCTGTTTACCAGAGGGGTAGGCAGAGACCACTTCTTTCCACTTGCTGCGATCTTGATTTCTTGTTTTTATAAACTTTCTATAATAAAGAAGAGGTTTTCTAGTATTTTAATTATGTAAAAAAAAGATAATATATGCAAATAACGAACGTGGGTGGGCGAGTTTTTATTTTCTTGTTGATTTCTTTTTTTGCTCAGATTTCAATAAAATTTGATGAGTTGGTAAAATGGGTTATTCTGATCTTGGTAGGCCCTTTTGACGCTATGTCCTACAAATTTTCCCATTCAGTTACACAAAATGTATGGAAATTAACTTAAATGGCTTCCTATTCGTCAACGTCGCAAAATGCGATTACTTTGTTTCCTATATAACATCCTGTACGATCCTAAATCTCCTGATTATCTAAAATATTTTTTTAAATTTCTTGGTTCCACCCACCTCCGTCAGCTACGATCCTCTGACAATCTCACACTATCCATCCCTCTTCACCGCACAGGCTTCATGTCCAGCTCTTTCGCACTTCAAGCAGCACGACTTTGGAACGACCTTCCCCTTGATATCAAGCAAGCTCCGAACAAGTTTGCTTTTAAAAAGAAAGTTCGCGATTTTTTTTCTTTTTGTAGGTAGAATAGTCATCATCTTGTTTCTCTGATGGTGTTATCTGTAATGTTTTGTGCTTATCCTCATTTTTATATATTTTTTATATTATGTATTTATATAAGTATTTATATTTATTTTAATATATTGGTATGTAGGTATATATTATTACGTTTAAGCAACATATATGTTAGACCCTATGTTGCACCGCCACCACAATCTCTGCTTTGCCCAAAGGTTAACTGGTAGAGAATGCCTTACGGCATTAAGTTCGCCTTTTGTATACAAAGTGTATTCTTTTGTGCAATAAAGATTAAATAAATAAATAAATAAATAAATTTCGTAATGAATTAAGAACTTAATAGGAAAATTTGTAGAACATAGCGTCAAATAGGGCTTACCATGATCAGAATAACCAATTTTACCAACTCATCAATTTTTATTGAAATCTGAGAAAAAAAAGAAATCAACAAGAAAATAAATACTCGCCCGGGTACGTTTAGGTTCACTTCGTCCACATTCCCATTTCGTTCACATTCCTACTTCGTCCACAATACCACTTCGCCAACATTCCCATTTCATCCATAGGTATTCCCATTTCATCCTTTTCCCACTTCGTACACATTCCCATTTCGTTCACTTTCCTACTTCGTTCACATTCCCACTTAGTCACCATTCCCATTAAAATGCAAATACAAATTTCAATAGATTTCATGACTTTTTGACATGGACTAAATGGGAAAGTTGACAAAATAGGAAGTAGACGAATTGGGAATTGATTGTTGACGAAATGGGATTGCTGACAAAGTAGGAATGTGAACGAAATGGGAATGTGGACACTTCGTCCACAGACAACCCTAAACGCTAAATCGCGTTAGTCAAAGTACTTAAAAGAGTAACTAATTGTCAATGTTCAAGTAGTGTTGACAGAAATAATCTTTATTAGTGCCGGGCCCGTGCCACTTGGGAACGACTGCCGCTTAAGGGCTCACTTCTCTTTGAGGCATAAATGTAGTGTAAACGTCGGAGCGGAGGATAATCCTGGAATTACTTGGGCTGTACACTGGGATACGAGGAAGGTTGAAGGGCACAATGTTAAGGGGTTGAGCTTTTCACTGCTTTATTCTGTTTGTAGAAGTCGTTGAGATGGTGTACTAATATCTACCTAAGTTACCACTATGTTGGCTTGTGCTCTAACTAAGTTTGTGTTTGTTGGAGTGTTCACGCGAACGTGTTGTGTTGCTCGTAGAGGAGTGAGAGGGCAGCCGGTGCCGGCCGCGCTCCGCGAGCTGGTGCTGCAGAGGCTGGCGCGGCTGCTCTTCATCCACTTTGACATCGACGCTGCCAAGGTACAACTACGCTTAGTCAACAACTTCAATTCGGATAGACCAAAATAAATACTCATGGTTTTTACATTCTAATTCGAAAGAATAGGTAATTTTAAGAGACCAATTTCATTCATTTTGTATTTGACCCAATAGTTTTGTTTAAAAAAATATCTTTATTTATCTAGCAGACATTTTATGGTTGACGTGGTTATTTTAAACTTGGGTTGGCATTTTCTAAGAAATTACAACAATTAAATGATACCTAATGAGTAATGATAAAAAGTGTTTGTGTATTAAATGAAACATACTACTTCAAGCGGTTTTTGCCTAACCCGTTAGATATACTTAGAAAGGATTCCAGCCGAAACCGAATGTTAAATATACATTCGCCGTAACATTTAAAAAAAAACAAAGTAGATAAATATTTCAAAAACTTAATAATGCATAACGGCTTTAAAACCATATTTCTGGAAATGGTTTTTGAATTACAGTAATTGTAAAAATATGAACAATCCCGATTGCTGGGGCCCTAGACAAGATGCATTACGCCGAGTCGCTTTTCTGTTCGTTTCGTTTTTAAACCAATCGCGTCACTGCTAGATCACGTAATACGAAAAGTCACGTGATCTAGCAGTGACGCGATTGGTTTAAAAACGAAACGAACAGAAAAGCGACTCGGCGTAATGCATCTTGTCTAGGGCCCCTGATCTGCTGTAGAACGCTGTCCTAAAAACCAATGATTGATTTTGACATCATATCTTTCTTTTGATTTATGAGGGTTTTGTGGTGAGTTAACAATTTAATTGGTTGCAGATCAGTTATTCATTCAGTCACATCATTTCGTATACAGTCACAATCATCGCAAAATCGGAACCATACAAGGTGCTCAAAACAATCCAAACTTCTAAACTCGACTCTTGGTCATAATCATATATAATGTTTATGCACAAGCTAGCTCGTATGCTTACGCATTATAAAAAGTATATATTTTTTATCCCTAGATTACAAAAAGAAATACACGACCAAGGACCATATATAATAGGACTGACAATCCCATACAAAAAAATGTAACTCTTAAATAGCTCAAAATTCGGTATTAAAACTAGATGGCGCTGTTTTGTAGCCTGGAAGAGGCAAAAATGTTATTTTCACCAATACTTTCTCGTGTTTTATTTATTTTTTAAGAACAACCGTCCAAGTGCTTTATTTTAAAACCATAATATCACTTATATACACGACTTATAAATATTATATTTTTTATTCGTCAACAATGTGAAACATGTCCTATTTAATAGATGGCACTACCTCTGGAATCGTTGATTGCTAAAAGTTGCTCGCGGGTTTGCTAATTTTTGCTACATTAAATAACTAGATGGCGTTGGTGCACTGGGTAAAATGTGGGTGGATAAAATTACGCATAATAATTGACAAATTTGGTATTTTCCGCGAATAAAACAGTCACTAACGTAATTTGGTGCTGTTAGATAAGTTTTGTTTGTACAATTACGAAGAAGTTTATTTTTCGTAAAATATGGATGTAGTAATCAAGGATGCAGGTAATAGGTAGTATAATCACTACATAGTATAAAACAAAGTCGCTTGCGCTGTCTGTCCCTATGTATGCTTAAATCTTTAAAACTACGCAACGGATTTTGATGCGGTTTTTTTTAATAGATAGAGTGATTCTTAAGGAAGGTTTATATGTATAATACATTCCACGCGGGCGAAGCCGCGGGCGGGTCGCTAGTCAATAATAAATCAAAACCTTGGGGTTAGAATAAATGTACTACTTACATACTTTCTTATCCTTTCGTTTCCCGCTGCCGCAAATATGGGTCAGATTCAAATGTTTTTATTTTCAGGGTTCCGTAGTCCTACAAGAAACCCTTATACTTACCTGGTTTCGCCATGTCCGTCCGTCCGCTGCTTAGCTTAGGCTTAGAGGCTTAGAAAGCTTTAATTTTGCGTCGGTCAGTAGGTACCTTAACAGTTGGTAGGTACGTAAACCTACCAGGACCAAATATTTTAACCCGTGCATGTTTAGCCAAAACCGCTGGACCTAGCGACTCGAAATTTGGAGGGAATAATATTCCTTGGATATCCTGGGGGTGCACTATGAGGGGATTTTTTGAAATTCATCCCAAAAGGGGTTAAAAAAGGGTGTTCGAATGTGCAGGTTTCCTCAGTATGTTTTTCCTTCACCGTAGGAGCATCGGGTAATGCAGTTAAGTTAGAAAAACTCATTGGTACATGGTGACCGCGGGGGTTCGAACTCGGTACCTTGCGATCACGAGTCAACCCCCTAAGCCACTAGGCCACCGACGCTCTCAACCCGATATTTAAGTATATTCTATAAGAGTATGTTAGATTATTTTCACAAAAGCATTCTTTCATAGTATCAAAGGGAGAATTACACATGGCGTTCTTTCATGATCGCAAATTTAATTCTTCGTCTATTTTCATGTAGCGATTTTTCATAAAACGTTTTATAATGTTCGCGTTTATTTTCTTCGCATATTTTACCAGTAGATCATTTTATTAGTCGCATTTTTTGACAGAGTCGACGGAGCTCCGCAATGCGGAGCTCCTATTTCTGGGTTATTTTAGCCCTCCGGGCATGATATAAAACGAACCTAACCATTTTTCGACACAATTTGACGAGTATTAAGGCAATTTAATTTAAATGGATAGAGAGTTTCAGATAGTGAATATCTTAAGTACCAACGTGGGTACGTCTAAGCTACGTATTATTAATAAATTATATTTTTAAACCCTTTAATATTATTACCACTGATGGATGGCATCAAAATGCATATTGCTATTAGGGAGGAGTATATTGTCTTAGGTACCTACCTAAGTGTTATGTTAATTAAATAAATAAACGTTGACGATTAAACAAAATACGATTCAATGAAAAAGTTACCTTACATTGAGTTCTATTTTTACCCTAAATCTTGAGAAAATACCCTAAAGTGACATCACTGCTTCTGATTTTGATTTTGCCCGCGACTCCGTCCGCGTAGAAGTCGTTTATCGCTGCTCCCTCGGGATCTGTCTAATTTTCCGGGATGAAAAGTAGCCTATGTCCTTCCCCGGGACTCAAGCTATCTCCATACTAAATTTTATCTAAATCGGTTCAGCGGCTTAAGCGTGAAGAGGTAACAGACAGACAGACAGACAGACAGACAGACAGACAGACAGACAGACACACTTTCACATTTATAATATTAGTATGGATATGGATTAGTATGGATGAGGTTTGACGTTTCAATTTTCATTACAACTCGCGCAGTATCTAAACTTTCTTTTAATCTTTTGAAACTAAAATATAATTACGGACATTATTTGGGTTCCGAAAATAAATTATAAATAATAACGAACTTTGAAATATATTTCACTAGCTTTTGCCGCGACTCCGTCCGCGTAGAAGTCGTTTATCGCTGCTCCTTCGGGATCTGTCCAATTTTCCGGGATGAAAAGTAGCCTATGTCCTTCCCCGGGACTCAAGCTATCTCCATACCAAATTTCATCTAAATCGGTTCAGCGGTTTAAGCGTGAAGAGGTAACAGACAGACAGACAGACAGACAGACAGACAGACAGACGGACAGACACACTTTCACATTTATAATATTAGTATGGATTGTAAGTAATATGTAAGTACAAATAACAGTTTAAAAATAGTGAAGTGAGCCGGAACGAAACGTAGTAATGCAACATCGCACCTAACGCCATCTATTCACTTTTTACTGTATCAATTGAAATGTCGTTGAACGCTCGATGGCTCGCTTGCGCGTATAGATATTTGTAAAATAACGACTTTTGAATGAATTGGTACTCTTAGCGCCATCTAGCCACTTAGAAAGATACTAACTAACGGAGTACGGTGCGTAGTATGAAGATTGTAAGTCCTATTATATATGGTCCTTGTACACGACAAAAAGCATATTTTATGCCTGATATTAAATTAAAGTTAATGTGTACCTCCTACATATAAAATAAGTAATGTAAATATAATGTAATATTACGCTTCGTATGATCGTATCCAGGCATCTTTTGCACTAACTCCAAAATTTTCTCAGGAACTATTAGGATACCCATTCTTATCACACTCGCAGGTATATTTCATACGACGCGCTCTCCGCAAAAGGTACAAAATAGAGCAATCCTATTTAGTAGAGGCCTGCTTTATGACAATTTTTAGAGTGGTCCCCTGCGGCTCAGACCCTTGCCACAGTTTTCCCTTAGTACCTTATATACATTTCATATGAAAAATATACTGTATAGGCATAGCACTAAAGTAAAAGTGCAAATAACCAAGGTAAAATCACATAAGTAATTCAAAATGCCCTTGTGAGAACGCGTAATAAATCCAATTTGCTTTTAAACTGTCTCAAATATTGATATAACGCGTTCGCGTTAAGAGCGTATCGAATCTTGGTCATAAGTAATCATGTACGAAAGAAATTGCTTACTGATACAAAGCAAGTTATTTTTCTTATCTTTCATGTATTGCGCTCCAAACTTCAATAGTCAGATGGATTGCAGAACTTCTGTATGAGTTTCGACATTCAATTTGTTAACGTAAAGCCCGCAGGCCCGCACCCATTAACGCTCTTACTATTCATAATGATTTGGTTATCTTAACTATTGCCCTAAATATAAAGAGCATCATATGTGTGAGATATAATATGTAAGGGTTCAATATGATCATTACTTGCACTAAATATAATGCCGTGTGGTTGCCGGGTTCGAATAGTGCCACTCCATGTCTTCCCGTGGATGTCGTAAGAGGCGACTAAGGGAATAAAGGCTTGTAGTACTGTTAGGCGATGGGCTTGCCACCTGTCACTAATACACTGGGAAACATCTTAGCCTACTTGTGCAAAATGTGGTTACAGAATTATCAAGAAGTTTTAAGACTTCTTGGTAATTCTTTAGCTCTGCCTACCCCACTCTGGGAATGAAGGCGTGAATTTATGTATGTATGTATGTAAATATAATATAGGAGACGAAGAAGGTGCCCACTTGAAAAGTTGAAATGGATAATAATAATTTTACACCAAAGCTTTCCTAATCTTAAAGGCTTAGGGCAGAGGCAATGCTTAGTCTTGTTTCTAAACATCCTTCTTCTAAACTCCAGCCAAACTTTCCTGTTACTTTCGGTTTGGGCAATCCCTTTCTATAAACCCTTTGGGATCGGATAGATTTAAGTGAAAATCGTTTGGGAAACTACGCGTAAATATATTTTATTGAAAAGTAGCGTTGAGACTGTCTCAACCATGATTTATCGTAAATCTGTTTAAAAGACAGACATACGTTTTCAAATTTGTAGTCTAAAAAGAATTTTGAAGTCTTATTGAAAATGGTAATTTCTCGTCCAACTTTTCGGCGACTCGTAATTGAATAAAAATATGCCGCTGTGTGATGGCTAATTACGCGGGACCTCCGTTTGAATTTCATCTGAAATTACACGTCACATCTGTTTGCTTTTGATATTTAACGGTAAGTATAATATTTTTCCTTTGAAAATTTATTTGTAGTTAACATACAAATTATTTAAATAATTAATTAATTATTAAGGGCAAGGGAATTAAGGAATTAAGGTAAAGTTACAAATATTTTGTTCAAAACGAATTTTGTTTCTGAGTTCAATTATGTAGGGGATAAGTTTTTATAGTTGGTTTTAGGGTACCGTTCCCGAAGGGTCCCAACGGGACCCTATTAATATGCCTAAGCGGTTTGTCCGTCTTAACTATAAAGAGTTGTATCTTCTGAACCGTAATAGATATAGCGGGTAGTTTTTTTTGTAGAATGTGTGATATTATGATGGATTTCCTATCAAAAAAAAGACAATTAAGGGAGTCCCCATACATAAACTTTTTAGTCCAATAATTATAGCCCAAAACCTGAAGAAAAAACAAATTTAAAACAATTATGAGTTGGGCTCGCGCTGATTCGATCCTAATTCAAATTCAAATCGGAATACAATAATGCCTACTGTGCGGCGGTACGGATGCCGATGCTCGAGTCCGACTCGCACTTGACCGGTTTTTATACCTGCACGTTTAGCATAAGTTGTATTTTCTCGCTTGTTGCTCAGTGCGTCTCTATCGTTACAGACTAGATAGAAAGGGAGATCCGAGCGACAAAGAAGTCGCGGACAACATGTCGCACCTTCAGAACAATAGTGACATACTCGTAATTGACAACAATTTATTATGTGCTAAGGTAGTAAATAGTACATTACTGCACAGACCAGGGGGGTTACCATGACATACTAAAGCAGTTCAGTTTCGGCTGAGAGAAAGGGACAGAGCTATATAACTGGTATAGCTCTGTCCCTTTCTCTCGACCTAAACTGAACTGCTTTAGCATGTCATGGTAACCCCCCAGGAAGTAGGCCGTTGCGGGACGAGTAGAGTTAGCGTGGCCGAGACGCAGTCGAGGCCACGCTATATACGAGTCCAGCAACCGCCCTTCCTGGTCGAGGCTTGTATAGTGCTTTTCTCTAACAATGCGAGGAAATTAAACAAAATTTCAGGTTTGATATAATATGTATTCAAATGTATTAACAAAATCAAGTCAAATACGATGTGATAATATGACGAAGGCAAATGGCATTACTCATTTTACTTTTGTATTTTCGCGAAACAAAAATAATACGTACTGTACTTAAACTTCCCTAAGAAAAAAGTATTCCCGATTCCCGCTTAATTTTTTTAATTCTAAACGCAGAACGTTTTAAAAAAAGTAAAACTATTTGACACTGGTAAATGCGCTGTAAACGCCATAAACGGCGTTTACCTTTTTAGTCTATGACATTTAAAAAGTAAATAAACATGGAAGAATTTTGAATTGTACGAGTGTTTGGCTGTTTAGAGGTAGTTATCATAGTCCAAATATGGTTTTAAAAAGTAAAAAACCGGGTACGTTATGAAATTTGTATACATTTTCGCGGCCGCTGCCGCTGGTAAATAATAACTTTTTTTTTTTTTTTTTTTGCCTGGGCCTGGAACTCGGAACTTCGCGGGCTGATTTTACATACAACAGTAAGGTTAACATTTCCGAGCATGTGCGAGAAAATAAAATACCGTTTCTACATTTTACACTGCTGATTACAGTAAAAATATCTTTGGATTTCTTGATGCAGTAGTTTTTTTTTATATTTAGGAAAAACAGTAAAAAAAGTTGGATTGCTAATGTTAGGAATACACTTACAGTGCCCTTAGTCCATTTATTACCAAAGGAATTGAAAAAAATATACAATTGTCATGTTCATTTTTTATCTGTCTGACGAAAGAAAGTCAAAGCAGATAGATGCAAAGCAGTAAACGCAAAATAGTTTATTTATTTTAATGGCGTCTACAAATTATGTAATTAATTAAATTACGCAAAATAACAAATTTGTGAACGAACGGCAGCGAATGATTGACAAGTGACATGACATGACAGTCAGTTCTGTTTCTGTTTAAAGTTACTTTTTTTATTTTATATCATGCTAAGATCACGACATCAGTATTCCTAACTTTGTATATACGGTCTTTTTAATGACTATTTCTTTAATAAATTATTAACGACGAATTTAAGTTAAATAAAGAAAAACCGAGAAATACGGGTAGTCTAAATTTTAACCAGCTATTATAAACAAGAAAAAACAATAATGCTTTTTTTTTTGAAATGTTGTCAATTCAAAATTTCAGCTTTCAAACTTCAAGTCATAAATTTATTATTATATAATAGAGACCAAATTCGTAATTTAAAATTTCTGAATTAGGTCACTATTGTTCTGAAGGTGCGGCATGTTGCCGCGACTTGTTTGTCGCTCGGATCTCCCTTTCTATCTAGGCTGTAACGATAGAGACGCACTGAGCAACAAGCGAGAAAATACAACTTGTGCTACACGTGCAGGTATAAAAAACCGGTCAAGTGCGAGTCAGACTCGCGTATCGACATCCATATAGATAGCCTTGCTGTAATCAGATCACATTATGCTGATAGTATGTTCATTTGGGTAGGCGTTCTTGTTTGAATCGCTTGAATTGTATGTGTCAGTGGTCGTTGTGTACCAGGGTGACAGCGGCGCGATGGCGGTAGGGGTGCAGGTGAACCCGCGCACCGGCTCGCGGCTGAAGGCCGAGCTGAGCTGCGATGGCGCGCCGCTGCCGCCGGCCTCGCCGCGCTTCTCCCGGCACAACCACAACCATACGGGTAACATTACACCTAGGACTACTAAGATAGTAGCAGACATATCTATTGTTTTGAATTTGATTTGAGTTTATGATAATGCCTTTTTTATACAGAATTCAGGCCTCATCTATTTAAAGTAAGGGTACGATTTCAATCTTAACAAAATCAACAAATGTAAAATAGGTATTGAAACACAGCTTTTCTTTCGGGCATTAAGTTCTGTAAGTAAGGCTCTGTTCTACTCGGTAAAACCATATTGTTTTCAACTTGTTATTTTATTGAAATCCCTTTCAATTAACATATCATTACGCAGACTTTTCATTTTATCGAAAGGCATTTTTTGCCGCACGTGCTATTATTTTTTGGTAGTCACGAGTATAACCTAACCTAACCTAACCTGCGTAGTTAATGTTGAAGATATCCTGAATACGTCATGGTTACAGCCGAAAATAGCGTTCGATGAAATGAAATTCGATGAAATTATTGAAAATATACGAAAAATATTGTGTTGCTTTTGTTTTTGAACCGACTTCAAAAAAAGAGGAGGATACGTTCAACTGTACACATATTTTTTTTATGTAGGTATTTTCACCCATTTCTCCGTTAA
This sequence comes from Acleris emargana, assembly GCA_927399475.2. NCBI lineage: Eukaryota > Metazoa > Arthropoda > Insecta > Lepidoptera > Tortricidae > Acleris > Acleris emargana. The sequence continues at coordinate 4,472,739 of OV656848.1, read as the reverse complement.
TTATGGCCCGATTATAAAAAATATTTTTCGGGTTGATAGAGTATACTTTGGAAATGGTCCCATTGTCACCAAATCTGAATCTGATGAGGGAATCAGTGAGGAATTGAGGGAACTTCTCAAATATTGTAGGCAAACATATAGCGATTTTTGTATTTTTAGTAACAAATCTAGCATTTGCATTCAGAAAGTACCATTTAATTAAGTGAAATGATGATGAACATCACAGATGGCCACTGGATCTTCTCAACGGTACCTATTTCAAGGGCGGCGATAAGATGTCTCAATTAATATAGTTGAGCGACCACAACGAAGAACATTCAATTCTTTGAATATGACTATGACTTTCCCACGGTGTTGCTTGCGGCGAGCTTGAAATGTCTTAATGTTTCATATCAACTTAGAAGTGGGACTACATAACAGCTCATTATGATCACTAAAAAGTATAAAATAAAAAAACATGTTAAAAAACAAAAAACTGAGTGGAAGGGTCGGAAGGGGCCGCCCTAGGCGTACTTTTTCGAATCAAATCGGAGAAATACTGGAAAAGGGCCGAATCTTAATTACCCGAAACCGACGTGCGTGCATGACTCGATGTATGAATGTTGAAGAAGCGAAAGAAATTTGTCAAGATCGTAGCAAGTGGAAAGAAGTGGTCTCTGCCTACCCCTCTGGGAAACAGGCGTGATTTAATGTATGTATGTATGTATGCATTCAAAAACGCAATCCAATTGAAGTCGGCTTTTTAAACCGAACGAAGTCGCCGCGCTGACTTGAATTAGGCTGACCTATACTTACCTACCATATACATTATAAATAAGTTATTTTTTTGAGTTTTTGAAGGCGGTTTTTGGCATTTGTTAACGCAACTGGCTTTTAAATAAATTAACAAAATGTTTTATATGCTGGGTTGATGAATGTAATTAGAATGGTCCAACCTCGTACAATTCTGATCATAATTGCATATTAAGTACATTTTATTAAAGACACCTACTAAACACGCCAGATGTTGAATTCTACGCAAAGGGTTTATAGAGATGAAAGTGTTTATCTGCTGCTACGGCTACGGACTAACGGCCTGACCCGCGCAGCCGCTCGGCATGTTTCGTTATTTTGAGAATTCATTTCAGGTCTCGTAAACGGAAAACAGTTCGTGCCTTGTAATTATTAATTCTGGGCACGAACTTCAATGTTGTTATAATGAAGTTCTTAGAAGCCGTTTATTAACCGTAGTTACTCAGTTCATTGGCTTATTCAATTAACATTGTGCGCTCAACTAATTTTAATTTATCGACAGTGAAAGTTTCAACTAGCGAGAGTTAATGAAGAATGTATGTATTCCTAAATGAATTTCATTAATGCACCAAGTTTGTACGGGACTAAAACCAACCTAAAACTTTTTAGTAATTTTGCTGTTTACTTCTAAAAAGAGTTTGTTTTATTAAGGTTGGACTAGTGATCCGTCCAATATGAGAATTTTGTAACATAATAATAAAAAAATTACCTTTCGTTTGTGTCAGCATAACCTTACCTGAGAGATTTAATGTCTCAGTACACCTTTTAACGATCTTAATTAGATTGCTTGTTCAGCGTTTTCCAATCAGTAATACCCAAGACGGCACAAAGTTTTGTTGATTGTCAATTAAGAAATTCTGTGCGACAATAAAGGTATCTCATCTCGTTCGGAAGTAAACTGATACATCAGGTCGTTATGTGCTAACAACCAGAAACTTTCCGTAATAAGAAACACACCTCGTCGTTACGGAAGATGAAACCTTGAATAAAATTGTACTTTGTTAGTTAATACGTGCAAACCGTTGTACTTAAGAGAGTTATAAAAATCTCGGGTGGCTTTATCTACGGTCGTCCCGGAGGCGATCTTTGGTGCGCCTTTTTATTTTTGTAACATTCGGGACATCAAAGTAAATCTTGAAATCAATACGATGTCTGAAGCATTAGTCAATATCGGATGTCTCTCATCAAAAATATTTACTTTTGTGTAATATAATATCCACCGAGGATGCTCTTGAGTCTGATCGACTGCGGCGTCAAGTACAGAATGAGTCACTGTCCATTGATCCTTTTGATCTGTATCATAAAACACGACTTTTTTGTTTCATCATATTCGACCAGTTCGTTTCCCGGGTAGGTCAGACGAATTTATAAAAATCCAAAAACGCAGTATTTATCGCAGGTTTACTTTGCGTAGAATTGTCTATTTCCAATATTTTAGATAGTTGCCGTCCATATGGCGTTGGTTTTTTTTGTAGATTTGTCAATGAGTGTTTTCTGCTCAGCTGGATCCGCAAATTCTGGACAGACAGAAGGCAAAGCGGGAGCGGGAGCGGGTGCGGCAGCGGAGTGCGTGAACACATGTTCGCGCTGCGCATGCTGCGGCTGCACGCTCCGCGAGGCCGCCGCGCGCCACGAGCAGCGCGTCGCCGCCAACGAGCGCCTGGAGCGGGCTAACCTGGAGTGGAAACAGGTTAGACGAAAAAAAAATAGGATACAGCGGTGCAGTCTAGTCCATACAAACGTAATTCCCCTGTTTCCTCCCTGGATGATAATATTGGAGCAAACTTTTTTTTCTTACAACCAATATCTGCGTTTTCTTAGTGTCATTAATTATTGCCCCTCTGACATCAGCGCATGGCTTTTTGGTACAAACTTATCAATTTATTCCTTGTAATGATACAATGGTATAAGTATACCTTGTTGCTCATACCCTGCACATAGCTACTCCGACGACTCGTCAGAATTCGCGACTCCGGCAGTGTGACTAAGCTAAGGTTTAATCGACTCATTGAATTCACTAGTCAAGTATAAATGTGCTGCCGCGAATGGCATGACGTGGCAATATCCGATGATGTCGCCGCTTTTCATTAATTAAGCTACGGTTACTGCATCTGTCAGGTGCTGCTCTAATTACGTGACATTGATGAGTTCCTGCATACACAACCCCAATAAGAGCCATAGACAGACACACACACACGTCAAACTTATAACACCCCTCTTTTTTGCTTTGGGGGTTAAAAAGGCGTAAATCACAGTCCAATAAGAATGCTCTTCGATTAACAAGTGTATTTTTCTATTTAAAACATCTACTTAAGTTTAAAACCTATAAAAATTGGACCTACAGATTTCTAAAGCAATTAGTTTTATACCACCCGCCTTGTTACTATTTTTATCCCTAACTATTGTAACCTAACACTCTACATATGTTTGTAGCATGTAGTACTGCAGTACTTACTTGAATAAATAGCGTAACGAGTTAAAAACAATACGATAACAATAACGAAAGCAATATCGTTTTACCGCGTAGCATCTGGCCCAGGGCCTCTATTTTACTGGTTAAGTGCGTCAAAAACGGCGTCATGTTTTACTATGACCTCGTTTTTTGTTTACGCAACGACACCGTATTTTACCCAGCGCAGCGCAGCGGTCTTTGACGAGCCAAAGGTTGTTTACCGCTTAGAAATAGAGGTCCAGATAGCATGCATGTATGAAGAGCATATTATTCTACTAAAACAAAATATAATATTTATAAACAGGGATTTAAACTTATCCTTCAATATGCGTATTGTGTACATGTTATTCCTATATAGTGCTTACTGACTTGTAATTCCGCCTTTAAATAGTGTGAAAACCATTTCGCAAACGTATACATTGCTCTTTTGTGAACAAAGACTTGTTTAAGTACAAGGCTTTCTACTTTTATAATTAAAAACATGGTTTTAAAATTCGCATTTGTAGGATATTGTATAATGCCATATGTGTGATATTTTTTAATAATTGCTATCATTGTTCTAATAATTAGCTTGAAAATAACGTTCGCAGTGTAGGTATTGCAGCGCTTTTTCTCAACAATGCTCTCATCTTTGACCGTTCACCGTTCACCGTTGTAAATTAGGCCATGTTTGCCGGTATGGTTTTTATATTATCTATTTGGAGAAGTCAGAAGGCATACATTCACACAGACATCCTGATAGCGTCATTGACGGCGACACTACTGAGTACCACCATCGTAGGTGGTGAAGATCCGCACAAACATCAGTCATTCAACTCAAACTGTATACCTACAGAGTAAAGGCTATTTTAACAATTTAAAAGGCAAACTTAATGTTAATTTGCTATTGCCATGTTTATTTGAATGTACACAGAACAGAAACAGAACGACAACAGTAATTGACGCGAATTGAAGTTTTTGTAAAATAAGTAGAACTATTTTTTAGGTTACCTCTCGTATGTATACAGCAAGGGTAAAATCGAAGATCACATAAAAGCCATACTTATATTATAGCAATATTATTTTTAAAGCATCATTAACCTTTTATCAGGCCACACCAATCTGAATGATTCACAAAAAATACAGTGCATTATCTAAGGTTTCTACATAGGTATTGGGAATAAATATCGAAGCAAGTTATATTTCTTGTTCAGATTTCTACCTTAAAATATGGTACTGAAATTGAAATTGTAATTAATCCTTTGTGGTTAATATAGAGCTGCCTGAAAAAGGGTTAAACCTATTTGTACAGGAACGAAACTTTAGTTTTCCCGTTATTAAATAAAAATAAAAGTCCTAGTAAACGTGCTTTTGTAAACTTTCTTTTCAAGAACAACCATTTAAAAGTTTGCGCTCAGTTTCAAGTTTGTAAATGTTTTTCGAGACACATATTTATAACAGCTTTCTCACTTCTCAGGCTCTAAAATGACTAATAATAGTCTTGTGTAGGCGTACCAAAGTGATGTATTATTAAAGACTTAGGGATTAAAATGACACTTTACTCCCTAGGAACTAAAGTACTTTTTATTTTTAATTTACATTGGAAACTCTCTTTTTGACGTCGATTTAATATAACGTCGATTTTATCTCATTTGACAAACTGTGCAAAATCATTTAAAAATACGATTTAATTTCGTGAAACACGATTAATGATTACGAATATGAATCTATTTAAATATTTTAAGAATAATTTTATTTTATCAGGCATGGTCCAAATAGTTTTTAAATTTGTATCAGTTGGCTGAATATGCAAGCATTTAAAGTGTCATTTTACTAAACACTAACAACCGCAAAACGAATTTGTCAGAAACTTTGTTACATATTTGCTAAGTATTGTAATTTTGTATAGAACGTTGTTTTTTTTCTCGCACCCAAAGTGAAAAGTGTAGTGTTTAACGCAAGACTAAACAACCATGATGACATTGATGACACTCGAACCATAGCCACTCTCGCTCGCTCGCTCGCTGCCGTGGCTAAACATCTCGTGTCATTATGGCTTGTTTTAGTCCCTTGTTGAACAATGTACTATTTTACTTCTCATGCCTTCCTTGTTGAACAATTTACTATTTCACTTAATTTACTTTGGAAATCCCTAAACAACCAATTACGGTATTTGTGAATGGTGGATTTTCGCCGTTTTCAGTGATTGTGTATAGACAATTTTTAGGGTGTGAAAATAACCTCAAAATGACAACTGACACTGGCCAATATGTAAACAAACCGATTTTACTTCGTAAAACGTGATTAATAATTACGAATACTTAAGTAAATATATTAAGGATCAATTCATTTTATTATGCACGGTCCAATTAGATTCAAAATAGTTTTTTAAGTTTCAATCTGTTGGCTAAATATGCATTCATCAAAAGCGTAACTTGAGAAAAAAAAAACAAAATGTGTTACAACAAACTTATATGGACTACTTGACTTCATCGTAACGTCTCATGGCTGCCAGACTTAATATATCTCTAGGCTGTTGTAGTCTAGAAAGGCGCTCCAGAATTTAATAAAATAGTCACCTATTTCCTTGTCAGGATAACATGGCTTTTGTCGCTATCTTTTATTCTGAACGTGTAAATCCTGCAGGATGAATGTCTCGTAACGTAACTGTACGGCTAGCACATGTTGTCCGCGACTTGTTTGTCGCTCGGATCTCTCTTTCTATCTCGTTCTTGTTTGTTGTGTCCTTTCTGTAAAGATAGAGACGCACTGAGCGACAAGCGAGAAAATACAACTTGTGCTACCCGTGCTGATTGACGATCGACTTCTCGCTCCCAAGAACTTTTTTTATTCTGATTAATTAAAACACTCAATAGGACTTCGGGTAATGCAAAATGTTTGAAGCTCGATGAAGCTGCACGTAGAAAAAGGTTTGCTAAATTGAGAAGCATTCGGTTTGCATGTACCTACTTATGCTGGGTCATTTGTTTAGACTTGTCTAAGCGGAGTATTGATCGAAATTACGTATGGTTTTTTTTCTACATTTGATGGATACATTCTCTTCGCCTTAGTCAAGACAAAAGAGTTAGAACAGAAAGGACGAAATCTTGTTTGCTTCGTCTTTTAAAGGTTAACTCTCGCTGTTTTAACGCAGTTATAGTGTTTTCCAGGAAGTCTCGCTTCACTACGTAACTTGTCGTACAGTTCGCCATAAAGTATATCGAGCGGACGGGTAAGTAATACGAGATATAAGAACTGATAATAAAACAGTCACAATTATATACGCTGACTTTGTATAAACCTGTTTAGTATAACGCTCACTGGAAATAATGAACGAAATATATAATTTCGAAATAACATTTTCCATGAAGTATAACGATATTCATATATATATAATACCAATCAAAATAACTATTAAAAGGAGGTAATGTAGCCAGTGTCAATAGTGTCATAGGGACCATGCCGAGAGCGGACCTGCTAGAGGGGGTGTATCTTTTTATAGTGGTGATTATTATTCGTATCTTTAATATTTGAGTAGCTTAGTATTATTTTAATTTAAATAAGTTTAGTTTTAACTTTTAATTGTAGTACCTATATTATTTTAATAAACGATTAAAGCGTATAATGTACTTAAATTAACACCTAAGATATAAAACACATCAAATCAATTAATCTAACATCAAACAACATAATGCACGTATAATATAAACAGATAAAACAAAATAACCTATTATTTCTAGTGGTTTTTATCTATACTAAACAGGTTTATACAAAGTGAGCGAATATATTGTGACTGTTATATTATCAGTACTTATGGATGGATATAAATAATCGCGGTCAATCAATCTTGAATCGTTCAAAATTAAAGTTAAATTGCTCTAAATATATTAACGAGAGTTAAATTGGAATAAGGACAAGTTCAGATCAAATAGATTATTTGGTGTAAACGAACGCCGTCAAATAATGAACAGCTTACCCTTGCTTGTTTCCTGTTGAAGGCTGCTAGACAAAAGCGGCGTTAATCTTCCTCGAATAATTGACAAATTACTCGATTTGTCCCAATTTAGGTACAATAGTGTACATAATTTAGGTACAATAGTGTACATAATTTAGGTACAATTAGGTAAAATGCGACGTTTCTCTACCCTTAAACCTAGTCCGATTTTTACGATTTTTGAATATGTTGTAGATATGATCAAGGATAGGACAAACGCCCGTCATTTTGAAAACTTAACCCTGTTCTGTACAGTAGAGACTTCCTAATGATATATTTTTTTTAGAAGTTAACTCAAAATATTATAATAAAATGGGTCCTAAACTCACGTCGATATAGGCTCACAAGTGAAAATTTTGAAAAAATTATGGTCATTCTTTTCCATTGGCGAAAGTGATTTATCGCCTTAATCATCGTCATTTGAATAATTTGTCACTGGAAACATATACATTACTTATGGTACTTAAAATAAATTTTTAAAACATTACTTTTGTCCTTTGTTTTGTATTGTCACGAATAAACTATTCTTATTCTTATTTAGTACCTAATTTTTTTTATTAATATAAGGAAGTCTCTACTGTACAGAACAGGGTTAAGTTTTCAAAATGACGGGCGTTTGTCCTATCCTTGGATATGATGAAAAACTATGTGTGTACGTTTTCCACGTTTACGATTTAGGGAGTGAGAAACGTTAACGGCCAGAGCTAAATTTGTATGGAAGTTTTTGACAGCTACGCGATTTTAGCGGCGCTTTACAATATTCGAGGCTGAGAAACTTACACTCACTGTACTTCTCAGGCTTCTCACCTTCTGTTACTATTACAATGAAATAAGGTGCACTTTTGTACTCAAAATAAACATGCCAGCTCGATGATAAAATTATTATAAATTTATTGTTTTTATCTGCCCAGGGCCCGTATCATGGTCACCTTTATCGCGGTGGATAAAGCATCCGTCACTCTCACACTTACGCACTGGTCAGAAAGTGTCAGACGTTTTATCCACGTTTCCCGCATCGATAAACACGACCATAATAGGCCAGCGGGAGGGTTACCATGACATGGCATGGACAGAGCTATATCAGTTACACGGCTCGGTCTCGTTCTCTCTCCGTAAATGTCATTAACCCCCCAGGAGCTAAGGGGATCTGTTTTAAACAGTTGTTTGCCCGCAGGTGGCCGTGGTGGCAGACCGCGCGCTGCTCGCGGTCTTCGTCATCATCACCGGTATCTCCACGGCGGCCATCTTGCTGCCCCAGCTAAACAACCTCCACGTCGGGAACACACCTCTAAAACCACCCACTTAGATCACCAAACAAGCCGGAACAAACTGTCTCAACGAATGTATGTAAGTACTTATATTTGCTAGGCCCTGCCCCCTATTACGGTCTCCTTCATTGCAGTGGATAAATATGGATAAAGCATCCTTCACTCTCGCACATCCGTATTTGTCAGGAAGTGACAGATATTTTATCTACATTTACTCATATCGATGACAGGACCGTAATATGCCCGCTGCGTATTCGACGAATAATGGGTTGACGGCGGCGACGAATGAATTATGCGTTAGAGTGAGATACAAGACAAGTATACAAAAACGTATACCGTTTAATTTATAACTGTATCCCTCACTAGCGCCGATTATAAGAGAATATGTAGCGGAGTTATAATAAAGTCAACATCGTGCCAATTATAATAATATGTTATATTATAATATTTTAATGTTACAGAGAAAGTGAACTCTCTATGATTAGACATAAAGTTTTTTAATATTAATTTGATGTCGGCACAATTAAAAGTTATTTAATTCAACTTCTTAATTTAGTTGGGATAAGATGGTGCCAATTTTATAAAAAGTCAATTAAGATATTTTTGAAATGTTTGTTTTTATTAGAACGTAGATTATAGACGATCAGTTTAATATATTTTTAACAATCTACATGTAAGCAAATATGTTTATATTATTATTTTGTTTACATAAAGAGAATAACGATAAAGCGTTGCATAACTCAGGCTTGTCTCCTTAAATTGGACATGTTCGCCCATGTACGTCACCTCCTTCAAGTGACGTTAACGAGGTAGTGTATACGCTAAATAAATATTTTTATTTTTTGGTCGCGTTTAACGCAACGGATAAAGCACCGTCAGTCTCGCACGTTTACACACTTGTCTGGTCTGAAAGTGACGGTTGTTTTACCCACATTTCGCTCATCCAATAGCGTATATAATGTAATGACATAATTGCAAAAAATCGGGTTTTGAGATTTTACCGTCATAAGTGTTCTAAAGGTCAGGTCTATCGCGTGGAACAATGACATAACATGCATGCTAAAAATGCAATTATGTCATTATTCTATTGGATGAGCGATTTATTCACAGCTATAAACGCAACTGCTATAGGCTCGCTGATTTACTAACTTTTGCACATCATAGATTTGTTGGTTGTAATTCATAGATGGCGTTGTATTAACAGGAATGTCCTGGAGTTTTCGTAATTTTAAGATTATTTTATGTGTCAAATACAGTAAATGTACCTAATGTAAATGTTAAAAAGAAACTTGATGTTAGTTGTTGAAACCAAAAACTAGAGCATGCTCAAGGTTGTTGCCAAGTGTAATAATTATAAAAAAAGATTGTAAATATTTTTAAAAACGTTAAGACGCATTGTAAGTTGTAAGAATTAAGAAATAAATAAATTATCCTTTAACTGTTTTATTATTTAGTCTGTCTGTCTGTCACTGCGGGATATTTTAGCAACCACTAATGCTGTCGATTTATAACTAAAAATATCTTAGTTTTAAATATTGGTAATGCGACCGTATAATATAACAAATAAAAAATATGCAAAAGAAAAAATTGCCTTACTACTAGAAGGGTTATTAGGGGTTTATCTGCACATCTCAAAAATAGTAGTTATTAATTTATTATTATATTTTTCAGAAGAAATAAAATAAAGAGAAACCAAACAAAAATGAAACAACCAGTTGATGTTTGAAAGTAAGATCTAGTCAGTGGCAATCTTTCATACATTTTGACTCAAATGCAAGGTTCAAGACACGTCAATAAAAGCGCCAACCCATAGGAAACTGTCATTGTTTATTTATCTTGAGATGGACATCTCAAACACGATCAGTTTATTAATACTCAGTGCTAATGTAATTTCACCAGCTGGCTTACCCAAGACAGGGATTCAAATACGCGACCGAACCGTTGAACCGACGTACGTAAGAAAATAAATGAATAAATAAATGTCTTTCTTCTTCTTATTCTTCTAAGTATGTAATTTTTAACCCCCGACACGAATACAGGGGTTTTATAAGTTTAACGCGTTCATCTGTGTGTATCTGTGGCATAGTAGCGCCCAAAAGAGTGGACCGACACAGGATAATTATTAGCTAGACAACATGAAAATTGGTTAGAGCGTTAAAAAGTTATCAGATTTAAAGAAGAACGTATGAGTTGCAAGTATATCGGCATCATTATCTCTCTACTAGAGGAAACCCGCAACTTTGTACGCGTAGAATTAGCTTCCTGCTTGTCCCCCCATTTCTTCCCTTTGGGGGTTGACTTTTTGAAAATGCTTTCTTAGTGCACCCCTAGACCTCATAACGAACCTACTAAAATTTGGAATCTGTAAACCTAGCGGTTTGGGCTGTGCGATGATGTCATTCAGTTTCTACTTTTATATAATATACTAGCGGCCCGCCAGCGGCATAGCCCCGCTGCAAATTACTGACTTTCAATTATTTTCTTTCATAAATATCTTATCCTGACATTGACGAACACTACAAGAAATCAGCCAAATCGGTTCAACCGTTCTCGAGTTTTGCACTTAGCAACACATTTAGCAATTCATTTTTATTATATAGACTAGCGGCCGCCAGCGGCTTCGCCCCGCTGCAAATTCCTGACTTTCCCGGTGGATTTTTCAATTTTTCTCGCCGTAAAAACCATCCTTGAACTTCAACGAACATTAAAAAAAAAGAATTGGCCAAATTGGTCCAGGCGTTGTTGAGTTATGCGCTTACCAACGCATTTTGCGATTCATTTTTATATTATAGATTAACCCCCTTACTTATAAACATGGAATAAGCTTGGAATAGTTTATGCCATGCTTTGTCTTTATCTGTAATTGTGACCTTTGCATCTGACAGAAAGTGACAAAGCATATCATAAACTATTCCAAGCTTATTCCACGTTTATAAGTAAGGGGGTGGGGGCCATTTGCAACGTTAAAAGATGGCGGACGTGTAATTTGATTTAGACTTGAATTTTTGGGTAATTAGGTGTTCAAAGTTCTTTTCTGATAGTGATTTGTACTTTTTATGCCTTTGTGTCGCACAGTGATTGAAGACTTGGACTTATTTCGTGTATCTGGCATCTTTCTTCTCGTTTCAAGTGGACTCGCAGTGGTGCAGAGGTTAAAACTATCTTGACCTCTGACCTACAAATCACCGTACAACGTTGCCCCCAATCTTCCTAGAGAAGATTGGATTGTGTTTTATTGCTATATTGTTTTATACTCATATAAACCTTGACACTGGCGAAATCACTTCACGTGGAAACGCCATTATCCCTGCGGTAGTAGCTGTTCAAGACGCCGCGGGGGCAAAAAAAAAAAAAAAGTAAGGGGGTTAGATTTCATAGTAACACTCGTATCTATGCGTGATCTAAAAACGCAGTACTAAATCGTACATTAAATAAGCCTGTGAATACACTTGAACTTCATGAGTTTCCTCCGTGTTGCGAGCGCCAGCTGGCTGTACCGGAGCCACCGTGAGTCATGTATTGAAACTTATTTAATTATTCGACGAGAGATGTGACAAACGTGAAAATGTGCGAAAAGGATTGTGATTTAAGCATATTCTTGAGTTAGTACAGATGATAGTGTAATATCTTATTTCAGTTCTCATCTCATAATCTCACAATGGCTACTGCCTTGTCATGCCCATTCACACGCTCAATATATGTACAGAAAATTGTTTACAAGAAAATTTGGGTTTAAAAATAAACAAATGCGTACATACATACATATCTTCACGCCTGAAATCCCAGAGTGGGCTAGGCAGAGCTACCAAATTACAAATTTAGAAAGTTGTTGATAATTCAGTAACCACAATTCGCACAAATAAAACAAATGCGCTTTTAAATATTATTAGTAGTGTTTTATATTTTATCAATCGTAATTACTTCTGTATTGTTACTAAATAAACTAAACCATCAATCTTCTCGAACTGTAACTCACATTGAGTGAGAGGCCCCGTTTCAAGACGTATTAGAATTAGTTTTCCATGATTAGACACTTAAGTACTTTGACATATCTTGAGTCGGGCAGCTCACTGAATATCAATTTATTCATACGACTTCTAATCATTTAGCCTTGTACATTTACTGCAGAGTAAACTTCTTCTCCTTTGTACTATTTATTTATGTCCTCATCAAGGATATAATGAGCTGCTCTGGATCAAAATATTACCAACACAGCCTATTGTTAAGCGCTCCGAATTATCGCGAGAACAACCGGCCCATTCTGTCGGTGGCCTTCGATATTTTCACAATTACCTATTTAATAAGTAGGTTTTGAAATATAAAAGAAAATATATTAAATATCATAATATACTAGCTTCTGTCCGTGACTTCATCCGTGTAGATTTCAATTATGGTTATGCCCTCGAGAACTTTTTAATTTTCTGGGATGAAAATATTGCCAATGTCCAGAGATGTAATGTAAACACTTTATTGTACACAAGAAAAACAATTCAGATTAATACAAATATGTACAACGGCCAACTCATCCCTTTAAGGCATTCCTTCTAGCTGACCCTTGAGAGATGCTTCTGGTTGGTGCAATTCAGACATAACAAGACTGCTTTTGAATCCGTCTTAATAAAAGAAAATCGCTGATTTCAATCAAAAATATCACATTTACGTCAACTAAAAATAATTAAAAATAAGCTAAAACATCCAACTATGGTATCTAAAATATCACTTATGGGTAATGAGTGATTGTAGAATTATTACCTTAATTAAATACAGTTCTTGGTGCATATAATCGGTAGGGTATAACTTTTGACCAAATCATCATTCGACAAATTATATCGTTTTACAAACTTTCATTTCGCAAAAATTGTATTTGTGCTTAAACCGTTACATATTACATTAGTTGCATATGCATATTAAATAGGTTAGGTTAAGTTACATATGATCACAAAACAAAAAAAACGGCGGGAAGTAAGTACTTGTTTGCGAGATGAGAGCTCGTAAAATGATATAGTTTGTCAAATGAAGATTTGGTAAAACATAGTGAACCAACAAAATGACTGTTTCTACCCTTACACATAAAGAGATACAACAAATAAACCAGGCTTGTAGTGGGATGTATATACATACCTCAATTGCATATGCAGACATTTGCAGCCATACATTACGCAACACTACCCTTCTAAATAAAAAGGACATATGCGCCATTTGATAGTCAAAGCAAATTTAGCCCCCTACTTTAAGAAATAAGGTTACTACATACGTGGCTCGATGAGATATGCACCTTTTTGCCTTAAGAAGGCATAACAGCTGTTGTGCAGTTGCATAAAGATGCATTCATCCTCCTTGATGACGGCAGAGCAGGCGTAGCTAAGATGCAAACGCTGATAAGGTTTCTGTGTTCTACCGACTTAAAATGTATGGAGTAACTTAAAAAAACATCGAATTCTTTTGACACGTCCAAACAAAATCAAGTACAGTCGCCATTAATTACTTGCCGATATTGGGATATATAAAATGCTTAAACCTATCCGAACAAAACTTGTATGCTTTAATATTTTTGATAAACTACGACGTTAACCATTCATGGAGGTCAAACCAAGAAGGTCTTTGTATCTTCTATCGACCTGCTTCTGTTAATCCATTCTCGTGTTACATCCTGTATATACATACATAATATATGTAAACAAAGTCGTTAAGAGAGGAGTCACAGATTGCGTGCAAAATTCAAGTGAACCTTTTGTTGAAAATAAATGAACCATTCGAGCTATTGTGAGAAAATACCGCCTTACACGCTGTGTGCTTCATTTACCTTATTCGAACCGATAGTGAAGAAACCGAGTACTGTAGATAAAGCATAAATATTTATAAAAGACGATCGTAATGAGTAGTAACAGTAGTCTCCTTTATTTCCATACTAAATGAACCCAACATTGGCTTCTGGGATAATATTTTTGTTTAAGTTGACCCGCTCTCATATTTCTGCTTTCGGTTTTCATTATGCTGTCACTTTGTGGTGACTCTTTTGTTGCCACTGAAAATATAATAGGGATATCTCTTCTGAGCTGTAAATTATACATCACTCCTTACTGATCAGGTTTCTCGCATAACTGGCGGCTAGCCAAAAAGTGCTGAGCTCGTCGGACGGTACGTCGTTCAGAACTGAGTAGTGTGGTCCCACACAACGAAGGAGCGTTTGATGAGGTACCAGTCTTCGACCTTTTGCTTTAGGACTACTATCTATTATGACGCTGTTTCTCCCTAGCACGGTGGAAAACCATCCTCGAAAAGGATGTCTCCGAGTAGGTACTTACCTATAACGTAAAGTTCATAAAAGTGGTTTTGTTTAACTTAACAAACAATTGACATTTTGTTTCGACCACAGTATGCAGGTGGAAAAACGAACGTCACATGGACGGCAATTACCTTAAATATTGGAAATGGGAAGTTCTACGCTTAGGAGACTTACTTTTATTTTTGAAAACAAAAAATACTGGATTGGATTTTTTTACCGGGAATTTTATCCTCTTCTTTAACCGGGAATCGAACTGGTCAAATATAATAAAACAGTAAAGTCGTGTTTATGATACAGATCGAAAGGGTAATTGATGCATACTCGAGTAGGGTAGTGGAACCAGTTATGGACAAGAACACAATGATTGACACTAGATTCTTATTTTACAGGAAATAATTGTTTTTCAACGATCAATTTAAATTAAGAGTGAAGTGTCCATTACTGGTGCCTGTCAGCTAAAAGTGTCCATCATTGGTACCGTCACCCTAGTTCGATTCCCGCATAAGTCAGGCAAAATTATTAAAATCCATAAATGCAGTAATAATTGTTTTCAAAAATAAAAGTAAGTTTCCTCCGCGTAGAATTGGCTATTTCCAATATTTAAGGTAGTTGCCGTCCAAGTGGCGTTCGTTTTTTCCACCCCGTAAAGTTAGTGAAACATTTTTCATCCGTCCTTTGAGATCTTTGTTATTCAAGTCAGCTAAATTACATTTCTCGAACTATTAGTAAATAGAATTATTAATTTACTGCCTATGCATGTATTCCTACGTTTATTTAATGATATAACTACAGCCCGTTGACCTAATTTAGCAAGCCCAAAGTGGGAAGGATAAGGATCTTCGAACTTTAAGCCTTTGACCTATACAAGGACGGAGAGTAATCGGCATTTAGAGAGATCTTAATCTTCCTATTCTAACTTTTTGCGTTTTATTATCGTTATTTAAAAAAAATAGGGGACAATCCCACACCAAATGAGCTAGCCCCAAACTAAGCTTGTATGGTGTATGGGTACTAGACAACGATATAAATACTGATATAAAGAAAAAATACTTAAATACAAACAAAACATCCCAGACTAAGAAACAAATACTTGCAATCATCACACAAATATTTTTCCATACCGGGAATCGAATTCGGGACCGCTAGCTTCGAGGCAGGGTCACTACTACTAGGCTAACACGTCATTAACAACAATTGTTACCGTATTTTCATTATTTATTTGGGATAAGAACAAAGAGCTGATGATTGACTGAAATAAATACAACTTGCTTACAAATTGAAAGGTTACTCCGACCTTTTATCTGTGTTATTTATATTTTTTTAAAGGTAAGTGGCGGCGGTAAAAGCGACAAACTATTAAAACAACGAAATAAACGCCACAAAAAATATAAATTACTTTACTTTCACCGCAGAAGAGAAAACAAATAAAATTTGATGTCACGAAAACAGAGCTATTGTACAAGTTGGGACAAATTGAGCGCGATTGTTTTAGACAGACGAAACCAATTGAAATTCCGAGGTAAAGGGCAACGCCCAGCCAAGGGACGTCAAATAACAGCTAAACGTAATAAATGTAAGGTAAGCCAAAGGAACCCGGGCTGCTATTTCACATTGTATTAGTCCACCTTGCTTCGTTATCGTAACCATGTTGAATATTTCATGACAGCCCAATTTACTTAAAAATAAGACGATGATGATATTGAAGCATTGGGCTTACACTGAATAAAATAAAGGTTTTTGTAAAGAAAATATTACTTATAAATAATTAACTAACTAAGTAATTCCGAGGAAAAGCAATCAGGATTACATTTATCTTTTAAGTCAACCTGTCACGAATACGCTGGTAAATATCTTAGCCTATTTGTGCAAATTGTGGTTACTGAATTGTCAACAACTTTTTGAAGTTGTAATTCTGTAGCTCTGCCTACCCCACTCTGGGATTACAGGCGTGAAGGTATGTATGTATGTATTAAATCCACATTAAGTTCACTTAAGATATTTTGAAAGTGTTCCACTTTGAATGCTTCGGGGAAATTTCCTTGTGAACGTAACGTCAATTGATGATTATTACTATTTATTATAATAAACTAGCAGCTCTTCGAGCTGATGTGTGTATATCACTGCACTTGTGTCTATAAAGTTTTTAAAAACTTATCAAGTCTATTTTTAAAAGAGTTCACTGACGGTGCACTAATAACAGTTTCTGGTAAAGTGTTCCACAGTTTCACCACGCGATTCGACAAGAAGTGTCTCCTAGGATCATCAAAGTTTATTACGTGGCAGGAGACCTAAGTAAGTGATCGCGGTACTGCCTGTGGAAATTTGTAGGAGGAACCGCGCCAAAATAGTAGATATAGCTTTTTGGGCCAGAAACCCTCGAGGGCGTCCTCAGGAACACCCTACCAAAGTTTGATCACAATCTGATCAATGGTTTAGGAACGAATATAGAGGACAAACGTACCAAAATTCAAGTATTTTTATTTAACAATTATAAACTCGTAGTCCCATGTCACCGTCTTCGTAAAGTCAGCACATCGTTCGCGGGGAACTTAAAACGCATCTGGGTGGATCAACTTTTTGTTGTTGTTATTCTGTCCCGTAAGCCAGGAGACAACAGTGATAGAGTTTCTTAGAAAAACTGTTATAATATATACTTCCAGCACACTCAGGAGAAAGGCCATAAAGGAATGGGTGCGTAATTGCCAATAAAACAGTTTTTTAGTGGACTTATATCCTTTGAAATCATAGTTTTAAAGAGTGACCCAGGGGACGTCACCATGGCAACGAGCTACAAAGAAAAGTTGATTGACCCATCTACAATAAGATACCTACTGATATTGTCAATATCAAATATGCCGTTCAATAAATTCTGTGGTCCTAGTGAAAAAGGGTATAAGTCTTCTGAAGGTCAAGTGAAAAAGGGTTTAAGTCTAGTACTGTCCTTTCATGTATATACCCTTTTTTATTCCGAGTTAAGTCGACTAGTACCCTTTTTCACTAAGACCACAGAATTTAAGTCTCACATTAAGTATTAAGTGCTGAAATTTTACCTCCTAACCTAACCTAAAACTTTTACTGACAGTTGTTGTCACTATAACGTTTGACATTGACGTTTAAATTTGCGCTAAGCATAGACAATTTAAGGCTAAATTATTATTATAGCGCACAATGAGCGTAACGCAGAATCGACAGCACGTTTCTCTATTCTAACTCGTCTTGTCTGACATATGTTGGACGCTAACGCCTAGGCGTTGAACTTTATAGAAAGGAAAACGCCTGGAAGCGTTTGCCTCTTGTCTGGGCCCCCAGGTCTGTCCACAGATGTAAGCCAAATACCAAAATAAATATACAAATACACTATACATATACATACACATATACATATTGTAAATAAATAAATAATAAATATCAGGGGACAATGTCACACCAGTTGACCTAGTCCCAAACTAAGCTCTAGGCTTGTAATATGGGTACTAGACAACGATATAAATACTTATATAGAGAAATATATACTTAAATACATAGAAAACATCCATGACTCAGGAACAAATATTCGCGCTCATCACACAAATATCTACCCTTACCGGGATTTGAACCCAGGACCTCTAGCTTCGTAGGCAGGGTCACTACCAACTAGGCCAGCGCGTCGTCAAACTTGTGTAACTAAAAGTCAACAAAGATAATCAAAAACCGTTTTTACCTCCTGATTTCATAGCTTCGAGCAATCAATGTAATAAAACATGCAAAGGCAAACACCGGAGCCGTAGCGGAAACCCTTTATGTTTAGAACTTGAACCATAATTAATATTATTCTTTAATCATCCTCCTTCACAGGGAACGACGAAAAAGGTTAAAACATTATAAGTACAATTAGCGGAAAATTTACATGAAATCGAATTTACGATACCACATGTGGTAGCTTTATTTAAGCTTGATGAAAAATAAGGCTCTGAAATGTGGCTTGACACCTTTTTAATTTTAGATGACATGTACAGCGAATTAACAATTCCTGTGCTACACGTAATGCCTAGCATACGCCCTTCGATCAACAATACAACTAGATAACGGGTCAGAGAACCAAACACGGCCCAGCGAATATACAGGGTGTCTGGAAAACCTTCGGAGAAATTTTAACTGTAGATAGGGTGGATGATTTGGATCATCCCTATATTGGTAACTTTTGTTTAAGTTAATATTTGACTGAGTTACAGACAGATTTATCATCGACTTTCCTGACGATGCTCTCAGTGTGCCCCGTCTTAACTGATTCATTCATAATATCGTCGGTGATACTGCAAAACCGCGTAAGTAACAAATTTATGATAGAGCAAAATAAACCTTACGGTCTTATTAAAAAGGTGCATTTTGCTCCTTATTTAAAATGTCACTTACGCGGTTTTGCAGTTTCACCGACGATATGTGTCACAACGTAATGTAAATAAACAAGTTGTTCCTTATGAACAATGTTTCCAATCATGGTCAAAAGCTCCATGGAGTTTAGAAAACTGACACATTATCCTGTAATGTGAATGAAAAGACGGTGTCTGATAAGGGCTATTATGTGAAATAATCTAAAACTGAAACTTACGATTATGATTTTTACTCACACTTTTCTCACACTCACACGGCTAAAATAGCACTTGCACTCGTAGGCACATTACTTCTTTTACGAGATCATGAATCATGGCTGTATTTCATTGATTTGTACCACTATCAGGGCTTCCGACGAATAAAAAACACAATAATTAATTATTGACAATTTGACATTATTATCTTTTTAAATCTTGGACCATTAAAACTCTTTATGAAAAGAGTTTTAGGTTTCATTTGTAAACAAAAAATCCTACCTACACGTTACGTTTTATCAAAATTACATTTAAAGCTGGCATCATACATGTTGTTGCTAGATATTCGTATCATAGAAGAAAGAGAAAAATAGGATCGCTTTGTAAGAAGAGGTCGACGTGATTACACTCTGTGGTAAAAACCCTTAAAAGAAAAAGGCCACTAAAGCCGGCTACTCACACTCCTGCTGCAGGGGCAATATGGGAATTGGACCCTTGATTGCCTCCTTAATTGTGATGTGTGAAGGCAAGCAGGAGCAATTTTTAGATTGGGCCTGCGGCAGGGCGGCAGGGGCGTAAGACCTTCCTAGCTCCCTAGATTGTGTCTACCGCCCTACAAGGTTGCTGCGTGTGTAGTAGGATTGGGGCAATTCCAGTCAGTTCATTGGTGACAACCGAGCGGAGTGGACAAAAATGGAAAAAATGGTGTTACCATAGCCAGGAGCTCTTCAAAAGAATCAATATCCATTCGCAAAAAGTTTCTAAGATCATCTACTTCCAATTCTTTCATAATATTCATGTGGCACAATTTGCTTCGTTTCTGCAACCAATTCTTCACCCAATATCTTCTCTTCCTTTTTTTTTTGGTAGCACCACAGAAAGTGCCAAGGCGATACCAATCCTCTGGTGTTTCGACAATACAGGAGGCTTTCTCGTGGACGTGCGTTCAGCGGGACTATCAGTTACACACTGAACGGCAGGCTAGTGTGTAGAGAACAGCCTAAAATTGGTGCAACCGCCGTGCGACCGGTATTGCCCCTGCAGCAGGTGTGTGAGTAGCCGGCTTAAGGAACACCCAGAAAATATAAAACGTGGACTACAATCACAATCAGTCAAGGAAGCGATGTCACAAGCGAAGCGATGTTTGGTTTGGGGTTTGTTTTGTTTACTTGCATGTGATGTGACTTCACATCACACTCACAGGTTATAAAGTATTTCTAACATCACATAGCGTTTTTGCCACAGATTAAATTTCAAAAAAAATCCTTATTATTTCGTGTAATTTCCAAAAAAAAAAACATAATTTAATGTGAAATAAAGTGAAATACGTTATTTTACGCTAGTATCAGATAGGATGACCACAATTTGTAGTATATTTTCAATGTTGTCAAATAGCCTATTATAATCAATTATGCGACGACCTTTATATCCATCGACAAAATGTTTTGCACTTGAACTTTTGGCTACTGCCACAAATACCATGCGGATCAAAAGGAAAGAACCAGCAGCCAGCAGCGCTTTCTCCCCGTCTGGTTGCCCTGAAAATCAGCGCGTGCAGCGTCACGGCATGTCTGACACTATGATGCTGAGTAGCACCCAATTTGGTGCATTATTATTTTATAAAATAGTTTTAAGGTTTTGTTTTAAATTATTTTCTCACTGTATTTAATTTGATTATTATTTTTCTGTGGTTTGCACCAATAAACGATTTTCTTTTTCTCCTTTTTTTTCTTCAATACGGAGAGCAATAATCGGATCGTTCAATCCGTCTATTAGAACTTTGAGAAGTCTATGAATTTATGGCTGTCATGCATGTCATTAGATGTCAGTGTTAAATTATGTTATTTTCAATATTCACGTCTTCAATATTTTTGCTGTAAATCAGTTATATGGGCTACTTTAGAGCAGAAAACAATGGTAAATGGTTAGATCTCGACAGTAAAAGACGGACGATATGATCAGTCTCGGCAAAACATGAACAAGAGACCTAGTGATTTCACATTTAAAACCAATTAGTGTTCAAATTGCAAAAACGAAAATACAGTAAGTTGCACTAAAATTACTCATTTATTTTTATTATAATGCTACCTTGATTTTTGTTTACATGGAGCGAACTGTTTGATTACATGGAGCGAACTGTTTGTTTACATACCATGTGACAACGTATGGTCTCAGGTCATTGACCTCGGACATTGAATTTTGACGTAAGATACTACGAACTGTTGGAGTAGTATACTATCAACGTCAAAATGTCAAGGTCGAGATATCGGCTGCGATACATCAAGTAACAAAATGAATATAATTAATCCTTCTTTTTTTTTTACATTAACAGAAACAAAAATGAACCATACCCCCGTGATCAGAATCGTGCCAACTATTACCCCCCCAAATTTCTCCGAAGGTTTTCCAGACACCCTGTATACTCACTTCAAATTGGGGGCTTACTTCAATTTAGTTCGTTGTCAACTACGCCAACAGTGACACGTGTTACAATGCCTCAATGCGTTTTCAGAAACTGCAAAAATAATCACCGTTACAAAAATCTTTCAGACGGAATATCATACTTTCGGCATGTAAATGTCGATTCGTAATATTAATTGATAAATAACTAAGTCTTTCTAATAAATAAATAAATATTTTAGTTTCGGACCAACAATTGTCAATATTTGGTTGTTGGAGAACAGTATGTCAATGGAGTAGTTTAATACTTTATATTATTGCAGTAATAAATTAAATATTAGTTTGTGGATTCCTCGTGATCCATTTCATATATAGAGATATAGAGTGCGATATAGAGTTGAGTTGTCGCGAGTGAACGGTAGGAGGAGTTTTTTAACTGATGAAGACCAAAGATGAACACCGGAAATCATTAATCATAATTGTTTAACGGGCAGTGATGAGATTTCTCTATTAAGAATATGAAACTACTTTTATTCACGTAAAGCATGTAGTGAAGTGCAATTGATGGTGAAGTACCGGGAGAACTCTTTAATGATTAACTGCCCTGCATATCGGATAGCGAAATATTGTTAAGGCTGATTGGAAATTGTTATTAGACTATAATAAGGTTTTTTAATGTAATGAACGAGTATAATTATGTGCTGTAGAAAATCTCAATAATATGAGAAATATCACTAAAAAGCGATTTTTATTTTTACAAATAAAACCGTCTTCAAAAATCCATTAAACATACATATACATACAGCTTCTCATTTGTTTCCCAGGGGTAGGCAGAGACTACGGAATGCCAGGTGCACCGGTCTAACCATACAAGTATAACTTTCGCTTCCTCTACATTCATAATTTTAACCCACTGAACAAGGTGAAATAAATGACCGGTCTCCTAGAAATTCCCTATCGTTGCCTAACAGGTATATCAAATATATGATAATTTTATATATCCAAGCCAGTGTCAAGTAGGTATACTTACACAAATAGCAATGCCACATGATTTTTGCCACTGAGATAATAAGTCAGTCGATATAAGTTTTTCAAGTAGCTATTAGGGTTTTTGAAGACGCTTTTAATTTTTGTTGCTAAAATAATATATGATGGGTTAACGAGCCCACAATATTATTTATACTTATTATCATAAATAATAAAAATAGCGTTGAGTTTTTGTTTAAATTAAACCCACCTGAGACGTCAAAACAGAAATAATATTAAGTGTAAAGCTACTCCATTTGTACCTACTCTGTTCGCGGTGACATTGGCACTCCGCTAGTAGAAGCTGCATAAGGTAAAAAAACGAGCCTCTAGTCGAAGCGACATAAGATAATAAATTGTTTCAAGCAAAATTGAGCATTGCGATAATGATATACCATTTAAATTAGGATGTTTTATTTTGACAATGATTTTACACGAGTATGAAGTTTGTATAGGTCGCCCTAGGACACTTTTGGAAGAGAATTCTGTATGTAACCCGGTGTCTATTGGTTGGTATGTCGATGCATACGCCTGATAAAATTTGCGTGTACTAATACACAATTTGTTCTTATACTCGCAGTAAAACTCACGATGTTTAACATTTGCTTGTTACGTAGAGGATCAAGTAAACGGCCATGGAGTCGTTACGTTTCGAATAAGTCTCGTTAATGTCCGATTATATCTTTGTCTTCTTATTCCCTGGGGTTACCCAGAGCCATTTTGCTTAATTGCTACATATTTCAATAGTCCCAGGCGTTATTCAGTGGGAATTTATAGCATCTCGATAACAAGCAAAGTATAACTAGCAAACTTGCGGACGATATATACGCCGCTTGTTGGCGGGAATGTGATAAAATTCTGGGCTGAAATACAGTTTTCAGTTGTGAAGGCTGGGAATTGGAGCGGCGGCTGACGCGTAGTTTCCAGCCGCTATGTCGCGCTAGTACTTGTACTAGCTAGTAGCACGGAACTCTGAATTTGGGTGTTTATTCCCCGCCCTCGGCGGCGGTGTCTTCCAACGGGCTCCAAACACAATAGGGCCCGCTAGGGTTGCACTCCACGTGGTATCGATGAATAAAAATCAAAATTAATTTATCTCGGACGAGTTAGATATGTATAAATTTTAACTGTAATATTTTGTCTGTACTCTGCCAAATATTTATTAACTTATTAATATTTAACGACTTGATAAGGAGAATAAATAGTCAATATTTTTAATTATAATTTATTTTCTATGCTCATGTTACAGCCTGTTAAAGAAACCGACTACTCCATAGCAGCAGAGGACATAAGTGGCCGGTTACCTTTTTTTAAAATAAAATTCACTAAGAATACGAACGCTGTCAAGATAAAACATGTGACAAAAAATAAAGAAGCTTAATAACTAATAATGATTAATTGTAGTTCATTAGACTAAAAGTACGTTACATTTTACAAGTATTACCTACATTGGTTACATAGGTTACGTTAGGTTAAGCTTGTGATCACAAAAATAAATACTGCGGTGGGAAAAAAGATAGACTTTACCAAAATATGTTTTGTTTATAAATATAAAGAAGATAACAATATCTCTTACAGTATTCCCAGCTTCTTAATAGCTTTAGGCTGGCTATCGCTATTACTCGCACTCGCAACTAACAGTATATTTTTCACTCGTGTGCCATAGAATAACGAAGATTGCCGATCGCTATTAAGAAATTGGTTGCACTGTAGAATATTTTTGCAATTAACCTCAGTGTCAGTACATTTCGAAGTTATAGGGACATCACTAGCTTTGACATTGCTAGCCTCTAGCTTGTTTGAAACACTATAGGTTTCACGTGCAGCAGTGCCTTGGCTTACAGAGCATGCCTATTCAAATGCACAAGACCAGAACCTTCGTTTGTTTTACTGGTGACGCTACCTGCGTCGCTTGATTATATATATATATGACGCTGACAGTACAGTCGGAAGAAACCTCTTGAGTTCCCAGGTTCTCTCTTGCTTGAGGACATAATGCCGAATATAAAAGGCACATTATAATAAATTAAACAAGGTTACAATTACAATGTTATTACTAAAATAGGTATTGGGGTTTTACGAGGTTGATATTTACACAGCTATCGCGTCAAATATGTATACATAGACCTTATTTTTAGTAACATAGGGGCGTGTAGATATTGTTGGCATCTTGGAAACGTGTTTTTATTTATGACTTTTACTGTATCTACAAGGAAGATTGTACCAGTAACGGACAATGACCAATGTTGAATGAAAAAATTGATAATTATTATTTGAATTAGGAGATAAGTGTCCATTATTGGTGCCTCTCAGTTAAAAGTGTCCATCACTGGTGTATCATAACATAACCTTATACACTCTTTGAATCGAAAAAAAAAAGATGGCCTGTTAACAATGATCTTATACATAAATATGACTTCTCGTGACCACGTCAGTTGTAACACAATCAAAACGTCAATGTAAATATAAAAAGTACCCTCCTTCATAGTATTAGGTAAATCTCATACACCTATGAACGAAAATGATTCCCGGCGCTGAAGCGTT
This sequence comes from Acleris emargana, assembly GCA_927399475.2. Taxonomy (NCBI): domain Eukaryota; kingdom Metazoa; phylum Arthropoda; class Insecta; order Lepidoptera; family Tortricidae; genus Acleris; species Acleris emargana. Next base: position 4,447,433 of record OV656848.1, on the reverse strand, counting down.
TAGGCTTAAATCGCGTAGCTGTCAGAAATTTTCCATACAAATTTAGGGCCGGGCGATAACGTTTCTCATCTCCAAGTCTGATTTCCATGTTTTTTTTATGTGTTGTAGTTGTTACAGAAATCTAGGTTTGTATCTTCCCGTGTTTTTTTTTAAATTGTTTCTTTTCAAGAATTATGTTCTTGGAAAGGAAAACATACAAATCTACGTTTTTATAATATCTTCAACATATTGAAATGAATATGGGACTATATTTAAGGGAAAAAACGTTGTCGCATTTTGTATGACCATTTTAAGTTTTAAATTATTCTGAACTCTGAAACAAGGTCACAAATTGATTGTTGCAAAGGAAATGAATAAACCTTATCTCCTGTAAAATAAGCATCATGTGTGTCCTTCGTTGGGTCCTTGTACATATTTGGTTCCATTACCCCATATACTTGAGTTCTCTCTCACTTGCTCTCATGCACTCATATGCGCGTACGTAACCGACTTTACCCGAACCGGAAGGATTCGAGATTCAAGGCCTCTATTCTAGGCGGTAAAAACGATGCTGTTTTTGAACTGTGATCAATGTGATCATATTGTCAACGTTTTAATAGCTCTTATATATAATATGTACAAAATACTTTTCGAAAAGTATTTAAATACAAAATGCAAATACTTTTTTAATATAGTATTTCAAATGCAAGATACAAAATACTTTTGCCTTTTGTATTTAAATACTAAATACAAAATATGTATTTTCAAAATACTTTATTGAAATAAAATACTTTATGGTAAAATTACTGGTTTTTTTTATTTATTAAAGATTTTAAAATCACAAGCTCTTCAAAAAGAGCATCTGACAACGTGCAGTCTTAAAAAAATGGAGCTAAATAAAAAAAACGTCACAGTCCGATTTAAATGTTTTTACTATTATTATAGTTGCACAGTAAACAATTTTGAAATCTAAAGATTTTTATTAACATAGAATAGATTTAAATGTCAATTAGCACACAAAACGACCAAATTAACTTATGGTATGATCGAAGCTTATATTTATATTACAAACTTGCCACAATGCCCACAATTACATCTTTTTTGTAGTGCTGTTTACGTACCGGTTTTTTATAAATATATTTTTCTATTTTTGTATTTTTATTTGTCATTTATACATTTATACATTCATAATCACTTAAATACGAATCGTTAAAATAACGTATTATTGCCTACACGGCATATTGTTTAAATACAATTTGTTTTGGCATTTTTTTAAAGACATTTCGAGCGAACAACACATTATTTAATGAAATAGCTGCCAACACTGCAAAACGTAACAGTGACTTTGAGGATTGTCAAGAGGGGTCCCTCATATATTATTGGTCAGGTTTTTATATGCGTTTTGTTTCATCTGTCATTTTGCGCATAGATTTTCAAAGCTGCTGCGCCACTAGTGGCCATTTTTTGTTTTTACTGAATCGCGGAATGCTTTAGAAAAATGAAGCTAAGAATAAAAAAGTATTTTGTATTTTACAAACCATTTTACAAATACAAAATACGTCTCGAATAGTATTTCAAATAAAATACAAAATACTTTAAAAAAAAGTACTTAAGTACAAAATCCAAAATACGTATTTTGTATTTTGTATTTGTATTTTAAATACAAGTATTTCAAATATGTCACAACTCTGCTTATTTACTTGCCAGTAATGGTGGCCAAGTAAAACGCAATACCAGAACACGTGACACGTCAAAGACAATATTATGTATCTACTTATAGTTTCTACCGATTTGAACAGAGTTTATGTGACAATTCACTGGTATTTCTATATTTGAAAAAACATTATACGTTTACATTTTGTAACCTTTTGATGTGACGATTAAAGCATATCCAAAGTTCCAGACACTTTTCTTATTTAAAACGCCGTGTCAACGAGGAAGTTTCCCAATTTCGGCAAGTTTATCGTGAAATTCGCATCCTTAAGCAAGCAACAACTTGAGATCGTGTTCTCGATTTCCTCCGCATTATCAAGAGCGAAAGTGGGTGTAAAATATAGCCCCACAACATGTCAAGAAATCACTCAGGCAAAAAAACACTTCTGCGTTTTAGAAACTTTTCCTATTTTTCTCAGAATACTCGTGGGGAGTGTTATGATCTTATTACAGAGATAGAAACTGTATGTAATATACCACTTGAGATGTCCAAAAATATTGGAATACAAGTATAATACAGTGGCAGAATCGGACCATCAGAACTTTGCATAGACATAATAGTACCTATATGTTTTTACAAAATTGTGTCTGTGTAACAAGCACAGTAGAGTGAGTATCCCAGTGCAATTACTGCTTCGAGAACAAGCCTAACCGATTAATGAAATTGACAAAAACCCCTAAAAAAAGGCGGTCCCTAATTTCATCTATTTTCACGATGATTCTTAGGTAGCTAAGTTAGCCAAGGTTGCATTTGACCAAACTGGAGGTCTTATACATAGATGAATCGCCGAATTTTTATAGACTAATCTCGGAGTAAGTCTTCTTCCAGTTTGGTGAAATGCGCCCTAAAAAACCTCCCGAATTAACTAACTTTCTTTCACGTCCGTTTCCTTCCATTCAAATTGGAGCTACGACGCCACACAGATACACTAATAACTACACACGTTTAACTTATAAACATCCCTCTCACAATGCAGGGTAAAATAACCAGCAGCCAAATAATCGATGTAATAATAACCACCGTTTCCGGGTCAATGAGCTGGCAATTAAATGTACAGAACGCTCTATCTATACCGAGGGCTGTAACTGAAACTAGTTGCGACGTGAAATACGAGATTCGGCCCAGTACACAAACAGAAAGACGAGAGCTGTCCGCTTCGCAGCCGGAAATAACCGGGTCTCCACTTCCCGCTCTCTATTTTTTTTAAACAAGGCAAATTATTTAACGCTCGAGAAATGCAACAGATGACAATGCTGCGGGTTACGAGATGAGGACCGCTGTTGCATTAAGCTTTGTTTTTAATAAATGACGTTGTTGAACAGAGTTTAAGAACCACTGCCTTTAAATTTAAGATTTTAATAACATAATTTTATAACTATAAGCGTGTCAGTGTGATGGGTCTATATCGGGTGGCATAGTCATTGTTCGTTCGAATGGTATTGCTTGGTTGAAAATCGTTTTGTCGAAAACGGTTGTAATTTCCGCCCAAAAGGACGTTAGGCGAAAATATTTAAGACCAAAATATACATTGGGACAAATAGTTTTAAGCGTTTTAAAGGGATACCCAACTACAGTTAGCGTCATCGTCAGATTACAACAAGAACACACCATTCTTATTAATAATATAAATGCGAATTATTGTTGTATCCTAAGGGATTAACGATAAGCTACTTTTACGCGGATGGACTCGTTCTTGCTCACTAGTTCTACTAATATGAAATAAATATGTCTCACTCTGCTTCATTTCGAACAAACGCGTTGTATTCCATTTTAAAAAAAAAACAATATCAGGGGATAATCTCACGCAAATTAACCTAGTTGCAAACTAAGGTCTAGGGAACCGCAGATCACATTTTTCCCAATTGTCCCAATATTCCTGTTTCTTTATATAACTCTCTTCCTGATTACATCTTTCGCCCAGGTAGTCTTAGTTATGTCCTCACTTTTGTAAATACTTCATTTGTATACATTTTAGCTAAGTATATTAATGATTTTAATATTAAGTTGTAAATTGCCGTTTGAGATTTAGTATTTGTAGTTGTAGTTAATGTATATAATTTGTTTTATTTTTAGATTCCCCAACTGATGAATCAGCATCTATTTCTGGAAAAGCATTTTCACCGATCACGTGTAAACCGTGTGACTCTGGCAGAATGGTCCCACTGGACAGTAGCCATAAATCAAAGAATTGAACTTGAACTTGAACTAAGGTCTAGGCTTGTGTACCTATGGATACTAGACAACAATAAACATACTTAAGTATATAGAAAAAAACATGCTTAAGTAAACCTGGAAGCCTCAGGAATTCGCGCTCATCACACAAGTATTGGCCCATACGCGGGAATCGAACCCAGAAACGCTAGCTTTGTAGGCAGGGTTACATCAACTAGTAGACTAAATGCGTTTAATTGTCAACGCCAAAATTCCTATCTCTGCTAAAATAAGTCCTTTCAAATAAGGCCCCTTATCAGGAACACCTCTAAATTAACGCACGAGAGATAACAAAAATTTACGACAACACCCTAAGGTTAATTTAATTTAATTAAGTAACCGTATTTATCGAGATTAACGTTTACAATTGCTTTGAAGTTAGGGTACTAAATACCCGGCAAAGAATTGTAGCCGCGTGATCGTTGAATTATTTAAATTATTCTTTACAATTCCTCGAATCGCTCGAATTTATTTATCTCAAAGACACAAAAGACATGGATTTTGAGAAGGATTAGAATTAAGAAATTGAATTGTACCGTAGGTACTAGGTACCTATGTATTTTAATTTAGCCTTTAATAGCTTTCTTACAATTACGAACTTTAAATTCATTATGTTCAACAGAGTTAACCTTGCAAAAGGTTGGGTATCCGCCATTTTTAAGTATGTTTTTGATGTCTTTATTACTCATTTTGGCGCATTTCTTTTTGTTGAACTGTTTAGAATATAAGCAAAAGCTTAAACTACATTTCATGAAAATTTCATTTTCACCTCAGCAGCTCAAACAAGCAGGTTTTGCTGCTTAAAAACAGTGAGCAAAATTCAATTTTGCTGCGAGCGAGAGGCAAAGTAGCTTTTTAATTATTTTTTTTAAATGCCGTGAGCAGTGCTGGGGCTACTCACAACATTCGAAAAAATTTAACTTCACTTTGTTCTGTCACTTTCACTGCGATAGGAAAAAAGCGAGAGATAGAAACAACTTGATTCGAAGTTCGATTTTCAAATTCCACACATAGTAGGCCCAAAAAGAAACGCACGTTCGGATGCACACATAACCGTAAAATTGCAAATAAAACTATCTGATAAAGTTTGAAATGTGTTTATTATAACTATTTTATACAGTAGGTACAATCATTTTTTTTATTTAAATATTATATTTTGAAGACAAAATTAATGAAAAATAAGAAGTTTATCATGTATCTACATAATTTTGTTATCGTTTTAACAATCTTTAATTTCGTGACATAAACCGCGGGGGCAGTTTCAGAACGCATTTCAAAAATTGCGGGATTATTGTAGCCAATAGCCATAGACAAGGCCTAGTTAGGTTTTTTTTAAAGCCACAGACTACATAAAGCTGTATAAAGTTGTGTTTGCACTACGGCATTATCAAGTTGAGTGACAGGTTTTATCTGTTTCATGTTTATTTTTTCCACTTTTTATCTTATTTTATTAGTATTTTGCAAAAATGCTTGTGATTGATGCATATGCGATCGTGTCGTTATTTAGTCGTGTATTCACCAAATGGTCACAACGGAAGACCTGCGTTGGCCCTACCAGCTTCACGCTGTGTTGTTCTCGCTGCTGAGGTGAAAAGTTGTATGTCTCACACGAGACCAAAGTTTTTTACGTCTCGTATCTTTGAATCCCTCGCTACGCTCAGGATTCTAACCTAGAATCACTCGCTACGCTCGTGATTCAATAATAGAATCCTTCGCTTACTCGGGATTCAAAATCATCACTCGCAGCAAAAACCAACTTTGCTCTCTTGTTGAACAAATAACTATTTCACCTCAGCAGCTCAAACAAGCAGGTTTTGCTGCTTAAAAACAGTGAGCAAAATTCAATTTTGCTGCGAGCGAGAGGCAAAGTAGCTTTTTAATTATTTTTTTTAAATGCCGTGATCAGTGCTGGCTCTACTCACAACATTCGAAAAAATTGAACTTCACTTTGTTCTGTCACTTTCACTTCGATAGGAAAAAAGCGAGAGATAGAAACAACTTGATTCGAAGTTCGATTTTCAAATTCCACACATAGTAGGCCCAAAAAGAAACGCACGTTCGGATACACACATAACCGTAAAATTGCAAATAAAACTATCTGTTAAAGTTTGAAATGTGTTTATTATAACTATTTTATACAGTAGGTACAATCATTTTTTTTATTTAATGTTTTGAAGACAAAATTAATGAAAAATAAGACGTTTATCATGTACAGGGATCGGAAATTCGGATCGATATTTACCTATACTTTCGCGCCGGCTTTGTTGTTCAGTTGTATGGAGGTGGACTCAATTATATAATTCATAATAAAATTTGCGGGATTTCAAAATAAATAAATTACACAGGCATTAATTCATAAGTATTTATTTATATTAACTGTTTGAAGTTAATTTCCATGTATATGTTTAACCAAATTTTATTTTATTTACCTGTAACTTATTAACCTAACGAATTTATACGAGCAAAACAGAATGTTTTATCCTTCATGTAAAGTAATTATTATATTAACGTTTTGTAGAATCCCAGAATCCCAGAACTTAAATTATAAAAATAAAATTTAAGAAGCCGACGCCATGTTTGCCTATCTTTTTCCGGGATTTTGCCAACTTTAGGTAAATATCGATTCGAATTTCCGATCCTTGATCATGTATCTACATAATTTTGGTATCGTTTTTACAATCTTTAATTTCGTGACATAAACCGCGGGGGCAGTTTCAGAACGCATTTCAAAAATAGCGGGATTATTGTAGCCAATAGCCATAGACAAGGCCGGTTAGTTCCCGATTCGCCGGATTCTTGTTTCGTCGGATTCCCGATTCGCCGGAATTTCATATATAAAATATGTGCCAGTCTGAACTTTTCCTTCAAGAATCCGGCGAAACAAGAATCCGACGAATCAGGAATCCGGCGAATCGGGAACTAACCACAAGGCCTAGTTAGGTTTTTTTTAAAGCCACTGACTACATAAAGCTGTATAAAGTTGTGTTTGCACTACGGCATTATCAAGTTGAGTGACAGATTTTATCTGTTTCTTGTTTATTTTTTCCACTTTTTATTTTATTTTATTAGTATTTTGCAAAAATGCTTGTGATTGATGCATATGCGATCGTGTCGTTATTTAGTCGTGTATTCACCAAATGGTCACAACGGAAGACCTGCGTTGGCCCTACCAGCTTCACGCTGTGTTGTTCTCGCTGCTGAGGTGAAAAGTTGTATGTCTCACACGAGACCAAAGTTTTTAACCTAGAATCCTTCGCTTACTCGGGATTCAAAATCATCACTCGCAGCAAAAACCAACTTTGCTCTCTTGTTGAACAAATAACTATTGTTTTATGGGCAAGGTAGAGCCCGCAGCGGTAACCCAAAGTCAAAAACTTGAATTATTAATACAGGCCTATATTTGAAGAACATACATACATACACTATTGCTTTCATTCCCAGAGTTACCAACAACCCTTAAAACTTGTTGTTAATTATTTATAACCACATAGAACATACCCAAAAATGGCGGATATACTTGTTTTACCGTATTATAATATCAAAAAACCTGATAAAAATATTAAATGAGTTTACGAGTCGCAGTTTAGTAGCAACAGCTTATGGATTAAAACTAACTCATGCATAGCCCTACGTGTGGTACAGACGTTAAAATGTAAGAGTAATATCGAACACAAGTACTTGTTTTTACAAAAATGTTGTTTGGGACTAGTTTTTTTGAGACTGTACATAAAATACGCTATTTTTTATCCAACGTAACGTGATCTACTTTTTGCCGAATACTTCGCCCGCATATTCTTTCGTACACAGTCAAAATTATACATTGTTTATTATTTTCCAATGTATAACTAGCATATTTACTTAGTTTTGACTTCTGGTACCTACTTATTTCAACGAGCAAATACTTTGTTTGGTAGCATAGTCGCAAAGTCCGACTTTCAAGGAGGATTTAAAACTTTAGTCAACTCAACATGAAATGCAAGCAGAGCTTTATAAATTAAAATTTCCTTCACAGCATTTTAAGCGTAGCTAGGTAAGAACCTTCAATTTAACGTTTTATTAGAAAAACGAGCCGAGACTCCGGCACAAAGTCGCATTTCTTTTACTGCCGCGAGGAAAGTTAAATGTCGACAAATGTTTACTGCATACATTCTTTATCAGCTGGCTATGCGTAGAGCCATTTGAAATAACATTCTGCGCGGACTTTGAACGGAGATTTTAGAAAATGATAATATTATTATGTACCATTGGACGATGTGAGTGAACGATGTGGAGGTTTTTTAGAATCCTTCTAATATGAAACTTCGTGATGAGATTATGTTCTATTTTTAACCAGTGACACAAATAGAAGCATGTATGTCTGTGTATCCGTGTGTCTGTCCGTGGCATCGCGGTTCTTAAACTGATTTACCGATTAAGACGTGGTTGTAAAGAAAGCCAGTTGAATGGGGATGGTTCACACAAATTGACCTAGTCCCAAACTAACCTCTAGGCTTGTACTATAGGTACTAGACAACGATGTAAATACTTATATGGAGAAATAAATACTTAAATACATAGAAAACATCCAAGATTCAGAAACGAATACTCGTACTCTTCACTCAAATATCCGCGCGAACCAGCCCTACCAACTGACTAACCAACCATCTCCCAGCCGAATAAGTTTACTAGTAAATGCACAGTGAAGCACGGAGCTTGCATATATTTTATCTGAAATATAATTTTCAACATATTTTTCAGTGCATATGGCAATATTTCTTGGGCCAGACTGCGGCAGGCACTACAATAGTGACTCCAGGAGCAAAGTAAATGAAACTTCAATACCTCATCGCAGTAGCTTCCAGTCGGCGAGCGCAATCACCGCCGGGCCGGGCCAAGATTGAACCTTTCATAGAGCTAGCTATAATTTAATCAAAACGTAGGTATTTCATTTTATATTTTTATTTATTGTTAGGTAATGTGCTTGCAACCTGTCACTAATATACGCTGTTTAACAACAAGTTTCTAGTCTTGACAGCAGCGCGTGCAGCTGACCCCATGTGCTTCTGTTTAGTCCATTAGAGAAAATACTATTTTTCCGAACAATTGTCCTCGCGTGTGATATCCATGTCTATATAACTTGACATTGGCGAAATACACCACAACAGGAGTGAAAGCCATTAATAAAATAAAAATAAGTACAAGTTTCTAGAGTTGTTGGTAATTTTGTTGACCTGCCTATCCCGCTCGGGAATGCAGGCGTGAAGGTATCTTGTATTTATTTAAAACAAACTAAAAAATGCGACGTTGTCATTTCAATTTTGTAAGAGGCCTCTCAATACATTTATTCGAACTGTGTTCTATTTTGTACAGGAACTGTTTGATTCTCAGCTTGCGAACTACTTTTATTCAACTGGCGACCTCCCCTCGCTTCGCTTCGGTTTATACAGGGTGACTGGTAATTCGCCGTATTCCTTGAAAGGGGTTATTCTACAGCTCATTTGTAACGATTTAAGTCCAGTCAACCAGGGGTCAAAACTCATTGGTTACCGAGTTATTCGAGTTTTTAGAATTTTAAAAAAATACCCGCTTTTCGACCTAAAACTAGTCATTGTGTAAAAACTTCGTCATTTAGAAATAAAAAAAAGCATTTTTCAAATAGCCAATGAAATATTGATTACGAAAAATAATGAAAATGCCAAAGAAATGCAAAGTTTTGCAAATAAAAGGATTTGAAGTTGAAATTTCTAGTAATTATTTTCCAAACTTTGTAACATTTTAAAGCATAACTAAAAAAAAAAGTATGACACTTCGCGTACAAATGACAGGAATAATTTGCTCAATTCATAAGCTTTCTAAAAAGGTACAATTTATGACATTTTAAAATTAATTTTCATTAAAAAATTTACAATTCATAATTAATAGCAGAACAGGTAGAAGACTTGACTAATCGTATTTGACTCTAAATGGGTTTGTTTGGTCGTTTAAGATTCTCCAAGGGCTTACTTTGTCTTCAGTTTTAAGAAACTAAAGATAAGATAAGATAAGTCTTAACTTATCTTCTTGAGGTAGAAGGCACAGCAGATTGCCTTTCTTGACACAAACAAAGGGTCATTTTCATATCTTCTTAGACTTAAAGTTGTCTAAGGTGATACTTTGATAAGTAATTAAGCAAGGTTAGGAAAAAATGAGGAAATAATAATAAAAAGTTTCATTATAAAATAAACTTAAATCTTAAAAACTAAAATCAGGTAAATCACAAATTTTGCTCGAACTGTTTGCCCTGGTTTCGAATGCAAGCGCGAAGCCTTTTTCGTACTTCGGTGATCGTTACTCGCCTCGAAAGCCCATCTTTCATGGTCTGTGCCGCTTCTACGATTTTTTGTCGTAACTCTTCTACGTTACGTATCGGTCTGTCGTACACCAACGCCTTCATGTGACCCCAGATGTAGAAGTCACATGGAGTTAAATCTGGACTTCTGGCTGGCCAAGGGGTTGGGCTGCCTCTACCAATCCATCTTCCTGGGTAGTTCTGATCCATCCACTGTCGTACGCCCCGGTAATAGTGAGCAGGGCAGCCATCGTGTTGGTAAATCATGTGCCTTCTTGTCGCAAGCGGCACATCTTCCAGTAGCGTCGGTAGCTCATCCCTCAAAAAAATCTCATATGCGATGCCGGTCAATCGTGCTGGCAGAAAGAAAGGTCCGATCAAAGTGTCGTGCACGATTCCCATCCACACGTTCAAAGAAAATCTTTGCTGGTGAGCTCCTTCGCTTGATTTTTTTGGGTTTTGACCTTTGGGAGCCCAATAGTGCAGATTGTGGTAGTTTGTTATCCCGTCACGGTCAAAATTGGATTCATCAGTCCACAAAATTCTCTTCAGGTACTCGGGATCTTCGATATCTGCATTAATTAAAAATCTGTGGAAATCCATCCTTCTCGCTGGGTCCCCCTCTTCAATAGCGTGTACTGGAGTGTAATGATACGGGTACTGCCGAGCTGAGTACAGTGTAAACCACACCTTCCACTGAGACATACCGAGCTGGTTAGCCACAAGTCTCGTGGAAGTAGTGCCGTCTGCCCGGATACACTGAAGGATTTCTTCTTCCTCAACAGGATCATGTCGAGGTCTTCCAGCGTCAGCTTGGCGGCGTTGAACTGATCCTTTTTCCCGAATAAGACGGTACGATGAACCAAACACGCTTACGTGAGGTAAACGGCGGTTAGGGTAACGACGTTGGTATTCCCTTCTAGCTGCAGCCGCGTCTCCATCGCAGAATCCGTAACAATAAATGATATCTGCGTATTCTTCTAATTGGTAAGCAGACATTTGAGAAAGAAGCTTAGTTATCAATATCGTCCGAATAGGAAAGAAAGTTGAAACTAACTGATTATGTAGGTCACTCAAAAAGTTTAAATGGAACGCACTTTGTTTTTAAATAGCCAATTTATTTAAACATAGAACACCATTAGCTGAATTTAAAACAGAGAACGAAGTTCTATTCATTTTACTACAACATTTCCCGCGTTTTTTGGTTAAAAATGGAACGCACTTTATGTTTTTAAAAAGGTAATGTAAAAGAACACCATTAGCTGAATTTAAAAAGAGAACGATGTTCTATTCATTTTACTACAACACTTCCCGCGTTTTTCGGTTAAAAATGGAACGCACTTTATGTTTTTAAAAAGCAAATTTAAAAGAACACGATTAGCTGAATTTATAAACGATAACGATCCCGCGTTTTTTGGTTGAAACGATGGAGCTTAACCGCGAAAATGTCTGCTATTATTATTAATTGTACATTTTTACATGAAAATTAATTTTAAAATGTCATAAATTGTACTTTTTTAGAAAGCTTATGAATTGAGCAAATTATTCCTGTCATTTGTACGCGAAGTGTGATACTTTTTTTTTTAGTTATGCTTTAAAATGTTACAATGTTTGGAAAATAATTACTAGAAATTTCAACTTCAAATCCTTTTATTTGCTAAACTTTGCATTTCTTTGGCATTTTTCATTATTTTTCGTAATCAGTATTTCATTGGCTATTTGAAAAATGCTTTTTTTTATTTCTAAATGACGAAGTTTTTACACAATGACTAGTTTTAGGTCGAAAAGCGGGTATTTTTTTAAAATTCGCAAAAACTCGAATAACTCGGTAACCAATGAGTTTTGACCCCTGGTTGACTGGACTTAAATCGTTACAAATGAGCTGTAAAATAACCCCTTTCAAGGAATACGGCGAATTACCAGTCACCCTGTATAAGTTACAGTACATAAACCACATAACCTCCTCTTTTGACAGATTGTCTAACTTATGGTGAAAACCACATGAAAATCCGAGTAGGAGGAGTTAGCGGATATACACAGACAGACAGACGCGGAAAACGACATTGTTTTATACTATGAAGCGAAGAAGAGATACCCATGATGATGAAGCTTATAAGGTTACCCTTAGTCTTTATATTGTTTTCCCCTGCTCAATATACGGAAATAGAATAAGTTTTATTACTTGCAGAGGGCCACTAATGACTGGCCATGATGATGCTAGGAAGGTATATTATAGATATTACTGCGTCGCTGAAACCTCATTTAAAGTTTTGGGAACGCAATTGGTGCGGAGCTGAGTTATCCATGGCGAGTATCTGTATTAGACAAACATTGAACTGTTTATAGTTGACTAGACTTTGCCCGCGACATCATACGGAACATTTTGGACTTGTTTAACATATTCCCTTGCAACTAAGAGTACCATTTTTTTTGTGATAAAAAGTATCCTATCTTTTAACCCTGATATTGTTATGCTGCGTCAGACGTGAGAACTAAGCGAAGACCATTTATCCTTTAAAAAATCTCTCCCGTCCTTTCCAGTGCCCTGAGCTACATGCGCCTGAGTTGCTCGGCTCAACAACTCAAGATGTATCAGAAACGACAGTTTTCTATGACTCGAAATTAACTGTCACATATCTTGAGACGGGCATCTCAGCTAACATCAGTTTATTAATACGTCCTTAAGGGCCACTTGCACCGAGTTAGTAAACGTCAGATTCATATGAAAACTGTAATTTTAACTCGAGTTAGTGTCTTAACCCAGTGTTAAATTTTTGGTGCAAGTGGCTCTTATTATTTTATTTCGTGAAGGTTGACCAATTTTTCATCAGATTAAAGATAAACCTTGACAGCGGACTTTGTAAAATGGAAGAATTGTTTCAAATCTGATAAAAAACAAATCATACTGAGAGCAACTCTCAGAAAAACGAGCGTTCATCTTTCCTGCGATCTTATAGCGCGTAGCTACTCGTAGATACGCGCAGTACATCTCTCTCTATTTAGTGAACAGAAAAGAGAAGCAGCGTTGAGAAAATTTGCGTGATGCTGGTGCGTTCGGCGTGTGTATTAAAATCATATTATAAACTCATCAAAGTTAATCATATTGCCTCAAACTCATTTCATATAAATTTGCGTTGTAAATTAAAATACGGTGAAATAAATATGTTATTCGCAAATCGAATTAAAAGAGGGATAAAACAGCGAATAAGCGGCCTTTTGTTATGGAGTGAGCGTGGAGATGTATCCGTTGTTTGAGACGTATTCAAGCAGACAGGCGCAGTGGATTAATTCTTTAATGGTCTCAAGCGCCATATTAGTGTAACAAAGTCGTATTTTAAGTGTTAATTAAATAATTTATATTATTTAATCTGACAGGCTATTGTAACAATCAACTTTTTTTTCTGGGTAATAAGTTTAAATAGATAAAACCCCTGCCGCCTTCAGTATCTATAAGACTTGTCCATTAAACTAACAATTGAAATTTGAGTGCTACAAAGCGAACACTGACTGGACATATTTACTTTGACGAGTCTTGAAATCATCGTTTCATCTCAAGATTTTTAGAATTAGATATTAGAGTGGCCGAACTAATAAGTAACTTACATTTTAGTACCTCGTCGCAGCTCTTAATATAATAAATAAATTCAAACCACACAAACACTTTATTACGTTATTGCGACGAGGTAACACGGTATATACAACTAATTATAAATACCAGAGTTTTTTCAGCCTTATTTGAGTCGCTATGTAGAAAATGTTTGTGGTGGATCTGAGGAATACCACAGCTGTACCATTACCATGCGTTACAATTACCGTACTCGCTAGCAAGTCGAATGCTCTGTCCCTCGCATTCTATAGGAATACTGTGAGGGACAGAGCATTCGACTTTCCAGCGAGTACGGTAATTGTAACTCTTGGTAATGGAACTGAAGTTATTCTCATAAAGCCGCGAGTTATTGTGCTGCTGTAAATATTCTCCTTGTTTTCGTTGAATATTTATATTTTTTTGCGATTCTGACGACCCGGTGAAATCGCGGTGAAAATATTCGGACTAATGGCAAAAACTGTATCTTCTTAAACGTTAAATTATTCTTTTCTAAGACTTGAGGTAAACTACAAGTGGAACCAGTAGACTGAATTTGGATATGCCTGAATTGCTTTGTAAAAAACTATAATAAAGACACTTAGTCTACCACAAAGTCAGCGTTTTTTAGTCAATTTCACCGATTTCTGTTGTCCTGACTTTTTTCTCTCATATAACTAAATGATTTTTACGTATTGATGCGATCTTCAAAAAATAGGTATTAAACGTTTCAGTACAAACAACTCACACTTAACCAAAATTGAATGTAACAAAAAAACACATCCAAAGACCAAATGGTTCCTAAGACACGTCATGTCAATGATGGTTTCAGCGTACTCCATACCAATTTTTTTAACATTAACTGCTCACATATACATTTACTTATAAATTAGTATATACATTTATATTAATAACGAAATAATTTAATAAAATCGAAAATAAGACTCATATAAAATGAATATTTGTCTGGCTATACTGGCAGAGGTATCTGTGCACTACACAGTAGCAACAGAGGTTACTACGGAGAGGGTACTAAATACGATGTTACGTCAGATTTTTTGCAATTTCAATATAATGTAAGCCTAAACTTATAAACCGGCTAAGTGAGAGTCGGATTCGCGCACAAAGGGTTCCGTACCATTATCTATTAAAAACACTTAAATATTTATATTATTTCTATTTCATATTTATCTATAAAGTGAACATACCGCTCGCGTTACTTTTACCTTTGAATAAATAAATTTTATTATTTATATTATTATTATTACTTAATAACATTATTATTATTACTTATTGTCACTAATACGCTGGTAAACATTTTAGCCTAATTGTGCAAAATGTGGCTACAGAACTATCAACAAATTTTTAGAGTTGTTGGTATTTCTGTAGCTCTGCCTACCCCGCTCTGGGAAATGAGGCGTGAGTTTATGTATGTATGTATGTACTTAATAATAAACCGGCTTAACTCAAAACTTTGAAAAAATAAGTTCTCGTAATAAAACGCCATTAATCCAATAGGACTATGTCTCATGTCTCTTTCTTAGAACAGCCAAAATCGAGCAAGAAAAAGAGATAGCCTTGCTTAACGTATTTCATTTTTAACATATTCGCTAAGTTTTAGTGCTAAAGCGGCTAACTTCAGACACGACCCAGACGCCGTTGAAGGAGGACGGCGCTCACGTGTGGCAATTAGAGTTACATCGACATTTCATTAAAGGCCATGTAAGATAAAAAAAAAATAATGGAAATATCCGCACATTTTGAGTTAGTTATTTCGATCTGGTTTATCAGTCGTCTCTTGGTGATGAAATATCAGACCGTTAAGGCTGTGAATGTAACAAGTTATTCAACGGTGGGATATTTCATCACCAATAACTTTAGCATTTAATTACGTCTTGTACATACACTAGCAGGTATTAGACATCAATTTACACATATACCTACACATGTACGAGTATTACACATCCAATTACAAGATTTTAGAGTAGCTAGTCAAGAAAAACTAAATAAGTGGTCTACAAAACGTTGGTAAGCTAGTTTAGTATTCCAATGCAAGTAGTTACGTATACACTGTTAAAAATCTTAGCCTAATTACTGTGCAAATAGTGGTTACAGAGTTATCAACAAGTTTTTAGAGTTGTTGGTAATTCTATAGCTCTGTCTACCCCACTCTGGGAAAGAAGGCGTGAAGGTATGTATGTATGTGTATGTAAGTATGTAGTTACGTCGTAAGCAGCTCCTACATTTTGTTAGTAAATTACTGAGGTAAAAGATGAAAGAGAACGAACATGCTGCTGCATTTTACCGGATAAACTATTCCGGAATGATAATATTGAAACGCTGACATCTTGCACGCTATATTGCACATTCCATTACGTCTTGAAGCTTGGAACGTTCCAACAGATGCGAACAAATGCTGCCATGTAACGGAATATTTTGTCTGATACTCTATTATACTCGTCTTCGGTATTCCAGGTAAACTAAAGCTGGCGTAGCATCAGGTAATGTGTACACTTACCACGAGGGTTCGGACTCGGTACCTTACGATTATGAGTCGACCCCTGCCACTAGACCACTAAAGGGCAACACAAACTTACCCTATAAATATTGACCTGTCCATCTGCAAGTTAAGGTGCACGGCGATCTCGTCCGGACAGTCCGGAGCCTCACGGCCAAATCCGCTATTTATTTCGTCGTCACTTGGTGATTGATCGATTTCAAAATGATAATTTGTGATAGTGCGAGGTATTGTATTATGAATGCGAATTGAGATTTCTTTGTATTATGTTTCTTAGCTGAAACTAGTAGAAATCAGGAACTCTAGAACAAGGTGTTAGTGTTACAGTAACATTGGGGTTTCTTATAAGTCTTGAGATGCCAAGATTGTGAGTATGTATTATTCTGTAATTATTTTAAGAACACTTGCACGAAAAAATAATAATCTTAAAAACTAGATTTAAGGCTGGCAACGTGTTTTTAAACGTGGCTTAAGTTTTTGTAGTAATGTCGTCAATACATATTTTGTTTGGAAACAAAAAAACTACAGACTTCCGCAGATTTCCAATAAAGTTAAGCTGCCAAAGATGAAACCATTGCAAACGTATTATTGCAGTCGAATGCAGGCAGTCGGAAGCTACTTTTCTGCTCTTTTTGTGCCGAAATGAAATATGTTTCGGCAGATTTCAGTACTCGTTTGTGTCCATTTTGTATCATGTCAGTACCATCTGGCCGCGGCCCGGGCAGCGGCTTAGCGGGATGAAGACCTATGTTAAGGAAATCCTAATCTTGCAAAAAGGTTTTGGATTTGTTTTTAACCGGACAAAGGCGATGAGCAGGAAACATATTTAAAATTTACTTTTTGTCATCATAAAATCAGTCCTTTATTACAGCGATGTCAATCCAACAATTTGATGCTCTTATAACGCTTTTTTTCTTCTTTTCACAGCATTAACAGACGCATCTCATATTCCAGTACGTACTTAAAAGGTAGTTCTATATTCAATGGCGCATCGCTCAAATTAAGTCGCGGTTATTCGCCAAAAGGAACTCGATCGGAGTTGACGTCTCAGCGAAAAGTTGATTTGATTGCTTCATTCGCGCCGATCGGTGATCACGAGAGATTATCCACGGCGAGGTTGACTTATTGACAGGCATTGTGCCAGCCCGCAGCGCGGCGAAATGAGCGGCGACCTAAGCAGAAATAGATGAACAGCTGGTGGCTTTACGTTGGTAATTTGATAAATAATTCCTAGATACGGTATACTTATCATACTTATATCAATAACGCGTCTACTATTGGATACAATTAATTATTCATAATCATAATTATTTATTCAGCAAGTATTATAATTGTCATTCATGTTATAGGTAAGTAAATAATTACATAATATAATCTCAATAATTAAAAAAAAACAATAAAAATAATATGAATAACAAATAATGTGTAACTATAAATAATTATACTAAATACGACATACGTCTATATTTTTATTTATACGCACAATAAACCTCTAACCACTATAGCATGCTTTGTTACTTTCTGATGTCCCTGCTTCCATCTGGCTCACGTACTTTCGACATTACGAGTATAAATAGGAAGGAGATAGCTATTAGCTAATACCTCGACGTAACACAAAAGTCTACTTTTATCCCGTAAAAAACACTGTTTCAGTGTGATAGTCTACGCGTACCTACTAAGTCGCGGGCAGAAGCTAGGGAATGATAAAGGGTACGGCAAATAAAACACGTTCACTGCGGGAGGTACAAAACACCCCTTGCGTGGCCGAAACTCTGTGCGGCACTGAAAATAGTGTACTTTCGTGCGGTGTGGGGAGCGTATTTTAGCCAATTGTTGGAGAAGGACAGAGACAAGGCTATTTTTTTCTGTATAGCTCTTAAATTTTGATAGTATGGCATCTTAGACCATACAGTAGCTGGACTGGCCTTATAGGTCATTTCCCCTCTGCCGAAAAACTTGCACAATGTGCAAAAAGTTATACAAAACCAATTTCAAAATTGATTAATGGTCATTCACAAAATCGCCTCGCCAGAGACCACACTTATTAGAAAAATGCTCGCATGTGCTATAAGTTCGTGTAAAAAACGATTAATTACTTCAAGCTTAAAAAAAGATGGCACAACATTTCATTTGTTAGTAATTTTATATATTTAATACCTGTAAAATATTATTTTTAAAATATTTTCATAGCACGTCAAATTTAACGATTAAAATCAATCGATTCAAATTCTTACTTGGATGAATGCGTACTCGGGTAGCGAGACTCGGTTTTAATGCTTTGTAAGAAATAACTTAACAGCTTTTGAAATAAAGTCTATAATTGTTTGCATCAAAATGATGTCGTCAGCATACTCCTTAGCGAGACTCGGTTTAGTGATAAGGGTAGTGTCGATGAAATCAATATTTTTCGACAGTAAGGAATATTTACTAAGGACTTGAAAATTGCCTAGTGAACAAACACTATTTATTTTAAGTGTATATTTTACACGTTTCCAAAAGACCCAGAATTGAACAAATATGGACCGCCTCATGCAGCAGACAAGCAAATTGGGTGCCTACGCGTACTAGTTCCATATGTTCGAAACATTTTGATGCAAGTCAGTATCGAACACTGCAAGAGGCGAAAGTTAATAGATTTTGCTGTTCCTACTTTATGTTTATATGAAAAAGTTAGTATATTTAGTATTTTAGTAAGTATCAAATGTGGTTACAGAATTATCAAGAAGTTTTAAGACTTGTTGGTAATTCTTTAACTCTGCCTACCCCACTCTGGAAATGAAGGCGTGAGTTTATGTTTGTTTTGTTTGTTTAGTAAGTATTTACTTATACAAAGAAATACCAATGACCACGATATTTTAAAACTTTCATAACTTTGTCAAATAATATCTAATAAAAATACGGTCAATAAGGTTTCTTTTCATAAAACAATAATAAGAAAAATTGTGCTATAATCTCCATGATTGGTCAAGAGGGCAAACTTTGTAAAAATATATAAAAAACATCGTACTTTTCCGTTATTGTTAATTATAATTTGGCGTTGCCAACTTTGAGTTCTACGATGGAATCTCTATGCTCGTAATTTCACCGGTTGTCTTATTCCGACACCGGAACACAACAATGCGAACACTGCTGCTAGGCGGCGGGGCAAAAATTGTATGCTCCTGCAAATGTCAGTTAAAATATCGATATGAGCTATCGACCTAATCCTCGCACCGTAGGTTATGCCGACCACATTGACATTTACGTATTCTTATAACGCGTTTGTACAAAGTCTTTACATGTGTGATATGATTGTGTGCGTCAAAATATATTATGTGTTAGATTTCTGTCAAAATGTGCGTGTGTAATGATTGTAATGAATGACACAGATAGATTTTACATTTGTAAGTAATCTTTTGCATGTGTTATTTCTTCACCCCCCGCAAATCTCGGCAGACATGATTGTACCCGAATACAACCTATAAGGCCAGTCCAGGTATTGTATGGTCTAAGTATGGCATACTTAGTTTACGTGAGGGGCACATTGGACCTCGCCCGCATTGAATTTCTTTTTTTCATTTCAGTGCGGGAAGGGGTCTAATAGACCTTCGACCCATCACACGCCCCATCCGCACTGAGTGTGTACCAATGTCAACAGGTAGTGACGACGATTTTTATAATGAGACAAACATATTTATTACATACTTATACGTGTTGTTTGTTTGTGTTCTTTTCGAAGAATTTCGAAAAAAAGGAAGCTGATTTTTTTTTGGTGTCGGATGAAAACATACCATATATATGTGGGATTAATATACCAAAATGTGTACCACCAAAGAAGTCAATAAGTAATAATGAGGATGTCACCGGCGTGAAAAACCGAATATGTTTTTTGATTCCGATAGTGATGCAATCAACAATTAAGTACATTTACAACGTTTTAATGAAAATCATTTAAAGTACATACATACATACATAAACTCACGCCTTCATTCCCAGAGTGGGGTAGGCAGACCTAAAGAATTACCAACAAGTCTTAAAACTTCTTGATAATTCTGTAACCACATTTTGCACAAGTAAAGTAAAATGAAGAAATTACTATTTTTTTATTTTCATGATTTCATCGGGTGAGAATACTTTTGTGCGATGTCCATACAACCTCTATATTCTCACCCCAAAATATTGTAATTAGTTTCCCATCCCTAATATGGCTTAAGTCGGTCAATTTAGTGCGGCGAAAGGTCTAAAATAGCACATAGTTTTTTTTTTTTTAATAATTCTAAATTTCCGAGATGAAAGAGGTTTTTATCTTGCGTGGTGGTGCCCCACTGAAGTTTAATTAGGTAAGGGCTCTTTGGAAATTATATCAATTTTACGACGATCCATTATCATTGAGCTTAATTATTTACTCATTTAAGCTTAATCAGGCAAAGTATTCAAAAGCTTAGTCTCGATTACGTACGTCGCGTTCGTTTCATTGCGTTTCAATTCAATTGGGCTTTAAGCTCCCGCCAAATAAATATCGCTTTATTGATTTTATTACGTTGTATTTTACAGCAGCTGTTTGTTCAGCATTTTATTACCGTTCCATCTTACGAGGGAATTAGTGTTCTTTCTATCCTTGTACATTAAGTATTAACATAAGCATTTTATTTTGGTTTTAACCGCATGCATTTGAAATCTATTACGGTTCAAACGATACAGCTCTTTAAAGTTAGGAGGACGAATGGTAAACGGACGGACAACGTAGCCATATTAATAGGGTCCGTATTTAGGGTCTGTATTAAGGGTCCCGACTGGGATCCCTTCGGATAAGGACCCCAAAAAGGAGGTGGTTCTCAATTCGTAGTATTTATGTCTAATCAATATTGTATACGGTCCTTTTCTATATGATACCTCATCGAATATTATTTTCTGCTGAAACCATAATGTTTTCAGGATGTCTCTGAAACATTTACTTTACTTGTCAAAGTAGAAGTACCGTTTGTGAATACTGTAACCATTTTTGGCCACTTAAGGTTGCAATGAGGAAGGCCAAAACCAGTACTTCTACCCTACACGGCCTTTTAACGGATAGGCGGCAGCAGTTACAGGGTTTGTTCCTACTCGTAGATCCCAAGTTAAATTCGTTTGAAAACGTCATTTCGCGTCCTGATGATTAAATTATTGCTCGTGACCTTAAGCTGAAACATATGAGTAATCTCCATACAACTGGGCTTCTATTCAACTTTGTAAAACCATTTTGTCTTTAAGATTTAAATTAATTTATTAATTTACTTATCTCAGCCCTGCGGGCCTATTATTATTTATTATGGTCGGGTTTATCGATGTGGATAAAAACATTGGTGATTTTCTGACCAGTACGTAAGTGCGAGAGTGACAGATGGTTTATCCACCGCGATAAAGGTGTCCATAATACGGGCTCTGGATCCTTAATGGTCGTCAACAGATTTCAAGTATACATACCATACCACACCACCGTAACCACATTTTGCACAAACAGGCTAAAATATTTACCAGTGTACATTGGTGACAGGTTGCACGCCCATCGCCTAACAGTACTACAAGCCTTTATTCCCTTAGTCGCCTCTTACAACTTCCACGAGAAGACTTGGAGTGGCACTATTCTGAGCCGACAACCACAGGGCAATGGTTTTGAAACTATTCGGTTGCTATATCGCTTCAACTATAACGAATACAACCCTTGAAGTGTAAGCTGACACAAGAGGCCCGCGAGAGAAGAGGCCGGCTATCTCGAGAGGCCTTTTGTAGCCACCACGCTACTGCAGTAACTCATCTATATTTAAGTAAGTACTTATATTCTATTCGTCACGTCACAGCTGACCATTTTGGCCAAATATTTAGTAGGTATGTATAGTCCAATCATGATCAAGAAAGACCTTTATCGCGTGAAGGAGTCTAATATTACTAATATTAAATGCAAAAGCTTGTGTGTGTGTGTTAGTTTGTTATTCCTTTATGGTTTTGGATGAAATGTGAAATGCAAATAGCATATACCCTGGATTAACACATAAGCTACTTTTCATCTCAGAAAATTTGAAAGTTTCCGGGTGAATAACCATAATGGAAATCTATGCGGGCGATTTCGCGGGCAGAAGCTATTTATAATATTAGTAGTATAGGATTAGTAGGATACTCGTATTATTACGATTAGTAGATTCTGCTTCTGCCCGCGTATTCGTCCGATTAGATTTCCATTATGGTTTTTCCTTCGGAAACTTGAATTTTCCGGGATGAAAAGTAGCCTATGTGTATTCATATTTTATCTTATTTGGAGGATGCACTACGACCCTATGGGATCTCTTGTGTAATTACCTTACAGAAAATGTGCTAATCTAGGGTTTAAGCTATCTCCATTCCAAATTTCATCCAAATCCTTCAAGAAGTTACAAACTAAAAGTCTAACACACACACACACACATATTTGTAATATTAGTAGGATATCGATGCAAACAATCGGTAAATACTTTACATACCTAATTACAAACTTTACGTCGTTAATTTCTTGGTTCCCAAAAGACAATAGCGATGAACGTGGACGAAGATCAATTTATCGTTCCTAAGCTGCTTCTTCTACGCTAACACATTTTTTTACAGCAGCAGGAACAAAGCAACAACTTTGTTTCATGCCGAGCCTCAACAAACTTTTATTCCATCTCGCTTATTTCTTACGAAAACTTAACAGCCCTCAAAATGTTATATTTATCTATGTAAGTACTTTTTTTCTTAAAATTCCCTTTTATTATATAAAAGTTCAAGAACAAATTTACACCTTCTTATTATTTTTACGTTAAGGTTTTACCATAATCTGGATAAAGGAAATATCGGCAAAGTTATTTGTACAGCTGCTTTAGGACAGCTTTTAAAAGTTGGCAAAGCTGCCTAATCTATCTGAAAATGGTAATTAAATTACTTGGAATTGTTTTAATTTCAAACACTGTAGTTTTGTAACTATTTTTTTTTCATGTTGGTGTTTTATACTTTATTATTATGTAAAAACTAATATTGTTCGATCTGTGTTATTCTACGACTGAGACAAATACTGTATATTATAAAATCGAAATGCTCAATAAGTTCAGTCTAATGTGACTAGTTCCTTGTTGAGCTGCGACTCTAATATTGATGATTCTTCGTAACATGTACCAATCGTGAGAATCAATCAACCTAACACATTCAACCAGGATCGCAGTATTATTTAATCCCAAGATTACGAGGCGATTCTGCTGAGCTACCTCCGTACGTCAGCCGCGTCAGCCCGTTCAGTAGCCAAATGGGACATTTTTAACAGACTTCAAAATAAAATAAATGTCTAAAAAACAAAAATCCTGTACAAACAACGAATATCCTATTGCTGCTGACTTTAAAAATATTTAACTGACGTGCATACGGTGCATATCTCCTACTTCACGAGAAAACTGTTGAAAATGAAAGAGTAAAATACTGGCCACTCGTTGGCGCGTCCGCCGCATACTTCCGGCGGAAATGCGCCGCGCGTATGTGGCTGTTGGAGAACAACTTTCAAAAACGATTCCAATTTCAAAACACCTTCGTGACTGTATTCAAAATACGTTATGCAAGCAAGCCTGAAAAGAAGCATTTCTCCTTCCGAATCCAATTAAAGTGTTAAAATCTATTAGTTGTGTTCATTGACCAATTCCTCCCCGAATAAGGTTGATTTTCTTTCTTAGCGAACCTCTATGGTAATAGAAACGTTATATTAAGTAGGTACAGATGGATTTTTATGACAAAGCTATGCAGTTCATTTTACGGCCAACGTAAGGGACAGAGCTGTAGCAGCCATATGCTTAATAAATATTTTGATTTTTTATTTTGTAGGTAAATTGTATTTTGCGGTAATTTAATTACCAACATATTGAAAAAATTTTAGGTTATATTATATGTTTGATATTTTAATATGTATCTGATAAAAAACAAAGAACCTAGTGATATGATTATTAATAAAAATCTGATTTATTTTGTAAACAATATGTTATTAACAGAGATCGGAATAGGTAGAGCTAATTTGCCTAAACTTGATGCATGTCCATTCATAAATGTGTTCCTATTTCACTCACTCATGAATGAATATGCGTAAAGTTTAGGCAAATTAGCTCTGCCTATTCCGATCACTGGTTATTAAGTATGAAATTGATGTAACTGTAAGCAATTGTAAGCAAATATAATAAAAGGCAACAAGCAGCACAGTAAAAAAGTAAAAAAAAAGTTTAGACTTCTGGGATGCGTTTGGGGTAGCGACCGGGTATGTAGTCGGGGTTGTTGGGGTTGTACTCCCAGATGAGGTATTCGGGCTCGTTGAGGTACAGGGGCGGGATCTCGTCGCTCGGCTCCCTCTCCTCACTGAGTAGCATCTTGTTCCGCTCCAGCAGCTTCACCACCTTAGCCTGAGTCTCCTCCGATATGTCTGACGGAAAAAAAAACCTACTGAAATGTATGCACTTAAGAATCTTGATATGTTGCCCACATAACTGGTAGAGAATGCCATTAGGCATTTAGCTCACTTATATTCAAATTTGTATTTCTGTGCATTAAAGATTAATTAATAATTTGCCTGGGCCGAGATTGTAAGCGGTCAAAATGATATCGTTTTTAACCTGTTATTGTATTGTCAACATTTATGATAGCTCTTATTTACTTGACACTAATGGCGGCCGTATCAAGAACATAACTGGTTTCTTAAGAGAAAAGTGCTTTCAAATGAGTTTATACCTACCAATAGCAACAATATAAAGAAGTACGGTCGAGGTCGGCATTAGACTGAATAACAGGGGCACGTTTTATAAAATTACAAGTGACAATTTTACAGATCTAAACTGGCAACACTGCTCAAATGGCTGGTCGTCATTGGTCGAGGTTGTGTCAAATATGGAAACTAGTAACCTGTAAATTGTAATTGGTAGCTTTATAAAACAGGCCCCAGGGGTTTACATGGCGGTTAAAGTTCAGCCAACATCTGTCTCTCGTACAGTGCGGATGCGTCTTGAGTGCTCTTATTTGAATTAATATTTTGAACATTGACACGGCTTGTTTCTCGATTACTCTGTGTCTTGGTTTGTTAAAAAAACTAAACTAAAACTAGGATAAGATGTAGGTGTATATTTAGTATCCGCGTATTAGTGACAGGTTGCAAGACTTGCAAGCCCATCGCCTTACAGTACTAGTACACTTTTTAAATAACCTTTGAAATGTATAATTAATGTAGGTACATTTTAGCATCCAAAAAAATATCAAAAAGCACTTTAAAAAACAATGAAGTTAAAAGTAATTAATATTCCTGATCGCGGCCGGCATGTAAGCGTGTCTTATCTTAACATTCGGCTTCAATTGTTCACTCTCACCACTTTTCTCTCGTCCCTTTCATACGCACAGGGGCGGATTTTGAATTTGTGGGGCCCTGGGCTAATACTGCTTTGGGGCCCTACCTAATTACTCAACCAATTGCCATTTTGTCAAACAACTGTTTGCTGTAGTGATGTAGGTATATATAATATATGTTAAGTACAGGAAGAAAATAGGACAACAAAATATTGTACCTATTTATATATTAAAACATTATTTATTGCAATATAAAACTTCAGGTTATGAATGGTTATGTTATATAAATTATCAAGCCACCTTTCTGCATTATTGTGCTGCAAATTCTTTTATTTGGTCATCGCACTGTAAGTCCTTTGTTAAATCGCAATTTATGGAAAGAACTGATAAATGATTTAGTCCATAGTTCAACATTGTTATCCTGTATTTGTTTTCTATATAGGTACGACATCCTGGAGATAGAGCGGAAGCCCCCAGTAATAGACAATACACGGAATACACCGACCGAAAACAAGCGACGGGGAATTCCCCGTTCCGTTTGATGGATGCGCACGGGTTGATTGATCGCAGTGTTGCCAACCTTATGATCGTTTTTTTTTTAATTCTTGATAAATTTTATTATTAACAATATCGTCTATTGTTTTCAGTTCAGGTTGGGGGCCCTCTGTATCCACGGGGCCCTGGGCTGCAGCCCAAAAAGCCTTTAAGTAGATCCGCCCCTGCATATGCATACAAAAGTTTAAAAGAGAGGACACTATATTATCTTTTCTCGATAAATAAAGTATAGCGCTTGCCTATTTACGTAGCAGTTCTAAACCTATTTAAAAATTCATTCTGTTTCAACTGAAGCAACGCTAGGGCGGGTAAATAACGGGTTGGCTTAAAGTAATGAGAATTACAAAAACTGATTTTATTTTTATTTTTTCACTTGTTAGGGTTATATAGCTTTTTATTACATAAAAACGAACTAAAACCCATATGATAATCAATCATTCCTATACAGCAAAAAGTCCCGCATCTTAAAATTTTCGTAGCTTTCTTCTTACCGTTTTCATCATACGTTGGACAACATCTATTTTTTTTTTTTTTAGTAAATTAGTTGTTTTTGTACCTTGCGCTTCAACTGAGTCTGTAATTTTGCTTCCCGCCCATCACTGTAAACTAGTCTACTGAGAATTACCAAATAATCCTCTATTGGACGAGCTATAGTTACGTTCGGATGGTTTGAATCCTTCGGTACGAAGTGAACGTCACGCTCTTTTAGTCAATTCTGGCTGCTCCCTGCATAGTGATACTTTCTCCGCAACTTCCTGCACTTCTTTGGAATATCTTCAAGCTGTTTGTTCGAATATTTGGGTATTTTTTGACACTTTAACTGTTAAACATTGTATTTCTCTAAAATATTCCTTATTCGCCCACGAAAAACATCATATTTTACAGCTAACTTATCTGGGACTGACCCACTTTGTTTTGTACAAACGTTGCCACCTACTTGCGGTCCCGATCATTAAGAATGGGAGGTCTTCCCGTTTTTGGTGAATCTTTAGTCCTAATACCAAGTTCCCACCGCTGGATCAAACATTAAATTGTAGAAGGAGGTACATTTTCAAATTTGTGATGAGAGACCACTTCAGATTTTTCACGCCGTCCAAGTAGGCGATAGACACGTTCACGTCATAACTTCCTCGCGGACATTTTTTATTAAACCAGTTAATCTTTTTTTGCCTTATTAACAAAATTTACATATTTTCTATTAATTATATCTGTCAAAATCCTTTTTGTATTTTTTTATTGCCTGCTATTGGTAATTGAATACATTCTCATTACTTTAAGCCAACCCGTTAGTATATAATAAACCTATATTGAAGCTTCTACACGGCGCATGTAGCTGGAGCAAGTAAAAGCGCAACCTACTTGCGCACACAGTATGGTCAATAAGGGTTGATATAATAGTTTTGTATATGAAAAATAATTAAGAAAGAAAGAAGTTGTATAGTTCAGGAAATATGAATAGGGCCTCGTCTGTAATCTTCACTAAGATATTTTTGTTAATATAATATCAAACAAAAAGTAATCGTATAACTGTCCTCGTTCTTCAAACAGCACAGTGGGTTGAAATATTAGGGTTAAGGTTAGATCCGGAAACTGTTAACGCAGACAAAAAGATCGCAGAGTAGATAAGATATTTCCAGAACTATTACAACCTTGCTACAGTATTATAACCTGCGCAAGTCCCTCAATATCCACAAAATATTTGCACCGTGTACAAACACTATATAATAGTAACGTACGAGTTCTCCTCAAGTCGACCTTGAGCACGGTCCTGTTCTGCTGCAGGGCGGAGATGAGCGTGACCTCGGCTACGCCTGACAGGTCGTTCGCCGCCATGTCCAGCCGCGTCAGCCCGCGGTTGAGGCTGAGGAGCCCCGCCATCTGTCAATTAACCATCGGTTAAAGCCCTCTGAGCACTATCCATCTTGAAGGACAGCAGTGCCCGACCGTCAGGATCGTGCAAAGTATCCATTATGCTAATGTTGGAGATTGTTGGATAAAAATTAGCCATGCGAGTTCATCACGGTAATAATAATAATTATTGTCATCCAGCAAGCCTACCCACTATCGTTTTGTGTCGTGCATCGTGGACGGACCGACAGCACGGATGGATATAGTGCGTGGAGATGGCTTTACTCGGTAAGTCATCGCAAGTCCGAAGTTGAGACACAAAAAAACATCTCAAAAACAACATGTATTAACTAATCTCCTTTTTAAAGATATTTAATGCTGTCTTAGATGATTTTTAGTATAGTCAGGACCTTTTTATTCCGTCTGCGATATTAACAAATCAATTAACCACTATTACTTCATAAACACTTTAGCTTCCAGTTTGTCAGGAACCAATCAAGTGTACTTTATTGCCCCAAACTAAGCTAAGTGTTACTACAGTACGAGGGAGATAAGAAGTCAATCCTGACACATTGCACAACCATGAAGTTTTCAATATTGTCAATGTTAACTTAAAAAAAATACACTTATTACTATTCCTTCACACGCGATAAATAAATTAGCATTGATTGCCTGCTGCTGTCAATATTATCAATGTTCAAAAATAAAAATAAAAGTTCATTTTCGTTTTACAATGCCAGATTCAGATTCATACTTATAAGCAGTGATCGGAATAGGCAGAGCTAATTTGCCTAAACTTGACGCATATTCATTCATGAGCAGGGCCCGTAATTTTCATGCCGATGACATCATTTTGACGTCACGCTCCATATAGGGTGATCCCAAATAGTTTTATTGTTATATTAATCATTAGTCGTCAATCATTTTAATAATGTACAAATGACTTCAAAAGTACTCTATTTACACGTCGGGTAAATAATAACTCTTGATACGTGAAACGTAAATAAAACTATTTGATTTTGAAGATGACTTAGATTTTCTTTGCATGGAAATTAATGCAAGAAGGATGGCGTGCTTTACGTTAGAGAGGAATTCTGTTTTCTACGTAATTATTGTAATGTGTTGTTAACAATACCATTTAATAAAATGTGTGTTTAAAAACAAATCAAATAGTTTTATTTACGTTTCATGTATCAAGCAGGCAGGGCTGGGCAGTATTTGAATTACTTCTAATTGAAATACGTATTTAAAATACAAATACGTATTTAGTATTTGTATTTCAATTACTACCTAAAAATGTAATTTGTATTTAATATTTTAAATACCCGACGCCGAGGTATTTTGTAATTAGTATTTCAAATACTTATTGCATCAAAATACATTTTAACAATTTATACATTTAGCGATCTTATTATAAATGATAAATTGATAATAAAAATTAGCTGATTCGTACATAGACTATAAACACTAGCACCCAGAGCAGTTAGGCCTTATTCCCACGGGCGTTGCACCAACGCCAAAATGCGCACTAGTGTCAAATTGCTGCTAGTGCTATGTGCTACCTGATTGGTTGAATTGGACACTAACGCACGTTTTCGCGTTGGCGCAACGCTCGTGTAAATGTATTTTGTATTTTTGTAATTTGTATTTTAATTAAAAATGGTTAAAATACTGTATTTTGTATTTTATATTTCAAATACCCGTCTAAAAAATATTTTATATTTCGTATTTTAATTACATGCGAAAAAGTAATTTGTAATTTGTATTTCAATTAAAGCAAGGTGTGTATTTTGCCCAGCCCTGCAAGTAGGTATTATTTATTCCACGTATAAATAGAGTACTTTTGAATTCATTTTTACATGATTAAAATGATTGACGACTAATGATTAATAATTTACAATAAAACTATTTGGGATCACCCTATATGGAGCGTGACGTCAAAATGACGTCATCGGCATGAAAATTACGGGCTCTGTTCATGAGTGAGT
Source organism: Acleris emargana (assembly GCA_927399475.2). Taxonomy (NCBI): domain Eukaryota; kingdom Metazoa; phylum Arthropoda; class Insecta; order Lepidoptera; family Tortricidae; genus Acleris; species Acleris emargana. Next base: position 4,417,400 of record OV656848.1, on the reverse strand, counting down.
GAAATAGGAACACATTTATGAATGGACATGCATCAAGTTTAGGCAAATTAGCTCTACCTATTCCGATCTCTGCTTATAAGTGTAAACCTTGATTTATTTATTTATTAATCACTAATATTGATCAAGATGATAAAATTGTCACTCCTTTTTTCTCACACACGTATACAAATACATATTTATAGGGATTTAGCTATAATACGCACCTTTTCAGCTGATTTTCCATGAAAGCCACAAGAATTAACAATTAATGTTTGAGGTTTTTCTTTGCATCGCACAAATGCTGCCGAAAACATCGTAGCACACTCGATCGACATAGGATTTAGGCTGAAATCTTTAAAAATAGGTACATGTAATAGAGTAAATAAAATCAATGATAAACCCCATGCTCCTTGCATGTACTTAGTAGATTTATAAATATCGACAGATTTAGACGAAAAACAAGCTTTAAAAAACCCGACTGTAGTTGTTAACCAACTTTAAATCGTTATAAATTATAAATGATCGTTCAAAATTAAAAATGAAGGAAGAAACCTAAAGATGATTTTTAAATAGCTATTTAATGATATCCCACTTGTTATAATTCGTCGACTTGTTTTTTCTATTTTACAATATGGCGTCTGGTTGGCGCCATATTGAATCTTGATTACCGTTTTATCTTTAGTGACACTCACAAGGTTAAGACAAATCCATTTACATAAGAATTATCATAATCAGTACACATTTTTAGTTTCTAGCGCGCCACAAATAAACATAAAGATAAAGATAAAGATAAAGACATTTATTCAGTAAGTAGGCCGCACGGGCACTTTTACACGTCAAGAAACTACCAGCGCTTCACAAGAGGAGACCACTGCTGAGAAGAAGCGCCGCAAGAAACTCAGCAGTCAGTCATTTTTTTAAATATATTTAATATTACAATGGTACTACTTAGTCTAGCATTATATAAATCTATAAATAGCAAATTAAAAAATATTTCAAATATCCTGCGTAGTTTCCGCAGGAAAACACACCAAAATCTTAAGATAGAAAGAGAGAAAAGGAAAAAAGAACTCCTACGTATTTGTATATAAGACGGTGCAAGATGACCACATAAGATTGATATGTTTTCCTACATCAACGGTGTCCCCCAGACAAGATAAAGCTTTTGAATTTGAAAAAAAAATAAAAAAAATATTATTGATTAAGTTTCGGGTTTAGGCCAAGCATTTTTGTCTATTATATAGTCCTCGATCCTATAATACGCTTTAGACATTAACGACTTTTTCGAGTAATTTTTGAGTGCTGGAAAGGGTAACTTTAATACTACCTCAGGTAATTTATTATAGAAATGAATGCATTGACCAACAAATGATTTATGTACTTTACGGACGCGGAATTTTCGAATAGCTATTTTATTTTTATTTCTAGTATTTAAATTATGTATATCAGAATTTTTTGTGAAAGTATCTAAATTTTTTATAACATAAATAATATTCTCATAAATAAATTGTGACGCTACAGTTAAGATATTAATTTCCTTAAAAAGATCTCTTAAGGAGTCACGGGAATTTAAGTTGTAAATAGAACGAATGGCCCTTACATATATTACACATACATATATTATGTGTCTCCTTCCTGTCAGGTAAAAAGCTGGCACTTATTGGCAGGCCTGCCCTTCCCATGGTCTATTGTCACTCGCCAATATCAAAACACGAGTGAATCGACGAGTACTGGGGTACAAGGGCTGGCACTTGACCTTATGGCCTTAGAGATCTTTAACTTTTATAGTAAATATTTCCCAGCTTACCCAACAGTTCGATTGGCGCCGCCGGTTTCATCTGCAGAGCATACGCTATGCCTTGCACACCAACCTCCTTGAATCGGTTGTTTGCGATTCTGATTCTCTTTACATTTTTATGGACGAATATAAACCCACCCAATGCCTTCATCCCGTAGTCACCGATTTTACAATGGTTGAAGTCCAATTCTTCTATACTCTCCATTTTTACGAGTTCTTGCAAGATAAGCTTCGTTTTGGAACAATCCAAGTTGCTACGATTTATACGAAACGTTTTTAAATGCCTAAGGTCTACAAGCCCTCGGCAGAGAGATTCGCAGTCAGCCAAACTAAATTCGAAGTATCTCGTCAGATAGCCATCTTCGACATTGTTTACGCCAAAGACCAAGGCAATTTCCTCGAGGTTATACAGTCTTAATAGCACTGGTTCCAAGGGAATGTGATCGAACACTTGAACCACGCTGTAGGGGCATGTGTCCTCAATCACGTTATCGTTTGGAAGTTCAGGCAGGGGTTGGCGAACAATTCTGAGCTGTCTTAAACTTAGTTCGGAAATATAAGGACTGACCTGCAGCAACAATAACAATTAATTTATAGTAACAATTTTAAGAAAAAAACATTTTGTGGTCTATCAAATAAGCATTACGAGTTTTGCCAAAGTCACTGCCTCTTCTTCAATAAAAACATCTGGATTCACGTTTTCCAAATAATCCTGTAGGCAGGCAGATAGAAATTTGCCTTTCCAAAAGGTAACTCCGAATTCAAGTCGTGAGGGAAATTTCGTAGCGAATGACCTTTTCCAATACTGTTCATCCTGACAACATAAAGAAGTATATTTCAATGATTATGATTTCCATGTACATTTCTAAACATAATGATTTAAGGCTGGAGGAGGCAAAGCAGTTCACACACATGACAGACCATTAGTACTGATGATATGATGATACTTTTAATAAGCCAAAGATCTTAGGTGGAATGTGTCTATTTAATTCCACCGGTCGTCTTACGCTATTTATTAGAGCCTCACAGTACTTACCTTGATAAAAGGCACACTAAATTTTAAAGGTATACTAGCGGGATACAGATCCATGAGCATATCGATGTCTTTCTGTAGGATTTTATTGAGCGGGTTAATCCGGTGGAATATTCTGGAAAGCTCAAGAGCTGCGAAGTAAGTCAGAGGAGCAGGTGTGACGTTATCATCCCATTCGAAGTCTTCAGCCACTATCTTACGATTAATCTCGCTATTGGCCTGCAGCATAACTTTCGACGTCGCATACGCCAAATGCGAGTTCATAGAAACTACGTAAGGAACCTTCATGATTGTAGTATTAATTCAAACACTATGATAGTAACTACAAAGAATTATGAGTCGTTCTATTATGATCCGCGTTGAGTAAATGATTCAATCGTTTATAAAAATCAGTTTGACATTTGTGATATGGTTATCGACTATTGTCAAGATTTTGACGTTGTCAAATATTTTTAACGAGAATTTGGGATTTATTTAAGGAGTCGGCATTATATTACTTAATACTTACGGGATGTTGTGTGATCAGTAGTTAACTCAACTAACTGTTAAAATTCGAAAAAGGAATCGAAAATTTGACACATCTCCTTGAGATTTAACCATTAGTTACGATTTTTAACAATTAGTTACTTTAACTACTGATCAAACAACAGGCCCTTAGAGCCCGTTGATTGATCAGATCAGTAGTTCTTTAACTCAACTAATTGTTAACATTCGAAAAAAGAATCGAAAATGTGGCACATTTCCTTGAGATTAAACCATTAGTTAAGATTTTTAACAATAATTAGTAAGTTTAAATACTGATCAAACAACAGGCCCTTAAAGGGTCAAAGTTAATTTCCAAAAGCCAGCGATGGCGCCGATGGCCAGACTTACGTAATTTTGTAAAAGCTGAATGTTAGTCGGCGCATGTCCCCAACAGTTAGGGACATGGTACCTAGGACTATAAGCGAGTATAAAGTGAACAAAACATGTAAAATACTTTAATGTATAAACAGGAAAATAGCATCCAATAAAACAGACATTTAACACAAAAGGTATGTACAAAGGCAAACTTGTCACGTTAAGGGATCTCTCCCAGTAAACATTCGTCGTGGTTTCGGCAGAAAACAGAAAACGAAGGTACATATAATTGCTCCCTAAAATCGTGCAATAGTAAAGAGTTTATTTTAATAATTTAATTGGTTCTATAAAGAGTTTGTTCATTTAACTTCCATAAGTAAAGATGGCGGCCCTATTACTATAAGATAACATATTAAAAGCAATATAGTTTTACCGAATAAAATAAAGCCCCTGACTGGATATTTACTTGGCTATCTTAGCCAAATTACAATTTAATTTAGTTGCGGTAACTATTTATTTGAAACTATTTCCACCAGATTTCCCAAAGATTATTATTAGGTAGGTATGTAGGTACCTATTGTCCTGGGTGTCAAAAATTGACTTTAACCGGAATGACAGATATACGAATGAAGCAATTTCCAGAATGAGTGAAATACGAACGAAGTTAGTTAAATAATAGTATGCAAGAATGCAGGAGGGTGGATCAACTTTTTCTTGTTGTTATTCTGTCCCGTAAGCCAGGAGACAATAGTGATAGAGTTTCTTAGAAAAAATGTTATGATATATACTTCCAGCACACTCAGGAGAAAGGCCATAAAAGAATGGGTGTGTAATTGCCAATAAAACAGTTTTTTAGTGGACTTATATCCTTTGAAATCATAGTTTTAAATAGTGACCCAGGAGACGTCAACATGGCAACGAGCTACAAAGAAAAGTTGATTGACCCAGGAACACTTGTTAGTATTCCACTTTTAGGCAAAGGCCTCCCCTCTTTTTTTCTGATCATATAATAATAAAAATAAAACACACGCACTTTAAGCCAGCCTAGTGTAGTCTATCGTATGTCTGTCTCTTATCTTTTACATTATCTTACGATAAGTCAAAAGTACGTTGCGTAAATAGATAAGATAAACTGTAAAATACTCAAATGAGTACCTATAAGTTAGAATAGTTTTGTTATTTGGGTATGAGACTTTATTACCTAATTACTAAGCAAAACAAATAAATAACAAAACGCCTGACTCTTTACAAGTCTCAATGTTACTTCCATGAAAATCAACAGGCTTTGATACTAATAACGTCGTTTGGGTTTGTGACCAGCTTCAAAGTACCGAGCTTCCCCTAAGCGCCAAATCAAAACAAATCGTGTAGAATCGTGATTTTTGCGCATCAACGCATTTGGAAATTTATGATTGTAGTCTTGAGAATTATTCAGTCTGTGTCTGTGTTGCAGCTGAGGTTTATGAAAATCCAATAATAAAAAAATAAAAGATAAAAGATGTTTATTCAGTAAGTAGGCCGCACGGGCACTTTTACACGTCAAAAAAATCTATCAGCGCTTCACAAGAGACCATTGCTGAGAAGAAGCGCCGTAAGAAACTCAACAGTAAGTCGTTTTTTAAATATTGCTAATGATATTAAACAATAATAAACTTAACCTAGCATTAAATAAAACAATGAATCTCATATAAAACCAAAAATTAATATATTCATGCGTAGTTGAGCAGGAAAATGTGTCAAAACTCAGAATTGTCACAAAACTAATAAGCAACAGTAATAAAAAAATTGAAAGTATACAAGTTATACTTACCTGTGACGGTGCAAAACAACCTGCATAAAAGTTTCGATACATTCTCCTACAGAAACCGTGTCCCCTAGACAATATACAAATGTTTACATATTTTTTATGACTAAGTTATTATTAAATTATTTAGGTGTTGGCCAAGCATTTTTATCTGTTAGATAGTCTTCGACCCTATAGTAAGCTTTAGACATCAACGACTTTTTCAAGTAAGTTTTAAGTACTGGAAATGGTAACTTTAAAACAACGTCAGGTAATTTATTAAAGAAAAGGATGCATTGACCTACAAATGATTTATAAACCTTACGGACACGAATTTTTTTAATAGCAATTTTATTTTTATTTCTTGTATTCAAATTATGTATATCACAATTCGTAACAAAAGAGTCTTGATTTTTAATGACATAAATAATATTCTCATAAATAAATTGTGATGCTACTGTCAAAATATTAATTTCTTTAAATAGTACTCTTAAGGAATCACGGGAGTTTAGATTATATATAGAAGGAATGGCTCTTTTTTGCAACACGAATATAGTCTGTATGTCAGCAGCTTTTCCCCAAACCAGAATACCGTACGACATAACACTATGAAAATAACTATAATAAACTAAGCGAGCTGTCTCAACATTAGTAAGTTGCCTGATTTTCCTAACAGCATAAGCTGCCGAACTTAATTTACCTGCTAGTATTGCTATATGGGGACTCCATTGTAAGTTTTTATCTATAGTTATCCCTAAGAAAAGCGCCTTATCTACCATTTCCAATCTCTCATTATTAAGAAATATACTAGATTCTACCGCTCTAACATTAGGCAAAGCGAACCTAACACATTTAGTTTTCTTAGCATTGAGTAGCAAATTGTTACTAGTAAACCAATTAAGTACTTTACCTAGTGTGGCGTTTATCCTACTGTAATCGACGGATTTTCGGTCTACCTTGAAAATTAATGATCAGGGATCGGAAATTCGGATCGATATTTACCTATACTTTCGCACCGGCTTTGTTGTTCAGTTGTATGGAGGCGGACTCAATCATAGAATTCATTACTAAATTTTGTGGGATTTCAAAATAAATAAATTGCACCGGCATTAATTCACAATCAATTATTTATATTTATTTATTTATTTATTTATTTATTATTCAAATTCCTATAATTAACACTTACAGACTAGCTAAACGTGTTAAACAGGATAAATATTTACAGTAGCGGTAGTACAGTAAACTTAGTCTAAACATATTGTGCTTGGAGTTGCTGTAGACTCTAGGTAGCGGCCGGTCGCTGTTAGGAAGCCAGGTACGGTACTATGAAAGACATCCAATGTGCCATCACTGCTCAGGATATTAACTGTTTGAAGTTATTTTTCATGTACAGATTTACCAAATGTTATTTAATTTACCTGTAACTCATTAACCTAACGAATTTATAGGAGCAAAAATTAATGTTTTATCCTACATGTAAAGTAATTATTATATTAATATTTTGTAGAATCCCAGAATCCCGGAACTTATATTATTAAAATAATATTTTTAAGAAGCCGACGCCATGTTTGCCTATCTTTTTCCGGGATTTTGCCAACTTTAGGTAAATATCGATCCGAATTTCCGATCCCTGTTAATGATGTATCATCAGCAAATAGCACAATATCACAAAGGTTATCTACCGTGGGTGGTAAGTCATTAATATAAACAAATAAGATAAGAAAGGTCCTAATATAGAGCCCTGAGGCACACCTAATTTAACAGCTGCTCCAATAGACTTTGTTTGGTTTACAACAACCATTTGTGTTCTATCACTAAGATATGAAGACATAAGATTTAGAGAATTATTTGACAGACCATAATGTTCTAATTTTAATATAAGAGTCGCATGATCTACGCAATCGAAAGCTTTGGAAAGGTCACAAAAAAATCCTATAGCATCACAAGATTTCTCCCAAATATTGTATATATATTTAATGAGTACAGATGCTGCATCAGTTGTGGAGCGCCCTCTGGTGAAGCCAAACTGATTACTGTTAAGCAGTTTATTTCTATTGAAGTGACCTAACATATCTTTTAACATTAACTTCTCAAAAACTTTGCTTAAAACAGGTAGAATAGAAATGGGACGGAAATTCGTTAAATCACTCATATCGCCCGATTTAAAAAGTGGTATGACTTTACTATATTTCATAAGATTTGGAAATACCCCCTCTGAAATGCAATTATTGTCGATTAAAGCTAAGTGAGGTGCAATTATATCTATGATATGATGGATGACTTTAACTGACGTTCCCCATAAATCCTCGGTTTTTTTAAACTGATTGATTTGAATACTTTAACAATTAAAACAGAATCTACGAGGCTAAAATCAAAGCTTGCGTTACATTTAGTAACATTAGCACAAAGTAATTTTTGAGCTTCAATTGCAGATGATTGAAGACATTTCGTGGTATTAACGGCTATGGTTGAGAAATAATTTTCGAACGCTAACGCCACGTCTTTGTTTGACGTGATTTGTTTGTCTCCCTTGTTTAGAGTGACTTGATTATCCCGAGTTTTAGATTTACCCGTTTCTCTATTTATTATTTTCCATACAGTTTTCACCTTATTGTCAGAAGCTTTAAGCTTAAGACTTAAAAAGTTTGACTTAGCAGTCAAGCAAACTTGCTTGAAAGTCCTCGAATATTTCTTAACATAAACTAAGAAGTCCGCGTTCTTGTTCTCCTCTCTCTCTCTATATAATTCATAAAGCTTATTTCTACTTCTATGAATGCCTACAGTAGCCCATTCATGGTCGATTTTATAGAGGCCCGTAAGTAAAAATGACAGATCAAATTTTAGTAACTTCATATTATGTTCTGGTGTACATAGTTTGCGGTCAGAAAACATTAATTTTATAAAGGTCGCATTAGTACAAACAAAAATTAGCCTATTGCAAACGTATTACGTAAATAATTCATGAAAAAAAATATTTCCTTGCATCAGTTGAGAAAAGCACTATATCTGCCTCGGGAGAAAGCGCAATTTATGATGGACTCGTCCATAAACCGCGTACTTTATACCCTCGGCAGCAATGTCATAGTCATCATCATGGTCATATTCTTAGTTGTGCTGGTGCCACTTCTCTAGGCGTTGCGTAGCGGCATCTTTTTGATAAATGTTTTAAATATGTAGGTGCAAATAAGCAACATAAGCAACTGAACATAGATCCTTAGACCAAATTTTAAACAAGTTAATCATTCAGAATTTATAAATAATATAGCCATGTGAAGACGCTTTCACTACGTATTTGCATATAAAATTTGGCTCTTGATGCCAGTCAGAAAACTGACAATGACGCGGTAACGCGTATTTGCTATTGGCTTTATTTGTCGAAAAGACAAATAATGCCGATTTTTTGGCAATTAAGTAGGTATACCGTCTACACTTTGTGGTTATCTTGCAAATATTATAAATACGCGAATACGTAACACCAAGTACCTACCTAAAGTGCCACCATGCGATTCATGACAAATTTTAAATGAGAAAAGATAAATACCAAGACTAACAGCACTACTTGTATTTTGAGTTGAAACTGGTGTCTAAATAAAAAATCTACTAGGTTGGTATAACTATAGTACGTTCGTCGTAAGAATGCAGTGAGTCATCAGTGCAACTACAGGGTAAAGGTGTATCCATCATGGTGTTAAAATTAAAACAATTTTTTTAAGACAAAATAATAATAATAACATAGAAATAAAGTACAAATGTGTATAATACAATATTTTAATCACTATCATTATCGTCGTTCGTATTTATAAGAAAAGGACTGTTATCTGCCAGTTCCATGACATCATCTAAATCCCACATGGTGTTTTCTTCCTTAATGACGTGGTCACAGCATTTTTTCCATTGATTAGCTTGTACTAATTTTATTGCGTCATAGAACAAATTCTTTACGTCTGTCATTTTAAATGTGGAATTATTGGCGGCAATATATTTTTTTATCTGAGCCCACACTAACTCAATTGGGTTTAATTTGCAGTGGTATGGGGGTACTGCCCTGCAGAGCCTAAACCGCAGTAAGTGCAAAAAGTTCATTTCGAGAAAACGTAAAAAATGTCTTTGAAGTGTAATTTTTCTACCTTTCTAATGTTTTTTGTGTTAATGATTGACTTTCAATAAAGAGTAAAAACACGAAAAATATGATTATGACAAAAAAAATGCTTTGAGTGTGTCATTAGCTAAAAAAAAAGGATTTTTCTAAATTCAGAGCCGTTACGGCACTCTGAGTTTTCCCTAAAAAGATGGGTTATGCTGACTAAAATGCCGTAAAAAAATCAAGTACTGCAAAAACGTGTGTTATTTTTTGTCAATTGCAAGCTAAGATGCAGTATCAGAGTCATTTACACTGCATTTAAGTCAGTATCGTGATTAAAGTGTATGTGCTACGAACTCCAGGTACTGCGTTTTCACATAAATGAAATGCATATTTTCGAGAAATATAACTTTTATTTAAGTAAACCTTATAGTTTTATAAAAAATAAAGGACGACCGATTATCACACTAATTTTGAGCATATTCTTATAATTATTCTTTGTATTGCAGCTTGACCTTTTCATTGGTACAAATATAACCGCTAATGACTTTGCTGCATAATTAAACTAACACGATTGAGATCAACATTTGTTATAACAACCCAACTTAAAACTGCTAGAAATAACACTTAGTTACTACGTACTAAAATGCTTAAAAAAACCTTCTAAAATACAAAAAAAACAGTACTTATTGAAATAAGATACTTATTAATCAGACATTTATAATAACATTTATCACACAGTTATTATAGTCTCTTAATTATTTGCATCGCATTAATTGCTTAACATTGTTATTGATAGAAATATCATCGCTAAGTACTGTGGCTTTGCCACAAAATAACTCAACTGAGATCAAAATTATGTTATAAAAACCTAAATTGAAGCAGCAAAGCTGCTAATAGTTATATGTTAAAATTAAAATAAAACCGCCTCAATCATTGGTTAATTTTTAAACTGGCTTAAACACGCATCTTTGCTTCATTATAAAAACTAATTCTATGTTAATTATTAACCACTAAAATACTCGGTAATCAGACTTATAGAGAGTAAAGGCACGCTATTCTAGTAATTGTTTTCGAGTTATTAAGGAGATCACACCGTCCGGGTCACTCACGTAAATTTTGTCGAATAACGCTTGAAATGTTTCGGGCTCATGACTAAGGACTCCAGATGAGCCTGAAACATGTCGAGCGTTTTTCTACAGTATATACGTAAGTAACCACTGGTGTGATTTCCTTAATGTATCTTACGTAAGTTTTGTTTAAAATTGTTTTTGAGTTGCTTTAAAATATATATCAAAAAATTAAATGTTCTTCTAAAAAATAATACATACATTTGAGATTCAAGAAGATGAAAAAAAAGCAATAATAATTTAGTTGATTTCAGAGTCTTGAAAGTACCTATATATCCAATGATATTATATAATTTTACTTTATAATATCTGGGAGACAATCTCACATAAATATACCTAGTAACAAAGGAATCTCTAGGCCTGTACAATAGAGTTCATAAATTTTTCACTTCACTTTAGTACCTTGTCTATTAAAGTGACAAGGTATTAAAGTGTACATATATTTATGAAGTGGACTGTAAGTACTATCGATAGGAAGCACTGATAAACATGCTTATATAGATAAATAAATACTTAAACTTAAGAAAATGATCTCCTGCTGCTATATTTGAAATTTGACGTAAACGAAAACAATAAGAACAAAACTAACACTAAATACCTAAAGTAACGATCTGTTACTTAGAACATTATGAAGTTAAAATCGGAACTACATAGGTATCATAACATTAACTAAGTCAATCGGATAACTAGCAGATAATCAAAATTGGATTGCATGAAAAGCTTTGGATTCATTGGTTGAAAGTTAAAGAAACGTAGGCATTAGGTATACTATTTTATCATCGACCATAACCTAGTCCGCTCACTAAATAAATAATACCTAAAATGAACACTAGCCTTTTCAAAAAACTAAAATATGTAAATCAATGTAGGTACGTTAATTACGACGAGCCTATCCAACGCCGCGGTATAATTTTGATGTACCTACTTACTTGAAAAACCAAGCGACGCCCACCTGCCCTCCTCGCACGGCGTCTAGGACACGACTGACTGAGCAACAAATACAGACTAAGGCGCAGTAAAAAACAACACAACCATGGTACAACTTTAAGAAATTTATTGAATTGCCATCTAAAGGGCAGTAAATACAGACTGACACTGCACTTTAGACAGTAATTTGGTTTCTTATTAACTAATATGTTACCGGTTAAACGTTAGTAAAAAGTCTTGCTACTGCGGTTTAAATAGTAATTACTAAGGGACTTAGATAGAGATGAGCCGACTAAAATTAAGTATTAACTCCTAAACTGCGCTTTAGTTAGTAAACACAATGTCAAGATTTGTTAAGAATACTTCTTAAAACTCACTTTCCGTACATCTTACTGCAGTTTAATAAGGAAATAATTGATAAAATGAACAAAATGAGGAACGCAGTTCATGATTTTTAATACAAAAATCTGTTGCTGCATTTTAATAAGTTATCTCATGAAAGAATTGATGGTTGCCGTAAAGCTAAATTGCACGTAAAATAACACACTTACTGCGTTTTAACTAGTAAACCTTTGGAAAACTGAAGTTGAAAGGCCAATTGCGGCGTTTTAGGTGGTTTCAATATGGATTATTCATTGAGCACTTGTACGTACTGCATAACTATGTTTTTTTTAAATATATTTCCCGTTGTCTGAATCACACACCGATTAGATATACATATGCGTATTGATCTCGTGATTAAAAGTAACGAAAAATTTTTTTTTAAATTTTTTGCAGTTACTGCGGTTTAGGCTCTGCAGGGCAGGGTAGACGGAGAATTTTAACGCCACTATACTTATACTTATTTGTACTTTTCGCAGTTTCGTCTATTAAATATCGATCGTATTGTGGGGCGATTTCAGCGGCTTTCTCCAATAACTCTTTTTTCAAATAACTGATGTCCATCGATACTCCTTTGCTTTGAAGCCAGTCTATTATTTGCTGTTTGTTCCAAGCTTTAACCGCATTTTTTTCAAGTTTGACGGAATGATAGGGAGCGTTGTCCATGACAACAACGCTCCCTGGTTCTAGCTTAGGTATTATATTTTTGAACCACTCGAAGAACCTGTCACCGTCCATCTCCTCGTGATAATTTTTCGTCGATTTGGACTCGAAAACTAATAACCCTCCTTCCACGAATCCTTTGTCGCTACCAATGTGCAAAACAATTAACCTTTTACCTTTTCCCGTAGGTACTTTTGGACCAGTAGATAAGCCGTCTTGATTAGCGTGTCTCTTAAGGCGCCTCTACACGTCGGCGGATCATGGGCGTGCGTAAGGGACGCATTTACACCTTAGAGTGAGCAACATATTCTTGCATATCACTCTTACGTATTGCTCCGTCCCTTACGCACGCCCACGATCCGCTGACATGTAGAGGGGCCATTATCTTTTACAGTTGTATCCAACCAGGCCTTTGATTTTACATGTCCTGCGTTAACCCAAGTTTCGTCAAGGAAGTATATGGGTTTATTTGCATTCCTGTGTTCCTTTATCTTCCTGAGATATTTACGCCACCATAAAATAATGTCTTCTCTCTCCATTAATAATGCTCTACTATCCTGTTTATCAAAGGCAAATCCCAACTTATGTAATATTGTATTAAGTGTTGTACGTTTAAACTTTGGAACATCTTCATCAGCTTCACAAAGTGCCATGATTTTATTTAACGTTGGGTAGTATTTATTCAAATATATTGAATGCACTTTTCTCCTTATTTCACATTTGTCTAACTCATCGAATTTGTCAATCAATGACAGGCGTGCTCTTTTTTTCACTGGAGATTTTATAGTATTCGTTTCCTTTTGTTCACTTAGAATGCCGTAAACGGTTATCTCGGATACACCACATGCAGTTGCTGTTTTTAGCACTATACTGTCCATAATTGCACTCAAATCCGATTCTTTAAAGTACTTAAAGACGTTATAAATAACTCTTCTTTGCCCGCTATGAATTATGGAACCCCTTTTATTTTTACGAATAGGTGAGGTGTTCATTTTTAAAGTTCAATTTAGTTAGCACACTACTGACAAGACACAACCGGTGTGCTTTCGAAAGCAAGCCTTCAACTGGTCACTGTAAACTTGCCCTTACTAATTAGTGGCCCTTTGATTGTTTGATTGATTGGGCGTGGCTAGGCCGACGAACAATGATGACTCACTGCATTCTTACGACGAACGTACTAGGAATAAACTCTTCTATGTCGTCCGATCCGATAACTATGGAAGCAATGTTGCAACGACAGTGTTATCGAATTTATCACAACCTTGTCCCATGTTTATCTCGTATAAAGTAATTTTGGATAAAGCATAATGCAAACTTGTAACGCATTGTCGGTTTAAAGAATAACTACTCGTCATGCATACTGCCGTGCTAAGCCAAAAAGGCGGTATACTGCCGTTTCGGAAAAATATTTTTCGCCAAATTTCACTTCCCAAAAACTTTTCGCAGTAGTTTCATTTCCCAGACGAATCTTTAGCACATTAACATTTCGCATTTTTTTTATTTAAGTAGTCAAATTATCATTTGGCATCATTTTACTCTGTCAATTTTTATTAAAACAAACTTTTATTAACTTTTATTGCAAAAAATTGTTTGTTCAAATTATTACTTCGCACAAAAGTGTACCTCATTAATCATTGACAAGTTAAAAAAAATAAAGTAGGTTAGGTTAGAACTGTGACCTCCACAGAAACGAACTGCTACCAGAAAAGTAGGTTAGGTTAGGTTAGAACTGCGACCATAATAGCGCGCGAGCCGAGCGAGCATAGCGAGCGTGCCGCGGCAGCGGCCGGCGAAGCGCCAGAACGCAACTGCTGCCAGGTACCTAAGTAGGTTATAGGTTACAAATTCTACCAGTAAACTAGGTTAAGTTAGGTTAGAACGGCCCCCAAAATAAATTCACCATTTTTATACCATACAAATCATTTGCCTTATTTTGTTTTGCGTAAAATATGTTATGCCAACTAAAACATTTGACTACCCACGCCACGTAAGGAAAAATAATCATACCCTACATTTTATTCAATGAACAACAAGATATACTTAATAAATCGTATGCCAACAATATTTTGGAAAAAGTATGTTATGCGAAACAATACATTTGACTACATGAAATTTGTTAAAATGAAACATGACCAAGTAATTATTTATTAAACAATAATTTGCCAAACTAAAATTCGCTAACTGATCATTTGCTTTAAGTTATTTTGCCTTATCATTTTTTGGGAAATGAAAATTTAAGTAAAATAATTTGGGAAGTGTAACTTTGGGAAAAGATTTTTGACCAAACATTAGTGAACCCAAAAAGGCCTATGTCCGAAAATTACCAAATTCTGTTTTTTTTTTGCGTTGGATTCCTTAAGCTACAAGGAATAAGATTATGTTAACGAAAAAGTCGTATTTTTATTATAAGTGCCTTAAAACGACTAAAAAAATAGACGTAAGACTGGTTTTTCCCTTAATTTCTAAGGAAATCTACGTATGTATAAAATACTTAACAATTTATTCGTATAGTTCCGTTACGAACTAATAGATAAGGTGTCCATTGTAGTAACATTAACGCATTCCTAAGCCAATTGGACGTCTAGTAGAATTGCTAAGAATCTTTGCAACTCAATGCGGTATACGTCCAAATCGCTTAGGACAGTTTGCTGTCATTTGCTTGCGCTGTGGACATACACGCTGAAGATATAGTACTGAAATACTTTGAGCCCGGCCACTCCTTTATGAGTGCAGACTCATTTCATCATAGAGTTGAGGAATCAATGAAAAATAGGCAATAAACTATACGACTTTGATGATTTCAAAAATGCAGTTACAACTGCAGCTAAACATACCGAAGTAAAGTCAATGCAGCTAGAAGATTTTCAAATCTGGGAGGATTATGCTTCGCAGTATAAACTAAAACGTACGAACCCCAGGCCATATTTTAACGAAATGGTCGTTCGTGTGGTTGCCAGGTTAGAATAGTGTCACTCCATTTCTTCCCGTGGATGTCGTACGAAGCGACTAAGGGAATAAAGGCTTGTAGTACTATTAGGCGATGGGCTTGCACCCTATCACTAATAAGCTCATAAACACCTTAGCTTATTTGTGCAAAATGTGGTTACTGAATTATCAACAAGTTTTTAAAGTTGTAGGTAATTTTGTAGCTCTGCCTACCCCACTCTGGGATGACAGGCGTGACGGTATGTATGTATCTATGTATGGTTGAAATATTTTTTAAACGTGGAAGTTAAGACATGTTTTATCGGAAACAATTTGATGGTGAAATATTTACGATTAATTTTTTAAATACATACATACATGCATAGCTTCAGGCCTTCATTCCCAGAGTGGGGTAGGGAGAGCTATAGAATTACCAACGACTCTAAAAACTTGTTAATAACTCTGTAACCACAATTTGCACAATTAGGCTAAGATGTTTAACAGTGTATATTAGTGACAGGTAGCAAGACTAGCAAGCCCATCGCCTAACAGTACCTACTACAAGCCTTTATTCCCTTAGTCGCCTCTTACGACTTCCACGGGAAGACATGGAGTGGCACAATTCTAAGCCGGCAACCACACCGCAAATAATATACAAAATAATAATATGTATAATAATATTAATAATACTAAATACTAAGACAGCAAAAAGTATTACTTACCGAATTACCCAAACCGAAAAACCACGATGGCGTCACTGGAGTTTCAAAAGAATAAAAAGATAAGTTATTAAAAAGTTTCAGTGGCATCATTCCTAAAAACAGGATTAAGGAAGATTTAGTTGTAAGTGGATAAAGACAGTTTTTTTTTTTAATTAATACCGTAAATACCGGGTTACTTTTAGCCCTAGGGGGTAACATAGTCATTTACCACCCTAAAAACCATAGTTTAATATTTAATTATTCTATTAAATGTTGTATAAGGACTAAGCCACTTACATAGTTTTAAAATAATTTAACCAAATTAAGATAATTACCACTAAAATAGGTAAGGCTTTAAATTAACCGAGTTTACGGTATTCAAACTGTTATGCCCTTACTTATAAACGTGGAATATCCATAGGGTAACTAAACCATGCTTTGTCCTTATCTGTCACTGTGACATTTGAATTTGGCAGATAATTACAAAGCATGGTTTAGCTACCCCACGGTTATTTCACGTTTAAGTATAATAAATAAGGGCATTAAAAACTACTTATTTCGTTCATTAATTTGTTGATTTTATATGTTGTTAATTATTGAAAAAGATACTCATTTAGTTATCTATTCTAAATAAGTTCGACTTTGCTCATAAGCGATGTTGTAATATTTATTAATTAAATAATTACTAATTGGGAAAAACACAGATCTCATTTCATACGCATTGATTACATTGCATAATAATTGTAACTTACAAAACACAATTAGATTGCTTCAAGATGAGTCATCAATTTATATGACTAGATCTGTTTATTTTTATAACATTTGCTAGGAGTACTTAAATAAAAGTTTAGTACATACCATACCAATGTACATTTACTTAATACAAACCAAAAAAAGAAATGTTTTCTTTAAATTGTAGTGAGACAACTAAAGAATTGACTGACTATAAATTATTTAAATTTAAGTTGAAACAAGTTGTTTTTTTGTTTTAATATTAAAAAAGAAGAGTTTGTGAAGAGCAATAAAGTCAATTTACTTAATTATTTTTCTCTTTTTTTTTACCACACTTCATCCACTCAAATATTTTATTACATTGCTATAGAAACCTTCATAGAAATATAAGATAAAATGTCGTATAACACGTAAAGAATATACTCAAGTGCTTAGCAAAAAAGTCGGAAGTCCATTTTAAGTTAAAAATATATATAATTTTGTTAATTTGTCTATCCTTCGGCATTGTCCTTGCTCTTTCTACTCCACGGTTAACTGGAAGAGATCCCATATGGGATAAGTTCGCCTATGTACATTATTTATATTATGCAAACATGTCTTGTAATTGTTTATGTGCAATAAAGAGTTTACATACATACATACATACATACATACATAATTTTGAATTCAAAATATAACAAACGTATGGCTCTTTTTTTAACTAAACCATATGTACAAAAAAATAATAAGAAAAGTCCAGCTTTAGATGGAGTTTTAGGTTGCGATCTTGAAAAAACGCCTATAGGCCTTTTTGGCTTAGCACGGCAGCATAGTGTGGCCATGCATCTGTAAAAAAAATCTACATTGATATGTAGAATGCGTTGCATCGCCATAAATAGGCTTAAAATACTCACACACCCATAAATATTTATTTCTTTGTTGGTATTGGTCGCACAAAGTCCAATATTTTAATAACAAAGATTACTAACATTATTTGCACTTGGCATAATGACATCTAAAATAAAACAATCTTTATTTCCTCCATGATTGGTACGAGATACTTTCAAAATGACAAACATGTTAAGACATAATGCCACCTCCGGCCGTAAACGTAAAGTTGTACGCGATAATGTAAATACGGCTTCGGTAGTTTCCGTGTGCGCTCGGGAATGTTCGGATCAAAACAACGCTATCAACAGTGTTTGGTCTGTGGTCGGCTGCTGACTTAGTTACTACTTTATGGTCACTGTTACAAGTTGTACCTTCGTTAACCGTGCGCTAAATACACTTAAAACGCGTCTATTATCTTAAAAAATATTAAAAATTAAATAAACACATTGTATTACGACATGGATTCCACAAATAAGCCTGAGTCTAAAATCGGGAACCAGTCGCCAGCTGGTTCTGTGAGTTACAACCCATGGAATCTGCTTTTTAAACCGAGGAATCGGACTGAAAGTGAGACTAGCACGAACAGCAACCCTCAAAACTATCAACCAGGTAAGTGATTACTCATTAAAATTACCACTATGAATGTTAACACACGTGAATTACTTAAAATATAATAGATATTACTTCTTCTTCTTCTTTCGTGTCGGCAAGAACTCGGGCTAAATCTTACTTGCCCAGAAAGCGGCTAGATATAATTATATAGATATTACTGGTTTCACGTTTTAGGTAGATCTAATAATTTTATTACAAGGCGTTATATGTTTACAGGTTAAACGAACTAAATTGGCCAGTTCTGTAATGCTTTGGTAATCAGATGACTCATTAACTTCAATTGCCGTCACTTTAAGTCATTTAAATGTTGTAACGCTGTCTAAATACCGAGGCAGTTAAACACGTGATTAAGCGCACACGCACATTCTAAATCCATAACATACTGACTGGCCCTATAAACAAGTAGCATGGCTTATCAAATGTAAATTGTAAACATACTTAATAAGCTTGGTTTAAAATGTTGGCAGCCTTGAATAAAACAGGCGGTTAACGCTTCCACGGCCAGGAACCCGCTATGGAGACAAAATTTGTATGTAATTAAATGAGCCGGGCACTGAACGCTCGAAAATAGCTACACAAACACGTTAAATATGGTGCATCAATAAAGTAATAATCCTTATTTCATTGCAATAAGACTCTTGTCTTGTATCTTTTAATTGTGTGGGCATGACCAGCAGTTAAAAGAGAATGTAAACCTGTTATTTGCCCAAAGTGAGACAAAGAACACGTTTATACAGGTCCCAAGGATCGGAACTAGTAGAACTGTGGCAGTACCTCGTTAGTAGCCAAGGCTGTGTGCACTAACCAGAAAAACTTGTACAAAGTACAGACGTTGAACTTCAAGTAGCTTTCACACAAACAGTTGTTGCATTGATTAATGGTACGTATTCACAACATACTTATAGGTACAAAAACAGGACATTTGAGTAAAAAAACTCATTAAGTCACGAATAGGTATAACTTACATTATAAGTAGGTACTAGGAAGTACAAAAGCTCATAGGGACTGAAATTATTTGCAAACAAAACGTAAGTTAAATTACACGAAGCGATAAAAAAAAACATAGAAAGGCTGGTAAGTGAATTACTTCACCTATTCTTAACACATTTCTATTATTGTGTAAAAACAAAAAAAGAGTTTAAGTAAGCACATATATATTATAATATTTCAAATTACGAGTAGCACCTTTAAAATACAGTAAACTTTAAATAACTTTAAAACTGTGCACAAAACTTGTGATAAAATGCGTAGTTATTTGTCATATATTCATGATCTAAGAATAGGTATATTATATTACGGTCATTTCTGCTTAAATTTAAACAATGATATGAAGTGACCGTGTAAGCGTGAGGTTAAATCAGCGGGGGTCAGAACTATATTTAGGTGTTATGTGTTTTATAATGATAACCTTTATCATCGTTGTATCATTAAGTTGTTGCGCAAAAAAATGCCTAGATTATATTTTTATTTTTAACCCATTGTTGCAGGTCGTCAATGCGGAGAGTTGCAAAGGCAGACGAGCAAACCGAACGAAGAATATCTGTGGATGATGTGAGTACATGTTCTTTTGTTGAAATATGTAGGTAGGTACACACACATACAGGCTTTACGTAGGTATTAGAACTAAAACAAATGAAGTTTGACAACACATTTTTGTATAATTCGTTCACCTTCAATTCACGCCTTCACGCTCGTCTATATAAAAATGAACCCCTATTTCTTCCGGTCACGCTATAACTTGAGAGCGGCTGAACCGATTTGGCTGATTTATTTTTGGTTGTGTTCGTTATTGTCAGGACAAAGTGTGTACGAAAGAAAATAATTGAAAAATCCACCGAGAAAGACAGAATTTGCAGCGGGGCGAAGCCGATGGCGCGCTGCTAGTTTGAAATAAATTATCAACAATCACCTAGGAATATGTAGGACTCTTGAATCCCTAAATCTACAAGAGATAGTAGATCAGATTCGTAGATATCTCAAAATTGGCTACTATTTGGAGTAAACGTGGAAACATATACGGTATTTAATTTAGGTTACATCATCAGAATAAAGCTTAAGAAACTTATAATAGCAACATTACTCATCAGATGTATAATTACAAATCACGCGACCAAAATTAATCTTGAATGAAATTACCGTTACTACACATCTGTTGTAGTTCCCACTGCAGTGCTTATACAGCGAGAATAATGACCCCGCAATGCATAATAACCGCGTGCAGCCTATTTATCTATTCTCAATTGCAGAATAACATTGAAATACCCGCAATAACGAAGTAGATCTAACTAAAATAAAGACTAAAAACACCATAAGTGGCACAAGGAGTGAATTTAAAGCGGGCAGTTGAGCAACTGCGTGTATTAGCAATAATGGCAGAACAGAAGGTCGACCAGTCGCTCGGCGTTGCAGCTGTAGATGCTGTTGCTGTTTCGGCCGCATAGGCCCCTTGCTCTTTGTAAGACAGAGAGCGAGAGGCGCAGGAGCAGGCGGTTAGGTTGAGGTGTCGAAACCTTGGTTGCAGCTCGACGCCGGCCTGCGCTCGCGCAGTTCGTTTGAACCACACTCGGATAAACAATGTGCTTATAGCTGAAAGTGACAGTGCAAAAACACCGCGTGATGTGAAGTGACTTTTGTATCCGAATCCGAATTTGCTGAATGGTACATTAAGGTGCACGGCTTCGGTTAGTAATCTCTTTACCAAGATAATTGTAATTAATAACAATATCTTTAACTGAATCCACCCAAACTTAAAATAAGTTTTTTTTTGTTAGAAATACCTCCCCATATAGCTAAGAGTAATAAAATATTTCATGGTAGCTACGAGTACATATTAGTTTCCAGTGTTTAAATGTGTTATGTTATGATTCGCTTTGTTTGTTTACGGATTATGGTCATTTTTATGCAAACGAAGGCGTTGCAAATGTCGCTGCGTGTCGCATGCTCAATGCCAACCGGTTCATAAGAATAACATCCTTCGTTGCTTCATATCAATTAACATTTACTCGTGACTCTTACAATGAAAAGTCGTTTATAATGAAACAGAATAGATACGGTGGAAAAGTTATGAAGTGCGTCACATGAATTAGTTTTAATTAAAGGGAAAAACAAATTAAAAGGGGTACAAAGTAAAGCCTGTATTATGGTCGCCTTTATCGCGGTGGTGGACAAAACATCCGTTACTCTCACCTAAATACTGGTCAGAACGTGACAGATGCTTTATCCACATCGATAAACACGACCTTAATAGGCCTCAAGGTATAAATGCAATTAAATACGGTAATATTTAAGACTTATTTGTTATTCCCAAAAAAATTGTTGTATTTTTTCTAATTGGTCGTAACATAACAAATCATAAATGATGTTAAAATTACAACACGTTCGTTTCTTTTATTATAGCCAAATGAAATACAACACTCTTTAACAGTTCGTGTTTCAAACACTAAACTATTGCAGTTTAAGTAAGGTAGTATGCGTGTGTTACGTGTGTACATATATAGGTTTTATGAATATCAAGGCGCTGCCTGATAATTGACATCCAGTCGCCAGTAATAACAGAGTTATAAAATAGCGGAATTATCTTTTTAGATATTAAATCTTAATTAAACACAACTATCAGCGCAAGTGTTTGCTTTGTGTAGACGTTGTCCTTTCTTTTTGTCTATCGATACTTATTGAGAGTTCCAGGTAGTGGACGTTGGAGTGTTTTTGTGTAGACGTGAGACACCGTCCGTCCGTGGGGTCGTTGGAAATGTGTATAGTTATTTATTTTTATTTGTTTATCTAGTATCAATAGTACAAGCCTAGAGCTTAGTTTGGGACTACGTCAATTGGTGAGACATTGTCGCCTGATATTAAATATTTCAGGATATATTTCAGGACCATCGTGTAGAACCCTATAGGTTAGGTTAGGTTAGTTTTATAAAAATCCTGAAATATTAACAGCATCGCAAAAAAAAGCGTATGTCCAAATAATATTTTTGGGAAATGAATCAGCTTGGCAAAAAGTTTTTGACGAAGGTAACCCACCTACAATACATAGTATAAAAGCATACAAAGCGTGGTATAAATTAAATTTTAACAAACTTTAAAACGCAAGTAAATTACGGGACTGATGGTGGAGATGTGTATATCGGAAGGGCCAGATCCAACACTGGGCGTGTTTTTGGATACAATGACATGATGAAGAATGAAGTTTAAAAACATTTCAACTCAAACTATCTTAATGATGCCTTACCTACTAAAAAACGTGCATTATTTGTTTGTACATTTTTAGAAGTATTTCAATAAAAATAATTGTCGTCCAAATATCGATCTGTCAAAATCTCCGTCATCTCCGTGTAAATTCGTTATCAACCCGAGCACGGTTTCCTAAGTACTTATTATTTATTACACGAAATTCCGGTTAAGGCAGGAACTAAAGGAAATTAAATCAAGTGAGTTTTGCAACAAAACCACGTGTGGAAGGTCTCTGTCAACGGTTTGGCAATCATGTAAATAAGTCCTCTAATTTGGAGGTCACAGGTTGAGGAATGTCGACGTAACCTCGCGTGCGAGAGGAGCTTGAGCTTAAATAAATAAAGCCGTGAAACGGCACTCACTACACTGCATATAGAGTGACAAGGATTCACCTATCTGTGAACGTGCAAATCGGAACTGAAGCTGTCGTTTTCATTTTGTGTGCGGCTTCGACCATTACCGATCTATTGTGGCAGTCTTTTGTTTAGAACTCATCGCAAAGGCCCGTTGCGTCCAGGAATTTCCAGATGCTCAGGGTAATGAGGAGTTGTATCTCTTGTGGCTCCATGATATGTCGCCCTAGGTAGATACTTATCGTGCGCATTAGTGATCCGCATGTGCAGAGGACGCACCATCCATGGTCCATGACATACATATTTTATTTTTGTCCAACACAGTACATTAATGATTTTCCCACTTATCATCTTTAGCGTTAAGTTGCCCTTAATTGGTAATATCGATTTCTCAAAAGTAAGGAAACTTACATGAAGCTACAGCACTCGGACAAAATGTGTAGATAGGTATACTAAATAGCATGTGTTTACGGTTTGTAGGTACAGTTGTGACGATATTATGTTAGGCACCTTTCGCCTCGATTATTAAATCGGCTCTTAAACAACAAATTATACTATTGTATTGCACTGATTTTGATTCAATTAAGTGGGATATTGCCGAATCCGTTAAGTTTCATGTCACGTGCTATAAAAATTCATAAAAATTGTATCTACTTAATATACAGGGTGGAAAGGGACGACGGCCTTTCCGTTAAATTCGAGATTATGTATCTTTAGTACTATATTTTTCTCCAAGAAACTATGCTAATATTTTTAGCCGTTTTCGAGTTACAACTCGTTAAAGTTTAATACAAAAAACGTGTAGTTTCAACCCTAACAGCTGGTAAGGTCAATGACCCCACCTTGACCTAACTAGTAAACACTAACTTTGTGACGTTATTGATGGATGACATTTTGTAGGTGCATTGACAATATTTTTGTTTTGCAACCTGTTTGTTTCACAGATAATTATTACAATGACAATAAGCACGTCACAATTATGTCACACTCTTAAATTAATAAAATGCTTAATAATGCCACTATTTGAGGCTAGAGATTATCTCAATTTGTTACTGTTATACGCAGAGTGCAACTACAATACCTCTGAGACTTTGCGTCAATACAGACAGCGCTATTCTCCACCGCATCCATCAGATCGCCGAACGATTTTACGTGCCTTTGACCGCGTTGCTAGCAATCGTCCTATAATCCCCTGAACATCTCAAGACGACCAACGCGGAGGAGGTGTCGTACGACTTGCTGCGGGGCTCGAAGAAAGAGTACTGCGTTATTTTGATCGAAATCCAAGAGCAAGTTCCAGGCGGGCGGGTCAGCACTTCGGATTAACTCATACGACAGTATTGAAGATACTAAAACGTGCCCGTCGTCGTCCTTATCACATACGGAGGGTTCAAGCGTGTTCAGGACAGAATGTGATACTGCCGAGGAAATGAAAGAAAGATTAATTACTGCCTTCGAACAACTGCGTAGAAAAAATCGTGAAGAAAATACATTATCGAAGGTGCATCGCCATACTCGGGCACGAGCTGCTGCCTGCATTATTAGACGCGGTGGAATATTTGAACATCGGGTGTAGATCCATAAGATAACAGGTATCCTTTTCTCCTTACAAATGTTGGAATGTACTTAGTTAGGAACATAGGGTTGTCACCAGTATTAAACATGACTTATTTTAACTTTTTTGTTTTCTTTATAATAATTGTTTCTAACCATTGCACATCGAATGTACATCACTTATGTGATATTATATTTTCGGGAACGGCCCCCGTCCCTTTCCACCCTGTATATAACTAATTTATGTAAATTAACACTTTATTAATTAGTCACACACTACACGTCACGTACACTTTAATCCCACTTAGTCCTAATTATATTATAAATGTGTTTGTCATAATGTTCGTCACAATCACTAAGTCATAAAGGCTGATTTAGACGAAGCTACACAGATATAAAATTACATAGGATTCATATTATCCCAAAAAAAAAAGTTCGTGAGGGAAAAGTGGTTTTAACAATTTTACCACAAAACTTAAAGTCGCTGTACAGTAATCAGTTATCTGTTTTACTCGTTCTCATTTATATGTACATATTTGTAGCATTATGTATAACTGCAAATGGGCTTATTGTTATAACTGCTGCGTTCATACCTGGGCCATTCTACTTTTCGTTGTACATAAATTTTTAGTCACATTTGCACTAAACAATTTTTATTTCAAAAACGGTGAATTGCACCGTTTTTTAACTTGAAACTCGAAGAGGGACGTAAATAAGCTTGTATTTAGAATTATCCTAATACATAAAAAGTTATTTGTAATAACTATAATGTCAGTAACGCAGTGGATGTTGATGTCCCCGCCTTTTCTATGGAAAGAGTGCAATTTACCACTGAGTTACCAAGTTTTTTTAACGATAATTGAGTAATTTAAGAGTTGTTTTTTTGGAAACCGTCAAACTTAAACATTCTAAGTTTATGTTATTTATTTAGACGCGGATTCATAATTTGGTATACTTTTTATCGGACTATAACCAAAAATGTACACTGAAAAGTAGAATGACCCACCTACCTACTGAAGCTAGCATTCTGGTGATGACTCTTAATCAAATTAATTACCTTTTAACATTACGGAAAGATGTAATAAAAGCGTGTCACTCTAGAAAATAAACGCCTCGATCTTACTTGATAGGTGACAGAAAATATTTCTATAGAACGCGGGTGGAAGTAAGATTTATATTGAGAAATAACACAGTCCACACACTCGCTCAAATAAATCGGCTGGGCCGTCCAGCCAGACAAAATTACAGATAATTCCTGTCGTAAAAACTCAATATAACGCTGTCAGGCGAGAGCACTTCAGATAACCAGCTATTTTTAGCAAAACGTGATTAGTAGGAGTTGCGACTTATTTTATAATTATAATTAGCGTAGACGATGTATTGAGCACACGTGATGGAAATTAAGGAGATTGTATAAAACGTTGGCATCAGAGGAACCCTTTGGGCAAGTCGCCACGTTTTGCAAGCTAATCGCATCATTATGCCTGGTTCAATCTAATGCGGAATGGAGCCACTGAACAGGATAACGACAGGATCGTAATGTAGCCGGAATCCACATAATGAATTGTGTGTTTTCGATTTGCGGATCCAAGATGAATTGGCTCGCCGACTCGGATCCTCAGCATTATGCGATAAGAATGTGATTGGTCTGATTGACGAGAGAACCATTGCCAAATGTTTTTTAACACGTAGCTCCGTCTAATTCTGCTCGGCATTTTTGCGGACTTGTTGTTATACGAGTATGTATGGACACATGTTTGCAGTTTTATAGCCTGACCTGAATATATAGAATTAGCGGATAACGAGTTTATCTAGAGATAAATTATATTGCGGACATAAATTATACATTGCAGAATGCTTATTTTTGTTGAAAACGTACGTGTTTTTGTTTATACTTAGTTGTAATTGCAGATAAACCTTCACAAAAGGTTATCTTGATGTGAATGCAAAACGAAACGATCACTAAGACCTCTAATGCTTGGATTAAGATATAAACCGTCTTCAATTTAGCTCACTTTGTTCACGGTTTTAAGGGCAAACAAGGTTAACACAACTTATCAACGATCTTAAATGGTTTACCTAATATGAATAAACCCATATGTAAGCTCGTTCACTAACATAACGATATTTGTATAAAAATATAATATACATATTATACACAGAAAACAGCCGTGACAGAAAACGCATAAGTTGCATAATCAAAACTGTTGAACCCAACGTAATTTGAAAGGAATATTCCTAGGGTACCGTAGAGGTGAATAACTTTACAAAATCGACTTGTCTAAAAAGGAAGGAATAGCGAGGCCTAGTGGAAACTAATTTTAGTTGTATGAAGTCTTAGGCGTCCTCTAGTTAATACGTAATTTGCATTAACTAAACTGGATTTTTATTCTTCAAATTATTCCCCTATTTGTCTTCCACAACCAATATATTTTATTTTTTATCTCAGTTGTAGTAAGTTTTTGCCACGGTTGTTTCATAATAACTATGTAAACAACGGATACGGTTATACCGAATACGAACCGTAGCTGTAGCTGTGCACGTTACATAATATTATATTATACCTAGAAGTTTGGAAATCTTCTCAAGATATACTTAACGGAGAACGTTACCTATCGGAAACATAATTTAAGAGCGTTGAAAATTATTCTGTTTTTATACAAATACTAGCGACCCGCCCGCGGCTTCGCCCGCGTGAAATGTATTATACATATAAACCTTCCTTAAGAATCACTCTATCTATTAAAAAAAACCGCATCAAAATCCGTTGCGTAGTTTTAAAGATTTAAGCATACATAGGGACAGACAGCGCAAGCGACTTTGTTTTATACTATGTAGTGATTAAGAGACTTATCCTGTACCTATTCATAAACGCACAATAAACCTTTTTCAGTTGAAGTTATTCTGTGTCACTTTCCAACAAATAAAAATTCCACGTTGAAAGATAAGGACAAAGCATACTTTAAGCGCACCTTAGCTACCTATTTAGAAGTATTTTTATTAGAATTATTACTAGAAAATATAAGGACAAATCAACAGACTGCCAAGTTTAATCCTTTATTAAATTTTCATTACAAGTTATTCTTACAAGAGGAGGATAAACTCATACTTAATAGCGATATAATTTAATACGTAACATTAACAATATAAATCAACAACTGATAATAATGAAGTTACGCCAGTAAGATTTTTTGACTGTAGGTATACTTCAAGGGATGTGCCTCTTGACAAATATTAATATGTCAACAGCGTTACAAATGTACATTAAATTACGGTACAGGTAAATCGATTCGGCCTTGCCTCTATACATTAAGGTGTCAGCATGTAAGTACAAATAACATGACAATCGCAAGTATCGCAACTGCGGCCCTAGACAAAATGCATTGCGAGAACATGTTGAAAATGTATAATAGGATGGACGTAAGCTGCCAGACGAATTCTTTACATTTTGACCATTTTCAATAATCGTTTACGTCGGCGTTCAGCATCTTGTCGAATACCATTGTTATGTTAAAGCATGGTGACGTGTGTCGACGTAAAAGATACATTTACATTTGTGTATCCTTTTTCGATGGGATAAGGTGAAAATGGCGGTTTCTTTGACGTTGTCCGTAGGTACATCAATTTTGATCGGATTTTTTGATGTGATCGGCATTGCAGCTGAAAACCACAACCTAGTCTCTGAACCTTCAAGTAATTTTATTAAAAAATACCATTTCAATTGTTACAGGTGGCGTTCTTAGACGCACGCGCACCGACAGCTTGGGAAACGCTCCACGACCGAACACGCAACTCGGATCACTTTAGTTGTTACGCTAATTATATGACTATCAGTGTATGTTAAGGAAATGTTAGGAAACAAGCCGAATACAGCGTGAAATGATAATGTTGGACCAGGTTGCGTTCGTGCCCACGTGGTTCCTGATGGCGTGGCTAGGGGCTTGCATACTGTTCAGCCCTTTCGCAATATTTTTTGTGGTATGCTTGCCGCAACTGCCGCTTCTAGTCGTGAGGAGGCTCTGTCATGTACCGTTCGAGTACATCTGACATGACGCCAGTACCTCCGAGATGGGAGTGAGATGGAATATTTGATAAAGATGGATTTGGAAGCATGTAGTATCTCCATTAGTATTTAAGTGTGTAAAAATTGTAAATAGCTTAAGCACGTTATGATTAAATTTGATACTAATTTTGAAGTTCGCATTTATTTTTATGTCAACCTTTTTGTTACAAGTGCAGTGATGGTATTCTCTTGAAAACCTCGTCGTTCCATAATTTGTCTATCTCACACTACATGCCACCCGAAGTAAGCGAAAACAAACTTATCTAAAAAATTAACCTATACTCTTACAGAAGCCCTATTCAATTTAAATGCATTTATATCAATTTAACAGATATTCCATTCCAATACACAACTTATTGTACTAGTAAAATCTAAGAAACAATTTCACTGTAGAGTTAGCTACATATTTATTTTATTTACTTTTTTATTTATCGCCAACAGATATAACACTATTAACTTAATTTAAATATTATATGTATAGGGAAGAGTGACAGGGTGTTTACCCAATTATAGGCAAACTCAGCTTCAACTCATTATACCTACCCATAGATGCATTCTTCTTCTTTCTTTGCCCCCGCGGCGACTTGAACAGCTACTACCGCGGGGATATGGCGTTTCCACGTGAAGTGATTTCGCCAGTGTCAAGTATATATAAGTATAAATCAATATATCATCAAATCACTATCAGAAAAGAACTTTGAACACCTAATTACCCAAAAATTAAAGTCTAAAACAAATTACACATCCGCCATCTTTTAACGTTGCAAATGGACCATAGATGCATTCAAAGATGGATTCAGTTACAGTGAGACATTCGGAAGGAAATGTCAGCTGCATTGTCAATTTGACGTCCCCTATATCACAAGAATTGGGGTTCTAGTAGAGATATTTTCCCTCTATGAGCGTTAAAAGGTTGATTGGTATGAACGGCCGTGACTCTGTATCTTATGCCACCGCATTATGCAACAGAAAAGACGGTACGTATTGCTTTAGAGTGGTTTATGGTCAAAACATAATCGTTTGAATTGGAATCGAAAAGGTTCTCTCTGATTTTATCTTCATTGATGGAAAGTAATTGTCGATCGTTATTTTTGTTTTGCCGTTAAATTTAATGTTAAATATTCTCCACTCTTTTCTTTAATTCTCCCGTTTCTCCCAAACTTGAATAAAATCCAGCCAATCCATCTCTCGGACTAGTGTATATCATACCGCCAGCACCTCAGTCATCGTTTGCTATAGTTTAGGCTATAATCGTGGTCATTTATCCGATCTCAGCAATAAAGAACCTAGAGCCCCTCTGACTGGTTTCTTTTCATATAGGTACCCAGGCTTCATCACGGTATATTATAATATGGTGACATAGGAGACGTCATCAGAAACCAGTTTTTCAGACTCGGTATTCGATGGCCATTTCCAGTCAATATTAATTTACAAGAAACAAAAGCTATTTCTTTTTCGTTCAATTTCCCCTTAATTAAATCACCGATTAAGTAAATCATGGTTACCCTATTTTTAGAATCTTACCCTCTATGAATCTTATTCAGACTATTTTACTTGAATGACACTAGGTTACAGCGACTATTCAAGTTAGTCATTGTCTATTATTTTATTCGTTTTGTTGTTTCGTGGAAATTAGAAAATCTCTTTTCGACAAGTAGTGTGACCATACTGTTTACAATACATTATTTAATTTATTATAGAATACTACATCTAAACTCCTACATACCTATATTATTATGTTTCCATTTAAATCTTAATTAAGTCGTCATTTTTGATCACGTCTTCGATTTCACCCTGTATAAAATGATAGTGCTACTCTAGGCAACACGACAGTTTGTAGAAATTCCCCTAAGTAGCTTGAAGAACTCTTCGCCAGCCTCTCAGCAGCATCGGCGTTCGTTATCGTTATCCAAAACGTATAGGATTGACGTAGGCTGCCAGACGTTCATGTCGAGCGCCTGCGTCAATTCCATACATTTGGATAGTTTACGAAACTAGTTAACGTTAGCGTTAAGCAACTGGTCTAGCCTCACGGCTTGTTGTCATGTCATGACGGAAGATTGTGAATTGTGATAAGTAAGTACACTCTGAAAACAGCGCCTCAACCTGTGACGACTTCTACACGGAAAAGCCTATATAAATTATGTATATCTAATCACTAACCTTAACTTCATCGACAATCTTTTCATAAAATTTATCAATTTTAAGAATTTTTGAATCATTAACTCATTTCCTACCGCCAAAATTGAAATAATGAGTAGTCACAATTCGATTAATATTATTTATTAACTTTTTTTAAAACATAATTTTAACGTTTATTAGTTAAGTCAAATAAAGTAAAATACAAAAAATTACACTATACATAATATACACTATACAATATTAATTATAATAAATAAGAAAGTAAACTATTATCTACTTAAAACTAGCACAACTACAAAAAGAATACTCCCTCTAGCAAATCGGCACGCGGCATTGTACCCATGATGCTGGCTGCATTACCTCTCTGGATAGTCAAACCTATCCTTTGGGAGAGGTAAGCGCCAGCTCTGGGATCCCCGGAGGCGTCGATGAGCTTGGCAGACAGGGTCTTTATGAACTTTATTAACTTGAATCTAGCTTGATATCACTAATTTACTCTCTTTTCTAATTCGTTAGTACTTACTCCAACTCCCAGAACAGCTGCGAATTCTTATTCGGAAATCGCGTTCGTTAGTAGAAATCATAATACAAAATGTGAAAAAAAATCGTTATTCAAACCACACACAGACCGTTTTATTAGGGTCGCGACATTTAAAACCGTTAAAACCTCAGATGTCAAGAAACCAAATTATAACACTATGGATATGATAACTCCAGAATTCATATTCGGAAAAAACCAATTTAAACCTTGACTGTACAAGGTTTGTTGTAGTAAGTATTGATGTTTCCTCTTTACATATACACCCGTGATCTTGAAACGACTCGAGGCTTGCTCGAGACTGGTTCTTATCCTCACCATTGTGCACGGTAATGAAATCGCGAGTTAACAAATAAGTTACATCAACATTACACTTGTGAGTTAACAGAGTTGAGGGCAGAAGTACTGGTTAAAAGGAATTTTATAAACAGGTCAAACAAGTTCGTAGTATCATACAATCGTATTGGTTTTCAAATAGGTTTTCTTCGCAATTAGAAGTTTATTTTACATGCCGATAGAAAATCAAGGAAGATTTAGAAGTCCCATGTAGATTAGTTGATTCATGGCACTGCTGCCATCTATCTACAATTAAATGCACTGCCACTTGCGCGAATACTGGCCAAATAAACCAACAACTTTTGGTTCTATGAAAGTCTTTGTAGTTCGACGACCAACTAATAGATGGCGTTAACAACCACCAGCGCAATGTTTTTTATACCTTAGTAACATAACATAACTCAGCGTGTTTTATTGTAGTACCTAATCCTGATCAATCACATTCCTTTGAATCATTACTTCTTTTTTTTTTGGTTTAACGGAGACGAGGAATGAACCTTTGCCCAATTACGGACTGATTTCCTGAACATAAATAACTGAAGAAAACAGTGTACTTATTTGACAAGGGGTTATATTTATTTATTTTTGCATTTGAAATTTGGTACACAAAGAAGCAGGTGTCGTTACCCTTTTTCTTCAGAAGATATAATATAGTAAAAACTATAAAAACTTTAACGGAAAATTAAACTCAACAACTCAAAACCATAAAAAAATCTGGGACAACTAAGTAGATACCTAGAACGTAGCGCACCCTCAAGACAAAGCTACGAGACATGAGAGAGACGTTTAAAAACAAAGATGCACACAAACAAGGTAATGGCGGACATATTATGCGACAAATTGAAATGTCAAAATGCCCTATCCGTATTGTTACCGGGAGGAGAGCATTTTTTCACGTAACTTTTTTGTTCATAATCATTTTGTTTTATAAAAAAAATACTATCCCTGGAACCGTAGGTAAACCGTAAACGTGTAGACAAGGCTAGGTTAGTTAAGTTTGATTTATAAATATGCTGTACTTTTTCAGCGTTATGAATTCCGATGATTATGACTATAACACTTTATGAGTAAAAATAGTCAATATGGATGGATACGGGACACGATCTCTTCACAGCTTGACCAAAAAAATAAAAAAAGCTCGCCAAATTGTGGAAATTATATGAACTGACATTTCTATTGCAATTCACGAAATACAGATAAAAACTATTAGCGGCGACACCATTAGAGGTTTTTTATTTTTTAGTCAAGCTATTATTTAGTCGCATTATAACATTATAAGCTTAAAAGTAATAATTAACGCATTATTATTAAATAATCTTTAAACATATAAGCTAACCACACATTTTGCAATTTTCTATTATGACGCAAAATGCTCCGACATGGTGTTTTTAATAATTTCCAGTTATTCTGACTCTAAAACATTCCCAATAAAAATCCAAACATTTACTTGTTGATACGTCTTTGTAATGATAAAAAATACAAGAAAATGACTTATTCAATGTTTAAAAAATAAAGTTTAGTGCGAGTCGTACATGAGCACCGAGGGCTCTGCATTTTTATTGCATAGTCATTATCTGCTTATCAGGACCAAATTAACGATTCCCGACACATTGGTCTACGTTAAGTATAGCGGAGATCCTGTCGCCACCTTCCGACTCCATCATCAGATCAGCTCTTAAATACCATAATCTTGCTTTATCACCGGGTTTACATTATGCGGTCTAAATTTCAGGCCAATCAATCAACGGGAACTGGTTCAAAATTACCATTATATTTTTGTCGGACAACTTACAAACATACGAACAGCAGTGCAAGTTAAATAAAGGCTTGTAATAAAAGCCTGCTTCTTCTCAACAAAGGGACTTGTGAGTCAGACGGACCAAAAAAGTCATCTTATCTTCCTTTTTTTTTTGATATGGAACCCTAAATATGAAATAAATTGAAACTAACGAAAATACTACAGTCGGATACGTACTACATCGGAGTTCCACAGGGTAGCATTTTTAGCCCTCCTTTTCTCCTATTTTGGACACTTAGAGATGAATACGAGCCCCTTTAAATAACAATCATACAAAAAGCCGTAATTTATATTTTAGAATATTTCTTATTAGAATTGGGATAAGTCATTAGTGGAAGGGAAGATTAAGGAAGACATAGATGGAATGAGTGAAGAACGATACGAAAAAAAAGAGAGTAAATACTGAGATGACGGCTGATAGGGGTGGTTGATCCCAAATTAGTGGGATAAAGGCGAGATGATGATGATTAGTCAACCTAGATATTTTAGCCAACTCAGGTGGTTGTCAAGTAGGTTTAGTGGGTGTGTAATGTTTAGCATAAAAACAAATGGTCTTATTATCATTTTACATAGCACGAATTGCATAATTTCGATTTGTATAGTAAACCATCGATATAATAGTCATGAATGTCATGATGCATAAACCTATAATGTTTATAAATTTAAAAAAAAATATAAGTATTTCTAACGGCTTTCATTAATATTAATTTGGTCACAGTTCTAACCTAACCTAACCTAGTTAGAAGAAATTGACTTAAAATGCATAATAACAAGAAAATGGTGGTTACACTAAATGAGTGTACCTAATGTTAAGCGATCGTATGCCAGATAAAATTATACTTTTGGTTTTTATGCTAAACGTTCATTATGGTTTTCGTGATTAGTTAAATAAAATTATACAAAATGTGTGTAATTATAAATACTGGTTGAAGCGCAACCTACACACTAACTACCTACTTTTTTCATTATGACTCAGGGTAAGTCATTTGTATGAAATAAAACTCAGGGTCGCAGGCGATTAAATAATTTCGTAGTAATGCCTTGACAGGTATACGTATTTGGAAGCAGCCTTTATATGAGGTATATTATCCTCGTCGTATTTTAAAAGCTTTTTATTTAACTTGCAATGTATGTATGTGTACGGGTCAAATCTTGCAAGTTAAATTTGACCCACTTCCCGAATGGGCTGAAATTTGAACCACATAATTATGTAAACCCGATGACAATGCAATATTATGGCATAGGATAGGTGATCGCATGATGAAGTCGGAAGGTGCTAGGTGTAGAGCCACCGTGCTAGAATTCAATATATCGGTCTTTATAAGCAGATGAAGATATTGCAAAAAAAGTACAGTCGGCAGCAAAAGCTTATCACAAAAATGATTTTTTCGACAGAAAGGATAGTGGGCAAAATACACCCAGCTCCGCCAGCTATATTGAATATGACTCGAAACATCTAACAAAAATAATAATAATAGATCGTAATGATAATTGAACACTGTTCAATCGATTTTTTAGTTTATAATGTTATTAAAGAGTTTATTTTGTTAAAGAAAAGGTTTAATATGTTATGCTTGTTTCAATAATGCTGCGTAAGTTAAACCCATTCGACTTAAAATAAATAGAGAATCCATCGACAGAATTTGATGCACATTGGTACGGAAGTACATAGCTTTGATACCTTCCAAACAAAATTAGTCTAAGCTGTGGCGGACTTGGGTGTGCCGTCCAAACGTTTTTGCCCATATCCTTTATTTATATTAACATGACCTACCGATTTAATAATCTTATATGGCTAATTGCCATATATCTGAAGTACCTATAAAGACTTTCAGCTTTATTTTACTAGCTTCTAATTAGCTCAACTCTGTAAGCTTGTGTGTAAGTGTATTTTAAACCAATCCCGTTATTGTAATGACCTGAAATTTGTCAACCCAATGACAAAACAACATTATGGTATCTAGGACCTAATCTTACCATAAGTTACAATTACCGTACTCGCTAGAAAGTCGAATATTCTGTCCCTCGCAAGCTCGCAGTTTTCTTATAGACTGCGAGGGACAGAGCATTCGACTTCCTAGCGAGTACGGTAATTGAAACCCACGGTAAGGGTACTGATGATGGAGTTTGAAGGTGTTGAATGTAGCAGTCTGCCACAGAAGTTTGTCTTAAAAGTATTTTGTTTGTCAGAAACACGTTTAAAAATTACGATGTATGAAAAATAGTAAGCGTATATATTATTTAATTAACATTAACTTATTTACAGCTCTCTATAAACCCTAACCTAACCTAACCTAACCTAACCTAACCCCCTTACTTATAAACGTGGAATAAGCTCGGAATAGTTTATGCCATGCTTTGTCACTTTCTGTCAGATGCAAATGTCACAATTACAGATAAAGACAAAGCATGGCATAAACTATTCCAAGCTTATTCCATGTTTATAAGTAAGGGGGTAAGTCTTTGGTAACGTACCTTTGACCTTTTCGAAATTAATCATACTTACACAACGCACTCTGTTTTCCTTGGCAACAGCATGGCATTCATGGAATGAAATATTTTTTCATGACTCGTTTGACCCTAACCCGAATATTTTATTCCTTTGCAGGGAAGAAGCTTGATTTCCTATACATGACTTAGTAGTGAATAGAAGACCTTGTCTGTTGTTGGAGGAAAAAACTTTGCAATCTAATTCATAACTTTAGCTTATTATTGGTTCATTTATCATAAAGGTATTATAAAGGGATTTCCCAATTTGAGTTGGTGGTGATAGTCAACGTTCAACTAAACCAATTACTTGTGGTTTTAATCCAATGCTATCAGTATTTGCTTCAGCTTCCTTATCTTATTATATTAACATTCTTGGGGTGGTACTTTTTAAATATTTGATAGCTATACTGTTACCATAACGTAGTGTCCCTCGCTGGTCCATCCAAAATACATCTTATAAGAGTAAATATTACGAATCAGGCAATAATGAAATGTTTGGTTATGTTTTTGCAAAATGTGGTTACAGAATTATCAAGATGTTTAAAGACTTGTTGGTAATTCTTTAGCTCTGCCTACCCCATTGCATTCTGGGAATGAAGGCGTGAGTTTGTGTGTGTGTGTGTGTGTGCTTATATTTTATTACCATTTACTTAGTTCAATACAGCAATAATTACAGTGATGCGTTGACCGAGCAATTTAACTTCGTTTTTACTTAATTTGGACATGTGATGTTAATGTCGCCTGCCATGCATCACCATAACATAACTGCTACGCGAGGTTATCGACGGGGTCTTTTTGTCGTAACTGGCTTAATTTGACCCCACAACGCATATCATTGACTTGCGTCATATACGCTTGTACACCGTAGCGCTCGGTTAAACATTTAGCTGAGCACCACGATATCACATGGCACATAACGTTTGCGTGTAAATTTGACTAAGTTTTTGACAGAATCTTCGGAGCTCAATTTCAACTCCAAACCATTTTTAACAAAATTATTTGAGCAAAGTAGTAAGCTTTATGGTTATTTGCCGAATAAGAACATGTGTTTTATTATATTGAAAGCTTATAAGTTCAGTAGGACAAAGCACAGCCGCTGGGCGTGCCGCTGCATTCGCCAGCAAGGACGCGGTCGCAGATATACAGGCCTAGAAGTTACCGACTGTTTTATGTCGCGATCTTTAGTAGTTGTAACGATACGGATTATCCTACTGACTAATACAAGCTTTTATTTAACTTGCAACTTAAGTATGTATGTATTTTAGTATGTATGTACGGGTCAAATCTGACAAGGTAAATTTGACCTACTTTCCCTTAACCTAATGACATTATCATACATATTATGGTATGTAGGTGACCTGATCATGGAGTCGGAAGGTGGGATCTCCGCTATTCTTAACGTACACCTACCGTGTTAAGAGTCAATAGTTTTGCCTTGATAAGCAGATAAAGATTTTGCAAAAAAAGTACAGTTGGCAACAAAAGCTTGTCCCAAAAATGAAAGTTTTGACAGAAACTTGCTATATTATAAAATAAAAGCATTGTAAAAACGTAAGTATTATGCCTTAATTATATTCGCTTAAATTGGTTATCAGCTATTCTTTTTTTTTTATGTAAAAAACGCTTTAATATTTGGTTACGACGTGACTGCTTTTACTGTCTTAATAAAGGCTTCGACATTGATTACAATACAATAGCAATGCGATAGCGATGTGTGTGTGTTTTGAGGGCCGAAGGTATAAGACCCAAAGAACATAATTTGATATCTTTGTTTTTTTTATACAAATTAATTCATACAAATTAAAATAAAACTAAGTTAAACATTACAAATTGAAATGAAACTAACATTGCTGCTCGAGAAGACACACTGTAAAATAAACAAATAAAATAGCGTCCCCTTTTTAAAATGAAAGTACAACCATCAACCAACAATGAATTTCTGGAACAAACATTTCTGAGAAATATTAGAGGAACCTATCAGGTTGTGTTTGTCATACGTCTAACAAACATTACCTCTTAATTGCAAAACTGTCACTTCCAGCAGCGCCAGGGTCGCGGCGCGGCGCGCGCACCAGCGCGGTGCCATTCGACTAGAGCTCGCCGGCGCACGCGCACCATGACCCCGCGGCTGTCCCAACTGCACGTGAGTACCACTACCTCCTTTATCGCTCTTGAAACATTGCTCACTTTCGATCTGTATATCTCTGAAAGAAAAGAAGAAAAGAAGTGGTCTCTGCCTACCCCTCTGGGAAACAGGCGTGATTTAATGTATGTATGTATGTAAACATTGCTCGTTCTCATACTCATCAACAAACTCTTTCATCTAATTCTTTATTCATGGGTCGCAATGATATTTCTCCATCAGTCCACCAAGTGAAAATGTTGAAGCCTAAAATTGTAAATTGAATCATGTTTAGAATGTGTTCAATTATACGTTTTTTTTTTAATTATTAAGATCCTGTAAACCGAACAATGAACACCGAACACTGTATCGGTGTTCGATGAATTTAATTTTTTTATTATATGAAATATAGGGCCGCGTTAGCCCTCGGTTGACCCCGTAGTGGCTACTACCGTTTATTCGTCTAGTAGTCTATTATAATTAATAAATTGCATTATAATTAACGCGACAGATATACATTTCAAGTGTTCTATTTAAGCCTCCTTCTATACATTTAATTGTTCAGTTAGACTCGTTACGGGTCAACTAGTTATGTGATATATTTGTGTTAACACAGTTCTACTTAATCTCAATCCATTAAAAAAATGCTTTAGCTCTCGTTTAGGTAATGTAAATGGCAAAACTAAAACACTCTATGGTTACTTTCCACTACAAGAGCCAAAAACGAGTGGTCCAGCTCTCCTCGGTTTACTTTGAAACTTGGGTGGGGTAGTCGGCAGTACAGATTTATTAAACCTTAATTACGAATCAACTAAAAACTCTTGACCTCTGCGAGGAAACCAGCAGCCAATTAAATCTAGTCGCGCATGATATTATATAATATTAGTTCTAGGAATTGCTTTTACTATGCGACCTTAATATATTTCCTGTTCAAATTATATTTAGATGCACTTGTTAGTCTTACGGCAGCACTTAAAGTCACTAAGTCGTTTTAGTGTCATTTTTTGGATACACTAGTTTGGAAAAGAAACGTGCTAATGGTCTTTAAAATATCTCTGAGTAATATATAAATAAATAAATAAATAATAATAACATCACCACTGGATGTTCGGCGTTAGCTCGGTGAAATCTTTTTAACCATAGTTTAACTGCCTAGTAAGTTCGCACAATGAGTTTGTAAGTTCCCCTTTATTCGTAAGGTTGTGTATGAAAAGTTGAACTCACTTACATATTTCTATGTATACACCGATCGCGTCGAATATATGTATACACAAACCTTATTGTCAGTGGCATAGAAGCGTAAAGATATTTTTGACGTTTTGGAAACTTATTTCTTTCTATGACAATTATGACTTTAACTGAAGCTGGGTCTCTTTACAGTGTTTATAGTATTTCAAATGGGTACGTAATTCAAATAAAATAGCGATGTTTAAAATATTACAATTTAAAATACTTAACGAACGATCAAAATATCTGCAACATATCTACGTCCTTAAGCCCTACAATTAAAAAGCCTCTATTCGTCATCGATATTCTAATTTTAGATGTACGTACCTCTTCCAAATAATAGTGTGCATAATATTATGTAAAATATTGTCGTGTCCACTAGCCATTTTTTACAATTCCCTATGAGATTGTCCATTACTCCGTTTTTTTTTAACAAACATCAGAACAGACAAAAACGCAGCAAAAACATTGCTAAATCTTACTCGTAATTAAGTATTGTATCAAATTATGTGCAAATGATAAAGTCCAGATTAAAAACCAACCCCCTTATAATCATAAACTCACTAGAAACCTATTTTAAGTAAAAGAACTTATTCTGGATCCCTTTTAGTCACACTGCTCATAATGACATAAGAACAGAGCAAATTTCAAGCACACTTTTGTTATTGCGCGTTTATGAATAAGAGGATAAAAAACGATTTAACTGGTTCCTGCAAGTGGCTACAATATCTTCATCGATTTAAAGTTAAAAAACACTGTCTCAGGCCAGAAGCTTAACTATCCAGTCATGCTCAGCATTAATTCTATATGTTTAAATAGCGTTCCTTTTTAAAACATTTGCACGAGGCATAAACCTACATACGACATAGCACAAGTGACAAAACATGATTTCCGTGCACCTGTTTTTCTAACGTTGGTGTCGGGTTTTTATCATCTATTGTCTGAAGTAGATAGTGCAAATTATCTGTAATGATATGGTGTTAGTAATAAGGGTTCTCAATGGCTCTTTAAGACCTTTTAATGTTTTTTTCATCACACTTGCACGTAAACAGTATCTAAACATAAAGGTTAACTTGGCCGCAATGCCCCATATAAAACCCTCGACCTTTCTTTTTACCATGAAACCCAAGGTCGGTAAGTAATTTTTTTTTAATTTATAGCACAGCACACAGGTCATGCAAGTTCAAGCAAAGAGTTTACACGCAATTTAAAAAATGTCTTAAAATGTTATTTAAACAGGAATTTCATTGCAATCTCGGTACATGTTACTTAAATACTCAATTAATGTTCTTAATAATCGATTTTAATAGTTTTCTGTATCAAAACGTCGTTTTTTTTCACACTCCTTCAGGGCTGTATGTATACCTACGTAAGTATTTGCCCTTAATGTTTCTGAACGAAACATTTGTATAATCTGTGGAGTCCACCCGCCATCCGCTTAAAAAAAGTTCAAGTAATTCGTAATAGGGTGAATATTTGAAGACGAACATATTGGGGGTGTAAGAAAAAAAACGAAATATCGACTTAGATGTGAATATTTATTGGTTTAACTTGTCAGTTAACATATTAATATGAAAAAAAAGCAAAAGGGACAGTACTTACACCAATATATATCTATATTTTTCAGTTTTAAATTTTTCTTCGAACGGTAGTGAGAAATAATACGTACGGTAATGAGAATTTTGTGAATGGTAAGGATAATTATGGAAAAAATGGTGGATGTTAGTGAGAAATAACAATATTTCCAAGGGAATATCAAAAATGGTAATTAGAACAACGGCGAAGTAATATTCCAAAAAAATCAAAAAAAAAATCTTGAATCGTCTTTAAAAAGAATACAGGGTTCCATGATTTACTTTAAAAAAAATAGTATAACAATTTATAATTTAATAATCCATAATTATTTCTTCTTTTCTTTTATTTTCTGCGGCATCTAAAAGAAGTTCAGTTAAGTAGTAGAAATTTAATTGAAATTTTGTAACTACCTCCTATTTCATTTATTATTGTTATATGTATGACGATCCTGTGTGGAGATATATTTATTGTCATTTAAATAATATTGACCTATAATGTATCTTTTGTGTTGACTTTTAATTTATTTATTTCAGTGTTGACAATATATTTTATTTTATTTATTATTCTTATGATGTATATGACGATCCCGTGTGGAGATGTATTTTTGTAAAATTAATTTCAAATTTATAGATGACATCCATAATTTATTTCTATTTTCTTTTTTTTCGACGATCTCAATGTAACTAATTATAATTTGACATACTATGCAATTTATACATGACATTATATTGAGAAATAAATAAACTGAAACTGAAACCTATAAATTAATACTCGATCATATTACGTGCCGTCGTACCTATCGAAAATAAGCAAATAATACATTTTAATATTTAGATCCAGTATGACTTTTTAAATTTAGTACTTTTTGGGTTTTTTCACAAATAGTTAAATAAAATATCATGTTGATTCTCATTACCATTTCAACATTCTCATTACCGTTTGTCAAAACTAAATGGTAAAAAACGGTAATTATGAAAATGGTAATGAGATATTAGTTCATTTGTCGCCGTTGAGGATAATGAAATAAAATTAACAACATTAGGCGCATATCAAGGCAAATACGACCCAATCGCACATATCTTAGCATATAAATTTAATAATAAAATCTTAAAAACGTATCTTGGAAATCTCGAATGGTGTGGAGAAAAAAATCGTACCAAACGAGTGCTGCCCGGTGAAATATCGATGTAACTCGGCGCCAAATCACTCGAAACGCGTGCAACTCACTTCATTCGCCAACGCGGACTGCCATCGGACTGCTATCGATCGGCACTTTGATCGTACGACCAACTTAGTGGCGCGAAATATTTTTTTTAGCTGCGTTCATTGTAACAAACGGTAATGAGTGTTAGGGTCTGGGACATTTTTCTAAGCGATAACAAATTATTTGAAAGTGTTCTTTAAGCTGTGTAATTATGAAGTTCACTAAAACCACTAATATATTATAGAAATTACTGCATAAAAATACGATCTTCAGCATAAAAACGTATTATTTTTAACGTAGACTGTTCAAATTTGGGATTTGGGACACGGCTGGTAATGAGATTTGACATATATTTGTGTAAATTAATAATATTTATATTTGAAATTTAAGTATATTATGTAAAATATTATGTAAAACAAATGTCATATTTTGTATAAAACCCGAAATTGTATTGATTAATACAATTTTAAATAGTTCTTTACCAATCGCCGCGTAATATGTACATCTTCAAATATTCACCCAATAATAGTTGTGCTGACTTGTGTATTTATTTACTCGCAAATGTGATGAAAAACATTGTATGTTTCACGGGCGGTACGGGAATTACGAACCTCGAGTCAGAAAGCCCTCAGTCTTCGACTTCGGGCTTCTACTAGAGCCTCGATCGTAATTCCTTACTTACCGACCTTAATACACAATGTACTATTACCACAATTACTATGATTGATTTACCCTAGAACTAGTAAAAATAATCCGCACTCTTTACGCTGCAAAAGGATTCAGTGCGGGAGCGGCGACTTGACTTGAATGCAATTTAACCGGTTATTAACCGATTTTGTATGAAAATAACCGGAAATTTGCATTCCGTACTTGCAGCGCGTTTCCAAAACAAAAAAAAACGGGCAAGAGCGAGTCGGACTCGCGCACCGAGGGTCCCGTGTTTATGATAATATTGTTGCAAAACGCAATAGAAAATACTATTGTTTTATGAACTTTATTTTCTATGCAATAAGGTCCATTTTGACTAGCTTAATGTTTAATACAGATTTTAAAGTTTTTGATTATTTTTTCCAAAACTGTAATAATTTGTCAAGTTAATTTTATTTTTTGCGAAGATATATAAAAATAATAATAAAATATATATCGTCGTTGGAAAGGCAAAACTACTAAAGCGCCATTATGGTCAAAATGAGTTATACATACAGTTCGACTGCTTTTTTTTTTCTGCATCGATTGGTCTGGGTCTCGTGGCGATCGGAGCATGTTTTTGGCGCTTTAGTAGTGAACATTGGGACAAAATTTCAATAATTTCTAAGGATTTTTTACTAACATCCGACTCATTGCTTGCTGTATCTAGCCATTTCAAGCTTTATTAGTAATTTTAGATAACGTAACTAAGGATACTCGGTGGTGATTATGTAAATTTCGCTTCTATTAAACATTAAATGTAATGTCTCTTAGTCAATAACGTTTACACAATAACCGTCATTTGTAGTAATTTAGTATTTTTTCTCTACTTAGTTTGTTTATATTTTGGGTATAGCAGGAAAATACCAAAACTGATATTTTTTAAATAAACGCTTTATTTTACTGTAAGTAATTCATGTTTTATTTATTTCCTGGTCTATTAATTTCAAATGACATTTATGCGTAAGTATTATTGTTAAGGCTGAAACAAGAAAAAAGTCCTTTAAAAGTTAAATCATCAGAATGGCCAATTAATCATTCTGTCCTTTAAGTAACATACATGTGAAATTTAACTGGTTTTTAAATGCTAAATTCCTGTTTGCTTTATGGCTGTGTAAAGTATTTTTGACTTTTAGTATTTTCCGCTTATGATTAACATATTTTTTGATACATGTAAGTATTTTTTTCTCAAGAGAAAGTAAAAGGAGACAAATCGTACGTATTTATTGACTCCTTACCTAAAACTTTAATGTGGAGGTTAGTAATTTTGTCTTACCAGCATTTTTTTAGGATTGAGAGCATTAATGCTAAAGCGACTCGTAACTCCGTAAATATTGAACACATGTACAATACGATAAATGATTCGTGCAGATAAAAAAAGAACATGATATGTTACTCTTTACAGCTTCCGTTTTCATTCCAAAGAAAAAAGTTATGACAGTGTAAAGACAAAAAAATCCATTAAAAATGCTTTTTCTCGAAATTACCCTTTTGGATGTTAGTAGTTTTGCTTTTCCTGTGACGATATATAAATATAATGTAATATATATATAAGTAACATAATTATATTTAAATCAGAAATTGTTAAAACTTTTGTTGGCCCATAAACTTCGGAGATTTTTCGACCCCCCATTCTAAAACCCTTTTCAAATAATTTCACATTGTTTTTACTAAAACAGAGGCAGGCTACTATGCCAAATTTCAAGTTGTTAGGCACCACAAGGCTTATTACCAATTTGGTAAAGAACCCTAAAAACGCTTTGGAAGTTGGTTTAGTATGGAAACACGCCACAACGCGCCGTTTTCGCTCTCAGTGCGATGCCACTCGAGCGTTGCCGGTGCGTTGCGTCGTCGCAACGCTGGGATTTACACATAGAGCGGCGCACATACTTCAAGGCG
Organism: Acleris emargana; assembly: GCA_927399475.2. Classification (NCBI taxonomy): domain Eukaryota; kingdom Metazoa; phylum Arthropoda; class Insecta; order Lepidoptera; family Tortricidae; genus Acleris; species Acleris emargana. Next base: position 4,372,721 of record OV656848.1, on the reverse strand, counting down.
TCGCGTGGCATGTCGTTCTAATTCATATCGTTACTACTTTTGAAAAAACTTGTATCTGATATTTTGAAATGTCTGAGTTTGAGCTTAATTCTCTTCATGTTTAAGTTTTTAAATCGTACCTATAAGTCACGAAATATGAGATACTGGGTTTTTTCAAAGTAATGACGATATGTAGAACAACGCAGCGGCGACGACGCAGCGCACTAGCAACGCCCGAGTGGCACCTCTCTACATCGTTTGTAGCAGGCAATATTTGCCAAGCATGTTTTGTTTATATAGATTATTTGATTTATTCCGATATCTTAAAAGGTAACTTTAATATACAAATGAATAGCCAGAAAATCAAACTTGATACGGGGCAATGGACTGTTTTCTCACGGTGCCTGGTTCGATTAGTTTTCCTTTATAAATACTGTCGCACTGTTCCATTATAGTCGTAATGTACCGGAACCAGCGTCTCCAACTGCATGACAAATTGAAATGCCAAGGTCCCCCGCGTCATTGCGATACTGCGACAACCCGTAGTCCATCGGTACCAGTTTCAATTACCCGGCTTTTTAAGCCTGGTAATAAATAATCGAATGTTTTATTGTAATTTTTTAACAATACATACATACCTTCACGCCTGTAATCCCAGTGGGCTGGGCAGAGCTACCGAATTACAACTTTAAAAAGTTGTTGATAATTCAGTAACCACAACTTGCACAAATAGGCAAAAGATGTTTACCAGCATATTAGTGACAGGTTGCAAGCCCATCGCCTAACAGTACTACAAGCCTTTATTCCCTTAGTCGCCTCTTACGACATCCACGGGAAGACATGAAGTGGCACTATTCTAACCCGGCAACCACACGGGTATTTATTTTTAATAATAACTTAATACTAATAATAATTATGTAAAATTTTCAGGATTAAACATACTTACGTAAATGAAAGATAACGCTACGTTCAGTTTATTATTGGGTTTATTACAATACAACGTACGAAACCGGACTAAGAAGCACAAAACCATGTAGATTTCGCAGTAGTCTGAGTAAAATAAGAATGTTAGTATTTGAACTCCAAAGCGCCACGCACTTACACAAAACACGTGTGTCAGTAAAAACAACAAAAATAAAATTAATATTATACTGCTATTGTACCAGCTAGAGGTACAGTTTGTTCGCTAAAAGGTTAAATGCTCAACGAAGGGTATATTTTCATTTAATATTACCATATCCTGTTTTGACGACACAGGTTAGTTGGTAGTGACTCTGCTTACGAAACTTGTGGTCCCGGGTTCAAATCCCGGTAAAGGCAGATATTTGTGAGATGAGCGCTAGTATTTGTTTCTGAGGCTTCGATGTTTTCTATGTGCCTACACGTATTTCTCTATATAAGTAAGTTTATCGTTGTTGGGTACTAACCCATAGTACAAAATTATAGTGCCTAGTTTCGGACAAGGCCAATTTGTGCAAGATTTATTTATTTAATCTTTATTGCACATAAATACAAATTTGAGTAGAAATTGTCCCCTGATATTTATTTATTTTTTTGCCCAACAAGATACCTACTATCACTTCAAACCTTTTGGCAGTCTACGTTCAAAATAACCTAAACTCAGTGGCAGACGGTGTTGTTGGAAGCCATAGCTTTTGCCTCAATTATTTTATTTGAATAGGTAAGTTTTTTTTCCCATCACCCCTTAGAAGGTAAAGACGTCTACATATATTTCGTTATAATCCTACCTTTTAGCGGATTGCACAGCATATTATATTACGCTTAAATATGTAATTAAAACTGGTCTCGGTAAGGACAAGGTTAACGAATACATTAACATTAAGAAGCTGAAAATGTTAAGGAAAAAGTTAAAGATTTCCAATTATATCTTCACTTACAAGAGCGAGTCGAAGTTAAATAATAATAAATAGTGTAACATTTACAACCTGGTCTGAGCATCATTGTGCATTCTAAGGTAAGGCTGTAGGTCAGTGACCCGCCATTGCACTGCAGTCAGCTGCAAGTATTGCATCTTAAAGCACGAAGCTGCCTATCAAGTACAGTAGGTACTGCTATCTATAATTGTACAAATCAATAATGTATAAAGTGATACTTTCTAAAATAAGTTTTTACCAAGAGTTTTGTCATGAGTGGCATGACAAAACTACTACCTACCTACTTATACCGAACGGCTTTACCCTTATGATTCGGCAATGTTTAAGACATGAAAAAATAAATTATTTTTTCTTTAAATTTGTGATACAAAATGCGAAGTTAGCGTCGTAAAACTTGTAAAACAACAGGCATGACTGGCACTAACATCACAAGAGCTCAAATAGATCATCAGAGATATAGATTTCTAAAAAAAATGCAGCTTACGAACCAGACGATGATGATAATATTGATAATAGACAATTAGACAGTATGTGGGATTACACATTGTGGGATTTATCGATACACTCTTCGACTCTACATGGTAGATCTCCCTTAATGCTTTTGACGTGTTTCCGTATCGCCAACGTTTTGATAACTCTTATTTACTTACTTGATAGTAATAGCCGAGTTAAAACAATTCGATAACACGTCAAGGGCAATATGGTTGTATCCAGTAGAATACAGGCCATGTTCATTAGTACGCTAAAATATCCGAATTTAAGCTTCTAGCAAAGCTACAGTCTGAGTTTTTAAATTGAGATTGAGATTTTATATTTCGCAATCATTTGAAATTAACGTGCAAATAGCTTTTGTCCCAAAGTCACCTCGCAAGCTAAAAAAGTAAGGTTACATAAAACAATAAGACTACTAATTTGGTGTAAAGTCAGCATTGAATTGTTTAGTTTCAAGTTCATTAAGATGTAGGTTAATGTGTTAGATCGACGCGTACTGGGGCAGGCCGTGACAGCCTGCCAGCGGAGATTAAATATTTCGTGACAGGAGTAGGTACTTGTGTTGCGGTTACTCCCACGACAGCACAATGTGGCGCTGTTGCGAAACCTCTAAGCAGATAATGTGGCCATTTAACTACAATGTCTGAATGGTTCTTAATGCGGCTTAAAAACTAACAGATTTTTCTGTTAAATATAGTAAGAACACAAACAGTAATCGAAAATGTATACGATTGACGTAAGCTGCAGGACGGTCGCATCGAGCGCGTATGTCAAATTCATAATTTTTCGAAAATCACTTACGTTAGCTTTAAGCATAATTATATTTATTTATTATTTATTTATTATTCAAATTCCTATAATTAACACTTACAGACTAGCTAAACGTGTTAACAGGATAAATATTTACAGTAGCGGTAGTACAGTAAACTTAGTTTAAACATATTGTGCTTGGAGTTGCTGTAGACTCTAGGTAGCGGCCGGTCGCTGTTAGGAAGCCAGGTACGATACTATGAAAGACATCCAATGTGCCATCACTGCTCAGGATATTATTAACACGTTGAACGCCAGGCCAAAAATGTAGTGTTTCCATTGAAGCCACGGGGGTCACCGGTGAGCCAAACCATGTTGAACCATTGGAGCCACGGGGGTCACCGGTGAGCCGCGGTGAGCCTTCATTTCAAATCTTTTTTTGAAAAAATTGCGTATTATTCGTTTTTACCATGGCCCCAACGCATACATCGTGATGGCCCACCGGTGGGTGGTGTGGCGTCCAACGTGTGGAAAGTCAACGCACGATGCAAAGGGGAGTGGAATAACGCTCGAGTGCGCGATGTAGGGAGAGCAAACAATAGGCGATGCTGCGAACGAAGCTGAATTTTACGGATAGGCTCCACTCGCAGAGGATGCCGTAATACCAAACATGTCAGCTAACTGCATAGTAATAGCATAGCATTTTGAATTTCATTCAGTCAAAAATAGAGTCGACTGCTTCGACTACATCATTGCACTTAACTAGCAGCCTTGTTTGATACTAGTGGTATTAGTGATACGGCAAATTATCTAAGGCTTCAATTGCCCGAAGGGATGATTGACTGAGAGGGAGCGCTTATTGAATAAGGGCCAACCTAAAATGTATCTAGTATTTATAGGAAGCACAATTTTCTCGTACTCGTTGTTGAGAGAAATAATCAATGTTGTAAAATAATAAAAGTATCACTAGCTTAATACTTCCGGATTGTAATTTTTCATCACTCTTTTCGTTTTTATTTGCTATTGTTAAGGGGTTGAAATCAGACTCAATAGTACCTATACTGTGGCAGTATTGCTGTCTGAACATTTACCAGGTAAAATCACTATGTTTGTAATATTTCGAATGTACTTCGAAAAGTAAAGTTCCATTACCTCACCATCACGGACTATTTATTTGCACTAAATTCACGCGGATTTAGTTCCTTAGTAAACGATTGGGAAACTAAAATAGCGTAAATTGATATCCCAAAGTAAGTGCCATCTTTGTTCGTGGCGCGAAGTCTGTTTGACTACATGCTTTACGAAAGACTTTAAATATTTGACGTTTCAATATTTAGTAATGCGTCCGCATGTTCGAGGACCCCTTTGTTTATTGGACGCCTTTAACCTAGTTGTTAGTGACCCTCACTACGAAGCTAACGTTCCCGGGTTCAAATTCCTGTATTTGCAAATATTTGTGCGATAAATGAGAGTAATGAACAATTCGTCTTGAGTTTTGGATGTTTTCTATGTATGAAAATGAAAAAATGAAATTGAAAATTAAAATTAATTGGTATGTAACACCTGTTACAGGTCAATATTACTTACAAAACGTACAAAATTAAAAAAAAAAACATTAAGAATCATTAATTCAAAGTTGATGGAAGTATTTATTTATTTCTCTATATAAGTATGTTTGTCTTAGTCCAGTTCTCAAAGTACAAGCGTAGAACTTAGTTGGCACAAGAGGTCAATTTGTGTGAGATTGTTCCATTGTATTATATTTAACACACATTGCGTAACGCAAGCGTCTACAGTCCATTTTTTTAAACATTCGAAAAGCTTGATACTTAATGTGTCAAATAGGATTTGGCGACCAAACAAGTCTCGGGTCGTGTGCGCCGATCCGGAAGTCGGCTCACAAAGGCACGCCTCAGCCGCGCCTTCCATCAAGGCCTAAGAAATGGAACGTGGAACAAAAATTATTAAATACGTTCAACACTTATGATTTATGATGCCGCTGCTAGAAATAACAAAATAACGAAGATAGAATTGTGTATGTACTAGTACACACGTCTAGTCTGAAAGTAATAACAAGAATAACGATAGGTTACACGAGGACGCGACGCGACACGTAAGCCTAGTTAGTAGTGACCCTGCCTACGAAGCTAGTGAATCCGTCGTGGGTTCAAATCCCGGTAAGGGCAGATATATCTGTGATGAGCGGCCGAGTAGGTATTTGTTCTTGAGTCTTGTATGTTTTCTTGGTATTTAATTTAATATTTCTCTATATATAAGTGAAGCTTGGTTTGGGACGAGATCAATTTGTGTGACATTGTACCCTGATATTTATTTGTTAGCTATAACTATAACCTAACGTAAAGATGGTTATAATAACACTCACATTCTCAAATTGATCACCGCTGTTAAACTATGACGTCATCATCTCTGAGCGCTCGCCGCCGCCAGGTTTCGAGCGCCGCATACGAAGTTTAAAATTCAATATCTGAGAAACTATTTGAAGTATCACCATAATTTTTTTGCTATTTTCTGTTTTTAATGAAAAATACAGCAAACTAATTGTCTAAACTGGCTGACATTCTCTATTGTGACGATCGCAATAGGGTTTTTTTTTAAATTCAACTCACTAGATTTACTGGGTCAGTATTAAAATGCATACCTACCCACGTAGCTACGTGTATGGTATGATTATAAGGTATAATGCTTACAGATAAATATTTATTTACACCTGTTGCTCCATATTCAACAAGTAATTAGATGTTGAATTATTTATCACCGCAACATACAGTTTAATCAAATATAAATAAAAAATATAATTACTGTTTTAATGGGGCTTAGGTATTTAATGCCGAAGTATTATTTATCTAATTCGAAACACTGCATATGTTTGCACCTCCATAATGTACTAGCGTCCCGTCCCGCTCCGCTCCGGTTGTCACAAATAAAAATAAGTCTGTGTCCATCCGGATTAACTATAGGCATAGCTGGGCATTAACTCGTTAATCCGTTAATCGTTAATTAACGAAGTTAACATTTTGATAACGGATTAACTTCTAAGTTAACTTTTTAAAATGTTAACGGACACGTTAACTTCCGTTAATATGCAGAAGTCCGTTAATCGTTAATCCAATGCCTACTATTTACCGAACGGCACCGCGGCGCGGCAAGAAAAACAGGTTCAGACAAGTATGAAACGACAAGTGCCGGGCGGCGCGTAGCAGCGAGTGTGTAGTGTGAGAAACAACGATGATGACAAGGAAGACTTTTTCAATTCTGTCACTCAGTCTATAGAAAAACCAAAGAGCTCCATGCATTTTTTACACATATTAACGGATTAACGATTAACGTTAACTTGCGTTAATTCTTCCGAAATGTAACGCTTTAACGTTTAACGAAGCTAACTTTTATTGTAGCGGATTAACGATTAACGAAGTTAACTATTTGATTAACGGTGCCCAGCTATGACTATAGGGAATATGCATGGATCACTAAAAGTGAAATTAACATTAAAATCGGCCAAGAAATACGAATGATACAAGCATTTTAAACTGCTAAGTAGACAGCCATGAGACAGAGAGATCCGATATGCACTGTGACGTCACCGTAACACGCCGGCCATATAAAGTCCTATTAAATTCTGGTTTGCTAAAAATAGACAGGAACAAATCTTTATATCTTGGTTATTTTTATAGCTATTCAATAAATATTTTTCTAAATTTTTTTTTCATTTTTTTTTTATATCATTGGAAGGCAATCGAGCACACAGGCCACCTGATGGTAAGTGGAAACTGTGACCCATAGACATTCGCATTCACAAGACCGCAATCCTAAGACTGCAAATGCGTTGCCAACCCTGAGGACTAAGATTTAGTCAACCTTTTTGATCAGCTGTTAAATTACTTAGCACTATGTTAGTTTTGAGTTTATTTACTTAGTTATATTCTGCTGATTATAATAAGTTATATATGAAAGAATCGTCTGTAGCAAGGAGAGTTGTTGGATTATGTCTTAACCAATCCCGTAGATTACGTGACTCGTCTACCAGTGACGCGATTAGTTTAAAAACGAAACGAATAGAAACGCTAGTTAGCGAAAAGCATCTTGGCTAGGGCCTCTAAAGTGGTTCTGGCCAGGCAAAATATTTGTTAACAAGTATAGTATTATCTTTGAAGGATAAGAGTAGGTAGGCCTACTTTATTTGTTAAGTTTTTATTGTTTTTTTTTTTTATTTTAGCCTTGTGTCTTTGAGTTCAGTACAAATTATACCTAACCAGCGACCCGCCCGCGGCTTCGCCCGCGTGGAATGTATTATACATATAAACCTTCCTTAAGAATCACTCTATATATTAAAAAAAACCGCATCAAAATCCGTTGCGTAGTTTTAAAGATTTAAGCATACATAGGGACAGACAACGCAAGTGACTTTGTTTTATACTATGTAGTGATAATGTAAGTATCGAAAATGTTTATTAACAGTTTTGGATTATCTTTAGTTTGATTTACAATAAATACTTAAAAAATTAAACCATTGATTTTTAGTAATTCATTTTACATAATTTTATGAGATAATATTTATCAACAATGTTTATACATCAAATTATTATATTTAATAATTGATCGCACTCGCATAATAAGTAAATCGTATAATTTACACTCATACCTACTTACAAAAAAAAAAAAAAAACATTATTTTAAAGCCTTAGTAAAAAGGTTCAACACCTCTGATTTTAATAATATGCCGGAATAGCCCCGAAAAACGTTTTTCGTCGATAAAAGCTAAACTCGACTGTATATTTTACCCGTTACAGAACAGATTTGATTAAAATCCTCTATATTTCTTTCCAAATTGGATATCATTTGAAATAACCGTCTGATTATCGAGATATTACTACTAGCCGGATTTACCCCAAAACCTCGGGAAAATCCGTCTACTGACCATGTTTTAAAAAAATATTTTTAATTAAATATACGAGGTAGTTACGCTTTTTCTTAAATATGATTTCAAAAGCCAACTAAATTCTTAGTCGATTCCATACACAAATTCTAATAATAGTTTAAAAAGACAGCAGTTTTCATCAATCAAAGTCAAACTAAAATAAACTATGCCGGTATTAGACACATTGACCTTACTAAAGTCGATATTTCGTCCAGCTACTTTAGGGCCGTATTAATAAACTCACCTTGACTGAGATGCCCGTCACAAGATGCGTCAAAGTAAACGTCAAGCCATAGAAAACTGTCATTTTTGACGCATCTTGAGACGGGGATTACAGTCGAGATCAGTTTATTAATACGTCCCTTAGACGAAATAATGGCTCAGTGGTTTTACGACGGACTTAACTGCTTAGATCTGATAAGACCTTTGTTCTATTTGTATAATTTGAGAACGATGTTATTGCGATAAAATTAAATAATGTTGATGGCCCTATGAAATAAGTAAATGCAGCTTTTAAAATAATTTATTATTAAAATGAAACTATTGTTTTTTTTTATTAAAATACTTATTCCTTCATTGAATTGAAATTAGTTATACTAGGCCTCTTTTCTACACGGTAAAGACCGTATCGTGTTCGAGATGTTATTGTATTGCCACCGATTTTATTGCTCTTATTTTCAGGAAGTCGGTACCTACTAATTATTTGCACCGGTCTGTTTATTGAAAACCAAAATCAAGATCATTTCATATAGGGTTGTCTGCGAAAAATCAGTCTCGATTCCGGCTGGTCAGTCTGGATGGCTGGATTATACCTGCCTACCCTAACCCTAATAATTCAGTGCACGTGACTAGGGTAAACGCTATAGTAATGGAACTCATAAGATTTATTTCTACTTTGAAACTTCTTTTCCTTGTCCTCCTTCGGAATCCTCAATTAGAAAAAAGTTGTAATATTTTCAAAATTTACGATTTACTCAAATTAAAAAATCGTAGTAAGTAGTAAATAAAAAAATTAAATCACAAGTAAAAAAGCCATGAAACCCCCCAGTAAATGTACAAAAAAACGTGTTTGGTATGGTGGGTTTTCAAAAACCAACCGGTCTAGTATGCTTCAGATTCGAGCACCAGGGCTCTGCGCCTGCTTAATATAATAAATTTTTATTTATATAATTATAATTTATAAAATATTAAGAAACCAGGACTTTATATATTCATATTAGAACAAATCACCGCCCTAAACGAAGTCAAAATTTGTTAGGACATTATATTTAAAATTGGAGTAGGTTGAATACTGTTGTATCTCCTTTAAATTATTAAAAAAGCACCGAGCAAACGCCGATCGCTGTCCAGCAGCGCCCGTACTCGTATGTCTATTATTGTATTTTCTATAAGCTAAATAATACCTTTGAGTTTGTAATTTTCCGTCAAGTTACTTATTCGAAGTATCAATTATTATCGTTATTAAGAGATGTCACATACTATCCTATTACTAGAGCATTTATTTATTTATTTAAATTTATTTGCGCAAAATACAGTAAAGTACAATTTGTGGACTTAATGCCCAGTGAAATTCTCTATCGGTCAACCAGTAGGCGAAACAGAAAAAAATATCCAAGGTCGGTGCGAAGAAAACAACTGTTTCAATACAATAAACATATACAAGATATGGGTATATAAAATAAAAAATGATACATAATAATATATAAATAAACAGATAAGGCCACAAATAAACAAATAAATAATGTTCGATTCCAAGAAAATAATACTAACACAACAAAAGTAATGAGGGCGGCAATGAACGGTCAAACGTGGTTTTGTTAATCTTGTGGGGTAGGTTCATTTACTGGGGCGCTTACCTTACTAGTTACCTATATTATTAATATTATAAGCCGAGCATATTACTTACAAGCGGGCATTAAATAATCAAAGCAGTGTTCAAGGCAATCCCTAATTGCAGCAGCCATTTAATGAGATTCAATAAACAAGTTTCCGCCATAAACAAGGGAAAATTATAGACAACATAGAACGGTTTGTTATTATAGATACTTACGATATCATAACCGATCACGATGGTCCAGCACGACAGGAAAACCCGCGTGAAGATTACTGTTTTTAAACGATGACGTAACTTAATTATCATCAAATTATGGATCAAAGTTTTAGTTCTAAATGCCGGTAATTTTGCAAACCACCGACGCAAAATACCTAAAAAAAAACCACAATGTTAGTTAGCTTTGAAATCATTGAATAACGTAAGCCTTGGCATTGTTCTCCCTTGTTCCATCTTTATTTCAAGCAATGAGGCCCAACTTTACAAACTTACACGCTTTACATGATAAATTAAATTGATTACACACATATTTAATTATCATACTTTCGCGGCGACAGCTAGCAGGCGGTCACGGAATCTGCCAAATATGTAACCCTTTAGCCAAAAATTCAATAAGGTCGACGGGTCTTTAATCAATTGCAAGACAACCACGAGCCCTCTGAATAACTCTCTCATAAAGCGTTACACTCATACAGTTTTGCAAACGTATCCTACGTAAGTACGACTACGACAAACTAGTACCTAATTAATGTTTGTGCGTTTTGCTCATTGCAATTGAGTCGCTTAATTCAAATTTGAATAAATCCATGCAAGAGGACAACGGAATTAGCGTCTTTTTGCAAACAAGCTAAGTTTTAAATTCGTATACCAAATTTCAAGGTGATATCCGAGTTTGAAGTTAAGCAACTCAATTATAAATATTATAATATTAGTATAGATTGTGTGGATTAGTATGGATCATAGGTACACTTTGTAAATAAATATACGCTCTAACTTTAATGAATATTCGAAACTCGATCTCGTTTTCTAGTTCTAGGTGGTTTCGGTAGTCAGACCTTCAGGCTGATTAAAGAGAGATTGAAATATATATGTATCATAAAATAAAATATCTTCTGTGGTCCTAAATAAAATGAATTCGGCGCATGTTATCGTTATCGAAAAGGTATAGGATTGTCGTAAACTTTACCTGCCGGACGGTCGCGTCGAGCGCTTATGTTAATTCTGTACATTTAGACAGTTTTCGAGAATCGTTTACGTGACAACCCCATTGCGAATAGGATCATTTTTTAATAAGGTTATTAAGGTTATTAACAACTTATATTTGATATTTCAGGTGATATGGCTGGTGCTGGCAGCGGTGCGGGCGGACCCGACGCCGGGCCGCGTGCCGAAGGTCTACAACGCGCTCATCACGTCCAACCAGAACCTGGAGCCCAGCAAGGCTTACCCGGTATATCAGCCGGTGCTGCACGATGCCTTTGCCTTCCCTTACTCGCCAGTCTTCTACGGCGACTACCCTGTTAGTAACGTAAGTCGCAACATTGTTTTTTTTTTTACTTCATTTGAGTAATTAATTATATATGCCACCTATGGTGTAATGGAAACAATTCATCACAACTTATAAATCTTACGTATTAGATACCATTTCTCAAGACGATTTATTCAGCTTGTTCTTAAATATCTAAAATAAAGCAATCATCTGTTTGTCCTTTTCAGGTTGTTTGTGTTGTAGAATGTATCACGCATTAAGCCTGCCATAACTCTTCTGCCAGTGACGATAACTCATTATTAAATATCCTTTGATTTAGTTGGTGTTCCTTAAATAGTATAACACTTAGTGACATGCCTTGACACGCCATACAAATACACATAACTGGCATTATATTATTATACCTTACATTAAACCGGCCTAGTTATAAAATAGCGTAATACTTAATGTGATTACAGAATTATCTATAAGTTTTTAGAGTTGCAGGTACGTACGTCGTAAATGATGCACTTGGCCCAACACACGTGCATCGTTGCAATACATGGTCCCAAGTCCCAACCAAGAGTGCCCTTATTATATGAATTCTCGCAAGATGACTAACTATTATTGTGAGTGCTTTTGTCCATCCTAACCTGGGATACCCTCAAATACCTGAAGAATCATCGTCATCATAATATAAATTGCATTAAATTACGTCTATTTGCATTGATAAGAACTGTCTCATTCTAACTCTGAGCATTTTGGGATGGATACAGAATTTAATCAAAATTATGTCGCTTGGAAGATTCAGCTGTAGGTTATTAGGGTTCCGTACCAAAATGGTAAAAAAGGAACCCTTATAGTGAGACTTCGGTGTCTGTCTGTCTGTCTATCTATATGTCAGTATTTCTCTGAAACTATAGAAGCTATCAACTTGAAATTTGGCATAGTTGTAAAGCTTGCTTGCCCGCATCTGTTTCAGGTAAAAACAAAATGAAAATCATTTTTCTAAGTAGTTGAAAAGCGGTCTAGAATGGGGGGTTGAAAGATAAAGATATACTAGTATTTACCGTCAAAACTGTGTTATAATATCATCAGACTCAACAGTTTGCCCATTTCAGACATATAATAGTTTATTTATAAAGTAACTAAACTTTAAGATCTGAAAATTTAAATTTTGTGTTAATCATTCATACTTAAAATATTCATTTAGGTATGTTGTAGAAACATTTCAATATCAACCAATTTTTGAGTGTTATTTTAAAAAGTGTATAATCTAATTAATTAGGTATGTTATCGGTAAATCTATAATATATATACATACATACGTACCTTCACGCCAGTTATCCCAGAGTGGGCTAGGCAGAGCTACAGAATTACAACTTTAAAAAGTTGTTGATAATTCAGTAACCACAATTTGCACAAATAGGCTAAGATGTTTACCAGCATATTAGTGACAGGTTGCAAGCCCATCGCCTAACAGTACTACAAGCCTATATTCCCTTAGTCGCCTCTTACGACATCCACGGGAAGACATGGAGTGGCACTATTCTAACCCGGCAACCACACGGGACATATATAGCTATAGATAAATATAATTATATACTTAAATATGATAACCTGATTGTTGATAATTATATCAACGCCTTATACAGTGTAGAAGTCCATTAAGGAATGATTTTTGGAAATTCCACCCTAAGGGGCTACCCCCATGGGGATATACATTTGTATGAAAGTCCGTCAGTTTTGGAGTTAGACTGTTCATATTTTGTGTTTAGGTCAGCGATTGAATTTTAATTTACGCATGTCTCTGCGTTTCCGATAATTTCACCCCCAAAGGGATGAAAAGGGGTAAAACTAAATGACTGACTGATCGATCAACGTATAGACTAAACCGCTTGAACTTTTGAACTTGAATATTTGTACATAGATACCTACCTTGTACGGTGCAGTACCTAATCCATTAAGGAAGGATTTTTGGAAATACCATCCCTGAGAGATAAAATAGGGGGTGAAAATTTGTATGAATGTCCGTTAGTTTTGACGTTAGACTTCAAATTTTGTGTTTAGGTTGGCGATTGAAAATTAATTGATCCGGGTTTCATGGGGTGACAAGGTGGAGGGTGTCTATCATTTTATCGAAATTCCTGTCATCGAATTTCATATCGACGAAAACTATTCCACGAATGTAATTACGTTTTATTTTCTATACACATAATTTTAAATTCATCGATTTTCAAATAGTCAAACAACTTTTCATCATAAATTGTTTCGAATATGTCTCAAATCATCGCAGTAACGATTCATCGAATTTACCTTTTATCGAAACATGATTCAATAATGGTACCATTCATATTTTATAACTACCTCGAACAACGTTTCATCGTAGTAACGTTTCATCGAACGATGCATTTGTTATTATTGCAGCGTGTCGGGCTTCCAGGACATAAAAAAAAATAACCCTAACCTACCTCGGACTCCGTGAGCGTGTCGGGCTTCCAGGTCATAAAAAAAAATAACCCTAACCTACCTCGGACTCCGTGAGCGTGTCGGGCTTCCAGGACATAAAAAAAAATAACCCTAACCTACCTCGGACTACGTGAGCGCGTTGTGATTACAATGTATAGTAACACTGATGAAATGATTTTCTGTGTAATATGAAATTTGGGAACTGAAACTTACGTTAAATCAAAATTATAGCAAACGTGATTCGATGAACAACTATTGTGATAAACAAATAAAATAGTGAAGTAAAATTCGATGATTCGATTCCGGTGTAACAGGTAATTCGAAGAAATGTAACAGCGATCAACTGAAGTTCGATGAATGATTCCTAAGTCATAACGACATTCTGCGAATAGTGTTCTGGGAACAGATATTCGATGAATCGATTTTCTGTAAAGTGATAGATTACCCAAGGTGGACTGACGATCTGATAAAGGTCGCGGGAAACCGCTGGATGACAGCAGCAGAGGACCGCTCGTTGTGGAAAACCTTGGGGAAGGCCTTTGTCCAGCAGTGGACGTCTTGCGGCTGATAATGATGATGATGATGATGGGTTTCAGCAATTTTGAGTCCAACTGAATTGACAACATTTCAAAAAAAAAGCATTATTGTTTTTCGCGTTTATGCTGGTTAAAAATTAGACTACCCGTATCTTGATTTTTCTTTATTTAACTTAAATTCGTCGTTAATAATTTATTAAAGAAATTGTCATTAAAAAGACCGTATATACCAAGTTAGGAATACTGACGTCGTGATCTTAGCATGATATAAAATAAAAAAAAAAACATGTCATGTCACTCACTTGTCAATCATTTGCTGCCGTTTGTTCACAAATTTGTTATTTTGCGTAATTTAATTAATTACATAATTTGTAGACGCTATTAAAATAAATAAACTATTTTGCGTAGAATCGAAAGCGTGTCGTTAGAATCAAGTAATCCGTCAGACAGATAAACAATGAACATGACAGTTGTATATTTTTTTCAATTCCTTTGGTAATAAATGGACCAAGGGCACTATAAGTGTATTCCTAACAGTCACAATCCAACTTTTTTTACTGTTTTTCCTTAATATAAAAAAAACTACTGCATAAAAAAATCCAAAGATATTTTTACTGTAATCAGCAGTGTAAAATCTAGAAACGGTATTTTATTTTACTACCTTAGCACATAATGAATTGTTGTCAATTCGGCGACTCACAATATTTCTAACCAAAAGCCGCCTTCAGTTGCACTGACCTATTTACCGACCATTTTACAAGAAGTTATTTATTGCGTTTTTGAAGGCAGTTTATCGCCATACATTTATTTTTTCAATCAGTGTTACATGAGTTGCCGTGAGAAATATAGTTAATATTTTTTCCACAACTATAGCAAGGATTTCTAAATGCACTCTTCCTTCAATGCAAAAAAAAATTCAGTGGTGTCCAAACTCATAGCTTCCAAAGTTTAAAATTGCAACCACGGAGTTTCCGACAAAGTTTTTACAACAAACATTTAGAATTTTATTTAAATAAGTAAATAAAACAACATAATTAATAATAGTATTATTTTAATCTGATTTTATTGTAATTACAACTCCTAGCTTATGCTTAATGTAAATCAGAAATATCTAGAAATTTTACAACACTTTATTGAAACTATTCAATTAGTTCATAAAGTACCTACTTATAAGGAACATGTTCTTAAAACTGTGGTTCATGAATTTCATAACATCATAGTTATTTTTATTTAC
This sequence comes from Acleris emargana, assembly GCA_927399475.2. Taxonomy (NCBI): domain Eukaryota; kingdom Metazoa; phylum Arthropoda; class Insecta; order Lepidoptera; family Tortricidae; genus Acleris; species Acleris emargana. The sequence continues at coordinate 4,357,131 of OV656848.1, read as the reverse complement.
AGTAAAAGAGGCCACCAAAACCCAATTATGGTTTCTAACTAATAGGTAACAGTCAAAACAAAGTAAAAATTCGAATAGAGGCCTAGTTGATTGCAAAACGATCAAGACAATATAATGTACCAGACCCAGAGTTGGGCAAAAAATAATTTTAATATGAACAAGAACAAGAACAGAAATTTTATTCCTATTCAAATCGATGTGGATAAAAATACTTATGGCACTGACTAGGTATTTGCGACTTTTATTTTAAATTGAGGGTAAAAACGGAATAATTATTTTAGAAATAGGATAATTATAAATAGGTTTTACGACTGATAAGAAAATTTGGGATGTGTAAGCGGGATTTAAAAAGGGAATGGGATGTACGGATCAGGTCTTCTCTTTGAGATGTATAGCAGAAAATTATTAGGCTATAGTCCAGAAAGTTTATTACGCTTTCGTGGATTTGGAAAAGGCCTAAGAATGAGTGGAGAGGAATTAATTGTGGGCAGCTTTGTCAATGCAAGAAGTGAGCGACAGCCTGGTACGGGCACTGAAATCTCTCTTTGAGAAGAGACAGGCTTTTAATTTTAAAAACCCCATCAATTTTGCTACTAAAATAGGTATTTTGTCTTTTTTTGGGTCCTAAACTCCTAATGAACATACACATGCACATGCATCACGTGACTGTTGGGGCGTGCGGACGGGGTCGATACAAAACTGCCCATTACCCTTTATTTGATTAAGAATAAGTTACCTTCATAAAATTTTCTTACATACGAGTATCGACATGATTTTACCTTTATGAATTCTTATTCAAATAATAAGTTTATTTTTGAGTGTCCAAAACTTAAAAGGTAAAAGTCACTTAAAGCTTAATTGATTGCAAAACGACAAAGAGAATATTAGGATCTAACAAGGTCAAAATGACTTAAAGCTTAGTTGATTGCAAAACGGAAAAGAGAATATTAGGTAAAAACTGGGTCGTTTACCAAATCAAAACAAATGAAATTCATTTATTTCATTACATTTATACACTTTCCATAGAGCACGAGCACGAACACGAGCAGTTATGAACACGAGCATTATTACTGTTTTCAGGGCTTGTTCCCGGCAGCCGCTGGGCCCCCTAACGGCCAGGAGCCCGCCCCGGCGCCCTCCGCGCCCGTTCCTGACTCACCCCCCGCGCCTTCAGAACCGCCGCCAGTGGAGAAGACCCCGACTACTGAGAACCCGCCCCAGACGCCCAAACCTGAACCCGAGGCAGACAGCAGCAAACCCACCCTTGCGCCGCCACTACCACCAAATACTCAATCTCCTATTCCGTTAAATGAATTCGGTCTCCCACCGCACGTATTGCCTCTAGGCCGCATCAATCCGGGTTACAACGGGTTCACGCAAGTCGGCCCTTTCACATATACATATCCCAGCTTTAGGTTCTACGATCCTTATGACCCGTTTGGTTTTAGCCCATATGCTAATTATCCGTCTCTATATCGGCCATTTACGAACAGTCTGGGGCCCCAGCGACCGGCGGCAGCGCCGGGCGGCTCCGCGCCCGCGCCCGCCCCGCCCGGCGGCGCCCCGCCCGCCGAGCCGAGCGACCTGAACCTCCTCAACTACTCCTCCAAAGATCCCGCCATACCCAATGTGCCCCCGCCGCCTCTACCCCTCGGTGGTTTAAAAACTGAGTCAGAACAGTAGAGTAATAATAAAATTAAGTTTTTTATAAGTTCGCTCTTGTTAAAAGTATTTATCTAGTTAATTGGAAACGTTTACTAAATATTGTATAACGTCTGTTCAGTTTTATAAAACTGATATCAATGTTACATAAACATCATTACGATCATACTTGGAAGTTGTACACTTTAAGCGAATAAAAGTGCGAGCCCACAGCTGCGTAAAATACAGACAGTAACATCATGGCGCCGATTTTGACGCACCGTAATATAAGGTAACAGCACCTATTACCGTGGGAGTTAAGGTAGTTTTCAAATCAGAGCCAAAAATTAAGGGAATCAAGACAACCTAACGACCAAAAGGATTTTTTTTATAAAAGTGTGTTGATTGAACTTTTTAATTACCACCTTTATGACCTCATTTTAGGTGATTATTTGGGATAAAATAAATATTAAACCCAAAAAGTCGGATTCTCCTATTACCGTGGTATTGGACGGGCTTTGACCCTATTACCGCGGATGAGGCTCCTATTACCGTGGGTAGAGGATTTATGTATTTTTGGTTCCGTACATTTAATATTTAACATTTTGTTTTTTTTTTAGTAAATCTACTTAAATACAACATTTAAAAGTTGATAAAGTCTATTTTTAAATAAAACTGAGTACTAAATCAACATTATTTATTATTATTTTTTTTTAATTATCAGTAGGCTTGGGACTTTTGGATGCTCGCTATGGTTCTAGAATCCACGGAGTCGCCATTATGTTAAAATATTTTTTTAGAAGTCAAAGTCAAAGCGGATAAGTACATACAACTTGTATGTATATAATTACCGGTTTCTGTAGGAGAATGTATCGAAACTTTTATGCATGTTGTCTTGCACCGTCACAGGTAAGTATAACTTGTATACTTTCTATATTATTTTTTTATATTACTGTTGCTTATTAGTTTTGTGACAATTCTGAGTTTTGACACATTTTCCTGCTCAACTACGCATGAATATATTAATTTTTGGTGTTATGTGAGATTCATTGTTTTATATAATGCTAGGTTAAGTTTATTATTGTATAATATCATTAGCAATATTTAAAAAACAACTTACTGTTGAGTTTCTTGCGGCGTTTCTTCTCAGCAGTGGTCTCTGGCGAAGCGCTGGTAGATTTTTGATGTGTAAAAGTGCCCGTGCGGCCTACACTATTGTACGTCTATTGCTAGTAAACAAAATAAACTAAAACAAATACTTTAAGTAACATAAACAAAAATATCTTTTTCAATCTACTATTAGTCGCCACTTCTAAATTTTTGATGAGGTACAAGCTTTTTGAATGAGTGCATCATAATCATCATCTATTACTATTTCATGTTCATCATTAAAATGGTAGTAAGAATGGATCACTATTATTTTTTCTATATTTTAACTAATAAATTTATGATAAAATTAATTGCAGTCATAATAACGTGGTTATTACCGATTGATATAACAGCGTAAATCTAACATGTTTTATTTTTACACTTTGACTTTGACTTCGAAAAATAATATTTTAACATAATGGCGACTCCGTGGAATCTGAAACCATAGCGAGCATCCAAAAGTCCCAAGCCTAATAATCAGTCTTCGTTTGAACAAAAATCAAATAAATAACATAGATTTGCCCTTTGTAATGTAATTGGAAGAGTAAACATTACTTACCTTTCTTTAAAAATAAATGATTATACAAAAATATAATTAAAATGGGAAATCTTAGTAGCATGATGCATGATGATGATGCAATAATCAACATTATGTTTTACCCTAAACTTGCTAACCAACTGGGTTGTTGTGTAAAAAATAACCATTTTACTGTTTGATTCTTAAAAAGAAAAGTCACATTAGTAATTTCACCGAAATATTTGAAATACAAAATAAACATACGCTTAGTACTATTATTCCAGTTTTCGACAGACTAATAAAAAAATCCAGTCTGCCAAATAAGCGTTGTACAGTCAGCGTCAAAAGTAACTGGACACTTCAAGCTACTTTTGTACTTTATCGCATTAACACATTAGACAATCTTGTTTGACATTGCTTATGTGACAGTAAAGCGACAAGGTATTTAAGTGATCAGTTTCTTTTGACGCTGACTGTACCATCAGTTAATACAACACTTTCCAAGAGGGTAAGCTTTACTATCAAAAACAGCTTAATTTTATTAAGGAATCCGGACTACGGTACCCTAAAATTGATATTTCATTTACTGTCACACGGTAATAGGAGATAGTATGGGATCCTAACTCCGACCCATAAAAAATCTAAATACCTCGGAACTAGGTTCCCATACATCCTATTACCGAGGGTTATCTTTTCTTACCCTCGGTAATAGGATAAATTCACGGTACTATAAAACCTTATTCCGACCCATAAAAAAATTAAGCTATCGTGACGTTGGTTAAACAAATAAAAACTTAACATTTTAACCATCTAATAAAACAAAACTCATAAAACTAACAAGAATATCTTTAAATATATCTTTATATTTAAACGACTCAAACATATTAAGGGTTTCTATGAAAACAAGTAATATAGTGCACAAGTTTATAGTAAAAAAAAAGGCCTTTATTAGTATTTTTCATACCACGGAAATTGCTCTTAAACTGCTTAGATAGATAAAGTTTTTTATAGCACTAAAAAAATAAATAACCAACAGCAGATATAAAAATAAAGGCCATAGAAACTAAAGTACCATTTTAGCTATTACCGTGGTATACCTCGGATTAAGGAGCCATAGCAAAAAACGAAACCGATTACCGCGGTATTTAATATTCTAATTTTAACGTATTTCCATACAAAAACACACAAAAATAGTACTTGGAAGTCGCAAAGAAAACAATAAGCAATAATTTAAAAATCTTAGCATTAGGATAGTCATTACAACTATTACGCAAATCACTAAATAAAATGTGGGTTTACTTACGTGTGGCGTCTCGCGTTTGTATGGCACAACCTGCTCCTGCGCCGGCGTCGCGGATACTGGCGGTTTGCGAGTTGTTTATTTGATGCATAAACACTAGCGCTAAAAAAACCGGTAGTCTACAAACTACGCTTTGCTCGTGTAAAATAAGTTTCTTAGTGAGAAAATCGACTTGTCCATAAAACGCATTTTTAAAAATACCGCGTTAATTGGTGTCGATTTTGGGGGGAGCGGTAATAGGTGCCCTTACCTTACGCACCGTTGAGCAGCGGTGCGGTCGCACCTATACATTGCCAAGGCGGACAAGTTCCTTATATTTTTTGGAGGTATAATTTAAAGTTTGTACCATGTTATTGTTTGAGGACTAGTATACTCATTACTCGTATATCTAAGTATAATAAAAAAATAATTCCCAAGTAATGCGTTCCTTTGGTTCAATGGGCAAATACCACTCGTAGAAGGGATACTGATATAATTCGTTGCAGTAGTTGTAAATAACGCTGCCGAGGCACACGTTGAACTTGAACGCGTGGAAGCGCACGAGGTCGCCGTACGAGGAGCGCGCGCGGATGTACACGCAGCGCGGCTGGGGGATGAGGCCAAGCTCGGGTTTTAAGTCGTCTCTCGCCAACGAGCCCTGCGCACACAAGACATGTAATATTTAGTAATGCTGAGGCAATTATTTTATTTATTTATTAATCAATAGGTACAAAAACAAGTTGAGTAAAAAAAACATTAATAATAAAGAACTTAAATCTAAATCATTTAAAAGTTAACAACACAACTATTCAGTCAGTTGTTGTGTCAGTGTGTTTGTTCAGTTTTTAATCTTCTTTGCTTGTCTTTTACCGCGGACAAAATCTTAGGTACCTACTCCAATTTTCCAATGATTTTGATTGTTATGCTTTGTAGAATGTATCTTGCTAATTGTCCCCTGTGGTGGATAATTGCCCATGAATAACTAACATTTCCTCGCAATTTTACGCCTGTTCCACACGGGACAGCACGGTGTACTTGTACCTACGCTGTTTTTGACGTGCCCTTTTGTGTGCTACGGAGATCTGGATTCATATTAATACTATAGACACAAGTTATGGATTTTTCCAAAGAAGTACTCCGATTTTTAATCTTCCGTACCTAAAGGGTGCGAAACGAAACCCTCTAGCTGAGGGCACATACGCACTGTGCGGTTTCCCTCATTGCGTCCAGCAGCCTGGTCGACCGTAAGTAACAAAATGTATGTAAACGACATTTAATTCTGTTCACACTGCGGCGCCGGTAGCAATGTGCAGGCGAGAAGTTCCCAAAGTTGCGAAACTTTACAAGTGAGAATTTCTCGGTTATTTCTGAGAATGTTCTCGAGAACGAGAATTTATTAATTTGGCACGAAGGGCCTCAGCACCCAGAAACAGGAGCTCCGTAATAGCTGCTAAAATGTCCAGGTGGACGGTGGGAAAGAAGGGCAGTTTAAATAGTCGAGCTTACTGGGCTGGTGCCTCTTAAGGCCTTTACGAAATCATCTCCTCCTGAATTGGAAAAAATAATATAATACGAGTATATATATTATATAGAAAATAGATATATATAGGTCCTGGTACTGGTGCTGAGAACATATCTGTTTGCAACTTTCTCTGAAATGTACAAAAGCAACTTATTGGAAACTTAACACTTATTAACAAAATAATTAACTGTAACAAACTAAAACATGTGCATAATATTTTTTAATTTAAAATTATGATCATTTAAACTTTATTGTAAAAACATTTTCTTATTTAAACAATAAGTTTCATGTTGCAATAATGTTCTAAGAACATTCTCGAGAATGTTTTCGCGTTTTGGGAATGTTATGCAACTTTCACATTGCTAGGCGCGACCATCAGTATAAACTGAAAAAACGTTTTACATACAATACCTATTGTTTTGAAATTTGGCATCGAGGCAGACAGATTCAAACAGAAAGAAAAATAAAGGGTAATAATTGAAAACTGCAAATAGTAAGTAGTAAGTAAATAGGAAAGTTTAAAAAAAAAAATATCTTCGATTAGTCGCAAGACTCAAGATCTATTTCGGTCTCGATTGTTGGACATTGAGGTAATCGTGTATCTCGTCATTTCTTGAGAACCAGGGGGCCTTTGATATAGTACGGAGAAAGCTGTTCTGTACGCGTTGTAAGCAAAGTAAGTATATTACTTTTGCTGGCGGTTCACCATAAAATAAATCCTTGCCCATGGATTGAAGTACCGTATCACCGTAACAAACAATTAACTAATTAAAAAAAAAATATATTATAACGCATTTAGTCTTGTTAATTCTTATAAATATTAGTTTAGTTTGTACCTATCTAGGTAGGTTATATCAATTACCTTGTCTAGTTTAGTAGCCCTTCGGCTATATCACTCACTATCTGATATTCCTAGTTACCAAAGTATCCTCGCCAAGGTAGAATGTACTCAAACAACATCCGTTTTTGACATGTTTATGTGAAATAGTTTTTGAGTTATGAGGGGGTCAAAAGTGGCTCCAAATTTTTCGTGTAATATAACACACGGTGCTGCACGCCAGTTCTGTTGCTTGAACTTGGCTTGACACGCTGCCGCGTGTCTAGATAAATGTGAAAGTGTGTACGTTTCACGCTTCAACCACTTAATGGATCGAGATGAAACTTGTCACACATATTGGTTAGGTCCTGGAATAGGACAAAGGATAGTTTTTAACCCGGAAAATGGGACAGTTCCCGAGGGAGCAGCGACAAACGACTTCTACGTGGAAGGAGTCAAGTCGGGCCAAAGCTAGTATTGCATATTCTATGCTAAGGTTCCCTTGGGAATCACACAAAACAAAATGTAAATACAGTAATCAACTGATTGTCCATGGACAGTAGTGCCATAGCTCAGTATGTATCACACTTCTTCAGTCGTTAATGGTGAATTGAAAGAGGACGGACCAAGTAAGTAAGTATCACTTTGAACTTTGCTAATAGACCACGATCACCGCGCACTGGACGTTGGCCACGCCGGATCCGTCGAAACGGACCCGGATTGCGCCAACCTTGACATGGGCGGGGGAGCACCCAGTCTAGGCCCCAATTGCTGCCGCCATGTCCTCCGGGGAGATGGTCTCAACGTGACCACCTACCCGAATTTCTCCCATTTTGACGGGCCGGTATACTTTGGCGTCCGCCGCCTCCGCACTGTTTGCCCCGGGTCATCGTCTTGCGGAATCGCACCTGCTCGAGGTCAACCTCTGCCAGTGATGACTTCATGACCTTGGCCATGACACTGGCGTAGGCGGCCTCGCTGCCCTTCTTCACGGTGACCACTACGGCGGTCTTTGAAGGAGCAGTCTCCTAGGGCCCGGCGTGGGCCTGTTGCCCTCTGCCACTTTAGGTTGGGCGCAGCCTTCTCCTACCCCTTCCCCTTCTTTACCGCGTCCGACGACGACATCTTGTTGGGGGGCAGTGCTTCCTGCACGGCCGGAACTGCCGTGGCAAACTCAGAGATTGGAGGCGGACGGGGGGCAACCAACGGCTTCGCTTTGTCCTGACGAGCAAAGGCCTGCTAGCTTGGCGGGGGGTACTGCCCTAGCCGGGGGGGCACCAAGCATTAGGAGCTGGCTTGGCGCGGGAAGGCGCTCTAGCGGGGGTGAAGCCGCTATAGCTAGAGGAGCCGCCCTAGCGAGGCGAGGCCGCTCTGGCTGGGGGAGCCGCCCTAGCGAGGCGAGGCTACTCTGGCTGGGGGAGCCGCTCTGGCTGGGGATGCCGCTCTGCCTAGGGAAGCCGTCCTGGCTGGGGGAGCCGCTCTGGCTGGGGGAGCCGCTCTGGCTGGGGGAGCCGCTCTGGCTGGGGGAGCCGCTCTGGCTGGGGGAGCCGCTCTGGCTGGGGGAGCCGCTCTGGTTGGGAGAGCCGCTCTGGCTGGGGGAGCCGCTCTGGCTGGGGGAGCCGCTCTGGCTGGGGGAGCCGCTCTGGCTGGGGGAGCTGCCCTAACGAGGTGAGGCCGCTCTGGCTGGGGGAACCGCCCTAGTGGGAGGAACCAACCGGTTTGGGAGAGACGGTACGGCGGAGGGGGACCACTTTGCGGGGGGAGCCGCGAGCGTAGACCTAGACGCCCGCTCATCCCTCTTTCGATCCGCCGCTAGTGGGAGACCTAGGCTTGCTTCACGTGCCGGAGCATCATTTTTTAGACGGTACACATCAAAGACCTCACTTGAAAGCGTCCTCGTCCAGTCAGCAGGTGATGCGAACTGGAGGCAGGGAGGAATCAGAGGCATCACCTTCCTCTAACATCATCTCCATTCCATTTGGTAATTCCACCATGCGTCAAAATGTGGGTCTTAGATGAACCGTTTGCGGTCATCCCACTACATTCACCCTGCAGACGCCGCGCATCTACCATCTACAGGGGGCGCACTTTTAGGAAGTATTTGGTTCACAAGGCCCGTGCTGATCCTATAAATTCGTTATCCCGCCTCTGGTTCGGTGAAAGTGGGGAAGGATGGGAGCTGCGAAGGGCATAAAAGGATTGAGAAGGTGGGAATGGAAGGTGCCACTCTTAGTCTGGTCCCTCAACCCGAGCCTTTCCGGTATGGGTTGTCCTGTCCTGTGCGGTGTCCGGTTTTGGAGGTGGGAGGACCTTGTGCAGGGTCCGTCCGGGTTGGTACCACCATCTTATCCATTAACCTACCGCCAAGCAGCAGTGTTCGCATTGTTGTGTTCCGGTTTGGGGATAAGACAGCCGGTGAAATGACTAGCATAGAGGCATTCCATCTTCGGCCTCAGGGTTGGCAACGCATTTGCAGTCTTAGGATTGCGGTCTTATGAATGCGAATGTCTATGGGTCACAGTTTCCACTTACCATCAGGTGGCCTGTGTGCTCGTTTGCCTTCCTATGATATAAAAAAAAAAAAAATAATAATAATACCCCCTAAGGTGGCAGCACAGTCAGAGGGGGTAGGCGGGGGGACCTTAACCTAACCTAACCCAACTCATCATCATCATCATCATGTCAGCCGAAAGACGTCCACTGCTGGACATAGGCCTCCCCCAAGGCTCTCCACTCAGACCGGTCTTGTGCTTTTCGCATCCACCGCTTTTCCGCGATCCTTACAAGGTCGTCACTCCATCTTGTTGGAGGCCTACCCACAGCTCGTGTCCCGGTCAGCGGACGCCACTCAAGAACCTTCTGACCCCATCGGCCATCAGTCCTGCGTGCGAAGTGCCCTGCCCACTGCCACTTCAGTTTAGCTATTCTTCGGGCTATGTCGGTAACCTTAGTTCTCCTGCGGATATCATCATTTCTGATTCTATCACGCAGAGAAACCCCGAGCATAGCCCTCTCAGTAGCCCTCTGAGTGACCTTGAGCTTTCTTATTATGAGGCCCATTGTTAGCGCCCACGTCTCGGATCCGTAGGTCATCACTGGCAACACACACTGGTCAAAGACTTTTGACTTCAAACACTGCCGTAATTTGGACAAAAAGGTGCTGCGAAGCATCCCGAACTCTACCCAGCCGAGTCGGATTCGACGAGTGACCTCTTTCTCAAAGTTGGACCTACCTAACTGGACCGTTTGTCCCAGGTAAATATAGTCGTCAACAACTTCGAGCCCAGAGCCTCCGACTATCACGGGAGTCGGCGCGACATGGACGTTGGACATGACTTTCGTCTTGTCCATGTTCATTCTCAAGCCAACTCGGTCGGGAACTGTACTGAGGTCAGAGAGCATTGCACTGAGGTCCTCCATGGTCTCAGCCATGACTACGATATCGTCAGTGAATCGAAGGTGAGTGATGTACTCACCATTTATGTTGATGCCTCGTCCTTTCCAGTCCAAAACCTTAAAAGCATCCTCCAATGCAGCGGTGAACAGCTTCGGAGAGATCTCCTTGTCTGACTCCCCGCTGCAGGGGAATAGGTTTTGTGCTCCGGTCCTGTAGTCGGACGGACATAGTGGCGTTTTCGTACAGACACTTCAACACTTCGATATATCGGTAGTCAACTTGGCACCGCTGGAGAGACTGCAGCACAGCCCATGTCTCGATCGAATCAAAGGCTTTCTCGTAGTCCACAAATGCAAGGCAAAGGGGGAGGTTATACTCTTCGGTCTTCTGTATAACCTGCCGCAACGCTTGTATGTGGTCTACGGTACTATAGCCTTTTCGGAAACCGGCTTGTTCGGGAGGCTGGAAATCGTCAAACCTGCGCGCGAGACGATTTGTGATGACCCTCGAAAATAGCTTGTAAACATGGCTCAGAAGTGAGATGGGTCTATAGTTCTTCAACAAAGTTTTGTCACCTTTCTTGAAGAAGAGAACCACCACACCTCTGTTCCATGCTTTCGGCGTTCTCCCTTCGTGGAGAACGGAGCTGAACAGCGTCTGAAGGCCCCCTAAGGATGGGTTTACCACCCGCCTTCAGGAGTTCGGCTGTAATTCCATCCTCACCTGGGGCTTTGCCATTTTTAAGGTGTTTGAGGGCCATACTAATCTCGTACAGGCTGATGTCGGGGAGATCTTCGGTATAGTGTCGGGTTAATCTAGCCCTCGGATCTTTAGCTAGATTTTCGACGGGTGTTCGGGTTGTCGTGTACAGCTGTCCATAAAACTTCTCAACTTCCGCCAATAGCTCAGGTTTGGATGAAATGACTCTGCCGTCGTCGGTCTTCAGCTTCATCAATTGGCTTTGGCCAACAGACAGATCCCTGGCCAACACCTTGGAGCCTCTGTTACGCTCAATAGCCTCTTCCTTTAAAATTTTGTAGAATAAATCTTTGCCCATGGATTGAACTATCCTATCAACGTAACAATTAAGTAAAAAGTAATCAAAAAGATTAATTATATTATAACGCATTCAGTCTTGTTAATTCTTCCAAATTACAAAGGACTATGGGCAAAATGGCCCTTAAACCAACAGAGATGAGACTTAGATAATTGAATGTGTCATTTTATCTGTTTCATTTTCTTGTATGGGTACCAAGCCGAAATCCATTGCAGAACTGAGACATTCATATTTTTAGTCAGAATAAATATGAGCTATGAACATTCTGTATTTAACATTCTGGAGAGTAGTTGAGACAAAATATGGTAATAACGAAGGTATTCCTACCGAATATGGCGTGAACTACATTCGTGCAGTTAACTTGTCATATTTTCTGGAACTACGTGTTTTATTAAATATCTAAAGTCGTTTTAAACTCTTTTATCTACTTCAGGTATAGAACCTTTCTTTGTTCAAGTGTTACTTGATACCGTAATCTATTAAAGTGTTCAATTATAATAGCAAATTAAATATCAAATGTCACCTGCCGTTTAATAATATTTAACTAATAATTTAATATATAACTTGCTGTAAATAATAATAGTATTAATAAAACCAATCATAAGCTATAAAATTATGTTTATTTAACACACTTCGGTACCCAAGTGATAAATGATCTGCAATGTAATTCAGCTTGGTGTCTTTAGAACGAAATGAAGTAGATTTAAAGACCTATTTAATTACTTAACTCTCAGGTGTGTTGGTTTTAGGGCCAAGCTCCATACAAAGTTGCCCATGGTCCTTTGGTTCTAAATGCGAATGTTAAAAATGTATTCATTGAAAATTACACACAAAATTTACTAAATCATACTTATTAGCTATCAAACTTCATGAAAACCAAATGACAAGAGTATAGGGAATACTTACTGTTACTATTAGCTTATCCTTTATCTCCTCGTAGGTCTTGACTACATGGAAATACTCTTTTTTTTGCATGTTTTTACACCTCCCAAAAAAATATTCACTGTGAACATCATCTGTAAAAGAAAAAAAATATGAAACGAATGAATGAGCAAAAAAGTTTAAAAAGTCGTATTAGACACTGACCTGGTACGGTGTCGTCCATATTATAAAACACTAAATTGTGCAAAGCTGTATGAAGGATAAATCCTTGCACATGGTGAGCTAGCGTAGAAAAAAAACAAAATATAAGTAATCAAGATAATAAAGAATTCGTTCCATAGCAACGATTGTTCATATAGACATAGAAGTTTTTGTGGCACGAATAAATTGTCCTAGGGATTTCCGAACGATATTAATTAATAAATATAATAAATTGTACTACTTTCTTAACAATTATGACTATGAGTTAACATATAATATAAACATGCAACTTGCATACCTAATTGTATGGAAATCGATTGAACAGCATTAAAAGAAGTTTTTATTTATTTAAACTTTATTGCACAGTATACAAGTAAAAAGTACAAATGACGGACATATGTATCATTAATCATTTTTTAACAGCGACGGGTAATGATCACTATGATCAGCATTTTATTTCATTTCTATTTTATCCAGTAAATTTAAAACCTATTTAATATGAAATGTCACTTTAAAATAAGTATATGAAACATCGATAAATTTAATATCGGAGGGAAGTCTCTAGTTAATTGACGACTTAGCCACACAAACTTCTATGTCTGAGAGTTCATACACAAGTTTGAAAAATAAACGAGTACCGTAAAATGTTCCTACTTTGCTCCCCCACGGGTAAATGCTCCATGGTTATATACATTGGGGTAATCTGTATTGTAAATTATTTTATTTGCTTACATTCACATCGTGGCTGAATGTATACATCGATTATTTTTAGTAAAATTGTCATCGACCTTGACTAATAAGTACATACATACATACATACCTTCACGCCTTCATTCCCAGAGTGGGGTAGGCAGAGCTATAGAATTACCAACAAATCTAAAAACTTGTTGATAACTCTGTAACCACAATTTGCACAATTAGGCTAAGATGTTTAACAGTGTATATTAGTGACAGTTAGCAAGCCCATCGCCTAACAGTACTACAAGCCTTTATTCCCTTAGTCACCTCTTACGACTTCCACGGGAAGACATGGAGTGGTACAATTCTAAGCCGGCAACCACATGACTAATAAGTAACAAACGAAATAGCCACTATGGAGCATAGTTACCCATGGAGGAGCAAACTAGGAACGTTTTATGGTAAATTATCTTTAGGTACAATACGATTCCCTATTTCCGATTTGACACTCGAGACATCTCGGTTTTAATCGTAAATATTCGGTTTTGACATAGAGCATAATAATTATGCTCTAAATAAATAAATATCAGGGGACAATGTCACACCAATTGACCTAGCCCCTAACCAATCTCTAGGCTTGTACTATGGGTACTAGACAAAGATATAAATACTTAAGTATACTTAGGGAATAAAGGCTTGCAGTACTGCTAGGCGATGGGCTTGCAACCTGTCACTAATACACTGGTAAACATCTTAGCCTAATTGTGCAAAATGTGGTTACAGAATTATCAACAAATTTTTAGAGTGGTTGGTAATTCTGTAGCTCTGCCTACCCCACTCTGGGAATGAAGGCGTGAGTTTATGGATGGATGGAAGTATACTTAAATACTTAGAAAATATCCATGACTCAGGATCTAATATTCGCGCTCACCACACTAAAATCCCTTACCGGGATTTGAACCCAGGACCGCTAGCTTCGTAGGCAGGGTCACTACCAACTAGGCCAGCGCGTCGTCAAATAATCCTAGAATTTACTCACATTAAATATTCAAACCTATTTAACATAATCTATACATATAATTAATAATAAAACATCAACAGTATAGTATAGTATAGAAATCAACAGTATATAACAGTATAGTATAGTATAGTAGTACAGTATAGTATAGAAATCAACAGTATATAAAACATTAACAGTATAGAAACTTCATTAATATTCTAATTATTCAAAAAGACTAAATAAATAATAACAATAAAAAAATACGTGTGGGTCTCGGGACTCCCGACTAAACACTGAGTAGAGAGGAGGACGCGTCTGTCCGAAATACGGCTAGACCTGTGGGTTAGAGTGAGAGAGGAGACCCGTTTAGTCGTTGCGTTAGCTGGATTCATAGTTGATGTCCGCCGAAAACAACGGAAAATGTGGGTGAAACAGCATAGGTACACAAAGATATGGACATTTACCACTGTTATGCGAATTACGCGAGAAATTATCCAGAAGATTTCAAGAATTATGTACGGTGAATGGATAGTGGACCATTATGACTTTTTATTGTAGAAATGGTACGTATGGACTATGGATCACGGAACAAACGAAAAAAATAAGTAATTGCTTCCGCGCTCCAAACCGCCATGCGCTTTTACACATATCGTCGCGAGATGCGCGCTACGAATTCCAGCGATTTGCGCTCGCGTTGCTTTGCATTTACTCGTATAGCTTGGAAAAAATATTGAAACGGCGCCGCGTGTCGTTTCCCGCGGTCCGAACTTGACGTATACAGGCCGCTAATAGTACATTATTGCAGAGACCGGTAAAAAATGCGGTTACTGGACAAGGCCGAGATGTAGTCAAGACCACGCTATACAAATTCGAGTTCAGCAACCATCCTTCCCGGTCGAGGCTCGTAGGTATAGTCTTTTTTCAACAATGTAAGATAATTTTTTTAATGTTAACATTTTGTGGACGTTTTTATTCTTGGGACCTAATGTTTCTATTTATTTATTTCCCCTTACCGGGAATCGAACTGGACACTACCAACCAGGGTAACCACGTAAAGTATAGTTGTTTATTATTATAATATGACTCGATATAAAGTGTTACATACCAGCAATACCAAATAAGTAGACGTACAAGATACACTGCATCTTTTCTTCCTTGCTAGACTAGCACTAACTGATTCGCAATACTATTCTAAGACAAAGAGCAATCGATGTTTTAGTCTTTCTATTTATAAACATTCCTCTCAGTATTCCCTAACAAAATTACTCAAACAACAATAGTAGAATTCCTTTTACTAGTGTACCTAAACACCTTCCGACTTCAAAATGTGAGTAGGATTCGAGCACCAAGGGTTCCGCACCTAGGTACGTCTCATTTGTATGAAATAATAAAACCCTAATAAGCTAGGCTACGCATAAACATCCAATGGGTTATATTTATACAAACTAATTGTCGAGGTATATACAACGTGTTACAAAATACCCCGTAAAAAATATAATAAATTATTAAAGCCAAAAATATTGTCAACCCTAGTAAGCTGTCATGTCAGGGAACCGGAGATAGCATAGATTATTTAACAGAGAGGCCTACCTACCAATTTTAATAATTGTCAACTTTAATGGTTTTTCTGTTTTTCATCCACAAAGGTTCAATACTATGATGTCATTATGCTTAAAGTACTGGCTTCAAAAAACGTCAAGACGGAAAAAAAATATGTTGTCAATTTCAAATCTTCTTATCGATATTCTACAATTTTTCCGTGTTTTTCCATATTTTTTTCCAAAATGACGATGTTTTCTAAGAATATTACGATTTATGATGTTATGCGTAGGCCATGAAGATAGCAATTTAAATCGTGCTCGCGAACTGTATCGGAGGTTGTGCATTGAGCAAGGCGGAGCTCACTTTGAGCCGTTATTGTAAATTTGACGTTCATTACGAAAAAGTACCTAAGTGTTAGTTTAGGTTTCTTCGTTTAAAATCTTCCAAAACTCGACTTGTAATATGCTTCGCGAATTAGGTAAAAATGAACATAAACATTCTGCGTTTATGTTCATTTTACTCTTTAATTTAACTGAAATAGGGTTTGCACATCAATGAAAAAAATAATGTTTTTTTTTTGTCGGTAAGTCATACAGTGATAGTACGGTCCTCAAATATTGTGTAATGGACTTGTTATAAGGCACCATTTAACCCCCTTTCGGCTTTACGGATATTTTTGTAACAGCCTGTATAATAAGGGTAAGGATAGTTCAGTATACTTACCATTAGATACAATTACCTTACTCGCTAGCGAGTTGAATGCTGTCCCTCGCAATATTCTTAGAGTGCGAGGGACAGAGCATTGGACTAGCTAGCGAGACGGTAATTTCTGTCTTACTCGTACTTCGTATGTTTGAGCAAGACGTGAATATTTGGCGGCCACACATGCAGTGAAAATGTTGCTCGTCTAAACAGCCCCTAGCGATTTCAAGTACTCCCAGCTTCTTAATAGCGTTCAACTGGCTATCGCTGTCACACTCGCAATCATAACTGACAGTATATTTGTGTCTCGTATTTCGTAGCACAACGAAGATTGACGATCCGATACTTACTATTACTATTGACTTTGTTAAAAGCCAGATAAACAAATCCCAGTAAATGAAAGGAAAACATTTTTTCGATCGGTACAAGCACTTTAGGGCATTAATAATTAATATTACTTTGCTGATACCGTATCTTTAACTCTCAAGCGTTATACACGGTTAGTTATGCACAGGGGGTTTGAGTTTCATAATCAGAAAAAATACAATATTACTTTATTTTAATGTAACCTACTGTATCGTCGTATTGCGAAATGGTAAGGTTTGTCACTTTTGACTCGATTAAATTCGATGCCAAATTAGCCGATTCCGCGACTTACTACGTTTTTAATTCAGTAGTAACTCGAGCATAAGCATTTCGATCATACGTCGTTTTCGTATCGCTTTTCTTGCAATGATGCTTACTGGCATGTCCCGGTCACAAAGAACAAATGAACTCACGTTTTCGTACATAATTAACTTGATGACCATATGAAAGTCAGCTTACTAGAGGGCGCTGATATCAACCGACATGCACATTTTCTCGATGACAATACGCTAACGTCACTTACTTGATACTTAAAAGGTAAAACTAAATCTATTGCAGGATTCGCCGTTACCGGAAACAATATGGAGGACATGATGAGAAGGTTAAAGTTCGTTTTTGGGGTACTTGGTTTTTTAAATCAGTTATTTTTTGTGTGTATGCTTTATTTCTCCGCCAGTGAGACGCTAATAGTTATTGGAAATTTTGGTCAAGATCTGCTCATGTCATTCATGAAAAGTCAATGAAACTCCTTAATAATACGGAGTCGGTTCATTATTTTTAAACATTTATCTATTCGTAGCAGTTGTATTAAAACTAAATATTATTCGTAGTCGAAGGCGGCTGTAATAAGCCTACTCTTAGCTCTTACTCGGCCTACTATTAGGTATGAAAAAATGTAATAATACCTAAATATTATATAATTTAAATCATGGAGAGGTTTATATTTTTATAAGTGTTGTACTTTTAGGGATCGATTGAAAGTCATTTTACAATTTGAATATTCAATACTCAATATTTTATTGCAATTCATAATGTGTACATATCAATCATCAATAGTGTCAATCATTGTAACATATTTTTTAAATCTTATTGCAGAGATCAATTCGAGAGACCAACTTATTTTTAATTAGCCGTAGTTTTATTTTAATTCGTAATGTGTACTTTGTATAGCATTATTGTTAATTTTAAATAAAAAGTTACTAGGAAAGCCTGAATTTGAAAAAAAAACTATAAAATCTTCTCAAAATAGTTTTTAGATATTTATACATTGTTGAAAACAAGTGTAGGCCATTCGGACCAGTGTTCTCTAACTTGTAATATCTGTGAACCTGAGCCGAATTGGCCCAGATTGGCGATTCGCACAGACTCACAGAGGTGCGAGGAAATGAAACCTCAGAAGCATAGTACATTTATTATTTTTCACTTCTCATGCTCTTATAATGTATCTTTAATCTCTGCACATCAGGACTAAAGCTCCTTATTAACTTCTAGGGATTAAAGTATTTTTTTAAATTACTTTGGTAACTTCTAAATAACCAATCTCGGTGTTTGGGAATGGAGGATTATCGCCATTTTCAGTGATTGTGTATGGACAATTTTCAGACCGCGGAAATAATCTCAAAATAACAACTGTGCAAACATAAAAAAAAAACGTTTTAATTTCGTGAAACACGATTTATGGTTTAATTATTTTAAGGATGAATTTATTTTATTATGCATGGTCCAATTAGTTAAGCGTTACTTTACATAAATTCCGCGGAAAGAATTTGTAAGAAACTTTGTTATCAAAAATATTGTAATTTTGTATAGAACGTCGTTTTTTTACTTGCATTCAAAGTGAAAAGTAGAGTGTTTAACGCGAGACTAAACAACCATAATGACACTAAAACGATAGCCACCCTCGCTCGGCTCACGTGGCTAAACATCTCGTGTCATTATGGCTTTTAGTGCCTTGTTAGACAAACTACTATTCATTCTACTATATCGCACACACTTTATTGTATTTTGTTGTAGTCGTGAAGTTTAAATGTTTCTCAGCCTGTATTTATCATTTTGTTATGCTACCGATAGTGTAAAAAAGTTTGCGCTATATTCTATTTAGTCATACTGTCAGTGGAGTGCGATCATGTTTTTTCTACATTTTTTTGTTCCAATATTTGCCATTTTGTTTCCTTCCAGCTATCAGGTTAGTATATTTAAACATACACTGGGTAAGAAAAATTATTGGATTCTCGTTTCGTCCTCTTTGTATATTTAACTCGAGAGAAGCAAAATTCAAGGGTACCTACAGAATTGAACAATAATAAGTACATAAGTAATATGTTAGTTATCAGTTCATCTTGATCCTCGCCACAAAAATTATGTTACATCGGAAAAGCATAACGGTGCTTTTCATGTTTGCAGGATTGTCCAGAAGAAATTTTCGAAAAGGGAATTAGCGTCACGTGGCCTCTAAGCTCCTCTGCTAAAAATATAACATCAAATCCACTTTGTTATAGAAATGAACAGCTTGTTACAAGAAATTGCAATGGCACTGATTGGGATCCGACTCTAGATAAATTAGAACCGTGTCTCCAAATATCAACTTATTTTGATCCATCAAAATGCCCCCCAAAACAACGTTCCTTCTCAAATGAGATTGACTACTGTTACCATATTAACTCCCCTTCTCCGTGGAACTATCCATGCTATAAAAGTGGAAGTACATCCGCTTTAACGGATTTAAATGAAAACGGAATTGTGTCCTTACTGGCCACTCTTAATGCAACTAAAACCAAGTACTTTTGGTTGCCTGCTCAAAGGGCTAAACGCTTCAATCCCATCGTGTGGTACATTCCTGGTCCGAATTGGGGAAGACATGTTAAAACAAGAGATGAGAGTGCTTTAAGGATGCGCACGGCATTATCCAAGAATTGTTTGCTTCTAAACGTTGAGCAAAACACAATTACAACAGAATCGTGTACTAATATATATCCAAGTTTATGTGTTAACATTGATGATGTACGTTATCCTGCCAGCTGCCCTGATGGCTACCATGCTTTTAGATTTATGCCCGAAGGTGGTACTTGCTATGGAATCGAAAAATCTGAGAGTGATTTAGGCTCAACGTACGATGAATTTGCGCAAAGTAAATGCCTTAACCCGATGGGTGGTGATGAATTCATGCGATTTATTTTCTCAAGAGTATCTGAATTAGATAATGTAAAGCATGGGATGTGGTGTTGGTTTGAAGTTGTACCGACTATAGATGGAAAGAATATTTATTTAGATGATGGTCGCAATGACAGTGATCTTGTAACATCAGAAGTTACAGTGAAATCATTTCAAGGTGTAATTAATGGCAGTGGTACGTTAGGTTTAAAACCAAAATCTTCTTTGCTACCTTGTATGGCTTGTGAGGTGAAAATGGTTTTTAAACAAACAGAATTCCTATTTGAATACGAAAATGTTGAAAATAAAATGTATCTCACCATTTATTACCCCTCAGGTTTATGGAAATATGATGGTAATGATAAAGGTGTTCAATGTTTTACCAATGCAAAGGGTTTTACTAATGTCGTGGATTTTAATGACGTACCTTTTCTTGAAGTGAAAATAGAAAAACAAATTATAGCCAACACATTTTCAAATGACCCAGATAAAGTGGTTTACAAAATTGATCCTGTGACTTATACAGCCGCTCAATATTGGTGCGAAGGACATACAAAATATTTTTCCGTACTATCAACGAACAGGTTAACTGTCAGTCCAAATTGCGATGAAGAACATGTGTTTGCCATTGTTACTGGTAAAAAGAACTTTGCAGGTGACGAAGATGAACCCAATATGACTAATGTTATTTCAAAGGCCACTGAAATTTTCGGTGCCAACAAAGTCTTATTAATGGACATTTTGGAAATTATTACAGATTGTATGTTAATATTATTACACTTACACGTCAGAATTAAAAACAATTTCTTAGATAAAGCAAGGAATCTTGAAGAAACTTTCCTGAATTTAAAAGACATAGCTGAAACTGATCTACCGAAGTACAACTATACTTTTGTAAACATTTCAAGTTCAATTTATTGTCTACCCGAAGTCAGTAACGATGCTTTCCTGTTAAATTGGGAAATGACACCTATAGGCCACATTGCTACGCCTCGGCAGTTTTGTTTACAGGATAACGGTTTGCCAGTCAAAAGACATTGCTACGGGTCGTATTTACTTGGCGGCTTTTGGGGTGACATAGAGGGGACTTGTAATAGTAATTTTATACCATCATCGCAAACCAAATTTTTATATGATTTTGTTAAAGGGAATATTCCTGATAATGATACTACGAGATTTCTAACCGATGGACTTGGATTTGTACTCGATAGTGTAGAAGAAATAATTCCAGCAGATATATATTATTTGTCAATGTCATTACAACACGTGCTTTATCGAGCGGAAAACAATCAGTATATTGATATGGGAGATATCGACAACATGGCTTGGGTTATGGATAGAGTAGTATCATTAGACCAAAGTTATTTACGATTATCCCAGACAATGAATTCAACTAATGTAATTTTAGACTCAGTGAATGGCATAATTGAGTATTTAATTGAAGAACAAACATTAGATCAAACATTGAAACATTGTTCTTACCTATTGGCAGTCAAACCGCAGTTTATTGTGCAAATATCCTATCCTGAATATAATAATATTACAGGTATAGCCATTATACGTAATGAAGAGGCAAATACATTTACTGATATGGACATAAAACCTCTATTTAAGAACACAACCTTGACAGACGTACTGACCATACAAAATTTGGAAGTTGCGGCATGGCTGCCAGGTCAAATTCTAGACTCTGTCCAAAAAACTAGCGATATGGCGAATTCCACGACAAACCAAGAATTACACATAGTGATAAGTGTATTTCACAACGATGCAGTTTTTCAAGATCTAGATTCTAAGCCGCAAAGTGTAAACAGTCGTGTCATAGGTCTTTCTATACCTGGATATTCATCAAATTTAAAGTACGCCGTCCCACTTGTTTTTAAAGACTTCGATATTAACAATAGAAACAAATTTTGTGGATATTGGAATTTCCTAACTGAAAACACTCGAGACGTCCCCGGCTCATGGGATAAAAAAGGATGTTTTTTGATAGAATCACATAATGGTATTACAGTTTGTGAATGTTATCATTTAACACATTTCGGTCAACTGCTCAATACAGATGGCAATTCGGGAAATAACAACCGAGACGTAGAAACACATCACAAAAGGGCTTTGAATATTATAACGTTAGTGGGAAGTTTTCTGTCATTAGTGGGTATTATAGGAATATGGATTACGGCGTCCGTGTTTTCATCTTGGAGGAATAAAGCAGGCACAAAGGTTCTACTACATTTGGCTACATCGATTGCATTACCGCTGATATTCATAGTTGTGTTTAATGTGAATAATAAAATATTCATTGAGTATGACGGTGTTTACAGTGTAGCTGAGCATATGTCGGTTACTTGCATAATTCTGGGAGTGCTGTTGCATTACTCCATTTTAGCCAGTTTCATGTGGATGCTTATTACAGCAGTATTGCAATTTGTTAGATACGTGCGAGTTCTAGGAGCGGGCCGACCATCGAGGTTCATGATCAAGTGTACTGTGGTGGGCTGGGGCTTGCCTTTAATACCAGTAACTGTCATTTTATTACTAGATAAAGATAATTACATTCCAAAACCATCCAGTACTGACTTTGGTAGAGGTCTCATCTGTTATCCAAAGGGGTTATTTCTGATATTAAGCGTCATTTTACCAATTTGTTTAATTTTGACTGTAAATATCATACTTTTTCTAATTGTGTTGTATTCAATATACCGAGGACCAGACGGAAAAATGAGATCTACCGATATTGACCTTATAGGTGCGCAATTCAGGCTTTCAATATTTTTATTTTTTTTACTTGGGTTGTCATGGATATTCGGAATACTTTCCTTTACAAACAATTTGCTGTGGTCTTATTTATTCTGCTTAACGTCTACTATACAAGGTTTTATACTGTTTGTTTATTTTGTACTTTGCGACCCCAGCACAAGGAGTTTATGGATTTCGTTGATGACACCAAACTTTCGTGGCGCTACAAAAAGAGAAAGTGTAACGAGTATTAGCAGTGGGTAGTAAACATAGAAATTTTATATGATAAAGTAGTCAATTTTTAAATCCTACGTTTTACCAGCCACTATACTCCACTATACAGTATCCGGCAACCCAGCCATAGTTTGATTAACTGAAGTAACGGATACGGCCGGCTCGAATGCTAAATTTTAATGCAGAAGAATAAAAAAGGTGAAATAAATAAAATATCTACTTAATAGTGTATTTTTTATTTTTATACTACTTTTAGTATTAAGTCGTCGTCATAAAAGGAGAAACTTATAATTTACCGAATTAACTAAACGAAAATTGTTACTTTTAAAAACAAGTTGTTTCTTTACTTTTTTGTTTTGATTAGAGACGATTCCATGACGCAAGAAGTTAGAGTTTTATTTTGATTTACATATTGCAGGCACCTGTAACAATGCGTGGAGTATGTAAAAATGAATTTATAGTGAAAAACAAAGATGCAAAGTTGGAATGTAACAAAGGTTAACAAAGGGTAGCCTTGTTACAAAGTAGGCTATAACCTGCACAGCGATTCTATGTAAGTCCATTTTGGGCAGGTACTTATTCTCGCTGACTTTAACTGTTGAGCTACTATAGATAGAATCTTGTCACCAAATGACATTGATTAAAAGGATTTTGGTAAAAGTATTGTTATTTGTAAAAGTCGTAAGTATACTCTTTATTTGAGCGGCCTTTTAGGATAGACCAATTCAAAATAAAAACATTTCCTAATGTAGTGCATACTTGTAAGTTAATCGGAGCCGAGATATTAAAATATTGATACTTAGGCGGAGGACGGGAGCTAGTGGGAAGTCCTCTAAACTATTATACGATAATCATCCTCGGTAGGTAAAAAAATAGCAAAAAACTTACCCATTGCCCTTTGAGGTAATTTAATTGTGAGAGTCAGAATGGCGGGTGTACCTTCACAAATATATAAAATGGTTATACTAAAAAAATGTACTCAAAATGTACTATTTAGTACCTACTTTAAAAAAAATTGTACCGCTCCACAAATAAAGTTATTACAATGTGGAGGTACACCCGCCATTCTGACAGTCAGGACGGCGGGTGTACCCCAATTATTGCAAGTTCACAATGACCTGATAGACTATTGACTAATGTTATTGCTCCAGAAAAATGTACTAAATTTGTACTTTAATATGCAGTTAAAACTTCAGCAATCAGATTCGTAATCTGATAATTAGACACATTTAAATTTTTCTCTATTAAAAATGAGTCGTTAAGTGCCGTTTTACTATGAGGTATCGATTATTGACACTATCGATTATTACTTTAGAAAAAATTACAAAATGTGTACAGTCTGTGAGCACTTAGAAGAGGCTTCGGTTTAGTACTTCTCTCTCACTCGCTCTTAATAAGATCGTATGAGAGCGAGTGAGAGAGAAGTACTAAACCGAAGCCTCTTCTAAGTGCTCACAGACTGTACACATTTTGTAATTTTTTCTAAAGTAATAATCGATAGTGTCAATAATCGATACCTCATAGTAAAACGGCACTTAACGACTCATTTTTAATAGAGAAAAATTTAAATGTGTCTAATTATCAGATTACGAATCTGATTGCTGAAGTTTTAACTGCATATTAAAGTACAAATTTAGTACATTTTTCTGGAGCAATAACATTAGTCAATAGTCTATCAGGTCATTGTGAACTTGCAATAATTGGGGTACACCCGCCGTCCTGACTGTCAGAATGGCGGGTGTACCTCCACATTGTAATAACTTTATTTGTGGAGCGGTACAATTTTTTTTAAAGTAGGTACTAAATAGTACATTTTGAGTACATTTTTTTAGTATAACCATTTTATATATTTGTGAAGGTACACCCGCCATTCTGACTCTCACAATTTAATTTATTTCCCGTCTCCTGTCTCTTACATTATAACAGGGGCCGATCGATGGTGGCTCAGCAATTAAGGTTCTCGATGTCAAAACTTGCAGCTGTTCTTTTCCGAGTTCAGTAAGTTTAAGTTTAAGTTACTTAAGTAAGTTTAATTACCTATTTCATTAATACGAGTACTTTTGAGAATTTAAACGATGTAAAATTAAAATTTAATTTACTTTAATTTTAAATCGTTTAAATTCTCAAAAGTATCAATCAAATAGGTCATTAAATTGAGCTTCGTAGTAATTAGACGTAATTGGTTGTTATGCTTTACATTTTCAGTAAGTTTATATATATGATGAAGAGTAATACCTCTTATTTAAGTCACTCCACTCAGATTTTCAGACCAAAAGCTACAAAAAATAATTATTTATTTTAGGTTTCCCCAAAGAATAGTTAGTACAGTTCCTTATTGCATATATTAGTCGACTACAGTTACTTATCAACTTTAATATTGGTACAACTGTATTTTTTTAATTTTGATGTCACAAATTAGTGCACTAACGCAGTTTCCGCAGTCAGGTCAACTGACTCTCGTACTCTATATACAATTTCCAACTTTATCCCAACAGACTACCGTTACGGTTCCCAGGTATAACACCCGCCTGGAGAGAGATCTCTTGATTAACATCTCTTCCTACATCAGTGACCCCATGTGATAGCCATCCTACAATATTAATACGATTCTATAAAGTAAATCCAAAATAAAATGCAATGTGTGGTGAAATGCGCGACTCTAACGGTGCAACAGAGCATAATAAACTGTATATATTGAGCACCAAGTATGCTAACACGAAATGTGTGTATTTGTAAACTTTATTTCCTTTTACAAACTATGTTGAGGACTGCTTTTCAATTCAGTTGTTTTTCTCGGAGCAGCACTTGCAACTGCATGTATCTTGTGATACAATCGTATTTTACTTGAGATATTTTTTAAATATGAAAGCTGTATATTACTGTGTTATCGCCCTGTTAGGTACGTACGTATACAACATAGTTAAACAGAACTTGGCGTAAATATTACGGCATGGTCTCTTTTGACTCCTAAGTGCTGGTCGCATTTTTAGGCACAATTCCTAAAGCGACATTGTCAAACGTTCCCTCGGCATAGCCGATATTCTAGCTACCCTGGAGCCCTCAGGTCTTTCTGTCTCGGATGGCAGTAGACCTGACGGCTGTTGGACCGCCCCTTGGCTTGTGATGTAACATGCGTGGACGCGATAGCTCCGTCTCACGTCGAGGGATCCGCTCGTCAGCCTGGGTCCGCGGCTGGCCGTGCCCAGACCATCAAGTGCTACAAATACGCTTTCCTAAATGAAAATTAAATTTTTGCGGCACTTGCAATGGAAACATTAGGTCCGTGTATTTGCCGACCAGTGGTTTTCAGTATCAGAAACACTTATTCTGGCGGTGACCCCAGAGCGGGCTCGTTCTTTGCGCAGCGGCTCAGTCTGGCTGCGCGAAGGGGGAGCGGGGCTGGCATTTTAGGGGCCATGCCACAAGCGGTGAACTGCAAGGGTTACTTTATTTATAGTTAGTTTTTTAAGATGTTTTGTTTTTATTATTATTCGGATAAATCTTGTTACTTTAGGAGTAGTTTTTCCAAAATCGCCAACAATTTAATTGTTTGCATTGAAGAGCATTTCTACCAAGTTTCAATATTTTTTCCGATAGAAACATTGCAATCCCCTTCCATCCCCTAAATAAATATTTTCTCATACGTGTCTTATAATTTGCATTGAAGAGCATTTTTACCTTTCAAGTAAAGTCGATGAAAATATTTTTTCCTATACAAACTTTGCAAACCGTTTTGACCCTCTTAGGGTTGAATTTAAGTATTGTACATGTATGTAAACGATAAAAAGAATCAAGATTTTATTTAATAACTGTTTGGCGTAAATTAAACGTATAACTACTAACTAGGTATGCCAAATAACACTTTTGTAGTACCAAGAGTCTCTGAATTAAAGTTCCTTGTTGACTATGGAACCGTAAAAAAAGTCTTGACTGATATTTTTTTTAGCATAATGGCTCATTCTGAAAAGAAATTCTTACACAAATCTCTACCCATTCAATAGCTTGTTTTACTTACCAGCGCTTTCAAGATGTTTCCTATGATATCGTGTAGCTTTTCCTGAAACCTGACTGACCGCTGGGGAGTGAACTATTGGATTCTAAGCACTACTAACTAATTTAGAAACGTTTTAATATCATTTTAGTCCATGGTTACGATGCGTGGCGAGCTATGCCGGTCAAACAAGCTATGTACGGGCGACAGTCGAGCAAGAACAAAAATAACGAGACAACGACTCAATTTCCAGATTATTTACTGCCGAGGAGTAAGTAAATACCTAAAAGCCTTTGTTATTCTTCTTTTTAACGAAAAATGTTTATGATAATTGTCATTACAATCCTTACATTCATTTCGGATACATTATACAATTTCTTATTTTCTTGACTTTTTCCTTAAAAGAAAAAGATTATAATACTCATGGGCAGTTTGGACATACAATGTTTTGGCTTATACACTGCACACGGGACGTTTACCTGATATCGCGTTTTTTTTTCTTGGATGGCATGAGGTTAAAATTAGGGTCACTTTGGGGAACAAATTAGGAAATTTAAAAAAAACCTGCAAACC
Organism: Acleris emargana; assembly: GCA_927399475.2. Lineage (NCBI taxonomy): Eukaryota > Metazoa > Arthropoda > Insecta > Lepidoptera > Tortricidae > Acleris > Acleris emargana. The sequence continues at coordinate 4,329,694 of OV656848.1, read as the reverse complement.
TTACTGTGGCATATTATTATATCAAATGAAAGGGTCCGATAACATTTTAGGCTCAGCATATTTTTTTTATAAAAATACAAATTATAGTTCATTGCTTGTAGATTACAGGAAAACCTATAAGAAATCTATCAATAAAAAAACTATGTAGGAACCCTCTCCACGCGAGTTCAAATCGCACTTGACCGGCTTTTTTAAAGATTTGATTTTACAACTTTGTCGGGGTCATTTTAATATATAACTATGCACAATAACCGTATTGTAGTACTACCCAGAGTCTCTGAGGAAAACCACGGACAGACCAGACATGGCGATACTATAAGGGCGATACAACAAGGAATGTTCAGTATGGAACCATAAAAATGACCACATACCAGAAACATCTCTTGTATTTTTTATTTTAATATTTTTTGATCATGCAAAATCAAATGAGACCAAAGTTCAGTTTCTTAATATATCCACCATTCACCAATAACGCATAAACGGCTCCTTCCTAATTTTGCAGCGTCCCTACACAGCATTTACAAATTTGGTTGGTGCACCAGAGACTCAATCAACTCTCGGTTTCTGTACAAAGTGACAAACTTGTCATTGTCGGACGTCGACACCGTGTTCACGAGGTTCATCTATGTAAGTTGACAATATTCATAACTAGGGTTAGGACTTTGGTGGCATATCGTGCTTCTAGAATCGAAGGAGTCGCTATCTCCTAATTGTTATAAACATATCACTTTCATTTTGACCTTCAGTATTGTCAAATTTCAAAATAAACTATGTACATTTCTAATTCAGTTGACCCATACCTACTTATATTTGTTTGTTTGTAACGCTTTCACACCGGATATATCCACTTTACCAAAATGAATTTAAACTGGAATGTATGTATGTATGTAAACTCTTTATTGCACATAAACTTAATAATGTAAATAGGCGAACTTATCCCATACGGGATCTCTTTTGGTTAACTGGTTTAGCGATTTAACATATGAATGCATTTTTAAATGTTATCATGACAATACTGAAGGTCAAAATCAAGGTAAGTATTTAAACTAATTAGAAAATAGCGACTCCATGGATTCTAGAACCACTATATGCCACTAAAAGTCCTAACCTAACCCTATTGATAACGCACAGTCCAGGTCAAAGATACTGTTGCTCCCTAAATGCCCAGTTGCAAAATAAATTCTTGAATGTAACCTAAATTCGAGTGATGTCATTTAATGCTAATGAACGACTGTTCAAAGTTACAAACTCAGTATGCATAATTATAAACAAGTGCCGAGATCCCTTTGTTATCCATAAGCATAATTAATTTTCAAAAGTCATAAATTTGATATCTACGATTATAAATAACGGTCATAGGCAATTATAAAATATTATTCACAAATATTTTAGGGCATATTATATCATAGTTACAATTATTTTTACCGTTCTGCAGCCTAAACTGCAATATGGTATGTTTTAAACTTTCAGTGAAGTGAGGAAGCGTGCCAGGGAACAAGGTGTATCCAATACAAACCCTGCACATGCCCTCAGAAATATTATTGCTATTTCAACCTTTTAAACGTTAGGTACTTGTTTCCATTTTATTTTATTTACATCATGGAGTACGGCGAAGAACATACATTCATAATTATGTAGCAGTGTATTTGAAACGAAGTTACAAAGATTGCCAGAAGACAGAGAAACCATAAAACAGTATTATAAATCCAAATATATGTCCAAATGATCTAGGCCAGGGTGTTCGTAATTGATTAAAATAAGGTTCAACATACATTATATATATTGCGTTCAGCAACTTTAGATAACACAAAGTGTTTCACATTTTACTAAATATCGGGACCAATTTTTGTGTAGGTACATCGTCGTGTATGACTTTTGTGTCACTCATAAAACGAAACTATACATACACATGAACAAGGAGTTTGGTAGAAGACTTTGCAATTTTGCATCATACCTACAATAAATATATTAAAACCTTTCTAGAGTGACCCTATCTATCCTCCCTTGATAACCCTCTGCACTCAACTATCAAACACCCTCTCTTAAAAACGGCCAAGCGCGTGAACGAGTGAACGCGGCGCAGTTTATATATATGTACCGAGTTTAAGGGGTGGCGGTCTGGTCGCATAACAACTATTGTCATAATATCGATTGTCATAACACTTTACGCATAAATTTGATGCTCATAATTTTTTTGGCATAAATTATACTAGGCATAATTGTTCCTTGTCATAATTGTACGGAGTCATAATTGGTTTAATCATAATGTAGAAAGGCATACATTTATTAAGTCAAAATATTAATATAATATAAAGTTAGTGCCAAAACCGACTCGGATCGCGGATAGGTTAGGGTTATATTTTTATAAAAGAGCGGAAAAAGTTTTTTTATAAAGCCATACCATTATAAAGTATGGTTAAATAATTTTATGCGCATAAAATTTATGCGCGTTACACAATATGTTCTTAAACATTATGATTAAAAACTTTATGCGCATAAATGTATGACAATTTACAGTTATGCGCAATGATGAGTATGACGAATCCTTGTATGCCCATCAAAAATATGACTTTAAACTTTATGCAACCCGACCCCTACCCGAGTTTAAGTAGTCCGTGTTCACTCGTTCGACCGATCGAACGCCGTTTTTAAGAGAATATATCAATATAGGTACACCACTGTATAGTTTATATCATATTTAGGACCTATTCATGTAAATCAATCAAACATGTTTTTTTTATTTTCAGCTAATAGACGACCTCCCAACCGTAAGGTATAAATTGCAGTGTATTGTAGTAAAAGTCTACGTTCCAAAATATTTCCAGTTCATGAGAAGTCGAATTCCCTTTTATTATTGCCAAGGACACTATATATATATGGCGTTGGAGGCTATTGAGAGAAAAGCAATCCACGAGTTTTACTTTGCGCACGACTTCAACTTACCAGCTACGTTCTCGTTCGAATTTTACCATCCTCTCATGGTATAGCTTCAGAAAATGATTGTATGTTAGGTTAGTTCCGGATTATTAACTAAAGTTAGGTAAGTTACAGATTTTGAACAAGGCAAAGTAAACTGACGTTTTCTCTAGTTCGAGCACGAACATTACAATCATACGTCACATTTTCGAATCGCCTTTACTTACTACTAATACCTATTCGAGAACGTGTTCTGTAGGTCTAGCCAAGTGGCAAAACGCAGCTAACGTATCTGTTTTCTATCGAAACGAAATGTATGTAGTTGAGATAAGCGGTCGACGCGACGTCATCAGCTTATTATTATATTTTTGAAAATGGTATACAGAGCGCTGTGCATCTTGACTAGACCCGCAGAATCTATCCGAACGACAATCCCCTAAAGCAGACCAACGTGTTAATTTTATTTTATATAATATATATTGATAATTGCGTATATAGTCTTAATGGAGTACTTGCCTAATATTACTGTTCCATCTTTGTCCGTAACTCCCTTGAGGAAAGGCAAGAACGCTGGCTGCCTATATGGGTAGGACCTTGGGTTTTAGGAGGTTAAATCCATCGACGTTTCTACTATGTGCTCCATATTGGCCAAAAATGGTGCCGCGGGGCTGCCCTTCGCTACACCAGCCACCGGAGGTAATGTTTCTATTTAAACAGTTCCTCAACATAACCATATAGGTATCAGGTGTTGTTACTCAGCATTTGCCTGACTATTTCAATACATTCCGAAGGAGGGAATAGTGATTGGATGAATGGATACCTTGCCTTCAGTATCTTAACACAATGGCGGGAACGCCTCACGAATGTTCTACCCACAAACGGTTGTAGTACTAACGCAATGTGCTCCGCAAGATCGTCAAAGTTACTTTTAGCATCGGTATGCATGTGTAACATTCATGTTAGTTCAAAACAAAGTGTGGTTATCTGCGTATTGTGTCTGGATTTGACTCTCCAAATCTTCGGAATCGTCCACGGGCTCCACGGCCATAGGAACTATTAACATTGAAACATAATTTCTTTCACAGAAGATACTTATATCACGAACATTTTTAATTACTTTCTTTTATAGGTCTTAGTACTTATAATTTTATCTAGGTAATGTTCGTGCTAATTTGTACGGGTGTGTTCCGGGATTAATTCTGGAAAAGGTATGTTTTTTAATTAGACTGCCCAGTTGTGTAATTATTTATACTTGAGATATTCCTGTAAAACTTGTGAAAGCAATTTTAAAATTATATGATTTGAGAAACACCCTTGTATTTACTAAAATAATGAAATCGTTAATCAATCAATGTGTACGTATATGTGTATGAGTGTCGATTGAAATTTGTATCGCACAAAGATGAAATAGTATATTATTGTAGAGGCACGAAATAAAGGGACGCCTGACAAGCTGGTTAATTATAAAAAACAAAAACAAAAAAGTAACTTCTTTTCAAATGGTTATAGGTCAGTCAAACTGAAGTCGAGTTAAAAATATTATAGGATGCTGTTATTTGAAACGAAGTTATTTTTTGGGTTTTTGAATGAGGTTTTTTGTTATCTTTTAATTTTTATTTCATACCTTAAAGTGATCATAAGATAGTGTTATGTAGTCCCACTTCTTAATTAGCAAATCTATAGAATATAATCAAATTCGCCGCAAGCAACGCCGCGGAAAGTGAAACAATTTAAATGTGTTTTGTCATAATCGCTCAACCATCTTAATCAAGTTATTTTATCGCAACCCGTGAAATCGGTACAATTGAGGAGTTCCGGTGCTCATCTGTGGTCTTCATCGTCAGCGGGCCGATTATGCGTGACATCTTTTTATCGAGTGGATATGTTTAAATTTTTAACACAGTCGTTTATTTTATCGAAATCCCTAATATGGTTGACAGCGTCGATAAAGTTATTGCGCCGATATAGCGACAACTAATATGTATAAGCCCAGTGTGGCAAGAATTACGCGAGATTACTACCATTTTGCAAAAAAGTTGCCAGCGTCACGAAATCAATACATTTTTGCACATGTTGGATGTTGGGTGGCGGGCTTTATATAATGCTTCTGAAATGGGAAGTTATAAATTAGTCATTGAAAGAAGCGGACGACATGCTTTTTAAAACATATGGGTTATCTTGACAACTTGTTTCGGTAGTTCGATGATCTATGGTTATTAGTTTATGGTTAGTAGTTTCGTACTTAACTTACGAAAGTTCAAAGTTTTGTCCGGTCCAAAAATTGTTCTTGAAGAAACTAATATGAGCCATACAACAAAATTGTAAGTTTAATATTGTGAACTAATATGAGTTTTTAAGTGCATTATAGATTTCTTTATTTATTGTTAATGATTAAATCAATCATGTTGTGTTGCAGTCGCTGTACAGCATTACAAAAAAAAACATTGAATATAATGGCCAGCCACTCTCTGTTTGCGAACGGGGAGTTCAGTGGGCCAGTCGGGTCTCAAAGACACGAGTCCGAGTGGCAAATCTAGCAACTATGTTGCAAGAGTTTGGCCCGGACAAATCCGTCGCAGCATGGAAAGTCGTAAGTCGTCGTAAATTTTATATATTTATGTGTATTAAGAGGTCCTCAGACCAATTTTAGAGTTTACAACTACCATTTAGATATTTAGTTACGTACAAACAACTAAACGACATTTGCAGTACCATCCGTCATGGACAAGTAATTAGAAACACTAAAGAAATGAGGTAAAAATCAAAGTTTTAACGTGTCAACGTCAACAATTTCAAATTATTTATGTAAAATAATGTTTGGTTTACTAAATTTCTTAACAATTAATATTTAGTTGCATAGCCTTTGTTATTAATGACGGCTCTGCAACGACGTGGCATTGATTCAAGTAATTTCATACATTTATCGAGTGGGATCGAGTTCCATGCTTCAACAAAGGCTTCGTAAAGTTCATTTTGACTGGAGTTACGTTTAACGGAGACTTTTTTTTTAACGACGTACCACAAATTTTCAATTGGATTTAAATCGGGACTATTTCAGGGCCAGTCTAACATGGTAACACGTTGCTCACTAAGAAAGGATTTAACACTGCGGGCCGTGTGTTTTGGGTCGTTATCGTGCTGAAAGATCCAGGTCACAGGCAAATGGTCGTCGGTGTAGGGAATCATTGTCTCTTCTAAGATGTTTTTGTATTGAAATTGATCCATTATACCTTCAATCTTACGGACGGGTCCAACTCCGCAACCAGAAAAACATCCCCATACTTTAATATTACCACCGCCGTGTTTGACTATACTCCTCGTGTATTTATAATCAAAAGCATGGTTTATTGGACGTCTAACGTAGCGTTTGCCGGCTGAATTCACCATATTTATTTTTGTTTCATCCTAGAATAACACTTTTTTCCATTCTCGTACGGTCCAGTTAAGATATTTCTTTGCAAATAATAATCGCTTCTCTCGGTGTTGCTTGGTAAGAAGCAGTACCTTTCGAGAAACCCTCCCGAACAATTTAGCTTCCAGTAATCTGCGGCGTACCAGTTTCGAGGAAATGTTCCTTGGGTCATCAGGTGAAAAAACTTCATTCCTAATCTCTTTGGAGCCTTTGAACGGGTCTTGTTTAGCTACACGTATTATTTGCGAATCTTCCCGGGGAGATGTTTTCCTTGGACGAGCCTCTCTAACAACACTTTTAGTAGTTCCGTTAGTTTTATAATGAGCAATAGCGTTGAAAACTTTCTTCACAGAACATTCTAGATGTTTAGCAATTCTTCTATAAGTCCACTTTCGATCTAAATGTAATTTAACGATTAATTGCCTGGTTGACTCGTCACAACTCTTATTTTTACCTATTTTTACCCATTTTTACCAATACTTATTATTCACGTAATTTTCCAAATTGACGTTTAATTGCCGCCGAAACAAAAGAAAAAGCTTAAAAAGAGGTTTTTTTTTTATTTTCAAAAATGGAACGAACCATGGATCCCGTTTCTAATTAGTTGTCCAAGCGGCCAGTAATAGAAATTCAACTATCATGATTTTAAAAATCTTTTAATAATTAAAGATAGAACAGATTTACTTTTTTAAATATTTTATGAGTTTTTTAACTCATTGGCTATATTCTGGCATAGTCAATAGTGATTTAATCATTATAATTTTTACTCATAACGATAGTTCATTCTGTGTTTACTTAAGTTTTATGTACTGTTTCTAATTATATGTCCACCACTGTATATAATATATGTATATATATGTACTTAGGTAGTGTGCTTATATTTATAATAACATTATAATGAATTATCATGTTATATAACACACAACAGGTTTTAATTATTTTTGATGCCTTCTCGGGGCTATAATGAAGCGCATGATCATGCCCCAAGCACCGGAAAACATTCTTGATGTATCCATTGGTACGCTCTATGGTGTTGGGGACCCTGCAGTGCCAGTTGATGTATCTTTCTTCTGGACTATTCGGGGCAGCGTGTAAAATTGGCGTCATCAGCCACGGTTCTGTACCCCGTATCGCCTGAAAAATTACATGTAACAATTAATTGTATGGAAATATAAAATAGTATCATTTTTCTTTTCAGGCTGGAGGGCATGCAAATTATTACCGAGGAAGTCTTAAATCTTTTTTTGTTTTTTTTTTTATTATTACTATGTTAATTATCAACATTTAATTATATTAAAAACCCAATTACAATAAGATCTTTTAATTCCAATAATAACATCTATATCGTAGTTCCCACACAAGATTTAATAATTTAAAGACATGAGTTCTGAATGTTCTGATGGTATAGTCGAGTAAAATGATATTGATTGATAATGAGATTGATAAATGATATCTTTGACCTCGACTACTTTGTTACAATAATTTTCCATTTTTTCAATCCATATTACTAGACTATACGGAGGCATCATCAGTCATCACACTTATACAAGTTTAATAGTGTACTCTGGTCGCTCTGACTTTGGAAATGTAATATAACAAAGTTAGTACTATTAGGTAGGTACACTAAAACAAATTAATTAAAAGCACTTTTCCCACGGGATGGTGTGTTAATAACACTGGTTAAATCAAATATTATAAATGTGTTATTGTGTTGGTTTCTTTAGTTGTTTGGTCTATACTGTTCAAAGCCTTAACATATTGAAATTTGATAGGAACAGAGATAGTTTACCTACATCTCGGAGGAAGACTTAAAACTGATGGACTTTTTAACCGAGAAAATTAAAGCACGTACCACATAAAAATGTTAGTAAGTAAATAAACTTCAAACTATTGGCCCATAGGGTCCGGGTTGGTACCATCATCTTATCCATTAACCTACCGCCAAGCAGCAGTTTTCATTGTTGTGTACCGGTTTGGGGATAAGACAGCCGGTGAAATGACTAGCATAGAGGCATTCCAACTGTCCTCAGGGTTGGCAACGCATTTGCAGTCTTAGGATTGCGTTCTTGTGAATGCGAATGTCTATGGGTCACAGTTTCCACTTACCATCAGGTGGCCTGTGTGCTCGTTTGCCTTCCAATGCGATAAAAAAAAAAACTTGCCTACCTTCTGTTAACTGCGTCCGTAAACTGAGTCAAGTAGTTGCTCACGGTGCGTTGTGCAATGCACAAGCCGTGGTCCTGCCCTGTTCCGTGTTGGTAATTGCCATCGGCCAAAAAATGCAACGAAGTTAGAACCTGTGAAAGGGTACATTTTTACGAGTTGCTTTTACAATGATTTCCTAGCCCTCATATGTAGGTAGGTACCTAGTGTCTAAAGTAACATTATGTATTTCGGTAGGTATCTGTATGATAAATAATAAATATTACCTTAATATAGACGGGTAATCCGTCACTATTGTGCGGCTGGAGGTCGACTTCGAGCTCGGTACATAAATGGAGAGCCATCTCCTTACACACTCTATAGACGTGCCGGAACTCTTCCTCCGGAAGCTCGAAAGGGTTCGACGCGTCTCTGATTGTCCTGCGCTGTAATTTCCGTCTTTCTTTCTCCGTTTGTGACGTGAGACTAAAGTAGTTTAAGTAGTAGTATCGAGACATTCTACAAAAAATGTTTACCAATTATAACAATTATAATGTAAAACGCCTTTGTTATAAGTAACTAAGACGTTTTTAATAAGTAAAAATATTATAAAACCGATACTTACGCTTCAATTTTAGATGAATTTGAGTAATTTTCCAAATTAAATGTCTTGTCGTCACCAAGACGGCACTTGTATAAGATTATCTAAATAAGATGTCAAAAGTGGATACAAAGTGGCGACCATGTTAAGCAAAATCGATAAAATGTGACGATTGTCATTTATCGTTGTCAAAAGTGGATAAGACAATGTAACCGATGCCACCATGTTAGCCTACGTCGACAATGATATTATGTCGATGAGCTTGTGATAAAAACGTTTTATCGCGTGGATAAGTGTCACCATAATCGGCCCGCAGTTCACTTTATCAAATAATACTTTCTGAATGCAAATGCTGGACCAAAATTGCTATGTGTAGGCCAGGCCACATTTGAAGCGTTTTGATTTGTGACAGTAAGATCAACTCAGAAATATTGACAAAGTAATCGCGTTACAAACATAGGTACCTACTCGTACATAAAAAATCATTCAATAGAATTGGGAATTCTCCTTTTTGAAGCCGGTGTAAAATACGAGTCAGGCGATCCCAGTGCCTGTGCGGACAGGGGCAGAATAAAAACTTTTCCTACGATATATTTGTAAAACGATTACGTCAAATTGAGACTCTCCTCCATTTTTGGATTCGGTTAAAACACAGTTAGGTTACTTTCACGCAAAATGAATCGCTGCCCGCTGCCTATTAAATACCTTGGCTGCATGGGATTTCTTCCTCAGTCCTTTCGATTTTATCTACAATGAACAGCTTTATAAAAAAAAAATCGAAGCGAACATTAATATACGTCTATTTTACTCCTAAGATGATAATGACGCTTACGCCTTCGTTTATCAAAAATAAGCCATCCTTTCCGATCGGGTTTCAGAAAAAGTGTGTAATTGGAACTAGATCCCAAACACATTTCTATTAGGACCACGCGGCTGATTTCGGGCCATAAAAATAGAGGTCCCAGTTCATGCCACCAATCATGTCTGTGGGAATGTACCATTCGTAATAGTAGTACAGGTACCGCTTGTGCGTGTGGCAGTACGCGATGCGAGGGGTGCACATCTGGAAGCCGTACGACGTACTCCGGAACAAATCTTCGGCATACGCTTTTGCTCTGAGGATTATACAGGTCGGGATTCGAGGGACATCTATCCAGCCCTGAAATTAGAACATATACCCAAAAAGTCAAGAATTATTTTACTAACAAGCGGGGCTGGATTATCCATTACGCAGTGTAGGCAGCAATAGATTTTAGCTATAAACTTATTTTAACATTGAACATTTAACTGAAATAGATTAAGAGTATGGTGTATCCTAATTGACAACCTGTCCAAGAAATAAAAGATAAAAAAGATAAAAAAAGATAAAAGACATTTATTCAGTAAGTAGGCCACACGGGCACTTTTACACGTCAAGAATCTACCAGCGCTTCACAAGAGGAGACCACTGCTGAGAAGAAACGCCGCAAAAAACTCGGCAGTCAGTCATTTTTTAAATATATTTTAAGTTACAATGGTATAATACTTACGCGTATTATTATTTTCCCCAGTACTTCGATATGATCCAGATGCTGATGTGTGTAAAATACGTAACCAAACCTTTCCATGCAAAGTCCAAAGTAGTATTCACTGTGTATTTCCTCTAAAAAATATAAAATAAATTAAAGTTGTAAAAGGTATTTTAGCGCTTTTATTAAATAGCTGTCACAGTATAAAGAGAGAGCCCAAATGGGTAAAGAGGCATGAAAGTAGATACCCATGCTTTGAAGATACCTGGTGGTAAAACAAGGAATGTCTTAAATCGCAGAGCTCCCGAGTCAACCCGAGGGCGACAAATATGCGATCTGAGGCTTTCTTTATAACCACCCGTAGTGTGTACACAATTTTACGTCGTGACATGACCAAGAAATACGATTTTCTGCACTATCCCTGCCTCTGAAAATGATATTGGTTCCTTTCGGCGATCCATGTAGCAAAAAGGAGTCGGTTTTGGGACGCGCGGGCTTGAGGCCCAGCTGTTTAGTATTCTCAACTATCAAAGACGTGCCGACCAAGGTCAGCCACGCCGCGCCTTAAACGTTAGTCCACGGGATGCCACGAGCGGGTCATCCGCATAGCAGATGACGCTCGGTCCTTGCAGATACGGCTGCCCCAGCGGCCCTTCAAACCCAATGTTCATCTAGACGGGACCGAGAACCGATCCTTGTGGAGCACCGCAGCTCGCTATTGGACTCCGCCACCGGCGCCCTCCCACAAAATATTATTCTCCTGAAAGTACACACTCAACCGCTACAACGAACCTAACCTATCCTAAGCTGCATGATCCTCTAGTTACACTTGTCTAGTAAACTAGTTTAAGACAACAACACCTGCCTGAAATGTATGTGCCATAATGTGACAACAATAAATAAATGAATGAATGAATGAAAGGTGGAACACTGCTAAATAAATATAAAACTCCTCGTACTCGTATCTCTATATAAGACCTCGTTTGACCATAGTTCAAAACTCCAGGCTTCGGGACAGTTTATAAAAGATGCTATATATCATTTGTAAAAGGTAAATAAACCCTACTAAAGGTAATCATTTTATGAAGCTCTTTTATTTACCATGTGCGACCACTGAGTTTGCCAATTCCCAATCTGCCATAGCCGTAAAGTACTGCCAACAAGCGCATGGTGTAACTGCAATGAAAATGCAGTATCTTTAATAAGTTCTCCTCTGTCATTGCTGTCCCTAACTGGGTTCAAAATGCACATAAGTAAATTGACTCTTACTTTTATCACAACAATTAACAACATTATGGATTGCAACAGTATCTCAGATTAATTTATTAATTTCACGAGGTTTGAGTGATTATTATCCAATAGATAAAATATTTACCTACAAAGGTCTTATTGTACCTAGAAAATTGGCCGTATTTGTATTATATTTAAGGATTATTGTAACAAACATTATAGGTTGTATGTATTTGTAACGATTTTTATTTGAAGACTTTAGAGTTGAGTTGCGTTACTAAGCCTCCGCTGTCCGTCTGTATGTCTGACAGCGGGCTGTATCTCATGAACCGTAATAGCTAGACAGTTGCAATTTTCATGTTTTGAATTCGATCGTGGATTTAAATTCAGAGCGTGTTGTTTGCTCCATCTTAATTTGTAAGATGGTACGGAACCATTCAAGCCCGACGCACACTTGGCCGGTTTTTATAACAACGTATTTTAAATGCATGATAGAATTGTATTTATCAGAAGAAAAAAAAACTTGATGTAATAATAAAACTTCAGTTTACCAATGTACGCTAGAATCAATAGTTCAACTGTATTTTTGATATTAAACATGTTTTAACGATTATCTTTTTCACTGATTTATGAACTTTCTCTACTTCCCACTTATTAGGTCGGTTGTCACTGTTACATTTAGAACAGCACTGAAGTTTATTCTGATACATCCGCATTTATACCTGAAGCTGCTATAGTTCCGGCTCCGCGCGTGAGTAATATAAACCTGCTTACACAACAGTCTCGTTTGTTTGTATGTATGTAAAATACTTTATTGTAAAACGGGAAAATAACAAACAATAAAATATACGGAAACACAAAAGGTATTATAAAAAAACGATCAGTTAATCTTTGCCTAACTGTTATTTTGTTTGTCGTTACCTGCTCTACTCTGAAAACCAGAGTTCGAAGTAACGTTAGCCCTTACCCCTTTATGACGACGCGCTGGCCTAGTCGGTAGTGACCCTGCCTACGAAGCTAGCGGTCCTGGGTTCAAATGCCGGTAGGGGCAGATATTTGTGTGATGAGCGCAAATATTCGTTCTTGACTCATGGATGTTTTCTATGTATTTAAGTGTATATTTCTCTATATAAGTATTTATATCGTTGTCTAACTAGTACCCATAGTACAAGCATAGAGCTTAGTTTGGGACTAGGTCAATTGGTGTGAGATTGTCCCCTGATATTTTTATTTTTTTATGTCAACTAGATGAATTCAATAATTTAATTATATGACAAACAATAATATCTAATCTTTCTTTCTGGTAGCAATCTTTCCATTCGCAATTTTTACTTGTAGCTTATTTTGCCGAAGAATTAATTCCAGTAACATATTTTAACAATCTGTATTTATCTGAATAGTTTTATCATTTCTACAGAGTCGACCGAGCTCCGCAAGTGCGGAGCTCCTACTTCTTGGAGGTTTGGCCCTTCGGGTCTGTTGTAAAACTAACATAACCTAAGCCTACCTACCTATTTCGGCCTAATTACAACTGGGGAAAAATGCGATTGGGTAAAATTACTACGCGGAATAATCGAGTTTGGGAAACAGATTGATTGATCCTGAAGATGCTGGCAGCATTCCTAGCTGATTAGTTAATCTAACGCGTTGAGCGATAAAACTGCCAGCTCTTCGATCTCTTGTGGCGTCAATGAGTCTCTTCTCGTCTCTGAGTTGACGACCTCCACCCAGCTGTTTATTTGATAAAAAGTATTTTGTATCAAATTGTTTATGGTAAGTAATATATGGCGAATAGGTTGCCTGATATGCTGCTGCTTAATAGACAAATTGTATGAAGTATGAAACCTATACAATATGCAGACGTTCACGTAGGTTGACCATTTTTTCCCATCATAACTATTGGGTAGGTAGGTATAAACACAGGTAAGTCGGTACTAATAATTTGTACTAAACATAAAGTTTGCATATTATAGAGGCTCCATACTTTCGATTAGTATGTAATTTGTCTATTAAACAAGCAATTGCAATTTTCAGAAAAACTAAATTTTCAATCATTTTTTATTATAATTACTGGACTGAATTTTTTTAGCCAACCTATTCGCCATATACCATACTTTTTATCAAATAAACAGCTGGGTGAAGGTCGTCTCCTATTCGGATCTTAGACCATTATGATAACTTTTATTTACTTTACAGTAAGTGCGGCCGAGTTGAAATGTCAAAGGCAATATGCATTTACCCAGAAAAATAGAGGTACAGAAAAATAGAGGTAAAATAATAATTATTTGCTATACCAAACCCAGCCGCGGTTTTACGCTAGTTGTTGCTGCTGACTTATTGCAAACAATAAATATTTTATTAACGTTATCACACATCACACATTGACTGCTAATCGTTTACTTATTATACATTCCACCGTCGGAGCCTAGCCAAGACGCCAACGATGAAACGACGCTTACGAAACCCGATTTCGGGTAGCAACGTGAAATAACGTCTGGAGGCAACGTCTGGAGCAATACGTGTGGGGTCGCTATAATCAGGGTGATTTATTTATTTAATCTTTAATGCACAAAAATACAAAATAAGTACGAGTGTTGAACTAAATGCCCAATAGCATTCTGTACTAGTTGACTTTTTGGTAAATCAGAAAATTTATTTTCTTATAAAATATAAACGTATTATAAATATTATGTAGGCTGTAGATGTCGCGTAATTGAACGATTTAAAAAAAAACGTAGTTAAAGCCTCAATTAAAATCCTTTTTTTATCATATCGTAATGTAAGTTAACCATAATCGAAAATTACTGTAAAATTGTTCTATACGCCAATCGTCATTTTCTTTCACTAACGAATGAAAAATGAATGAATGAATGATTTCGTTATGAGATGGAAGATAAATAAGGATTGTAATTGAGGCCTTCACTGTCCTTAACTTTGTACAGTGTTTTTGAAAATGGCCCATACATAGCGAAAAATGTATACGCTCCATTTTAAAACTTTTTCTTGGCCTGCTTGCACGTAAATATTAACCCTAGGTTAACACCAGGTTAACAGGTTAAGTACCAAGATCACCAAACGATCTTAAACACTTAACAGACGATTAGAGCGTTACCGGCTTCCAAAATTTATGATCTAACAGTCGATTAACATTCATTAAATTTAACATCGTTTGGTGAAATTGGTACTTATGACCGAGATCCGAGAGTATGTATGTATGTATGTATGTATGACAGTTCTAATATAAATCTCACATTCTTGAATAATTTAACCCTGGGTTAACCTAAGGTCAAATTTACGTGCAAGTGGGCCTAAGCACAAGCAGTTTAGTACAATCAACAACTTCAATTGTTGAGTCACTATAGAACCCTGTCACAGAAGGCCATTCAGCCATGACATGATGCTGTCATAATGATTATTAACAAAGGAATAAACAAACATCGCAAGTAAGTTTATTTGTTTTTCCCAACATGCCGGGAATTCTTGCCGCTTCATCCCGTCGTGACGCGGTCACAAGTGGCAACACGCCGGCGGCGGGATGTCGAGCGTTCTTCCAGCGCTCATGACTAGTTAAGCATTCTGCGCATGACTGCGACACAACTCAGTCAGTGTCAGTGAAATTAATAAAAGACTAATGGAACTCCTAAAAATCGCCGGAGCTATTTTACTATGTAAATATCTTGGATTTCAATTATTGTGAGAATTAAGTGAATGTTTAACCCGCAATATTTATTGTTACCAGTTCAGATGCGCTCGTCTGCGGGCCTCTTGCGGGACTTCACGGTCTGCCAAGACGATTTCAGTTTGAAACCACCTGATGGCGTACTTAAGCCAAATACCTTTACGTGGCTTGGAATCGTCCATTATGTACATGGTAAGCTGGACCCCTATTCGACACGGTAGAAACCAAATCGTTTTTATCTGTGATCGTATTGTCAACCAGGTCATAACAGGTCAAATACGATTTGAGTTTTACCGCCTAGGATAGAGGCCCTGATTCGAATAATTAGGTACCTACCTACGCACTATATATCAATCGCTATCACCCTTTCGGTTAGGATCGGAAATTCGGATAGATATTTACAAAGGTGTCCTGCCGTTTGACCAAAAGTCATTTGGCAAAATTACACTTGACAAACAACGTTTTGCAAAAAAATGTTAAGTCAATTGATCATTTTACAAATGACTTACTTTTCCAAATGATCAACAGTTAAATTTACATTTTATGAGGAAGACGAATCAGGGCATAACCGACTCGGATAGGTAAGGTTAGAAGGCAAGGGAAGGGAGCTTGGCTCCCGCCTTGGCCTTCGAGGCTGTTTTTTTTTCTGCCCAGAAATAGGTAAACTAATTGCTAAATGATCAATTGCTAAGTGAGTTTTTGTAAGATGATACTTTTGTCAAATGTCTCGTTTGCCAAATGATCATTTGGTGAAACGTTGTTTGTCAAATGACCATTTATCAATAATTTTTTGGTCAAACATTAGTGAACCATTTACAAACTGGCGGCGGACTCAATTTTAAATTATTAATACAATTTCCGGGATTTCTAAATAAGTACATTGCGCCAGCTTAAATTCATAATTAAGTATTTATATTGACTATTTGAATTTATTTTCCATGTACCTATAGATTTACCAAACGTTAATTAATTTACCTGTAACTCATTGACCTAACGATTTTTGAGGAGCAAATTGACGCAACGTTTTAGCCTACATGTAAAATAATTAATGTAAACATTTTGTAGGATCCCGGAATCCTGGAACTTATATTATTAAAATAGTATTTTAGGTTTAAGATCATTTATTCCCATAAGAATTTTTACAATTCACTTATATGAGATAAAAACATTATAACTGAGAGTTACAAACTAAATCTAATGAGCGCAGAGCTACTTACAAAAAAAAGGGTAACTTCAACTTTACTAATGTCTGGCTACCCTCATGACACAACGCATTGCGAGCGGCGACAACTCGAGCCCAAGTAACACAAGCACACAGAAAGGTTACATCTAGATGTGGCATGCATACGCTGAGCGTAGTATATCGTTATAGAAACGTTTAGTTATATTTAAAGAAAAATATTACACTTTAAACTTATTTATAACTTAACTATTAATAGTGTATAAATATGTAGTATATGTATGTTTATGTTGCATAAGCTATTGTGTTTTGTTTAATTTGGTTAAGTATATTTTATTCTACTTTTACTTTCAGTGTCCCATTATAAGTTATTTAAAACGTGTTTTTTAAGAAGATATTTAAAACGATAAATAGATTTGGTTTCTTTGACTGTCTTCGGGAGTTTATTAAATAATTGAGCACCTTCATATAAAATGGACTTTTTTCCATAGTTTGTTCGCGAAGGACGTAAGATTAAATCATTGGCATTTCGTAATTTTATTCTTTGCACATGATGTTTTCTTGTGAAGTTTATTTGGGTCATAAGATCTTTTTTAAGTATTTTCCGAACTAAAACACAATTATTATAGACATAACTTTGAGTAATATTTAATAGTTCGGTTTCCTTGTATATAGTTTTGGTCGGAGTTAAAAAATCGTAGTTAAATAGTACTTTAATTAGTTTATTTTGGGCTATTTGAAGAGGTTTAAGATTTGTTTTTGGGGCGGTGCCCCACACTTCAACGAGGTATTCAATATGCGGTTTGATTAGCGAGTTGTATATGGTATAGCGCACTTGAAGAGGAAGGCCGTTAGCAAAACCACGCACAGCTCCAGTTAGTGATGTTAATTTAGATTTTAACTTTTCAATGTGTGCTTTCCAATTTAAATTTTTGTCCAGAATTAAACCGAGGTATTTTTCTTTGTCAACTTTTTGAATATTAGTGTTATTTATCTTAAGGGGTTGAAAATCTGGTACTTTCTTATTCTTAGCTGCAAAGATTATGTAGTTTGTTTTTGACACGTTAATAGTTAGGAGGTTACTCTGGAACCAAGTGCTAAGCAAGTTCAGATCACTCTGTGCATCTTTGATAACATTGCTGATCGAGTTTCCAAAGTAAAAAAGACTAGTATCGTCTGCATATAGCGTAATATCGCCTTTGAGACCTACTTCTTTTATGCTATTAATATAAATGAGGAACAATAACGGCCCCAAAATCGATCCTTGGGGGACGCCACACGTAATGGTTTTTGGCTGACTTTGATGATTTTCAATCCTTACCACCTGCTGACGATTTGTGAGATATGATTTGAAAATATCTAAGGCTGTATCGGTGATACCTAGACTATTTAATTTTTGCAAGAGTAGATTGTGACTGACTGTATCAAAAGCTTTTTTTAAGTCGATAAAAATTCCTAATGCTATCTGTTTATTGTCTATGTTGACTTTAATTTTAGTTACAATATCTATGGTTGCCGAGAGCGTATTCGATTTGGGCCTGAAACCGTATTGCTTGTCATAAAGGATATGTGCTGAGTTTAAATGTGATTCAATGCGACTATATATGATCTTTTCGAAAAATTTTGAAATGACCGGAAGGACTGAAATTGGGCGATAATTACTTGGATCAGATTGATTTCCCGATTTGTATATAGGAGACACTTTTGCTAATTTTAAACTATCTGGGAACACGCCTTCCGCAAGACACTTATTTATACATAATGACAATTCTTCAAGTATCAGGATTTTTATATATTTAATTGATTTAGTTTGTATGCCGTCTATACCTGAGCTCGTATTAAGTTTTAAATTGTCTATAACTTTAGAAACCTCTTCTGAATCAGTAGGTTTAAATTGAGACAACTTGGGGTGGTTTAGTGTCGAAGTATAAGTGTGGGTTGAGTTACAGTTTAGTTTCTTTGGAATTAAATTTGCTAAGGTCGATCCAATACTCGAAAAAAAATCGTTAAAGATTTCACACATTTCCTTGTTGTCTGCAGTTGTTCCGGTTTCAGTTTGCAGTTTAGAGGGCACAGTGTTTCCTTTTAATTTGTTTGCTGATAGACTATTTATTAACTTCCACATTTTGGCGGCGTTGTTCTTACAGTCCATAAATGCTTTGAAGTAATATCGGTTTTTTGAATGTCTTATATTTTTTGCTACTCTATTTCTTTTGGTTTTAAACTCTTGCTCTAACTTGTCATCATCTGGATATTGTTTCAGTTGGTGCCATAAGATGTTTCTACTGTTTATTTCTCTTATTATTTCCTTGTTAATCCAATCCTGCCTCGGTGCGTTAAGTATTTTTAATTTCACTATTTTGTTCTGATTTATACTCAACAAAAGTCGGCGTTCTAAGATGGCGTAGTCACTATTTTGGGTTCCATCGTTGCTTTCTTCAATCGTTTTGTACAGATTATCGTAGTTAATTTTTTCGTATTCAAGTTTTAGTAGAGGTTTTGGGTGGTATTTCTTAATTTCAAAATATATTTGCTTGTGATCAGACATGGCCGATTCAATAATAGCAAGATGGAAGTGGTTGTCTGTTAAATTTGTGCATACATGATCCAGTATAGTTCTGGTACTAGATGTTTCTCGAGTACAGAAGTTTATATCAATGTTGTTAATCACTCGGTAGTTATTTTCTTTAAGAGTTCTTTTGTAGTCCTTTACATATTTTTCGGCGCTTAGCATATTCAAGTTGAAGTCACCAAATATTATCGTTCTTTTCCGGTTTTGAATTTGCCCTGAGAATACATCCAAAAAGTTGTTGACGCTATCCTGATTTGATCTGTATACAGCGCCAATGTCTACAGAGTACTTTTGTAGATGAATCCAAAGATAGTGGTTTCCATTTAAATATTGTTCTTCAACCAAGTTGTGTTTTAGAAAGTTGTGAGCAAATATTGATACTCCACCACCTCTTCCGTTGGTTCTTATATTATAATAATGAGTATATCCCGGCAGCTGGTAGTTCAAGGCTTCGACATCGGACTTTATCCATGTTTCCGTTAATATGATTATATGGATTACACTTTGCACAGCTTCCAATACACATTTAAGTTCATCAAATTTTCCCGGTTTTACAATACTGCGAACGTTTGCGTATATACATTTAAGAGATCCTTTGCTAGTTATTACGTCAGCGTAACTGTTAACCACCTGGTATGTTGTTTTTTCCGTTATTAAGCTATGTAGATTATTATTACTGTTAGTGCTGAATGGTGCTAGTTGGAGTTTTTTGACAGGTAATGCACAATTTTGGGGACACCTTTGATGTACTTTATACATAACGAGGTTTCGCCATTATTAGTTCGCCTTTCAAGTTCTGTCTTAATATTTTTAAAATAGGCTTGTTGTAGAGGTGTCTGGTCGCAAAATATTTTAACTGTATCATGTTTTAGATGTTTCTTGTTCTGTAGTATGGTCGTTGCTGCTACCTGTGATGTGAAACATACTTTCATGTGACGGGTAGTGTCCTGCTTAAATATCCCCAAGCGAAATACTTTCTGTGGCTCCGGGCAATCCTTAAATATACTTTTCAGAACTTTAATGACTTCAATTTTATCTTGTTCCCATCTTTCCTTTGAGTCTGTCGAGCTAGGTTCAGGTAATCCAGATATAATTACATTTTTAATTCTGATGCTGCGTTCATGTAATTCGCTAAGCATATCCTCACAAGTTTTAGCTTCAGTGGAAGCGGAAGCTACCTGGTAATTATTTTTTAGCTGACTGACCTCTATGTCGAGATGTTCAATCTTCTTTTCGACGATTTGGTTCATTTCTACAAAGCTTGAAATATCAGTTTTTATTTTATTTTGTTCTGTGATCAAGTTATCGGTAATGCTTTTAATATTTGCTATGTCCCCTTTGATAACAGAAACATCTTGAGATAATTTCGCATGGTTTTCAATTTGCGTTTCGTTAATAGTTTTTAGATAGGATATCATTTCTCCCATTTGTTTACGCATTTCCGATATTTCAAACTTGATATCCTCATTATCGTCAGTCAACTTCCGCTTATGCCGAAGCGTTTTTTGTGAAATGTCCGTAGATTCATTATAGAAGCCTTTACTTGTCAACTCCGGGAAGGAGCCACTACGCTCACCGCCCAAGCCACTTCCAGTCGGCGAGCGCAGTGTATTCATGTTTAACTATGAGGTACTTACACGCTGTGTCCGGTTTCGTATGCAGCGTCCTGCGTGCGAGACGAAAAATCAGATCCCGTCCTTTTTACCCAAGGTGAGGAGGAGCGGTCACGGCGTCGGTATAAAACTTGTGCAGGATTGTAACGTCGTAAGAAACACACACTTCGGTAATTTACTTTCAATGTTATAGTAAAAATTATAGGGTGGATGTTGCTTGTACCCCGATTAATAGTTTATTTAAATAATTAGTCACACGTCTGCTCTGTTGTAGCGCGATTATTTTAGGACGCAGATGCCATGTTCGCCTAACTTTTTCGGGGATTTTGCTAACTTTAGGTGAACGTAACGTAACGAACGAACGGGATTCTAACCTTTTAATGTGAACATAGAATGAGTGTGTTCACCAAAAGTTTAAAACAGCAATTTAAAATTTATTAATTAGGAGCCGATTAAGATATAACAGCCTGTTAAAGGTTGCTGACATCCGACAAAATTTATATGTTTGAAAGTATGTCGTCGGCGCCTAGACAAGATGCATAAAGCTAACGTCAGTGATTTGCAAAAACTAACTAATTGTATGGCTTTAACAAGCTTGTATGGACGTGACAGGTCGTCAGCTTATTCCAATCCATTTTTATTTTTTTTGGATATCGTTAATGCTGATCGCGTTATTCACCATAGTTATTTTGCCCCCATCAGTACCCTTACCATAAGTTACAATTACCGTACTAGCTAGCGAGTCGAATGCTCTATCCCTCGCACTCTATAATACTGCGAGGTTTGCGAGGGACAGAGCTTCGACTCACTAGCGAGTACCTACGTTAATTGTAGCTCATGGTAAGGGTACACACTAAGATGCAAACGCTGCTAACATTTCTGTTTTCTATAGACTCGAAATGTATGGAGTTGTCTCCTTCTTTCTTTGCCCCCGCGGCGACTTGAACAGCTAGTACCGCGGGGATATGGCGTTTCCACGTGAAATGATTTCGCCAGTGTCAAGTATATATATAAGTATAAATCAATATAGCAATAAAACACAATCCAATCTTCTCTAGGAAGATTGGGGGCAACGTTGTACGGGGTTCACTAATGTTTGACCAAAAAATTATTGACAAATGGTCATTTGTCAAACAACGTTTCACCAAATGATCATTTGGCAAACGAGACATTTGACAAAAGTATCATCTTACAAAAACTCACTTAGCAATTGATCATTTAGCAATTAGTTTACCTATTTCTGGTCAGGAAAAAAAACAACCTCGAAGGCCAAGGCGGGAGCTTGGCTCCCGCCTTTGCCTTCTAACCTAACCTATCCGAGTCGGTTATGCCCTGATTGGTCTTCCTCGTAAAACGTAAATTTAACTGTTGATCATTTTGGAAAAGTAAGTCATTTGTAAAATGAGTAGTAGTAAAATGATCAATTGACTTAACATTTTTTTGCAAAACGTTGTTTGTCAAGTGTAATTTTGCCAAATGACTTTTGGTCAAACGGCAGGACACCGTTGTACGGTGATTTGTAGGTCAGAGGTCAAGATAGTTTTAACCTCTGCACCACTGCGAGACCACTTGAAACGAGAAGAAAGATGCCAGATACACGAAATAAGTCCAAGTCTTCAATCACTGTGCGACACAAACGCATAAAAAGTACAAATCACTATCAGAAAAGAACTTTGAACACCTAATTACCCAAAAATTAAAGTCTAAAACAAATTACACGTCCGCCATCTTTTAACGTTGCAAATGGACCTATTCTATGGAGTTCTCATAAGCGGTCGACGCGATCTGTCATCACGTCGGATAGGGGTTAACGTTACGTCAATCCTATCCCTAAATTGTGACAAATGTGGAAAATCGCTCACCTACCGTTATGCAATTTGACTAGACCCTCAGCGGCCCTAATACACCGTGTCCAATAATTTCGAATACACATATTTTTGTACTAACCCTAAAGACATACAGACTACAGGCCATCGAATTCATATTTTTATTTATAAAGTATGGTGTCGTTAACAAAATACAATCGTTTCAAACGTCAAGCATTTGTAGTTTGCTTTTAATCCACGATGAAACAGTTTCGTGAAACGATTATCAGAAAATTTTGCAATGGCGACAGCCCAGGTGCTATCTTTAAGGCCTTAAAACCCCTTGGAATTAAACGCAATCTAGTTTACACCACAATCAAAAGGTATAAAGAGACCTCCTCAGTAGAGGACAGGAAAAGATCCGGTCGGCCACGTTCAGCTAGAACCGATAGAGTAGTAAAGATTGTGAGAGAGCGACTTCGGCGGAAAAAACACCGTTCTATCCGAAAATTGGCTGCTGAGCTGAAAATTTCAAAAGGATCGGTACACAATTATTTTGAGGGTGGATCTTGGATGCCATGCCTACAAAAAACGAAAAGTTCATGGCATTTCCGAAGCGACCAAGAAAAAGAGAGTACAAAGATCCAACATAATACTTTCTTGGCACGCAGGGGATGAGTTTGTATTTTCTGACGAGAAACTGTTCGTGTTAGAACAGCCTCATAACGCCCAAAATGATCGATTGTGGGAACCAATGATAGAAGACCTTCCGGACAACCAGAAAAATGTTCCTAGGTTCCAGAGCTCACCATCGGTGATAGTGTGGGGTGCAGTTTGTAAGCGGGGTAAACTACCTCTAGTATTTATCGATAAAGGCGTTAAAATCAATGCTCAATACTATAAATCCGAGGTTTTGGAGAAAATTGTTACTCCAAATTTAAAAAGGATGTTTGAGAACGAATATTATGTTTTCCAACAAGACGGAGCTCCTTCACACACGGCAAACGCTGTTCAAGCTTGGTGTCAGGCTAATTTGACCGATTTTCTGCCGAAACATGAATGGCCACCCAGTTCTCCGGACTTGAATGTATTAGATTATTTCGTGTGGTCGTACATGCTCTCGAAACTACATGATTATAAAATCGCAAACCTGGATCATTTCAAAAAGGTTAACGAGCATATTTGGGACCAAATACCAATGGAAGCGGTGCGTGCCGCGTGTGATTCATTTGATAAACGTTTGAAGCTAGTAAAAAAAGTTAAAGGTGGAGTTATTCCGAAACATTTGTTGTAAATATTATACATAAGTGTGCCATTAATAAAATATACTTTTCATTGTATTAACTGTTAGTACATTAATTTTATTGAGAATCTAAACTGTATGCAAACTTATTGGACACGGTGTATGGTTACCTCATATCGAAGTGATAAACCGCTGTTATCTGGTGATGTTCGTCGCTAAAGGATACCACCGACGTCTGTATTGGGTTTTGGACCAATCTGTCCTTTTCCCAAAACATCAGTTCCCATCACAACCTTTTTCTAAATAATCCGTTTCCCGATATAACTGATGTTTCCCAAAATTTGCTTCTACCAAAAGATACGTTTGGCTTGATATCCGTTTCCCACAAAGAAGTAATCTCGAAATTACCGTTCCCGTCTCTACCGTCTCCTAAATAATCCGTTTCCCAAAACATCCGTTCCCATTTCTGTGACCCAAACAAGAACGTGTAACGTAACTAATTAAACGGAATTTAAAAAATAAAAAAATATATAGAGGCTTGATTAATTCCTCAATGGATTGTCGAATAGATTATACGAGTAGTATGCAGCTTTAGATACTACCAATAACTTCGTACCCTTAGCGTGGTTCCTTTTGCTGTGAATGGTCACTAAATATTGCGTAAGTCTTTGAAGTGCAAAAAGATAAATCAGGATTTCCTTACCCAGATGTCGTAATCGGGTTTTGCGCATACGGGTGTCATGAGAAACGGGTGTTTTGGCATACGGATGTTATGAGAACCGTGTGTTTTGACATACTGATGCGATGAGAAACGGGTCTTTTGGCATACGGATGTTATGAGAACCGTGTGTTTTGACATACTGATGCGATGAGAAACGGGTCTTTTGGCATACGGATGTTATGAGAACCGTGTGTTTTGACATACTGATGCGATGAGAAACGGGTCTTTTGGCATACGGATGTTATGAGAACCGTGTGTTTTGACATACTGATGCGATGAGAAACGGGTCTTTTGGCATACGGATGTTATGAGAGCCGTGTGTTTTGACATACTGATGCGATGAGAAACGGGTCTTTTGCCATACGGATGTTATGAGAACCGTGTGTTTTGACATACTGATGCGATGAGAAACGGGTCTTTTGGCATACGGATGTTATGAGAACCGTGTGTTTTGACATACTGATGCGATGAGAAACGGGTCTTTTGGCATACGGATGTTATGAGAACCGTGTGTTTTGACATACTGATGCGATGAGAAACGGGTCTTTTGGCATACGGATGTTATGAGAACCGTGTGTTTTGACATACTGATGCGATGAGAAACGGGTCTTTTGGCATACGGATGTTATGAGAACCGTGTGTTTTGACATACTGATGCGATGAGAAACGGGTCTTTTGGGCATACGGGTGTCATGAGAGATGGATCTTTTGGCATACGGATGCTACGAAATAGGGTATTTTGGCATATACTGATGTGGTGAGAAACGGATCTTTTGGCCTACGGTCATTTACAGAAACTGTTATTAGGGAACGGGTGTTTTGGAAAAGGATGTTTTGGGAAACTTACAGAACGGTCCGAAACCCTGTATTGATAAGTGTCTTTATGTCTGATGTTACTAGTGATGGTGGTATATAAAGGGTATGAGAAATGCGCAACTCACACTATACCTACCCCAATTTCCCCATTAAAGAAAAAAAATCTTACTTAGCCTTAAATGGACAAACTAAAATAAATACAAGTTTTGGGAAAGGAAGACTATTTGACGACGCGATAGCCTAGTTGGTAGTGAACCTATGCCTACGAAACTAGTGGTCCCGGGTTTGATTCCCGGTATGAGCAAATATAATAAGGTGTTCCCATCGTAGGTACCTAGTTCTTTACTTATTTAAAGTAAGTAAAATATTTATTCACAACAATAACACAACAAAAAATAATAGTAGCAATAAAAAAGAAGAAAAAAAAAAAAAAAAAAAGACGGTTTCATTGTTTGTTTCGAATTTCTTCCTTACCTATTCATGCATGCTAGTTTTTTATCTTTTTATATATATAATTCTTCTGTCCGTGTGTCGACAGTGAACTCCTCCTAAACAGCTGAACCGATTTGAATGATTTTTTGTGTATGTTCAAGTAGATTCGAGGATGGTTTAGATTCACAAATAAACCCGGCAGATGGCGCTGCAGCCGGTATCTAGGTTATTCTAATCGCTTGGTATATCATGCAGGACAACGTCTGTCGGGTCCGCTATATACAGGGTGTTACAAAAATACCCGTAAAGCCGAAAGGGGGTTAAATGGTGCCTTATAACAAGTCAATTTACAATATTTGAGAACCATAGGTACTATCACTGTATAACTTACCGCCAAAAAAAATAAAATATTTTTTTCATTTATGTGCAAACCCTATTTCAGTCAAATTAAAGCGTAAACTACGCAGAATGTTTATGTATATTTTTACCTAATTCGCGAAACGGTAAAGAAGTATAAACAAAATGAACAGAATTCGATTAAATACATATTACAAGTCGAGTTTTGAAAGCTCGCAGTTCGCGAGCACGATTTAAATTGCTATCTTCATGGCCTACGCATAACATCATATTATTATCGTAATATTCTGAGTTAGAAAACATCGTCGTTTTGGAAAAAAATATGGAAAAACACGAAACAATTGTAGAATATCGATAAGATTTGAAATTGACAACATTTTTTTTTTGTTTTGAAGTTTTTTGAAGCCTGTACTTTAAGCATAATGACATCATATTGAACCTTTGTGGATGAAAAACAGAAAAACCATTAAAAGTTGACAATTATTAAAATTGGTAGGTAGGCCTCTCTGTTAAATAATCTATGCTAACTCCGGTTCCCGGACATGACAGCTTACTAGGGTTGACAATGTTTTTGGCTTTGATAATTTATTATATTTTTTACGGGGTATTTTGTAACACGTTGTATATATAGATATGTATACGTCGCCGTGTGGTTGCCGGCTTAGAATAGTGCTACTCCATGTCTTCCCGTGGAAGTCGTAAGAGGCGCCTAAGGGATTAAAGGCTTGTAGTATTGTTAGGCGATCGATGGGCTTGCACCCTGTCTATAATATTCACATGGTAAACCTCTTAGCCTGTTTGTTAACCCCCGACGCAAAAAGGGGGGTGTTATAAGTTATATGTGTAAGTGTATGTCTGTCTGTGGCACCATAGCTCTTAAACGGATAAATCGATTTGAATGCGGTTTTTTTAATTTGAAAACGGGTTTTCTAGTAGCAGACAGCAGTTCGTAGGCATAATTTATCAAAATCGGTTCAACCGTTTTTGAAATATTGAGCTTTTAGTGGGTTAAAAGCCCCCGATATAACGGCGACACCTACATTCATAGCTGATATCTAAGGTTAGGACTTTTCATAGCATATCGTGGTTCTAGAATCCATGGAGTCGCTATTTTATAATTATTATAAATATACCACTTTGATTTTGGTCTTCAGTTTGTCATATTACAAAATAAACTAAATAATTTTTTTGTTCGATTTAACCATACCTACTATTTGAATATTTGTTTGCTTGAAATAAAATCACTCTCTTTACCAAAATTCAATTACTCGTAAACTGGTTTAGCGATTTAACGTATGAAGGCATTTTGAAATAAGTATTACTTATTGCGACAATTACTGAGGGTCAAAATCAAGGTGGTATGTTTATAATAATTGCGAAATAGCGACTCCATGGATTCTAGAACCACGATATGCTATGAAAAGTCCTAAGCCTACGATATTTCTTAAACGGCTCAACCGATTTTCATAGAACCATTCCGATTAATGTAGCTTTATTTAAAAAAAATGCATTAAAATCCGTTCATCTGTTTGGGAGCTACGATGCCATAAACATACACTCAGATACATAGACAGACACACGCGTTTTAAACTGTTAACATCCCTCTTTTTTATTTATTGACTCAGGCGTTTTTTTAATTTTAAATATAATAAATATATAAAATACTAGCTGACCCGGCAAACGTTGTTTTGCCATGTATGTAAAATGTAGGGGTGGACCCCCCTTATCACTTAGGGGTATGAAAAATAGATAGTAGCCGATTCTCAGATCTACTGAATATGAATATAAAATTTCATAAGAATCGGTCAACCCGTTTCGGAGGCGTACGGTAACTAACATTGTGACATGGAAATTTTATATATTAGATAAGAGTACTTTTTATATACTGAAATAATTGTTCACGCGATATCTTTACCAACGTTGTCAACCATGTTAGGGTTTTCGATAAAATAGACGTATCGTATTACTACGATAAAACTATGTCAACCATATTAGGCCCGCAGTAAAGTTCAAGTATGTATGGCTATGTTCGGTACAATCAAGAACATTTTATGAAGTTTATTCTGTCGTGCAGTGACGACGGGCCTGCCGCACCACAGCAAGTCTCCGCGCGTCACACTGATACACCGGCAGTTCACGGTGGGCACAGCCACGGACCTACTGCGACTGCCGAAGAACTACAAATTGTAACTGATATTATACTAACCTAAAAAGACAATTGAGACATGTTCATGTAAATTTGCGGTCCACTGCTCAATGGCAACATTTCGGCCTGCCGCTAGTGACGCCTGTACAAACCACCAAAGGCATCATCATCATTTCTGCCCGCAGTCGTCCACTGTTGAACATAGTCCTGCCTCTTTGATTTTTAGCGAGTACGATTCAATGCGGCCTGCACGATGGACAGATGACCGAATAAAGGTACCAGTCGGTGGATGCAGATCGTAAAGATGTAAAGTGATGTAAATTATTTAAGTTATCCGAGGGCATATCCCAAATAAGTTTCAGTCAAATTCATTTTTGGACCAAGATTTTGCTGCTGTCTGTGCTTTTATTTTCACAGTCGTCATCCAGTTAGCTGCTTAACCAATCATAACGTTTATTTAGAGGTGACGTGATATTTGGTGACTACGAGCGCGACGAGGAAGAGTGTGGAATGTCCCTGACGCAGTTAAAGTACGGCATGAGGTGCCCGCGCTCATACCTCGAGATTCCTCTCATTGAAATCACGCCGCACCCGGAATACTCCAGGTTAAGAACTGGCAGGTTATGAAGCGGGCAGTGTGGTGGCAACATAACGCGGCTATCGATCAATGACACTGAGCCTAAAGGCTTACTTACATTGACGCAATCGTACAACATTACGATGATTCATGCCCTATGTTTACTGGTTATTGCTAAAAAAGACATAAGTAGATATTTTCTGCCGTCATTAAACCGTCATTTCGGTGGCGCATTTTTATTCAAGCCCTGATTTCTACTAAAGTATTGGCTATTAATCGGTGCCTTAATAAGCACCGATTAATATTACTAGTATAAGGCTGATTCCCAAGAAATTATTTATTTTTTAATGTCCACCGTAATGATAAAATTATATCCAAAATCACTTAGCTTCAGTCAGCGGTCGTTGTTTCATCGGGTTAAAATCATTTTACATTTTCAGGTTTGGTGTGGGAAATAGCTTAGTTCTCATAAAACTATTACGTCCTTTAAGATCATGTAAGTTTACCTCGTAAATATTCATTTTGGAATATCATTTTTTAAACTGAAAATTAAACATAACTACCCAATCAAAGTACATCATTACCGTTACTATAGTATTTTTAAATACCTACGTGCTTTAGTAGCACGTCGATTAACTTAGGTACTAGGTAGGATCCTAAGGTATACTTGCAACGCTGTACATAATTTCCTAATCCTAATCGTCATCGTAGAGCCAAGCGATACGAACCATTCGATGCAGAAAAAAAAGGAATTTCGAATATGCAAGATTTTTTTTAGGTGCATTTTGGGTTACAGCGGTTACGCTTTTTACCGTCGTTATAAAGATTCCCGTGTATCCCACTAGTCCCATTGAGTTGTCCCATCATGGGACAACTGAGACTTGTTCGTCTCAGTAGTCCCATGGGACAAGTGGCACTTATATTTATATTTTATTTTTGTCCCAAAAGTACCATTCCCGTGATCACCAAATGAGTGCTGCAAAACTGACATAAACTTAACCTACGTGAGACTTCTGACACAAAAATATAAGTGCCACTTGTTCCATGGGACTACTGGGACGAAATCGTCTCAGGCTTCCCATGTTGGGACTACTCCATGGGACAAGTAGGATAGAAGTAAGGATTAATTTGGTTGTCTTTTCTTTCAGCGTACACAATACCAATTTGTTTACCATCCGTTATTGAACGCGAGAGGAAACGAAAAAACAAGCTTGTATATTTGATTGACTACATAAGCCGTAAGTGAACTAAAACTAATCCCACCAAAACCAGTTCTTTAAATAAAAATACCGTACTATACGTACGGTCAACGTCATAAATATATGTACGTTAACAAGGCTTCAGAAATATATATACACCCTTATTCCCTCGCAGCAGAGCCGTGTGTTTACGTATATTTTAAGGTTTTACTGTGTCTATATTATTAGACGTGACTGAAACCTTGTAGTGCGACTCGCACACGAAGGGTTCCGCACCAGTTGGGTTTTTAATGACTTTTCAAATAATTCTTAACAGCGGTACCAAGAGATTTTGAGTCGGAACGGCTGGCAAAGAAAACAATGAGGATATATACACACAAAGAGTGTCGGAAACATCGCCTCAGAATGGTAATTTCAACCACCTTTATTTGTAATCGTACCTGTCCAGCACGCCATATGCGGGTCACACAGTGACCCATCATTTTATCGACTTTCACTACATCGATTGTATTCAATCATTGAACGCTATTTTCTGCTGAAACCATGATGATTTCATGATATATTAAACATTTATTAAGTAGGTTTGGTTATGTTAGACATGTGACTAGGTACTAAGAAAAATAAACTAATGCGGCGAGAAATGCCTTTCAACTTACTTTTAAGTATAATTATGTTTTTATGATTGAAAAAATGACCTTCTGCTGGAGTTTCTTGCGGCGCTTCTTCTCCGCAATGATGGTCTTGTCCGAAGTGCTAGTAGATTCACTGTACATTTCCGACGTGTAAAAGAGCCCGCATGTGGCCAATTTACTGAATAAATATTTTGAATTTTGAATTTTGATGAAATGAAAATTCTGCGGAATGATACGTTCGTTGAAAGGTGTTTCGATAAAATAACATGGCCCCGGTCACACGTCATGTTACCCGCATCGGAGAGACTCTCATAAGGGAGAACCGCACCGGGGAAACCCGCATAGTACGCACAGACACCATCGATCGCAGCTAGGGACTTCTATACTGTTTAAATACTTTTTTTGCCTCCTGTCCCTTATAAATTACAGTTGTTGTAGTACAGCCAACAGTACAAATAATTCAGCACAATTTGACGCATACCGTCATGCAGAATATTAAGTGTTCAAAAGTATCTGACTTTGAAAACCTATTGTTAAAGGCGTAACCAGGTATTTTTGAGAATGTTGTATACTCTTTTATATTTGATAGTAGGTTCTCTTTTATATTGTACATGTCATGGTCATGGATGTTTTCTATGTATTTAAGTATATATTCTTTCTCTAATATATAAAATTCTCGTGTCACGGTGTTTGTAATTAAACTCCTCCGAAATGGCTCGACCGATTTTCGTGAAATGCATATCGGTTAGGTCTGCGAATCGGATAACATCTATTTTACATCCCCCTAAATGTTAAGGGTCGTCCACCCCTAAATTTTACATACATGGCAAAACAACGTTTGCCGGGTCAGCTAGTTTTTCTATATACGTATTACAAGCCTACAGCTTAATTTGGGACTAGGTCAATTGTTGTGTCATTGTCCCCTCATATTATTTTTTATTTATAAACAACAAATCTAACGCCAGCCGAAGCGAATTTGATAACTACATATAAGTACTTACTTAACATTGTTTTCTTTAACACGCATCCTATAAGAAGTGCACAGTTAACATAAGTGATTACTTTTATAAGTATTGTTTAACGTCAGGAGTTGAAGAGGACAAGTTCGAACAATATATCACTATCAGACGCGAGGATAAATTGTTTGGCTAACTATATTTTCCCCTGGAGACTTGACTGAAGCACATGGAGTAAGAATACCACGCGCTTCTGTCAAGTCGTAAAGACGGTTCTCTACGGGGCCGATCACGTAACGACGATACGTCAAAAAGGATCCACTCAGCCAGGGTAGGTCACAAGGAAATCCAACTATAATATAATAGTCGACACCTTCGTACAGAGGTTAGGTAGCGAGGGTGTGACGCACGCACTATGCAGCTCCGGGTGCGGCGTGCGGCAGGGGGCGCCCATCATCTCGCATAACCTCGACGGGCAGTTCGAGCTGCTCGGCATCGCGGCGGCGTCGGCGCAGTGCGCGCGCCGCGCCATGCGTCGGCGGCTCAACAGCGACCCGCCCGTCTACATCGACGTCTACCCCTACATCGGCTGGCTGGTCAACGTCATCACGGCTAACACGATGCCGCTGGCCTACCCGCAAAATTTCCGATTAGTCGATGGAGGATCAGGTTATTTTTTTGTTATCATATTAAACTAGCTTCTGCCCGCGAATCGATTCGCGTAAATTTCAACTATCGTTATTTCCTCGGGATCGTTTAAATTTTCCGGGATGAAATGTAGCTTATGTATTAATCCATCACACACAAACACACACACGCTACTAAATGAGATTTAATGCCCGTTTTCTATACATTAGCAATCACACTAGATTAATGCAAAATGACATTGTTGTGTTCGTTATACGTTATACCTTTGCAAAGAAACTGTTGGACGGATTAGGATAAAATTTCACTGTAAATTGATACATACTTTTATTTAACCTTAAAAAGTCACTGTTAGGGGAAGATGGGGTGGCTTCGTACAAAGGGAGCATTCGTGCAGTGGTCATATCTCGACTATCCATCATGCTGAAGTGTTCATATTTATATGCGTGACTGCCGCTCATATGCATAGGCTACCCTCCAAAAGTGATGGCAGTGCAGCAGCATATTTTGCCAGAAATAATTAATATGTGTTTCCGCGACCCGAAAGTAATTTTTGGTTCTCTACTAAGTTTTACTTGAATCAGAAAAAATCTTTGTATACAGTTAGTAATTAGATGTTTGAGATTAATATGTGAACAATGGTTTTGCGATTACTTTAACGGTTATTTTTTATTTCGATTATTTTTCTGATCGTTTTGGTTGGGGTACCTTTGTACAGATAAAATGTATGTAATTTTATACCGTACGAATGCACCCCACATAAGTAAAAAAATTGTATATCAAGAATAATTATAATTACAAAACCAGGTCAGTAAGATATGCCTAAAAGATGACTAAAACAGGTGAAATTGCTGAAAATCCAATGAATCCTGGGAAAAAACGAATAGTGTATGAAGGCACCCCACGTATGGGGTGCATTCGTACAATTCCCATATTTTGGGAAAACCATTATATCTTGGCAAAGTTGCTTCGTATCAAAACTGAAATACAAAATTATTATAGCCAAATAAGTGGATGATGAAGTAGCATTCATCTCATATTGAAATAGCGGTTAGTTTTTTTTTTACACGGCTTTGTGTAAAAAGTGTACGAATCCACCCCATCTTCCCCTATTGGTGCTATTATGACGAAGCACAATTTAGGTTTAAATATATAATATATAACTTGTTGCCTGCGGCGAGTTTGAAATGTTATATAGTTTCCCGTTACCTAATTGAGATGTGGGACTTATTACACAATAGCATAAATAGGATCACTAAAAAAGTAAAATGAAATAATTGTTTCAAAAAATATGTAGGTAAGTCAGTCCAACTGAAGCCGGCATCCCACAATATTTTAAACCAAAAGCCAAATACTGTTGGACGGACCTAGCTACTATTTTAGCGTTTTTGAAGGCGGGTTTTGGTTTTTTTAAACATTTATTTTATTCACTTTACTATATTGCTTTGATATATAGCAAAACTTTACCCAGCAGAGTTATTTATAGTACGACATGTTTAGTTTTTAGTTTCAATTACCATTTTTTACTACGATACCTTTGATATTCCCAGAAGGTCCCAGGGGCATATTTTATTATGTTAATGAATAAAATATTTTTTTCATATGATTACCACTGCATTTAACGTTTCACTATTGATTACGTTTCAGGCATCAGTGTCCATAAAAAAGGTTTCCTAAGAGCGAGAAAAATCCAAAGGTATGGTTGGAAAGCCCGCACTTTCGTGTCTGGGAACTTCTGCTTCAAAACCTTGAGGAAGCAGAAGCGCCAGATGTCCGTCTTCTACTCGGAGAGATTCGAAGTGAACGCGAACCCGCCAGCCAAGCTCAACGTTTTCATGATGGTTCGTTTATTTTGTTTCCATGTGCAACTGTAAAGTTAACCTCGTCGTGACGACCCATGTTTTGTACAAAGTATATACTCGTACATACAAATCAATGAATATAACGCAAATTAGAATTGAATAATGATGCAGTGATGCAATTATATCTAAAATTCTTTGACGTATCGTGGTCGGAGGAAAGTTAAGAGTAAGGTAATCATTTATAAAAGTGTCCCTAAACTAAACTAAGCTAAATAAATAATAAATAAATAAATATCAGGGGACAATGTCACACCAATTGACCTAGTCCCAATTTAAGCTCTAGGCTTGTATTATTAAATACGAGTACTAATCGTATAAAGAGGTAATTTGTTTGTTTTTATGTTTGTTTATTGGATAATCTCTGGAACTAGATATTAAACCGATTTAAAAAAATTATTTCACGCTAAATGGCAGCGAAACAAGGGAAGATTGCTGGTAGTAATCCATTATAATAATATTGTAAAAATTAAAGAAGTTTTGTCTGATTTACACTTTCACCGCCAAACCTTTAAACCGATTTCAATGAAATTTTGTATAAATAAAGTTTAAAACTAGAGGAAGGACATAGAGTAATTTTTACCGCAATGTTGTTTTTAGGCATATCTAATCTGTCGTTTGTCCTTGTCGTAAATGGAATGCAAAATTAAGATCTTTATTTTCGACTATCATTAGGTATCGGCGGGCTTCGAAACGACAATCTTGTGCGCACGCATGACGTTGCCGAACCGGCTCCTCATGCCGAAGATCGACGGGGTCGGGGGCTACAACATCAGCGTGGCGTTCTCCACCGCCTGGTTCCCCTACAGCTATCACTTCACGCTGTCCCTCGCAGGGTCGAACACAACACGCCAAGATAAAATGGATTGGGCATTGGAAAGGAAGCAAGGACTTTGGTAATTTTATTACCAAAAAAAACCTACGTGTAATCAAAAATATATTTACAAAACAATAAATTTAGTTTTAAATATACTTACTACCTCATATTTACGTACGGCATATACCTCGAAATCCATTCTTGCCTATTGTTAGTTTCTAAGCATGATAATAAACACTAAATACGAAACCGTTGTTTTCGTTGCGACATATTTTTCTGTTTCTCGTCACAGCTATGTCGTAGTTTCTAACTGTACATACATGACTGACATTTCGCCTCCCACGCTCATTTATAACAATGAGCCATTATTGCTTTGGGCATAGTTAGCCACCTACAAGTACAATTAGGTTGTGATAATGATAAGATATATATATCATCTTCAATGCCTATCCTACCTAGCAAAAACATATCTTACAACGGCTAATATGACAAAAAAATATGATCCTATAAAGGTCATAGAATCGTCTATAAGACTGTATTTGGGCACAAATTATAAGAGCTTAAACCTACTATTGCCATACTATTTTTTTATTGAAATAATCCTTCAACACGTTTTATTGTTGTTAGTATCAAGTATACTAAACATAAATTACATAGTAAAAGTTGTTTATAAGAGCAGTCCCTTTATAATCGCAACTTTCAAACACTTAATAAGTGTATTGCACTTATTATTTATTAACCCTTAATCAAACGGGACAATTTCAAGAAGATAATGGAATATAAACTTTATGAAGACACAAACAAAGAACTGAAAAACAAATGAAAATTATAAAATTAAGTGGGAAATAGTTTCCCAATATTTGATTAAGGGTTTTAAAAACGTTCACGAGGGCTTTATTCTTATAATTTTTTGTCCTTATAAGAGGCGGAGAAATATATTTGATAAAAATTCAATAGAGTAAAGCAGCGACGAGAACATAATATTTGTGTCCACCATTGGGCTAAGTTATTTTATTATTGTTTATTATAATCAAAACTGTGTGGGAAATCAACTGTATGAGAAAGTCTCGTATGTTTTGTGATGGAAAATCAACGCGCCTTAAAATTAAGTCATTTTCATGCAAAGAAAAGAATAAGGGCTAAAGTATTCTTCATATCCTTTAGGGGTTTGACGTCTGGTTCCCACGACGTCTGAGGGTTATTTAGACCACTTCCTGAAATGTTAACTTTTTCAAAATGTCTATTTCCGAAAACGATAACTTATGAAAAATGAAAAAAAGACTAGCAGGTAGCAAAAACCCATGCCAGGAAATTTGGAGATTAGTTAATGAAGAAATAGGCACAAAAACCCGCCCCACGATTATAAACCACAGAAAATAAGCAAAAATATAATGTACCAATTTACTATATTGACATCACTTTCAACACGTTTATAAGATATATTATCATAATAATTAACTTGCACTTGACTTATACAGGGTGGTCCAAAGACTGACGTCTAAAAAAAATATTTAGATGCCTCACATCCGGGGCTATCCGAATATACCCCATGTATGTTGGCCGATTTTTTGTTGTTTTCGAGTAATTAATTTTTAAAGATTTATTCAAGAATTTTCGGGCCGAGCCGTTTATTAACATGTAACTTTTTTTGGTTACGTTTTTTCTGGATGTTTTATTTTGCGACATTATCCTCACAAACTGTACTTTCACACATACAATAATCAGCTTCCCAACCTTAACGCAAGTTACAATAAAATTGACCGAAGTGAAAGTTTTACCTTTGAGCAAATCGAAGTATGATTTTGTAAATTAAAAAAAACCTAAAAATCTTAGAATTCAAAGATCAGAAGTAATTTTAAAAACTTGGCCAGTCTCTAAACTTTCAGAATAATACAAATAAAGTGACACTTAATAGGTCATAATTTGCTGGATTCGACTTTCAAACGTACTAAGGTAGAATGTGTAATAAAGAGTCTGTAACATAAAAACTGTTTTTTATTTGGTCGAACCTAATTTGGTACTGGCCATCAATAAAGCCATGTATTTTTAAAAACAAATAAATTTGTTCTTCCTTTGTCTTAAGAAAGGAATCACGTATTTTATTGTGAAATAACTAATAGTTACTTCTGCTCTCGTTACGTTTAATTTCTGAATTCTTCTCGCTTTGTTAACTGGACTCTGATTGATTTGCCTTACGACCGACCTGTGCTTGTGTTTTGGACTTTTGAACTTAGCCTAGTGATTGAATTTACTTTCGTGTAGCAACATGAACTACACTCTTAGTGATTATGCAGAGATGCATTATTATTATGGTGCAGCTCAAGGTAATGGACATTTAGCGGCAAGGCTGTACCGGCAACAATTGGAGCACCGGGAAGCCTCACGGCAGCATTACCCGGACCACAGAGTATTCATAAACACACATTTGACACTGATGGCTGAACGTGATCCTGGCCATCCAACTCAAGAAGGAGTTCCCAGAGTGGATCCAGATAGAAGGGATGAAGTCTTGGCAGAAATCCAAAGAGACCCGTCTACAAGTTCAAGGAGGATTAATAACAGAACTGGAAGCTATGCAAGCAAGCTAAGACCAGAAGTAATTTTAAAAACTTTGCCTTTGCCAGACTTCATCCCTCCTATCTGGATCCACTCTGGGAACTCCTTCTAAAAAACAACAAAAATCGGCCAACATACATGGGGTATATTCGGATAGCCCCGGATGTGAGGCATCTAAATTTTTTTTTTAGACGTCAGTCTTTGGACCACCCTGTATAAAGATTATTAGGCTCCACATAGATTATTTGGCTTTTATACAGCTTTTAATGTTATATGGCCTAAAAATAAAATATTCAACCACTATAAGGGAAAGTTTTACTGTATCCATAATGTGAAAGCTAAAATCTCCTATAAACAACTCTTACAGGGGGAATATTGTGGTTGCTTCTTATTGTGGTCATATTACTCGGCCATATTAATTAGCCCTTATCCAACTTAAATTATATGAATAAAAGCTATGAATAAAATGCATGCATGCATAAACTCACGCCTGTAATCCCAGAGTGGGGTAGGCAGAACTACAGAATTACCAACAACTCCAAAAACTTGTTGATAGTTCCGTAACCACATTTTGCACAAGAAGGCATATATTTATGTTTACCAGTGTATTAGTGACAGGTTGCAAGCCCATCGCCTAACAGTACTACAAGCCATTATTCCCTTAGTCGCTTCTTACGACATCCACGGGAAGACATGGAGTGGCACTTTTCTAACCCGGCAACTACACGGGGCTGCGGAGGCAATAAAAGCTGCATTAACCAAAATCTCTTAATAATGAGCTATTACTTACAAGAGTTTTGGTCATATAAGCTCGATTTTAGATCCATATGCCCTTATTAATAAACGTGGAGTAACTGTGGGGTAGCTAAACCATGTTTTATCCTTATCTGTCATTGTGACATTTGAATATGACAGATAAGGACAAAGCATGGTTTAGCTACTCGACGGTTACTCCACGTTTATTAATAAGGGCAATAGTGTTTGGAGATAGATAGGCTGGGCGCAATATGTGCTAAGTTGCCTAGATGCAAACACTACTAACGTTTTTTTTTTCTATCTATTTCTGGTTTGGGGAAAAGCTGCTGACATAGAGACTATATTCGTGTTGCAAAAAAGACCCATTCGTTCTATATATAATCTAAACTCCCGTGATTCCTTAAGATTACTATTTACAGAAATTAATATTGCGAGAGGCAAAGTAGCTTTTTAATTATTTTTTTTAAATGCCGTGTGCAGTGCCGGCGCTACTCACAACATTCGAAAAAATTTAACTTCACTTTGTTCTGTCACTTTCACTTCGATAGGAAAAAAGCGAGAGATAGAAACTACTTGATTCGAAGTTCGATTTTCAAATTCCACACATAGTAGGCCCAACAAGAAACGCACGTTCGGATGCACACATAACCGTAAAATTGCAAATAAAACTATCTGTTAAAGTTTGAAACGTGTTTATTATAGCTATTATATACAGTAGGTACAATCATTTTTTTTATTTAATGTTTTGAAGACAATATGAATGAAAAATAAGAAGTTTATCATGTATCTACATAATTTTGTTATCGTTTTAACAATCTTTAATTTCGTGACATAAACCGCGGGGGCAGTTTCAGAACGCATTTCTAAAATAGCGGGATTATTGTATGTAGCCAATAGCCATAGACAGGCCTAGTTAGGTTTTTTTTAAAGCCACAGACTACATAAAGCTGTATAAAGTTGTGTTTGCACTACGGCATTATCAAGTTGAGTGACAGGTTTTATCTGTTTCATGTTTATTTTTTCCACTTTTTATTTTATTAGTATTTTGCAAAAATGCTTGTGATTGATGCATATGCGATCGTGTCGTTATTTAGTCGTGTATTCACCCAATGGTCACAACGGAAGACCTGCGTTGGCCCTACCAGCCTCACGCTGTGTTGTTCTCGCTGCTGAGGTGAAAAGTTGTAAGTCTCACACGAGACCAAAGTTTTTTACGTCTCGTATCTTTGAATCATCACTCGCAGCAAAAACCAACTTTGCTCTCTTGTTGAACAAATAACTATTATGTCATCAAAAATCAAGACTATTTTGTTAAGAATTGTAATATACATAATTTGAATACGAGAAATAAAAATAAAATTGCTATTCAAAAATTTCGTGTCCGTAAGGTTTATAAATCATTTGTAGGTCATTGCATCCTTTTCTAGTTATAATAAATTACCTGACGTTGTTTTAAAAGTACCATTTCCAATGCTTAAAACCTACTTGAAAAAGCCGTTGATGTCTAAAGCTTACTATAGGGTCGAGGACTATCTATCAGATAAAAATGCTTGCCCTAAACTAAACACCTAAATAACTCAATAATAACAGTCATAAAAAATATGAAAACATTGTTTATTGTCTGGGGGACACGGTTTCTGTAGGAGAATGTGTCGAGGCTTTTTATGTGGGTTGTCTTGCACCGTCATAGGTGAGTGTAATTCTTAAAATTTATATATTTTTTATTTTTTATTACTACTACTTATTAGTTCTTGTGAGTTTTGACACATTTTCCTGCTCAACTGCGCATGAATGTATTTATTTTTTGTTTTATGTGAGATTCATTGTTTTATATAATGCTAGGTTAAGTTTATTACTATATAAGCAATATTTAAAAAGCGACTGACTGTCGAGTTTCTTGCGGCGTTTCTTCTCAGCAGTGGTATCTTGTGAAGCGCTGGTAGATTTTTGACGTGTAAAAGTGCCCGTGCGGCCTACTGACTGAATAAACATCTTTTATCTTTTTTTATCTTTTATTACTCAAAATGTATGGGATGACATTATTCTAGTGCGTTGTGATAAACCTCGTGGGCAACTGTCATCCCCAACTGTTTGAGTGATAGAGAAGAAAAGCGTTGTTAGCAGCGTTTGCACCTTGGCTACAGCCCCGGTATGAGGGTTTCCGCGCATCAGTTGTTTCACTACATGGCGCCTGCGAAGTGAGGTCTTTTTGACAGTTGATGTTAAAATATATGCCTAGAAGAAGACCAAACTAGTGACAATTTACTTTATCAATTGATATATACACATTTCAAAAAATTAGGTACAAAATTATTTCAATTTATATTTTAAGTATTATCAACTCTCAAAAATCGCGCCATCTAGTGAAAAAACTGATGCGCGGAAACCTTCATTACATTACTCTTGTGGAAATAAAACCAGCCTTTATTCCACTATAGTTCAGTTGCCCTATCTTTTGCTTATTCGTTGTAAAAACACTGTTAACGGTATGACCGCTTTTATTCTATAGTGAATAAGAGCTACCATAGCGTCAATGTTACAATTACGACTGAAGCTAGATAGGTTAAAACAAACTAGAATAGAGCCATCTGTTTTAACTTTCGCGACGTTTATAGATATTTGCATCTGAAAAAGAATATTTGAATCCAAAGGGTGCCAGCGGGAAATTTGATGTGATTATACTGCACGCCCTAAATAAACTAGCAAATAATAAAAACCGGCCCAGTGTTACGGAACTCTCGGTGCACGAGTTCGACTCGCACTTGACTATTATTGCAACCTTTTATTTAACTGCACTGTTCGTATGTTGGTCCGCCAAAATTATCAAGTCAATTTTGAACCAGGTGGTTATTATGACATAGTTCAGTTTAAGCTGAGAGAAAAGCACAGAGGTATATAACTGCTATAGGTATTTCCTTTACGCTCACCTTAAAACGAACTGCATAGTTACGTCATAATAACCCTCCAGTTTCCGTTAATGGCTGAAATTTGGACCGCATATGTAAACCCGGTGACAATGCAATATTGTGGTGTCTAAGAGCTGATCTGATGATGGAGTCGGAAGGTGGGATCTCCGCTATATTTAACGGAGACCCACCCTGTTGGGACTCGTTAGTTTAGCCTTGATAAGCAGATACCGACTTTGCAAAAAGCAAGTACAGTCGACCACAGAAGCCCAAAAATGATTTACAGAAACTAATTTTAAGATTACGATGAAGCGCTGCAAATGAATATTTTAATGTAATAATGCGCGTTAAACCAAATATATATTTTCAATACCTCTTTTAGCTTAGACATTTGATCATATCACTTAATATTTTAGATAAATGGAAATATCGAGTGGAGCT
Organism: Acleris emargana; assembly: GCA_927399475.2. NCBI lineage: Eukaryota > Metazoa > Arthropoda > Insecta > Lepidoptera > Tortricidae > Acleris > Acleris emargana. The sequence goes on along the minus strand of OV656848.1, from coordinate 4,287,977 downwards.
AACTCATTAATTTCATCTTTTCACTAAAATTGTGGAGGGATTTGATAGAATCACAAAAAAAGTGATACCTACTAGTCAACTTCCTGTTTTGATCGAATCACTTATTTCATGTCGGGAAATTATCATAGAGTTGTGATTTTGACATCTCCAGTGAATTGATCATTTCCCTTAAGGTTTTGACATCATCCCTGTTTGATCCACATCCCAGCGACAAGATAATCTTATTAAACTTGACATTAAATATAGCGAATAAATTGAAGATCGTTCGTGCTTACTTTCATAACGTTTGTTAGTACTTTACCTCAAAAGCATAAAATCCTTGTAGCGATTCACCGGTTCGCATTTCACCTCGAACGTATATTTAATTATCGCGTTGTATCTTGATCGTTTACTTTTTTAGTCGCTATAAGTTTTCGTAGCATTTCACCTCGATCGTACATTTAACTATAGCGTTGCGTCTCAATCTTATTTTTTTAGTGGATATTAGTTATTGTTGCATTTCACCTCAATCGTTTGATAAATTTTCGCTTTGTATCCTAATCGTCTATTTCAGTATTAGACAGTATCTTTAGTCGCAATGTACTGGTTTTGCTTTTTTTTAATAGCATATCATCGTGAACATTTAATATCACAGTTTGCCAAGTAGCACTTTATCTCTACAACAACATTTTAGGCTGATGTATATTAACTTACGACCTACATGTTCAAATGAAACGTTAAACGGGATTTCATTGGGATTATGACTAAATAATGACATGAAACTATAGGTACAAAACACGTTTTAAAAAAAATGTTACGGAATTTTAGTGCGAACATCAATCAACTCGTCAAATTAAATAGAGTCCCAAACAAACATCGATCGCGACGAAATGCGTCTAGGGTAAAATACTACACGAAAAATGAAATGCAAGAAATAAAACTATCGAGGTTTATTCCAAAAAGCAATTAACGCGTCAAATAAAACAGCGTTCCAAACAAAACTTGATCGCGGTGAAATGCGATTACGGTGAAACACTACTCGGAAAATAAGATGCTACAAATTAAGTATACTAATGTGAACAGCCACACGAAAAATTGCTTCAAGAAAAAAAGCTATTGAGATTTTGTACAACCGAGGTGAAATGCGAACCGGTGAATCGCTACAAGGATTTTATGCTTTTGAGGTAAAGTACTAACAAACGTTTCATAATAACGACGACATTTATAGGGTGTCCTCTAAAACGCATCCAAAGTCAAGTTTTATTTTAAATATTTATTATCACTTTTTCATATTAACTTAAGCGGACTCTACTGATATAGTATCCTCGTCGTCAAATCCTTTATTCTGACTGTCAGCTCCAGGGAAAGTTGATGGCGGGGAAGGCGTTTGTGCTGGGGGGAAAGACGGGAACTGGGGAAACCCGGGCGGGAATTGAGGGAAGGCAGGTTCAGATCCTTGGGGAAATTGAGGAATTTGAGGGAATGACGGTCCCTCAGAACCTTGTGGAAATTGAGGAATTTGAGGGAAAGATGGACTCTGCTCAGATCCTTGCGGAAACTGTGGTATTTGAGGGAAGGAAGGCCCCTGTTCAGATCCTTGGGGAAATTGTGGTGTTTGAGGGAAAGAAGGCTCTTGTCCAGACTCTTGGGGATTTAATGGAGCTTGAGGTGAAGCCGGTGGTGAGCCAGAATTCTGAGGAACTTGCGGTATTGCTGGGAATTCTTGCAAAGTCTGTGGGTTATTAGGGAATGGGCTAAAAAACGGAAACTGAGGGACATTTGGTTTCGATTCTGTTGAAATTTCAGGAGTTGAAGACTCTTGCTGCTGGTTTGGGAAATCTGCTGAGTCAACCACAGCGGTATCGGAGTCCCCGATTGGCGATGGAGTACTGGGCGTTGGTTGCTGTGCTGGGAAACCAGAAGCAATACCTCCAGGTTGTGGACCGCTTGGAGCCGCTGGCAGTAGAGCCGGGTAGCTCGGAGTTCCGACTACAGTCGGTATTGAGGCAACTGGTGCTATCGACGCTCCCCCGGGGTAAAAAGAGGTTACGGGGAAGGAAGAAAAATAAGCTGATCCTCCGGGAATTGTGTAGTAAGTCTGCTGGGGCACAAAACTCGTGTATTGGGGAAATTGGTACGTCAACTGAGGCTGCAGCCCCACCGAGTATGAAGCTGGTATCTGCAAATAATTAGACTCTAATTTAAGAAATGCAAGTCGACATCGCGTTTATCCATATCAATAAATAAGGTTGTTTATTTGTTTGTTTGTTTCGTACGCATTCCTCCCACTCATCCGATGCCATGAAGTTTTGGTAAGTTTTTGCGCGCACGCGATTGTTTCCGAAATATAAAAGACACTCTATTTTATTTTATTTTATTTGCTATGAAAAGATTATCAGCGTATGCACCAATAAATTCATGCCTATAACTAAACATAGAATTTTGAGGATTTTCTGGCCTTTAGGGGTACACTATTTAAAAGCAGGAAAATTACTGGAACCTTCTTCACGAAATTTTGATGACTCATTTATGTAAAACAAGTCCATTTTGAATAAAATGTCCTGCCAATTGTTTTGTTTATAACTATATTTGCTACAAAAGTGTGGCAAATATAGTTATAAACTTATAACAAATGTATTCCAACTGAATTATTAAAGCCAAGTCTTGCTGACATTTGTTAACATTTATCAAAATACTGACCAAGAAGGAGTAGGACTATGTAATCGTATTACAAAAGAAAATTGTAAGTAGATTAAATAGTAATGAATCAATTAGGTAACGCATATACTCACAGTATTAATATATTGCGTGGTGGAATATCCGAAGCTCTTGGTCTGCCCAGGTACAATCGTCTTGTACAGGGAGACGCCCGCGCTCGGCAGCGACGCGTGCGTCACCGCGGCCAGCGCACACAGCAGCGACAAAGTTAGGACCTAAACACGCAAATTAGTTCACCCTGTATCACACACACACAAACAGGAGTTCATTACGAATACTCATTTACCCTAATGTCGAAGTCCGAACGGTTTTTAGTTAAATTTATAGGTTTGTGTAATATATGTGTACTTACACTAGGTATACATCCATATACAAGCTTATATATGACCGTGGGCCCGAGTAACCAGAAAGATTTTAACAGCGTGTTCATGAACTTATCTCTCTTTAAAAATGTCGTATCAAGTTGGTTTCAATCGGACTAGTTTTTGAGATATCTCAAAAATACATAAATATCTATTTTTATAAACTTTATTTGTTACGAAAACTGCGGTGCGACAATCAATCAATCAATCAATCAACAATCCGGTCCTGAAAACTTATACAAACACAGATTATAATCGTCTGCGACATGCCCTGAACTTAATTGCACTTCATTGAAACTCTTTATCTTATGAGTGTCATTTACGAGTGTCAATGTATATGACAAGACAGTATGCATCTGTCATTGTCACTGTTTACATCTGTTTGTTTGTCTGTTTACTGTTATTTTTAAGTCTTCGTGCAGACAAACTGTACTAATACAGTTTTACAGGGCTTTTGCATTATTTGTAATTTTTGTTGCTGGTTTAATAAATAAATAATAATAATAATAATAAGTAGGGATGTTTCAGAGTTTTATCAAAACATAATGGAAAATAAAAATACATACTTAATATCTTGTAACATGAAAAGCCTGCAAATCCTAAAGTTCACCATAGTGACATTGAGATTATCGCAGTCAAAACATAAAATCCTGTAGTAACTAATTATATATTGTAAATATTTATGCTTTTTACGCAAATATTCTTCTTATTAATGTCATAGTTAGCTTTTCTCTTTCTCTCACTTAACTCTTTTAACATTACAAGTAAGAAAGGGACAAATTACTCACATTCATAACTTTTAAAGGGATTTCCCTTAAACAAGTGCTAATTACAAGAAAAGCGTTGCCAGCTTGTCCTTAGGCTTCGAGTAACGAAAATATTCCATTTAACTTGTATGAAAAAAAATCAAAGTTAACCTTTAACTACCAACCTGGTTTTTACGTAGCACTTGCACCGATGTGACGATATATTTTAATCTTCATTATTAAAAAAGCCGAATTGGACCTATATTAGTATAACATTTTTAACTCCAAATAACCTCAGCAGTGCGCTGTTAAAAGTCTTCGGGTTACGTGGGCGCACGGTGTAGACAAAGACATAATCTACATAGAAAACATCAAATCAAATATTGGTACTCATCGCGCATATAATCCCAGGGATCGAGCCCGGGACCGCTGGCTTCATAGGCTAGGTCACTAACGACTAGGGAACGCGCTGCCAACTTGTCCTACTTACGAGTAATAAGGAGAAGAAACAGAATATTATAGCTCTATCAATAGAAAAATAATCAGAAAACAATATTAATTAGGCAATGTCAAATATTGCCTACCCCTAATAGTTTTTAACTTCAATTAACAATATTTTGAATTATCTACCAAAATTTTAACTAGTAGCTTTAACGTCACTAAAAGGATCTTACTGAACGCAGACTGATAGATAACCATATTCCTGTGAATTTTTACCTGACTGATACAAATACATCGCAAAATATATGGAAATAACAGGAACAATGCAACAATTAAAACATTATTTGCCAAAACATGTCACAACTACATTCGAAGATTTACTTTAGGACGCGAACGAAATATTGGATCACTTGGTCACTAGGAAACGACATTCGCTCGGCCGGTCGGTCCCCGCCGAGCGAGAGCAAGGTTTCGTACCTTCATGTTTGAGCCACCGGAGAGGAGACGCCTCTATACTACGCGGTTAATTCTTTTGTCGAGTGCTTTTATACCGAGGCCCACCCCGCCCACGCGAGGGAAAGCAAAAAGTCAAGATTCTAGTTTTTTACGCGCAATGAGATTTGTACTATTCCGAATGTACTAAACTGTATTGTTAATGAGTGAGTAATCAAACCATCATTTAAAGAATATTCGTAAGATAAAAATCATTTCAAATCGTTTTTTATTTATTTAAAGATACATCATACATACATACCTTCACGCCTGTAATCCCAAAGTGGGGTAGGCAGAGCTACAGAATTACCTACAACTTTAAAAACTTGTTGATAATTCTGTAACGACATTTATTTAAATAATTCTGTAACGACATTTATTTAAAGATAATATACATTAATGAGATTTTTCAGGTGAAATAATGGGGTGTTTGTTTACACATCATACCTAAAAATTATAAATAATAATTACCGATACACCGACTAAGCAAACATTTTAATTATACATAACGATATCGATTCGTCTTAACTATTATATAAAGTCTGTTTAATTCTATTCATAGCAAGAACCCCTAATAGACGCACTTTTCTATACATTATGTACAGTCAAGGAAATTGATTCCTACACCATTTTGAACTATGTCAAAGTGACATTGTAAATAAAAGTATAAGAAGTCTCTTACGTTTTGACATAGTCCAAAATGGTCTAAGAATCAATTTCCTTTACTGTACGTATACCTTTACTACTTGATGGTGATAGGTCAATTTTAATGTCAACGCGTTATCTTAGTAATAAATACTGTGCTGATTCAAATCACCATGACACATTTTCTCGATGATGATAACATTGATAACGTTAACGTTACTTTCTCAATGTAACGAAAAAATTCATGCTCGAGGTACATACAGACACATACACAAAACTGCAACATAACCATCTCTCTATTACATACAGTCGAGTTCATAAATATGTGTACACTTTAGTACCTTGTCACTTTAATCGCTGTGACAATTCATATATGGTATTTAAAACAGGTCATTACATAGATAAATTACAAGGTACTAAAGTGTACACATAGTTATGAACTCGACTGTACCTATTTAAGTATCTTCAGGGTTTTACTAACCTGTGGTCCCTAGGTATTCCTATTCTGCCGTCCTACCAACGAAGACGGCTAACTGCATAGTAATAGTGTACTACGGTTTTGATTAATTTTTCAACTCTTTTTTCCTTTTTGCCGCCATTAAAATTATGTTAATTTAAGTTAGCTTTTTATTGTGTAGTTAAACTTGAGTGGTTTCTCGCATGTCATACAAAATATTTTCTCTCTGTTCCCTGCATAATATTCTATTACTATCTGTAAAAACTTTGTGTTATATTTAGTAATAGTGTATTTATCAGCTGTTGGTTTTCCTATTATATATATATATATATATATATAAAAAAAAGACGTGTGGCACTCGGGGACTGCCGCGGTAAAGCTATTGCATGTCGTACAAACGCACACAACGCCGTGTCGAAGAAGACTGCCGATCTGAAACGACGTTAGACGATGCACGGCCTTCAAGCCACACCTCCTTGCCCGTCGGAGTGGGGAGCGTGAGGTTTTTTCGTTACGGAATTTCTGGATTCGGTCCCCGCGCTCAAGGCCCCAAGCTATGCAATAGCTTAATAAGCATTTTTTAATATGTTTACCAATAGACTTTGTAATGGTTCTTCTTAGGTAGGACGCCAGTATTATGCCCACATACGAACCTTCGTCCACCCGTCCAACGCCGGTCGCGTAGACAGCTGTTTCCGTGTGAACAGCTTACTTTTAAGGATTGAAAATAAAGTATCTGAACGTGAAGCAAACCAGGAGGATCTGTTACTCTATTGTTGCGTGAAAGAAGAACAAGTCAGACCTAGAAGCCAATAGATATTAAAAATATAAGTATAATAAGTCGCAGTTAATAGAAATGAAATAAAAAACCATCAGTATTTTTCTATTATAGTTGATATAATTATGTAAAAAAAACTCCCTGATAACATTATGACGTTTCGTTACCATGACGAATCCATCGACATCCCATGATAACATGTATAACATGTGATATTTAGATTTTATTCTGGAAAATGGAATTGAACATGTTAAGAATTTAATTAAAATAATAATTGGTGTCTGATGACCATAATAGGCCCGCAGCACGTCTAACACAAGTTGTTTTTTTGTCTCTTGTCGCTCAGTGAGTCTCTATCGTTACCTACTAGATAGAACGGGAGATCCGAGCGACAACCAAGTCGCGGGCAACTTGTGCTAACCTCACTGGACCCAAAACACTGGACTAAGATATTAAACATCTACAGTAAAGTGCAAAAATATGTATAGTAAAACTCATCTTATAAATATGTTACGAAGTTCTTATTACACTGGAATAAGTTGCATTGAGATATTTCCATTTAATTGTACATGAAAACAACTTCAAATCTATGTTTACACTTATAAATATCATAAATAAATAAATATCAGGGGACAATGTCACACCAATTGACCTAGTCCCAAACTAAGCTCTAGGCTTGTGCTATGGGTACTAGACAACGATATAAATACTTATATAGAGAAATATATACTTAAATACATAGTAAACATCCATGACTCAGGAACAAATATTCGCGCTCATCACACAAATATCTGCCCTTACCGGGATTTGAACCCAGGACCGCTAGCTTCGTAGGCAGGGTCACTACCAACTAGGCCAGCGCGTCGTCAAATGTTTTACAAATAAATTATTTGACTTTGAAATTGAAATTGAAATTATTACATTACTAGAACCCGCCTCCATCTTGAATCACATTGCCTATTGATGAAAACCGCATTAAAATCCGTTGCGTAGATTTAAACTTTTTCATTTTATTGCATTGTAATGAGACTAATAAAATAAGGGCCAAAAGAGGATATCGTTACTACTTTGGAAAAACGTATCTGATTTTTTGAGATGTATGAGTTTGAACTTAATTCTCTTGTTATTTAAGTTTAAAATCGTACGTCAACATTTATGAGATACGAGGTTTTTTCAAAGCAATGACGATATATCTCTTTGTTTGTAGTCGCCGTGTGATGGCGGGAAACGGCTTTGTTTTATACTGGGTGAAATCTAAGTCGTAGTGCAAATGATCACCTCTGTGTGTGTACTCGACCAAAATGTATGAAGCAGTTCATTTTTTTTCGTGATTTCAGAGTTAGTCCCATTGTAAAAGTTGTTCATTTTCGTGGGTAAAACACAGAGGTGATCTAATCTCGCCAAGACAAGCCAACCGAAGCGCAAGGGCACTACCTACCTTTTCCCGACGAGGTTCATAATTTTTTTTAAATTATGACTTGGGTTTGGATAATACCAGATAAACAAAATTCTAGGATTGATGCCAATAGTAAATTTATTAAACTTCGAAAGTTTCAATTGCATAGCTCTTATAATTTAGATTTTATTGATATCTAATATGATATGATGATTCGTCACTGACTCACTGATGGTCATCAAACTTGTTAGGATACTTCCTGAAGTCTTAGAAATCTGTAATTTAAAGGAAGCTATACTCAAACTGTTTAGGTACTTAAACAAATGTAAACAAAAAAAACACGTGACATAGTTGATCAACCAATAGGAGCCGAACAGTGATACGTCAAAGCTCGACGGAACAGTTTTGATTGGCTGATGATCAGAGCCACGTGGTTTGGTTTGTTTACATTTATTTAAGTACCTAAACAGTTTGAGTATAGTATTAGTACACAAACAACATAAAAATATAAAACTTAGAACTTTTCCCCCTAACCCCTTAAACTAGGGGATGGTAGTTTGTATGAGTCTTCCGGATTTTTTTATGCGAGAGGTCTGAAAATTGACATAGGGACTCCTTGTTAATTGCTGCTATTTTTATAAATTTTTTTTTTTGCATCCATGCTATTTACAGTATTTGTCTTACAGAGTCGTTAAAGTGCTGTAGATACATGGACCCTTTTAAGGTGTAGCAATGTTCATATCAAAAGATACATTATACAATTTACTTTCTTAAATCCTGAATAATCGCATGTTATTTTGATCTAACGGGTGATACCAAAAAAATGAGAATCATTTTCAGTAGTCTTAAAAAAAATCTATTGCCATAGACAAAAACTTGTTCAAGATGTTATTTGTACCTCTTGATATTCTTGATTTTTATTTGTTTATTTTTTTCAATCATTTATAATTGTCAAAATAACGCCGAAACAAGAAGCTCTGCGAAAACGCGTTTTATATTTTTATAATAAAAATATAAACATGGGGAAAAAGTACACCGTAGATCATTTTACCAAAGAAAATGTAACAGTTTCTACTATACAGGGTGTCTGGAAAACCTTCGGAGAAATTTTAACTGTAGATAGGGTGGATGATTTGGATCATCCCTATATTGGTAACTTTTGTTTAAGTTAATATTTGACTGAGTTACAGACAGATTTATCATCGACTTTCCTGACGATGCTCTCAGTGTGCCCCATCTTAACTGATTCATTCATAATATCGGCGGTGATACTGCAAAACCGCGTAAGTAACAAATTTATGATAAAGCAAAATAAACCTTACGGTCTTATTAAAAAGGTGCATTTTGCTCCTTATTTAAAATGTCACTTACGCGGTTTTGCAGTTTCACCGACGATATGTGTCACGACGTAATGTAAATAAACAAGTTGTTCCTTATGAACAATGTTTCCAATCATGGTCAAAAGCTCCATGGAGTTTAGAAAACTGACACATTATCCTGTAATGTGAATGAAAAGACGGTGTCTGATAAGGGCTATTATGTGAAATAATCTAAAACTGAAACTTACGATTATGATTTTTACTCACACTTTTCTCACACTCACACGGCTAAAATAGCACTTGCACATTACTTATTTTACGAGATCATGAATCATGGCTGTATTTCATTGATTTGTACCACTATCAGGGCTTCCGACGAATAAAAAACACAATAATTGCTACCTGTCACTAATACACTGGGAAACATCTTAGCCTACTTTGTGCAAAATGTGGTTTACAGAATTATCAACAAGTTTTGGGACTTGTTGGTAATTCTTTAGCTCTGCCTACCCCACTCTGGGAATGAAGGCGTGAGTTTGTGTATGTATGTATGTAATTAATTATTGACAATTTGACATATTATCTTTTTAAATCTTGGACCATTAAAACTCTTTATGAAAAGAGTTTTAGGTTTCATTTGTAAACAAAAAATCCTACCTACACGTTACGTTTTATCAAAATATAGTACATTGTGTATTAAGGTCGGTAAGTAAGGAATTACGATCGAGGCTCTAGTAGAAGCCCGAAGTCGAAGACTGAGGGCTTTCTGAGTCGAGGTACGTAATTCCCGTACCGCCCGTGAAACATACAATGTTTTTCATCACATTTGCGAGTAAATAAACACACAAGTCATCACAACTATTATTACGAATTACTTGAACTTTTTTTAAGCGGATGGCTGGCGGACTCCACAGATTATGCAAATGTTTCGTTCAGAAACGTTAAGGGCAAATACTTACGTAGGTATACATACAGCCCTGAAGGAGTGTAAAAAAAACGACGTTTGTTACAGACAACTATTAAAATCGATTATTAAGAATATTAATTGAGTATTTAAGTAACATGTAGCGAGATTGCAATTAAATTCCTGTTCAAATAACATTTTAAGACAATTTTACAATTGCGTGTAAACTCTTTGCTTGAACTTGCATGACCTGTGTGCTGTGCTATAAATTAAAAAAAAATACTTACCGACCTTGGGTTTCATGGTAAGAAGAAAGGTCGAGGGTTTTATATGGGGCATTGCGGTCAAGTTAACCTGTATGTTTAGATACCGTTTACATGCAAGTGTGATGAAAATTACATTTAAAGCTGGCATCATACATGTTGTTGCTAGATATTCGTATCATAGAAGAAAGAGAAAAATAGGATCGCTTTGTAAGAAGAGGTCGACGTGATTACACTCTGTGGTAAAAACCCTTAAAAGAAAAAGGCCACTAAAGCCGGCTACTCACACACCTGCTGCAGGGGCAATATGGGAATTGGACCCTTGATTGCCTCCTTAATTGTTATGTGTGTAGGCAAGCAGGAGCAATTTTTAGATTGGGCCTGCGGCAGGGCGGCAGGGGCGCAAGACCTTCCTAGCTCCCTAGATTGTGTCTACCGCCCTGCAAGGTTGCTGCGTGTGTAGTAGGATTGGGGCAATTCCAGTCAGTTCATTGGTGACAACCGAGCGGAGTGGACAAAAATGGAAAAAATGGTGTTACCATAGCCAGGAGATCTTCAAAAGAATCAATATCCATTCGCAAAAAGTTTCTAAGATCATCTACTTCCAATTCTTTCATAATATTCATGTGGCACAATTTGCTTCGTTTCTGCAACCAATTCTTCACCCAATATCTTCTCTTCCTTTTTTTTTTGGTAGCACCACAGAAAGTGCCAAGGCGATACCAATCCTCTGGTGTTTCGTCAATACAGGAGGCTTTCTCGTGGACGTGCGTTCAGCGGGACTATCAGTTACACACTGAACGGCAGGCTAGTGTGTAGAGAACAGCCTAAAATTGGTCCAACCGCCGTGCGACCGGTATTGCCCCTGCAGCAGGTGTGTGAGTAGCCGGCTTAAGGAACACCCAGAAAATATAAAACGTGGACTACAATCACAATCAGTCAAGGAAGCGATGTCACAAGCGAAGCGATGTTTGGTTTGGGGTTTGTTTTGTTTACTTGCATGTGATGTGACTTCACATCACACTCACAGGTTATAAAGTATTTCTAACATCACATAGCGTTTTTGCCACAGATTAAATTTCAAAAAAAATCCTTATTATTTCGTGTAATTTCCAAAAAAATAGACATAATTTAATGTGAAATAAAGTGAAATACGTTATTTTACGCTAGTATCAGATAGGATGACCACAATTTGTAATATATTTTCAATGTTGTCAAATAGCCTATTATAATCAATTATGCGACGACCTTTATATCCATCGACAAAATGTTTTGCACTTGGACTTTTGGCTACTGCCACAAATACCATGCGGATCAAAAGGAAAGAACCAGCAGCCAGCAGCGCTTTCTCCCCGTCTGGTTGCCCTGAAAATCAGCGCGTGCAGCGTCACGGCATGTCTGACACTATGATGCTGAGTAGCACCCAATTTGGTGCATTATTATTTTATAAAATAGTTTTAAGGTTTTGTTTTAAATTATTTTCTCACTGTATTTAATTTGATTATTATTTTTCTGTGGTTTGCACCAATAAACGATTTTCTTTTTCTCCTTTTTTTTCTTCAATACGGAGAGCAATAATCGGATCGTTCAATCCGTCTATTTGAACTTTGAGAAGTCTATGAATTTATGGCTGTCATTAGATGTCAGTGTTAAATTATGTTATTTTCAATATTCACGACTTCAATATTTTTGCTGTAAATCAGTTATATGGGCTACTTTAGAGCAGAAAACAATGGTAAATGGTTAGATCTCGACAGTAAAAGACGGACGATATGATCAGTCTCGGCAAAACATGAACAAGAGACCTAGTGATTTCACATTTAAAACCAATTAGTGTTCAAATTGCAAAAACGAAAATACAGTAAGTTGCACTAAAATTACTCATTTATTTTTATTATAATGCTACCTTGATTTTTGTTTACATGGAGCGAACTGTTTGTTTACATGGAGCGAACTGTTTGTTTACATACCATGTGACAACGTATGGTCTCAGGTCATTGACCTCGGACATTGAATTTTGACGTAAGATACTACGAACTGTTGGAGTAGTATACTATCAACGTCAAAATGTCAAGGTCGAGATATCGGCTGCGATACATCAAGTAACAAAATGAATATAATTAATCCTTCTTTTTTTTTTACATTAACAGAAACAAAAATGAACCATACCCCCGTGATCAGAATCGTGCCAACTATTACCCCCCCAAATTTCTCCGAAGGTTTTCCAGACACCCTGTATATATAGAATTCTTGCATCCTTGACGACAACTCGCAAACGTGGTAGCGGCCGACCAGCTAAAATAATGACCAAGGGAAGACTGAAGACACACAACTGGATGGTTACAAAATACAAAGAAAAATCGTTTATTTTGGATGATGAAAGTTATTTCCCTTTGAGCAAAACCCATAGGTATACCTGGAAATGATCGGTACTATACCAGCAACATTTCAACATCACCAGACAATATAAAACACAAGTATAAGCACAAGTTTGAGCAGAAAGTTATGCTTTATGTGGCTTTTTCCGATAAAGGTGTGTCAAAACTGTGGTACAAACCTAGTGGTTTAGCAGTTAATCCTAAACTCTCATAGAGTGAATGCTTGAAAAAAATACTTATACCATTTAATCGCCAACATCGCCTTGATGGAGAATATGTGTTTTGGCCAGATAAGGCATCATCGCATTACGCCAAAAAAACATTGCAATTCCTAGACTCCCATAATGTGCCATTTGTACCGAAAATCCGAAATCCCTAAAACCTTCCACAATGTCGGCAGATCGAAGATTTTTCTGGTTTTTTGAGCAGTTTGGTTTACAAAATTAATTGGGAAGCAGAAAATTGTGCCCAACTGATAAAAATAATCAAAACCTGTGTGCGAAAAATGGACAAATATGCCGTCCAACGGTCTTGTTCGGGCATTATGTCAAAACTGCGTCGAACAGCTGATTACGGGCCATATCGTAACGTGCATTAATAATTTTGTAAATAGTTAAATGTGTATTATAACATTTATAACCCTTACTATAAAAATATTATAAAATGTTACACAATTATTTTTTTACACCCTTGCAAATAATTCTCATTTTTTTGTTATCACCCGTTAGTTGGGAAAAACTTATTAAAATCGTTTATGGTATATGGTGGTATATGGTAGATGGTATATGGTATATGGTACTCGTCCTAATAAAAATCTTGAATGAAAGGTGCCACAATTGGCTCAATTTAGAAATGATCGTTTGACTTTACGACAAAAGTGTTTATTTATAAAAAGTATAAAGAAGATACTATTTTTGCACAGCATAGTCCTGGTAAAAAGTTAAAAGCGGCGGAAGAAAATATTTTTACAAAAAATATCCAATCCATTACTTATAATCCGACGTATCCAGGAAAGAAAACAATACCTTTATGCTGTAACATTATTTATTAGTTCATCTGTATATTAGTGTATAGGTATGTTTGAGTCACATCTTTCGAAATATTTTTTAACCATTTACGGTTAATGGAATGAGGTACTATTTGTAATACATACTTATATCCGATAACGATGAAATATTACGGTGTCTGATCTCGTGATGGATGACTGCTGGTCTTAAGGCGGCAACAGCATTTTCGTTGTACCTACTTAACGTAGGCCCACGCTGCTGTAAGCGGAATGACAACTATGTATTAAAAAGTACAAACGGCAGCAAAAACTTGTAGTTTTTTTTACTAAAACTTATTGGTATTATATGGCTTTATTCCATCTTTTATAAAGCAAAAATACCCACTGGATTAAATATTACTGATATTAGGTTAATTACAATATAAAATAAGTTGCACGTTAATAATACGAAATTACATCAATATGGTCAACATAAATACTGTACAAATTATAACAGAATACAAAAAATAACATTAGTTGGGCGGGAATTTGAAAAATTGTGCACGTTGTGATAAAAGCATACAATTTGTACCACGCTTCGAGGACACCACTGACTGTGATTACTTTAAGATGTGAAGGCCAGCTGGGTTTAACCCCTACGGAGAGGTCAAATTCGAAATCAAGGAGGATTTTTCCGCTGTAATGTCTTTTTATGAAGCCAAATATGGAAAGGTAGGTATAAGAAATTGACATCTGAAAACACATCTACATACCACCCTCCTACTAATGAGTGGCTTAAAGGTCCCTGCAACCAGGCCATAAAATCCTTTAAAAAAAAAACTTACAAATGACACCTTAATTGTCAAAATCGGTTGAGATGGAAGTGTTTTTTTTACATTTGAGAGATATTTAGCGGAGTACTGAATAGTACTGAATACTGCCGCAGAAAGAAAAAAAAATTAAGATCTTTTTAGTTCTTTTTTTTTTTTCTTTTGCATTGAAGAGAGTTTACCGTTCATCTGATGTCAACTATATAACAATAATATTCACTCACTTCAACATATCACTAATTATTAAATTTAAAAAATAATAATGAAACGTCAAATAATTTTATTATTAGCAATCTCTGGACCAAAGGCACAGAACAGAGCATTTTAGCGCAGCTTCATCTCTTCATCCCTCTTCTTACAATTGCAGCGAATCAGTATGTATAACATGACGGCGTTGATGTCTCTGGATGAGTTTTTCAAAGAGGCTGCCATCCAATCGTTGCCTCCTTTATCCAGCCCCAATCAAACAGCAGAGGCATATAAGTGAGTATGGTTAACGCCTGATTCCAGACGTAGGCTTGATAACAAGCTCGCTTGATATGCTGTAAAAAGGTGCTGCCGGGGTAGGAAGAATATTTTCTATTGCCCGAGATGTCTTATTACAAAGCTGTTTCTTGGCATCATTCACGTTCAGAGTTCACTCGTTCTGTCGCACATTAACACAACAAATCGCTTCAGTTGTGACATTGATTCTGAGCTGATTTCGTAATTCGTATAGCAAGGATTGGAGTTCTGAAAAAACTCTAATTACCGCATGGAACAGCCTTTCAGGTGTTCCAAGCAGTCTTCTTGCCTCTGGCCACAGTGACACAGAGACACAGGGTTAGGGTTACACAGTGTCTCATCCAGAGAAAGAGAGGAAAATGGGCATATTCATGCAGTGTGTTGGGTTTATGAAAGCTAGCACTTACTTATAGTTAATTAACATTATTGTCTGGCATGTTTTTGACATCACTTTTCAAAAGTGGGCTTGACTCTGAACCAATTATCATTATTGGCATCATTATATGCTTTTTGGAGAAATACATAAAGAGGCAGTAGTGAGCTTGACGTGTTTGGCCAGTTTTGGTAACATGATAGATTGTATTTTTTATTTTTATCAGAAAAAATTAGGAAAAATATGATACTTACTACACGTAAGAATTCAAATAAATATATTATTGGACAAGATTCCTATTCTTTTGATAATTACTCCTGCCTAAACTGCTGAACCGATTTTGATGATTGAGGTGTCATAAGAAAGAAGATTTTATGTTACTGTATTGCTTTGTAGCAGTTTCAACCATTAGCTTTCAAAATAATACTTTAAATCCGTATTATAGTTCGGCGGTAAGAAATTTGACCAGCAAATCTAGCTTTCCTCCACATCATAAAATGATCGATCACTGTAGTATATACCTATGAATGGTAAAAAATCATACTTTTATCACGATGTGCACAATTTTAACGAAAACATGCGATTGCCTGCCCTACTACATGGCAACATTCATAAACAACTAATGAATGATCTGATCACTTATTCCGTATAAAAACATTCGAAGCAATGATAATAATAATACCAACAATACTTACAATTTCAATTCGATATAATTCATCCACAGAGCATAATGGATGGTTCTTGTAGTTACTTAACATAGAAAGTTGGACATAAGTGCGTAAAGTTTCCTTTTTAAGTTGTTAAGGGACCTCAGGTGAGTGAATCTGAACAGCACTCGACCGGTATTTTGTTTATTCCTGAGTTGCGTAGTTCTTCCCAACTTCTGGGAACAAGAAGTCGAGGACTGCCGTCTTGAAGAGATAGACGGCACCGTACGGGGTATCTGTTGATAATGGGTGCCTACCGCCTATGGGGGCCATCGAAACGAAATTCTTGAACATTTGCAGGAACTGCCTGACCACTTTGACCTGCGGTGACTTCGCAGAATCCTCAAACCTGCCTAAAAACATCCAAAATCATTCTTAACATAATCTACGTATAGTGTATTTCTATGGAACTTGCTAACTATGTAAACAAAAGACTTAACTTTGTTTTGTCACAGTTTCTCCTTGATTTTTCACACCACCTCATCAAACACCATTGAAACCATAAACGATTGAAACGGTCGTTACTTTAAAATACAAAATCACCAAATATATAACTCTAACTTGGATATTTCATTATAAGTTTGAATGGTTTCATAAGTTAGGTTACTTATTAGGACCTGATGGGATGACGTTTTTGTTTCTTTTAAAATCTACAATTGTCTATGATGGGTAGTGTTGTGGCTAAAGTTGGCGATATATTAAGGCCCCTACACATTACCTAACTCACGCTGATCACACTCACAGATGATGTAACGGCACCTTTTGTAATAAATACTGGTGATATATCATCTTCAAGTACCGATTTTTCTTCAGATCGTCATTAAACAAATTAGAAATAAGTAACTACTTGTTTTTTACTTTCGGTATTTTAATATTCGATATGGTTTGACATAAGTAAAGGAGTATTGCCCATCACTAGTAAATTCATCATTCAGAGACAATTTCAATATGGCGGTTTGTTTACATAGTTAGCAAGTTCCATAGAATTAGACCTTACTCGTAAATAGCAGGCGAGCTAAGAAGAAACTTAGACAGCGGTATCATCTAATGCCAGTATCTGACATGTCAACAACAAGTTTTAAACTAGCGTGTAACGAAATTTTATTCAATCCTTATTTTTTTTCTATAATAAGCACTATGTTATAAAATGGTTATAAAATACTTTCTCTGCGATTGTTGTGCATGCACTTTGGCACAAGTAAGCTATTATTCATAGTAAATGCGGTGCTAGTAGAAGAAATTAGCACCATTCAAACTCCGTAACATAGTAGGGGTTTTAATGAATTTTGCATTACTTTCTCCCCGTATTTTATTGTGAGAGAAGGCCTAGTGCTAATGGTTTAAAATAATAGGGAATATGCATGTTTTTTTTTTACAGCTTCAATTGAAGCTGATTCATGTAACAAACAGATCACAAAAATCATTTTTTGAATAACTATAAAAATAACCAAGATATAAGCCAACAAAGATTTATTCCTATCTCTTTCTAGAAAAACGGAATTTTACATGGAGTTTATATGGCCGCAGTGCACAATGACGTCACGGTGCACATCGGATCTCTCTGTCTAATTAGAAGTTTGAAATGCTTATAACTTCCGTATTTCTTGACCGATTTTAATTTTAATTTCCGTTTTGGTGATCTCTTTTATGGTATTTTCATATTTTGATGAGAAATGCGATTTTTAAAATCCATGCATATTCCCTATTATAACTTATTTTCTATACAACTGTGCTCTCGAACAAAATGTGAGCCAACCAAGCCTCTTTTTCTCCCAGTTGGCAAAAAATGAATCCAATAATTATGATATTCTTGCTAAGTATAAGCTCTTTAATGATTCAACTGACATCTTAGTTGATGCGTCGAACGACTTGTCAGCTCGTATGGAATCACGACGCTTTGCGCGGGGGGCCATTTGCAACATTAAAAGATGGCGGGCGTGTAATTTGTTTTAGACTTTAATTTTTGGGTAATTAGGTGTTCAAAGTTCTTTTCTGATAGTGATTTGTACTTTTTATGCCTTTGTGTCGCACAGTGATTGAAGACTTGGACTTATTTCGTGTATCTGGCATCTTTCTTCTCGTTTCAAGTGGACTCGCAGTGGTGCAGAGGTTAAAACTATCTTGACCTCTGACCTACAAATCACCGTACAACGTTGCCCCCAATCTTCCTAGAGAAGATTGGATTGTGTTTTATTGCTATATTGATTTATACTTATATATACTTGACACTGGCGAAATCACTTCACGTGGAAACGCCGTATCCCCGCGGTAGTAGCTGTTCAAGTCGCCGCGGGGGCAAAGAAAGAAGACGCTTTACGCAACAATCTCAGTCTTAACATATTTTTTCTCATTGTGACGCTTTTACCACAGCTTTTACGTAGGTGATGATGATGAATAATAATAGCCTATGTGTAAATCCAGTGTATAAGCAAACTCTATTCTAAATTGTATCCAACCAAATTCGTCCATCATTGACATGTCAGATATTGATTAATGTCACGGTGAATTTTATTTCCTTATAATGATTGTCCCGGAACGTGATGTAAATATTATGGTATAAGAATGTCCCTGCTATACCTACCGGTCTAGAATATAGTACTTAAGTAATAGTTTTAACTTTCCAATATGTTTGCCCTAACAACAATGATGTGATGAGGGTAACCCTACTTACCCTCATCATTAATTGATCGAAATACACATTGCATAACATGTACCTACCGCAGAAAGGCTTTTAGTCGCATGGCATACATACTGGGCATAGCCACAGAACAAGTCCAACGAACCGCAAGCTTTTAAAAAATCCAATTGCTGTTTGGATAATGTTGTCAAACACATAACCCTCTTTTTGGGCTTTGCTGCAGTCAGGTAATAAGTAATAGTGCAAGTACAGACGAAGCGCTCTGTGAAAGCAAACATGCGAATTTAAACCTACTCAGAACGCGTTAAGGATAATAATACCTTGCACGGCACGGAAGTGACCTTGGTTACATTTTTTCTCCGATCGATAGTGGGGGCGCTCGTAACGAGGCAAAATGCATGCATTTCGCACATCATGAGCATTCATGAGCTTTACTGACTCCGCCCACTTCGTAGGTCAGGCAGGCAGTTGCAAGACGGGCGCACTCTGCGCTATTGCCTACGAAAAGTGCGGCCTGGCACGCGCGGCTAATCAGATGAGCGTCACGCGCGCGCGATGTTGGGGGTGCTCGTAACGAGGTAAAATGCACCTAAAATCTGCGGCGCGAGAGTGTTTATTATTTCGCCCGTAATCTTTACTGATTTCGCCCACTTCGTAGGGCAGGCAGTGGTAAGAAAACAAATTTAACTTATGATTAATTTAATTTATTAAGTAGTTTTCTAAGTAGTTCGCTTAAGCAAAATGACGAGAAAAAAATTACATGCCTGGAGGGCTAGCAAATGTTGTCCGCGACTTGTTTGTCGACTAAGCATAAATAAGTGTTTTACTAATATCCCCTATATGCTGACCATGCTTTAGTAGACAGTCACTAGTACTGAGAGATTCACTAACACTGAACACTCTTTAAGGTAAGTAGGTAATCGATTTTTGATGCGAAAAAGTCGAAAATTGCGAAGCTGCGGATGGATCGTTAATTAAATAAATTATGCAATAACCTCTCTTTTTGTGTCGAGGGGTCACACCTAAATAAAAAAGAGGTTTGTCAAATGGTCAATGCCCAGTTAAAATACTAGTTACCAACCTTACTCGAGATTTGCTAAGTCGGAGGAGTGCCTTGGAGAGTTGCCTTGAACTGTTGATGCAGTCAGTGCTTCTTTGGCCTGTCTACACTTGCCGAGACTCACCCAGTATTCCAAGTGTATACTTTTGGAACCATTGAGAAGCAGGGGATGGAACCTTGCTAAAGGGTGTTGGGATGATGGGTTCGGAGCCCATAGCAATCATAACGATGCTCGGCGGGCAAGTTCATCCGCAGCATCGTTACCTCCGGATCCACTGCGACCTTTAATCCATGGAAGGGTCTGTTGATTTTATTAACATACCTCCAGTAGTCGTTTGTGGCACCCGTAGATTAGCCCTGATGAGAATGTGTGACTCCTCAGGGCTTGTAGTACTGCCATGTTGCCTTCGTAATTGTAATCTTCATGTAACTGAACTCTTAAATATTTTGCATAATATACATTATACAGGTGTCTCATATACGTCAACCCGCCTAGGGCTGGTAGAACCACTAAAAGCTATCGATTTAACCCCTATGTTCAGCAATTTTTACTAGTTTCGGAGATATTAATGATTTTTGTAATTTTCCCTTATGCACATGTCACGAAAAATCATTAATTTCAAGTTTTATTTCACAAGTTTTTCAGTGGTATCCTTACATAATTAGAATATTTACGAATCAGTAAAGTTTTGAACATATATGTTTTTTTTATCTAATCATATTAAGTGTTCATGCAGCTGTGTGTGTAATCATTCACCTCAACTCTCGTGGCACTACCTATTAGGAGTATGATTCTATATTAGAAAATAATGTAAAGTGATTGTATGCTAAAGGAAACTACGCGAAAGGTTACTCGTATTCTACCAAAAGATATTTCTGCCAAGTAAGTCCAAGGATCGGAAATTCGGATCGATATTTACCTAAAGTTGGCAAAATCCCGGAAAAAGATAGGCAAACATGGCGTCGGCTTCTTATATTTTATTTTTATAATTTAAGTTCTGGGATTCTGGGATTCTACAAAACGTTAATATAATAATTACTTTACATGTAGGATAAAACATTCTGTTTTGCTCCTATAAATTCGTTAGGTTATTAAGTTACAGGTAAATTAAATAACATTTGGTTAAACATATACATGGAAATTAACTTCAAACAGTTAATATAAATAAATAATTATGAATGAATGCCTGTGTAATTTATTTATTTTGAAATCCCGGAAATTTTATTATGAATTATATGATTGAGTCCACCTCCATACAACTGAACAACAAAACCGGCGCGAAAGTATAGGTAAATATCGATCCGAATTTCCGATCCCTGCAACTAACATTATGGAAAACAAAAATATTACAATAAAAATTCTGCAAAACAATAGTAAACTGTTTGTCAGTTTACGAGTTTTAAATGCAAACTCCTAAATTAATTAACATGTTTGAAAGTTAAAACAATATTCTGGACCGGTATAAACAGAGCTTTCTCATGCCGTAATATTTTCGTAAAGTTTTGGGACACCCTATATGGTACTTTTAGCGACACTCTTTTAGGGTCCGTATGCAACTTGACACGCCTACCCTAATATAATAATGGATATCTACTTTAGATTCTTACTTAAATATTTATTAACCAAATACAGTTATAGAAGTGGCATGATAAGACCTACCAAACTAATTTAAACCTTGCCTTCAATTAATTAAAATATATATATACAGGGCGTCCCAAACTTATGGGACATGAAGGGGAAGTACCTTAAATATCGTAGATAGTGTATTTTGGTGAAAGAAGACTTTATGTTATTTTTAAAAGTTAGTAATTCTGCATTCATAGATTTTCTAAAAATTACTTGCATCGTCTGGGAATCGAACCGACTTAAATGTCAAAAAAAAATCATCCTACTTTTATGATGCCAATCGAATTTCTTTTAAAATACAATGTTACTTAAGCAGAGTTATTATTTTTTAGCCATTCTTTCGATTGGCAGAATTACTAACTTTTAAAAATAACATAAAGTCTTCTTTCACCAAAATACACTTTCTACGATATTTAAGGTACTTCCCCTTCATGTCCCATAAGTTTGGGACGCCCTGTATATAAAGAAAAATAAAGAAAGAAAGAAAGAAAACGCGAAAATCACCTTTATCTGCAGTGCCGCTTTGCCTCTTCACACGTGTAACCGTTGGTATATATGCGTGCTCGACAATTCCCAATACAATACTTACAACGGTATTAATATCAATAGATTTTTTGGCAGCATCCATCTAAACAAGATAATAGTGTTTATTTACAGTTATTTCCTTCTACTGAACACACACATAGATGGTCAAATAGTTGGAAATAAGTACTACGTTTTTTCAACAATCACTTTTCGAATTTGACCACCAATAAGTACTGAATCAATTTTTTGGTATATACTCGTACAGTTAACTTTAGATAAATTAAGGTCTAAATTAATGCACGGTGAACTGTTTTAAAAGTAGACCTTGAATTTTATAGGGATACAAAACTATGCACTGACGCATCCGACAAAATTATACATCTTAAAGTATTGTTTTACAGTCTTTATAAAATGGTCTGGTCTGGTAAGTCTTTATTTTCAAAAGATCTCTGGAACATACTTTTAGTGGATTAAATTTAAGTTCATAACTAACAATAAAATTGATCATGATTGTAGGCAATTGTTTGGGAAAAACTTAAAAGTTTCTATGTAACTACCCTGTGTTTGTATGTATAGATATAAAAAATCACAATCATTCTCCCCACACCACTAAATTAAGCATCGCTGATTGTGTTAAAGTAGGTAGATTAAAAACCCTATGCTATACTTTTAAAGAAAACAAGTACCTAATTGCTTAAAGTTGTGGCAGGACCTTGCGATGGTTCCGTCTGGATCGCTGCCACGAACTTATCCTTTGACTTACCGCTAAGTAAGTAGTCAACTACTACTTTATTTATATTGTTGTGTGGAAATAAGACTACCTTTTGGATGACTATAGCATATAGACGCATCGGATCCATATCGTCTGGCATTTTTTTTTTACGCATAATGTATTATTACGCATAAAATAGTTTGTTCTTACATAGAAAGTGGAATATGGTTTTTACATAGAAAGTGTTTTTTTTTAATTATTATTAAAAACTAACCGAACCTAACCTAATCGACACAATAGACGTTTATTAAATTCTGCAATGTCAGCCTACAATGAAAAAAAAAGTTGGTCGCTTCTAACAAGACTGTGATTGTTGTGCATAAGCGTCTTGATTCAATAGGAGCCTGATAAGTGGTTCAATATTATCAATCCTATCTTGGTCCTCAGGGTTTGCAGTTTTATGATTGCAGTCTTAAGATCGCAAATTTTCGTAGGAGTCAGATCCCACTAATGTGCGATCGTTTACCTTCTCCATGACTTAAGAATAAACTTACACTTAGGTCGCCTCTCTTCCCTGTTGTAAACGAAGACACGAAATAAAGCTTGTGCATCAGACACAATGACAATAACAGTAGAAATATGTTTTGATCCATGTTCACTAAATTTGATATATTTTAGTTTTAACAGCAAGTGCTCTTAACATTAGCCAGGGCTAACTAATGATGGTCCTTAAATACCCAATGCAGCAGATGTTTACTGTTTTAAACAATACAGTTCTTAACTACAACAATGACATTGCTAGTATTAAAAATACCAACATTAGTGCCAAGGTGACATAATGGTTTGAGGTGCCGACTCGTCATCGTGAGATACCGGGGTTGACCCGAAGTGGTCGCCGCCGTGTACAAGTAACTATTTTACAGTTCATACACACAGAAATATAGAAAAAAACGTGTTACATATCTATATCAAAATGTGCACAGTAAAGTAGGGAAGAAGCTTTTATATTTAATATTTAATGGTCTCGCGGTACATTCATACTATTACTGAAAGTTAAATAAATATCGTTAAAGTGAAGAATGTCAGTGTTTAATTTCATCACAATCGAAAGAATAAATAAACTTTATTACTCAGTAGTATAAAAAGTCAAATTGCGGACTTTATGCCTTAAGGCATTCAAAATGAGTCTACCACTATTATACCAAACAGAGAATAGTTCAGGTGGCTACGAGCATTTCAGCAAGATCCTTTAATTGTGTTTTTTTAATTTCACAAGCAAATAATACATATTATACCTACACATATGTATGTACATGCGTAGGTAAATACGAAGTAAGCATTTAATTATATTTAATTCATCGCAATTGGGATAGATCAAAAAAAACACACGGTTTTTACATTCTAATTCGAAAAAAATAGGTTAATTTAAGAGACAAATTTCATTAATTTTGTATTTGACCCAATAGTTTTGTTTTAATATATTTATTTATGTCGCAGACATTTTATGGATGACATGAATATTTTAAATTTTGGTTGGCATTTTCTAACAAATTACAACAATTAAATGTTACTAATGATAAAAAAGTGATTATAGTAGTGTACTAAAACGTACTATTTCAAGCGTTTTTCGCCTAACCCGTAATATACACTTAGGAGGGCTTCAAACCGAAAATGAAAGTCAAACAAAGTTTAACTATCTTTTTGTCAAAATATCCGAAATAGAAAAATATTTAAAAAACTTAATAATGCAGATCGGTTTTTAAACCCTATTCCTCGAAATGGTTTTCGAATCAGAGCAATATATAATAGTACATTACTACAGACGCCGGGAAGTAGGTGGTTGCAGGCCGAGTTCATATAGACGGCCGAGCGAAGCGAGGTCGGATAGTTACGAGGCTGGCAACCCCTGCTTTGCTTTTCTCAAACATATGCAATGAAATAAAAAAAAAACATCACTCAAAAAACATTTGTGTAATAGGCATTAACGCGGATATTTTTGGTCCGAACCACACAGATACACAAAAAAACGATTTTCAGCTATTCAGCCTGTTCATAAAACCAGATGTCATGGCCATATTAAAATTAAAAAAAAATTACTTCCCGGCCTAGGCCTTCAATTTTGTATGAAATTCCTTTACAGTTCTCTCGAGTTGTTCCGTCGGGAACGTGGCACTTTGAAGCCTAAAATAACTAACATAACGCCGACATTACATAGCATGTTTGAGAAAAAATATGAACAATCCCAATTGTATAACGACTTTCCTTTTCATGGTCCTTGGTCGCGATAGATACGGATCGCGGCCGACATTTGGATTTGTAGATGAACATACATGCAACGGACACTCGCCTCACCAACTGACATTAGTACCTACGTAACGACCGCTTCGAAAATAATCGAGGCCCGGATCATGCCTTGGGCGGTTATAGCGGTGTTAATATTTATAAAGATATAGTAAGTATTTATATTATCTTATTTTATTTATTATCATTAGAGTTAGGACTTTTGGTGGCAAATCGTGGTTCTAGAATCCATGGAGTCGCTGTTTCCTATTTATTTTAATACATACCACTTTGATTTTGACCTTCAGTATTGTCATATTTCACAACTCAATCTTTCATTAAATCGCTTAACGAGTGTAAATTAATTTTGGTACGGAGGATATCTCCGCTGTGAAAGCGTAACAAACTAACAAATATAAGTAGGTATGAATAACCTGAACTAAAAATGTATTTAGTATATGTAGAAATATGACAAAACGAAAGGCCAAAATCAAAGTGATATGTATAATAATATTTAGGAAATAGCGACTCCATGGATTCTATAACCCAGTTTTGCCACCAAAATTCCTAACCCTGATTATATTATATTTTATTATATTTTATATTATTAAACATCTGTATGTACAAAATGAAGTCGATTCCGCTGTCTGTTCGCTTGAATTTTTAAGCTACGCAACGTATTTGATGCAATTTTCAGCAGTAGATAGAATGATTTAAGAGGACAGTTTTTATGTATAATACATACATACATACCTTCACGCCTGTAATCCTAGAGTGGGCTAGGCAGAACTACAGAATTACAACTTTACAAAGTTGTTGATAATTCAGTAACCACAATTTGCACAAATAGGCTAAGATGTTTACCAGTTTAGTGACAGGTTGCAAGCCCATCGCCTAACAGTTCTATAAGCCTACGTTCCCTTTATTATGTATAATAAATCCTGAATTTTCTACGGGTGTTATAGAAAACTCGCTCTAGCCGAAGCGAGGGCGGGGCGCTAGTGTAGTATAAGCGAAAGTCGTTGAGGTTTTTTCGAGGTTTCGATGTCATTAAATCTAAGGAATTTTTTGAAGGTTTCGTACAATTTTTACCATTTTTTTTGTTAAATCAGACAATTTTAAAGGAAAATAACGAATTTTAGTTATGTTCAATGCAGGTACCAGGGTAGAATGTATGAATTGATTAATTAATTAAACATATATTCGGCTATAGCGCAAGATTAAAAATACAAATAAAAAAAACAATAATGAACCTAAACTATAAACTATTTCTAAAACAAAAATAAAAATAAATGCGCTGCACCAGCCAAAGCCAGCTCAGCTTGTAGTTCGGCAGAGTCAGCGCTGATTTTCAGCTGAAGTCTGAGATGGAGGTAGATTACCTTACTATATCAAATATAAACAATTAAACTACAAAAAGAAAACAGCCAAAAACAACAAGTAAAAAATAACTAAAAATATATCTATAGTAGTACAATTGGAATAACAGCTTGTCCAGTGTGCTCTTCAGTAGGTACCGATTACACATTAAAAGTAAAGGACGGCAATGTCGCCCTAATAATTAACATAATTAAATCAAATTATATAATAAAACTATAAAATTCTACAGAAAATTAAAGCTAACGCCATCCATTGGTCGCATTAAAGTAAACTCTTTTTTTTTAACGAAATCTGTACGTAGATGTAGCAGCACGAAAAGGAGATGGTATGTCGTTCCAAATTTTTACTGCGGCATACTTAAAGCTTCCTTGAAATGCAGCAGGTCTATGGGACTGGACACATAGCAGTCCAAGGCGATTTCGTAATGACCAGGTCAATGTTTTATGTAGACAAAGCGGTTTTCATATTTTACAATGCCAAAACGAAGGGTTGCAAAGTGTATATTGGCGTGAAGACATATTTAATCATTTTCCTTTAGTTAAATATGGCGAGATGTGACTTCTACGTGGAATTCTGTAGCAAAATAATAAACACGTATTTTGTACTCTTTTTATTAAAACTTTAGTTTTGCCTAGGGCCAAATACCGTATCTGCATAGTTAAACTAAGTATAAATTAGGGATTCGTCACGTGTTTTATATAAGATTTTTAAACGGTAAAAACAATTTCGAGAAACTTACGCTACCTATATGGGATTCAAACCGTAACTGTGAGTCCATTATGAGTCCCAAATGGCGCGTATTTTGCTATGTATTTTCTCTTCAAGTATCTTTATTTGCGGATTCTTTGACATAATTTTATTGACTTGTTGCCTTGAGCATAGTATCATAAACTTGGATTTGTTGGGATTTCGGGCAAAGGAGTTACTTTTCGACCACTGGCAAATTCTGTCTAAGTCCACATTAATCTTTCCTACTGTAGCAATAGTATCATTCGGTTTAAATGAGACATTATAACTATAGGTCTACTTACTACCCACAAGACTACCGTAAGACCTAATAAAAACTATTTATCATTTTGTATTTCATTAACCGTCAGTATGTAATAATTGTTATATTTTAGATAAATCTGATTAATGACAATCGTGAGAGGTATTTTTATCAACAGTATTCGAGAAACTATGGATTTTTAGATACATCTACTTAACAAATAAGTTCCCAGTGTTATGAAGTCAATAATTTCTTTGCAAGTTCGATATTACATAGCGGGCTTTATATAATGCTCCTGAAATTAATAGTTTGCAATCGGTATTAAAGCAGCGGACGTGATATAGGTACTTTTTAAAGTTTACGGGTTATGTTTGCAACTTGATTTTAGGCGGTAAGAACCATAATCTTATCATGTCTTTGACCTGTTAAGGCTGTTATTGTTTTTAACGTATATGGATTTGACATAGTGGTCGTGCCGTCCGTCATCAGCTTGCGTCAATCGCAATCGATATCGAATATCGCAAAAGCGTTACGCACCTTGGCCCACTAGATTCTTTATAAAACGCCAACTTGAAACTTGAACCCTCCAACGCTTTATGTGGAAACATCTTTTATTCGTCGAGTAGTGATGGGTCGTTTTTTTTTAAATTAGGTGAACTCTACATTAATATTAAGACTGGGCCACACAGGACGTACGTCTATGCGTACGTCTACGCATAGACGTAAGTGCAGATGTATGCGTATCCCATAACCACAGAGTTACGCATACGGCGTATGCACGTATGATACGCAACGCGACCCGCTCCGTACCCGCTTGCAGCTTTGGTTGCAGGTATGCACTATATATAATTTTCTTATACAATATTACTTGGGAATTGTTTAGTTTCCAAGGACCCAAATTTCATTAAATTCAATACAGCGGATAAGCCGTTTTACGGCGAGCGTTACAAACTGACAGACACACAGAGTTACTTTCACGCTTAAAATATTAGTATGGATAAAATTATTCCTGATTCTATAAGTATCTCTAACTGTGCCTAGATAATTATGACTCCTAAAGACCCGGAGATGAACAACTTTTCTGTATTTACTATCTGTTGCTGTCTGTATTTTGTCATGTGTCTTATCTTACTAATACGGATACTGATATTCTATAATTCAAATTAAGTACCTGGTTTCCTTAAAGTATGCACTAAGCTTTAACTTGTTTCTGTTAGAGTCTGGCAAACGAAAGCATGGCCTGAAAAAATGGCAACACTGTAGTGTCGTCCCTTTTTTCTTAGATTGATTTGAAAGAGATGACACTACAGTGTTGCCATTTTTTCAGGTCACGCTTTCGTTTGCCAGACTTTAGCTAACTTGGTTGACTGGCCATAAATGGATTGTGAACAGACGCTTCAATCACGTAGCTATCATGAAATTTCCATACAAACACACACACATAACGTTTCTCACCCACGCCGCTAAAATGGCGTTGCTGTAAAAAAAAAACATACAAATGTAGTTCCGGCCGTTAACGTTTCTCACGGTCCCCTAAAGCAAGTCCGACTTCCACGATTTTTGAATATGTTGTAGTTATTATAAAGAACTAGGTCTGTACGTTTCTGTTTTTTTTATTTGTTTCATTCTAAGAAGTATTTTCGTGGAAAGGAAAACGTACAGACATAGTATTTGTTGATATCTACAACATATTCAAAACTCGTAAGAATCGGACTATGTTTAAGAGTAGAGTAAAAGTCATAGTGTACCTACATATATAATAAGAGCCATCTTAGAAGTACGAGGGTTATATTCCCGAAATAATTTTGCAAAACGGTGCAATAGTTATAAATTGCGGTGCTATATACCTCTTTGTCTAACTCATTATCAATATGTGTTAAAAAAGTGTGCTTCTCATTAAGTTCCTTCTATGAGAATCCTATTTCTGTGACTTATGTAAAGAAGATCTTTTAAGTACGGTCTGTAAGCACTTAGAAGAGGCTTCGGTTTAGTACTTCTCTCTCACTCGCTCTTAATAAGATCGTATGAGAGCGAGTGAGAGAGAAGTACTAACCCGAAGCCTCTTCTAAGTGCTCACAGACCGTACTTAAAAGAAGAAGAAGAGGTTCTTCCTTCTTTCTTATCAATGACAGCCAAAAAGTAGACCGTTGTAACCTACATGGTTAATGGCCGCATACATCAGTCAAATGAAAATAATGATACGGTGGCAATGCCTTTGACACTTAATTTAAAGGTTATATTTTAAAGCGATAAAAATTCTAAATACCGATATACAATCACTAAAAAGTAATTTTATCAGAAATGAAATGGTTCTATTATTATAAAACTGTACGTGAAACTAACAAATATTACACTAATTAATATAAGATGTCAGGTAATACAAATATATTTTATAAATATATGATGTGAATATGACATGCTATAAACTTGCCCCATCTTATTATTTTATTGATTGATAAATATAGGTCTAAGTTAAAATAAATAGTGAAAGTGTTTAAAAATAAGCAAAGCTGAAAAATAAGTACCTAACAATGTGCAAAATTGGAGTGCATTTACATATTAAATATTACTTTATATTTATATTCTTTACAAGCAAATATTGCCATCAATTGACACGGAAATTATTTTTTAGGTATCATAATCACAGCAACGGATTCGTCCGCGCAGACAAACGATATCCCAAAAGCAAAGAAAAAGCGTAAGTAACGACTAAACTACTGTGTGCTACTGAGTAGTAAAGCAATGTCCACAAGGCAAGTTATTCCATGGTGTGGTTTGATGACGTCATTTGAATGTTAAGTACTCGACACGGGAAGAAAAGATTTTCGGAGTGGTCGCCCCCGCACGGTTTTCCTTTCAGCGGTTTCAGTAGCTCTGCGACGGCCGCGAAGCACGCACGCGGCCCGGTCGCTCCCACACACACTGTTTGTTTACCGTTAGACGGTCACATTCGTTGATGAGCAAAGGACACCACAACGCACACACGCCACGTACGTGCCCATTCCTTGAAGCTTTTGCACCACTTTCGTTTATTTCCATCGCAATCCATGTACGCCGTGATTAAGTGACACCGCGGTGCATCGATGCAAGCACATTGTTATATTCCTGACCTGAATTCAAGCGCGCAAATTGGTGAACTTATCCCAAACCGAACTCAATGTACGTCAGTTATTTTAAAAACATCGAAATTTAAATCTGTAAATGTATCATTTATGATCTTGAATTTTTAATGACTGTCATAATATTCGTAGTAACATAAAAAATTTACAAGGTCAAATGGTAAACACCGGGCTTGTTCATTAAACATTTCGTGTAAATCAGTGCCAAAACACCAGCCAAAGAATTCTTTTCTAATTTACTTCATCTGCTTGAGATGTAATTTTTTTTTCTATTTTCATCTTTTCCACTCTTTCACTGTTGAGAAGCTCACGTCAGCTAAACTCATTATGGGTACACACAATCGCTTATGCAATATTTAATTTACTTTTTAACCTGTGTTCTTTCATTACTTTTCTGACTGAAAGAACGACATCAGTGTGCGATACTTTAGGAGCCTATATAATAATAAACAAACGAATGCCTTTTACCCAATTAAAATAAAGGTAGTCCATATTTATCTGAATTGGGTCATGTTTTTCGGGACCCAAACAACTTGGTTTGTCGAAACATTATTTTATAAGTAAAATGAAAATCCCTCTGTAGTTTTTCGTGGTACATACCTACTTAGTAACAAAGCCAATTTAAGCCTAGTGTCTGGCGTCACTGCCGACGCGTGTCGCTGGACTTTTCCCCTATCGATAACCAGGCTTTACCGCGTCAGACTGTTTGTATGAGTTTCGATCTCATTTGCAAAACTAACGAATTGTATCTTCTAGGACCTAGAACGGAACCTAGAATCTAGGTTATTAGGGTTCCGTAACAAAAGTAAAACAACTCTTACGGTGCCACTCCAACAGTTCGTCTATCCGTCTGTCGCAGCGATTGGAGCGTGTTCAGATATTTCAGAGCACCTTGTATGTTCTAATGTATGGCGACTATACGCTTAGAGCCCGTTCAGACTAGCGGGAACCGGGAGGTGATTATTTGTTAGTAAAACTGCGTGGTTACGTCTGAACTCCTAGAAGATGTTCAAGTAAATAAGAACCGCGCGGTTTTGAAAAACGGGCTCTCAGTAGCTTACTCGTGAGTGGGCCATTTTCAAAAACATTGTACATAGTTAAGGACATTTAAGGCCTCAATTAAAATCCTTAATTTTCTTCCATTTCGTAACGAAAAATACTATAGGAACTTCATTCATTGGTAAACAATGACAATTGGCATACAGTACAATTTAAGTAGCTGTCCTTTACGCCAATTGTCATTTTAGCTTCTATTATGGTTAAGTTTGGTTACGAATTATGGAAAAAAATAAGGATTTTAATTGAGGCTTTATTTATGTGTTTTTTTATGGTACCAAGTAAAAGCAAGACCGAGAACTTTATCTCTGCGGTGTGTTGCAGCGATTCGAATGGCGGACGACTCGGCGTCAGAGTGCCTGTTCGAGCGCCTGCGACTGTACCAGCAGCGCGCGCCGGACGCCACCGAGGTGGGGCGCGCCATCACCGCGCGCATCAACGCCAGGCTCACCTCCCGCGGTAACTACCCTATAACTACCCTCCTTTTTTTGATCTCGGCCGAGATGCCAGTTTGAAGATACGTCAAAGTAAATGTCAAGGCGTAGAAATAGTCAAAGGGCATCTTATATCAGTCAGATCAGATCAGATTTGTAACACAACCCTTATATGGGCGGTTTTCAAAAAAATGTAGGTACCTAGCGAAAATTAACTATAGTGCTATGAACAAAGGTGGTATCTGAGACAAAACTCCTGTAGCAAGTGCGATCATATTACTAACGGGTGAGGATTGAATCTGCCTCGTTTATTTAATTTGAAATACCATAATAATATATAGGTATAAGGCCACTTTATTAATGTATGACTCACTTTCGTGACTCAACTCACTAAAGATAGTTTTATTTTTATTTTAGTTCTTACTTAGGTACGTATTTGATAAAACCACTCCTCCACTCCGTCTTCACAGCCTCCAGCAGTCAGAGGCACAATTACATTTTCCCTAGTCTAGGTACAAGTTTGATTGAAGAGCAACTTAAGCCCTAAGTAATTTTATGACGGCGCTTTACTTGGCTGTTATTAGTAAAAATAGTCGTGTCGTCTCTTTTATTCCATATATCAATGTGAGTGAAGTGCCGCAGGAACAGGTGCGTATGCTTTAGTGAGCTAAGCCTTGCTGTATTGAACTCGCTTAGTTTTTCACCGTAAAAAAGCTCCTAGCTAGGGTTGTCGCGCGTTTAGCCTCCTCGCACACTGCAGACTAAATCATCGGACTGTGTTTTGTCTCCGCAAACTTGGGCCACGCAGCGTTTTACTGCAGTCATACCGCCAAGTCAGGAAGTGACCTTAGTAGAAATGGTTAGGGACAACAGCACGATCGGCCGATAAAAAGTTTGTAGTGTGCGGAGAGCCTTACTGCTAGAATAATAAACCACTTGGTCTCTCATCGACATAACATATTTAAGCGGTTAAATAACTTGCATTTGTTGTTTTGGTGTTAGGAAAAGCCAACCGGTAAAATTACTAGTAACTTAGTCCTCAGAATTAGTAGCGCGTTTGTAATCTTAGGATTGCAGTATTGAAATTACAATAAAAGGTGGCATGTGTGCTCGTTTGCGTTTGCTTATTGAGACATAAAAAAACTTTTTCAAATACTAACACTGGAATTAACTAACTAAGGTTCCTCAACTGTTTCTGTCATCAACTCATCATCAATTGCTTGTGAAAATATGATCGACGAATTAGAACACAGAGATGCGACCGTTATCGTAACGAAAATGTGCAGGCTTGCCGGACGGTCGCTTCGAACGCTTATTTCAATTCTAACTATACGTTTTAACAGTTTTCGATAATCGTTTTCGTAATCGTTTTGCATCTTTTCTAGGGCCATCGGTCAAATAATTAAACTAGTTTATTTAGCAGTTACCGTGCGACACATAAGAGTAGTTTTTTTTTTTTTTTGCCCCCGCGGCGACTTGAACAGCTACTACCGCGGGGATATGGCGTTTCCACGTGAAGTGATTTCGCCAGTGTCAAGTAAATATAAGTATAAATCAATATAGCAATAAAACACAATCCAATCTTCTCTAGGAAGATTGGGGGCAACGTTGTACGGTGATTTGTAGGTCAGAGGTCAACATAGTTTTAACCTCTGCACCACTGCGAGTCCACTTGAAACGAGAAGAAAGATGCCAGATACACGAAATAAGTCCAAGTCTTCAATCACTGTGCGACACAAACTATCAGAAAAGAACTTTGAACACCTAATTATCCAAAAATTAAAGTCTAAAACAAATTACACGTCCGCCATCTTTTGACGTTGCAAATGGCCCCCCAGAGTAGAAATTAAATGAAGGCGCCAATTTCTACGTAACTGTCACATTTTGACGTAAAATGCTTAAATATGGCAACAATGTAGTATGTTTTTTTTTAGTTCCATTTTATTTAATTTCTACTCTTTTGTGTCGCACCATAATAGTTTTTTTGCAACATGAAATCTATGAGAGAGGTGTAAGTGATAAAACATAAGTAATTCTTCAGGGATCGGTGTGACTTGAAATCGAATTTCATCAGTGTGGGTACACTGGGTATTTCACTACTGCACAACCAGTTCAATCAAGTCTGCCGCACGTGTATTCTGAATGCGTACTTCTATACCTAGCCTAGGTCACCTAACCAGTTGTCCAGTTCATTTTTTGCAATAGCAACAATCGCTCCGACCGCTTTGGCATACAAATCTATTGCTGATTCTCACGATTAAAATTCAGCTAAAATACTGTATGTGAAAGTTTTCTAAAGTAAAACTCCTGGTAACACCACAGACTAAATAAGAGTTACTTTATATTCACAAACATATCTCTGCAACTAGAGTGGTTTTGTAACCTCGAGTAGCCGATTGTTATACCTGAACCTCTATATTCCACTTTGTAAAACCATATTGATTTTGACAATGTTACGTTACGACAGTGCTTATTTACTTGATAGTAATAGAGGCCGAGTTAAAAACAAACAATAACATATCAAAGGCAATACGGTTTTACGCCCTGTTAATGGATATCAAATTCATGTAACGTCAAATACTTGTATACCCTCACCCCACAACTAAAATTTGTGCTAATAAATAACTAATATTACCGTGCAGGGGGCCATTTCTTGAAACTCACTAAACTACAGTGAATAAAACATATCGTGGTGCAAGTCACATGTGAGGTTAGTGAGGTGGAATGTTTAAAACTGCAATCGATAAAAAATTGTAATCATGAATGCCGTCATAATTCATATTTATTTATATTATTTACTCTAAAATTAGATGACGAATCAAGATGTTAAAATCAGATGACGAATCTAGCGACTGAATAGATGAATCAAACTCAGACATAAGTCTCAACTTACCTTTAAAATAGATTTTAATAAGTAAGAAAATGGCCTATATAATATGACGATAGGATGAAATGCGTCTTTACACGTTTTCATTACCTACTTCCAAATTAATAAATATCGATAAAAACGTGGTATTGCGTGGTGTTGCATCACTAGTCTCTAATGTTTCGTTACATGCAGATTACGTTTTTACGTTACTTTAACGTATTTTTTAATGAAGAAATAAGTAAGGTTAATTATTCGTATAACTCAGTTTTCTTTAATTTTAAATATTTCAATCCAGACATATTTGGTCTGCAATTTAAACAAACTCCAATCGATAAACGAGCTGTAGGTAGGCCTCCAACAAGATAGTGACAACCTTGTGAAGATCGCGGGAACGCGGTGGATGCGAAAAGCACAATCAAGACTGGTTTGAGTGGAGAGCCTTGGGGGAGGCCGATGTCCAGCAGTGGACGTCTTTCGGCTGGCATGATGATGATGATGATGATGATGATGATGATGGATGAATTGAAATAAAACACCAAATGTATAGACCGCGACTCTCTTTGAGTATAACGAAACGATATGTACAATATCATTCGCACCAAACTAAAGTGCAATCAGGTAATAATATTAGTCCATGTGGCGACCGAGTTAAAAAAATAAAACCACAACACGTGAAAGGCAATACCCTGTAGAATAGGGGCCCAGTTTAAGGTCGTGGTAATGTCATTTTTCTATAAATACCCTCGTAAAATGTGTGCATCGTGAACGCACGTATCTCCACATTTACGGTGTGGTACGGTCGATGCGATGACGCAAATAAAAATATAATCAATACATGCGAGTAGTATAATGTCTCCGAGGTTTTTGTGCATAGTAAAACTGACTGGATATCGCATCAAGTCCTCAGATGATAATTTGCTTGTCGTTGTTCAATTGGCTGTCCAGGTCAGGTATTATGGTCAATTTTATCGTGGTTGATAAAGCACCCGTTTCTCTCACACACATCTTACTAGTCAGAAAGAGACAGATGCTTTATGCACATCGATAAACACGACCGTAGTAGGCCCGCTGCAGTGGACTTCTTTCAGCTGACATGATAATAATGATGATGTAAATTTTCGGTATGTTTTTTTACTGTCCAGTCCACACATAATATTCAACCATTACTAGTTAGTATACACATGAATAGTTAGTTATATGCAAGAAGTAGGGGTTTTTATTACATACATACATACATACATACCTTCACGCCTTCATTCCCAGAGTGGGGTAGGCAGAGCTACAGAATTAACAACAATTCTAAAAACTTGTTGATAACTCTGTAACCACAATTTGCACAATTATTATTTTATTATTTTATCTTTATTACACAAACATACAAGGTCGGTTGGTAATGTTGGTATTCATAAAGTTTGACGCCGATTTGGCTAAAACTCCGTAATTTCCTTACATACGTAAATGAGTGGTCAGCCAAAATTAACCTGGGAGTTCCCGGAGCCATTTTGTTGTCTAGACGTCGCGTCGTTTATTGTTCAAGGGGGTTACTTCAAAGCACTATCTCTCTCCTTTTATTCTAAGTTTATTACGCGAGAGAATAAGGGACAGGGTTCTTCCTTTGCCTATTGACAGCCTAAGATAGTCCAATATGAAGAAAAAAAACAATTGAACCTTACAAAACAGTTGGGAACGAAATTTTGATCTAACGATGCGTCAATAAGCTCGTGTTGGTTTAGCTCTCCGGGGTAATAATGGCCACTTTCCCTTTATATATTTTAGTCGTGGTCGTCTTAAATTCGTTAAATAATTTTATAACTAATATAAGTAGCATAGATGGAACATTTAATAGGAAAATTCAATATGAGAGATGGTTTTTGGGGTGGGCAAAGTTTACCTTTTTATTTTCTATTATCATCAAGCGAAACAAACATCACTGATACATGATTGAAGCTACACGCCTTCGCAATTTAAGTTTGCACGCAACCTATTATCGCTCGATCTGAAAATAAGCAAGGGATTTAATTTAACGGTGCCCTATCGGCGTTCTAAAAATAAACCTTAAACGCTCTATATAAGCCCTTTAGTTTTTGACTTGCGTGATTTAAAATGGTTTAGCGAAATACATGAATTTAGTTTCGTGTGCCGTCGTGCACCTCATGCGTGCGGGGATGTATTGTCTAGACATGTAGAAATTCATTAGTAGATATATATCTATATATATAAATTAACCCCTTTCTTCTGGTTATAAATGACACCCTATTACTTTTTTGTTGTGTTCGTCATTGTCAGGATAAGGTTTGTATGAAAGAAAATAATTGAAAATCCACCGCGGAAGTCAGAAATTTGCAGAGGGGCGAAGCCGACGGGCCGCTAGTGTGATTGAATAAGTGACTAGAGCTGCGTATAAACTATAAAACCACTTGAATACTTAAGTGGATCCCTAAGCGGATAAATATTTCGGTGCTAAAGGAACGCCCCATGAAATAAACACAATGGCATTAAAAAAGTATCAAATTTCTTTTATTCGAAGCGAAAGCTATAACGCGCATTAAGGTGCTACTTACTGCAGGGATATCGCGTGTTTCGCCCCTGAGCCCCGAGCCGTGGTGCAGCGGGCCCTCGCAGGAGGCGCCGTGCCCGCTCCACGGAGTGTTACCATTAATTTATACCTCTATATCGAAGGGAAGCCGCGATAGTGTTTATTTATCGCGAGCGTACTGACAGTGCCAGCCGGCAGCAATTCCCAACTTCTTATCACCCGCGACCATCGCGTCGCCCCGATAAAGTTAAATTCGATTAGTCACGGAGCCTTTATTGCCGAAAAAATAACGATTCCGACACAAACAGTCCCTTTTTTGTTACAATATCAAAACGTTTAGGTATGTTAATTTAATTGGTACTCGTTTTAGAAATTAAGATGGCAAAAAACCAGTATTAGATATGTACCTAATAGAATTGCAAGAACTAGTTCGCAAGTTTTATTAGACGTATAAATTTTGCCAAGCATATCATGTCCAGTCGTTATAGTTTGAGCATAGTTTATGTTCTATATTTTATTATAGAAGTGACCATGTACCTAATTAAGCGTGGGCAGATCATTCGCAGATCGCCATCATCTCTATAACGATTCGTTTTCATAAATGAAAAGTGTAACCGTGTATTATCGTTAATATTTTCCACTTCCCATCCGAATGCCAGTTGCGAAGTATTAAAAAGCATATACATGAGAACATCTAAGCAATCAAATATATTTTTAGTCGCGTGCGGCGATCTATTTCTGTATGGCTATAAATCACGGGGGGCCTTGACACTGCACGCTCTGGTCAACCGAGCGTCCTAGTACTGAGCGTCGTTCCGCAAAACAATTGTACTAGTTTTGTTTAGTTTTGTTAACTTCAGATGTATGCAAGTTTCGAGCGTCACAGACAGTGCAAGTGGGCTACGTGTGGTTCCAGTAGCTTGCAAACCAGTTGCTGCTGTTTTGTTTTATTCCTAACTAGCGACCCGCCGTCGCTTCGTTTCGGTTTATGGGCGTTTTCACTAAAAAGTGTACCCAATTAAGGACTGAAATTAAGGAACTTTAACTTTATCAGTTTTGTGACGAAAATTAGCTATATATTGACGGCCGCAATGTATGGCTAATTTTCGTCACAAAACTGACAAAGTTAAAGTTCCTTAATTTCAGTCCTTAATTGGGTACACTTTTTAGTGAAAACGCCCTTATGTGAGTTTTCTGTAACGCCCTTCAATAATCCTGATTGTTTTATACATAAAAACCTCTTGAAATGCTCTATCTACCTATTGCTGAAAACTGCATTTAATACCGTTGCAGATTTTAAAACATCTATGCGCCACGACAGCGGGAGCGACTTCGTTTTATACTATGTACCTAAAGAGAAAGATATTTTTTTTATATAAGTTCTGAAATACGGAGAACCGGATTGGTTTTGTGTTTTTAATAAGTTGTAAAGTTGCTGCGTTATAACCCGAACTAATCTAGAATGCGGGTTATCGACCTATGCAAATATATCTTTAGTTGCTTAAACACATGTGAAGTGTATTTTACTATTTATTTACCGCATCATATTATTTAAAG
The DNA here is from genome assembly GCA_927399475.2 of Acleris emargana. Lineage (NCBI taxonomy): Eukaryota > Metazoa > Arthropoda > Insecta > Lepidoptera > Tortricidae > Acleris > Acleris emargana. Next base: position 4,248,919 of record OV656848.1, on the reverse strand, counting down.
CTATTCTAAATGTAATGCTCATGTAGAGGTCACATTGTAAGTTTTATTGTGCTGTGACCTCCTTTATTTGCGAGACCGTTTCATGTAACCCGAGTACGTTTTACCAACCCAAAAACTTACCCGGTTTGACTATAAAAAAATCTTACACTGCTGTCTGATAAAAACTGGTCAAGTGCGAGTTGGACTCGCGCACCGAGGGTTCCGTACCGCCACAGAGTAAGTATTATTATATTCCGATTTTAATTCTATTTCGATTTGAATCAGCGCGAGCCCAACTCACACTTTACCAATTTTAGTATTTGTTGATTTTCTTCAGGGTTTTTACTACATCATACCAAATTTGACGCTTCTTTGTTTTACCGTTTTTACGATACAACAAAACGTTAAAAAGAACACACGTATTTTGTTTTTGTATGTCTCTATTATTATCTATTACTATTACGATTCAAAAAAATACAGCTCTTTAAAATTAGGACGGATGATCAGCGTAGGCATATTTATAGAATAAATAAATAAATAAATAAATATCAGGGGACAATGTCACACCAATTGACCTAGTCCCAAACTAAGCTCTAGGCTTGTACTATGGGTACTAGACAACGATATAAATACTTATATAGAGAAATACATACTTAAATACATAGAAAACATCCATGACTCAGAAACAAATATTTGCGCTCATCACACAAATATCTGCCCGTACCGGGATTTGAACCCAGGACCGCTAGCTTCGTAGGCAGGCTCACTACCAACTAGGCCAGCGCGTCGTCTAAAATCCGTTGGGCTCCCTTCAGGCACGGCATCCTAAAAACTACAAACGTTGAATTTGAACCAATAAACAAGCGCAGACAATTAATTATACAGGAAGACTATAAAATTATTTCTCATAGTTTGTTTGCATACATTAAACTCAAATAAAAACAATTTCCGATATCGTAATTTATTAGAATCGAATTCCTATTTGATAGTTGACATTATGGTAATTGTTGAATGCAAGCCAAATGTCATGAAACAAATGTGGTCATTGGCATATCCAATTGTAGCGCAGCCGACATTCTCTGTAAGGATCGTTGTAATAAATATGTCATAAGATATTAATGTTAACGTGTACCGAATATAGTTAATCATATACCCACTAGGTAGTATTCATGACATTACGTTCTTTAAGCCAGGGATACACTAGGAGACGAAAGTCCCGCGACGACGGACGAAATCCTTTAGTCGTCGTCGGGACTTTAGAATTTTCCGGCAAAAAAGTATCACGTCAATCTGACTTCAAACATCACCAACCAACACCAATGTATGGTCAACGTCGAAGACAGTCAGAAAACGTCGACAGTTTTTTCACCTTACTCCGTTGAAATAAGGTTCAAGTATATAAATCGCCGTCAACGGTTCCAGTAGAATTTCAGCTAATTTTATAGTTGGTATAAAAGTTTATTATACATATATGTCATTAACTAGATGAGGATTGATATAATACTTTTAAAACTATGCTTCAAAGTGTAGTACTATGCACCAAGAGAAGTCCAGTGATACTTGAAATGACACTTGCTCAATAAAAACTGATCTTAATCTTCAGCCTTACGCCTTGTTAATTGTGGCATGCCGTTTCTAAAGGTTACTACTAAAGTTTCTTCCGTCTTTAATAAAGAGTACCATGACGTCCGAAGAATTTGAAAGGCCTATCTGGATAATACTGCAACTGTAACTGTCTCATTGTGGGGTATAAATAACCCTTGCTCATTAGCTTTGTTTGTTCCTTGTGATGTTATAACGCGCAAGTTCTACGCCAATCTGATTTCATTTAGTTTATTTGGCATCTTAGAACAGACACATGTTTACAGTTTTGCTGTTGGCAACGTCGCCCCCATGGTGATAATGAGCGTTTTGAGTACAGATCGTTATGATGTTTTTGACTGTTATACATTAGTTCCTCCTCATATTTGCAACGTGTACGGCTGTGACTATCACGAGGGCAGTGTGTTATTGTTGCGCGAGGTCACGTCCTGTTTTTTTTATTTACTATACTAGTAATCACTATTACCTAATCATATCATATAAATGTTTGATATGACTACTCGTATATAGGTTGTAATGGTAGGTATTTAAATACTGAAACGGCTAATAATAAAGATTCGAGCAATGTGTGACATTAATGTATAAAATTGTAAGTGTAATACTCGTAATTTTGATATCATAGAAATAATTTCCTTTGCGATGTGTGACGTCATTTTGCGATATTTATATTTAATGATAATTTAAAATGTCCTCTGTTGCTACGTCCTCGTTTCTTAGACGCTGTGTTTTGGAGATGAATTGTAGTTCGTTTATTTCCCCGGCGCGATGACGCGATCGGTCTTCCTTCCTCCTGGCACTGCGCCAGCGCCGCGGCACGGGCTACCGTCGCAGCCCCACTAGGCCATTTACTGCATTGTGTCTGTACACAAACAACTATGTACTTGGCCTAATTAATCGACGCTTCCGCGATACTTGGCGTGCCTTCATTTGATAAATGAGCTAAGATTTAATGCTTTACGCCCAATTTGACAGGTTTATTAGCTATAAATTTTTTGCAATAGGATTTCAATCAACAATATATAAATATTGTATATGCTAGACTCATATTCGTATTTAACACTTGAGTTTTTTTTTTTTATTTTTTTTTTTTTTTTTTTTTCAAACTTATATAATATAGAACATGTAGTAATTGTACATTTTAGCCACTATTGAAAACCCAGATGGTTTAAGTAATAGTCGGCGAGCTCGCGTGGTAAGGCCCGCGGTAATAATTTTTCTCATAAGAGGTTACTACACTAAACTAATGTTGTAAGTGCTGTACATTCCAGGTAATACTTCTTAATTATAGTTTTAAATTTAACATTATTGTTACTATTTATATGCAGACTATCTAACAATTCATTTGGTAAGGTGTTAAGAATGAATGGGATCACATGCTTATTGGTTCGCCTGCCGTACACATTCTTATTACTTGGCAATTGGTATACAGGTAAGTATTCAAGACAACGCAGCCGTTCGGGCCGCGTTTTCCGCTCAAGTGTCGGAATAATATAACATTCTTCACTGAGCAACGATAAACAAAATATTAAATCGTATGGCGATTTGTAGAATAGTCAAATACATAGATTATTATTATAAGTCAACATTCAGCTTTCTCAGCCAATTAGCTGCGTCTTGAGTAAGGTTGTCGATGTCTTCTATGGGTCCCGGGTATGAATGTATTGGGCAACGTTAGTATGTACTTGATATATATATTTTTTTATAGTCAAGATAACCTTTAATTTTATTAATGTTGCAAACAGACGGAAATTGATCTTTATCTAGGATATCTAGACTGAGAGCTGAAATTAGATCAGGTACCTATTTCCTTTTGATATATAAATTTAAATAATTAGTCAATGGAGCCACCTTCAAAAGATTTGTAACGTATAATTGGTTTTGGCATTCGTTCTTAAAACTCGTCTACGGACCAGTTGCGCGCAACGACTTTGTTGCCGGTGGTTTATAAAGCAATTACGAGGTAGGTATGTACCTATCGTTATTTACGAAGATAATTTTAGATCGTCATGTATTGGAAAGACCACTAGGCGGCCTCCGGGGCGCTCCAGTTGCGACACCAGAACAAAGCTTCGCGGGTCTCGTCGCGGAAGCGCGGTCGTCGCGCCTGCGAGGCCGTCCTCTCCCTACACCCTACTCATGTTCAACCAACGAACATCCTTAATAAGAACTGGTATCTAACCAAGTCAATTATTGTTAACTCACTATCCTTTTCATCGTTGGTTGCAGATAAACACGTCCGCCAATGTACACTGGACAAACTATGGAACAAGCAGACCGGTGCCCTCCAAATGCTACTTTCTATGTTGGAGGTATGTACTTGTACTCAATGAATGCCTGATTCAAGTGGCGATATACATGTTTATTATGATACAAATGTGTTTCAGAACACCAGAGATGCACCGACGTCGACCTACATTTCGGCGATATTGCGGGAAGCGTTATGTTTAAAACAAGGAAAAGGAAAGAAATGTTCAGGTAACTCTTTGATCCTTCTGTCCCTTTGAGTTTTATCCTGAGTTCATAGTTATTAAAGTTATTGTATAAAATAGAAGTCACCGAGCAAACAGGACTAAACAAGAAAAATGATGGTAAAAAGGCAGGCAAAGAAAACAAAGGCCCAACAGTCAAAAATGGTACGTCCTGCTGAGCTTTGTGCAGGACAGGAGTCACGCTTTTGTTTCACTTGTGACCACAAAATGGTTTAACGACGCATGCATTTGGATTTCCGATTGTTATTATGAAATAAACAGTTAACTAAATTGTGTTGACTTGTAAACTTACACAGTTATGCAAACCTGCACAGTAATGCAATCCACAAAAATATGTGCATTTAATTTCCACACAAAATCGTTATATATTCCAAATTTATTTATGTACATGTACATGTACAACAACTTTTAAAACTTGTTGATAATTCTGTAACCACACTTTGCACAATTAGTATTTATTTATGTCACATTAATAAAAAAAAATATATATGCTGCTTTTCCCATTTCCAATAACAGTAATAACCATTAGTCATATAAATATAATCAATCGTATTAAGTGGGTACCTATATCGAAATAGTTGGCTGTAATTAATTTCAATGCTTACCTTCATAGTTTATTAGGGTCTAGTTTACACAACAAATATTTAGAAAAAATATATAAGTGGGTATATAAAATGATCATGAAGTATAAAACGTACAAATTGAGTTCCTACCGTGACATCACGGATATCACGGTTAAAAGAACTTCAAAGTCTTCAAACCCAACAGTTGCAAAAGTACCTACTCGTATTCGTTTATGAACGATTCGAATGTGTTCTGTAAGTAGCACAATAGTGGTCCGCCAACTGACATTTACGTCGCGTCCACACAGTCATTGCTTGACATTGTCAACTAATCTTGGCATTGCATTATGAGATAACGGAATAATGTGGCGATTGTTAATTCAAATGTCTATTTCATCGCTGTGTTTTATATTAACAAGGTTAACATACTCATGTACATATACACTGTATTTGTTAGTAGCATGACCACTCTGAGCTATTCGAATAATAGTATTTTTGCTTCTTTATTTTTGTACTTATTTTAATTTAACTTTTTTGGAAAACAAGATCCCTTGAAATGAATAGCCAAAACTGTGGATGGTTTCAGCTAACCACTTATCGAGAATGCAGTGCGTCCAGTACTTCATAACGATAAACGGCACGCAGGTGGTGATCCGCACACTGGTTACTTCTCATACCAAACGGGACGGCTCCGTCGGCAACGAGCTGGTCCTCCAGGACCTTGTGTGGATCCTCGCCTCGCTGTCACCTAAAGGTACGCGTTCTGATGCGTGCTGTTGATTACAGCAAACAACATGGCCCGCCAGCAGTGTGCCTTTGATTTTATATCGATAAAAGGGACCCACGTCATCATCCGGAAAGTGATTGGGACGATGCACGACAAACGCGACCGCCACGCCGGCACGGAACTGATACTGCAGGACTACGTCTGGATCCTTGCTCCGCTTGCCTCACGAGGTTTTTTTTTGTCGACAGTACTTTATTATTCAATCGTCAACACACTAGTTACTCGTCGTGACCAATCTAACGAGTTCAAAGTTATTGTACATATTATCTATGGTTACTACAGGAGAGATTATATAGTCCCCATCCGTGAAAATATCAGCTTTATCAGATTATTCAAAGTGGGATAAATCCCGATCACAATCTTGACAGAAATCAACGGCAATTTTATTGATTATGCAGGAAATAAAACAGGTATCCTCTTTTTCAGATCCAAAATTTGCAAATAAAGTTAGAATGCTTGGCTGCGTGAGGACAATGCATCTTATTTTAAAAGGCCATTTCACGGACAACAAACTTATTTTCCCACTGCTAGTAATTATGAAACAGCTGGCTAAAAATGGTAAGCTATCTTTATCTTTATCTTTCAATGGGTAGTAAATCAAACTCGCTTCCCGCCGTGTGTCCCTCTGTACGTACGCTTGTATCTTAAAAACTACAAAACGGATTTTAATACAATTTTCACTAAAAGATAGAGTGATTCAAAAAGAAGATTTTTATATATGATAAATTCTGGTTTAAGTTGGGGTGTTACAAGAAAATGTCATAAACCGAATCGAAGTGAGGGCGGGTCGCTACTAAATGATAATTTAAAACGTTTACTTCAAATTTACTTAACTTTTTCAACACCGCAAGGCAAGTGCACCGTTAACAGCACAAATAAGCACTTTAAAGTGGACCTACCCTCAAGCTTGTTTTTCCCTTTACCTGCCGTTTCTTATCGGACGTGGTTAGGTTATTAAAAAAGGTAAGGGCTTATTTTAATTTCTTATAATTTAATTTCAATGAGTACTCAAACCAAGATCAGATATGATATGATCCATGCTCTTCTTTGATTACTGCAGGTTTATCATCTTACGCTTTTTCAATCGACATAATGTTTTACAATTGTTCTATCCACTAAAGTTTTAAACCATAAAAAAAAGATAAAAGATCTTACTGGATGAACATCCAGTAAGTAAAAGTCTCTGTTGCCTAGATAGGATTTAAAACATTGATGTTAACTTGCGTAAAAACTTGAGTTATTATCAAACTTTAAAGCTCTTATTCAAAAACGCGCTGTGCTTAAAATTTAAAATATGATTTTGTCTTTGTCATTGCGACATTTGAATTTGACAGAAAGACTCAAAGAATACTTTAGCTAAAGTAGGTTTATAGTGCGTTTTTGCATAAGGGGGTTATTCAAGACAGTGTAACGATTGAATTCCCGTTTTTAGGTATAACCACATCGATTCTGATCCGGGACGGAGTGATAGGCACGTACGAGCGCGTGCTCGTGAGCCTCGGCTTCATCCCCACGGCGCGGCTGCGGCTCTGCCTCGACGCCATCGACTACTTCAGCAAAAACAGTTGAGTCGTTATCGACTTATATTACCACAATTAATTCTATATCAATAATACATCGTCATAACTTTGAAAAAACCTCGTATCTCATATTTCGTGACGTACGATTTTAAACTTAAACGTGAGGAGAATTAAATTAAAACTCATACATCTCGAAATATCAGATAAGAGTTTTTTCTTAAGTAGTAACGACATGCAACGATAGACAAAGATGATCATAACGTGACTAAATAATGCAAATTTGCTAATTCCCCAAAAACCATCAAAGTACCAATGTCAATGCACAAGAATGAGGAACGTCACTTAATAAATCCGCATGGCATTGTTCGGTGATTTGATTCGAACATCAGCATAGTGAATACCGAATAGAACACTTGGAATGGACATTATTTACGTTTTTTTGCATGTGTGCATCATGTGTAGGCAAGTCTAGTGACATTTGTAACTCACACAGAGGTGTGCTGCATGCAGATCGTGAAGACAGGCCTCTGTAGCGTGCTCCTGAGGGTGTTCGACCGCTGGGACCGCTACGAGGGCCGCATGAGGCTCAAGATATGCGCCCACATCCTCCAGACGATGCAGCACCTATGCAACATAAGTTCGTATTCACATTATTCTGCCCCAGTTCTTAAATACCCACCAAAATATATGATATTGTAACATACTGTAAAGAAAAGTGCCAAGATAGGGCTCAGATTTATTGCCGCTAAATAAATAAATTTAGTGGTAATGAATTGGTCTGACAATAAACAAACTAGAGCCAAACTAAAATGAAAGTGCTAGGTATTGAAACTTGGCTGCTTTTTTAAAGTATACTTTTGGTGACACGTGAGGACTTGGCCTTTTTTTTACACTTATGTTTTCGGTGGGATCTAGGGTAGGAGCATAGTTTAGTTAATACATACAAACATACATTTGTATGTAAACAAAAAAACATACATTTCATTTTGATACAGCTAAACTGTACTTAGTTCTTAATTTAGAATTACAATTCTCCTGCCTTAACCAGGAATCGAACTGGTCAAAAATGACAAAATAATATAAGTAACAGGTTATTTTTAAGGTCTTTATTTAATTTAAAGGTGTATGTGTTTATAGTCACTATCAATGATCCTTTCGATCTGTATCATAAAACACGATTATATTGTTTTGTCATATTCAACCAGTTCTATTCCCTAATAAAAAACGGTGATCACTTCACATCAATCAGGTGGCCCTATAGCTCATTCCGATCTCGCCCCATCTGGCATAAAAAAAAACTTTGAATGTTTCAGAGGCTGGTCGGCGTGCGCTGTGCACAAAGAAGCACGTGCAGACGCTGCACCGGTTTTGCTCGCAGTGCCCGGATGAGCCGGAGTTTGATGGGCTTCTGGCGCGCGTGTGCTCCGTCATCACGCTGTGCCTGAAGCACCAGGCGCTGCCCGTGCCCTCCTGCAGCCCGGCCTCATTTAACCTCAATCCCATACTTAAAGGTATTTTTTTTTTTGATAATTGCTTTGCTCTTGACTAACTCTTGCCTTTGGCGGACGAAGATTTTGTCAACGATGAAACGAGCTCACCCAGAAGATGCATATTGTATGCATGCGTGACACGGAGAACGCAAATAAACCCTATGGTTTCCAGAGCTAGTAATCTGACTAGTCTACGACTAAACGGTACACTAAGTGGCAAGTGAGAAGGTTCAAGTTGACTTGTGTTTTTCCTTTCCTTTAATTTTAAGAAAATGTTCAGAAATAAAAAGTGCTTCTTCAGAAAAACTAATTAGAAGTCCGTGGTTATAACGTAATAATACTAATAATGAACGCATTTTTGATGCGCTATCTTTTTACGGTTCTGTTTTTTTGCCATCGACGGGCAAATAGGTAGACAGCTGACCTGATGGGAAGTTGTCACGGCCGCCTATGGACATTTGCAACGCCGGAGACGAAACCAATGCGTTGGCGGTCTCGAAGAAATATAATGATACCCGTATTGAAAAGCCCCATATTGTAGCGCATTGGGAAAGTCTCAGCAGGAAGCTCATTCTAAATTCATATAGTACGCTCCAGAAACGTTCTAGAGAACCAGCGCGTACTCAAGAAAAGGGAATGAACAGCCTGCCGATGACGAGAAGTGCCATGGTAGAACGAGACCGTTGGCACCAGTCTAAACAGTCCCTAGGAACACTCCCCATTATACAACTAATGCCTTAACTTATCTTTTATTTTACAAATAGCAACAAACAATGCAAAGATTAATGAAAGTCGCTAAGAGTTATATGTTGTATCTTTCAGGCACTAACACCTCGTGGCCGTGCCATGAGGACGATGATGATGGAGGGAATTCTGATTCAAAAACCATTCACTCTGACGATGACGACGGGCCCGACTTGGCCATCGACAGTATCGATGAGTTCCCTGATATGGATTTTGATGAAAATGAGAAGCCTGATTCACCTTCAGATGAAACAGACAAAGCACACTTGAAAGCTGGTGACAGTCTCCAAAATTCCTTATGGATCAACCCTAATGAGAGAGATTTAGAAGACTTAAAAAAGTAAATTTATTAAAGTCGCCTAGTGTAAATTAGCGGCAATAAGCATCGAGTAAATGTTTCTTTTGTCTTGCAGATACTTCATATATTTTAAGGAGTTTGGCTCTTACAACAAGCAAGTTAGACTAGTTAGAAGTCGTTCAAATTCTCGGGGTTCAATTCTAGAAGACTTTTTAGCATCACAAGCGAGTGGAAATAGGAATAGTTTGTCACCCCCACTGAACCTATCACTGGCGACATTAGGAATGGAAAACGAGGGTGTAATGATCCTACAAAGTCCATTGCAACAAGGATATAAAATTCACGAAAGTAGTTGTGAGTATCGAAGATAATTGATCATCGGTGTAAGTAATGCCAGTTTGAGGAATTTAATCACAATATCTCAATTAAAACGTTGGCATTGGACAAAGTATGAAGATGAACTACGTAGTAGTCTGCACAACTCTAGTGTTGCTATATCGATGTCGCACGATATCGTTTCAAATTGACTTTAGTTTTTGGGCACTATCGAAGCGATAGAAACATTTGGCATTAAAGTAATGATACCGCCGCCGCTATGAATTAGTTAGATTACGTAGTTATATTTTATTGCGTGTAGGTACAGTCACTATATTTGATATCTAGGCCACTATGTGACACTGTGTTAAAGTGACATTGACAACCAAAAAAGAGACTTCTTATGATTTGGTTTACAACGTCACTATGACAAAGTCTATAGTAGCCTGGAATCAAATTGGTTCATTGTATCACATCGAGGGTTGAGACGAGATGATCGATTTTTATCTACATATAAGAAGTTAACTTAACTACAAAACCCCAATGCAGTAGTTAACATTACCCTAATTATATTGGTTTAGGACATCTCGAAAAATTTGCTCTACCTAATCTAATTATTCCTTATCGCATCATTATTCTTAACAGCACGCTAACTATCATTGCGTGGCGATCCAATAGGTGGTATCTCAAATTCAAAAGCCAAAGCAGATTCACTTCTCTCCCGTTAGAAATGAGGTTGCACTTGCTAAAGAAGTTTTGTCTGAGATACTACTAGTCTTAGCAGGACATTATCGCACTGTAAATTCTATACATAATCCGTTTGTTTCCAGCCACGACTTCGTGCTCGTCCCTAAAGATTCACAAAGACATCTCGAAGTACAGCTCGTTCCAGGCAGTGTACTGCACAATATCGTCGCGCGTGCGGAGCGTGGTCCCGTTCGTGAAAGTGGCGTACCCTGACATGATGGGCGGCCTGGGCCAGAACGCGCCCGAACCCCTCAACAAGATGGAGAGGACCGCTTGCCGGTATCCTTCACTGATAATATAGCCAGGGCCGGGATTCTATACAGCAAAAACCATATTGTCTTTGACCTGCGGGGTTATTATGACATGACTATGCAGTTCAGTTTATGCTAAGTGAAAAGGACAGTGCTATATAACTGCTATAGCTCTGTCCTTTACACTCGCCGTAAAATGAACGGCAAAGCTATGTCATTATGGCATGACTATGTAGTTCAGTTTATAATGAGTGAAAAGGACAGTGCTATATAACTGCTATAGCTCTGTCCTTTACACTCGCCGTAAAATGAACGGCAAAGCTATGTCATTATGGCATGACTATGTAGTTCAGTTTACAATGAGTGAAAAGGACAGTGCTATATAACTGCTATAGCTCTGACCTTTACACTCGCCGTAAAATAAACGGCAAAGCTATGTCATTATGGCATGACTATGCAGTTAAGTTTTCGCTGAGTGAAAAGGACAGTGCTATGTAACTGCTATAGTTCTGTCCTTTACACTCGCCGTAAAATGAACGGCAAAGCTATGTCATTATGGCATGACTATGTAGTTCAGTTTATAATGAGTGAAAAGGACAGTGCTATATAACTGCTATAGCTCTGTCCTTTACACTCGCCGTAAAATGAACGGCAAAGCTATGTCATTATGGCATGACTATGTAGTTCAGTTTACAATGAGTGAAAAGGACAGTGCTATATAACTGCTATAGCTCTGACCTTTACACTCGCCGTAAAATAAACGGCAAAGCTATGTCATTATGGCATGACTATGCAGTTAAGTTTTCGCTGAGTGAAAAGGACAGTGCTATGTAACTGCTATAGTTCTGTCCTTTACACTCGCCGTAAAATAAACGGCAAAGCTATGTCATTATGGCATGACTATGTAGTTCAGTTTACAATGAGTGAAAAGGACAGTGCTATATAACTGCTATAGCTCTGACCTTTACACTCGCCGTAAAATAAACGGCAAAGCTATGTCATTATGGCATGACTATTGCAGTTAAGTTTTCGCTGAGTGAAAAGGACAGTGCTATGTAACTGCTATAGTTCTGTCCTTTACACTCGCCGTAAAATAAACGGCAAAGCTATGTCATTATGGCATGACTATGCAGTTCAGTTTTCGCTGAGTGAAAAGGACAGTGCTATGTAACTGCTATAGTTCTGTCCTTTACACTCGCCGTAAAATAAACGGCAAAGCTATGTCATTATGACATGACTATGCAGTTCAGTTTACGCTGAGTGAAAAGGACAGTGCTATATAACTGCTATAGTTCTGTCCTTTACACTCGCCGTAAAATGAACGGCAAAGCTATGTTATAATATCCCCCTGTTATCGTACTGTCAGCGTGTTGATAGCTCTTTACAAGTATTTACTTGACAGGAATGGTGGCCGAGTTAAAACCAATTTTTATAACACGTCAATGATATGGTTTTTACCGCCTAGAATAGAGGCCCAGGCTCGTTTTTAAAACCTATTTCATACATAAAAATACTCAGAAATGTTTTCGTTCTGTAAAGACACATAAAAGATCCACTACCAAGCTAACACAAGTATAATACATACATACATACTTTCACGCCTTCATTCCCAGAGTGGGGTAGGCAGAGCTACAGAATTACCAACAACTCTAAAAACTTGTTGATAACTCTGTAACCACAAGTATTATTTTCTTGCATATTGCTCATTGCATCTATATCGTGAGTCGTTACAGAGTAATTGCAAAGGAAGATCCGAGCAAAGCGACAAACAAGCAGCAGACAACTTGTGCTAGCCCCACTTGTAAACAATTTGAAGTATCCTGCAATTCAAATGATTTAAGTTGGTATCAATAACTGTCCAGAAAGAAAGTATTAAAATACTCATATAGATATTTTTTATAATATTATATGCCCAACCAAAAACTATTTAGAGGAAACTGACAAAGCATTTTCAGTTTTATTTGTAAAAAAAACATTTGGTATTGTTTGAGCTATTTTTGTTTATTGAAATCAAAAGAGGTCAACTAGCACATCGTATCAAATTAATATTTTTACTACGCCAAAATAAATGTTTGAAAAAATACAGACCGCCTTCAAAAACGCCAAAAAATAACTTCTTTTAAAATGGTAGGTAATAGGTTAGTCCTACTGAAGTTGGCTTTTGGATGAAAATATTGTGAGTCGCCGACTTCAGTTTGACTAACCTTATCATCATCGTCAGTTCCACTTCACCAAATGATACTTTCTGAATGAAAAACTTGTTAATAAAAATACTTAAATCGTTAAAGTATGTTTGCCTATAATATTTGAGGAGTTCTCTCAACTCCTCACAGATTCCCTCATCAGATTCAAATTTGGTGATAATGGGACCACCTCGGAAGTCGGAAGTGTATACTTCCATAAAATCAAAAAAAATAATTAAAATTGGTTCACAATTGACAGAGAAATCGGTGAACATACATGAAAAAAAAGATACATACAGTCGATTAGAAAGCAAAAGTCCATGCTATGCAGATCCGAAAAAAAATGTTTTTTCGTTTTTTTTTTTTCCATTTGGCGTTGTTTTCAGAGTGAAATTACTGTCGTGCGTTGATAGAGCGATCAACCCTGATGCTTACATGAATGAAGTGGTGTTTGACCTGGACCAGTTGAACGTCTCCAATGGGGCGACCGACACGATATCACAGAAGAGGTAAGAAGGTATTTTAACACCAGCGCATGCGTACTTAATATAATCAAAAACAAGACAGCTTATACTTTTAATTTCGACAGTCCATCTGTTCGAATCTGACAGTCATTTTATTCTAAGATTCTTGATACAAATAAATATTCTTGCTACAAATAAATATTCTTGCTACTAATATCTATGTATCAACATTTTGCACATTGGTTTCAGTACGGAAAGTATATTTTTATCCAACCACGACGAGCAAGAGATTGTAAAAACAAACAGTTTTTCATCACGATTGATGTTTGAATCCAGATTTGAATCTGGTAACCTGAGGAAAGCTATTCAGGTAATGATGGTTAACACATTAATTTGTTATTATTCGTCATCATAGTTGAAATAATAAACCACTTTAGATAGGTCCGAGAGAGTACGAGCTGATATTGATGCCTGATGTGAACTCAAACAAGAGGCACCAGTGGTTCTACTTCGAGGTACGCAATATGCAGCAAGGGCGCCCGTACGTCTTCAACATTGTCAACTGCGAAAAGTCCGACAGCCAATTCAACTTTGGAATGAAACCGGTCATGTATTCGGTTAAAGAAGCAGTGTTGGGCAGAGCAGGTAAATGTCTTCTTTAAATTGCTAGTTTTTATTACTTAAGTAGGTTGTCATGCATATTATTTATGCATTAGTATAGGGTCTATTAAATCAGGCAACTTGATTAATATAAGTCCAACAATTACCCAAATTGTTTGATTTATTAGACAGAACATTTTTGACATTAAGACGAGTTTCATAATCCATGCTAAATGTATCACTTTTTCCATTTCATTTTAAAATTGTAACTATAAGTTGATGTCATTAGTAACTACTTATCAAAAAACCTCGCCCTTGAGAAGGTGTATTTCATTTCAGCAAAAGCCTTATTGTAGCCATCCTTTTATTTTTAGGATAATTAGAACATTTATTACTTACATAGTTTAGGTGTAAGTTGTTTTTGTTTAGTTAATTATTCTAGTTACTTTTGTCGTAGAGAGCTAGTCTTGTCCGAAGCCCTAGTAGATTCACTCTATATTACCGACGTGTAAAATAGCCCGCATAAAGCCAATTTACTGAATAAACATTTCGATTTTGGTGCTGGGTTTAGTATCCTACAGCACTTGGACTGGTTGGAAATGGTGGGGAAAGGGTAGTTCAAAGATATGTTTCCTAAGCTTTAGGTATCATATGTCGAAATTGACTTGAGCTACCCTCTATCTATTTTAATGTTGTTTTCACTTCAGGATGGATCAGAGCCGGGTCGGATATTTGCTACTACCGCAACAGCTACCACTACGCCAACCAGAAGAGCCACAACAAGTGCTATCTCACCGTCACGTTCAACATCGACTTCCCTCACACCAATGACGTGTGCTATATCGCTTATCACTTCCCGTTCACTTATTCTATGATGATGGTAAGAGACAACATTACATTACATTACACATATTTATTTATATTAGGTTGTATTCGAAGACTTTAAGCTGTTACTCACCAATTGTTGTCAGTTTGATACAATATGTATGTATGTAAAAATCAATTGCCATAAATTCACCTGGACGACGCCGGGCACGAAAAGCTCATTTAAAATAGAGGTTGACTTTATTTTTAGACTATACAGGGTGGAAAGTTGAGATGGGGCATTAAGGGCAGCTACCAGAACCCTTGCTGCCACGCGAAAATGATCTTAGGAGACCTCACCCAACTTTTTGAGTGATGACAATCGACATTCACAGATTTTTGATAAAAGGTACAGTCAGCGAGAAAATCGTCAGAAATGAGTTTTTTTTTTTTTAATGCCAATCGATCCCATTTCTCATAAGAATTAAAACATTCTTTTAGACCAACTGAGGTTAGAGTACTAGAACGCTCACAAATCAAAGAAAACGGTTTCCATACATTTAGTAGGGTAATAACTGAGAACACTTTTCGCATTTGTTTTTTTACGCATATCGGTTCTTTTCACTTAAAGAATGTTAAGTATGAAGACAACTACAAATCGAGCAGAGTCTTGAGAACCACATTACTAATAATGAAGAAACATACATAGGTACGTGTACCTATGCCTGAATTTCATAGGCCATAATGTGTTAATTTCATCGTAAACTGTGAAGATTATCACAGAAGCCGTTAGGTTTGATTTATTTTATTACAATTGTGATAAATCTACAATTCTCGATAAAATACGATACCTTTATGACGAATAATTATAGCATATGAAACAGTAGCAAAATTAGATCAAGCAATAAAACACAACATTAACTTTTAAATGTATTAACAATAATGAAAAGTGAAGAAAGATAACATAGCGTACACTTTTACGACAATAAATGTTCGAAATGGTAGCCACATTGTCGAATACACATAAGCTAACCCTTTTTTGCACATTTTATGCTTCTTTCACCTCGCAATTGCTAAAAGTGGCAATGAAATTTCATGTGCTCTGCCTACTCCTTGAGGGAATACAGGCGTGAGATGTATGTATGTATGTAATTGAAGTAGTCTCCATACAAATTCATAGTCTTTAAGCTAAAGAAAATTATACTTTGGTTTTGCCCTACTAAATGTATGAAAAACGTTTTCTTTGATTTGTGAGTGTTCTAGTACTCTAACCTCAGTTGGTCTCAAATAATGTTTTAATCCTTATGAGAAATGGGATCGATTGGCATTAAAAAAAAATTTACTCATTTCTGAAGATTTTCTCGCTGACTGTACCTTTTATCAAAAATCTGTGAATGTCGATTGTCATCACTCAAAAAGTTGGGTGAGGTCTCCTAAGATCATTTTCGCGTGGCAGCAAGGGTTCTGGTAGCTGCCCTTAATGCCCTATCTCAACTTTCCACCCTGTATATTAGCAAAAAAACAAGTTTGTTTTATGGTAATTGGTAGCCCCCGTAAATATTTATTTTATTCTGGTTTTAGTATTTGTTGTTATAACGGCAACAGTAATAAATCTTCTGTGAAAATTTCAAATGTCTAGCTAGCACGGATCGTGAGATACAGCCTGGTGACAGACAGACGGATAGATGGACAGTCGGACAGACAGACAAACGGACAGACGGACAGCGGAGTCTTAGTTATAGGGTAATGATAGTAAAAGGGTAATGATAGTAAAAGGAAATATGAAGGGACAATCTCACACAAATTGACCTAGTCCCAAACCACAGATCACAGAAACAAGGGAGATATGTCATGAACGCCAATTCGTACAAGACCCGGTGTCGCCACTTTTAAACATGTGTGCGTCTTACGCTTACGCTCTATTAACTACTACAAAAACAACCTCCTCATAATTGGTTACAGCTTACGAACTAAAAACGCCGTAACATAGTTTTGATAGTAGCAGAAAATTAAGCTTTATACTAAGTTCTCAAGGTTGAAAAATGCTGAAAGATCGTTTTTTTTCCATCGTAGTTCAGTCACTGAACGTAAGGTAGCGCTTACTCGTCACTTAGCTGCCATCTATGCGACGAGTAATTAATTAGTTCCTCAGAGCTAGATGGCGTCAAGATAGTAGTCCCTATGTTCAGCAGGTTAAGGACTACCCACACACAGCGACATCTAGTTATACTTTTTTCAAGAGGTGTGCGTTTCTCTCCTGTCGTCCACTTAGGGATGCCACAAGGAATGTTTCAAAATATATCGATAAACAATTCAAACTTGTTTGCAACGTTAATATAGGTACTATTCAATTTACAGGCAATAAGTACTATTTTTATTATTTTACTACTAGGTTAATACAATTACATCATTTAAACTTAATATATTATTGTTAGAATAGAATAATATTTTATTAGCAAGAATACGGTTTGCGTAAAATTGATACATAAGATTTTAAATTTGGAACGATACCTATATTAAAACGTAACAAAAAAATGGCCGAATTTCTTTGGTTAAATTTTGTGGAGCTGTTTAAGATTTTCCTTTTGATTAGTACATAAAAGTCTAAATTGTAAACTTGGACTTTATGATGTTAATACAAATACACTAATAAAATGGGTTCGGTTGAGTGTCACGTCACAAGATCTCAGTTTGGGACAAACCAGTAGTTTGCCGACTTGATTATGTAAACTTTATTTCATAAATGGTACAAGTTACAGTTAAAACAGAAAGATATACTTAATACTTGGGGCAATCTCTACCATCCAACCTTTAGGCTTGAATCCTTTTAAGAGTGAGTCGGCGCGAGCTGTCAATCAGCGCTGTGTGCAAACACAGCTCAATACTGAGCCAGAGCCCTTTGCCTTTGTGGTTGGTTAATTTATTTTTATCTTAATTGTATGATTTGCCTACTTATATTTGAATTGCTAGAGTCCTTCGTCGTTCGTTAATATTGTAAAGAAAATTAAATTTTGTATAACGTGAAAAATTGTTAAAATTATTTTTCTTCTGTTTTAAGCGTGTCGTGGTAGTGATAAATAACTAGAACTATTAACACATTGAATTCTATTGATAGCTGTAGAATAAGCCATTTATCGATAGTCGATAGAAATCACGTCAACACAACTTTCACAACCTTACGCTCTGAAATCCATTCAAATATAAAATATTCATTTAAAAATATAAATAATACTTAAAAACAAAATTTACCGGTGGTAAGTTATGCCCTTTGATTTTATATTAACGTTTGTATTTCGATTTTTGCACACTTTCACGCTACATACAGTCATTTTATCATTTAAAAGGAGCTTCTATACTGACAGCGTTCAGTGAGTGACTGTGTCAACGCTTGACACGCCTCGTGCCGATATGGTCAATTTGACCATATCGAGGCGACACGAACCACGCCCCCATAACATCCCTTGTTTCTGTGATCTGTGTCCCAAACTAAGCCCTAGGCTTGTACTATGGGTACTAGACAACGATATAAGGAAAGACTTATAAAGATAAATAAATACTTAAATACATAGAAAACATCCAAGACTCAGAAACAAATACTTGTGGGAGCTCATCACACAAATATTTGCCCATACCGGGAATCGAACCTGGGACCGCCAATTTAGTAGGCAGGGTCCACAGACCACTTAACCTATAGACTACGCTTCGGACAATTTTGTCTAGTATCTCATTAAGCCAAAATGGCGGGACGCGGGGGGCGTCAAGTGCACCGTGATTGGCCAGTTCAAAGTCAACGAATAATAACATGTGCGCGTTGTGGTGCGCGCGATTAGGGGTAGTGATGGGACACGCTCGAAGAAAAGATACCAAAGAATATAAGTGTTTTTAATTAAAACCAATAAAAATACGAGAAATAAATTGCACATTACACTTTATGACAGAAATTAAAATCAGTCAGCTTAGTCAAACATATAAGATAATTAACATATTTAAAAAAAAGTACATCATATCATAACATCTAAGGCTGTTTGCGGGACCCGAAAAGCACTATACAAGACTCAGCCGGGAAGGGCCGTTGCTGGACGGACTCGCCTGTTTGTGTTTGTGGTCGCCAGTGATCGGCGTTGGTGTCGGTTTTTTTGCACAAATTAAAGGATGTTCGGAATGTACCTACTACCACGTTCGCCAAGTATGGGGATGCGTGTTTGTGTTGGCTGTTTGTAGTCGGTGCCCGGCACGTGTTCGGTGTTTGGGGCAAACAGCCAGCATGTGGAGCCCGCATGACGCTCAATTGCAGAGTAGGCATTTATCTTGAAAATTAGGTCGAGCTTCTTTACTGCTTTAGCTATTTGAAGTAACGAAAACACACTCCTCCCGCACCGCTCCAATACTGCAGGAACCGCAGTTGAGCGCTAGAGGTATACTTGTTCGCGAGCAACCCTTATTGTGAATCCACCTTTAAACATTATTCTTACTTTATTATAGAACAGAATTCTTATCCGTGACCATAGTTTTACGGGTATCGAAACTCAAAAAATCAGTACTTCACCTCACTTCAGTGGTTAGAGAAAGACGGAATTGGGAAAATCAGTATGCGAAAGACAGAGACAGACCACTGCTGACAGACATCAAAGCGACGCCATTTTTGCAATAAAGGTTTCGCTTTTAAATATTAAATAATTATTATTTTAAGTAATAACAGCTTACTTGTGAAATGAAATTCCATCCTTTTGAAGGCTAGATGTCTTGCTACACTTTCCACACAATTTTACCATACAATACGGCATATTTATTTCACTTTAGTCGCAAAGTCGAATAGCATAATTACATGTTGCTATGTCAACAAGCGGCCGCGTACTAAAAGACTGTTTGCGGCCATAGCAACCGGTGGGCGTCAGTTGAGCATAAGATTGGCTTACGGGGGCGCCTTTGTATGCGTAGTCTATAGGTTGAGTGGTCTGTGGCAGGGTCACTACCAAAGCAACTAGCTATTTTTAACTCAACATCAGTAAAAGTTTAATGATCCGTCAAAAACACTATCTAATGTTGAGAGGGAACGCAGGGCATTGGCGGTGCGGTCAAATATGCTGTCCCGCAGGTTTGCGCGTTGTGATAGGAACGTCAAGACGACTCTCTTTAGAGCGTTTTGTCAGACCTTCTATACGTGTAGCCTGTGGGCTAATTGCTCCAAGAAGACACTGAATGCCCTGCGTGTCCAATATAACAACAGTTTTAGGATGCTGATGGGTTTGCCCCGTTTTTGTAGCGCTTCTGGCATGTTCGCAGAGGCGCGGATTGATAGCTTTGGCGCCGTTATGCGGAAGCGGGCGACGTCGGCGTGGTGTCGCGTTCGGGACAGTCCCAACAGCATCCTGCAGCTGGTCTGGGCCTCGCCGGCTAGCGGTTTCCTAGCCCATTGGGACTCCATTCATATGGAGTCCAGAGCTAATATACATATATAGGAATTTTTAAATATTTACATTGTGTTTACTAACGTATTTTATAAGACTTTTATAACTAACCCTCTTTGGACACATGTCTGAAATAAGAAATTGAATTTGAATTTGAATTAATACGATTTGTGCATGGACAGACCAAGCTTTGGCAAAAGAGCCTGCAAATGCCGCCGAGCGCGTATCTGCGCGCGGAGCCGCTCTGCTACTCCCTCAACAACAACGAGGTGCCTCTCCTCACGGTGTCTGCTGAGGACACGCCGTCTAATCCCATCGTTGTAAGTTTACCTTTATTATTATACGTATCACTTCGACCCTTTGGGATCTTTTGTGGAATTACCCATTTGCAATTATCAGGGTTCAGTGTTTTCATAGCGCGTTGAGACTAAAGCCACGCTACGAATGAAATATCGTGCTCTGTACGCCACGGAACGCCCGTCTAGTAGATAAAAAGGAACTTTATATTAAGGAACTTTTTAACTTGATGTTTGAGCACGGGCTTATTATTTATTTATACACTTTTAATCATTGTCTTAATGTCCATTATAGGTAGTAATCCCTTTTATCTATTTTTTAATTTCCGTGTAAAAACGATTAGACTGACAGATTCTTGTTATAAAGATTATTTTTTTAAATTATTTTTGACTTTATTAATGTAGTGATGTTTTGAGAGATTTGATTGATAAGAGAGGTTTTCGTATCTGTCGCACCCAACATAATAATACGATCATGGTCATGAATTTATATAGAAACTCTTTAATAAATTAATTAGAGGTTACATTATTCCCATCACTATTTTATCCTCTATCTAAAGACAATTACAGTCAGGTATACTTGTTATTGTCATTGGCAGTTTGGATAGGAACATACTTTTAGACTAGACCTACTATACTACCAAGCCGTAAAAAAATATAGATTAGAACAGCACTGACTTGCCTAAATATTATAACCACAAGCGGTATTACTATAACAAACTGAGCCACGCACCTACATATTAGACGACTGTTTTCTTTTACTTGTTTCTAAACCAACGGCCCACGGCGTTTTCCTCGTGTTGTTGCCGGGTTATAATAGTGCCAATACGTCTTTCCGTGGATGTCTTAAGAGGCGATAAGGGAATATAGGCTTGTTGTACTGTTAGGCGATGCCTGTCACTAATACCTGTAAACATCTTAGCCTATTTGCGCAAAATGTGGTTACTGAACTATCAACAAGTTTTTAAAGTTGTAGGTAATTCTGTAGCTCTGCCTGCCGCACTCTGGGATGACAGGCGTGAATGTATGTATGTATGTATGTTTCTAAACCACTTTAAGATTGTCTTGATTTACAGTATTAGTAGATTGACTTTAAATGTGGCAGGACCGCGAGATAGTGTTCCTGACATCTCGCGTGCACCCTGGCGAGAGCAACGCGTCGTGGGTGATGAACGGCACGCTGGGCTGCCTGCTCGGCGACTCCACCACGGCGGCCGCGCTGCGCGCCAAGTACGTCTTCAAGATCGTACCCATGCTCAACGTCGAGGGCGTCATCAACGGCTGGTGAGTCTACACTTATTGTACCTACTCTCGATGGTGATCCATATTGGTGAGCCAAGAACTCTACTGCGGTTTGCAAGCATAACCAGCCACGCTCTTTTTAGGGTGTATAGCGGCTTGTGTGTGTTAATGTTATTTTAAGCAATTTGACCAGTGGAAGCGACGACAAAAATAAAAATAAAACCTTTACAAAGTTTAAACTTTATTTACTTCGTTACATCACTATTCTTTAAATTCTTGAGTTTCAACTTAAATTACTTAACTAGGTACGTCTCGATATAAACACTATCTTAAACCTATGTCGAATGATATTTTCTGACAAAGTATCCGCTTTTTCACTTAATTAAATTAATACATGTTACGGTTTAATGAAATCACCAGAGATCTGATATACCTACTTAATTAACGAAGGAATCTATAGGTACCCATTCGTGGAATACTCATTTTGTGATATTCAAAAGTCCCGAAGGCGGAGGCAAGTCGCGTCGAGCGAGTCGCCAGCACCTTCACAAGAACAAATTACCCCGAGAAACCTCAGGCCCTAAGGTCGTTCGGCGACGACGTTACAATGATTCTAAGAGAAAAGTCTTCATCAACAATCATTTATCTAAAATGTATAAACACTCTTAGTGAGCTCTACCGATACAATCACGATGTAATACTACTTTTGGTAGAAGAAATACCTGATTGTCATGAAACCTTACGATGTGTTGCGCCGAGTCGGAGGCTAGTAGGCGGGAGGAGCCAGCATGCCGCTGGCGTGGACGGAGTGCTCGGTGGCGTCCGGCTCGGCGGTGGACGATTCGTCGGCAGCGTCACCGTTGGACGACAGGAACGCGGCGGGGTCGTCGCCAGCCATGCCGTCGTCGTCCTCGTACGGGCCCTGCGTCGGCTCCTCCTTCTGTTCGTGCTCATGCGAGTGCGCATCTGAGGCGCGAGAGTAGTGGGAGTCGATCTGCGGTGGCGTCTTGAGCAGAGCGCCGGTCTTGAGGTGGGGGGACTGCAGCCCGTCAAGCGACGAGGGCCGGAGCTTGCCGATGAGGTCATTGAGGGTGAAGTGCGTCGGCAGGTGCTCGGAGCGCGGCGGCGGCGGCGACGACGACGTCAGCGGGTGCGCCGTCGTCGTCGTCGTCAGCGACAGCGGCTTCCTGCCGGACAAACGCACGCTCCCTCCGTTACCCACGCTGTCCTACAGCGGGCCACGTGAACACATACCACAACCATTGCTATATTTTGTGGTTGTATTCTCATGTGGGGTATTAAGAAAGGACTAGGTTCTAACTAAAAAGTGGGACCACGTTCTACGGAGTAAGACACCGCGCAAAATTGAAATTGCATGTTTCTAAGTTTCTAAGTTAGTAACAGATTTAGAGTTAAATATGTTATAGACTTTTATTAATATCCGGTGATTATAATAATTAATAATAGTCTTAATGTATCGTAAGTCATGATACTGATGAACATAATCAAAAAACGATGTTCCTGTGTATGTTCAAAGAGATTTTAACCGCTGAATCAATTAACTAATTAGCACCTCCAAATACTAATAAATACTAGGTGAGCTGAGGTTTAAATTTGTACAATATCAGTTTAATGTTTCGTTGGGAAATCTCTTTAAAACATAATATTATTCGAAATAACTGTCATGTTATTAGGATAAATAAAATTTAGGAAATCTAAATTACAGACCCAAATTAATTACTAGGTTAGAACAACATGTTGTAAGTAATTTAAACACAACAAATGTTTGTATCACTTGAACAAGAGATACCAAGCAAAGCCCCCTTCACCCACCCACCAAATAATAGTTTTAAATTTTGAAAATATGTTATTACAATAAAAATATAATTTAAGCCAAATAATTTGTACTGGGTGTAGGGCTCTTGTTTGGTGGTTGGGTTGGCGCAGAGGCCGTGTCCCGCGGGCCCGCGCGCTTCGAACACGTAGTCGAACCTCTTGGACAAGACTTCCATGTTAGCACACTCACAACTACTTTCTACATTCTATTAACTAGCCCAGTTAAAATTAAAGAACGTCGTCTTGTTGACGCAGTGAGATACTCGTAGATGCTAAGTACATATACCGAAGAGTATGAATGCGCGCGGCTGGTCGGGGATTGGGCCTCCGGAGACGGCTGGCATCTCACCTGGCATTACCCCTGCGCAGAGGACACGGGGATGGAGCCGTAGTTGTAGTAGTAGCAGCGCGTCTGCTCGCAGATGAAGTCCTTGATCTCACCGCAGTGCTGCGGCTCCCAGTGGAAGGTGGGCGCTTTCAGAGCCACGCAACCATTCGTCATCACATGCTCGGTTCTGGAAAACCAACAAACAGATATAATTGTTGCTTAGGTTTGACACTGAATTTACTTGAAATATTTAGGGAAGGTCCTTATTTGAATTTAAAAAGTTTGGCATGATGGATGAATATGAATTCGTATTATAAATATTTTAATGGATTTTTAGTGTCTAAAAATGGTTTTATACACTTTTGCGCAGTTTTAGGAAAGGTAGTGTTGAAGATCATAGGTGGCGTTGCATTGTTCAAGAAGGTCAAACAAGACTGACTTCACCTAGTGAGGTAGCCTCAGAGAATAACGCGTGAGGCGTCACGGCCGGCCCGCGACCTCCGACCAACTGGGGGTGCGTACACTGCGTACACTTGGCGTGCGTGGGGCCGGGGGATCCTATTTATCCCGAATCGGCATGTTAAGTCATCAGCGAAAGTGTCTTAACTCAAAGTGCTACCTAAATCATCTGGAATAAATAAAGAAGCCTATTTAGTGTTGAAGAGTGCGTACCCATGCCTGGCGGTGCGCTGCGGTGCGGTGCTGCCCTGCGGTACGTCTAGCGGGTCCATGCTGTCGTCGGAGGGCTGCGCGGGCACGTCTATCGCCATGCGACGCATGTAATTGAACGTGGCGTTAAACGGCAACCCCGTGCTCATCCACAAATACATGTCCGTGCCCAGGTTGTTGCCCGACGTCCAGAAGTCGTATTTATTGTACCCTGGAATGATTACCTCACTGTTATAGTACAAATAACATTTCATCGATTTGTGCGGATTATAATTTGAAACGTCAGCTTACCTGCATTCGTAAGGTACGTCGTTATAGAGTCCGCTTTTTCCTTCGTCTCAAACGATGCTAGCTGAAGACCTAGTGATCTGAAATAAGAGACAAAAGATTCAGTAAATCTGGTATCGAACACGTCTTGAAGAGATTTTATGCAATATAAGGAAATTCAATTTCCCTAGGGACCCTATAATTGAGGATGTCCAGATCGTGTGACAGTGTGCAGTTACGGACCAGTTCCACCGGATCCATAAACGCGATTTATCTAAATAACCACCTATCCCAGCTAATCGTATTCAGCTATTAGCTCGCATAGAAACTATACGGCAAAGCCTGTTCATCGTGAGGCAATTTATTCTGTAAAGACAGGCTGCGGCCTTGCGCGGGACTACATTCCAACTCCAAGTTCAGAAAACTCCGGGACGCTAAAAACTGCGCGACGACAGGGCGCAATCATCACATTCAGTTACATTCTGCCGTATCGTTTTTAGATAGCGGCCGTTTGAAATTCCGTTAAGTGAATTGGAAAAAGACAGACGGCATTTAAAATTCTTAACCAGTGTTTCAGCTATCTTATCTGTACACTGGTTACCGTACATAGGCCTACCTTAATCTGACTGAAATGTAGTCTCTGTTTAAAGTAAGCTTTACTGGTACGATTGCTATTAAGAATATTATTAGTAAGTATATTTATGTAATCATAATTTGCTAATGAGTAATGATTAACTGCATACAGCAAAACCTTAACTAAACTGTTTTTCATAGGACTAGTTTTTAATCTCGTGAAACATGGCAAAGGGAATAACAATTCAAATAGTTGGTGCTTTTTAATAAAAAAATATGACCGCAAAGTTTTTTATCGGAATATCAGCATAATGCAAAAAAGTTACAGTGCCTCCAGATGATACGTTAGTCCCGTTATCTTGTTTTTGTGACCACTATCAAATCCAAGCGTAGCGAGGAGCGGAGTAGATGATGCGCTCCCGGCCTGACGCATTCGCCACGCAGCGCCCGTTATTGTGACACTTCAATGAACCTGTCAACGCAGGTGAACAATCCACATGTTTCTTTCACCATTTCTTCTCTATTCATCATTGTCTCATTATATCACGAATGACCCTAATCGATCCCGCCGTTGCTTTTATTTTGTTTAAAATAGCCGATCTTCAAATATCACGACTCCAATCCACAGAGCTCGTTAACAATATTGGAACTGTAAATAGGTCGTGACTGTGGGAATGGGAAGGACATCGTGAGCGAGCAGCGGGGCGATTGACCTTCCGAGCTGTTCGGCCGTGCACGTGGTCGATCTGGGTTGCAGTATGGCACCGCGATCATTACTGTTCCTTAGAAAGAGCCATTAGAACAAACTTACAGATTACAGAAACCAAATAAAGCCACCACGACGGTATTATTCTGAAGGCTTTTGTTTGCAGGGAGTCTCAATGGAATCGTTTATAAAAAGCTTTCTAAGTAGGTACATCACGTTCGTTTTTGCTGCCTTTCCATTTGCGAAAACTAAGTTTGTTATGATTTTTCTCGCTTGAAAAAATTGCCTAAACGTTGAGCTGTTTGCTATTGGTTCCAGTTATTGCCCTCGACCTCTTGTACGCCTATTACAATACAATACTGGGTACCTACGAGTGTTAACCAGCGAGTACAACCTCGCGGAAGCGTTCCTATATTGTTCTCGAGTTTTCCCAGGAAATCCCAACGGTTATGCAAATGTCCCTGAACTTCCTGGTCTAAGCTAACGTAGGTAAGCTTGTTAGCGCCAGCATAGTTTTAGCAGGCCTCGAACAGGATCAGTTCGACACGACTAGATAAGGATAGTCACGAACACGGTATTAGATCAGGTCGGCCGTGAGAAGTGTAAGCTGACACCATCTAACACCAACATTTTGAACGTTTCCATTCCGAATTTAAATGTTGTATCTGTCTTGGGTGTCGCCTTAATTTATTGGGTATCTTTTACTGCTGCCAGAGAATAATGTTGTTGTGTCTGAGGGTCTTCAGTATAAGATTTCTTACATCTATAGGTGAAACATTATTGATTGGAACTTTACCTGCAGTACTGATAGGCTAGGAAGTAGTTCAGCTCGGGGCTGTAGGGGTTCATCCTTGAAATGAAGTACTGCACGCCATCTAGTTGGATGGTCGTTATCCTTTGCGCTGAAACAATGAAAAACGTCTTGAATTATTTATAATTCACTTTTTTACCTTAAAGAGAAACAGAAACAAACACAAAAGCAACAAATAATAAATATTTTTTATTACTATATTACCCAAATCTGAAAAAGTAACTTAGTGTTTTTTTGTAAATGTACATTTGTTTTTCCTTTTCCTGAACGTTAAGCTTTTGAACCATTTTTTTGCCAACATAATATATTTTAAGAGCAAAGACTTATGTTTTGGTCTTGATCAGGGATTGTAAAACCGGTGAAATTGAATACCTGTATATAAATTGTCAAACGATTACCGCTAAAATAATAATACCTATATTCGAGTTAGAGGTAATGTTGTCATTCCGCTTTTGTCTTTTTCACTATGTATGCACTATTTACAGTATTCTTTACCTCTATTTAATATCGGTATTCGTTGCTCTTGATAGATAAGGTGTCAAGTAGACATTATGACTGAAGCACAACAAATAGGTGTAACATAACTCAATAGCATTGTTGGCTAACACTGGTTGAAATGTCTGCTAGTATGTACTGAACAAATAAATTGATTTGCGACGTATTTCAAATTGTCAATTGTCAATTTGTTTATTCGCCTTTCTGTTATAATTTAATAAAGTAGCAAAAAGCCACACGAAAAAGAAAGATTTCGTATTTATATAAAAATATCTAAAATGGGCCGCGGACGGAAAAGAAAAAGACAAACCGATCATATGACAGAATGGTAATCTTTTCGTTGATTGTCATAATTCAAAATTAGAAAACTTGCTTGTTTGGACACTGACAGGTATTACCGGTAATGGGTTTATTGGTAAAGTATCAAATAGAGGTAATGTTGTCAATTGTCGAAACCGCTATTACATTTCAATACCGGTTTTGATTATACCGCTTATTAGAGCGTTAGTGATATAAATACCAAAATGCAATTATAACCGGTTATACCTTATTTAAAACCGGTAGTAAGAATACCGGTAACTATCCCTGGTCTTGATCCAAGTTATATTTATGAATAATAAAAATCTCCCAAATCGTTTACAACACAGAAGATTCACAAAAAAGATATTGGCACACCTACACTCCGCTAATTATATTTTGAATGCTTAAACTTTGCATCGTCATTTGAGACGTATTCCATGATTTACATAATTACTCCTGTCGCTGCATGTAGTATTTATCTTGACGTTCTGTACCGAATTCCTGAGTGTGCGCATGTCGTAACAACGTATTCATCTCGCTACAGTCGAGCGTCAACATGAGCGGGAACCCGACAATGAAACTTGTCACAAATATGAATATGACCCCGAGACGCGAGTAGGCGTCCCTCGGCCATCCGTCTTCGAGCGGGACCGACGCCGCCGCTCCTCGCTGCATTATCCCCTCGAATATGATTATACCTCACGGTCTCACGTGTTTTTCTTCTTTTTGACTACTCACTGACTAAAAAGCGATTAATTAAGAGCCATTTTAAATCTAAGATAAATTGTGTACGAGCTCTAAGTGAGCCGTATCTTTTAATTTCTTGAACATTTTTGATGAAACTGCTGAATCATTAATAATCCAAAAACGACATAATTATTATTTTGTAAATATGTTCTTTACTTTCTTTTCTGTGTTTCTATTTCCGGGCACCACTTTTGTTAGTTTCTTTATGATAATTTGGTTGACTGGTAGAGAATGCCATTAGACACTCAAGTCCACCATTTGTACTTTTTTTTGGTGCAAAAAGGTTAACTAAAAAAATAATATATAAATGATGGCTATAAATAGAGGAATAGAAGTAGGTATAGTCTAGTTCGTACAGCATTAATTGGATCTGTTTTAATCTCATCTGGGGGACAGTTTTGTTTCAGAATAAACTTTTAACAGGTTCCAGCATGTGATTACAAACACTATCTGATTCGACTATAGGGTTATTTTAATTTATATCCCTTATTTATTTCTACTACGTTTGTGTTGAGGTTTGACATAGCGTTCAAAACTCTGCAAAAGTTTAATACATAATTCGTTTTGCTATGGATCAAATGGGCATCACCCCGACATAGTCCTTATGTAGGCATTGATCCAGTCTTTTTTTGCATATTTAAGTCGTCACCTTATTTCGTTTTTTAGCATTACAAATTCGGTAAACAAAGAAGCAGATGTCGGTAACCTTTTCTTCAGAAGATGATAATGTACCTACCTATTAATACGATAATAACATTAACAACAAACTTGGACGATTAAACTCAACAACTCAAAACAATAAATGATTCTAGGTCAACTAGGTATCTCACTCGCAAGACATACTACATGAGTGTCGTTTTAAAACAAAGATGAACAAACAAGGTAATGGTGGACATCACAGAAGTATATAGTTCTTCGGTGTACATATTATGCGACTAATTAAAATTTAACAATCCGTATTATTACGTGAGAGGGGCTTTTTTTCACATAACTTTTTGTTCATAATCATTATGTTTTCATATAATTGTTATTCATAATTTTTATTATGGCTGGAACCATAAACCGTAAATGTGTAGATAAGGCTAGGTTAATTAGGTTTGAATTATAAAAATCCTAAAAAAGTACCAGTTACTGAAAAAATACCTTATTAATTCCGCTGAGTATGACTTAGAAATATAAATAAAAATAATTATTAGAGTCAATATGGATCCTGTTACGGGACACGATTTCTTTATAGCCTGACCAGGGAACTTAAAAACCTCGCTTCGCTATATGAACTGACATTTCTAAAGCAATTCACAAAATACAGATAAAAAGTACTAGTAGCGACCCCATTAGAGGTTTTTTATTTTTGGACGGGCTATAGTTTAATCGCATTAAGCTTAAAACGTTCCATTTGTTTTTGACATCTACTTCTTTGGGTTATTTATCAAGCAATACTTAGCAAAACAAAAAGGTTAACGCGTTATTATTGATTAGTCTTTATATGTAAAAGCAAACCACACATCTTGCAATTTTCTATTGTGATTCAAAATACTCCGACATGTGTTATATGTTAATAATTATCCAGTTATTCCGTCATACTACCGTAAAACATTTGCAATAAAAAACCTTACATTTATATCTTAAAAGGTCTTTTTAATGCTAAAAAACAAGATATATTTCGAAGTTTCAAACGATTGCAAAAGTCTACAACACAATCTTTATCGGTTCAGAAATCAAGAATGGTCATAATTATAAATATAAATATTTTTGGTAAAAAAAATATCCACCTCGGATTATTGAATGCAAAAAACCTTTAATTTAACTGACCTGTATAATATAACTCAATAAATACCAGTAATATTTTTATAAATGGAACGTTTGAAGTCCATTGCCATATTAAAAATTTGCACGTACAACTTTAAAATTCATATTCAAATGATACGGCACATAAAAGTACGTGAAATTGGCAGGCCATGTGGGGCGAACCGTTTTGCGGTTAGACCACAGCGACTTGATGCGCCTAATTAGCCACTGTAGGCATCTTGTTGTGGTCAACCACAGACATTTACACTAAGGATGTATATCCAAAGTGGATAAGAAAATAAATATAATATGACGGCGTTCTTCTAGTGATGTCCCAATTGTGGACATGAAACGGTATTTCGTGACCGATATGTTTTATTCTTAGCCACAAGTCACTCTTGCTCGCAATGAGCCGTGCTTATAAAATGTTTTTTCAAATCGGGAATGCAATGAGTAATCGTAAATTTTGCTTGAAATAAAACTTAAAAGTTTATTTACAAGTAAGTACTTTATCCTTAGTGTGTCCACTGTCACATTTTACATTGAGATATTGTGACATTAGAGTTTATGAACCTGTTAAGTCCTGGTTACGGGATAAAAGTTTAAGCCGTTTCGATTTTTCTCGAAGATGACACTTAAGTACCTGACTAATGGTGAAATGGGTCCAATAACTCAACCCAAGGATGAAATATAATCGGCTCAGCGTGCTCTTAAATCAACTCTTTTTAAGTACCACGAGATAACTCTTTAACATAAATCTCTTAGAAAGTAGAGAACTCGGTCCGTACCTTGGGTTTATTAATAAACCCTGGCGAGAAATGAACTAAATAAAATAAAACGGTATCAACGTCCTGTTTAGAAGCTATTGGCGAGATTGTGGACGTTACGGCGTTGATCTTATTTGCATAGGAAGCTGCGCGGGAGTGCAACACGCATTAATAAACTAGATACCGGCACCTACGCGCCCATTTGTCTAACATTTGCTGTTTTAAATAGAACGCACTACGGAGATAAGGGACAGTCAATAATAAAAAAAAATACCGTGTTTGTCTTTGCATTTGTCGTGGCATTTCAGTAACTTCATTAGCTAGGTTTTTTGTATAGACATGGAGTAGAACAAGTACTATTTCACTCCGGTGAGAACTAATTCGTCAATAAAGTTTTAGCAGCAGTTTCCTTCCATAGAATACAAATTACAATGCATTTGCCGCATAGACATGAGATTGCGAGTATGCTGTTCTATCCCCTGAAATTAATAAGGGTTGTTATGTCCTTTTAGAGAGCCGTTTCTTTGGCTAGCGCATTGTGGAAGGCTGGCAGTTCCTCGGCCATTAGGGCTGTGCTGCGATTGGAATCCATGCATAATGCAGCCTCATGCATAAATGATGTCGCGCTTTACTTGCGGACGTCGCTTTTGCCTTTGTACACACTTTTCAACTAAATGCACTGCATATTGTGCTTATGACTTCAGGGAGTTCAACTTCGCAACTCTATCTTAATATTTTCAAATTGGATAGATCATGTTAGTGATCTTTGGAACTACTGATCCGATAAATAGCTGTACTATTTCTGAATCTTCTTATCCCATAAAATTACACAGTTCTTGCGGACATGGTAATAAATGGATTTCGCGCAGACTGAGTCACGTATACAAGCAAGTTGTAAAGTACTTTAACAAACTTTAACAACATTATTCAATAAGAAAAAAACAACAGCATTGAGCATAATAAATAACTTAAATAGATGAAAATTACAACCTATATAATTAAAAATTAAAGTATCCTCTTTTTTTCCGTGATTTGTTTAAACACACATAACAAATTGGAATGCATTTCGTGACATGTAAGAAAAAATCTTCAGTCTCGATTAAAGGGCAATATAACAGTTCTGAGAATTTCATCTCTTCAACTACATCAAGGAATTTTATTCGGACGATACATTCTGTAGTTAGACTATAGTCAGAATCGACTAACGCGTATAAAAGAATGGCATACTCGAAATTTCTTTCGTTCAGATGCTACTACACTTATCTTAAAACGTTTAATTAAATGGAGGTTAAAAATATCAACAACAATGGCAATATTTACTAGCAGCACTTTATAGCGGTACTACCAGCATAAATTTCTATTCTAACATTGCATTGCATTGCTGACCCATTTGTGAGTTCACTTGGTACCCTCAAAAAAATTGTCAGGCAACATTTTATACAAGATTAGTTCTGAACCTTCATTTATCTACTTACTTTGTTTATGCAATTACTTACTGAAGCAGTTTATTGTTATACAAAATATATTATTGTTCACATTTAATTGCCTTACGTGGTATTAGTTTGTTATAACCTTTAGTACCTATTACTTATTTTTTATGAACCTCAAGGTCTTAATATTGTTTCTGGTTCACCTGTGTATAATATAATATACGACTGTATGTGCTCTTAAAATAAATAAATAAATTGCTTTACGTTATCACATATCTTCGTCTGTCACATGGCAAAATATACTGTGCTTTTAAACGATATTGTGTTATTTTTAATTCCAATGTATTTATTATAAAACTTGCGCATAAATTGTAACAATAATCATCTAAGTCGTTTCGTTTCTTTGACTCCTTATGCAGAAATGAATGATACGTCATTAACTCTCCACGATCTCACTTTGTCCATAACGAGTGTTGAATGCAATTCTGTCAGGAAGATATGAGATTACTAAGCAATATATCGGCATAAAGGGGCATCGTTAAGGGCTTTTAGAAAGTGCAGGTTGACGAGGACGAGTTATAGGACTCCAACAAAGAGCCGTGGAGGCGGGTCACGTCGCGTGACGCGAGCGCGAGGCGCATACTGATGCGAGGACCACGCCGGGCTGCTCCGAGACCCAAAATCGAAACTTTGTAGGTATATGATAGTTAAGAACTATTCAATTATTAGTAGTGATTTAACCTAACTTCAGATTTTGGTGTCCCAGGCTCTATGCCTTTTCTTATCTTCAAGGGCCCTGGGAGAGAGGAAGACTTGTGATCGCTCTAAGTTCTAAGTGCAAGAATGTCAAATTAAATTTAACACACTGAAATACAATTTATGTGATAGCGTTGACCAAAGGGCGTTGATAAAATTCCGTAATCTCGCTTTACCCTGATCTAGTGCTACGGCTAACGCTGATCTTTAGCTTCGCCTACGTATTGACGTACGTAAAGCTTCATCATATCTTTGATTATCTTTACCAAGCTTATTTGAGTGGATCATTTATTATCATGAGAAAAGTCCTTCCACTCGAAGTGGAATTTACCTACTTTCTCTCGTCCAACATCGCTTTTGTTGGTCTTATATAGCAATGAAATGTATTAGGTCAGTAAAATTATTCTAAGGAATAGTTTTTAGATGACCATACATAGTAAAAATGTGGTGTTTGCCAATGCTCGAAACTTCTGTCGTGTCCAGACTGAAGGTTTTGTTTTTTAAGTCTTAGACGTGAGTTTATCCGAGATTCTAGTTTCTAAGACAATGCTTTCCCGGTCCGACTGTGGCAAGGTGAGTGCACCCGAGGCGTGGATATCCGGCGGGCTGATCCGCCGGACGTGCGACTCGGTCTAACGGCCCGCTGCCCAAAAGACGGTCGCGAATGTCACGCCGCCTGCCAGTTGGCACCGATGACACCGTGCTTGCTCATAACCAATGCCAATTCCGAGAGAATCGCGCGTACTGACCGAAATTGAAAACGAATTGGATATGTATTTTCGAAATGCGCAGCGAATTTTTCGAATATAGTTCAAACGCAATGATGGTGAGTGAGGCCATACCAAATTAGTAGTTTATTGGTCTACTTGTTGGTCTTGGCGATAGCGCATTTTATTTAAAAAAAATGTAATCTTTTCAAATAAATAATTTTGCCCTCTGCAAAACGCTGACGTCTTTTCTTGATGCTGGCATTGTAAAATGTGTTATTACTCATTTATGCTGAATCAACTTTTAGCTCCAAAAGTAACATGCAATTACAATGCTCCACAGTCAAGTCCTGTTTTCAAAAGTGACAATCATAAAGTTAATTCTACTGTCTCGGCCGGGAATGTTGAAAATCTTAGGAAAACAATGTCTTACTAATATTAATATATTATATTTGTCAATCTATTCAAAAAGCAATGCCATTGTCGCGGAGCTTCCTATTCAAAAGGCGTATGTTGTTCGGATATCATTACTTAGTCATTCAACCATCGATAGTAGATTGTCGGAAGTGAGCAGATGTTGCCGCATACAGATGTCGTGGGCGCGAGTTCTATTATTAATCGAAACGATTGAAAGACGCCGTCGAACGCATTACAATTAGATTCGCCTTTATAATAACTCGATGAATCACTCATGTTATGAGGTACAGTCACCTGCAATAATATATTAGCCAATATTGGTCTCAAAATTATCTGGCCTGTCTCTATTATTAGAAATATAAATGCGTGTCAGATATTCTGCGCCCAATGTTGGACTAGGTATATGTTATAGCTGGTAAACTGTACACTTGCGCGATCACGCGTTTCAATTTAAATTTTATTTCGGTGACGCATTTATCCGTGCATGATCAACATTGACTATACTTCGTTGCCTGCGCTGTTTGGGCTA
The DNA here is from genome assembly GCA_927399475.2 of Acleris emargana. NCBI lineage: Eukaryota > Metazoa > Arthropoda > Insecta > Lepidoptera > Tortricidae > Acleris > Acleris emargana. The sequence goes on along the minus strand of OV656848.1, from coordinate 4,214,011 downwards.
AATGTTTTTGGTCAAACGTTTAATTTCCGAAACCTGTGGTTTATTTATATGCTATTTTCGGAATGTCGTAATTGGGCGTTTTCACTAAAAAGTGTACCCAATTAAGGACTGAAATTAAGGAACTTTAACTTTGTCAGTTTTGTGACGAAAATTAGCCATACATTGCGGCCGTCAATATATAGCTAATTTTCGTCACAAAACTGACAAAGTTAAAGTTCCTTAATTTCAGTCCTTAATTGGGTACACTTTTTAGTGAAAACGCCCAATTGCTTTAAACATCGGTTAGGTTAGATTAGACTTTTGACTTGAATAAAATACATATTACTGCGGAACTATGAAACGATAAAGAATAAACATGTAAATCTGAATCGTAAACTTTTTGCATAGTCTTTGTAGCTTCTTATGTTTGTATGGAAACTTTACATTCTAAACGTACTTTGTAATTGGTATTTGCGGAACTAAGTTCTTAGAAATATAATTATAACAAAAAGCAACTAGGTATGCACCAGTGAATGTGGAGTTTTTGTCTTATTCCTGGAGCAGGCACTGATTGCTCTGCACCCTTGCCAACATAGTTACAGTAGTTGCGTTCATTAGAATATTTATAGTGAAAAGGTCATTATAAATAATTCATTTCTTAGTGGTTAGGTGCATAGAACTTGGGAAAATAAGACATTAAGTGGACGGGACTGGAGCCGGGCCCGGGAACCGGTCCCCTATCAACCTGAACACTAACGAGTCTAAAAATAGTATTTGTGGTGCCCGAATAGCTACAGCTTGCTGGCTTCTTTGCTACTTATTCTTATATGTCTACTAGCCGAAGCAATGGGGGACAGTACACTTCTTTAATAAGATCGTCAGGTTAACAACATCAGAACAGTCCGTTATGAATGACAGTATTTTATAAATTGCCGAATTGTTGAAACGGATCAAGCATTGCACAAAATTAATCTAACTATTTTATTGATTTCAAATTCTAGTAACATCGTTAGATAAAACATTCGAATTATATTAATATAACCTGTCCCCTGAAGCTGCAATTAAATAGCTTAAGCTTACAAAGTATTATTAATATTACACTTTTACATCAAGTTACGTGTTATGAATTTTAGAAAAATACGTGGACGTAATACCGAAAACTAATCGTCTCACATATGAGTCATGTGAGATGATTAGTGTTCAGTAGGTACTACGAATAAGATAATATAAAATTTGCTTTATAAACTTTATGTAAGCGCATTCCCATTTATATCCCAGTCTAATCAACGTAGCGGTGTCAATTTCCCCGTTACGCTAATTTGTCGGGGTATTAGTTAAATTGAGATGCGGGTATTATAATTCGCGACCGCATCCCGTTGATGCGCCGGCGCAGGCGCGGGCGCCGGGCGCCGCACCGCGTTACGTCGCGTTGCATAACGCGAATAACCTGCACCGGCCGAAGGTAATCGCTGCAACCGCCCCCGGCCTTGCCCGGCCATGCTTCGTGCATTTATAGCTTGTACGAGCTCGTAAAAATATACGTTTATTTTGAACACCACATTTTTATAGAGTTATTTGTAATTACACCTGTTATGATTACTATACACATTTTATTTATAGCATTGCGGCTAAAGCTCTACTATTTTTATAACACTAGGTAAAACTGTACCGATTTTCAGCACTGGTATAAACTTAGAAAACTTCTTTAGGAATTTAGCATACCTACGAGATCTTGTGCAAAACAATTGAAATATATGTCAATCGAATTAAGTTCCCGCAAAGTTCCGTATCTCAAACTTTATTTGATTACCTTTGTTAAAAGTAAAATATTTCATATTGTTCTTCCCAAAGAATTTCCCTTGTAACTTGGCAAGTTGCAAGTTATTTCACGAGCATGGCCGTGTTGAACGTTCTCGCGTATTTATCGTCCTCTGCTTTATGTACAACCGGTCAAAGGAATTTTATCTTGAAGTATTAACACGAGCATTAGAGCCTCACTCTCAAGACGCATTAACACGAGCATTAGAGCCTCACTCGATAAACTGTCATCCAGTGATTTACCCTCAATAATTGCCTTCGGTCCACTTTAATCGGATTCGATTTCGTTTAATTGCATCTCCTAATGTACTAAGAGAATCCAAAAAGTACAGGACGTCAAATCGTTCTAAGTTAATTTAGCGTAAAATGTACCAGCTTTTTGATTACTCGCATCCGTGAGAACATCGATCGGATTGTTCGCGGTCGGATAACGATTGAGTCGCAAAAAAGGGATCGAGATAATGGCGGGCGAAGCGGAGGACCCGGCCCAAGGACGGAGCGCCCTCCGCCCGCGGGTAGGAATGCGCCTCCCGACTATTTTTAGTAATCAAACCCGACGCCGGCCCGGTCCCGCGGGCCGGACTAAATGTTCGCGAATGCTAATACTTCCATTGAAGTTTATCGCTAACGAGCCCGCATGACCAGCCTGTCAATAACGCATGACGCACATGAGGCGCCCCAGCCGTCGCGCCGCCACTAAATCGAGCAAAAACTTCAGATCCATTCCAGCACGCTATTAAAATATGAACGACGGTATCGTCTCTTCTAAACCGAAACATTTTAATCATAAAACCCCAAACATCTCATGTTTCTTTTAGGGCGGCGGTTGCCTTAGACGTCCCCACGTAATTTGATATAATCAAACCACCTGCTATTCTAACCGCATTACTTTTGAAATATAGCGACAAAAAGTTTAAAGCACCAACGTGCTCGGCTGCCGTCGGCACCCGACACTATGAACCCTCTTACTTCATCGAAATTCTACTTTTATAACCTGAGTAATATTTATATAATCGGTAACATCCTGACATTTTTTATAACTAAGCTAAGTATAAATAGTTGTGAATGAATATTTCATAATAATTTAGATTATATATTAGTTTAGCTAATATAATATAGCTTTGAATGCATGACGATGGCGTTGGTGAAGTTTATAAACATTGAATATCTTCTTGTGTTGAGCAAAAGGTGGCACTTGGTGTTGTGATTACGACCGGAACAATGCTTTCTAGCCGCCTCTTCGTCTGCAATTCTGTATAACAGTGAATTTAATAACAGTTATGTTCTGAAATACAGTTATTGTTAACCGTTGTTTATTCTAAAGAACCTACTCTACAGAGTCTGCACCTGGCCCTAGTATGTACATAGTGTAAAACACTCCTTTGTTTTGAATTTTCTATTTTTTGGCTTGAAAGCGTAAACCTATTCTAAAGTTGATGTAGTGGTACTGCAGCTTGTCTCACGTTAGTACATCAGATGATATTTAAAGATTATTGCATACTACAAAAGATGAAGATGCCATTTAAAGATTATTGATTAAGGAATAAGTTGCAATCTGTGCCGACTGTCACCGCGAGTTATGATGCTTTTACTCTCGCCGCTAACAAGATGCGATATCCGTTTAACGCTTTAAAGCTTGATATACTTATTACGTCATCTCATTTCGCTGCGGATAAGAGTTGCTTAGCGTAACCATACTCGTATAGTAGTGCACATTCAAACATAGATTGTAACCGCGTGAAGCATAAAATAAACAAGAGACGATCCTTATTGAAACCTAAGTCTCTTTCTTTTATTTTTTTTGATATTTCATTGCTATGTTACTGTTATTCTTGTAATGTTGATAGAATCCGTGTAGTTCTACGGATTAAGCGTTATAATTTATTCTATGTCCAATAGACGACATCCTGCGCGCGCGGCGACTAAGGGCCGATGAACCCCGCACCTGCGGCTTGCACCTCACCCCCTCAATTTTTTCTTTACAATTGACTTCCGTTCACTTGCTCAACCTGTTCGATAATCACAGATACGCATCATTAGCGCAATCGTTGATCGCTGTAAATCATTAAGGTTAATGACTGATCTTCAAATATTCCGCGACGAGGTAAAATTACGGACGAATTTTTATTGAGATTGACGGATGTCATTGACTCTCCACAAATTGATTTCTGAGAAGGCAATCATGCAAATCGTTGATCCTTTACGCCGTGATAGCATCAACATTTTGAGATAAGATCATATGGGCTGCGTGTAAGAATTGCCGGGCGGGGCAGTTTTTGCGACGAGCATTTCTAACATGCCTTTGTAGGATTGTAAAGGCACGCGAGTCCTTAAAGAGTATGTGTCGTGGTGTCGTGACAACGGCAAGGAGCGCTCGTCGTGGCCGGGTGCTGTCGCATTGTTCTGGGCGCACGGAGCCGGGTCGTGCGGCGGCCGGCCGGGCGGGACACGCTCCTGCCACTTGAGTCAACACACCACGCAAAACGACTGCGCCACGGTACAGCGGTGGTATTCTCTTTACTCGTGTCGAACGATCAACTCGACCGCTAGTCATAACTTGACCCGCTAGTCAGTTTTTACTAGTTCACGGGCCAGGTGGGGTTCGACGGTAAGTTCGTCGATAATGTGTTCCTCGAGAGGATAATACCCCAGAACGCTACATAGTATGACCCCGGGCGCAATGGTGTTATTACACCATGCGAGCCCAAAGCGCATACAGGATCATGCTGCCATGAAGTTACTTGAGCTTTTCTTTATGATTATGTACGGAATGTGTAATGAGCTGTTAAAGTATCTTTTGCACTTTATGGAGGTTTAGTCTGTGGTCATTTCAATTCGTACCTTAAAGTTGTTTTTGAAATGTATGATCATCATCATTACTTACAATTCTGAAAAAAAATATTTTATTCCAAAAAGTCCGATACATTAAAATAGTCATACTTTATAAACTCTTAAGTAAAGAAACATATAGGTTTATGTTAGTTTCGTTTTTTTTTGTTCTTACAGAAAGTTTAAGGTTGCAATAGGAATGCAATCATAAAGTACTAGGTAGTAGTTTTTCAGGAAGGGTGGCATGCGCAGGCATTGTACTCTAATGAAAGTTGAACAATGAGGGTCGTAGACCTGTAGGTCACCACTGGCTTTACTGAGACAACTTTCTGGTTGCCGTCCGAGTAGTCTTTATGGTCTTGACATAGAGGTGAAATTGTGTTGGTCAATTTTAGTAATCGTTGAATCGTTGTGAGTGCCTTTCTTGCTTCTGCTAGCCTCAGAATGCCTGGAAGTCGTCGCATAGCTGATGCGTCTCTGCGCTTTTTTGCTACCGCAGCCTTACATGTCGATACGCAGTAAACGATCTTGTTTCGATGTTAGTTGCCTATCATTACACGTTAACCAGTATGATTCTAACAAGAAAAGAGGTTTGATATGGCTTTCAGATTTCAAAGACACGGATAAATTCTTTTGCTATATTACACAGACTTTTGCCATATTTGACTATATTATAATATATTTTTGTATACGTGCGAAAATATGTATAAGGCTGGTTGTGATTATATGCTACTTTGATGCTCGTTAATTATTATTCTGATACGTCTATGGGATTATTTGTCAATCTGCAACATGCCGTTTTAATTGGTGTTTGACTTCATGGTGACGATTATATATGACCATGTTTCTTAATTAATTAATTGAAGGACCACTCAATGTTACGGGGAGAGTTATAATAATGTTACCTGCAACGGGCCCGAGGGTGGCTGCACAGAGCAGGAAGCAGGTTGCCAGGACGAGCTGCATGGTGGTGCGGAGTAGAGACGGGAGCAGACACACGCGCGAGCGCAACACAGGATACTCAGGCACACTGAGCGCGCGCAGCCGGGATCCCCCCTTATAACAGCGACGCGTCCCGCGCTGCCCACCACTGAAACGGCGCCGGCCTCTTGCCGGCGGCATCACCCTGTTGCGTCATATACACTACCTTCCATCGTCTGCTAACTTGAATTGTAAAAGTGAGCACGCAGAAATGTAAATAGAAATGAAATTCCGGTCGGAGTTAGACGCTGCGTTTGGTTCGCGGCGGACGGCCGCGGCACGGACGTCCGGCGGCCGCGCTCGGCGCCCGCGACGCTCGACACGGGAGTTATCTCTGCAAATCGCACCGCACAATAGTTCGCGCTCAATTTGTTCTTGTTGCGGTCGACGCGAATTCTTTACTCTTACAAAGGGTTGTCGTAGTTTTTTCACGGAGCGATGCGGCGCGCTTCAAGGGTGTGCCAACCTTTGTTATATCTACTATTGCGAATCGGGGCATGTAACCCGCCTGCACAATTATTCCGTGCGTTCTAATTTATTCTTACATGTTCTACATGCGTAAAAAAGGGCTAAGAATTATTTAAAGATTCCACACCCTCGCCTCGCAATCACAAATCACAACATCATCAAACTATTTGAAATTACTGCCACTCGCGAATAGGGAACATTTATTTTTATCCGTTACGAGTTACGAGCTTACGAGTTGAAATTGAAATCTCGTGCGGGGTTAATTACCTTTTTTGTATCGTGAGTAATTTTATAATAGTTATAAAGCCGCGTATAGGCCTGCGTGAAACTTTGCGAATTAATGAGCGCTGTAAGGAAAATCCCGTGCACCGAAATGATAAGGATCGGTAGGAGGAGTCGACATGAATGTTATATTTAAACTCATTCGTCAATTGATTTCTGAAAAGTTATTTAGCAAGATCGCGAGATAAAACGCTGCCTCGTGTTTAATAACAATTCCAAATTTTCCTTAGTGAATAATGTAAAGCCAAAGCACAGGGAATGTAATATTGACATGCATCGCATACACAAATGAGCAGCACTATAGGCTCCTATGCTACATTTAGCTGAGGAAATAAAAGCAAGTAGTGAGGTTGAAAGAGCGCCGCCACGGGCTTCGCGACATGTCGCTAGAGGGCCGCGGTAATTGGTGGACGCGGAGCGCGCGCCGGTCCTTGACACGCATCTAGACCAGTGTCATCCCTGCAATCCTGATAATGGAAAGGCTTTTAATACACAACTGCACGGTGACTCACGCGTGCCAACCAATATAACTTTGGTTCGATATACTGAAGGCTTTTAACTTAAGCGAAGCATTAATTCGATATTGGTTCTAACTAATGTTATAAAATCGGAGGAGAGCGTTTAAGGCGTTATTTCATGGCGAAACGGAGTAACGGATTGACTTGATTTTTGCCATCGTAAAAGAAGAAGTAGTTAGTGACAGAGTTTGACAGTTTTACGATCCGAAAAAAGTCAATGTTCTTAAAATGAAGCTCTATGTGAATTTATCGGATGTCCCTTGTTTTGCCGACAAACTTTTCGTTGAATTTAATTTCATCGAAAACGTTTCAAGTAACGTTTAGTTCACGAATTATTGTTTGGTGTAATTTTATTTCTTGACCTGATCATTCCAATTTTTATGATTTCATAGAATAACTGTTCAGGGAATATTATACATACAGACATACATACATTAAATCACGCCTGTTTCCCTGATTGAAAAGGGCATGCTTCGATGGTTCGGTCATTTGGAAAGGATGGATGAAAGAAGATTGACGAAAGAGATATACAGATCGAAAATGAGTAGAAGGGTCGGAAGGGGCGTACTTTTTCGAATCAAATCGGTGAAATACTGGGAAAGGGCTGAATGCTAAGTACCCGAAACCGACGTGCGTGCATGACTCGATGTATGAATGTTGAAGAAGCGAAAGAAATTTGTTAAGATCGTAGCAAGTGGAAAAAAGTGGTCTCTACCTACCCCTCTGGGAATATTATTTGCCAAATTATTCATTTTGTATGAATTTTAAATGGCAGAACAACAAAACAATGAATTCCATTTGTTCGAAATTTTATTACAACATTACAAAATTATCAAAATATATATATATATTTTATAAGTTTATATTCTCGGCTATGGATTTTATGAAAAAAAAAACTGAATACTCCACTTGATGCTGTAAAATTGTGTCTATTGTATCCTTGTCGAAAAACATCATTTTCTTGCTTTTTGGCGGAGAACTCATACTGTTACCAGAAAAGTAGGTTAGGTTAGGTTAGAACTGCGACCCTTGCAGAATCGTACTGCTACCAGAAAAGTAGGTTAGGTTAGGTTAGAATAATATTTCTTGTAATAATTTGTATGTTATTTAAAAATACTTGAAAAAAAACGATAAATCCCGAAACGTTTTCCATGACATTATTCAACTATTTAATGAATCATCCGACAAGTAACAATACACGATTTAAAATTACTTGTAATGACCATTCCACGAACTGAATTGTAGACGAAATGAAAATACATGAAATGTTGACTTTGAAGTGAAATTCGACGAAGTGAGTGTCGACGATTTGACGATAAACCGAATTTATCGCATTTAGTTATTTGAGGATACTTGATTTGGCTATTCACTGGCTTAGAGTACAAGCTTTGAACAGTCTAGCACGACTATACTTGAAAGAATGTTATCGCTCGGGAATGGCTCGCGCCGCGTCGACTGCGCCGGCCGAAAGGCTAGCCGGGCGTCCATAAACGCTTAATTATGACCCTCTTGAATCTTCAATACAAGACTGAGCACTTAAATTCACCATACAATAATACAATCGCAGCCAATCTTCGGCACATAAAAAAATGTTAAAACATATTCAAGCAATGTATCAGGCATTGTTATTCATGCGATGAATTAAATTCTGCATCGATCGAGTCGATACAATAAAATGAATCACATTTTTATTTTTATAGAGAATAGGAATTACTTTAATAACTACAAAAAGGCTAAAAATTGATGATATACGAGCGATACAAAGGGTTTTCATCTAAAGATGTTACGCCGCTTGGTGGAGCATTTAATTGAACGGGGGCATGACTCGTTGTTTTGAATAATAGGTGCAGTAATGGGACCGCACAGGCGTCCGAACAGAACTATTAGAGCATCGCTCGCGAGCAGCTCACCCGGGCCGCGCCAGGCGAGCGATAGGTACTTATTACGTACGCGTACTGCTTATTCTTAAGCATTATCTCATACTTTTTGCATCATTCAGTTCGTTAGCATATCCGTAGAGTTACATTCTGTTAATTACAGTATTTTACGTATGCAACATCGCTGTGTTTACTTATTCCAGAAATTCACGAGCGCGACAATTATCTGTAGCTGTATAAGGCAATTTCAGAGTTCGTTGACATGGTGATGAATGATTCAAAGCCTGAGAGAGTTATGGAGTTCTAAGTGTTAGTAAGAATAAATAAAAGATTGTTGTCAGGTTATTGATCATTGTAGCTCGGGAGCTTGGTGGTGAGTAGCGACGGTAGGTTGGTGCTCGCGGAGCGGCAATGTCGGTGGTCGCCGCTGATTACCGCGATTACAAAAATGCTCTCTGCTATCGTTTAAGGTTGCTCTAAAAATAAAAGCGTAATAGACCGCAATAGTAATCGTGGCTCATGAGCAGCAAAAATAAAATGCCGCGCGGTTTGTGCTTCGTCCGGCGCGGAGAGCGGCCGTGGTGTCATATTCCAGAATAGTGCAGTGCTATTATTGCAGTAATTGACGCATTTACATAAAGTTCAAGTGGCTGGGATAGAATATAATTGTTTTGACGCGTTCGCTCTTTGGCTATTTGCGTGTAATTGGCTTTTGACAACGAAGATGCACTTACAGAAAGTATTGATATCTACACACCCGTCGCGTCAAATATATAATGTATAGAAACATAATTTTAATTAGTGGCATAAGTGCGTGCAGATATTTTTGGCTTCTTGGGACCGTGTATATTTATGACTTTGAGTGTACAATATGGGTCACTAATTCGTGGAATGTTGGCACTTATACGTTTTATGTTTATTATTTTTTGGGAATACGCTTACATAATGAATGTAACACAGACATACACACATATTAAACAGACATTTAAAGAATTAATTGTATTCATTTTGTATTGCAATTGCCCGTTTCATACCTACTTAGTAAATAGTTTGCAACGTTGTGCCCGTTGATGTCTTTTACTTTAAAACCAAGATTATGTATGCAACCAAACATATAAAAAATCGGACAAAGGAATATAGGTCACTAGGTATTGTCCACGACTCCTCGTAAAAGTCGATTTTCGTATGATGTTTGAATTAAAAGTTACAACTATTATTATTCGATCAAAAGGGAGCTTTTCGATTCCATTTTATGGATATTTAGGTTCAACTCGGTAACGGTTTTTCTTAGTCGACCGACAGTACAAAACCTCCTGTGTTTTGTCTCTCAATTTTGAGGTTTTTTTTATTATCTAATTTATAAAAAGGCTCTTTTCCAAAGGACAATGGGCAAAATGTCCCCACCCACCAACAGAAACGAAACATATCTCATTTGATAGATCTTGGCAACCTGATGATTTTTTACTATGACGACGATCGTCCCATGTATGGGGTTTTCTTGGAAAACCATGTTTTATTTTTAAATATATTTTTGGTCATTTAGTTGACAGTTACCGGAAAAAAGTTACACAAACATTTTTTACTAGCAATAATAAACAAATAGGTTTCTTAAAAAGAAAGAACACAAAAATTCGCTTATAAAGCTATATATTTGTTTACATCTACATACATTGCCTAATACTACTCAACTAATTATTATATACATATATCACGGTGTTAACTTAAAACTCATCTATTACTCCAATACTAATAAATATGCCAGGGTTAAAAGAAAAACAATCGAAAGGTCCAGTACGCAAGCAGAGGTCATCAGGTCACAGAAATCGTATGATAAACTGGTAAGTCTAATAACGATAGCGCAGAGACAGACTACAATTGAGATGCATGTCCTCTGTCTTGCGAACTTAGAAGTGACATCTACATCCCATAAAACATTTGACTACCGCCCGAAAAAAAAACGAATATCGAACGAACCGAGAACTACCCATTTATACTGATTTCTTTTAAAGAGTCTATACGTAACTTCATGTTATTATTATCTTTAGTTAAAACTGTCGAACAAAACTAAAGATTTCTGTCATAAATACATGTATATGAAGTATTATTGCTAGTTAAAAATGTTTGTGTAACTTTTTTCCTGTACCTGTCAACTAAATTACCAAAAAATATATAAAAACAAAACATGGTTTTCCAAGAAAACCCCATACATAGGGCGATCGTCGTCATAATAAGAAATCATCAAGTTGCCGAGATCTATTAAATGAGATATGTTTCGTTTCTGTTGGTGGGTGGGGACAGTGCCCATACAAATTTGCCCATTGTCCTTTAGGCTGGGTTTTATGAAGATCCGTTAGATCAAATTTCGGTCAGGAATGTCAAACCTTGTATGAAGTTACTAAAGTTTGATCTGACACTTACGGGGCTTTATAAAACCGGCCCTTAATAGCTTAAATTTGTCATGTCTTACAGGATATTGACCCAGAGATGAGTACTCGTTACGTAAAAATAAAATTACGACGAAATGTAAATAATCTTTGCTGCAGAGTGCAAAGATTTTTTCCTCAACACATTCATCCCTACCATCCACTAGTAGCTTGATGCCACGTGATACAAATCCCAGCTCGATTCCCATGCGTGGCCAGGCTGTCAACCGGTGGAGAGTCGCCGGCGCATTGAATAGGGCAATTGCGATCTTAACTCGAGCAATCGAGCAGTTAGCTGCGGTCGCCGGTCTTCCGTAAGTCTACAAATTATTGCCCTCCCGGCGCACGATCTCCTCCAGGGGACGCTCGCGCATGGCGGCGGGCATCCGGACGATACCTAATTTATTCTCACTCGCCATGTAATGTATCAAAGTCGTTAAATTTCCTTACGGTACTCCATGTATGTACCCGGCGGGATTAGCGTGGAATCGGCTCTGATAAGCGAGTTTTTAAATGCTTCCTGGGATTGATTTTTGATTAATACGCATAATTTAGGGTAGGAGTCAGGTCACAAGGAACAATTGGCTCCTAAGACAAAAGGAAAGACATACTGACTTACAAAAGTGATTACATATTATTATTATTTTCTATTTTACCTTTTATTCTTAATTTCAATTTCTTATGACTGATGGTAAAGCAATTATTAAATCGTTACAGAGCAATAAAAAAAACATAAACTCCAGCTTCTGATATTGCTTTAATGCTACGGAACCCTAAAAGGGATTTGCCATTCCGCTTCATTCTGCTCTTCACGTAATTGACTTGTTATTACATGTAAACAAAGTAAACGCTTTAAAACTTTTGTAATTATAGTTGTAAGTACGGCATGCACACCCTCGAGTTTATTTTTTACGCTTCTCGTTTTGCGCGTTCAGCTTAGCTGCGTAGGGACGTAAAGCGGAGTTATTACTTAACATGAGTTACATAACAAGTCGAGATCACTACTACTACACACATTAAAAATGTTTTCTCAAACATGCAATGAAATGTTGGCGATATGTTAGTATATTTTTGGCTTCAAAGTATCACGTTCCGGGCGGAGCAACTCGAGAGAGCTGTAAAGGAATACAAAATTGAAGGCCTAGGCCGGGAAGTATTTTTTTTTTAATTTTAATTTTGACATTGTGGCTGTGTTTATGAACAGCCTAATAGATAAATAATTATTTTTTATTTTTTTCAGTGGATTTATGGTTATCGTACCAAAAATATCCGCGCTAATGCCTATTACACACATATGTTTTTTTATTTCATTACATATGTTTGAGAAAAGCACTATACATACCTCGCCGTGAAAAAGGGTTGCCAGCCTCGTAACTATCCTCTATATACCTCGGCCAGCAACCCCCTACTTCCCGGCCTCTGTAGTAATGTACTATACATCTCTACATCGTTACATAGTGTAAAAAAGTCGCTTCCCGGCGTCTCTTCTCGACGTCCCTCCGTATGTAGACCTCTCAATCTACGCAACGGGTTTTAATGCGCTAAGTTGGAACCATTTCGTGACAACTGGTATTTTTGTCTATGTCAGTATTTTTGTTGAGTTTTTTTGTCTCTTTGTCACGAATAAAAAATATTTTTTATTTATTTCTTTCTTTCTTTTTTTTCTAATGCGGTTTTCACCATTAGTTAGATAATTTCTAAACAGAAGGTTTTATGCTAACTCAATTCTAGTTTATGTACAGAAAATTCACATAAACCGAAGCGAAGCAAGGGCGGGTCGCTAGGTTAATATTTAAAAATATCTAAATAATGCGTGTTTTTATTTATGTATTACCTAAGCTTGCCAGTGGTAAGGCTTCTGACATGATCGATTATGACTCGTGGTCGTGGCAGGAATCAATTTTGGTTATTACTTACGACGCAATGTTTATATCGATGATATGATATGCGATGCTGGATGCTGGTCAAAGCCGCAGGAAGAGACTGCGCACGGCACGGAATCGGTACGCCAGAATGTGGATTGCACCCGACTGATGAGGATTAATGTTTATTCTTATTCTTATTGATAGTGTCGTCTTTGTTCCAATCCAAGATGCATTCGATGACCGTTGTCGTTAAGCAAAAATGAGATTGACCTAAGCTGCTGGACGTCAATTCCGTACATTTTGACAGCTTTCGGAAATCGTTTGCGTTGGCATTATGATTGGCGTTGAGATTCTAGCGACTAGAATATAACGCAAACGCACTAAGAACGAAGGCGCCTCGGTACGGCGCGTTCACATAATAAAAAGCGTGCCCAAATCGTGGCGGAGGCATTTTTAGTATGGGAACGCGTTGCACCGCACCACCTTCGCTCTCAGTGTTTTTGCTGCTTAGATTAGAGTTCATGCGGAATGCTTTCGCGTCCAAAGGTCAAGTTAGGTTGAACAGCGTAAAGCTTGTTGGCGAACACGCCTTTGCTCATTAAATAAAGAATAACTGCGTTAGCGAGGGTACCAACCGCAAGTCGCTCGGAGCTCGAACTTCTTTGTATAAATGCTTATTAGAATCTGCTTATTTTTCCGACTGACTGATGTTGAGTTGAACGAACTTGACCTCAATTATATAACTTTGCTAGATTGTAATGAGATCGCTTGTTAAGGATTCCTATTTAAATTAAACCAGGACTTAATAAAACTTAGTATGAAATAATAAACATTACTGTCGATATTGCTAAATACGGGGGCTTGTGATAAGATTTACTGACGTTACGTCTCTACATTTGCTGAAGGTTAGCAGTCGTCTCTTTAAATCTAGTCTAGAGTGGGTTTGGGCAATTATTCAACTGTTTGATGCCAGTCCTCTCCATGGTGTTCCGGAGCCATAACATCTTGCGTCTTCCCACTCTTCACTTTCCTGCTATGGCTGCTATGTTCCCCATCATGATGGGCTGAACGACCTCGTATTATTCGTATACCTTTCCCCATCCCCCGAAGAACTACAACTATTGGCGATTTGATCTACCCGAAAATCAATTGTGTGTACTTAACTTACTCGTATAGCTCTTAGATAGCAAATAGCAATAATTATTAAATTAAGAATTATAACATTTACGTAACTAACTTATGTAAAACAGTTAATAAAATAAAAATAAAAGATTAAAGAACCTTTTAAACACTAGTCGAACGCGCACTTGGGTATTTTTTCTTGTTTCTAGATATTTTATTGCCGAGCTCAAGTTTGGCTCACCGTAAAATTGCCGGAACGAATCGTCGAGGGATATTGTTGGCGCGGGTGCGGTTTAACGAGTAATAACTATGAAATTCTTTGAGATGCAACGCCCAATGGCCACTATTGGGCATTAAATAAATGCATGCGCGTCTAGACACGGGGCCGAAGGACGCATCAATGTCGGCGTCGGTTTGGCATTAAAATTATCCTTTGATCTACGTGCATGTCTATTATAAATTTATGCTCACGATTATAAGGAGGGAAGAAACTTGATGATAAATGAGGAATTTACCTTAAACGCACCAACGCCATATTTTTTAGCGTAAAATAGCGTAGGAATGTAGTTGTTTCTTGGCGGCTAATATAGTCTCCGGACTTTATTGTTTGGTTCTTAATTTCGGAGTTATTTTTAATAGTCGTGGCTGATAAACGGCAACGAAATTTTTTGAATGCCTGATGGCCGAGGTCGTGCTGCTTACGGCCAGCCGACCGTGCTGTGCTCTTGCGAGATGATATCGCACCTCCATACCGTTATTGATGAAAGCAATATCTAAATACCATAACTGTTCTTACCTTTTGTGCTGCATGAAATGCTCTGAATAAGGGTTAGGTCCCAAAAAGATCGTTTTAAAAAGTCCGTATTGACGTAAAAAAAAATAGATTTGGTAAATGATTATTTTTTCTATGTGTGATAGTGAAAACAGTGATATTATTTAGTAAATATGTTCTTAATTAAGTAATTAAACAAAAAGTAATTAAGATAATTTATATAATTTATTAAATATTTCCCTTAAAACGTCCCGGTTTTACCCCACTTACCCATAACTTAGCAATTGCGACGTGTTTTAGATAATTACTAAACATTTTAACCCACAACGTGTTCAACTGACAATTGGCTTTGCTAAAAAAGTCTCAATGAATTACTTTCATTCCTTACTCCAGCTGCATCTATTTGATGCAATTTGCAAAGCATCTCGGCGAGTGTCCGCGACGAGCCGCCACAAAGGGCGGGTAATGGTTTTAATCGCCCGGTCTAGTGTATTGATTCGCCGACATTGTCGAGGCACCGACGCATTTATGTAATTATGGCTCCTTAGAGAATTGCTGAGGGCAGAATGACTAACTTTTAGACCAAAGATATTCAAACTGGCATAAGAGACAGGGTAAGTAAACATCGGTACCTGTTGTACAATTTGCGGCAGTTGTCAATGTTAAAAGTCAATCAATAAAATATATCAACAGTGGTAATTTTATAAATTGTTTATCACGACGATACAAGTCGTTATAATAGTCCCGCGGGTCGTAGTGTCCCTTATTACGAGGGGAGGTCCAAAAGTTCGCGGAATGGAGGGGATGGGGGTGGGGATGACTATATTTTTTAGTATAGTACTAATGGCCAACTCATTAAGAGAATATATACCAACTTTCAGCCTGAAGAGCTCATTACTTTACAAAATATCGTCGAGCAAGCAAGTCAATCTGGAAAAATCCTGGAAGTATGGAGCAAATTGAGTATCGAGCCATCATCAAGTTCCTGACTAAGCAAGGAAAAACTCCTCAGACCATCATGAGTGAGATGTCAGTAGTTTACTGTGATCATTGCCCTGGAAAAACAATGATTTACAAATGGCACGGTCTTTTTAAAATTGGCAGAGAGTCCATTGAAGACGACCCTCGCCCAGGACGGCCTGTCGAGGTCACCACATCAGATACCGACGGAAAAGTTGAAAAATTTGTATTAGAAGATGCTCGCCTGAAGAAGAAACAGATTTCTGCATTAGTTGGAGTATCTGAAACCACTATTTTGCGGATTCTACATGAACACCTCGGCATGATTAAAGTGAGTGCAAGATGGGTGCCGAGAATGCTTACGCCGCATCAGCGACAGCAGCGAATCGACGCGTGTAGCAGTTTTTTAGAACGGTGTGGAGAAGAAAGTACGTCGATTTTGAAGCGGATTGTTACTGGAGATGAAACTTGGGTTCATCATTTTGAACCTGACTCTAAACAGGAGTCGATGCAATGGCACAAGAAGGGTACCCCCCCACCTAAGAAATTTAAGGTGTCAGAATCGGCCGGAAAGTTGATGGCTACGATTTTCTGGGACTGCCAAGGAATTTTGATGATCGATTACAAAAGCAAAGATGTCACAATTACTGGAGAGTACTACTCTAGGCTACTGGAGCAGTTGCGGGAAGCTATCAAAGAAAAAAGGCGAGGAAAGCTGGCTAAGGGTGTGCTGTTACTTCAGGATAATGCTCCAGTTCACAAGAGTCGTATTGCGATGGCTGCCCTGAACAAATGTGGCTTCGAAGAATTGGTTCATCCCCCCTACAGCCCGAACCTGGCCCCCAGTGATTATTATTTATTCCCAAATTTGAAGAAAGAGTTGCGGGGAAGAAAATTTCACACCGATGATGAAGTAAAGGACGCAATTTTGGCTCATTTTGACAGCAAAGAAGAAAATTATTTTTATGTGGGTTTAGAAAAATTAATATCACGATCTAACAAATGTATTAACCTTAAGGGAGATTATATTGAAAAGGAAAAATAGTAACGTCTTTTTATTTAATTATTTAGCCCTCCATTCCGCGAACTTTTGGACCTCCCCTCGTAATTTAAAATAAAATTAACATTAATAATCCAATAAATAATGAACAGGCGTAGTGCTTTGAAATATTGTTAATATTAACTTAGGGTTCGTATTAGAAAGCAAAAGGAAACGACATGTTGTAAACACCAAAGAAACTTAACGTTGCAGTTGTTGAAAACACCAAAATAAAACGACATGAAAGGTGATTTCTTTTTGTTGACACCATTTTAAAAAGTTTATTTAGTAACATTATTACAAGGATACATTTCAGCGAGCGTTTTACCATCTGACACATGTATATGAAAGAAAGAAAGAAAGAAAGAAAGAAAAACATTTATTCGTGACATAGGTACTTACATAACAAAGAACAGATTAAAAAATACAAAAAGAAAGTAGCCACGAAAAGATCCCAACTCAGCGTAATATGACGACATATTTAATCGATTCCCTTAACATAACTCATGGGCAAACACTCATTTAGTACCAATCCTGAAAGTCCCGCTAATTGCACAATAGTTACCGATGTTTGTAAGTTAACGATGGTTATAAGTTAGGAACATACCTTTATCCCTTTCGCCTGGAGCTTAGGTGATTTTAACAGTTTATAATAGGACCCAGCGATCCTATTATGGTCGTATTTATAGATGTGGATAAACGTGGATAAATCTGACTTTTTCTGATCAGTATTTAAGTACGAGAGTGACGGATGTTTTATCCACCGTGATAAAGGCGACCATAATAGGGCCCTGGTCGAGAGCGGGACGGTGCGGCGCGACTCAGCCCGGCCCGTTATAATCGGCGCGTTCTTCCTCTGCTCGGTCCCGGGGTGTCAGAGGTGTGGCCCACAAACTCGCACTTCCCCTGTAATTTCCCGACAACCCCTCATCTGCTAGATGTTAAATAAAATAATTATTTTCATCACCGCCGCGGTCCGGCGCGATCCAGTTCCGCGGGGTTTTCATTGCTGTAATCAACTTTATCAGATGTACTCAGAGTATTGCGGTCCAAGCGTTGATCTTTTAATGTCTTCCGTTATATGCGCTCGTAGTTCTCGGGATAACGACCTCTTAATATTATGTAGTGTTATTAGTCGCCTGCATGGCATCGTGCGGTAATTAATTAATTGAGACGAGGTCGTTGGCGCCGGTGTGTGCGCCGGTACAGCTTGTCAATGACACTTTATCCACCTGTTCGACATGGCTATCGAAACATGATAGCTTAATCGTTTTTAGTTCAAATGTCAAGTTTTTTAAGCCATGGATAAGGCACACGAGCACACAGGCCACCAGATAGTAATGGAATCTATGACCCCTAGACATTCGCATTCTCAAGACTGCAATCCTGAGACTGCCGATGCTTTGCCAGTGCTAAGTACTAAGAAGGGATGCGTATGTGCCGTTTGTTGAAATGTTATAAGTTATAAGTGGAAACTGTTTGGGCTTATGAATTGTCTAAATTACCTACTTCCCAATAAATAAATAATTAAAAATAACAGCCTTGTCCTATGGGTACCAGACAGCAATAGTCATACCTATACGAAGAAATACATATCTATTAAACTTTTTTTGTATAAAAATATGTAAGGACTAGTATGTATATATGTAAGGACTCATGAACAAACACTCGATCTCCTATATCAGTTTTATCATACACATAGTGGGAATCAAACCTGGGACCGCTAGCTTCGTAGACAGGGTCACTCCTAGTGGAACCGCGTTAGTCAAAAACTAAAACAGAATATTTTTGAGTAAATATTTTAAAACAAAAGAATTCCTCTTTGACTTGTTTATTTGCTGTAAAGAGCTGATAAGAACCACTGCATGAGTTAGCGATTATAAATCGTGGTGTCGAGGTGTGATTTCCTTCCCACCGGTTCAAGGTTATGAACGTGATTTTGAAATATCGTAAATTCAATCGGAATGGCTCATCTGCGGGCCTGATCGCTGCGCTCTCACGACCGGCCGGCGTCGCTGGCTCCTCAAATAACACCCCTGTCCCTCTCGCCGCAAGCGACGTTATCCCGTATCGACTAATATTAAAAAATATTTCTTTTATGTGTTTTATATAAGTGTTTTGTTTGAGAGCCGTGTTTAGCAACCAGTTGAGCTGTTCTTTGTTATCTGTGTTGGCTCGGTCAATATTGACGGCTCAGCCCGCGCGGACTGTTTGTGCCGGTTGTGTGAATGAAACTCGGAATGCACTCTTATTAGTCGTGTATTAGACGAAATTCCTCTCGCCGCCGCAATCACCCCGCTTGTAAGTATGGATTAGTTACATTGTAGCGCCGGGCTTGTGCACCCTGTTATTACCAGATAGGCTAGAGGCGCAGGAACGTTAGCGATTCTTATTTAAGCTAACATTTGCATAATTGCCGCGTACTTGGTACTTACCTGGTTTTATCGTTATTGGTGTTT
Organism: Acleris emargana; assembly: GCA_927399475.2. Classification (NCBI taxonomy): domain Eukaryota; kingdom Metazoa; phylum Arthropoda; class Insecta; order Lepidoptera; family Tortricidae; genus Acleris; species Acleris emargana. The sequence continues at coordinate 4,194,619 of OV656848.1, read as the reverse complement.
GTGCTTGCTTATGTGATTTTTACGAAATAACGGTGTCGGTACGAGTAAAAACTCGTTTTTATTTATTTATAGCTTTTTAAATGTTCTATTAAAAGTAGTAAAATAACTCGTTTTTAAACTCCGTTTTGGCACCACAATAGCGGCAATGTGTATACCTAGTCTTCTTAATCCACTGGATGAGCCTCTTAACTTAATTTTGCGTAGATTAACGCCATCGTTCAACGTCAAAACAAGTTGCGAGGCCCTTTTTTTGTGAATTAAAAATAATACATGTATATCTTTGTAATAACGTGCAAATTATGTTACCTACGAGTACCTACTGAACATTTTGGCATTCGTATTGGTGTGACTTATTCACCAAATAACCAACGATGTTCCTAAAACATACGCGAAGTTTATTATGGCTTTATATGAGAAACATTAAAATGGGCTATAAATTATATTAAAAATAAAAAACTGCTTCTCATCAAGATTGGAATTGGAACCGTGAGACTATACAAGTTTGCGAATGTTTTGTGCATAGCGTTCGTTTTTTAACCAACATAATATAAAAACTATTTAAACTGACATCTAATAGGATGAGAACACGCATGATCTTTGTTTTGCAGCTCATTCCGAACTAAATTAGTTTTAAAATAAACGCCTCCTATTCATTTCATCTAATGAACGTTTCTGCTTATTCCACTCGATTGTCGGTTATAATTTTCAATTTGCGTTGTACACTTCCTACACAGAGCTGAACATGGGAAACAGTAAACGTCACTTGTTCACATCGGGTGCGCCGTAGCGGCGTGGCTAAAGCTCAATTGCACAATTAGTGTTGCGTTCGTAATGCTTCCGGATTCCCTCGGGATTGCGTCGGCGCCTCGGCGGCTTCGCTTTCCGCTCCGTCGCCCTCGATAGCCTCCAGCCCACTTCGCTAAGCTCACTAGCCACTAAAACCAGCTCGAGTCTTTCTGTTCTGCCCATACATACATGCCTCATGGATAAGTTAGAATGGTCGCAGTATAGAGAATCGTGGCGGTTTTTACAGTACATAACCGTTTGCAACCTATGCGCAGACGTGTTCTTTGGCGTTTGATATGCGTGCCGAACAACGGTCCGGCGTCACCTCGTGGCTCATTCCAACACTCAAACATGGATGCCCTGTAATTAGGAGCTGTCCTAGGACCTTCCCGGAAACCGAGCCCCGGCGGCCCCCCAGCCGGCTCACCTGTCTGCTCTCAACGCAAAAACACGCAACTCTTACATTTATTATCGCATTTGAAATTCACGTAAAAACGTTGCTTGTACTTAACTCGTATTTACTACTCGCTCAGCTTTTATCACCTAGCATTCCTCCTTACTTTATAGCACATTCTTTTAATCACAACAAGACCTTGCTTTGCTGCCTATGGTTTCTGAGAAACGGAATCCTTTATGCGCGTCACTTCGGTATTATTTAACTACACTCTATTAACTCGAACCATTTAATGAATCTCGCATAAACAACGCGCAATGCAATAAATCAAAAGCAAGCATGCAGTGGACTTGTGAAAATGCTTTCTCAAAGGAACATTGTAGTGCGCGAATCCTTGACCTCGGCTGTTCTCATTATTCCCGCTCGTATTCCATTAAGAGCGTACATCTGAGCGCGAGTAGGGACGAGTGCCGAGTAATTCTCGGACAAAACCTAAGCGGTCATAAATAATACGAGGCACACAGTCGACTAATGAATTACCTCCGATGGCAGGCGAGGCTGGGAGCATAATAGCGGGTCGCGGCGCTAATGCTGCGCGCGCGGCGCCCGCGCGGCGCTGCGGGCATTATGCGCCCGCGCCGCCCCGGCCCCGGCGATGATGCGCAGCTTTGACTCATACCTTAAAAAACTATACCAGTATCTATTAATTAAACTGGTTTATTTTAATCTAAACCTTTACACGTATTCCAGTTGTGTAAGGATGAGTGTTTAAAATCATTAGCTCTGATATTGCGTTTCCCTATTAGGTTAGTATTTCAAGAGCGGAGTCACATCCGACTATAAAAGCTTTTATTATGACACACTCGCTCCGTCTGAGGCTCCACCTCGCGAGCGTACGGCAAGTTCGTGCGAATAGTTCACGGTCTGACTGAACTTGCATCACAGTAATGGGCGGCGCGGAGTCAACGACTCCCGCGAGTCACCGCTGTCGCCAATGAACTTGAACTTGCCTGAAAGTGGAATCGAGCTCGCAATGAGGCGTTACAATTACAATGCGCTTTTAAGGCCGATGCACAATATAGCGGTACCGCCGCTGGAGCTGCAGGGAGCTGGGTGACGCAGCCAAGGCCGCCCGGTCCTCGCGATTATGTAAATAATGCACCTCGCTGCCCTCACTTGACTACAGCGTCTACAGCTCACTCTTTTTATCGATACCTACGGCATGACTCAATATTGACTATTACCTGCTTTAAATCTTCACAAAGCCCCGACCCGAGCGGCGCGTCGTTTGGTTATTCCTCGTAACGAAACCAAATGTTTCTCATGTTCATTAACTGTTTGTTCTACTCGATTCTGGAACGCACTCTCATTGAATATCAAAGTGGCGCGAAACTAAATTATTATTAAAAGCAGGTATTGCAGCCGACCTGCATAACTTTATCGTGAGATTCATAACCCTGGTGCCACTGAAGTGTAAGGCATTAGTTAGTTAACATTTGTGTGGGCTAAATAGCTATACGATTGTCAAATCGGGCACAATCTTTGCTCCAGTCCAGGGATTGTATTGTGCTGCGCTGTGTAAATAAATGGTAAAAGTCGTGCGGCACGTCAAACGGTTTAAGATTTCTAAATCAATAGGAAAAGTACAGTCACATAGACAGGGTATTTCCAAATAAAAATATTTGCAGCGTTATGTACGGTCACGAGCATTAATTTGGGACCCGTTTCAAGAAAAATATGCTTGAAGTCGTCAATGTCATTACATTAGAGATATCAAGTCATTTGTAACTTTTAGTAAACTGAACCTTATTGGTGTAGAATGTCATGCTAAATAGCTTTATTATTGTCTTTACATAAAATGGCGGTTTCTTTAAAAATGTTAGATTTTATTGCTAACACACGTATTTTTTCAATATTTTTATGTTTTTATTATGTAACAAGATGGAAATTGAGTTAAGTTGCATTCTATGGAAGTCAACGTTTGTAGAAACCAGTCTACATGTAAGGGATTGACTTACGCGCTTACGACAGCTTACGTAAATCATACTCATATTGTTTTTTTCTACGCTCAGACCAAACTTTTAATGTAATTATAACAGTCCTAAGTTTGATTGGCATTTTAAGCAAAAAAAGGTTTTTTTTTAGCTTAATTTGACACAAAAAAGTAGACTGAAATCATATTAAACAACATTAGGTTGTTAATTGTGGATTGATTTTATTTTTATCTTAAAAGGTTATAAGATTCCAAGTTTTGTCCAGCGAGCGAGGGCTTAGGATTTTAGGCTACCAAATAGAATCCCGATGGTGGTGCTTCTAAAAGTTAAACTATTGCCATCTATCTATATACTTATTACAGAATAAATAGTTTGTCCTATTTCATCCCTATACCACATTTTCATTTTGTCATTGCTAATGATACAGACTCACAGATCGACGAATGAAAATGGAAATGAAAATCTCTATTCTCTTAAAAGGCCATGTTGGTACCTTCACACGCCTGAGTCTACCAGCAGCGCTTCCCAAGACGAGACCACCGCTGAGAAAAAGCACCACAAGAAACATCAACAGTCAAAAATAACTATCGGACTTGGCCTTTGTTTCTATTTTCGTCTAGTTAAGCTTAATTCTATTCACTAAAGTTAATGGACAATAACTTTAGCGTCGGACTGTATCCACCGGCGCGGAAGTGTTTGCGCATCGCGTTGGTTTATCGATTCATTGATCGTCACCCGGCGCCCGAGCACGATCCTCGCCCGTGAAATCAAGGGAATGCCCTGGCTATGAAAATGCTTGATGATTACTTTGACGGACGACCATGGTAATCGGTTTTCATGCTGTCAATACCGAACACAATTGTGTACATAATGGGAAAAAAACTTGAAGGGGTTTAGGGTAAAGTCACAAAGTGGTCAGCCAGAGACCAGTAGTCGACCTTATATGAGTGCGAACAGTAGGAAATATATCTTTCGTACTCTTCGCACTCATACAAAGTAGGTATAGGCATAGGCCGGCTACAGGTCTCTAGCTGACTACTGGCGACTTTGCCCTACGTTGGAGTTGATAACGTTAAAACTCATATGCGGGACACCCAAAAAAAGAAATTGCAATATAATTTTACTATGGTTATTGTATTGTAACGACACTGTGACTCTACTATTGGGCCTCACATTTACAGGGCAAAACCTGGTTGTATTATTTTAAATCGGCCGCCATTATTTTGAAGTAAATAACAGCATTGTTGCGTTGACAATACGATAACATTTCAAAGGCAATATAGTTTTACCTAGTAGCACAGCAGCCCTGTAAAAATTTGCTTGAAAGAATCGTTAAGTATTTACAAACAAGGGGAAGCTTATGAAATATTGAAGAATTCGAATAATAGACGCATTCCGTCCTAGGAAGATGAGTGTCGCGCGTCTGCGCCGAGCTGAGCGAAATGTCGTTGAACTGTTTTCTGTAGCGAATCGCTCTGCTTCCGCGCACCCAGTTAATAAAATCAATTAGTGGAGCAATACCGTTACCCGCGGAACCACATCTAGTCGGTGCTGTGCCATATTGACGTGGAAAAACTTACCCAGACTAGTGGAATTCAAATAAAATTACCACCCATAACGCAATTCCGAGCTACGACGGATCAATTCGATGACTACTGCTAAACCAATCACAAGAACTTTGTTTGCATACACATTCCAAGTTATCATAATCTTACCGGTAACAGCATGATTCAGCGAACTAGAAATAAACTCTAGGCACGTGTGATAATTCCTAAACAGGGTATTTAATGAAGACGGCCACGTCATGTTATTGTCGTCGTCGGCTGGCACCGGATAAGCGCGGCGGCGGCCGGCGATTGTCTAGCGAGTATCGTAAATAACCCGCGCTGTGTCCGGTGCCTCGGACGCTACACGCTCCCTACCGGGCCGCGGCGGCGGTAGCGATCCAGGGTGTTATTCTCTTAAAAAGGGCGCTCGGTTGATCGAACGAGTGAACAAGTGAACACGTCACACCGGCGAATTTAAGTAGTCCCGTCAGAACGCACAAAACACATTTGAGCGCGTGAGTGAATGGCAGTAGCGCTTCTGTCGATAAGATCAAACTATCTGCCTAATTTAGATTTTGACGAGACTACTTAAACTCACCGGTGTGGCGCGTTCACTCGTTCACTCGTTCTCCCGACCGAGTGCGGTTTTTAAGAGAATAATACCCCTGCGCGCGAGTCGTTAGCCTCGCGCACCCCGCACGCTTCTCATCTGACGCGTCGATGGACTATCAGCGGATAAAAATTCACGAGGTGTTTCCAGTAAAACCGAAACAATCGAGAAGTCGTGGTTGTAGGCTGGCCGGCGCAGCAGCAGGCAGGAAGCAGCCTCCGCGCGCGGCATACGGATGAGCGTGACGCGCTCCCCACACCGACTTATCTCAACCGTCGATGTAGATATTTATCACCATTGAAATATTACTATCTCTACGTATCAGTTGCACTGCGAATGGCATTCCTATTTTATCGACGTGCAATTTATCAAAGTAACGACGATCTTGAACGTGGCACTAAAATAGCCTGCCGGCTATTAATTCCACCTGAGCCTGGAACAATGGTCATTACGATATAAATAGTCGGAATAAATATAAAATGGCAGTGCATCTTTGGTCTATTTACTGGGCTGCGTTATGCGAGGGGTGCGTCAGGGCGGTGCGGCCGGCGTGCCCGATAGCATCGCGTGCTATAAATAGAAGGGCGGGCGGACCCTTGAACCAGCCGCGGACCGCGGCGACGCCCGCGCTGCCGCGAGCCGGCAGGGCTGCGTTCGCGCTCTGCCCGCGACCGCTGCCTCTTACACAGTATTCAATCTGTAATGACCAACATTAGGCTTGGTTACAATACGAATGAGATGCGACCCACGTGCACATAACTTGTGACTACCCAAGTGCAATATAGCGGTTTAGATTTTTTGGCACGCGTGTAATAAATAAAACAGAAAGTGTTTAACTATACTCGCTCCACTGGTGATAGGCATCGTTTTGAAAATATTAAATATATTTATTTACTTTGCGTGAAGAAGAAACAGCCCCAAATTTTCATTTCTTATATTGGTAACGCATATCTTTATAACTGGTATAAATTATCTATTTTTGTCCTAAATATACTACTGAACCTTATGTATATTTAGGTAATGTACGGACGAACAGATGTAAAGAATATATACTTGATCTATGTTTGCAATCGGAACCCTGAAAACAGTGTAAATCTAAAATTACTTGCTTGTGGGTAACTAGCAGATGACATCCCGCTAAGGACAACCCTGTGCGTTGCCTGGTGGTACCGCAATAATCCACCATAAAACACGGCAGGCGGGTTGCAACTTCTCGCTTGTTCGCTTTCGTTCGCGCATGCGGCCGGCGCATATTTTTTTCCCTGATTAGAGTAAAAGATGCGCAACCGGTCGGCGGGCGAAGGCCGCGGCCAGGGCCGGCGCGCGCGCAGGGCGAGGACCGCGCCAGCTCCGCTAATGATGTGCCTCGACAACCACTCCTAATTGGACGAGCGCCCGACCACTCCATCAGGAAAAAAATACGCGCGAGATACTCCGTAGAGAACGCTCAAAGTAGAACCATAGCACCTGGCCGAGCCATCAATTATTTGTAAGAGCACCAAAATTGGAGCTACTTTTTCGCCGTAAACTTCATTAATTTCCACAAAAAGATAAAAAAAGAAACCGTTACGGTGCGTCTCTGTCCTTGCGTCAGTCTATCTGTAGCATCAACATTATATATCAGGGACTGCTATATGCTATCAGATTTGAAATTTGTAGTAATTTGAAATTGTGTTTTATATTTTTTTTTAGTTTGATGTACTCGTACCCTTTATATTCCGAGCCTCCAATTTTGACCCCTATTGTTTGAATTGTCTTTTATTTTATTTGCAATAAGGTTAGGTAACCAAACTATAAAACTATACCGACAGTTAAATTGTATCTCATATGAAATATTTTCATTTGTACATTTCAAAACTTCTCCTAACTTATTGTATTCCGTGTAGTTTTCGCAATATTATGAAAAAATGGCCAAAAGACTTCTAGCTCCGTTTAGGTTTGAAAATGCATAGCCTACGAGCAAAAAAAAAACAAAACGATCGCGAAATGACCGCGCCGTCGGACAGACCCAGAGCGCACAACACGCGTTATCTCAAGAATAATTTGTCGATACGCCCAACCTCGTTCCTCTTATCAAGATCTGTGAGGTGTGAATTTAAAGCATCGCATTCTCAGGAAGTCGTTTTGAGGGGCAGTTAAGTTTTTGTTTTAATGTTACGGCACTTTTCCAGTTCCTGGCAAGACCGACGCGTACTCGTTTAAAATGTGTTAAATAAATATGAGAGACTTTGCCTCGCCACATGCCACTTTATATACCAGTGGTCTGAATGCGATTATGCCAGATCACGTACACGATAAGAATTGCCCTTTAATAACGGGAGAGCTGTAGTGAATCGCTGTAGATTGCAGACGCACTACACTGAAGTTATCTAGCTGTAAATAATGACACAATTTATGAAGTTGTTCTTTCTTTCCCAGCAGATGAACGGTCCCGTACTCTTCACAATGCAATTTGTGCGGGCACTGTTGGAAGTGTTTAGTCCATAATGATTTCTGTATACAACAAACTTAATCGTGACTGGCTTTGTAGGCCTGCAGATCGATTCACAATCTTAAATCAAAGAAAATTGTTTCAAACTCGGCATCTGTATTCAACAAATAACTAATGAACTGCCTACCATAACCATCCTGCTAAGGAATGTCTGTATGTACAGGTCATAAATTTGGTTTTGATCAATAAAAATTACAATCCTGGACGTGACTTTATGCTGATGGAGGCGAGTCATTTATCTTTCGATTTAATATTTTGGCTGTCGCGCATTATGGCCGCCCGACAAAACATCTTACGAAAATTCATTAAATTTTATGAGAAAAAAGTAATGATTCGTCGCTTGCTGCAGTTATTCAATCATTGAATTTGGAGCAAAAAATATAGGGAATGGAATTATACCTTGTAAATGAAAAATGGAACTTGGTTCGGCCGCAAGCGAGTAACAATGTCAGAAGAATAATTATTAAACCTTTAGCAATAATTAGTACCTACCAAAATGTTGATTGATTGCTGCATTTGGTTTGCGTATTTGTTTTTTCTTAAACATGCAATGAAATGTTGGCGTTATCTTGGGTTTTTTTGGCTTCAAAGTGTCACGTTGCGGGCGGAACAACTCGAGAGAACTGTAAAGGAATTTCATACAAAATTGAAGGCCTAGGCCGGGAAGTAATTTTTTTTTTAATTTTAATATTAACTTGGCGGCTGTGTTTATGAACAGGATAAATAGCTAAATTATATTTTTTTAATTTTAATTAGTAGCAGAGTGGCTATCTGACCAAAAATATCCGCGTTAATGCCTATTACACAAATGTTTTTTGAGTGATGTTTTTTTTTATTTCATTGCATATGTTTGAGAAAAGTACTATACATACCTCGCCGTGAAAAGGGGTTGCCAGGCTCGTAACTATCCGGCCTCGCTTCGCTCGGCCGTCTATATCACTCGGCCGGCAACTCCCTACTTCCCGGCCTCTGTAGTAATGTACTATTTCTGATTATATTCGTAAGGACGGCAAGCAGTGATTGTAAAGCCACTTAAACGCGTCGCTTATGGGTGTGAGGAGGCGTGCTTCCGCAGAGTCGCGTCTCGCCGCGACGGATGCCTACGTGCCCTGCCATTCATTTTATTTAATAGCTTGTCATATTAAACTGTCCCTCAAGCTCTTCCTGGGTTTATCCTTACAGGCCACGAATTCATTATCATTACTTAAAATCAATGGAGCTGTCGATGCGAGCGTGCCGCGCATCCGATGGCAGAAATGCCGCGCCGTATTTTTTTTTATCAAATGCGCGATGCCGAGTTAATTATTCGACAATCAGCATATTTGGTTAAGTATTACAATTGTCATTTGAATTATATAATTAATTTGCTGTGAGATTCAGTTAAGACAAACAAAATAAAACCACACACCACAGTGAAAGTGAATAGATACATCAATAAAAATCCCCCTGATTTGTTGGAAGTCTAGGTATTTCCTTAAATGTCTGAGTCTCACAGTAGTTTTTTTTTATACAGTGTGTCTCTGACCTTGGGGCTTTAAATTCAACGATCGATTCTACTCGCTAAACTGAACTACTTTTGTTGTGCAACATGAAAAAATAACTTAAATTTAGATAACTAATTGATGTTAAAGTCTAATTGTAAAATCAGTGTATTACATACTGGCCATGTAATCACTATCTCATGGTACGGGGGCGACATTACCTTGGTACGAGGGCTAAAGGAAAATGGAGAATTGGATCGCGTACATTGAAAATTAGATTTAACTTGTATGATAACAAATAAATTTAAACTGAACATATTTTTAACAACTTACAGAACAAAAGAAGTTTAGTTTCAGGAGTAGAAATGATCTATGCAATTAAAGCCCCAAGGTCAGAGGCACCCTGTATAATGCCCTTATTGAAAACTAGCGACCTGCCATCGCTTGGCTTCGGTATAAATGATTGAATTCGAACATAAAATTAAAGGTTAATTCCGGAAATGTTCATTGATATCAATTGAGCCGTTTCGAAGCCTATTCACGACTTTCAGAAACAAGACTGACGAAAAATCTAAAAACGGTCATTTATGATCAGGCATAATATTTATTGCAGTTTTTATTAAAAAATTTGCATATGCATTTAAAATCACAGACAAGACACTTCAATTTTATTTATCGGTATAGGTATTAGTTGTGCGGTCGACTACCGATGCGGCAAAAGCTACATGCCGAATGTGGCCGAGTGTATTAAATATTCGTTGCGTTTTAAGAGTTGGATTGGACGTTAAACAATAATTCTACGACGAGTATCTCTGTAAGTTTATGTAGCTGTAATCGTATTAAACCAACGTCCGAGAGCGACATTTTATTGAAAATACAAGTGACATTATATTTTCTGTTAAACTTAAGTAGCTTAAGTATATCAATTATCTTTTCAAGGCCTAGTAAGAATGGAAATAAGTACCTTATTTGCTATGTATTTTCCAACATTTCATCCATGCTTAGCAAAAGTGCCTCGAAGGAGCTGATATGGTTTTATTATTATAATCCATATCACATTGGTTATTTTCGCATGCGAGAGCTTTGCATTTTTGAAATAAAGCCCGACTCTGCTAAACCCTTATACAGCTCAATGCCTGACTCCATTAAATCCATTCAAAATCGAGCTCGATATCAAGTTCTTGATATAAAACGTGTTAGTGTTAACTCATAATTAGTTCCGCGCATCGCTCCGGCGGACACGTCCAGACGTTTTGGTGTCGCTTTGATAAAGTTCCCAGTGGTCTTATTCTCTAATACCGCTAAAGAGTTCGATCGAACCTGACTAACTTGACCCGTGCCCACTATTAGCGCGCGGTGATAAGTGTCTTTATCCTAGTTGCATCGAACCATTGTCGTCAATCAACGCGTAATCCTAGCCTGCCGCGGCCGAGGTTCAAATTCAGCTGGTTCGATCAAGCCACACGTTACTGTGTAAGGCAATAACACCACAGATTATCTATGTCCTCGGCTCATGTTAATCCTTGTTGCAGCCATCGGTGCGGCTTGACCAATGAAGATCTGAATCGGAGATGGTGCAAGCCGAGCCCCGTTCTACATCCTTCTATTTATCACACGAAGGTACAGAAATTGAACCTCCGCTTAATATCCGCTTATTATACCGGGATTCCGATGTCATTATACTGCACAGGACGAAACGCAAACACCGATCGAATGTACTGATACACCGAAAAATATCGAAATTGACAAACACTGTCAATTTTTATCGCTCATTCCCAAAATACCAGGATTTTAAAATACCAGTTCCTCTAAGTTTATCATTTGAAGGTTACACGGAAAGAATAGGTATGTCACCTTGGTAATTTTTTGACCGTTAGCAATCATGTAATTTCGTTCGTAATTTTCGTGTAGCGGTTTTTTTAAAGTGAAAAATAAGAGTTGTATATTTTTAATTCGACATTTGAGATAAGAACCTCTTTTTTCTCAAGGGACATTTATTTTCAAAAAAAAATTCAAAATTCTTTATTTGCTAGAATATGGTCATAGATTATGGTCTTAAAGATAGATATTGTACATCATATTCAACCTGCTTGCAGGTATGCAAATTATAACTTAAGTCATAACAAGAACGAATTGTATAAAGAGTCAATTAATTATTACTTATGTCTATTGCTAAAAATTCCTTAATATTATAAAAACATTTATCCTGTAGCCAATTCGTCAATTTAATTTTAAATGAATTCTTATTTTCTAATTTGATGTCATCAGGCAAAGAGTTATAGAATTTAATTTCGTGTACGTCTTCGTTTTAGGGCTTCGAAGTCTTAGAGGAACCCTAATAGTTTTATATGTCCGTCTGCGTGGCTAGCACATGTTGTCCACGACTTGTTTGTCGCTCGGATCTCCCGTTCTATCTAGTCTGTAACGATAGAGACGCGCTTTTTTTCGAGTTTTTGTAGTAACAGCGTCGAAACACTACTCTGAGCATGGCCCGACATGCTCCTGCGCCGTTTTTATCCTATATTTTGAATCTGGTATATTTCAATATTTAAAGAATGAGCGATTGTTAATTACCTATTATTTTCCCGAGATGTTCTTTCCTGTTGGATTCAGCGTTAAAAGATTTCGATGGACCTACCTATTCGGCACGTTAACAAAATGTATAATGATTTTACGCAGACAATCCAGCAAAGTACCGTTTGCAATCCCACATTACATTACCTATAACAATTTGAACTGTGCAGTTGCAAACATTCCTGAACAACTTGTGATTCGCTACCCGTTGACGCATTCTGTTTTATGCCCTCACGTTTTATGGTGGAAATATATGGAGATTCGCAATTCCACCTCTAAGTACGACGTTAAACTTGCTATCTTCGTCTGTTACGGTAGTACTAAATCTAAGATTGGGTAACTCAGCCAGGTGTACTTCGGAAAGACTTTTCAATCTTCTTTTGATTGATTCAGACGCTTCTAGCATAGACACTATTTACAGCCGTTATTTACAGTCATTATTTACTCACAGGGATTAATAGAGTACTTGGTGCGAGTATGGAAGAAGCCGCCTCTGGTGTACTGCGACTACCACGGCCACTCGCGAAAGAAGAACGTGTTCTTCTACGGCTGCGCGGGCGCCGAGAGCTGGTGCTCCAACGACCGGCTCTCGCCGGACGAGCCCGTCAAATACCTGGTAAATGCAAATTGTATTAAGTGTTATAAGTAAAACTGAACCTTCCATACGTATATGTACTTACCTTGAACCGAGGAAATGTCTGCGTGCCACGGCAAGTAAAGACAGACCACATCACTCGAACATGAGTGATATATGTGGCTTTAAGACTTTAAGAGCAATATTCTAGCCTAGACTGGTTGATAGGTTCCTATGAAACCAGCGATCGGGATCCCGGGAGTTCAATTCCCTTTTTTGTTACCAAGTCTTGGAGTGCCAATTTATTTATCTTTATTAATTTCATTTAATTTTTATACACCCTAGTACAAATGTAGAACATAAAATCGTACGTCGGATTCGTCTTGCTTTCTTAAATAGCTATGGGTAGTAATAGCAACAATACCTACTTTTCCGACCAGGGCCTCTATTCAACACGGTAAAAACCATATCATGTTTGATCTGATATATTTTTGATACGAGTATATTGTATTGTTAACGTTTTGACAGCTCTTATTTACTTGACAGTAATGGCGGCCGAGTGATAAACGATTCCGTAACATATAAAATAATATATTGTATTTAATGCCTAGAATAGACGCGCAGGAATGATGTCGTATGTTTACCGTTCTCTTGTACCTACCCATAGCACAAGGCTAAAGCTTAGTCTGGGACTAGGTCAATTTGTGTGAGATTGCCCCCATGATATTATAATTTATCCCAGATGCTGCCAGCTCTGATGCACCGCATCTCGCCAGCGTTCGCGCTGGGCTCCTGCTCGTTCCGCGTGGAGCGCGAGCGCGAGAGCACGGCGCGCGTCACCGTGTGGCGCCACCTCGGCGTCACGCGCTCCTACACCATGGAGGCTTCCTTCTGCGGCTTCGACCGAGGGCCCTTCAAGGTAAACATCTCATCTTCACTATCATCATCTCACCTCACCAATCGTCATCATACTCATCATCATTGGCCTATACCGCCAATACCGCTGGCCTAGTTGGTAGTGACCCTGCCTACGAAGCTAGCGGTCCTGGGTACAAATCCCGGTAAGGGCAGATATTTGTGTGATGAGCGCGAATATTTGTTCCTGAGTCATGGATGTTTACTATGTATTTAAGTATATATTTCTCTATATAAGTATTTATATCGTTGTCTAGTACCCATAGTACAAGTCTAGAGCTTAGTTTGGGACTAGATCAATTGGTGTGACATTGTCCCCTGTTGTAATTGCAATATTTGTAAGGTGTTAACGACATTTTCTTTGGTGCCTATACAAACCAATAAGAGACTGACAGTATTGCGGCAGATGGGTTAGTATTGCAGTCCATCCATAGACTTTGGCCTTCCCTGATTCGGCTTACATAAGAATAGGGAAAGGAAGTATAGGTCAGGTATGTCAGCTGCACGCCCAAAACCTTTCCACCTTACTTCCCAATCGCATAAATCAAGACCGGCAAAGCACATTAAGCTTAAGTGATGCTTATCACATAATTATAACCTATTTGTTAATTTGTCTGTGCCTTGTATAATAAATCTGTAGGTCGACGAGATGAGAAGCTAGCCCACAGTTTTACCGTCCATTGGGAGACGGAACAGGTGCTCCATAGGTGATTCACAAGTTAACTACCAATTTATTCCACGCTTCGGGAGCGCTGATCATGGAACAGTGAATGATAACTTGCTATTAAAATACATGCTGCTGCGATTATGTTGATCGATGCTGGCTCAGACAGAACGTGCCAAAGCCATTAGGTAGATGCTTATTGGGCGTGTATTGAGTTTTGTGACATACAATACAGGCATTGACAAATCAATTTCAAAGCAACGGAAAGCCAGTAATACTCGTAAACAATCCTTTTATTTACTTTCCTTAATGTCACAAAAAAATCTTAACTTGAGAAGAACGTACTTACGTCAAAATCAAAACACATCAGGACAAATCTGTATGCGAGATCCCATTTGTTATGTCAGTGCTATAAGAAAATCTAATGCGTCACGAGTGAGCTGTCAACAACGTTTTCAAACTTAACAACTCTACAGAAATGGCGAACTAGTATATTACCATATTATGATCATGTAAATCGTATGCGTTCACGGCCATAAAAGAAGATCGGGATCCCGAGGAACTAATGCCATTTAAATGTGATACATATCCTGGTGCACTTGTTTTCCAATTAGAACTTTCCGCATGTCTTTAAGATTAATCTCAGCGCCGGTTAAATACCCGAGGGCTTAATTTGATACACTCCTGCGCTAGAGGAGGACGGCGTCCGATCACTATCATGGTGTCTCTTGTGCCCAAGCGCAGGTACTGGTCCGGAGGTTCTCGGGACGCGTGTGCTAATACGTCTCAACGATAGCGGCGTCCGCGCATTCTCGTTAGCCGCTAGATCCCCGATAAGGGCCGCAACATACTCTGTAACGTATGTCATCTTTACTTGCGGTCGTATTAGATTGACTGGGCATGGCACCGACGACGTTTTTGCGCGCACTTATCGTCATCACGTATGTCGACGTCTAAAAAATACACCCTGAGAAAACTATTTAATTAAGTTCGTTTACGGTCGGTTGGAATGCGGAAGAAAATGTAGTGGTATTCGATCAACTATGCCTATTTGAAACACCTGCTCCTCTGGAATGGCACTGAAACTAATGCAGGCCATACACGCTAGGGATAAGCATAAATAATGACATGGTTATGCCCAGATTATTCCCCAGGGCAGGCTTAGCAAGTTGACACAACGATAATACACGAGTACTACAGCAGCGGTTTACCCGCATTTTCTTTGAAACGGTTATTAAGTAAAGTAGTGGTTAATTTTGATATGGCTTTGCAGGTACCTATATCTAAATATTTTTACCTTGCGTGTGCAACTGTGCATACAATGTGTAGCCATTAACAAAAATATGATAATTGCAAATGCCATTCAATCTTGCACAATTATAGGTAGGTTACAGTCGAGGAAATGTACCGATCCCCGTTCCACCGTGGAACCCTTTCGCAATAACGTGACGTATTAAACACCACGTTACTGACGTTTCGGTGACGGTTCCATGGTGGTACAGGTATACATACCTACTCAACTGTGTAAATGTCAATTTTGTTATGAATACGAATTATGAGATAGAAGGGGAAGCACTGAATGGGTACATTTGACCTGCGCAGTTATTAGTTATTTATTTATATCTATTATTGTTATTTATATCTATTATTCATTAGTTATTTATTTATTTAATAATCGCGGGGGAAATTTAGGAAGAGCGCCTTCCGTTATATTACGGGCAGCCTTATAAGTAGCTGCACACTTAAGTACTTTGTCACTTTAACAGCATGTTTGAACTACTGCATTAATCTGTCAAAGGTGTTAAAGAGACAGGGTACAGTAGTGTGCAGAGGCTTATAAGACCGACTGTACTAATATATATTTTGTGCCCAGGGCTTCCACCTGAACACGCACCACCTGCAGTCCGTGGGCAGCGAGTTCTGCGAGGCGCTCAACGGCCTCAACGAAACCGTCACCAAGGACGACATCCAGCTCACGAAGGACTTGAATGGGTCAGTTTCCTTGATGCAAGCCAAATTAACTAAACGAAGGTTCCCAATAGATAATGACGACCGTGCCAAATTCCTAAATTATATTCTCCTATTTTCCACACTGCCCGCAATTCAAAGATGAAACTTCTCGGTGTATGAGACTGGCTGGGAGTTGAATGAAAAATGTATACAGACAAAACCAAAATGTTGGGAACCACTTGTGTCCGAAGTAGATACGTAGCGTACCTACATAACGCACCTTTATTATTACAACGATGTAAATGCACAAAGTGGACATTGCAGTTGAATTATTACAAACAGCAGTAAAGTTTTTTTTTAACTGTAGGTACTTTGAGTTGGAAGGTGTCGTCGAGGGACCGTCTCCGTATTTTAAGCAGCGGTGGAGTCGTACCTTTAGACGACTGATGCATTTTTCATATTTAAAACTTGCCCATGTTTGCAAGTCTCGGTTGTCCAGTCACCAGCACTAATATAGTACCTATCCAACAACTCTTATACCTCTATATTCGGGATCAATAGAAATGACAGTGAGGTATATATAATTGCGCATTATGTTGGATAATATATTATTGCTGATGACTGTACCAGAGTTCTTTAAAACAAACAAGCAAAGTAAATAATGTAGCAAATTATTTACACGCAATTTATTTTTCAACAGAAATATCATTGAAATAAGTATAAATGGTGCAGCGGAAAACCGGCAAGTCCGATCACTGAAGCCACGGATTGAATTGTATGAAATAATAAAAGTTAATCATAACTATCGTGTTGTGTTGCTCGTTTTTCCCTTTTTCGCTCGGCTAATAACCTGATAAATGCATGCGAGCCCTCCGCGGCGCGCCGCGTTCTGCAAACTCATACATACTAATACCCAGTTAGGTACCAACCAATTACATCTCTCCTCCGCGTAAACTTGTGTTCATTTTTTAAATTATTGTGCTGTGTGTGCTATTATAATTAGAAACAATTACAAAGGAATTTAAATTTAGATGATGTAGACTTTTTGTGTGGCATGGCATCCAAGGGCTTGGTTGTTGGTTATTTTATGTTTTTTTATCTTATTTTGCCGGCAGTGAGATCGCCGTCGACAGCGAGCCAGGGTCCGGCTCGGACAGCGTGCTGCGCACGGATTCTGACGAGGATTTCGACTAGTCACCCACATGGCAACATCGTGGTTTTCGCGAGTGCTCGTGCGGTGGACCCCGAAGACTCGCAAGGCACGCCGACCCAGCACTCGAGCTCTAACATGTTCCTGAAAGCGAAGCTCGCCGCCGATTTACGATTACGCAAAACAATAATGATTCTGTCTTACCATTTGTAACACTATAGAACTCACTAGCTATTGTATCGATAATTATTTATATCGGAATCGTGAAACGGTCCCATTTTAATCGCTTTAAGTCTATTCTAAGGTATATAAGTTTATCTTGTACGGTAATGTCTAAATTGTCCGTGAAGTGTTCATGCTTTACATGTCTTTGTTTGGAATGGTGCACGTTAAATTTGAAAGTGGATTGTGATCTCAATAAATGAATAAATTATGAAATCACTATTTGTTCATATTTTTATATTACTAAAAAATATCGAACATAGAAATATGGCCCGTTAGATGCATGTTTACTTTATAAACCGGTCAAGAGCATGTCGAGCCATGCTCAGTGCAGGGTTCCGTGACAGTTACTACAAACACGAAACTGGTTCCCCTTTCTTTGGCATATTTTTCATTATTGCGTAATAACTTTTAGCATGACGTTAGGTACTATAGGCATAAACTCTTATGGCAGTCAAGCTTCGCGTTATATTCATGAAATCATACGCATAAAGTTCGCTGACATGATGCATAACAAACATTACAGAATAAATGTAAATATTCAAGATAAAACCAAGCAAACAAGACTACCCGGATTTTTACAAAAAAACTAACGTTGATAGCTTATGAGGGAGCGTAGCTTAGCCTACTAACCTAACCTATCCGAGTCGCATCTGCCCCGACCCATATTGCTCGCTTGCAGTCTATTAATTAGGTAGGTATCTACTTAATTTTACTATACAATACTATGAAACACGATCGTTATGCAACATGACCACTATGCGAAACAAAATTATTCGTAATAAAATTCGTTCTTGTCAATAGGGGCTAGTCCCAGTTGTACAGTCAGCATCATAAATATAGTGGCAGTCAATAGTTCCAAATATACCGCACCATCCAAAATATTCATAAATAAGTACTCATCATCAGGTTCAATTTTCTCATGTGTCCCGTATTTTTGGCTACTTTGGATGCTTAGAAACCTTCGGCGTTCTGGACGTTGCTGTACTAACGGCGGGTTGAATGTTACCAAGTATATGGCGTTGTGGATGCTCCGGTATATTTGTATGCAGTGGATGGCCTGAACAATTTGATCACTTGGAATGAGTACGTATTTATGGATATTGTGGATGGTGCGGTATATTTGGAACTATTGGCTGCCACTATATTTATGATGCTGACTGTACGCAGTGTGCAGTGTCCACAAAAAAAAAACAGTTGTCCACACTGTGGACCAAGGGGTGCGGACAACTGGTAATAACCAGTCAATAGTATGCCATTTAAAATTCGAACAAACAAATATTCGGATAATATGTCAAATTATGCCAAATGCGCTTTCTGCGATGTCAATATCTGTGGAAAAACTTTTATGCTAAGAATGTAATGCCAAATACGTTTCAGACAATCAAAATTATGCCAAACTGACGGAACCCACAAAAACCAGTTCCGAAAACCATATCGTGTTAGCAAATTTTCCATTCAAACTACTGAAACTGAAACTATAACACTACTGAAGCGATTTTTCCTGACAACTATAGGGTATTTATAATTTTGTTTAAACCAAGCGAAACGAGGGCGGGTCGCTAGTATCCTATAAGTGGTACAGTCAAAAGAACTAATATCTATAAGGCCATCCCGCCCAATAAATAGACCTAATACATATACAGGGTGTAAGGGACGGCTCACCGAAAACTGAAACCATAGCTTCAGACCATTGTACTGAACTGAAATTCAGTGGACATTTTCCCGGGAAATCGAAAATTTTCTCGTTTTTTTTACCATGTTTTTGCATATAAACCGATCTAGGACAACATATTATGACATACTGAAGCTCATTATGTAAAAAAAAACTGTGAAAACGGCATTTTCACGTAAAAAACGAGAAAATTTTCGTTTTCCCGGGAAAATTTCCACTGGATTTCAGTTCAGTACAATGGTCTGAAGCTATGGTTTCAGTTTTCGGTGAGCCGTCCCTTACACCCTGTATACATACATTAAATCACGCCTGTTTCCCAGAGGGGTAGGCAGATACCACTTCTTTTCACTTGCTACGATCTTGATAAATTTATTTTCCTTTTTCTGATAATAAATAAATATTATCAGTTGTATGGGGGTGTGTCGATATTATTGAAGCCTTGGGAACGTATATCGTTTCGTCCACTTTCATAACTAAGATTTCATAACTGGTTATGAATTAAGGATTTTTATTCACTGTTTCATAACCAGTTATTAAACAAGACTTTTTTTCCATTTTCATAACCAGAACCTAGATACCACTCTTATTTCAAATCAATTGGACAGTGTCGACGGAGCTCCGCTCACGCGGAGCTCCTGTTTCTGGGTGGCTTGGCCCTCCGGGCCTGCTGCAAAGCTAACATAACCTAAACCTCCCTAGTTTCTGATTATGAAAATGGAAAAAAAAAGTCTTGTTTAATAACTGGTTATGAAACAGTGAATAAAAATCCTTATTCATATAATCATACATATATGGGCGTTTTCACTAAAACGTGTGCCCCCATTAAGTACTGAAATTAAGGAACTTGAACTTTGTCAGTTTTGTGAAGTAAATTAGCCATACATTGACAACTGTCAAAGTTCAAGTTCCTTAATAGGGTACACATTTTAGTGAAAACGCCCATATATGTATGATTATATGACTGACTGTACTTAGTTGTACAACAGATACTTTATAGTTAATAGAAAACAGAACAATAGGAATAAAGGCGCCACTGGATTGTGAGCGTATGGTGTTGCCTGGTCTGACTTGCAGCTAAGTAAAAGGTTTTAAAAAGTACCAGAACTTAACGTAATGGAAGTGCTACAAGGTTAAGTTGAAACCTATGGCCTAATTTTTATTTATTATTGCCCTGCTTGTTGTCTACACCGTGTCCAATGAGTTTGCATACAGTTTAGATTCTCAATAAAATAAATGTACTAACAGTTAATACAATGAAAAGTATATTTTATTAATGGCACACTTATGTATAATATTTCCAACAAATGTTTCGTAATAACTCCACCTTTAACTTTTTTACTAGCTTCAAACGTTTCTCAAATAAATCACATGCGGCACGCACCGCTTCCATTGGTATTTGGTCCCAAATATGCTCGACAACCTTTTTGAAATGATCCAGGTTTGCGATTTTATAATCATGTAGTTTCGAGAGCATGTACGACCACACGAAATAATCTAATACATTCAAGTACGGAGAACTGGGTGGCCATTCATGTTTCGGCAGAAAATCGGTCAAATTAGCCTGACACTAAGCTTGATTAGCGTTTGCCGTGTGTGAAGGAGCTCCGTCTTGTTGGAAAACATAATATTCGTTCTCAAACATCCTTTTTAAATTTGGAGCAACAATTTTCTTCAAAACCTCGGATTTATAGTATTGAGCATTGATTTTAACGCCTTTATCGATAAATACTAGAGGTAGTTTACCCCGCTTACAAACTGCACCCCACACCATCACCGATGGTGAGCTCTGGAACCTAGGAACATTTTTCTGGTTGTCCGGAATGTCTTCTATCATTGGTGCCCACAATCGATCATTTTGGGTGTTATGACGCTGTTCTAACACAAACAGTTTCTCGTCAGAAAATACAAACTCATCCCCTGCGTGCCAAGAAAGTATTATGTTGGATCTTTGTACTCTCTTTTTCTTGGTCGCTTCGGAAATGCCATGAACTTTTCGTTTTTTGTAGGCATGGCATCAATTACATAGGTTTGGTTAAGTACCAATTTCACCAAACAATGTTAACCACTTAACAGACGATTAGAGCGTAAACAGCTGTCAAAATGTATGAACTAACGGATAATTATCATTTATTAAATTTAACATCGTTTGGTGAAATTGGTACTAGGGCATTTCTATTTTTCCTTGTAGTCAATAAAAAAATTGTTACCGCAGCGTTAAATTAGTCCATTTGGTAACGCATTTTTTTAATGCTTATATTTAAAAATATACTTCTTGTTAAAAACTTTAATAGTTTTTTCTGATTGATCTATTAAAGGTTTTATAACAAGAAGTATATTTTTAAATTTAAGCATTAAACATAATTAACTCATCCGGCGAGAAATGACTTTTGATGAGATGACAATTCTGCGTAACGATAAGTTTGTTGAAAGGTGTTTCCATGAAATAATAGGTACCCTTGAGACAGCTACTCAATTTAAGTGTCCCTTCACAATCCTCATAAGGCTCATAGCATAAAAAAAAAATTAATAAAATAAAATATGCAGTTCGGAAAAAATATATATATTACAATCTCAAAACTGCATAATATAATGTTATATTATATATTGTCTTTATCAACAATCAATCACATTTCACTTACTCAACGTAAAGTTCCTCAAACAAATCTCTGCACCTTATATAATGATTACTATTGAATTATAATATATTATAAACAAAACAAAATAATTGCACTATACTAACAACGGTACGTTTTTGTAAAACAATTTTACGTAGTTTCGCTTAAGTTCCCTAACGATTCATAAATTATAAGTTATGTTATAATAACATGTTTGAAATACAATGCAAATTGGCTTTTAGTGTGATGACATTCGAAATTAGTCTTGTAGGGTTTAACACTTAATTAACAAATTATAAATTCTCGAAGCTTCACTTTGTCACTTAATAATAGGTAAAAAAATACTGATCATACAATGTTTTGTAATACGCACTACCTTTATCAGAGCTAGGAATCTTTTGGAAATGCGTTCTGTCAATGAACCTCCGACCCGAATCTTATACTAAACGATTTGTTTGTGACCACAGCCTCGCAGCAGTTTGATAATAAAAAAAAAAAAACTTAAATACACAAAATCAATATACTTATAGCCATCACTGCACTGCCGAGCGCAGGTCTCCTGGCACCAAGAGAGATTCTAGGTTTATAAAAAGAAATGCATCTGAGAAAGGCAGCACCTATTTTATGTATCCTAAGGTTGTAAAGTCTTACATTAAATTACATTTGTTCTGGTTCTATATTTGTAAGGGTATTATAATATCTATATCCTTAGGTTGACGAACTGGTAGCATTCCTGTATTAGATAGACCTTGCTTGAACGATTATGATGTATTTTACAAAATTAATGAAATCGCACATTTCAAGTAAAGCTTTTTTTCTTAGAGATAGTATTTCAATGAATTAGTTTCAAGCTCGTAGGACTTTTAGAACACTTTTATTTGGTTTTAGTATTTTTTTACATGATGCCCGTAATAGTTTTAACCAAGCACAGACGATAACCACCCCAACAGTGAACTATAATAAGAGAAATTCTACTTTGAACTAAATTTTCTAGCTCATTAAAAAAAACTATTTTTAAAAGTTATAGTAAAATTAAATTTTGCTAAATTAAATTTTGAGAACATAATTACTTATTGTAATATGTTGCTTAGTAGCAAAGAATCAAAAATTATAAAGACTGATTCGTAAAATATTAAGAATAAAAATGGTTAAAACAGTCGTGACGCTTCGATTGTCATTTCAAGAGTCGATGTGAACATTTCAAAAGTGGAAAACATTTATCGATCTACCACTAGCAGTTTATTTACAATCTATATCTTGTATATGGTAGGAAAACACACAATAATGGTGACATACACTTTTCACATTACTTCTATACTCTAGTCCATTCCATTCGTGAAAGTACCAATACAAAACGACCTGAATCTTATTTGGAATACTTATTTGAACTCGTATCCGAAAATCTAGTAACCTGTCGAGTGGCTCCTATTGGGGAGTTGCTTCAGCACGCACCAAGGCTTAACGCATCAGCTCATAGTCTTTCGACTAATGGCAAGATAAACATGAAAAAGAGCTGTATTACCATTTTATAATGGTTAACATTTAAACTAATGAATTTTCTCGCTAAACGCAGACCGGGGCCTTTATTTTGGTTTAGCATATCTTGCTATCATATCGTAATCACGCTATTGAGGTTATGACAGTTCATACTATCAAGTAAATTAGCACTCCCACTCTATTGACTTTAGATTTTTGCCATTAAAAATTCCGCCCTCTGGTCATGTCATAACATAACATCAATACCATAGCGACATTGAAGCAAGATGGGTTGAACCAAAATAAAGGCCCTCGATTTATATAGTCGTTTAGTATAAATTATATAGTTTAATAAAAAGTTTTGTACGTACTTATATTTGCTATATACGTTCAGAAGCTTTAATTACATTTTAGCACGGTCTCAATCTAAATCTTCAAACTAGGCGTCTTGTCTTACCAAGGCGAGGATGTAAGTAGGGGCTACCCCTGCTGGTATGGGCGCTTTTGAAGGCACTGATCGTTCCTGTATCGACACTGATCGCTTTTAGTAATTTAAGGTTGCCAAGTCATTTTCGTCAGCTCAAATCTCAAGACCAGTTTGATGGAACCGAGTTTCTGAAGTACAGCGAGGAGACAGCGGTGATCTGACACGGCAATTGACTCACTTTCTCGGCTACAACTTCCGAGCATTTGTCATTCGAACAAAACATAGAGCTGATATTACAGAATGAAACGGGACTCACTTTTTTCTTCTTTAACAATTCCTAATCGTCGGCAGATATAATTTAAAGGAGGGTCGAGGGTCGGGCGGGGCGTCCTGGTGGACAGCAGCGCCAGCCGCGTCTCCCCGGCGTCGCGGTGGCTACGTGTTCCTGGTGGGGCTGGCGCGCGCGCGAGGATGGAGTGGCCCGCCGACAGCAGCGCCAGCCGCGTCTCCCCGGCGTCGCGGTGGCTACGTGTTCCTGGTGGGGCTGGCGCGCGCGCGAGGAAGGAGTGGCCCGCCGACAGCAGCGCCAGCCGCGTCTCCCCGGCGTCGCGGTGGCTACGTGTTCCTGGTGGGGCTGGCGCGCGCGCGAGGAAGGAGTGGCCCGCCGACAGCAGCGCCAGCCGCGTCTCCCCGGCGTCGCGGTGGCTACGTGTTCCTGGTGGGGCTGGCGCGCGCGCGAGGAAGGAGTGGCCCGCCGACAGCAGCGCCAGCCGCGTCTCCCCGGCGTCGCGGTGGCTACGTGTTCCTGGTGGGGCTGGCGCGCGCGCGAGGAAGGAGTGGCCCGCCGACAGCAGCGCCAGCCGCGTCTCCCCGGCGTCGCGGTGGCTACGTGTTCCTGGTGGGGCTGGCGCGCGCGCGAGGAAGGAGTGGCCCGCCGACAGCAGCGCCAGCCGCGTCTCCCCGGCGTCGCGGTGGCTACGTGTTCCTGGTGGGGCTGGCGCGCGCGCGAGGAAGGAGTGGCCCGCCGACAGCAGCGCCAGCCGCGTCTCCCCGGCGTCGCGGTGGCTACGTGTTCCTGGTGGGGCTGGCGCGCGCGCGAGGAAGGAGTGGCCCGCCGACAGCAGCGCCAGCCGCGTCTCCCCGGCGTCGCGGTGGCTACGTGTTCCTGGTGGGGCTGGCGCGCGCGCGAGGAAGGAGTGGCCCGCCGACAGCAGCGCCAGCCGCGTCTCCCCGGCGTCGCGGTGGCTACGTGTTCCTGGTGGGGCTGGCGCGCGCGCGAGGAAGGAGTGGCCCGCCGACAGCAGCGCCAGCCGCGTCTCCCCGGCGTCGCGGTGGCTACGTGTTCCTGGTGGGGCTGGCGCGCGCGCGAGGAAGGAGTGGCCCGCCGACAGCAGCGCCAGCCGCGTCTCCCCGGCGTCGCGGTGGCTACGTGTTCCTGGTGGGGCTGGCGCGCGCGCGCGGCGGCTGGCGGCGCTGGCGCGCGAGGAAGGAGTGGCCCGCCGACAGCAGCGCCAGCCGCGTCTCCACGGCGTCGCGGTGGCAGCGCGCGCCCAGCTGGTGCCACGCCGAGGCCACCAGCCGCTGCTCCGTGCTGCCGCCGCCGCCCCAGCTACGGCATCACAACACGGAAACTATAATGCCGGCTGTACACAGTGGTATAAACACCCCGCAGGTGAAGAGCGATAGTGTACCTACACCCTGCCCTAGTCTTGACTCGCTTTTGGAAATACGTCATCAGGCCGAGACATTTTCATATTTTAATGTTATGGGGGAAAAAAACCGACGGTAAAAGCCGGAACGACCCGACATACTTCGGACTCATTAGCAGTCCTTCGATAACCTTCGAAATAGTTACTTTTTAAAGTCTAAACTTCAGTTTTAATGTTTCAATTTTCAATGTAATTTTTTTTTTCTGATAAAAGACCTGTGTATGCAAGTCTAAGTACAAGAGTAAACGCGAACTTATGCACATTTTTTTATACAAAGTTATGTACATCAACTTTTGAACCTTATTACAATGCAATAAGGTGAAAAAATGGATACATCTCTTTGTAGTCGACTATACAAAAAAGACTGCAAGTCATTTGTGTCTCAGCTATATGATACTGACTCGTGCCTATTGTTGGCGGGCGCGGCGTCCACGCGCGCGGCGCCCGCGGCGGCCGCGGCCGCGCCTCGCGAGTAGCCCAGCGTGATGTCCGACAGCGACTGCTGACCTGCAAACAAACACAGCTGGTGTGACGACACATCTAGTCTACACCAAAAGACGTGTCTCAATGACAAGCCAAAAAATACAATAGAGGTAGACGTACGATGTGAAAAATAAATTGAATTCTGACAAAGGATCCAGCGCTGTCGAAATCACGAATTGTCCTACTGCGAATTTGGGATCATCGCCAGAAACTTTTCTCTTTACTCAGTTGAAGACAGACTGACGCAAACCTACAGTCATTGTTCGTATCCTTTATAGTAAGCTTGGCTGAGATGTCCGTTTGAAGACACCTCCAAGTTAACATCAAATCATAGAAAACTGTTGTTTCCGACTTGTCTCAATCTCAAGCCAGATCATTTTATTAAAACGACCATTACAGTTTTAGCTCCTCTTCTCTGCCGAAAACGCTTCTAGCAACTTGCAGCTAACAGTCGCTTACTACAATCTGTCAGTGGCACAGCCCACTTACCCGTGGCCCGCGGGTCGAGCGACTTAATGACCTCCTTCGCCTTCTCCACGCAGCGCTTGTACTTGTCCTCGGTAGCAAGCAATTCTGCGTCTCTGGCCGACAGCGTTTCTTGTAACTTGCCCGCTCGCCGCCGTTCCTCCGCCAAGGCCGCTTGTAATTCTTCGACTTGTAATGCTGTTAGAACATAAAGCACGTGTTATTATCGCAACACAGGTAAGTATTACATCTGAAGAGGCAAAATGAACTAACTACAAATTAGTTACTCGATGATTGTCATCAGTGTCATCACTCACCGTGTCAGGACTACTAAGTATTCAATAAAGTTGTTTTGACAAATGACAGCCTAATAGGCTGCATTTCCACTAGAACTGTGCGAGGAAACTAAGCGGCGTTTAACCTTTTGAACGCCTTACGTCGTATACAAGATGTGTCACTCACACGCCAAACATTTTTGCTATGCCATGCAAATTACACCTTATTGATACGAAACTTGTGACGGCTGTAGCTGTCGTGGCGTCAGTGGCACGACTTTAAGTTGACGGCCAGAGCCGTCGGTGGCGTTCAAAAGGTTAACCACCAATAGGATAGTGAAGCTAATAAAACAAAATAATCCTATTGGTGAATTTTTCCGCACAACGCCGCTTAGCTGCCTCGCACAGGTCTGGGACAACTCAACCTCCCGTCAGTACTCACACTTGCGCTGGCTGTCCTCCAGGGCGGAGGCGAGGCGCGGGTGCGGCGCCTCGAGCGCGGCCTCCAGCTGCATGATGCGCTGGTTGGCCTCGCGGTGCAGCGCGCGCTGCTTCTCCATGCGAGCCGCGTAGTCTTCCAGCAGCGCCTGCGCACAGCATAACCACATACACACTAGGCTACAGTCTCTAAACTCCAAGAGGTTCCCAAAGTGTTCAATACAGCATCCTAAATCCGTTGAGGAAGTGGTCCAGATCGCTAACACTTCCTTACGTCAACCAACTTCCATGAAGCATTGTTCGCATTGCTGTATGAATAAGACAACTGGTGAAATTACTGGGCCAAAGGAAAACATGAAAGAGCTCCAACGAGTACCTGTACGGAGGCCTGGTCGGCCTGCGCGCCCTGGTTCTGCCGCAACAGCTTGTTTTCATGCTCGAGCCTGATCAGCCTCTCCTTCAGCTCATTGGGGACCAGCTCGCGGGACACGTTGTCTTCGCTCGCACCTTGAACCAAAGAAGAAAATATCTCACAAAGGGTCTAGCAGGCTAAGCTAAGAAGAATGGCCCCCACGAGGGATTGTGTTCTACTTTTAGGTGGAGTAGTGGCAGGATCTAAGAACACTGTATGCCTGATATCAGCCTCCGATCTTCTTTTGTTTCAGATTTATTCACGAAAATGTTAAAAAGTCAAGGTAATTTTTAAACTGTAATTATAGCTAAACCTAGCCAGCGAGGGTAACCAAATAAAATCAGAATTGTGGAGGATATAATGGGGTTACTAATACATATTTTTACAGACCTTCATGTCCTTAAACTTAGATGAAAAATAAAATTGTTTTTTTTTTCGATAAATTTTTTTGCCCTTTCTCGCGGAGACACAACTACCAAAAAAATTACGTGACAAGCCACAATTGTCATCTACGTATACATTCAAAAACATTTTCAAATATCATGGTGCGTCATGACAACAAAAATAAATAAACGAACGTATATTTTTGTCGTCAGCTGCAAATCAAATGTATTAGCTATGGTACTATTATTCTAAATGTGTTTTCTTTCTTTCTTATTCTACACAAATAAGGAAAGTCAAAAATAATAAGTAATAAGAATTTATTGTAGGCTCATTGACAGAAGTAAATGTTAGTACCTACCATTTCATATCGATAAATAACTCAGAAGAGCAAACAGAACAATACAATTCTTGCATATTGTACAACAAAATTTTGTCCATATGGTAATAAGTCAAATATAAACATCATCATGACCGGTACACCTTTATTTCTGGTGAAAATAGTCCCTCAACGATCGCCGACGACGACGAACATCCCAATAGGTTTAGTACGTGTGCGTATAACGCTGAACGCAGAGTTCGACTAGTTGATAGTGACTAGCTAGCTAGCTGTCCCAGGTCGATTTCCTGTGAGGGCAGATGATGAGTGCAAGTGTTTGTTCCTCATATTGTACCCTTTTTGTTTTTTTATGTTTGTTTAATGCATGGCTGTTCAAACAGTTCTTTCTTCTTTCTTTCTTTCTTTAAAAAAAAGGAATGACAGTCCGGCAGGTAAATTATTTTAAAATTAAGGAGGAAATTTATTAAAATTGCAGTACACGTCGCAAGCCCTAGGTTAAAAAAAACAATAATGCAGTCCACACCTGGAGTTATGGTAAGGCAGCGCAGTTCGTCGACCGTCTCCCGCAACGTGTCTCGCTCCAGTAATAGTGCA
Source organism: Acleris emargana (assembly GCA_927399475.2). Classification (NCBI taxonomy): domain Eukaryota; kingdom Metazoa; phylum Arthropoda; class Insecta; order Lepidoptera; family Tortricidae; genus Acleris; species Acleris emargana. The sequence continues at coordinate 4,165,977 of OV656848.1, read as the reverse complement.
TCTCGCTCCCGCTGCAGCGACGCTGCTTGCGAGCTTATCTTCTTATTGTCAATCTCTAATCTATCTGCCTTCGTTATTTCCGTGTCCAATTTTTCATTAAGATCAGTCACCTGCAAAGAATATGTTTTTGTCTTGGAATGAAATCTGATCATAAATACCTTATAGCTAAAGCTATACAGCAAGCAGCTTAACTATTTACATAGCAACTTAACTATAAAACTTCTATACACTTTCTCCATCAACTTTGTAAAGATTTAAATATCAATTGACACAATTCAAACTATAAACGCATTGTTTCCTTATTTGAAATAGACATAATTTTAACAATCAGAAGTAAAGCGGTACCCAGTACATTACCCTGTGGCACAGCTTTGACTACATATATTTTTCACCATTTCAATGGTCAGTTACACATTTGGCAAAAACTAACGTAAGAGAAACAATAGTCGTGATACTAATACTGATACGCATACTTATGGGTAATAATAGTTTTATTCCCTTGATAGTATAGTACAATTAAAAGTTAAAACTAAACTTATTTAAATTAAAATTAAACTAAGCTACCCAATTTTTTTATTTTTTTATTTTTTTTATTATCCAAAATAACTTAAATCTAATACATTGAGTAATTATCTGATGGGTTATGCAGAAAATTGAGTTTACCTGTTTTTTGTAGATGTCAAGCTGAGCGCGTATCGTGTTGGCGCGCGCGGCGGCCTGGTCGTACTCTATCGCCCGCTGCACGTGCTCCGTGTTGGCTAGTTCTAACAGTTTCACCTACAAATATAATAACAGCGTATAGCCTATTATTGACACCATCAACTTTATTTCAAGCCAATAAAGATGATTCAACGAACACCAGATGTAACGGGTACGTTGGATACCAATAACCAGGTTTTTAAGAGACTCTAGAAACGGACTGGATGCGTTCCGCGGCGTTCTGCGTTTTGCCATCCATTAAATCATCTTATGTCTCTATCAGTTTGCAAGACTATAGTCTATTCGCGTTAAGAAAATAGTGACTCATCAGTGCAACTGCAAAGGTGTATTCATTGGTGGCTTTCTAATTTACTGTGATCTAATTGGTCAAAGGGCGTGGCTAAGCCGACGAGTCACTATTTTCTTAAGACTGCACCGAGCAAACGTCGAGCGTCCAGTGGCGCCCTCATTACTATTATTATGTTTTCTATTTAACTTAACAATTTCCTTGGAATTGGACGATGTTTTTTTGTAGCGCGAGTAAAAACACAATTTATGGGATACGTATCGAACTTTGATAACAATTACCCTTTGAGTAGTCAGCTTAACAGGAAAAGGTGGCCACTTTTTTCCGTTAAGTTGATAACTCGAAGGTCAATTGTTAGTAAACTATGTGGTATATCCTATTAGTTGTGTTTTCATTTGTAGTACAAAAAAGCACCGTCCGATTTCAAGAAAATGCTTTAGTTTATTAGAAAACTCAATAACAGTAATGAGGGCGCCACTGTACATCCGGCGTACGCTCGGCGCAGTCTTAACGCGAATAGCCTATAGACAGAGATATATTATACTGAACCGGACCGTACTTAGAAATCCAAAAAAATAATTTATCCTTATCACTTTTCGGAGTCCAGCCTAATAAAGTTCGAGATGTCTGTGAAGCAATCTAAATTGTTATTCATAGTTTATCTATGAAATCATCACAGCAACCAATCTACCAAAGAGGTATATAATTTAATTGGGACAGTATGGGGAAATATTAAACCGTAGGGGATCTTACTATATCGCAAATAATACCTGTCTCCTCAAATCAACGTGTTCTTCCATCCGCTTTTTGTAGGAGGCTACTGTCGCCTCCAAGGTGGCAGCCTTGGCCGCCGTCTCCCTCAGGGCGTCCACTTCATCTTTCAGGACTGACGTTTCTGATGCTGCCATCTACAAAAAAATAACAGATTTAAAAAGATAATATCTCCTTTACTCATCATTACTATCTTCATCACTTCAGCCGAAAGTAGTCAACTGCTGAACATAGCCTTCCCGGCGGTTGCCACATGGAGCGGTCCTGCACCGCTTGCATCCATCGGTTTCCCGTAACCGCTGGCAGAACAGATTGCGGATGGGGTCGAAGAGTTCTAGAGTGGCGTCCGCGTAGGTAGCCTTCTAACAAGGTAGCCTAACGACGTGGCTTACGTTGCGGGATACCGATGGATGCGAGCGTTGCAGGAGCAGTTCTTGTGGCACACCTTGGGGGGGGCTTATATTAACAGTGGACGTCTTTTGGCTGCAATGATGTTGACAATGAGAGTGTTAGTCAGTCAGAACACGCGGTACTCACCTGCAGCTCCTCGTTCCTGAGCTTCATGAGCGCCAGCTCCCGCTCGAGCACGTCGGCGCGCGCGCGCTGGTCGTCGCGCTGCAACTCTACTTTGTCCAACTCGTCTTTCAAGGCGTCCAATTGTGCTCGCATATTGCTGAAGAAGAAACCAGTTGTAATATCGATTCGCTAACATTTTGAGTATTGGTCTTGAGGTTTGTTTGAACCAATGAGGGGGAAGGGAAAAACTTCTTAAATCAAAAGCGCATTCATACTATGATGTTTTGCTCTTCAAATATTTATCAATAATATTTTGAATTTTTTTAAGACCGTAGAATTGACATAATAAATATTATTAGGGGACAATCTCACGTCAATTGACCTAGCCCCAAATTAAGCTCTAGGCTTGTACTATGGGTACTAGACGACGATATAAATACTTATATAAAGAAATATATACTTAAATACATAGTAAACATCCATGACTCAGGAACAAATATTCGCGCTCATCACACAAATATCTGCCTGGATTTTAACCCAGGACTGCTAGCGTCTGAGGCAGGGTCACTACCAGTGTTGGGCAAAAAGTAATTGAATTACAAATTATGAATTGCAATTACAGAATGTAATTTCAATTACGAATTAAAATTACACATGTGTAATTTCTAATTGAATTACGATCAGCTCTGAATTTCAAAATGTAATTTGTGATTCAATTAGAAATTACATTTTGTAATTTTAATTGGTAATGCATTACTTTATAAAATTACAAATTACATTCATCTAGGAAAGCATTTTCATTGTTTTTATATAGTATGCTACTATATTTATATGAAAATGAAAAATGAAAATGAAAAAACGTTTATTCTTTAGCACATTAAATATTACAATAACCGTGGTTGATGCCTCTTTTTAAGTAATCAAGTTACCTGTGCTAAGGGGCACCATACCAAATACTAAATATAAAATAAATAAGAACTCATTGGGTAAATTTGTTACTTTTTGAGTAAGTAATAGACAAGTTTATATTTATAACGTAATTGCGTAATTCAATTACAAATTAATGTAATTTCAATTAAAAAATTCCAAGTAATTTAAATTAAATGTAATTCAATTGCGAGCGTAATTAATTACAAGCAATTGCATTAAATATATTTTAATTTGTAATTCAATTACAAATTAATTGAATTAAGCCTAACACTGGTCACTACTAACTAGGCCAGCGCGTCGTCTATAGGCATAGATTAGACATAGGCAAATATTAGTTTAAAAATACTGGCTCCTGAGCTTTAAAGAGGATTCCTTACAGTTTTGAGCAACACTATTAGGGTAGCCGACGAGGATAATTATTTAACTTTGATTTTTGAACTCGTATTCATCGTTTTGTACAAAACGCCACTGACGCCTTTGATGTGATCAATCACGGAATGCTTCTGGACAAGTTGCATCACTACGGCATCAGTGATGTCAGCCACCGTCTACTCACGTCATTTCTGTCGGGCCGTAAACAGGCAGTCAAGTTATCCGCAAACGGAATAAGGATGCAGTCTATGACCGGAAGTGTGAGTCTAGGTATCCCTCAAGGATCTGCTTTAGGAAACACACTATTCCTAATTTACATTAATGACCTTCCGACAGCCATTACAGCTGGCCTGTCAGTGCTCTTTGCGGATGACACGACTGTCGTGGTTAGTGCCCGCACGTATGAACAACTCGGGGAGAAAATCCATAGCGCGTGCCTTCAGTTGCAAACGTGGTTTTCGGCAAATGGTTTGGTTTTAAACTTGTCGAAATCCAATACTATGGTTTTCTCAGGCCGAACTATCTCACTTCCTACGTGCGTGGCAAACAGTCCGATGCCGATATGCAATGAGTGTAGGTTCCTCGGCTTCACACTTGACTCTAACCTTAACTGGAAGTGCCATGTTGACAAACTTTGTGGTAGACTGAGTGGTGCCGTCTTTGCGTTGCGTAAACTGGGCAGGCTTATTGCAAATGATGCATTAATACAGGTGTACTTTGCACATTTTCACTCCCTGATGTCGTATGGATCGCTGCTATGGGGAAACTCCACGGATGCCAATAGGGTGATGATAATGCAAAAGCGCGCCTTACGCACGTTAGCTGGGGTGAAACCTAGGCACTCTTGCAGGGGCCTTTTCGTAACGTACCGCATATTGACGCACTACTCAGTTTACATTTTCCAAATATTGATGTTCGTGAGACATCATATTTCCTCCTTTGCACGCGTTGATATTCTTGGCAAGGAGCTCCGCCACACCGGGCGTTTGAGAACAGTTCCTCGTCGCATGGCACTTGCGGGTAAGAACCCGCGTGTCATCGGTCCTACGTACTACGAGCGTCTACCCGCTCAACTTAAAAATGTACAATCCTACGAAGCATTTAAACATCAGCTAAGAAACCTTTTATTGGATAATCCATTATACTCCGTGGATGAATATATGAAGCTGGACATGTAAATTTATTATTGTGTTGAAATTTATTAATCATTGTATGTATTGACATCGGACGAGTGACCATAATTCGATATTTAATTGTTGTTGTGTTAATTAATTATTCTTGTATTTTTTGATAACTAGTATTTATGTTTTGACGATCTCAATGTAATTTCGTATTTTTTGACATGCAATGCAATTTATATTGTAATATTACATTGATGAATAAATAAACTAAACTAACTAAACTAAACGCTGCCGAACCAGTTAAGGCATCGACCACAAGTAATTCCAATTTGTATATCAAATAAAGTACGTAATCTATCGGCAGCGCCTTTTGAAATAATGCCGACCACAATCCACAGCCTCACTTCCAATAAGCCTATATTTGCATTTGAATTTTGTTGCTCGTCGCTCTAGTTGCGATCGGTCGGATAGTCGCATGTCGGAGTGAGGTTCGCAGGTCCGCACCTGTAGCGCAGCGTGCCGGCGTGCGCGGGCCCGAGCGAGGCGCCGCCGTCGTCCAGCCCGTCGCCGGCGCCCGGGGGCTGCTGCGCCGCCGTCAGCCGCGCCACCTCGCTCAGCAGCGTCATCTTCTCCTCTTGGAGGATTTTCACCTGCACCCGAGACAGTTAGATCGCTTTCTAATAGTACATACGGTTTTCATTTCATGTAATCTCGCTCTAATTTGACAAACATTGACGCAACCACACAACGTCAATTCGAATAACGGCGTGCGCCTTCGTGAATAAAATAGTACATTTTGATTCAAGTGCGAAAAGTGTGTCATTTTACACAAGTGCCGAGGAGTGAAAATGACAGTTCCGTGTATGAAACAACGTTTTTTAATATATTTGAGAAAAAATAACAATTAAGGAAAAATAAAACAGCAATAAAAGAGACAATTTTGACAGTGAAAATTTATGTCACTTTAACATGTAATTACCCACCCATATACACACATACACACATATATCCCCTTACACCTACATACATACACATACTTAATATAAAAAACGTGAATTCACATTAATGAATTCTTTATATCGCACTGCTAGATCAAAACAGCATCAACTCAAAATCCTTGCTAGTTTTGTTTCAAGTTCATAGAAGTTGTATTAAAGTTCATTTTGAAATACAGTTGTATTTTGAGTTGCTCCTGTTTTGATCTAGCAGTGCGATATTATATTTATAATAATTTTAATGCAATAAAATATGTAACCCTACCAATGGAAAATGTGAACGCCTCACTGGTAATGTTTATTGCAAATAAAGTATTTTTATTCTTATTCTTACACCATGTCGAAGTCGGGCCCGGCCCAGCACGACGTAATGTGAATCGACCTTTATGCGTGACCGCTGGCTAATAGAGTATTAAATTTAAGTACGAGGGGAGGTCCAAAAGTTCGCGGAATGGAGGGGATGGGGGTGGGGATGACTATATTTTTTAGTATAGTACTAATGGCCAACTCATTAAGAGTATATATACCAACTTTCAGCCTGAAGAGCTCATTACTTTACAAAATATCGTCGAGCAAGCAAGTCAATCTGGAAAAATCCTGGAAGTATGGAGCAAATTGAGTATCGAGCCATCATCAAGTTCCTGACTAAGCAAGGAAAAACTCCTCAGACCATCATGAGTGAGATGTCAGTAGTTTACTGTGATCATTGCCCTGGAAAAACAATGATTTACAAATGGCACGGTCTTTTTAAAATTGGCAGAGAGTCCATTGAAGACGACCCTCGCCCAGGACGGCCTGTCGAGGTCACCACATCAGATACCGACGGAAAAGTTGAAAAATTAGTATTAGAAGATGCTCGCCTGAAGAAGAAACAGATTTCTGCATTAGTTGGAGTATCTGAAACCACTATTTTGCGGATTCTACATGAACACCTCGGCATGATTAAAGTGAGTGCAAGATGGGTGCCGAGAATGCTTACGCCGCATCAGCGACAGCAGCGAATCGACGCGTGTAGCAGTTTTTTAGAACGGTGTGGAGAAGAAAGTACGTCGATTTTGAAGCGGATTGTTACTGGAGATGAAACTTGGGTTCATCATTTTGAACCTGACTCTAAACAGGAGTCGATGCAATGGCACAAGAAGGGTACCCCCCCACCTAAGAAATTTAAGGTGTCAGAATCGGCCGGAAAGTTGATGGCTACGATTTTCTGGGACTGCCAAGGAATTTTGATGATCGATTACAAAAGCAAAGATGTCACAATTACTGGAGAGTACTACTCTAGGCTACTGGAGCAGTTGCGGGAAGCTATCAAAGAAAAAAGGCGAGGAAAGCTGGCTAAGGGTGTGCTGTTACTTCAGGATAATGCTCCAGTTCACAAGAGTCGTATTGCGATGGCTGCCCTGAACAAATGTGGCTTCGAAGCATTGGTTCATCCCCCCTACAGCCCGAACCTGGCCCCCAGTGATTATTATTTATTCCCAAATTTGAAGAAAGAGTTGCGGGGAAGAAAATTTCACAACGATGATGAAGTAAAGGACGCAATTTTGGCTCATTTTGACAGCAAAGAAGAAAATTATTTTTATGTGGGTTTAGAAAAATTAATATCACGATCTAACAAATGTATTAACCTTAAGGGAGATTATATTGAAAAGGAAAAATAGTAACGTCTTTTTATTTAATTATTTAGCCCTCCATTCCGCGAACTTTTGGACCTCCCCTCGTAAGTGACCGCCTGACACGGTTTTCGTACACCAAATAATAAAATTTGCTCTTAAATCAAATAGCAATAAAGGTCTTTATTGATTTTTGATGTAAAAGTGCAATTAAATAACCATCTGACATTTAAATTTCTTCGCAATTCTATTCTCTCTAGTCTATTATATTTTCTGTTTTATTTTTCTTTCATTGACAATTTTCCGCAAATATATTATGTCCGGGACTGTCATTTTCACTCGTCTCGAATCTCGCCACACCTCGGGACTCGTGTAAAATGACATACTTTCCGCACTTTTATCAATATGTACTTTTACCGCACGAATAGTCGGCCAACTTCACATAAAACGCTCAAATCGATCCTTCAAATTGACAGGCGCGTTTTATCGAGCTTATTGCTTTATGGCGTGCTAACGTAATTAAAATTTAAGGTGCGCTGACACGGTTTTTCTTTTAGCAATAATTGCGTCTTACTCTATTACACAAAATTGGAGTTTCCAGCTATTGTTGCTGGCTATAAATTGCCGTAGAAAAAAGTTATACTTAACCATGTAAGTGCACCCTTAGGGTGGCAGTGTGTTAATGAGAAGTAGACATCTACTTAATGCTAACATGTTACAACACGCTGCTCAACTAAAAGCAACATCCTTGTGGACACCTCAGGGTCTTTACAGACGGTATGCATGTCAAATGGTAGAGTAAGAACTCAACGCTGACTTTAAGCGCAGTTTTGATGCAATTATGACAGTTGCATGACACTGCAATTTTGCAGCTACATTACAATTCAAAAACCGTCAGTGTAAGTTAAGACATTCACACACTACTAAAGAACGATAAACGCCTTCCATACAATAAGTGAGTCTTGAAGGCCTTGAATGATTATATATCTCACTCACTTTCATCCCAGTGAAGAGTTAAGAATTCACAACAAGTACGTTTCATATCACGGAGAGAGCGGTAAAGAAAAGTTAATAAACCGAACGCAGATTATTATTCTAATTTGGATCAGTCGCCTGACAGGCTCATCTAATTGAGGAGTGTTTAGAAAATACCTCATTGTCTATCCGGCTCAATCACGCAAGTAGCGCCATTGCATACATAACACGCTCATTATAGGTGTCTGGTGGGGCCGGTGGATCGTCCACCACTGGCAGACGTTATACATCAAACAAAAAGTCAACCTCACGGAACTCATGAACCGGTAAAGCACGAACCCAGTATAATCTTAAAAAAACGATATTCGAATTAATTATACTTTTCAGTGAAAGTTAAGTTGGGTACATGTAACATGACGTTGGGATATGAAAAATCCGTAAACAATGTAAAATATTCACGCAGTCACTATAGGAATAATAAATTTGGATTAAAAAAGTTGAGTTTTGTTTCGAATAATAAATTAGGATTAAAATATTAACTTTCATAAAGGTGGGGTTCCACTTAATCATTCGATTCATTAATCCCGGGATTGTTCAATACGTCTGTCTCAACACTAAAGTTTAGGCAAATACAAATGGGAATATCCAATATCTACTAAACACATACCGCTAACATGTCTAACTGTTATGTCATGTCAAAGCTACATACGATGAAACAATAGTACATTATTGCCTAGGCAGTGAAGCAGGCAATTGCGGGCCGAGAATTGGTTTAAACGGACGAGCTTGCGAGTCCGTTTAAAAATACGAGGCCCGCAATTGCGATTCCTGCCGAGGCATATATAGTGCTTTTCTCAAAAATCGCAAGAAAAAAATCGCATATAAACACAAACTTCACGTGAAATAACCTCACTCTTTACCGCCATTATTTTTATGAAAAGGAGAAACGCAAGCTTTTTTTAGAAAAAAAACTCAAGCTATTCCAGACACAGATAAAAAGTTACGTTTCGAATAAAATATGGATGAATAACACTTGCGCCCTCATTTTATTATGGCCGTTTTCACTTTTTTAAAAGTTACAAACTAGATAACAATGAAATTTGTATGCAACATTGCGGGCTCGTGTAGCGAGCACGCAATGTAATTTTTTTTTAATTTGGGAACTGTCAGTAAACTATGTACTTCGCGTCTCAGTATGGAGTTAGTAATGTCAACTTTTCCGGTCATTTTTGAGAAAAATAATAAACTAGCGCAACTAACAATTGTAAACATAAACGTAAACAAACCCTTGTGTCAAGTTCATGGCAGCGCTGCGACAACACCTCCTTCATATCCGCATCCGGCGACTCGGGCGCCGCGTCCAGATGCGAACTGCCCCGGTTTCCTCCCAGGGTCAACGTCTCCAGTTCCTACCACACAACACTATCTTAAGCACATCACATCACTATAGCATATGCCAATCTTTAATCACAACTTTTTAACGCGACAGACGCGAGCCACATCCAAATGTTAACTAGACATTACTCTCGTGCTCCAAGGACATAAAATAAGCGTAACTAAAATATACAATTTTTTGAGCGGTGAAAAAACGCGTGCGACTCAAAAGCACTATTGAGTAAGAATATATAATATAACACACATGTGCAACGATCAGCACTATATTGTAATACAGGCCGTAACTCGATTATAGCGCGCGTGAAGATTGGTCGAGTGCACTAAATTACAGGTTGCATAAACGACAAACGTGGTGCGGACATGGCGCCGGCGTCTGTTATTGCCGGGCGGTAGACGGGTTAACGTCGTGTGGCCGTTTCTATTGGCGCAGCGCGGGTGACGCAAAGCTACCATCTCAAACCAGCGGCACAATTGAGCAAATATTTGAATAACGAAATTACGATTACTTTAGTAGATATGCAATGAGATCCCAGTCACGTCTGGCGAAGCCGCGTTACATTAAGCAAGTCCAACAAGTTGACGATTAATTCTTTTATAACCCCAACTAGGCACATACCTAATTAAGGTGTAAATTGAGTGATTAACATAATACTAATCGTTTCGTAGGAAATTGTTAAACGCTACGGTAAGTTTGATTATGGTCTCAGCAATTTAACTCCGATTTAAATATTTGTCAAAGTATTACAAGTATGTATTATTAGTAGGCATTGTAAGAACAAATTATGGTACGGTCTATAAATATGTATACATTAACAAGGTTTCAGAAATATATATACAACCTTATTCCCTCGCACCAGAGTCGGGTTTACATATTTTTATTTTTTTTACACTGTCTTTATTATTAGACATGACTGTACTGACACAGCAGGTCAACTAGCAATTAAAACATCTAGAAGAGCGCAAAGCAGAAAATTTAACGGTTAAAAAAAAGCGCACAGCAAAAATATATTTTATTAAATACAAGGTTGTTTATTAAAATAAGGTTGATTACTAAGCCTACTAAAAATAAAGATATTTTCAAGGTAAATGACAACTACCACGGATCGACAAGCACATTACAAATGCACAAACATAGGTTAATGAAAAGTAAAACTCACATGCACAGACGTGTGGTAGGTTATGTTACCGGCGATGCACATAGAGCATCAAGTGGCAGTGATCGGACGAGTGTAAGAATTAATTAGTATAATGAAGGAATTAAAGTAAACCGTGATACAGTTATATCACATGCTCAACTGCATATCAGGTGCATGCCTAACTCCGCTAATTACCTACTAAATTAAATCATTATAATACTCGTAATGTGCAGACTTTAGTAACGAAACGTAATGACTGTAAGGAGCATTCTTAAAAAAAAATTGTCTGTCAATAAATATAAATGTAAGTACCTACTATGTTTCTTAATCTTATTACGAGTAAAATCAATAAATAAATTCGATCGATTCAATTGTTTTCTTTTTCAATTTCTACGCGTATTGCTCACCTTAAAAAAAAAGCAATCTTGAATAGAAAATAGTGCATCAAGTCCTTTAGTTAAGGTTCCTTGCAACGAGACCAACTGTTAATTTAACCATATCTATTAATTCTGATCAAAATATGCGACATTTGCATGGGTATCTAACCGATTTCCAATAGCAGTTTTCTATCTCAAGGGAAAATTAAGTGTTTTGCATACACAATGAGCTGGTAGTAACATACCTGAATAGCTTGCATGATGGAGCGCTGGCATGACAGCTCCAGTTCCATTATTCTTGTGATATACTCTTCCTTTTCCTCGCAGTTCACTGCGCAACCTAATTTTCCAGAAAAGCAGCCGGCATTAAATCTATGACATGGTGTAACTACCCTGCGACATGGCGGTATCGCAAATGCATTCTTATTACTCACAGGAAAGGATTGAATCTGCTTTGGTCATTCAATTTGAGATACCGCCCATTGGCTTATGATGGCAGCAAGGTACTTGGAAAATTATTCTAACCACATAAGATTTCCCAGAGTATTATGATATGATAAGTGCTATATCAACAATGCGTCTTAAGGATGCACCGGGCGTACGCCGGATGGACTATTGTTGCATCTACACTAAAGTATTTTCTTGAAATCGAATGGTGTTTTTTGGACTACAAATGAAAACACCACTTATAGGCAGGGCTGGGCAGTATTTGAATTACTTCTAATTGAAATACGTATTTAAAATACAAATACGTATTTAGTATTTGTATTTCAATTACTACCTAAAAATGTAATTTGTATTTAATATTTTAAATACCCGACGCCGAGGTATTTTGTAATTAGTATTTCAAATACTTATTGCATCAAAATACATTTTAACAAATACATTTAGCGATCTTATTATAAATGATAAATTAATAATAAAAATTAGCTGATTCGTACATAGACTATAAACACTAGCACCCAGAGCAGTTAGGCCTTATTCCCACGGGCGTTGCACCAACGCCAAAATGCGCACTAGTGTCAAATTGCTGCTAGTGCTATGTGCTACCTGATTGGTTGAATTGGACACTAACGCACGTTTTCGCGTTGGCGCAACGCTCGTGTAAATGTATTTTGTATTTTTGTAATTTGTATTTTAATTAAAAATGGTTAAAATACTGTATTTTGTATTTTATATTTCAAATACCCGTCTAAAAAATATTTTATATTTCGTATTTTAATTACATGCGAAAAAGTAATTTGTAATTTGTATTTCAATTAAAGCAAGGTGTGTATTTTGCCCAGCCCTGCTTATAGGATACATCTATACTCGAAAACGTAATTAAAGTCCAAAAAAACTACGACAGATACGTCACTGTCATAAGTGTCAAAGTCACTTATGTCAGTGCCAATCGAACATTTCAGAGTTAGCCAACCTTTTTGTATTGATAATCAAATTGTTGACAAAATTTGTAGATATGACCCGGCCAATAGAAGGAACACGTCGTAAACGAAATGTAGGTACTAAATCTTATACCAAACTTAAAATAATACTTAGTTATACATACACTCACTAAAGATTCAAATATTAACGGATGAAAATGTCATTTTCATTTGTCAAACAAAATGTACTGGTTAAAGGTTATGGAAAGATTTCAACTTAAATCTCACAAAAATGGTTCACAACTGAAGTTAAATTGTGTAAATAAATGTGAATTTGTCTCAAAAGACTAGACAACACTAAAATCAAGCACAATACAGTGTCTACGTGGCACAATACAAGTGGAAATAATGGAAATAATATTTAACGATAGGGAATATGCATTCAATGTTTTTTCTTCCTGTGGCCCGTTTCACGAAGCTACAAGTTACAAATTACAACAGACGTCAGATGTCGAATAAGAATGACAGAATGACAGTTACCCATGGACCCCATGTTGTCATGGATGGTGAAATGGAAAAAGATTGTCATTATAAAGCGAGCTACACACTTTTAGCCTGTTATTTTGTCGAATAGATAAACGCATGTAATATTTAAATTGCATCTAACGTTGTTAACAACAATTGCTTATTTATCGTACCAAATGTTATTAAGACCTGAAGTATTACAAGTGCAATAACAGTTTTGCTACCAAAAATCGTCTATGGTTAAATATTTAATAAGCCATCTTGTATTTGTGTAAATAACTTGAATTAACTTGTTTATTTTAATGGAAGGTTTAAAACTACCAATAAATAAATATTCTTAGTACGTTCTTTTAAAAAGTGGAAATATACTAACGCAAATATTTTTTATTTTAGTGGCAACCCACGTTGGACTTTAATTACGTTTTCGAGTATAATGATCGGCGAACGGTAGCATTTTATGTCACTTTAACGTCAAACGTAATGACCAATATGGATAAGTCAGTTGTTAAAAATAAACCCATAATTATGTATCATTGATTTGATTGTTTCGAGTTGATCTTAACGGGAAAAGGAACTAATAAAAGGGTAATTGTTATTAAACTTGGTTACGTATCTCACAAATTCTGATTTTATTGCGCTACAAAAAACCATCGTCCGATGCCAAGGAAAGTCTTTAGTTAATTAGAAAACACATTAATAGTAATGAGGGCGCCACTGGACGCTCGACGTTTGCTCGGCGCAGTCTTAATTGATCGTATTTCCTTTGTTTTTATATGGTAGATTAATAGTCTAGGGATAAAAGGGATCCATTAATTACACCCGAGATATTGAAGCTGCACTAGAACCAGCGAGTAGCGAGACTCGTATAGTTGGAGGGTGCAATTGATAAATTCCCTATTTACTTCATTTGGTCTACCTAAGAGGAAATTAAATAAGAATCTTTTTTTTTACCAGCACGAATATACTTTTTTTTTTCTGGAGTGCGCCAATATTTTTTTACATGTTTTTGTCAAAAACCCTTTTTTTATTAAATTAGGATAGAGAGTACCTAAAAGGTACGTACTACCTATGCTAATTTAACAAAAAAAAAGTAGATAAAAAAAACCACAACTGAAGCTAATCTGGTTATTTAAATGATAAAAAAAAAACTGGATATACCCAACTACTTAACCAGTTTCCAACAGGACTTATCTTTCAATAAGCCTCAAAAGGGCCTGCCTAATTGTTAAGGATAATCCTTAACGTAGTGTTATTAAAATTAATTTAGGTCTGGTGATCTATCGAGCAAGAGAGGTTCACTTTAGCCTCAATCCAATACAGAATTGACTGCAATAATAGTTAACAGCACCGAAAAATAAAATGAAAGATGTAATGAGGGAACCTTTCTGATGTCTAGTTATATATCAATCGCCTTCGACTAAGTTAACGCATTCAATGCCAGCAACGCATATAAGCGTTCCCCTGACTTCCACCCAGTGCCCTCAACGCATATGTGCGTTCTTACAGTAGGCAAGCTCCGTAAAAAACAAAAGATGTGGCACCTGGCGAAAGTTCGAAAAACAGTACTGGCAGTGAAACTCTTAAGTAACAAAAGAATGTAAGTATAATCGGATGTGTGTACATAATTCTAGGTTAACGATAGGATTTCACCAATATCAATAAAAAAACAATCGAAAACTGTTTTTTGCCGACTGTTATCAAATGATCAACGGGACAAATCTAACGACTTGACGGTGGGTCTACCTAGTCGGTTACTAAGTTCTGTTACTGAGATTAATTACAACTAAAAAAAAATTTTAAAGCAGTTTTGCATAAACCTGTATATTAATCAAAACTTTGATTTATATAGAATAATAATAAAAATAATGTATTCTAAACTATTGCAATTATTTGATGTACGAGCTTGAAGTATTCCCATTTCGGACGATAAAATCATAGTTATAAAATCACGCACGACGATGATATTGATAACGGCCCCAACTTTTGTAACAGTTCCTGTAGAGAGTTCAAATTTGCGTGACATATTGAACAGACTTCTAGCTTTAAATTCTGATACGAATGTATTCAAAGCAACTAAAGATCCGCTTGGACACCGGTCAATCTTGATGACTCATTAAATCGACTTTAAGATTTCACATGATTTTGCAGAAATACGAATACACACCAAATCTCTTGCTTCATAAGTTGGAATTAAGTCATGTTGAGAAATATAATTTTGGTCTCTAAACATATACAGAGATAGGATTTTTTATAATATTATACAAAAAAAGTTCTTTGGTAAACAAAGACTAACTTTTAAGCGATTTCAAAAAATGAAATTTACAGAAAAGTCATGCGTAATTTCATCGATGCCGGCTGTGAATGTTAAAAGATCGTATCGGGAATTGCGGAAACTAAGAAAAATGATTAATTGTTTTTCAAATTTTATATTAATTAAGCTTTTAATTTTTATACATATTGAAATTAAAAAATAAACATAAGTTAGTTTTATTTGCATCAACCTTAGTAACAGAACTTAGTAACCAACTAGGTATGTTAAGTAGGTAGGTATAACGGCCAGCTTCCGAATCCATCATCACATCAGTTCCGGGACACCATAATGTTTCATTGTCATCGGGTTTACATATACGATCAACATTGTTAGTTTATATATAGATTCTAATCGCCAACTCAATAACAGTAGCTTTAACAATTTTAATAAAATTTAGAGTTTAGGGGTGTTCCGAAACAAAATGCGCTTTAGTTACGTATCATCTTCAGACTGATGATGACTGATGAACTCATTATCTACGAGCGCCGCTCGGTCTTGCAGGTTAGTTATCTCTCTAACTACGTGATGTACGCTGCGTAAAGCTAATCGTATTTATCAGGCAATGACTGATAAAGCATTCATATATTATGTACAAATTATAACTAATAATACACAATAACGACATTCGTAGGCATCGGTAAACTGTCAACCGCAGCGCGCAAGTACATGTACAGTTGAGTACAAATATATGTATACTCTTTTTGACCTAATTCTAGGAAATTAGTCCAAAAGTCCAAAAGTTTAGTTATATCTTGGACTGTACGAAGAAAATAACTCTATTCGTCCAGGTCGCTTATGTAAATTGAACTAACGAGCCTCTTTAACCCCGTCAGTCAGTGTAGGTGCAAGGGGATCGTCTGATTTTGGAAGTTGCATATGTTTTAGTCATCGGCAACCGCTGAAGGGTCTAATCCCATCTATTAACGTCGAATCGGCTTAGGCCGTATAAAAACCCTGCATCATGCAAAACTTGTGCTAGCCCTCATGATCTTCCTATCTAGTTAGTAACGATAGAGGCGCACTGAGAGACAAGCGAGAAAATACAACTTGGTCTAACCGTACCGGAAGACTCAATAGTAGCGCTGCGAAGCGCATTTTCTAGAGCCCGTATGCTGATAAACTAAAAGCGATCATCAGTCAGTATCGAATTGTTCGGCCACTCCCTTCCGTCTACACCAACCTTTACGCGGTGGCTGCGACTTTTGGACGGTAGCGGTGGGTAACAAGCAGCAAAAACAAATGCATAGAGATGTATGAAGGGTCAGTTTCATTGGTCAATAGCACGCTTAGGGTTGTAAAAAAACGGTCAACAATTCAAGGTTCAAGTCTGAAAAAAAACATGAAAAAAAACCGTGAAAAAAAACCGTTTTTTTTTTCAAAAGTATGAAAACTCAATATTTGCAAGGCAGTTAATACTTTTATACGTTTGTTTTACTTGTTTTAGACTTTATGTTAACCATTAAACCAATTTAATTTAACAACTTTGATTAATAACAACATAAATGAAATCTGTAGTGGGAGTTATCGCAATTTACTGTTGGCAACAGTCAACACCAACGCCTCTCGTCGCCGCATCGGGGAGTTCAGGGATTCCCCAAAAATTAGTTAGTGCTGCTGATAGTGCTGATAGTTCTAGTGAATAGGTTTAAACTTCTTTTTGCATTTACTAAAAATAGTTTAGTTAAATAAATCACGAAAAACCGTTATTGTGGCATATTTTTGTTCATCTGAAAAAAAACCTAATTTAGAAAAAAAACCATGGTGCCAGGTTTTTTTTCATGTTATTTTTCATAAATTTGAAAAAAAACATTTGGTTTTTTTTCTATTTGCAACCCTAAGCACGCATGCACTAGCACTTTACAGTACTAGGCAGACAATAAGTCGATCCCGACACATTGCACAACCATGAAGTTTCTGACTATTGACATTGTTGAAAGTAAAACAATGCTAAACTTATTTGCTGTGAGAAGGAATTGTAATAACAGCATTGCTTGACTGCTGTCAACAATGTCAATAGTCAGAAACTTCATGGTTGTTAAATGTGTCAGGATAGACTTCTTATCGGCCGGGCACAATAGTGATACATTGCGTCGCTACCATACCTTCCACCGCAATAATGTTAAAACCACTCGTCAATGGATTTCTACAAGTATGAGGGCTATCAACCAATGAAACTGAACATTGAAGCATGGTATGCAATTGTCTGTTGCGAGCCACCTCTTGTCGCTTGCCCACAACGGCAGCGCAGGCGAACAAATAAACAAACAAGATGTCACGCGGCTGGGGCACTGTTCAACACGGTAAATCAATATTGCTTTTGACTTGTTATGGTATTGTTGTTCACTTCGCCGCCATTACTGTCAAGTAAATAAGAGCTATCGTAACGTGAACGATACGATAACACGTCAAAAACAGTATTGTTTTACCGTGTTGAATTGAGGCCCTGTATGCAGCCCAATTCATAACCAGGCGTTGGGCCATAAAGTCGTAACCATGCCATTAGTCTTTTTGTTTCGCAAGTCTTATAATTTACAATTTTCGCAATAACTTGTGACAATGTTGTGACACCGCGTAACGCTACCGGCCACCGGCATTAACTGGCAAATTAAAGAGCAATACAGATCAGACACTATTGCATACTATCCTAAACCACCAAAACTGTTTCTTAAAATGTTCAAATCTCAATTAATTTAACTTGTCTCTGGGTAAATTCTTTGCAGCACAAAATATATAAAAAAACAACGGTTGGTATGTATTGCGCAAAGACCAACTTGTTGAAATTCTTGTATAATTATATGCAAATTTATCTGAGCATAAAAATAAAAACAGTAATATGAAGACATACTTATCCATTAAGGAAAGTCTTTAAGATTTTGCAAAATTACAACATTTATTTAGTTGAATTATTTCAGGAATGCTCTTTTGACACTGTCTTCTTCACAATAAATATTTTCTTATTCTTACAACCAAAAATTTGGTATGCATCAGCTAAGTACTTACTTAAGACAAGTTGTAATAATCTTCCTAAATCAGATGGGTCTGCATGCTCAGCAATATTCACTACATCAGGCCGAGTAAACTCTTGAAGGCTTAAATTTAAAATGTCCTGATGATAATCTGAAACAAAATAAATATGTTGAAGACAATGTGTAACTACATAAAAGACATGTCAAAACATTTGTATTAAACTGACAAAAATAATTCCAGTGAAAATCTGTCAGACTGGTCACCCAAGAAACAGCAGACAAAGAAATAACAATAATTCAAATAGTTCAGGACAAGTAATTTTATAATAGACTGTAGGAGAAATACAGCTTGATGATTATGCATTAGCGTAGTTGGTATTGACCCTATCTACGATGCTATGACCTATTACTATCTTTAGTGAAACAGTTTGAACAATACAAGTAGTGTCTGACTGTTCCTTAACGGTCCTTTTAAATCGTTATTTTCAATACTTATTTATGTTGGAAGGGTTACAAAATTGATTTTGTAACCCTTTTGTAAAGTGCAGTATTGATTTTATTGACCGTCATTTCTTATACTTAAGAATCTATTTTAAATCGAACTAAAAAGTTTAAATATTTAAAACGTAGCAACCCTAACAAACCTATCTTGTAAAGTACAAGTAAAAAAATAATGGTGGTGTGAGGAACATGGAAGTAATACGATGCACAATTATTAACTAAAAAATGTATTGGAAAATAATGCATGGCAACCATGAAGTTGGCTTTAGGCCATCCAAACCGGTAATATACCCTCGACTTTAATCATGAATTGAAAAGGCGTTTTTAATCATAAATGCAAATGTGGTCAACGTAGTAATTTATTTGCATTTTTTTTTAAGAACGCGTTTTTTTCTTCTCAACTCAAAATGAAGTTAGGGAAAATGCTTTAATTATGGTATGCTGGTCAAATTTTCAGTATGGGAATATATTTGTGTCATGAGCATGAGTATTTATTTCTCAGTATTCTATGTCTATAGATATTTATGTCTCTATATACGTAAGTTTATCATTGTCTAGTCCCCATAGTACAAGCCCTTAACTTAGTTTGGGACTAGGGACCCATACCGAAAACCTTCAGAAAGCTATCACATATCAACGTCTGATAGCTGCTCCAAATGACAAGGTACCCAAACAACACAACTTCAACAAAAGCTACACTATCCAGCTTGCTAAAGAATCCAGTGACCAGTCCGGTATGTATATGAACTATGCATCTATATGGATGGATCAAAGACAAAAAAAGAAATTAACATCAATATATCAACAGCCTTAGGGGAACACAGTTCCATCTATTAATGCAAATGTATGCTGCCATAGGCAGTGACTAAGCGGGGTATCAAAGACCAAAAGATATGAATTATTTCAGACAGCGCTGCAGTACTACAAGCCCTAAATAGCAAAATAATACAATCAAGGCTCATACTAGAGTGCCACTCAGATTTGGAAGTGATATAAGTGAAAGTTAAATGACCTTCTGCTGGAGTTTCTTGCGGCGCTTCTTCTCCGCAATGATGGTCTTGTCGGAAGCGCTAGTAGATTCACTCCATGTTATCGACCTGTAAAAGAGCCCTCATTTGGCCAATTTACTGAATAAATATTTTAAATTTTGATTTATTTTTGAGTTATCTCTAGGTAACGATGCAGCAGATCAGCTGGCCAGAAGAGGATCGGACCGCCAAACACTTGGTCCTGCTCCAATACTCCCATTAGCATTTAACCAGCTTAGGCCGTGGTTACGACTCAGAACACTCAAACAACATGCCAATCAATGGGCAAATACGCAACGCAATAAATAAGGTACAAATGGCAGACTTAATGCCTATGATTCTTTGTACTTATTATTAATATTATAAAGTAATAACTTACCAACTACACCTTCTAATATCTTTTTCAGATTGCTAACTTTCAATCTCCAGTTGTGCCCCACATCTGTTTTGATTTTGGTATTCCATGATGGTGAGAAATATTCAGGAGCCACTTGAGTGAGGGCCTCTGCAATTGCCACCCCATCAGATAGTTCTGAAAACCAATGTTTTATATTGGCAACAATAGATACTGACAAAAAAATTATCATAAAATGACTAAATTATCATTCTTGAATTGAATTCAGATACAATGAAAATCTTAAACACATAGTAACAAAAAGTAGGCAGCATAATTTGTATAAAACTACAATACTTATTGTGGATGACGAATTTTTAAATAATTTTACTAATATAGTTAGTAGGGCTAATGATTTATAAAGAGTAGTTTTTGAAAAGAAAGGAATGACTAGCAAATCAGTTTAAAAAGGTTTTTGGTCCTGGAACTGTTCCTATGAGATATTAGTTTAGTAGTATAGGAGTTTCAAGGTGAGGGCAAACACAGAGAGAACAGCAGGCAGCGGCCCACGATTATTTCTCAATCAAGCAACGAAAAGAAAATTGCCTTTTTTATTAATTATTATCCCATTAGGTCGTCCCTAAACAACGCTCTGTGTGTATTATTTAAGAAGTTAACGCTGGCAATTTGGATTAGCTCTACTACATAAATAGTACAGATATTATTCACCTGATGGATTTCCATGTTTAGCCTTTAGATCTAAAGTCTGCAACCACTTAATAAGATTGTCACACAAAACTACGCTGTTTGGTTGCTCCATTCTATGGAGAAATGGAGCGCGTTTAACTGTTAAGGCAATTATTTTATCTGCATTAAGCAATGTATAATGTATCACATTTGGGGAACGAGAAATTTAGATTAATTTAAGATAAATAAAAAATAATAAGTATTTCCCGTAGATCGTAGCGTGACGTTTGCTATTGCGTTTATAAAGGTAGTCAGCAAAGCAAAGTGTAAAACGCTGCGTTAATAGATCATTTACGAGGTTAGCTACTTTTCGCAGCTGCACTACCGTGAATTGTTGGAACGTACTATAGTTCATTTATTTTAGGATGAGAAAAAAAAAAGAAAAAGAACCAGTAGTCGTCAACTCTAATACTCGCTGGCAGAATTAATAAGAATCTATGCACTCAATATATTGTATCTGTGCATGTGTCATTAATGTTTTTGTGTTGGACAAAACATTGGGTCTCGATATTATATAAAAAAAATACTATAAAACTATTTGAATATGTATATATTGGTTTCTAACTGCTATACTTAATTGATTTACCTAATTTAAGACTGACTATTCCGGATGAAGTGTCATCGTTTCTCCGCTAAAGTGTTACCGAGTAGGGTAGAGATTAGAGATGTAGACTAAACGAGCAGCTGCCAACTTTAACAAGGAAATGAACAACAAACAACTCACAACAAAAATAAACTATGGAACAATATCAACGCTCACGCTCTCGAACTCGGGAGAAAATGACAAAACATAACATGAGACATATCACATAAGGGCATTGTGACGTTCAATCTGTCAAAAAATGCAAACTGTGGCGTTATTAATGATCAATTTAAAATTCACTAGGTTAGCTATATTTGACAGGTGACAGGAATCCTGTCACCTGTCAAATCAGGATAGTATTTGATTTACTCGAGTTATATGCTTAGACGTTACGTTATTTTGTTAACACAGGTTTGTAACCCCTGCTTCTTTAGGTCTTTTATAGACCACGTTTCTAATTGAAGTAAAGGACATCATCCGGGTTTCATACATTTTTGGTCCAAATATAAAAGTGCCGGCCAAAAAAAAAAAAACTATATTCTGTTAGATCTTGTTCGCCTGAGCATTTGTTATTATGGCACCAAAGCTGTAGTACCAATATCCATAGTTTTATTCTAGTTAGAAAATTAAATATTTCGGTGAATTGAACTAACAAAAACTAATGAATTATTCTACCATACTTTACATTTGAACATATTTTGGTAAGATACGGTGGTTTCAAACATATATATATTTTTTTTAAATTTTTGAATTATGTATTGAGAGTATTTTGTTTTTTTTTTATAAATAAATAAACATGTATATGTATATGAAGGCGTATAACTCTCGTTATAAAAACGCTTTTGAAGCCATTAACCATTATCAAATGCGGACCAGACTATAAGTTATAATATATTTATATTTATATTTGTTTATTTAGTTTTTTTTTTTTTTTTTTAACTGTATGTATATTCAAATTGTAAAGTTATAATGACATTACTATTAATAGTGACAGATTAACGAAAGATGTGGGTGCAGATGATGATGATACGATTGTTTAATCTCAAATGAAACAAAAAAAAGGACCTTCCAAACAAGAACTTCGAGCTAGGATCCATAGCAGAACATTTATTTGGTTTTTACTCATTCTTTCATTCATTCTAAAATCTTGTAAATAATACAAATGAAATATCTTACTATGTATAAAAAGACGAGAGAGATTTTTCGAACTCAAATAAAATCAAGAGTAATGATGATACAGCTTTGGTGTCATAGCAAGAAATGCTAAGGCGGGTAAATTGTATCAGAATAAACCATTTTTTTTTTTTGGCCGGCACTTTCACTTTTGGACCAAAATGGATGATGTCCTTTAATCAACAAAAATAAAAAACGCAATGTAAATATTAACGAATATGACTTAAAGTACTGCTGCAATAGATTATAACGTTCATTTAATATTTACTGTGAAATAGCAGCAGTCAAAAAAGACGTTTTGGAGCAATATTTTTGTATAACTATTATGTTGCGTGTAACGTGCCCAATAAAATACCTTTATTTCTTTCTGTATCATGCTAAAATAAATGAACTATAGGGTTGCCAACCGTACTATAATATATAGTATTGTACTGTATTTTGACTCCGTGTACTATGTACTGTTGAAGAAATATTTAGTACCTACTCAAAAAAAAAAGGCGCAATTATTGAGTCGTCGAGTTGCGGAAAACAGCCCGTTGCAACCTATAGTATGCAAAAATACTATAATTCGGTCAGTCCTTACATCCGTCCCCCTCCTAATTACATGATCGGTTTGGGTTGGCCGTTTCAACCAGATTTTAAGCACCAATGTAGTTGAAGTGGAGAAATAAGCATTTTTCAGCTCAAATAGTTGCCCCAATAGCAGGCAGAATGTTAGTAAGGAAGGAGGTAGTAAATATTATTTAATGGATTCATTTACAAAAGTGTTTCTTCAAAGAACTATATTTTGTTTCAGTGTACTATGTTTTTTTATACTTTGGGCTGGAATAGTACATTATTGCCTAGGCAGTGAAGCAGGCAATTGCGGGCCGAGAATTGGTTTAAACGGACGAGCTTGCGAGTCCGTTTAAAAATACGAGGCACGCAATTGACAACAATTCATTTTGTGCTAAGGTAGTAAAATAAAATACCGTTTCTAGATTTTACACTGCTGATTACAGTAAAAATATCTTTGGTTTTTTTTATGCAGTAGTTTTTTATATTTAGGAAAAACAGTAAAAAAAAGTTGTATTGTGAATGTTAGGAATACACTTATAGGGCCCTTAGTTCATTTATTACCAAGGGAATTCAAAAAAATATACAACTGTCATGTTTTCTGACGGATTACTTGATTCTAACGACACGCTTTCGATTCTACGCAAAACAGTTTATTTATTTTAATGGCGTCTACAAATTACGTAATTAATTAAATTACGAAAAATAACAAATCAAATCAAATTAAATCATTTATTTGTGAACAATAGGTATACACATAAAGTAAATTATGCTAGATGGTGACTAACATATAAATTGGTTCAGCTATGTTCTGCCTCAGGGCATACAAATTTGGATCTTATAACTAACAAATTTATGAACGGACGGCAGCGAATGATTGACAAATGAGTGACATGACATGACAGTCAGTTCTGTTTATGTTTAAAGTTACTTTATTTTTATTTTATATCAGGCTAAGATCACGACATCAGTATTCCTAACTTTGTATATACGGTCTTTTTAATGACTACATACATACATACATAAACTCACGCCTTCATTCCCAGAGTGGGGTAGGCAGAGCTAAAGAATTACCAACAAGTCTTAAAACTTCTTGATAATTCTGTAACCACATTTTGCACAAGTAGGCTAAGATGTTTCCAAGTGTATTAGTGACAGGTGGCAAGCCCATCGCCTAACAGTACTACAAGCCTTTATTCCCTTAGTCGCCTCTTACGACATCCACGGGATGACATGGAGTGGCACTATTCTAACCCGGCCACCACACGGTTTTAATGACTATTTATTTAATAAATTATTAACGACGAATTTGAGTTAAATAAAGAAAAACCAAGAAATACGGGTAGTCTAATTTTTAACCAGCTATTATAAACGCGAAAAAACAATAATGCTTTTTTTTTTTAATGTTGTCAATTTTGCCGTTCCTGCCGAGGCATAGTGCTTTTCTCAAAAATCGCAAGAAACAAATCGCATAAGTATAAAGAGAAACTTCACGTGAAATAACATCACTCTTTACCGCCTTTATGTTTATGACAAGGAGAAACGCAAGCTTTTTTTAGAAAAAAAAACTCAAGCTAGTCAAGACACAGTTTTTTTTTTTTTTTTGCCCCCGCGGCGACTTGAACAGCTACTACCGCAGGGATAATGGCGTTTCCACGTGAAGTGATTTCGCCAGTGTCAAGGTTTATATGAGTATAAATCAATATAGCAATAAAACACAATCCAATCTTCTCTAGGAAGATTGGGGGCAACGTTGTACGGTGATTTGTAGGTCAGAGGTCAAGATAGTTTTAACCTCTGCACCACTGCGAGTCCACTTGAAACGAGAAGAAAGATGCCAGATACACGAAATAAGTCCAAGTCTTCAATCACTGTGCGACACAAAGGCATAAAAAGTACAAATCACTATCAGAAAAGAACTTTGAACACCTAATTACCCAAAAATTAAAGTCTAAAACAAATTACACGTCCGCCATCTTTTAACGTTGCAAATGGCCCAAGACACAGATTAAAAAGTTACGTTTCGAATAAAATATGGATGTATAAGACTTGTGCCCTCATTTCACTATGGCCGTTTTCACTTTTTAAAAAGTTACAAACTAGATAACAATGAAATTAGTACCGTAAAACGGGGCTATTTGGGAACCACGAGGCTATTTGGAACCCAAGTAATTATAAGCTTTTAGTTGATATATTTTTGTCATGGCAATAATAGAACTAAAAACTTAGCCTGACAACAAATTTTACAGTTCTAGCATAGCCATGACAAAAAACATATCAACTAAAAGCTTATGATTGATTACTTAGTTCCAAATAGCCCCGTGATTACCAAATAGCCCCATTTTACGGTATGCAATATTGCGAAATTAAAATGAATATACTATTTAGTAGGCACTACTCATTATATTATGATTAATACGCAACGTTTTTTTATTCCCGGTCACTTCGGTGTGCCCCTCATACCTCATACAATTAGAACAGGCTAAACTAGAATGGACAGTGACAACACTGATAACCATCCCTTCCTCCATCGCGACCAAGAGACAGGAGCCCGACGAGCTGGACAGACCGCGCGGATTAGCACAGCTCTCGATACCACAGTACACGCAGTGCCGGATTAGCCACGTAGCAAGAGTAGCAAATGCTACGAGCCCCGCGCACCCACATCTTGACGTGTATTTGTAGCAGTTCCGTTTTATTTAGCACCCTACACTTAAGAAATAACCTAAAACAAACCGAGGGTCTCTTTATGTATTGAATTTGCTACGGGCCCCGCGCTGGCTTAATCCGGCGCCGAGTACACGATGCTCTCCTCTCGGCTGCTAGGAAGAGATGACGGCACATCTAAGAAAAACTGCTCCGATGAAATAAGGAAACCGACGCAAGGAGATAATCGTGGAATGATTAGTTTCGTCACTATTTCAACGCTGTTAAGGTCCAAAAGTGGCGAACCTTTTCATACCGCGACTACACATGTTTTGTACAGAGCTCAGAGCTCGCCAGAAACGCCATACTTCACAAAAAGACCATTTTCATAAAGATTCCGCTCGAACAGAATCAATATTATATCGGCTTTGATGAAAGAGCAAAATAAAACTGCTCAGCAGCTGTTTGAAATACCGGTTCATTTCGATCGTGAATTTGTTCGCAGCGCTCAGCGCCACCACTCTTTTCTACCCTAACATCTAGTTCTTTAGGTGCCTTGTCATTTTAACACACCATAGTCGCCTATGGCATAGCGGCTTTGGGATAATAGACAATCGATAATCGAAGCGAAAAATTCACCTGGGAAGATTCATACTATACGCGCTAGCGCTTTGATTAATTAGAAATAAAACAAGGTACCTTACACTGTCACATTTTTATTATTAGTCTCTAAAACATGAGGTAAATCACATCCCTTATATTTATCTTCTTTAACAGCTTGAGCTATAATTTTACTCCAGAGAGGGTCTTTTGACAAAAGATGTGGATTGCAGAAGAGAAACACGGCTACCTGAGCTCTAGTCAAAGCGACATTTAACCTTTTTGGATTTTGTACAAAACCCAGGGTGTGTTTTATGTCGTCCTGTAAATATAATTCAGTGGACCTGACAGTAGATATAAGAATGATGGGTCTCTCTTGCCCTTGGAATTCTTCTATAGTTCCTATTTTTGGCTGGGGTAGTCCCATAGACTCGAAGACTACTCGCAAGTATTTAACCTGAAAATATGAAACGGGTTTAACTTAACCATGTTTGTAAAAGTGTAGAGGTGCTAAGAGAGAGAGGTGTATTGATATATAACTGTAACATTTGGCTATGTGATGTCGAGTCAGAACCGTGGCAACAAATGAGAATGGTCACGGCATTTTGACTATTAGACTTGAAAATAAATATTAAAATTATGTATGTTCTGCTTCTTCTTCTCGTGTCGATGGTTCCTATTATCATCACACTGTGCGGGACCAGATATTATTTATGTAATACCAAAATATTACCTGCGCAATATAAGGCGTGATAACGCCAATGTCCTCCAGATTTATATTATTCTTATAGAGTTTACAGGTCGTCAGAGCTACCATGGACGCCTCTTCAAGATTAAACCAGGAAGGACTGTCCTCTGCCTTCGCGTTCACACCTTTGATGCCGCAAACAAATATCCCACCAGTATTTCTCTCTGATGAATCAAAAACTTCAGAACAGACACTTATAGTTTTAGAAACCCAAGTTTGGTTTCTGTCCATTTTGGGTATAAGTGATCCATCATAGAACATTACACTAGGCATTGTCAATACTTCTTCTAAAGATCTGTAGTTGAAATTTAATTTGGTAACCAACTTTTTGTTAAACCCATCTTTATACGCTTCAAAATCTCTTTGATAAGGGAAAGTCTCTAGAATTCTCAACAAATAAGACTCGTCCATGCTGTATTCTACGCAGAGTTTTGATTGAACCACAGGGCCTAATTGCTGTGGATCCCCTGCTAAAATAATTTGCCCACTTTCCTTATCTAGAAAAGTGAGGGGAATCATGATTTCTGGTTCCGTCGCTTGCCCCGCTTCGTCCACGATGACGTGGGTGAAGTGTCCGCGCGGGAGCCCCATCTGCGCCAGACTGCCGAGGCAGTAGCACGTGCCGATAGTGACGCGATGTCTTCCAATGAACGACGTCTGACAATTTAGATTGATTCCATCACTCCTCGTATGGTATTTCGACCTACTTGTATCCTCTTTAGCTATATCCAGCGTAGCGCAAAAAGGTTTAATGATATCCGGAATGTTGTCTGAATCGATCAAATAATTGGCCACGAGGCGAATTATAGAACCAGAAAATTTACATTTGTAATCAATAAGTCTTTCGGTGATTAGATTGGCTGCGCTGTTGGACGGCGTTGCTACCAAAATTCTGCTGTCTGGTATAAGAGATATTATTTGTAAAATTGTCTCGATCACTGTTATAGTTTTACCTGTGCCTGGGGGACCATATATGCAATATGGCATCGGCCGACATTCCCCTAAAAGAATGTTTGTCACAGCAGCCTTTTGATCTGTATTTAAATTATCATTACACCACTGAATGTTCCTTATCTTGTCACAGGAAATTTGCGGTTGCCGAGATACAATGCGAATCGGAAACAGAATATCGGGCCCAAGGTTAGATATTGCTAAATTGACAGCTTGGTGGCTTCTACGGTACATAGATCTGCTAAAATGAAATTCCACTGATACATCACTACCAGAATAAGTCTCATGAAACTGGGGACAGAACTTAATCAGAACCAAATCTCCTTTAATAACGTGTATGTAACCCTCGTATTGTTGAGAATCATTGCTCCAAATGTCTTTTACAATGACTCTGTCTCCTTTGATTAGGCTGGGTCGTCTCTCACATAAACCTTTTATTTCAATGCCAAGAAATTCTTGACAGTGAATTAGGAACACTTTTGGTGTGTCATACACTCTCATATTTATGTTGGCTTGAATTTCTTCAACGAACAGTAAAGTGTGCCATCTATCAAGATAGTTACTTATAGTCAGCTCTTGGCATAAACAGGGTAATGCTGCCTCGAGCGTATCTAAATCGTTATGACATTCTTCACCGTAATTTTTTCGTCCAGAGGCTCCTAATACGGCCACCCAAATTTTATCAGGTATCGAAAAAGATGCCACCCGTACCGGGATAAAGTTTGGCGGTCTGATTGGTTTAACACCTGGAACAAATTGCTTTTGACTGTTTTTGCGAATATCTTTCATGATATTAACCTTTTCGTGTTCTGGTTTCTTTACTGAATCACTTATGTTCGAGTTGCTAGTGAATTGCACCGCGTTTTCATCGATAACATTAATTTCAATAAATCGTTTTACTTGAAACCCATGGAACATAATAATAAAACATTCCTTACTATGTCCCAGGAACTTTGGACGACATGTTATCGTGAATCCAAACGAGCGCCCCGGGTATATATTCACTGGACGATTGATAAAAGGTTTTATGCTAACCTGAGAATCTCTTTTCTTGCTAAGCATTATCCACTTGTTTATGACATAAGTTTGATCACTGTTATTAGTAATATTTAACGTAACATTTTCAGTTTTCTGTAAGTTAACATTTTCAAATGTAACCGGAAATGTAACTAACAGATTCTTTTCTTTTTCCAAATCTAATGTTACACTTTCTTCAGGTTTTTTTTTTTCATCAATGTTTTGTTTGATAGGGTTCCCATCTGTAACTATCAGTTTAATAACCCTCCATGTACATGCTCCTTGATTGCTTTCAATTGCCTCTGCCATTACCTGATCAATTACAATAATATATATTATTAATAAATCATATAACTTTTGAATTACTATTTTTATTTATTTATGATATAGGTACAGTCAACAGCATAAATAAGTGATCATTTATGTACCTTGTCGCATTCAATCGTTTCACAATTTTGTATAGCATTTCAAACACAACGTTAAAGTGACAAGGTACATAAATGATCACTTATTTATGCTGTTGACTGTACTACAATTAAAAGTTAAAAATAAACTTATTTAAATTAAAATAAAACTAAGCTACTCAAATATTAAAGATGTATCCCTGAGTTGAAACTATAGAAGTATGCTCCCACGGACAACCGACGGTTAGGTTAGGTAGATTAGTGTAGGACTATTTAAGAAGGATGGAAATATTATTATTATTTGTATGTCGGACAACCAATTATTATTATTATTATTACGTGTATGGTAATTATACAATCAGGTTATAACGAAATTTCTACTCATAATTTTCGAAAGTAGTATGTTATTGAGGTTAAAAAAACCATTACAGGTAAGATTATAATCATGAGGAACCCCGTAGCTTTTCCCTTGGGAAATTTATTATTATTCCTGGTCAAAAAATATCCTATGTATCAATCTATGGTAAGGACCATCTTCATTCCAAATTTTATCTAAATCTGTCCAGCAGTTGCAGTGTGAAGCAGTAACAAACATATTCAAATAAACAATAAATAACCGTTTGCTTGTTAGCCTTTTCCACGCCATATTAAAATATAATTTACTTAATTGTGCTTTAAATTGAGTTGTACTAGTTATAATTAGACTATTTAACTGGACTGTCAAAGGGTAATTTTTTGACCTGTATGTATGTATGTATGTAGAAATAGTTATTTGCTCCCTTGTAGATGCTGAAAGGGTGACCTGATCTCGACAAACTAGGCGTTGTTAGATTCGTCTTAGCAGCGCAACTAGATCTTGATTGGTTGTCAATTTCGGTAAGTAATATTTGTAATCGTATCGTAAGTACAAAGGTGATATTATATTATTTGCCGGTACTGTAGATTTAAACGTACTGCACCAACGAATTTAGACAATTCAATGTTTAAAAAAAGAATGAAAGCTTCTCTGGTGAAAATGCCGTTACGCTTCCACGGCTAATCCGGTTTTGACAAAATTTTGGTAAGGAGTTACTTAGTTCCCAAAACAAAAACTATGAACAAGTTCTAAGCGGATAAAGTCGCGGGTAAAATGTAGCGTTGTTTAAATATCAGCATAAGAGGTTGAAACAGAGTATTATGTATTAAACTCACCTTCGCCCCTACTTGTGGTATATTACCATTCTGCACAGACTGACGGTTGAAGAAATACTGTCTATCACAAGTCCCTGAATCTCCTGACCAGCTTGTTACCACAGCACTCTTCACCTTGCTTCTTAAAGGTTTGAATGAAATCACCTTTATTACCTAAAACAATATTGTCATTTAACCAGGTATAATGACATCCTTCTTTTTATCTATTATTTTATGGAGGCTTTATTACACATACGTACGAGATTATGTCACCCTCATTGGGAGACTATGTAAAATTAAAAATATAGGGCACTCCCTTCAGAGCAAGAATCTGGCAATAAAGGAGTGCTTTACAAATTTATAAATCATAATAGCATCTCTAAACAATGGGCGTGTCAGCACTGCATTCACTGCACCATTATGTAAGCTCAAGTGACTCTAGTTTTTAGTCCTGCGACTTTGATTCTAGTCACATTCCATTAAAATATCAGATCTTCTGTTTTATTGCAACTATCAATCAAAGGGGTTGAACTATTCTCATCATATTTCCAGACCAGACCAGATCTTTCACGAAATGCTATCACAAGTAAATCCCTGGGGAGCCTGGCCTGATCAAACCAGGAAACAAAGCTACCTATATACTTAATCCTGATAATGATGATGATAATGATGATGATAATTAATGGAATCATCACCATATTGTCACTTGTATACTTATTACTTATATTTACAAACTACTATGTAAGCAACAAGCATGGACATGAGCATGGTGGATAGCTTGTCATACAACTCTAAGCTATGTTAAAAACTACCTAAATAAATTCCCTTGGTACCTACAAATGGTATTCTTAAACAGGTTATATAATAAATATCCTTAGATATTCTAAAGCTCCTATTCACTGTTTCAGAAATAGCTATACCTGTATAAAATAAATATACCTACTTATACATATATGAATTTCTGTAGTCTGAATCTATAATTAAATAAAACTTTTACATCTGTTGGCTGAACAAATACTCAGCTACTTTATATACTTTAGGTACATACAGATGAGATGGACATCAATTTCTATTTTACTCACTTGGGCAGCAGTAATATCGGAAGGCTTATCTTCCTGCCATTGTACACTGCATCTCAACTCCAACAAGTCTCCCTTCAGAGGTATGAAAGTAGCCTCTACCTCATCAAGACTGAACTTGAGATCACTGTCTTTCATATAGACTAGTCTTTCCTGCCTGTAGTCTACCTCTCCAATTATCACATGCTCTATCACTTTGAACTGATTCTCTTCAACATCCATAGAATCACCCCAATGCAAACCACAGTTTTCTAGTATTCTAACAACTTTAACAGAATCATTTTCATCTTTATAACACAGATACAGGACTTTATCATTGACTTTGAATGATAAGGAGGAAGATGATAAGTCAAAATAAAGCATTCCATCAATAAGAAGATAGTTGTTAACTTCAATGTAAGTGATCAGCCCTGTAAAAGAAGAATAACATATATAATCATACTGCCTCTAAGTCTAAGGGCTATATAAGGATTATACTGATTTTGACTGTAATGATGACTAATGATCATCTCAAAATGTGTCAAAAATTATTGTTTCCGATGGATTGATGTTTATTTAACCTTTTGGTACCCGCCGGCTCCCAAAGGAGCCAGTAACAAAAAGTACTTGAATTCTAATTTAAGACATTTATGACTGCTTTGTTTTTTCGCTATATGTATCGGGTTTGGAAAGGTTAATAGTTTCTTGTGACAAGCATCTTACCCAACCCAACATGAGTTTATTGATTGAAATATGTAGTGCTTGTATGCCTGTTTTACTTATGAAGCAAGTTCCTGATCTAGTGAACAATCATACATCATATGTAATTGGATATTTTTGTATTCATCTTGCTTTCTCAATTAGTTTATCTATAAAAACTGAATTTGACTTAAAAAGCGAAAAAATACGTTTTTTTTCGAATCAAGTATGATGTGTTATGTTGTTAACTACTACACATCAGTGTTGGGCAAAAACTCTACGTGTCTCGCCTGCACCACACTGCAACGAAAGATGACGTGGTGGAGTATGTCCGTCAGAAGGTTGGATGCAGTCTGACGGTGTTCCAGCTGCGGTCGCTTCGCTACGTGCACTTCAGTTCGTTTGTAGTGCGCGTGCCGCGGTTTATGCTGGGAACCGTCGAGTGTCCTGACTTCTGGCCGAAAGGTGTCGTGTTCCGGCGGTTTCGGGGCAACCTACCGGCATCGATCATCACGCCAAGTTTGGCAAAACAGAACCACACTGTTCTGTCACCTCGGTGTTAGTTTTTAAGTTTTATATTGTTATGTATGTTAGTCTATAGTATAGGGTATTTGTAACTATGGGCCTCGTTGCTCGAAATAAAGGTTTATTATTATTATTATATAAAAAGTAAATAAATCAATCTTGTAATTGTAACAAGATTATTAGTAATTAAACTAACAACTACTTTTTGTATTTAATAAAATTAAGTAATTATTGTGGTTGCTGCATTATCAACAACTTTTTGAAGTTGTAGGTAATTCTGTGGCTCTGCCTACCCCGCTCTGGGATTACAGGCTTGAAGGTATGTTATGTATGTATGTAAGTAATTATTAGTTACTCACACACTCAATTTGAATTACAGAACAATACAACTAATCTGCCTTGTCTACTCGAAAATAATATGATACTAAAATGTAATTAAGTAATTCAATTGAAAATTAACGGCATAGCAAGGCATAGTCGAAGGGGCGCTGCGCCCACACCAAGCTACTCATGGCGTCACACTTAAAGAGGCCCCTTTAGGCTCCCTTGTAGCCAAGACCAAGGGCCATGAAGTCTAAATGAAAGAAAAAGGGCCTTGTTGATACGACTTTGTTTATGTCTAGATTAGTCCATGTGGGTTATTCCCATCTGTAACCACCAACACTTTTGCTGGTTTATTACACATGAATGATGTTCAAAGTGGCAACAAAAAAAAGCTGGGTGGTAACAGGTGGGAATAACATCCATGCCTATGCCACCGTGCACAACCTTTTACTTTTCTCAATCTCTCAAGGGTTGGCTGGAGGTCTCTTAAAGGGATAAGCCTTTGTACAACCTCTTTCTGTGTGAATTGTATTGTTTTTCTTTTTCCTTTGTATGGTCAGCGTCAATATATATACGTTAACAATGTTTCAGAAATATATATACACCCATATTCCCTGGCAGCAGAGTCATGTTTACATAATTTAGAAAGTTTTACTGTGTCTATATATTTGATGCTGACTGTACAGTAAGTGTTTGCAGATGTAGCGAATAATCCTTTCCTATATTTTTTTGTTGGATAAGTTCTAATTTGTCTTGCTTTCCTAATTAGCTTCAGTACCCATTAATAAGCCAACTGAGAAAGCAAGATAAATCGAAATTATCCCACATAAAACAATGGGAAAGGATTATTCACTACATCACATACATATGCAGTTTGACATGAGAAATCAAGGTGGATGGTGGTTTAGTAAGGAGGGCCTTAATGCCTTCTTAACTCAACCCTCAGGTCAAGCCATGTTTTCAGTAGTTAAACTTGGTCACACTAGTTTAAAAATAAGACGCACTCTTGAGAAACTGCAGATTGCGTTTTAACAGCAAGGGCAACAAAATAAAAAAAATGAATAAAAAAACCTTCAGTTAAGTGTAAACAAAAAATAACAACATTACCTGTCCTCTGAAAACATACTGCATTTCTTGGAATCTCTGGAGTAGTTGGCAGGCATTCATCCTGTTTTTCTTTCAGACACTCAATTTCTAAGAGTTCATCAGCCAGAAAGCTTTCTTTATCCTGATCATCATTTTCAGGCTCTTTTGTAAACAAGTTATTAAAAATAGACACAAAATATGACAGCATGTTCCTTATGTTTTACTACTACTTCCTCATTGAATTGAGCTTATTATTGGATGAAACCCTTTTCATACTCATAGGCCCATGAGGTAAACTTAAGGTATTCAAGTTCTTGTCTCA
Organism: Acleris emargana; assembly: GCA_927399475.2. Lineage (NCBI taxonomy): Eukaryota > Metazoa > Arthropoda > Insecta > Lepidoptera > Tortricidae > Acleris > Acleris emargana. The sequence continues at coordinate 4,131,133 of OV656848.1, read as the reverse complement.
ATGCTTGAATACGTTTCTGATGCATTTCTAATTCTTTCACTGACGATTCGCCGCTAATTCCAACATCAACATTGTTTAACGACTGATCAAGAGCTTGAATTCTACTTTTAGCAGCACCCTGAAAATTAACTATGTAATAATTTTATTTTATATTATAAAATATCCGACTTATACATAAAAATCCTAGTTATGCTTAGGTACTTGGGGTGTTTCAGGTTCGGATGGAGAATAAGTAGACTGTGAATTGTTACTCGACGTAGACATAACTTTGAAATCTTTCAACAAAAACACTTGTGTTTTTAGCGGCTTGCCCAAAGAGTAGTGTAATATACTGGGAAAAGAGAGCCCTCTCACGGGTTATTCATGAAGACTGATTTGAAGCGCCATCTAGATTTTTGAACTAGTACCATTCATATATATACGTATAGCCAGCTACAGATATTCTAAAAATTTGATGGCTTGGCTTCCCACTTCCCAGTAACAAACTATTTTGCTCTCGTCTTGTCGTAATTAGATTCGATTAATATTAATCTGAATCTAAGAATTACGACGAGACGAGAACAAAATAGTTTGTTACTGGGAAATACCTAACTAATTGGGCGGAAGGGTATAATGAAATGAAATGACAACAAATATTATTGTATAGCTTTGTTTTCTATTTTTATAATGTTTACGTTTGTTGTAGGTAATATTTTTGTGCAGCTATTTTTACTTCGTCATCCCCATCATAGATTAACTTACCGGACAAAATCCGATTAACCGATTGACACCAGCTGTAAATTATTACATTTAATGTAACACTTAGAAATACATTTTTTAAATCATCTTTATGTTTTGGGCATTTAAAAGGATATACAGGGTGTCTGGAAAACCTTCGGAGAAATTTTAACTGTAGATAGGGTGGATGATTTGGATCATCCCTATATTGGTAACTTTTGTTTAAGTTAATATTTGACTGAGTTACAGACAGATTTATCATCGACTTTCCTGACGATGCTCTCAGTGTGCCCCATCTTAACTGATTCATTCATAATATCGGCGGTGATACTGCAAAACCGCGTAAGTAACAAATTTATGATAGAGCAAAATAAACCTTACGGTCTTATTAAAAAGGTGCATTTTGCTCCTTATTTAAAATGTCACTTACGCGGTTTTGCAGTTTCACCGACGATATGTGTCACAACGTAATGTAAATAAACAAGTTGTTCCTTATGAACAATGTTTCCAATCATGGTCAAAAGCTCCATGGAGTTTAGAAAACTGACACATTATCCTGTAATGTGAATGAAAAGACGGTGTCTGATAAGGGCTATTATGTGAAATAATCTAAAACTGAAACTTACGATTATGATTTTTACTCACACTTTTCTCACACTCACACGGCTAAAATAGCACTTGCACTCGTAGGCACATTACTTATTTTACGAGATCATGAATCATGGCTGTATTTCATTGATTTGTACCACTATCAGGGCTTCCGACGAATAAAAAACACAATAATTAATTATTGACAATTTGACATATTATCTTTTTAAATCTTGGACCATTAAAACTCTTTATGAAAAGAGTTTTAGGTTTCATTTGTAAACAAAAAATCCTACCTACACGTTACGTTTTATCAAATAGTACATTGTGTATTAAGGTCGGTAAGTAAGGAATTACGATCGAGGCTCTAGTAGAAGCCCGAAGTCGAAGACTGAGGGCTTTCTGAGTCGAGGTACGTAATTCCCGTACCGCCCGTGAAACATACAATGTTTTTCATCACATTTGCGAGTAAATAAACACACAAGTCATCACAACTATTATTACGAATTACTTGAACTTTTTTTAAGCGGATGGCTGGCGGACTCCACAGATTATGCAAATGTTTCGTTCAGAAACGTTAAGGGCAAATACTTACGTAGGTATACATACAGCCCTGAAGGAGTGTAAAAAAAAACGACGTTTGTTACAGACAACTATTAAAATCGATTATTAAGAATATTAATTGAGTATTTAAGTAACATGTAGCGAGATTGCAATAAAGTTCCTGTTTAAATAACATTTTAAGACAATTTTACAATTGCGTGTAAACTCTTTGCTTGAACTTGCATGACCTGTGTGCTGTGCTATAAATTAAAAAAAAAATTACTTACCGACCTTGGGTTTCATGGTAAGAAGAAAGGTCGAGGGTTTTATATGGGGCATTGCGGTCAAGTTAACCTGTATGTTTAGATACTGTTTACATGCAAGTGTGATGAAAATTACATTTAAAGCTGGCATCATACATGTTGTTGCTAGATATTCGTATCATAGAAGAAAGAGAAAAATAGGATCGCTTTGTAAGAAGAGGTCGACGTGATTACACTCTGTGGTAAAAACCCTTAAAAGAAAAAGGCCACTAAAGCCGGCTACTCACACACCTGCTGCAGGGGCAATATGGGAATTGGACCCTTGATTGCCTCCTTAATTGTGATGTGTGTAGGCAAGCAGGAGCAATTTTTAGATTGGGCCTGCGGCAGGGCGGCAGGGGCGCAAGACCTTCCTAGCTCCCTAGATTGTGTCTACCGCCCTGCAAGGTTGCTGCGTGTGTAGTAGGATTGGGGCAATTCCAGTCAGTTCATTGGTGACAACCGAGCGGAGTGGACAAAAATGGAAAAAATGGTGTTACCATAGCCAGGAGCTCTTCAAAAGAATCAATATCCATTCGAAAAAAGTTTCTAAGATCATCTACTTCCAATTCTTTCATAATATTCATGTGGCACAATTTGCTTCGTTTCTGCAACCAATTCTTCACCCAATATCTTCTCTTCCTTTTTTTTTTGGTAGCACCACAGAAAGTGCCAAGGCGATACCAATCCTCTGGTGTTTTGTCAATACAGGAGGCTTTCTCGTGGACGTGCGTTCAGCGGGACTATCAGTTACACACTGAACGGCAGGCTAGTGTGTAGAGAACAGCCTAAAATTGGTCCAACCGCCGTGCGACCGGTATTGCCCCTGCAGCAGGTGTGTGAGTAGCCGGCTTAAGGAACACCCAGAAAATATAAAACGTGGACTACAATCACAATCAGTCAAGGAAGCGATGTCACAAGCGAAGCGATGTTTGGTTTGGGGTTTGTTTTGTTTACCTGCATGTGATGTGACTTCACATCACACTCACAGGTTATAAAGTATTTCTAACATCACATAGCGTTTTTGCCACAGATTAAATTTCAAAAAAAATCCTTATTATTTCGTGTAATTTCCAAAAAAATAGACATAATTTAATGTGAAATAAAGTGAAATACGTTATTTTACGCTAGTATCAGATAGGATGACCACAATTTGTAGTATATTTTCAATGTTGTCAAATAGCCTATTATAATCAATTATGCGACGACCTTTATATCCATCGACAAAATGTTTTGCACTTGGACTTTTGGCTACTGCCACAAATACCATGCGGATCAAAAGGAAAGAACCAGCAGCCAGCAGCGCTTTCTCCCCGTCTGGTTGCCCTGAAAATCAGCGCGTGCAGCGTCACGGCATGTCTGACACTATGATGCTGAGTAGCACCCAATTTGGTGCATTATTATTTTATAAAATAGTTTTAAGGTTTTGTTTTAAATTATTTTCTCACTGTATTTAATTTGATTATTATTTTTCTGTGGTTTGCTCCAATAAACGATTTTCTTTTTCTCCTTTTTTTTCTTCAATACGGAGAGCAATAATCGGATCGTTCAATCCGTCTATTTGAACTTTGAGAAGTCTATGAATTTATGGCTGTCATTAGATGTCAGTGTTAAATTATGTTTTTTTTATTTTCAATATTCACGTCTTCAATATTTTTGCTGTAAATCAGTTATATGGGCTACTTTAGAGCAGAAAACAATGGTAAATGGTTAGATCTCGACAGTAAAAGACGGACGATATGATCAGTCTCGGCAAAACATGAACAAGAGACCTAGTGATTTCACATTTAAAACCAATTAGTGTTCAAATTGCAAAAACGAAAATACAGTAAGTTGCACTAAAATTACTCATTTATTTTTATTATAATGCTACCTTGATTTTTGTTTACATGGAGCGAACTGTTTGTTTACATGGAGCGAACTGTTTGTTTACATACCATGTGACAACGTATGGTCTCAGGTCATTGACCTCGGACATTGAATTTTGACGTAAGATACTACGAACTGTTGGAGTAGTATACTATCAACGTCAAAATGTCAAGGTCGAGATATCGGCTGCGATACATCAAGTAACAAAATGAATATAATTAATCCTTCTTTTTTTTTTACATTAACAGAAACAAAAATGAACCATACCCCCGTGATCAGAATCGTGCCAACTATTACCCCCCCAAATTTCTCCGAAGGTTTTCCAGACACCCTGTATAATTATTATTGTATCAACAATATAATACAAAAGTACACAAACTAAAAAACAACGTCCCTGTCGCACATTAAAATAAGCGTCCATATCGCAGAAATGTAACTTCACACGTGAAGTAAGTCAATACCCAAACGGAGGAGCAAGCTCAACTCGACGCTTGAAGTATTGTGGTTTGTGGTAACGAAAACACCTAAAAACCAGGGCAGAATCGCACGTGCAGACCGGAATGCAATTCATATCACACTCAAATACAAGTTGTATTTGAGTGTGATTTGAATTGCAATGTATTATACATACCGTGGCCATGTTAAATGACTGGTAGGCAGGCAGGGATGCTATTCCAAAAATCATGTTTCACTCGGCCAGATCTAATAAAATTAGATTATTCGTAGTATTATTTCAAAATAAAAGTATTTTTTGTGTTTTTTTTCAATTACAGGTTTTTTTTTTTTTCAGGATATTTCTTATTTAATTATATTTAATTATGTTTATCATTAATTAATGATTACGAATTTGCGGCGCTTGCAGTGGAGACTCTGGGACCTTGGTCAGCTGACATGAAACGTTTCATAAAGACCCTGTCTGCCAAGCTCATCGACGCCTCCGGGGATCCCAGAGCTGGCGCTTACCTCTCCCAAAGGATAGGTTTGACTATCCAGAGAGGTAATGCAGCCAGCATCATGGGTACAATGCCGCGTACCGATTTGCTAGAGGGAGTATTCTTTTTGTAGTTGTGCTAGTTTTAAGTAGATAATAGTTTACTTTCTTAATTATTATAATTAATATTGTATAGTGTATATTATGTATAGTGTTATTTTTTGTATTTTACTTTATTTGTTTTTTCTCTTTTGTTCCTACATGCTATATGGAAATAAAACGTTTTACTTCATTATATTTAATGATAACATTGATAACATGCATGCAGTGACATCTATCGGAGACTCATGATAACAATCGGTGTTTTTACTGTTCAGAAATGTAGATGGCGTAACTATCTATTTAACATAGCACAATGTAGGAGACTGTCCCCCCTCTGGGCTTGCCGTATCAATCAATTAATAAATAGGTAATTCCCACAGACTACTAACTAAGGGACAGGGATACTTATTAACGTATCAGACTGCCATCTTGTGAACAAAATAAATTTGCTAAGCGTAGGTTTATGACATATTTCTTATCCCTCTATGGTTGTAATAATGCTGGTCATTTCCTACGGTTTTTGAACACATATAAGAGGACTAGAAATGATTTATTCGTAGATAAAAAACTTTTAACTATTTACTGTGACTGACCACAGATTATAAGGTATGTGCGACTGACAGCCAGCAGTGACAGCTGACAGTTCTGTGGTGTGGTAAAATAAAATTACAAAACAGTACGATATAAATTTCACTATTTTCATCACTGTCCTTAATGTCTAGCACTAGCAAAGTAACCAAATACTTCTAAATGGGCACTGATAAGAGACAAGTAATATTTAAAGTTAAGGATTTGGAAGCTATCGACGAAAATAGCTTAGCAAACAAATGGTTTCAAATCGGTCCAGATGTAGAAATGAGAGACATACCCATAACAGGAGAACAATATGTATTAAAAGTAATGAAGGAACGTCAAAACTGTGCAGATCTTACAGTATGCTACAAAGACATTGCACAGTTTGCAAAGAACCAATCATTCTTTCTTGAAGAGGTACTTATCAGTTCTTTACGCTTACGAATAATCAGGGCCGGATTCAGAGGTGGAGGCCCTGGGTCAACAAAGGAGTGGCACTTAATATTTTTTTAAATAGGTTAGCTACTATTTGTGGGGGCCCCTCTCTTGTCCAAAGTTTTATGTTCTATATTATGTATCTATTATGTTGTATTTATTTTTACTTATTTATAAACTTAAACCTTGTTCAGGCTTCTAACATAAATTATAATACTTGCTGGAACGTTTTTGCTTAATTATAAATTTGGAATGTACTGAGATAAAAAAAATGTTTTGTAAAACAGTTCCAATACAATCTTGGGTCTGGGGGCCCACCTTGGATTTAGAAAATTCTCTATGTGATTAAGTATGGAGCATGGAGTTTAAATACTGACTGTTTTAAAAAATATATAAAAAATATATTATGTATTAATACAGTAACTAGGTAAAAAAAAGTGTATGACTGAAACTCTACATTGTTTTTCTCTTAGAATGAAGTTATTGTTAATTTTAACATTTGTGCATAAATATGTCTAACTATGATTATAACCTTGGGCCTATTTTGGTAACTTTTATCTAATTTGCAGCCTCCAGGTAAAAAAAGTGCGCCAGATAAACTTTTGATGACTATTGAATGGCAAAATATACAAGTCTCTGACTTTTCTAAAGTTAATTCATATTTAGCAAAATTTCGTATGAAAATGAAGAATGGTTGCATAAAAGTTAAACCTGTGACTGTTGATGATGATACACTTGAAGGTTGGAGAGTATTTTTTGAAGACAATGATCCCACTCTGTCATGTGCTCTTGGCTTGACTCCGGATCTGATGGACAGAGGCTTGGAAATGCTCACAGCAATTTTAAAGAAAATACAACCAGGGCATAGTGTGGACTATAAAACAGGTATGTATTATGAAATGTACAACATACAGTAAGCTGCATTGCATGGATTTATTAACGACATAACTTTTTTTTTTTTTTTTTATTGTATGGGAAGGCAAACGAGCACACAGGCCACCTGATGGTAAGTGGAAACTGACAACTAACTGCATTGCTTTAAATTGTCTGGAAAAAATCTTGCCCTTGCAATTAATTATCATCCATTGTACTATTTCGAGCACTATCCAACATTGTACTATTTTGAGAGTAACCTTTTGTACAAAATTCAAAATATTTTATTTTCTGTCATGAATTCATATTAGCAGGAAACAGAGGGGATGTTGGAAACGATAAAACCGAATCATAACAAATATAACCATTATTATATAGACTGATAGATTTTTAAATAAAAGTTTGTCTATCTTCGGGGTCAATAGAAATGACAAAAGATGTAAGCAAAACGAAACGGGCCTATGTACTATTATTACACCATAATCACATACTTTTGGATATTGTGTGAGGTATATTTAACGATGTACACACTTGATTGTTGTGTCGAGTTATTTATAGACACTCCCATGGACTTATTAGAGAAATAAGTCCATGGATAGGTACCTATCAATTGCTTTTGGTAAAAGACTATTTTCTCTAATGTACTAAACATAAGCACATGGTGTTAGCTCCACGAGCTTCTGTCAAATCTACATCCTGTTTAAGATTAAATAACTATCAATTGCAATTGCAATCATTTCAATTGCAGAAATATATAGGTTATGTGTCAAAAACAACTGATTTGTTTACATCTTTTATCATTTCTATTGACCCCAACCTTATATATAACTATAGGTTCGGCTATAAGTATTAGATCTGTTTTTAAACCTTGGACTTTTTTTTTATATTTATTAACAATGGCAACACTTGTACATTTTATATGTATTGCATTTTGGTTTGCATCAATTGTTCTATAGGTGAAAAACTTGGGTAAATGACCTCTTGCATGAGGTTGTATACAAAACTAAGGTCTGATTTTTATTCCCACAGAAAAAATGTAAAAAAAGGTGTTGCCCTTAACGAAAAACATTTGCAGTATTCAAAATATTTATACTTTCCACATTTAAAAGAAATCGACTTTCTATTAAAAAACTATATTATATTGTAATTAAGATTGATGAATTTAATTTGTTGATGGCAAACTTTATTTTGCTATAAGCTCTTTGTTGTATAAATTTAAAACGAGAAAGCTGTTTTTGTATGCATAATTTATTTATTGCACTGGTATCATTGACTCGATACACCTGTGTCAACAAGTTGAGGGCCGCTTGAATAATGTGAGACTGTGAGACGTCACTTCACTCGCTTCGCTTCACAATTCGTGCTCCCGTGTCGTAATCGCTTTCCAGTGACTCATTTGTGCAATTTTAATTTCAATTATTTCTCGAATTCATTTTTATATCACGGTTTGAGCGAAATGATAACTTGATATTATATTTCTTGCTTGTCCAAACTTTGAGATCCCCTGAAATGTCACTTTGACAGTGACATAACTTTGTTTACATTTTTTCTGTGGGAATAAAAATCCGACCTTAGTATGGAATTAATGTCAAATTTCAAACACAGAATGTTGAACGGTCTATACAGATGGGTTACCACACTACATGCAAGAGGTCATTTACTTGAGTTTTTCACCTATACAGTTAGTTTATATATTTTTAGGTCAATGGATTTATACATTTTTGGCTCGTGTTTGGTATCCCCTCCATTCTGATACTGCTTGTATTTTGAGGAATCTAGCCCGAACCTGTGCAGATATTCGGTAAGTGTTAATACACACATATTATTTATATTATTTCTTTTTTAATAAGTGATTAGGTATTCTTCAGTCCCTTAAACTAGTTTTTTATTTGAAACCTTTATAAATTATTTCATTGGTTTAATACAGTTTTTTTGTAAGCATATAATAATATATTTATGATTCATATTTTAATTGCAGGTCTAATCTTAATCAAGATGATGAGGATTCAAAACTGAAAGCACTCCCTTTAAATCTGTTCATTTGTATAGTGGCAAGGTTTTTTGGACAAATTGACTTGGCTGATTAATATTTATTATGTTTACTGGGAGAATTGAGATTTTTTAAGTGTACAAAGTTCAATTATGTGTGTACATGTAAAACATGCATAAGATTTGCTACTGGTGAGGTATTGTTAATGAAACTGTATGATACTGTGTATGCATCTGACTAAATTAATCAATCACATGGTGAATGGCACCTGAAACCTCATTGCGTATAATAAATGGCAACATGAATGCAGATATTAAAACAATTTAAATACTTTTAAGACCTTCTTAAGGCTTAAATAAGTACCTATAAAGACAAGTATCTTATCCCCACACCGGAGCTTATCTATCAGCCTATCACATAGGTGACTTTTTTTTTTGAAAGGCAATCTCTGTTGGTTCGATGCACCGTCACAGCTTCAACGGGCGGTGGGTGGTGACCAATTCGTACAACCTTTATCTAAATATTGTTCTATCACCTAAAAATTTTACTTTTTTTTACAACATAGAGACTCCCTAACCTAACCTACTAAACCTACTTCTGGTAGCAGTGCGATTCTGCAAGGAGTAGTAAGCAAAGTCTGATCAAAATGTATTTTTTTCCATACAAATGTGAAACGCGGTAGTGCGGTAGGTTAAAGGATAAGATGGTGGTAGCGAATATGCGACCCGGACGAACCCTGCATAAGGTCCTACCACCAATCCACTACCACCACTAAACCTTAGGTGTTTAAGTCTGTCCAGTCACTGGCCACTAATATAAAATCCAAAACTGGGCCCAAAAATGAATGACAGGTCTCTATTACTACACCTAATATTTGTGGTGATTGTACTAGGAAACCAGAAATTCATTAGTTACTAAAATCAGACAGCCTTTTTTGATATTATTATTATTTTATTTTAAGCATATAATTTAGAATGTTTGTCAAACTTATTTTTGAACTGGTTAACACTTTTAGAGTTCACAACATTAGAGGGTAATTTTTTCCACATTATTATTTTATTCCCTATAAAGTCCGATATTTGCGTTGTGTTTTTTTTTGCTAGTTCAAAGTTATGTCCTCTTGTGCGTGTATTGGTGTAACGAATGAACAGGTCGCTAAGTTCAGGACAGTCGTAAAAGCCGTTTAATTTTTTTAAAGTTTCGATCTTGTCTCCGCGCTCTCGTCTCTTTCTGAGTGATGTCAAGTCCAGTTTTTTAACCTTTCCTCATATGGCAATGATTTTAAGTTTGCCGGAATTTTGGTGTCCTTAAAGTATGGGCTCCAGATTTGAAATCCATATTCAAGGATTGGTCTAATGTAAGTTTTGTATATCTTAAGCATTTTTTCAGGCGTGAGAATTCGGAATACCTACTTTTCTGATTACATAGATCATAGACATAAGGACTCCCAGGTCTTTTTGTGTCAAGGTTCCTGCTAGTTCAATATTATTTAATGTATATGTTAGCTTTGGGTTCTTTTTACCCATGTACTGTGCATTTTGTTTCGTTAAGGTTAAAAGTCCATTCAAGGCACTTCCACTTCCTGACTTTTGTGAGATCTATACCTGTCTGTACCCGTTCTTATTGCCTTACTAATAAAAATAAATATGTTAAACAATTAACCCCCCTCATTACTTTTGACTAAAATATTGTAGCCTTTGTCACTCCCACAACCTAGTCGAATCTAACGACACTTCATAATTATGTTAAAATCCATCAAGCCGTTTAGGCTGCAGAGTGTGCCATAAATAGACAAACAATAACATAACCCTCGTTTTGACGCTGTTGGGTAATAATGATTGAGAAAAGGAGGATTAATATCAAACAAGAGATACTGAGTTATACGATTAAGATATATTTATAATCAATAAATAAAAACTTCCGCCACTCCATTTACACAAGACAAAACAATTGACACTTAAGAAAAGTACTCATCGTCGACATCAAAATGGACACCCAGTTGTTTTCGGATTGTATCTTCAAGCTTGGCGAGTATCAGGCTTTCTCTGTGAGTCATTCGAGGAGATTCCAAAAGTCCTACAATAAATAAGGGATTTTACAATAATATCTACCATTTCCGAATGGGTAGTTATGGGGTGAAAGAAATGTCATGGAACTCATGGATTCGTGCTTGCTGGCTTGTCCTATGGCGCACAAACTAAGTTTTTAAATAATCAAAAATACTAAGATCATGCCATTTTGGGCATAAAGCTTCAGATCAGTGGTTCCGAACTTGTGGGTGGTTCACGAAAGCCTAAAAGTTGTCCGTGGCAGGATCCAAACTTCCAGAAATTAGAGATTTTAAAACTCGAAAATTTGCCTTCGATCTATTGCGTTTCTCCACGCTAAATGGTTGGGGACCACTGTTCTAGACAGACATACCTAATAAAAATAACAGTTGCAGGGCAATACTCGTATGCTAAGCAACTAACATGTAAACTGGGATAGATTGGAGATGGGCAAGGCGAGCAACAGAGTGCACAGGCCCGGCGGAAGAAGGGCAAGAGGCAGGCCCACAGACCGCTGGGTAGACAAATCGAAAAAAATGCTGGCAAGGAGTGGATGGAAACAGCAATAGATATTAAGATATGTAGACGCTTAGGAGAGATCTATACTTAAAGTGGGGCTGTGGGGCCATGTCATTATTTAACTAACTATAAAATAACATATTCAATAATCTTATCTGAGTCATGAAAATGAAGTTGCTAATATTCAACATCAATGTACGTACCTTCACTAATGCACCTGGCAACCTCAAGGGACTCGTACACTAATCCAGCGCTGTTGCCAAAGTTGTATGGGATGTTAGAAGAGTGCAGAGCAAATTTCTCCACTGCCCCATCAACGTGGATCAAGCTGTCAGGGAAATGAAAGGGTTCTTCCAACTGAAACAAGAAATGGTCTGATGGTGCCCAAAATGGTGAGTTTAAATTATAGCATATGAAATTCGGGCAAACAATAGATAATCCTTACAATCATTCCATAGATTACCTTTCAAGGTACCTTTTAGGTTTTCGCTTTTTGTTTTTTTTTAAATACGTTTAGAAAGATACACAACACAATACATGCAACTTTCAATAACACATATGAACTTAATAAAAAAATGCTTAGAATTCTTAGTGCTTTAACAGAATTGTCGAAACATGTGCCAAGAGACCACACATCGATGTGGCTAAACAAATCAGCTGAGTATGGTAAAAAAAACAGTTTCTGTTACATGAATGGGGTGAACCCTCTAGTTTTTTTTGTTATAACTTCCAATCTAAGTAGCAGCTATTCCAAGCTTCATCAATATGCACCTTGTATTTTTGTCATACGTCATACGGAAGGACGTATGAAAAAAATTATGACGAAACGATATTTAATTCTCAAGTAATTTATTGTGGTGTACACATTAACCATCCGTTTAATAGTTTTTGGCTACTACCGCTTAGCTTATAAGTTGCTCGTTTCGATCTATTTTATGTTTTCTAACTCACGGTTGCTCGTCCTTTAGTCCCAGTAACAGTGGCTTTGTTCCAAAGCTTCATCGTGGTATCAATGTTCAGGACTGCCCGTCTGTCACCAGTGTACTCGAGTAGTATGTTTGCCAGGACGTCTACACCCTCTTCGTTTAGGGCCCCGACGGCTGTCACCTTTGTTGGCTCATCATTGAATATGAATTGTGCGAATTGTAGGACGTATATCCCAATATCAAGCACTGCACTGCCTCCCAGGTCCTTTTTGCTGTAAATTTTCAACGGTAAACATTGAAGCGACTAGAAAACTTTTTTCGAACGCAATGCATTCGTATCAAATTAAATACTTACGCCAGTCTATCAATAGAAGTGCCCGGAAAACCAAAGTTGACTTCAACTAATTTAATGGCTCCTAATTTCCCTGATTTAATCTCCTCCTCTAAGGCTTGATATCCGGGAGCAAACCTGGACCAAACAGCTTCCATTAAGAAGAGCTTTTTCTGCTCAGCAATGTTGATGAGGGCCTGAGCTTGTTTCAAGTTAAGACACAGAGGTTTCTCGCAAAGGACGTGTTTTCCATTCTCAAGGAACAGCTTGGTTAGAGCGAAGTGGTCTGGGTTGAGAGCGCCGATGTAAGCAATGTCTGAAAGCACAAACCACACAAACATTAACCTCTTATTTCATTCTTCATTCCAAATATTCCAATGGACCAACGGAAGTCGAACCTGCCGACTGTTAACGATGAGATCTCACAATACTACTTTATCAACCAAGCACGTACCAATAACATCGGTGCTCTCTGCCATGGCCTGGTAAGAGTCGAACACAGTTTTAACATTGTGCAGATTCGCAAACGCTTCGGCCCTGCTCTTGTCGCGGGCCGCTACCGCCGCGACCTCCTGGCTACCTTTATCGGGGAAGCTGTTGATTGCGTTCACGAAGTCGCTGCTTATTTTACCGGCACTCACGATCCCCCAGCGGATAGTCTTAGCCATCTGTGGATAGTATCATTGATTTTAGTGCCTATCGTGAGTTTGGTGGTTTGTTTGTTGAGTCTTTACAGTTTAACACCTCTCTCTACCAATGAATGTGGAAATTAGTACAGATAGTCTATTTGTTTAATAATTAATTTTGAAGACCAACAACTAAATTGAATAAAATACAATTGCCAGCCAATTATCAGGGCACGTTTCTCTAGATTGTACACTTGTTTTAAGTATCGGTACACCGTATCCTTAATCAACAAATTCCTATGTAAATATCATATTAATTTTATACGAGTTCAAACAAGACCAAAATAGAGTTGAATGTTTTTTTTAAATATTTTTGGTTCCGCCACTTGATTTTTATTAACTTACAGAGTAATTCATATATCCAAAAAGTAGAAGTAATTTGGTCTTGTTAAAACTTCCCAATTTCCCAAAGACTAGAATTTTGACATAGATTCAACCGTTTTGGCGGGCGTTATTTGAATTACAAAGTTAAGCACCTTCTATTCAAGATGGCGGCGGCTCGAGCCTCCACCATAAGGATTGATGAGAACTTGGATTTTTATTGGAACCCTTTACCCTAACAAGATATATTAATAATATAACAAAAAGCAAGCTTTAAAAACTCGACTGTTGCTAAACAACTTTAAATCGTTTTAAATCCTAAATCATAATTCAAAATGAAAAATGATGAAAGTAACCTAAAGGTGATTTTTAAATACCTATTCAACGATATCCTACTTGTTCGGTTAGACGATTTTTTTTACAGTCGTCTCGTTGCCGCTATTTTGTTTTTTTATTACTGTCATATCTTTAGTGACACTCATAAGATTAAGACAAATTGAGTGACCAAGAATCATCAAAATCGGTCGACGCGTTAAGTTTCTAAAGCGCCACAAAGGAACAAACATACATATACAGGGTGTTACAAAAATACCCGTATAGCCGAAAGGGGGTTAAATGGTGCCTTATAACAAGTCCATTTACAATATTTGAGAACCGTACTATGACTGTATGACTTACCGCCAAAAAAAATAAAACCGTAATTTTTTTCTTTGATGTGCAAACCCTATTTTAGTAAAATTAAAGAGTAAACTACGCAGAATGTTTATGTACATTTTTACCTAATTCGCGAAACGGTAAAGAGATATAAACAAAATGAACAGAATTCGATTAGATACATATTACAAGTCGAGTTTTGGAAGATTTTAAACGAAGAAACCTAAACTAACACTTAGTTTTTCGTAATGAACGTAAAATTTACAGGAACGGCTCAAAGTGAGCTCCGCCTCGCTCAATGCACAACCTCCGATACAGTTCGCCATTTTGAAAAAAATATGGAAAAACACAGAATATCTATAGAAGATTTGAAATTGACAACATATTTTTTTTCCGTCTTGACGTTTTTTGAACCCAGTACTTTAAGCATAATGACATCATAATATTGAAGCTTTGGGGATGAAAAACAGAAAAACCATTAAAGATGACAATTATTAAAATTGGTAGGTAGGCCTCTCTGTTAAATAATCTATGCTAACTCCGGTTCCCTGACATGACAGCTTACTAGGGTTGACAATATTTTTGGCTTTGATAATTTATTATATTTTTTACGGGGTATTCTGTAACACGCTGTATAGGCTGATAAACAGATTACCCTCCAGCTTCGGCAGTCGGGTAAAAACTGGTCATGTTGTACCTTTTGTAAAACTGTGACTGTGTAACCTGAATAAATAAATCCGGATAACAAAACATTAAGATAGCGAAAAAATATTGAAGAACATGACACTTTAGCGTTAACCTAGTTGGTAGTGACCCTGCCTACGAAGCAAGCGTGGATCCTGGTACCTACGGGCAAACATTAGTGGGATGAGCGTGAGTACTTGTTCCTGAGTTTTGGACTATGGTCTTACAACTTGGTTTATCTATGATTATAAGTAGCCGTACCTACTATTTATGGAAGAGCATACTGTAGGCTAGGAATAGTACATATATATTTAGTTTGACTCATCGTGACATAAATACAGAATAGAGATCTGCGACAAGAGAAGACCCATGTAATTTAGATAGGTAACCTTAATTATGTTATTAAGTACATCAGCAGAAAGCTTATAGATAAATTATGTAGGTAGAGACTTACATCTGTAATTGTTTATTAAACCCCTTTTTGAAAGGGAATCGCTGAGATGTGTTTTATCTACCTTTGTCAAGAGAAGTGTGTAATGATAACATATCTACCTACCTATGCATCTAGTCATTGTACCTCGGTGTCGGCAATCCTATTTATAATCTGTGGCTGGATCGAGTAAGTACGCGTACTTAAAGCTCGACGACCTTATTCGTCCGTGTTAACCTTTAGAAGTTCGCGTACTTAGGGTGACACACGCGCGAATAAGGTCGCTGAGCCAAACTTACTCGCACGTCTATCTGGGGCTTAATTTCAGCTTTTACTTCTAATTAAGTATGCCATAATTTTGTTTATCTAAATCGGTAAATGAAAACAATCGATTCCGTAAGCGTTTATTTCGACACTCGTTTGCCGCAATTATCCACTACCATCTAATGTTATGAACTTATGATGATACACTGCACGTCAGTTTGACAGTGTCAAAGATATACTTTGCTGCAGCATGCAGCAGACATATCATATTATAGTCTGTGCATTCAGCCAATAATAGGTACCCCTAAAACACCTAATTAGATTCCAACATACGTCAAAAAAGTGTTGCCATTAAAATGACCTAATATGGTGGATCGGTAAATTTTCACTTCTGTAAATGTTAAAGGTAGCTGTTTATTTTATTTATAATATTAAAGGCAACATTTAATTATCCTTCTTAAATAAACAATCTTATTTAAATACTCGTCGCAAAAAAAGATATTTAATTAAATTGTTTTATAGGAGAAAAGTTTAAATAACAATGGCAATAACTCAGGGTTTAATAACATTTGGTACCAATTATTATTCTCATTATGTGCGATTACATTTTTAGGAAAAAAAATCAATCATATTTTTACGTACGTCTTCAAAACTTGACCGAAATCTTCAAAAAATCTTCAAGTCTTCAAAAAATTATCAGTTGATCATGTGTGGTAACCTTTATGGTGGATATGGTGGTTCTGTGGCGGCCATAACATCTATTGTCACTTCATTCGACATCTGACGACGTTTGGATAGCTCGAATGTTTTCTGTACCTATTCGGCCCATTGTTAAGTTTTTGTTTTCCGTTAAGTTTTTGTTGTTTCATTTCGTTATTATTTTGACCTTTATCATATTGTGGAAATAACTTATATTGTTTCATTTTAACATAATTATTGTACCAAAAGGTTGGTTTTTCCTGAAACGTCACAATGATGATGACACGTGTAACTGTGACATTTCGCCATCTTTGGTAGTTTTTTTGACGTATATTGGAATCTAATTAGGTTTCCAAGTTATATGCAAAGATTGTAACACAACTTTAAGAAAAGGAGAACATTAAAGTCAATTGTATGATTATCTAAATATACCTAAACTTTTTTTTAAAATTTATTTTTAAAATTTAAGTACACTGTTTTATAAATACTAACAACTTCGCCAAACTGCTAAACAGTTTGAAGGCGAATTTTACACTCTCATTAACTAATTACTGTGTACCTATCCTAATTACTACAAACATAACAGCAACTAAACCTTTCCTTTTACAAATGAATCCAACACATGATGTTTAAGCTTTTTTTTAAAAACTTGTGTTGCATTGTGTGGGTTCAATGATCTCTGACATATGAATTGCCTAGTAATAATAACAAGCGTTCGACCGCAGCATCATCATAAGGGATCGGACATTCGGATGCATTTATACCTGCAATTAGCAATTGGCTTCTTAAAAATATTATTTTAATTATTTAAGTTCCGGGATTCCGGGACTGTATAAAACATCAAGAAAAATAAGAATAATATGTAACTTGACAAATTTAATTTACTTAGTTTGATGTTAAAGAATAGTGTAGGTACGGTCAGCTGCAAAATTGCATGGACACCTTAATGTCTATAATCCTGTGAACACGTGAGGTGACGTTCGTAAGAAACCACCTAGATGGCGTTGTTATCTGAGCTAGTTCAATTGTTGTTTGCTACAACTTTATGACGTTTCAGTATTACAATCGATAATTTCGCCAGTTAATTTAAAGGATCGTTGGCCGAGTTAGTTGACAGCTTGCTTAGAAACGGGGCTTCTCCGCAGGTCGGGAGATCGGGTCTGCCTATTGCCACCTGTTTCTTTTTTTAATTAATTTTGTTTCACATAATATATTAATGTATTATCTTTTATTAATTATAATTTTCAAGAAATGAAACAACTTTTGTTATTTGAAATGAAAAAACTTTATTTCTCATAATAACATTTTAATTTAGTCTACCTAACATATTATTGAGGTAATAACTTAAGTATTCGTTTCCGAAATCGGAAAGACATTGAAGTTTCACCACAATAACAAAGTAATTATTAACAAACAAAAATTAAACTAGAGATCGGGTTACCTTAACAGTCAAACGCATTATGTTAACTATGTTATACAGTTTTGATCTCTTAGGGCCTGTTAAACAATCGACAAGTAAATTTATCCGCCATTAAAAGTTGTCTCTCCTTGTCTATTTAAAGTGCAAGAAAGAGAAAGGGCTAAATTGATGTGTCTAATATGCTTTACTTGCCGATTGTGAAACAGGCGGTTATATTCATATATAGATAAAAAAAAAAAAGTGTATAAATGGTGTAATTTGTTTAACCGTAAATATTTAAAATAAGACAATTATGTATGGTCACAAAAAAGTATAGACACGCAAAAAGAGCGAAAATAATATTCAATTTTGTAATAATTACTTACGTTAACCCGATCTCCAGTCGTCCACTCGAGTTACTTATATACTAAACTTTAATAACGAGTATATCTCCCACTCTGTTCGATTACAGTTTGCATTCGAGCACGCATTGAACCGATAATATTCTGACACAGATTGGAACCACGAATACTATCCCAAATGTTTAAACATCCCATCCCATAAATTTTCGATTGGATTTAAATCCTGTGACCTTGAAGGCCAGGGAATAACCCTAATATTATTGTGCTGACCAAACCACTCCCTCACACTTCGTGAACGGTGTATGGGACAGTTATCTTGCACAAACGTTATCACCTATTAAAGGTAGATAACTCAAATAACACTCCGGAATGTGAAAATCAGTTTAAATATATATTTGGACAGCATAACATGGGAAGAAGTGCGCTCATCTGCGGAACTCGGCCTTGCCAAAATTGCAGGATGGCTGCAAAGACATCTACTTACCCTTAACACAGCCAAGACTAACTACGTTTGCTTCACCAACTACAATCGTACGCAGCCTGATACTGACTTCTCGATCAGAATCCATACTTGCCACAACATGCAAACCTGTTCCTGCCCAGCCATCGATAAGGTAAAATCTACTAGATACCTGGGGGTTATGGTTGACCAGCGTCTTACCTGGCACTTGCACACTGAGAGTATTATGAATAGAATCCGCAAACTAATATATATTTTTAAAAATCTTAGGCACGTGGTTACGAAGACCATGTTAAATAAAATTTACGTATCGCTAGCCCAGTCAGTCCTCACATATTGTATCCCTATATGGGGTGGTTCAACAAAGACCAAGTTTATTGAGCTTGAGAGAGCTCAAAGGGCACTTCTAAAAGTTATGTATCTAAAACCGTACAGATTTCCCACACACGAACTTTATATACTCTCCGACTTGTTATCTGTAAGGAAATTGTATATATTAAACCTAATCTTGAAAACACACAAAGCAACAACATACACACCGGAAACCACATTAACACGTAGGAAAAGGACTAAAATAATCCACACTCCGACAGTGAAATCTGCATTTGCAAGGCGACAACAAGCAGCACAATCTGGCAAACTGTATAATCTTATAAATAAGCACATAGATATTTATTCCTGTACTACATACGAGTGTAAAACTAACTTAACAAAATGGTTAAAAACCAAAAGCTATTTTGATATTGAAAATTTACTCCAGAAATCTGTATGTTGAATGAGATACACACACACGCACGCACACATGTACGCACACACACACACACACACGCACACATGTACGCACACACACACACACACACACACACACACACACACACACACACACACACACACACACACACACACACACACACACACACACACACACACACACACACACACACACACACACACACACACACACACACACACACACACACCTGCCACTTTACTTTTACTTTTAAATTTATATTTAAGTTATACTAGCACCTAAGCTAAATTGTAAGTCACAACATGTGGAAGAGCGGTGTTCTCTTAGCACAAGTATCCAGTATACTTAAAAAGAGGCACCAGCACAGATAATGTAACCTAACTTAAGTAACTGAATAAACAATTTTTTTTTTTTTTTTTTTTTTTTTTTTTTTTTTTTTTTTTTTTTTTTTTTTTTTTTTTTAACAATTATATGTGTTGTCTCAAACAAGAAAATCCTCTCAATGAGGCAGGCACAGGCTTATATAGGCTCGTCATCCCCTCCCCTGGCTTGCGGCCGTCGCGCAGTGGGAGCTGGCTGGCGGGGATGATGACGTGGCAGGGCTGGCTGTGGCAGGGCTGGCTGTACAATGTTGCCACTTCGATTGGCGGCAAATGAGGCATTACAGTCGGCCATCCTGTAACAATTGCTCCCGCAATGGGAACGGAAAAGTGCATTAGCTCTCAAGTAGATCAATTAAATCCTCAGTCTCTAACTGCTCATCAGAACTACTTCCACTATTAGAGTCAGCCACTACACTAGTATATGGCCGTAAAGCATCTGCGGATACTAAACCAGTAAAGCTCTTGTAACCACGCATGCCTTTGATGCTTCGTATTTTATATCTGTCTTTCCCTAGTACATCTGTTACTATGTACGGCCCCGAAAAGAGGTCGTCTAGTTGAGTGTTAACTTTACGAGCACTGCTAGTTGGGGCTTGTTTCCACAAAACTAAGTCACCTTTCCTGTACACACGACTATTTTTCCTTTTTTTGTCGAAACTTTTTTTCATTTTGAGGCTAGCTTTTTTAATTCGCTCACTGGCCCGGGCCCGCCTTGCGTCCACGGGCTCGACGACTCGCCCTGGCATGTTAACATCACACACAGACCTACTCGTATGTGAAAACATTAAATCATACGGTTTGTACGTGGTTGTAGCGTTAATGGTGTTATTTATCCCCCAAATTACACCCGGCAAAAGGTTATCCCAATTGTTCGCGGTCTCACTAGGGTCCGTGGCTCTAAGCGCATCTAATAAAGTCCGGTTAGTGCGTTCAACTTGACCGTTAGCCCGGGGGCAAGCTATTGTAGTCAAGGTATGTTTAAATTGTTTATTTATCGCGAATTCCTTAAAGTACCTACTCGTGAATGCTTTACCGTGATCAGAGACCACACGTTCAGGATATCCAAACAAACAAAATATCCTTTTAAGAGCTTTAACTGTTTCTATGGAGTTTACCGTCCGGGTAGGTTCGGCAAACACAAATTTTGAGAAAGAATCGGTGACAACTAGCATGTATTGGTACCCTTTTTTAGTACTACAGAATGGCCCTAAATGATCTATATGAATCATTTTCATCGGTTGAGTGGGTTTCTCGATGGGATGTAATTTACCCTCTTGTTTCCCATGCTCACCCTTCCCGTAAGCACAATGTAGGCATGACGTCACATACTTTCTGATAAAGCGAGACATCTTGGGAAACCAGAAATCCGCTTTTATTAGTTCAGTGCATCGTCTCAAGCCTACGTGACCTACGTCGTCGTGATGCATTTGTAATATCTTCCACCTAGCTAAACCGGGAACCACTAAACGATTGCCACCGAGTGTCTTACGGTACAGACGGTCGGCAATTAACACATAATTATTAATGATATCACTGTCAGAGCAATTACCTTTCATGAGATCTATAATCCGCTTCAGTTTATCATCCTGATACTGTACAGTATGAAACCAATCCGCGACTTCTAATCGGTTCACATTAACAGTATCGACTGGATTTCGACTCAACGCGTCGACGTGTTTCATACGTACCCCCGGTCGGTACTCAATACTGATATCATAATCCTGAATTAACAACCACCATCTAGCAATGCGCGGAATGAGGTCACGTTTGGTTAGTGTCGCACGAACGGCCGAACAATCCGTCACTACTTTTACATGTACCCCCGCAATATAAACTCGAAATCTACGCAGCGACTCAACTACCGCCAGGGTTTCCAGTTCATAACTGTGGTAAACACTTTCTTCCCGACTTGTTACCCGACTAAAATACATTACAGGCCGCAACGTACCGTCAGTTTGGTTCTGTAGTAAGATACCAGCGATTCCTAATTTTGACGCGTCCGTATGAAGCTCCGTTGGCAGTGTTTGATCATAAAGAGCTAAGACTGGTTTGGAACATAATTTACTTTTTAGTTCATCGAAACTTTTTTCGTGCTGTTCACTCCATACCCAAGTTGTATTTTTCTTAGTCAACTCTGTGAGAGGTCGGGCAGTCAGTGCAAAATTATAAATGAATTTACGAAAATAACTACATAACCCGATAAATTGACGGATTTCGTGAACGTTACGCGGTGTGGGGAACTGTGACACAGCTGCCAATTTTGCTTCACCCGGTTGCACTCCATTAGCAGATATTTCATGACCCAAATACGTTACGGTTCCTTGCAAAAACGAGCACTTGGCCATATTTAATTTTAAATTCTCTGACTCAAGTTTTTCAAGAACGATTTGTAAACATTCTAATCCCGAAGATACATCGTAAGACGGCAATAGTAGGTCATCAAGGAATGCTAGAATTTCAGTTCTACCCACTGAATTTACAAGTTTATGTATCATTCTCATAAAAACTGATGGGGCGTTTGCTAGCCCAAATGGTACACGCGTATACTCATAGTGACCCTGCGGTGTGACAAATGCGGTCTTATGTGCATCCTCGGGACAAAGCAACATTTGGTGGTAGCCTTGGGCCATGTCTAGGCTAGTAAAATATTGTTTATTACCTATTTTGGCCAATTGATCGTCAATGTTAGGTAACGGATACCGATCGCGGACTGTAACTGCATTAAGGGCGCGATAATCGACGCAAAGCCTACGGTCACCATTTTGTTTTTTGACTAAAATAACGGGGGCGGCATAATCGGATTCGGATTCTTTAATTACACCTGCATCTAGTAATTCTGCAACTTTAGAATTAACAATCGTTTGTTCATGTGGCGATAATCTACAGGGTGTCCCAAAATCGGTAAACCACATTGACACCGGAGGTAGGTCAGCTTAAGAGGTGCCGAACTAGCCTAACATGACCTCAGTAAAATGTGCACGGTTTTCGAGTTATTGCCAAATTAAAGGTTTTTATAAATTTTCACCTTTTTTAACACTGTTTGTGCCAGGATTCAGTCGGAAAGCTCTCGAAATTATTTTTTTTTAAATGTAGGGAGCCTGGGATAGTTTATTAAGATATCAAAAGTGTTATTTTGTCAATAACTAATGTAAATTTATGAAAAATATTGGATTAGTCTCGATTTAAATTATCAGTAAATCATTAATTTCAACTTTTGACACCTGCCGTGAAAAAATTTTACTAGAAACGAAACGAGCAAATGATGTTTAAAAATTGAGCATGTTATGCAGATTCAGAAATGGTACAATACAAGTATCTTACTGCGATAAGAAAAGCATTCAATAACACTTTTCCGATGCCGCAAACCGTCGCCGTCAGGTAAAAACAATGCCGTACGATGTGATATCGCATTTGAGGCCTAAACATCTCATTTTTTGCCAAATGCACGGGAACGAAAGAGATGGAAATAATGTTCATCTCCCTTTTGAAGGATATCGGTGACTAATAGCACGTGTGGATTTCTACCTGGACCCCTCCACTTCGGGCTTTGTACCTGCCTTGCTTTACCAATTGTTTAAAGAAAGGGATGGATAGAGTGCTTTGTCCGTTTATTTACAAGTAGCACGATAAGCAGTAGCCTTCGAACCAAATCAGTTCGTTACCTTGCGTTTCGTGCGACACCCGTGTTCTCTGCGTTCCATCTGTGTGTTATTATCGACTTGGCTTTTCTCTGGACTCTGATTTCTCTGAAAACGACAACTCGGCACTCTATTGGACTCTGATTTGCTTTGTGGAACTGCTACGACAACAACGATGGCAAACCGTGATCCCCAGTACACTCATGGCGACTACGCTGACATGCTCTTGATTTACGGTGAAACTAGGCATGTTTCAAGTCGAGGCAATGTTACGTACAACGCAAGATTGGCTACAAGGTTGTACTCGGAACGATATCCAGGTCGAAATCCAACGACTCATAACGTCATTTTAAGAGCCCTAAACGCTTATCACGAGGGCAGGCTACCAGGAACGAGTACCCAAGGAGGAAGACCTCGGACTGTTAACGACGACGTGGTTTTGGAAGAAGTACGAGCGGAGCCAGGAACTTCAGTGCGAATTATTGAACGCCGCACTGGAGTCCCCAAATCATCGGCACAAAGAATTTTAAATCGTCATAAATACCATCCCTACCATATCCAACGCGTCCAAACACTACTTGCAACGGACTACGCACACCGTGTTGAATTTTGTCGGAAGATGACTCAGAAATACAGGGAAAATCCTAATTTCTTCAATGAAGTACTGTGGAGCGACGAATCAGCCTGCAGAAGGGATGGATATCTAAATTTACATAATACCCATAGCTGGCAGCTGTCAAACCCACATGAACAAAGAGAAGACCGGTCCCAATACCAATTCAAAATTAATTTGTGGACGGGCATTTTTAACGGCCAAATAATAGGACCGGTCGAACTGCCAGCTATTTTGAATGGAACAAATTATCTTCAATTTTTGGAAAATGATCTTCCAGTACTTTTAGAAGATACACCGTTGGCACTGAGACAAAGGATGTGGTTCCAACAAGATGGCTGCCCGGCACACTACGCTCGACTAGTCCGCGAACACCTCAGCAACACATTCCCCGAGAGATGGATTGGGCGATTGGGTCCAATTTTATGGCCACCGCGTTCCCCGGATCTAAACCCATTGGATTTTTTTTATTGGGGATGTTTGAAAGATAAAGTTTATGCAAAACCAATAAGATGTGAAGAAGAATTGCGGCAGCGTGTATTCGACGCAGCCCGGACCATATCGGGAATTACCTTAAGAAAATTGAGCCGAAATTTTTTGAGACGGTGTTATTTATGTATTAAAGTCCGAGGCAGACAATTTGAACATTTATTGTAACTAATTTTAAGTATTAAAATAAATCATTGAAAGTTAAACCCGTTTTTTTTTGGTCATCAACTTTCATCCAGCCCGAGATGCACATTATTTCCATCTCTTTCGATCTCGTGCATTTGGCAAAAAATAAGATGTTTAGGCCTCAAATGCGATATCACATCGTACGGCATTGTTTTTACCTGACGGCGACGGTTTGCGGCATCGGAAAAGTGTTATTGAATGCTTTTCTTATCGCAGTAAGATACTTGTATTGTACCATTTCTGAATCTGCATAACATGCTCAATTTTTAAACATCATTTGCTCGTTTCGCTTCTAGTAAAATTTTTTCACGGCAGGTGTCAAAAGTTGAAATTAATGATTTACTGATAATTTAAATCGAGACTAATCCAATATTTTTCATAAATTTACATTAGTTATTGACAAAATAACACTTTTGGTATCTTAATAAACTATCCCAGGCTCCCTACATTTAAAAAAAAATAAGTTCGAGAGCTTTTCGCCTGAATCCTGGCACAAACAGTGTTAAAAAAGGTGAAAATTTATAAAAACCTTTAATTTGGCAATAACTCGAAAACCGTGCACATTTTACTGAGGTCATGTTAGGCTAGTTCGGCACCTCTTAAGCTGACCTACCTCCGGTGTCAATGTGGTTTACCGATTTTGGGACACCCTGTATACGGCCTATTTAATGCACCTATTTTCATGTTTTCTAGCTTTACACCACCAATACATAAGTTATCTAAGGTAAGGCTCGAGCATAAAACACTTTTGGCTAATGAGGCAGATAAGTTATAGGCAGTTGAACTGACCTGAGTTTGGCATGGCGATGGCGTTGGCTCGCAGGGCTCGGCTCGCACCAGGGTCTGTCCTTCTTCCAACGTGATGTCAGCTTGGCCGGTGTTGATGATCTTCATGACGCCTTGTCTGCCTTGCAGTGTCGTAGCTGGTATAGAGTAGGAGACACCCTGGAGCTCATGGTGCCGCGCAGGCGTTACCACATTATTATCTTTGTTATTACCCAATACGGAGACCTTGATGATGGACGTGCCGATTGGCAATAACTCTTTAGCAGTCGTGATGACTCTGTATGAACTGGGCTCTTCGGTTACATCAATTTGCGACAAAAAATTGCAATTTTTGCGTATGGTCACAGTGCCTTCACATACTATAAGAGAAACACCTTCAGCATTAATTACTGGTTGGCCAATTAACAAATTTACTCCATCCATATGAACGTCACTGAGATAGGCTTGGCAGCGCGTCTTGACGCCATCTATCTCGAGTTCGAACTCGACTTCGCCACGGCTGGTGATAATGCCCCCTGAAAATCCTTTTAGCACAACGCTAACGCGTCTTACTTTTAGCTCCAACAGACAAGATACTTGCGTTGATAAAACGTTGACTTGACTGCCAGTATCGATGTAAGACTTCACGTAGATACCATTTATCTTCGCAGTCTTCATATAAATCTCGTTCAAATTCTGTATCAGTCTGATTTCCTTAACTGCACTGTTTGAATTTGAAGTAGAAGACTTGATATTACTAGGGCAGTGCGGTGATATGTGACCTGGTTTTCCGCACTTGAAACAACTGCGTTGATCCGGCATTGGACAGAAGCGCACCAGATGTCCGGTCTTTTTGCATCGAGGACAAGGATCTGTCTCAACATTTACCGGCGTTAGCCTTTTCTCGCTGGAACAATCCCTTAATCTATCTTTATTAGTGAAGCGGGTATCGATATAAGTGGTTTCGTAGTCGTCGAAAGCTGATAAAAAACCCTCATATAACTGATCGGGACGGTCGCATTGAAACGCCCTTGCATTAGATTGTAACGACTGTGGGAGACCTCGAATGATACATGAGACACTTGCGCTATCCGATAAGTTACATCGGAAGCACATGGCGACCTTATCTTGGTAGTACTTCGTCATTTTTTCAGTAGGTGATTTTTTTCGACTTAACAACTCTTGAAGCATACTTGAATAATCACGATGCTTGGGAAAAGCACGCAGTAACATGTTTTTCCAGTCCTCCCATGAATGATCGTATTCTTCAAGCCGATTATACCACTTCCTGGCTTGTCCTTTAAGCTTATCTTGCAAATGAAACGATTTTGTTTTGTCGTCCCATTCATGTATTTCTCCTAACTGGTCGATTTTCTTCAGCCATGAGGTTACCGTACACTCTTCGCTTTCAGGGTCAAATTCTGGTATTAATGACGAGGCACGGTGTGCTTTTATTCGCACCTGTGTAGGTAGATCTTCACTTAAATCTTTGATTGCTTTGTGGACTTCGTTGACGAGGAGTGACTTCAACAGTTTCCTCGCTGGTGGACCGGTGTCTTCGTCTTCCTGCTGGTTATTTCGTTCTTCATCGGATAAGTCATTAAAATCTTCCAGGTGCCATCTTAGTTTAGCCATTTCGTACCACTTCTGAATTATTAAAGGTAGATAACTCAAATAACACTCCGGAATGTGAAAATCAGTTTAAATATATATTTGGACAGCATAACAATTATATGTGTTGTCTCAAACAAGAAAATCCTCTCAATGAGGCAGGCACAGGCTTATATAGGCTCGTCATCCCCTCCCCTGGCTTGCGGCCGTCGCGCAGTGGGAGCTGGCTGGCGGGGATGATGACGTGGCAGGGCTGGCTGTGGCAGGGCTGGCTGTACAATGTTGCCACTTCGATTGGCGGCAAATGAGGCATTACACACCGGTAACTCCTCCTCTGGATACACATTGCGAACGGTGGGCAACATGGTGTCCTCCAGCATTTCTACATAATGAACACTGTTCGCTCGACTGGGAAGTCTAACCAGTTCTCCTGGGTCAGCCGCACTCATCTATCCCCACATATTTACGGTTATACGACTAGATTCCATGTTGGGCACTACATGATTGTCATTATACCGAGTATTATTTCGGCGCCTCAAGCTTAGTCGTCCGTGTTGGCTCGATTTAAAAGTCTTTTCATCTGTAAAGATGACATTACTCCAGTCAAAATTTAAATACTCCAAAGCGAACCTTGCTCTTTTATGGCTTTCTGTTAGCAAGGGTTTGACAGCATGCCTACGATACGATGATGCAGACCCTCACTGTGAAGAACACGACGAATAGTATCCGCACTCGTATTGAATAAACCAGCGTAGTGGGTTGTTGGTTTAAATCCATCTTCCTCATACTCCCTCCCCATGGCTTGACGTTGGGGTGTGCTTATGAGTCGTGGTCTACCCGTTCTTTGCCGGGGTAGCAAAGATCCCTCCTCTTCAAACCGCCGTACCCATAAAACAATAGTTTTCCTCTAAAAAAAAACAGACATTTATAATAACAATTAAAGATATAAAATAAAATGAATAAAGACTAAATCGAAATTATTTTATAAAAAGTTGACCAAAAAAATTACTACTTACGTTAACTCCGGTTTCTCTAGCGATTTCTGACAAATTTCTGCCTTCACTGTGCAAAGCAATTATTTGCGATCTTTTGACTAGGTCAACATTGCAACGAGAAGTCATTTTTTTAAGGAAATTTCAACGAAAGTAAATCTACACAACAAAGGCAATTGATTGAGCAGCTAACGAACGAACGAGCGAGCGTAAGTCTTTGTAATAATCAGTCTGGTATTTATAAATCTTTAGTCTACCCTCCTAGTATTTATACTTAACGTGTTTCGGTGTCATGCGAAAATAAGCAAATCATAATAAACTGGTAATTAATTTCGACCCAACAATAAATGGTTCGATGGCCCAATGGCATAAGGCCGCTAACGTTCAGAACCCCGAGTGTCCCGGGTTCGATTCCACATCGTGGATGAAAAGTGTTTTTGATAAATTTAACCTCTTAGTTTGAAATTGACTAATAGCACAGAATAATAACTAGTAACTAGCGTTACAGAAGCTTTACTTCACAACGGTTTTCAAAGAAATATGTACTCAATCTGATAGACAATATGATTTAATTTAGCTCGCGTTCCAGTCGAGCAAGTGTTCATTTACATACCTTCTAATTTTTTTTGAGGAAATATGGGCCTTAATTTACTGTACGACGGTTCATAATAAGTTAGACGTGGTTATACGTGGTTATACGTGTGTCGTCTTTCGCTTGCGGCAGCCTACTAGATTGGCCCTTCCGCCGTGGCCGGCGCCTGGAGGTATGTTTTTAATACCTACACGCGGAGTGACACAGGCCTGCTAATAGATTGAAACTACTTAAAAATCATCTATTATACTAAAATATAAAATCTATGAAATAAAGAAAAAATGTTTGGTTGATGTGTGCGCTTTTTTTTTCATATTTTTAGATCATTATCTGCAACAACGCCATCTAGTAAGATCTTGTTGAACTACTACGAGCAGATATCTTTCCGAACTGTCCATGCACTTTTGCAGCCTACTGTACAGTACCTACACTATTCTTTAAGAGTACCTATAGTTAATCAAACCACATATTTCGTAAAAAGAAACATCGAAAATATTTTATTTAAATACTTTAATACGTATGTGTATATGTATCCTAATTTCCGGTATTCCGGGAAAATTAGCGAAATTAAATTGAGTTCGCCTCCATACTATAAATCATTATACTTGAAATCAACGCGGTGTAGGCACTGAGGCCGAAGTTTAGGTATGAAAGCATCCGAATTTCCGATCCCTGCTGTTCATCATAGCACTTTTTTAACGTGCCTCCATACTTTGTTCCTATGTAATGTATCTAAAGTTATATTATAAACTGCTAAATTGCATCCAAATTCTTTAAAAAGGTGAGACTTAAAGACAAACGACATCTAAACATATTCCCGCAAACTTAAAATTACTTATAGGTAATACATACATACATAAACTCACGCCTTCATTCCCAGAGTGGGGTAGGCAGAGCTAAAGAATTACCAACAAGTCTTAAAACTTCTTGATAATTATAGGTAATATAATCAATATAATAATAGTAGTAGATTACTTCGGGAATGAAGTAGGGTATTCATATAACGTTGCTGCGCCTGCCATGTTCGTTACTTAAGTACATGTTTATGTTCACTTCGATGATTTTAAAATTTGGGTCGAATTCCAATCCGGTTTAGGTACCTAAATATTAAGATGATACAGTACCGACAAATAATATGTCACCGTTGTACTTAAAACTCATACATTACCTACAAATATTACTACCAAAATTGACAACCAATCAAGAACTAAGTAGTTGACCAATTGAATTGCTATTATTCAATTCGTCAAGTAGGTACCTACATGATTAAATAAGATTCAAAATGGTATATAACAAATGCAAGTATAGGTACATCGTAGTTTAAAAAAGTTTAGTACCTACCAATTTCAAAAACCATTGCTGACGTGTTCATACAAATCTCGTAAATTTTGTATGAACGCGTCGGCAATGGTTTTTTAAATACAAAACTTTTTTAAACTACGATATGTACGTACAAACATTGATTTCAAACCATTTTGAACCTTATTTAATCAGCTAACGAATTTAATAATAGCAATACAATTGGGCAACTATTTAGTTCTTGATTGGTTGTCAAGTTCGGTAAGTTAAGTAGATAATATTTGTAGGTAATTGTATGAGATTAAAGTACAAAGGTGATATATTATTTGCCGGTACTGTATATTAGTGGCCAGTAGTGTAGCTATAGATTGAATACCGTCAAGCCTACAAAAAATACTTATAACCTTTTCTTTATAGAATACTAGCGGCCCGCCAGCGGCTTCGCCCCGCTGCAAAGGCCGTGCCAGGATAAGCTAAGAGATTTTGCCCCCCTTGAGTTTGGGGTTGTAATTTTTATAGATTGTGTGGCTCTGCATTAGTAATTGTTTTGCCAAATTTGAGCACCCTAAATATCATAGTTTTCGTTTAAAAAAAAAAAAAATATATTTAATTTTTCTTTGATATTTTTTTTTCCTGTTAACCGATTTTAATGAGCTTGGCATATAATGTACATTTAACCAAGATGATCAAATGGCCATAATTATATTTTCATTATGCCATAGAAAAAAAATTAAAAAAACCCATTCAAACTTTTCAGTTTTTTTTTTTTATCACTTCCATGTTAGAGACCGCTCTAATTTTTTCACTGGTAAAACTCCCACTAACGTCCTATAATATGTATTTTTTTCAAAATTTTTGCTAAGGGAGAACATGGAGTTATCTTGACATGAAATTCTTTACATGAGCATTTCTAAAAAAGTTTGTACATTTCATTCACGACTTTAATTTGCAAAAAAAATTGCAGGTTGGTAGAGTGAATGAAGCTGAGCCTAAATAACATAGTCTCCCAAAATGTCCTCATACATTTGTATGAAACTTTCCTTTTTTGTTACCATGAACCAAAGAAAGTTAGTAACAAAAAAGGAAAGTTTCATACAAATGTATGAGGACATTTTGGGAGACTATGTTATTTAGGCTCAGCTTCATTCACCCTACCAACCTGCAATTTTTTTTGCAAATCGAAGTCGTAAATGAAATGTACAAACTTTTTTAGAAATGCTCACATACATTTCCTAGAACCGCTATAATTTAAATCGGAATGATTGCAACCTCTTTAGAGGAACGTACATGTTGCATATGAAATACTTACTGGCCACTTACATTTCAACTTTTTAAAGAAGTAAAAAAAAAGACAACAAAAAGAACTCCTTCCAATTGTCGTGCGTTGGTAACATAATATAAACCATTCCAATATGAATTCATTATCAAAAACCACTGCAATACAACGCGTTTTCCGTAAAAAAGTTAAAACGCTGTATTGTCTCGCAATGAAAACAATTCTGCAAAGTATAAACGAACAATACGATTTCTTTAATAATACACTTCCAATTTTTGATCAGGTAAATGTCACAAAGGCATATTGTGCATTTGTATAGTAATTAATGGGTACTTAATTTTAAATAGGTAGTTTAAATAATTAGTAGTAAAAGTAGTAGTAGTAGTAAAACTCTTTATTGTACGTACAAACAAATAATTACCTATGTTTATCCACGGATATGTAATTTGGGAGTCTCAGGTAGTATAACTTAACATGCATGTCTTCAATCTAAATGATAAAAAAACATAGGTAATTATTTGTGTGTACTTACAATAAAGAGTTTACTACTACTACTACTTCTACTACTAATTATTTAAACTACCTATTTAAAATTAAGTACCTATTAATTACTATACAAATGCACAATATGCCTTTGTGACATTTACCTGATCAAAAATTGGAAGTGTATTATTAAAGAAATCGTATTGTTCGTTTATACTTTGCAGAATTGTTTTCATTGCGAGACAATACAGCGTTTTAACTTTTTTACGGAAAACGCGTTGTATTGCAGTGGTTTTTGATAATGAATTCATATTGGAATGGTTTATATTATGTTACCAACGCACGACAATTGGAAGGAGTTCTTTTTGTTGTCTTTTTTTTTACTTCTTTAAAAAGTTGAAATGTAAGTGGCCAGTAAGTATTTCATATGCAACATGTACGTTCCTCTAAAGAGGTTGCAATCATTCCGATTTAAATTATAGCGGTTCTAGGAAATGTATGTGAGCATTTCTAAAAAAGTTTGTACATTTCATTTACGACTTCGATTTGCAAAAAAAATTGCAGGTTGGTAGGGTGAATGAAGCTGAGCCTAAATAACATAGTCTCCCAAAATGTCCTCATACATTTGTATGAAACTTTCCTTTTTTGTTACTAACTTTCTTTGGTTCATGGTAACAAAAAAGGAAAGTTTCATACAAATGTATGAGGACATTTTGGGAGACTATGTTATTTAGGCTCAGCTTCATTCACTCTACCAACCTGCAATTTTTTTTGCAAATTAAAGTCGTGAATGAAATGTACAAACTTTTTTAGAAATGCTCATGTAAAGAATTTCATGTCAAGATAACTCCATGTTCTCCCTTAGCAAAAATTTTGAAAAAAATACATATTATAGGACGTTAGTGGGAATTTTACCAGTGAAAAAATTAGAGCGGTCTCTAACATGGAAGTGATAAAAAAAAAAACTGAAAAGTTTGAATGGGTTTTTTTAATTTTTTTTCTATGGCATAATGAAAATATAATTATGGCCATTTGATCATCTTGGTTAAATGTACATTATATGCCAAGCTCATTAAAATCGGTTAACAGGAAAAAAAAATATCAAAGAAAAATTAAATATAATTTTTTTTTTTTAAACGAAAACTATGATATTTAGGGTGCTCAAATTTGGCAAAACAATTACTAATGCAGAGCCACACAATCTATAAAAATTACAACCCCAAACTCAAGGGGGGCAAAATCTCTTAGCTTATCCTGGCACGGCCTTTCTGACTTTCAATTCATTTGTTACCAAAAATGTGATAAATGAAGAACCGCTCGACCGGTTTTGTGCAAACTTCACATAAACCATCTACTAAACAGTCCGAACAAAGACTCAACATTTGGTTTGGATAGGTGAGCCCGTTCTTGAGTTATAAAATTACAACGAAAAATGGCATTGATTTTTATATATATAGATAGATAAATAAGGAATATATATATATTTGTCGTGTGGTTTTCGGGTTAGAATAGTGCCACTCCATGTCTTCCCGTGGATGTCGTAAGAGGCGACTAAGGGAATAAAGGCTTGTAGTACTGTTAGGCGATGGGCTTGCCACCTGTCACTAATACACTGGGAAACATCTTAGCCTGCCTACTTGTGCACAATGTGGTTACAGAATTATCAAGAAGTTTTAAGACTTGTTGGTAATTCTGAAGCTCTGCCTCTCCCACAATGAGATTGAAGGTATGTATGTATGTAATTAAAAACTGCGAGAGGATTCAAAAAAGGAAATTTCAGATCACATATCATTTAATCACATATTTCTCAGACACTTTGTATCCATTTAAATAAAAATAGTTGATCAATATAAAAATGATAAATTACTGCTTAAAATTAATAATTATACATGATTTTCTGGAAATAACATAGGAACTAGAAACGTAAAACGTGAACAATTATATTGTTGCAACTTTTAAACATTTCATATGCTGGTAAAACTGACATAAAATATGAGAACAATCATATAATAATAATCAATAGTCAATAGGGAATTGGAGATGAGGTAGTGCAAGATACATTGAACTTACTTGAACAATCTGTAGGTAATAAGAAGACTACATATAATCTTTCATCATTAAACTTTTAAAGAATACGAACATTTGTTTCTTTATTGATCTCGACCACATTATTTAATGTAAAACATGTTTTAACAATCATCACCTCAAGTAAACTTAACGCAGTAGTCGCAGTGATGTCTCGTACAAGGGTCGTTTAATTAACAATATGTCCTTATTATTAAATCACATCGGTTTAACCTTTAGCTCTGAACAAACATTAGCCTCACTTGACTTATGCTAATACATACGTAGTAGCTTCTATTGTAAAACTATGGTTGAATATAAATTGGTGTAGATTGAATGATTGCTTGGTATTATAGTTCTATTTTTAATAAAATAAATATACTTATCTTAAATATTCAATAACGTCATAATATAAATGAACAATGATATTCCGAGGATAACGACATGGGACGCTTATCGTCTATCTGTATATCAGACAGACAATAGATGTGGATATAACGTTCATATATTGAAAGGCAGGCGTGATCTTTTTTTGCTTTAAATACTTTAAGGTCATATCATTATAAAAATGGGTTACCTTTGTATGGGCGAAATATGACTGTCAAAATGTATAGTTTCCCAACCATTTCATTTGCCAACCCGCTTTTTTTCTGTAACCGTAAATATTTCAGGAATTTTATAAAAACTAACCGAACCAATAGGGTTCTACACAATGGTACTGAAACACATTCTGTAATACCTATTTACAGTTACAGAAAAAAAATGTGTTGGCAAATGAAACGGTTGGGAAACGATACATTTTGTCTAATATATTTCGGCCAAAAGGCAGGATACCTATAAAAATATAAATAAAACTATCATGCGCTGAAGCTAACTTTGAAGGCTTGTTCGAGGTCTTGGATGAGGTCTTCCGTGTCCTCGAGGCCGACGGAGAGCCGCACCAGGGAGTCGGTGATGTCGAGCTCGGCGCGCTGCGCCGCCGGGACCGACGCGTGCGTCATTATTGACCTGGGAACGGTTAGTCATCGTTACGGCCAGGTGATCAACCTTACTGTTTCATTTTATTGGTTTTATTAGCAATGTCAGACAACATAGAGGTTTCTTGGTATTGAGTTGGAAATAAACAAGCAAATCATTTGCATTTTCAGGTAGCAATAAGAAGTAGGTAAGAACTAACACGAATGGATGATATTAGCGAATGGAATTACGTATTTGTACATATATTGCATTCAAAAGTTTATGTGCGAAATAAAACGATTGATCTTAAACGCCCACAAAATTACATTAGTTCATTCTATACATTGTTCCAAGTTGTTTTAACGCCATTGACACGTTTAATGTCAACAACGGTCAATCCATTACGATCTGTATATGTTGCCTTAAGGTGCAAGTAGATTTTCAGGTGGAGTATTAATGACGACTTTCGTATTTGACTTGGGATAAACAGGTTGCCGTTCTGAACGTCACTATTGAGGGCAATTTATACACGTAGGCTGGAAGTCAGAAGGTGAAATACAGACAAAGGAGGGGCTAGAAAGAAAACTCACTGAAATATGCCGACTAGACTGTTGCGTTCTTAATCTTGCTAAGTTTACGATCATCAGTGGATGGATTTGGCAAAAGGAACTTACGGTAACTCGGCCAAACTCTCGTATCCACCTAAGCTTTCGGCCAGAGTGAACACTTTCAGAGAACTGAGGAACTTCCTGGACTCCTCCAGGCCGCCGCTGTGCTTGAAGCTGAACACTCCAGAATGACCGCTCATTTGTTTTTTCGCCAATTCATGCTGTGGGTGAGATTTGAGACCTGAAAGTGAAAAGATTATTAAGTCAATAAACGGTTTTCATGACACACTGACTGAAAGAACGCACAGCTTAAACTAGTAAGAGTAATAGGCTATTTGACAAGGTGAAAAAAAACGTAATAATTATATATATTCATATAAATTATGAGTTTTAAAATCGATTTAAGGTATTCTTACTTTAAAAAAAATGGATCTTTTATCCAAAAAACCACGATAAAACTTGATATTTTTTTATCTGTAGCCATTTTATCGAAAACGGCGCCGAATCCATGATGACGTCATGGGTCGGTAAATATCACAGATTATAGGATGTCTGTATATCCTGTAAACTGTGATGT
Organism: Acleris emargana; assembly: GCA_927399475.2. NCBI lineage: Eukaryota > Metazoa > Arthropoda > Insecta > Lepidoptera > Tortricidae > Acleris > Acleris emargana. The sequence goes on along the minus strand of OV656848.1, from coordinate 4,095,143 downwards.
CTGTAAATATTGCATCTGTCGTTCATGTCGTTGTCGTTCTGTTCTTACGTTCATTGGTTCTTGCGGTTACCACAGACAGTTGACGTTTGTTTGTTTTTCTGGTTTTGCTATGATTAGCCAATGTTAGTTTGTTTATGTATTGACGTCACTGATTCCTGTGCGACGCCATCTTGCCCAAGAAAGCGTTTTGGCGGCATATTTTAAAAGTGAATTTTTATTTCCTGTTTTTAGACGAAATACATAAAAGAATTTAAAATTACCACTTTTGGAGTACTCAATAAACACCAACAAATAATCTGAGATAATTTTCAAAAACCTGTCAAATAGCATATTAAGGATAAATAAGCGTTTATAAAATCGTGATAAATGTTACTAAATGCTAATGCTATCCGCTGTGCTGTGCTATGTATGTATTTTATGAATTTCACAGTGCCTTGGTGTCTAATTGTAATACCGTGTAATGGTTTAATTTAAATGAAATAAATAAATAAAATCGCGCTTAATTTAAATGACAGCATTAAGTCACCTTGTCAGGTTCCGTGTCCCATGAGTCACATTATGGTTCGTGGATGCTTTTGTCCCTGGTCTGATACGTTAATGAATCAAATGTCATCAAATTTCGATATAACGTTGCATATAGAATGTGGGCAGGGAACCTATTAATGTCAAAATTAATGATTGGCTTACTGCGCAAGGGTTAGGTCGACCGTACCACTTCGGCGACGACGTGAAAGTTTCTTTTTTCAGAATTAAATATATTCGTAAGTACGAAGTCGCGGACTTGCTCTAGTTGTTTAAATATGATCTCGAATTTACTTAAAAATTTAACCATATTTTTGTCACGCCAAAGGTCAAGAACGAAACGGCTTATCATTATGTCAACAATTTAGATAATTATATCGTTGTCGATTACAGTCATGCTCTATCAGTTAGTCCATAAAAAAGGACAATATAAATGTATGCGCCATAATTTATCAAGATTATAATTACCGTAAGTACCTACATACGCCAGAAGTTTTAATTCTAAAGAATCTTTGTGGTACCTATGCGCTGCATTTTTGTGGAACACCGCAAGGTTTTACGAAAACGATTTGCGGAATTTAATTTGTAATTTACGTTGACAATCTTGGTACACATATGTGTTACCATCACGTGTGTACATTTGTACGGCGTCAAAAAGATCAGTCCAGTGGCACGCACGCAAATGTACCACGCGATACTTAGTTTCGGTCTCGGTTTAACCGTTTGAATGCCAAGAATCACTAAAGGGGTCGTGTACTGTGGTGCCTACTACGCCATCGATCCTTTAATACCCGGTTCCTATATTCAAGAAACGAATCGTTTTCCTTACGGACAGTAGCGTTATGACATTTGCTACATACAAAATGTGTCAAATTTTAACGAGACGTCACAACTGTACCAACGGTTTTGAATATAGGAACGCACCATAAGTGATCACAGATACAGTGCAAAATAGACCCGAGTATTCTGCCCTACCAAGCTTAATGGCGATAGCTCAGCAAAACACGTGTAGAAATTGCAACCTAGTTACAAACAGAACAGAGTTGAATCTTCTTTGGTTATTGAATTTAGTTATTGCATTTTTGCTTAGGAGGGCAGTATTTGTGACGTAAGATTGAAATTAGCTGTGGTTTTCAGCTGTCATTGGCGTGTGAGGACGTTTGTATCAAGTCAAAGGCGATCAAAGGGTTAAAGAAACACATATTTTACTTACAATTGGATGAGATATATTTCGTAACTAAATAATTTACTTAGCGAGCCATTTAAAACAAAAATACAGTCAAAAGGTGTGCGCAAGGGTCAATTTTTTTTTTATACAACTAAATCAAATCAAAAACTAAACTAAACTAAGGTTGCTATGTGTTAAATTTGCGGACAATGCTCATTGCTCATATCTGCAAAGCAATTTAATATGGTATGTCAAGTCCCCACTATACGAAGGATTGGGTGTAGGTACTATCAGCCCAATGAAACCCTGACCCACCATAGAACTGTGTCACAGTGACGTTATAATTCAAGTTGTGACAACTTATTTTTAATGTCACTGTAACACCGTTCTATGGTGGGATTGGTGGGTCAGGGTTCCATTGGGCTGATAGTACCTTGTCTATGCAGGCGCTACTTTGTACCTACCCAGCAGTAGGGTTCGGAAATTTAACCTCTGATTCATTTGGAAATCTGGCTACCTTTCGATCGGTCGCCAAAATAAAACAAATTTAGATTTATAAAGGTTAGTAAAGTGACGTTTGTATCCGATGATGTTTACCTGGATGAAGGACTGCCGTAACTTTGGGGTGTTTCTGCAGCCACTCCGCGATGACCTGCGCGGACTTCTTGTGCTGCTCCATCCGGAGGGCCAGCGTCTTCAGGCTGCGGTTCACCATGTAGCAGTCGAACGGAGAAGGCACGACGCCCATTGCTGCAATCATATTGATTTATTTATAGGAACACAAACAGTCACTAACATAATCATAAAAAAAACATTTTCAAGTACAATAGAGAATATTCATGATTTTATTTCACAACTTCAATAAAAGCCGATTCATGTAACAAACCGTTAAAAATTGGTTCCTATCTCTTTCTAGCAAAACTAAATTTATATGGCCGACCTGTTACATGACGTCACAGTGCACATCGGATCTCTCTGTCTACTCGCTGTCTTATTAGCAGTTTGAAATCCGTATTTCTTGGCAGATTTTAATTTTAATTTCACTTATGGTGACCTCTTTTACGGTATTTTCATATATTGTTGAGAAATTGATCTATTGATCATCGACAAACAGTGTTCACGGTTCACATGACAAACATAATATAAAAAGTCTTCCCTAGCCTACTGAGGTAGGGTGCTAAGTAGTCGAATACTAACGAATCTAGGTACACTAATATTATAAAGAGGAAAGATTAGTATTGTTGTATGTTTGTAACGAATAAACTCGAAAACTACCTACTGGACCGATTTCAAAAAAACTTTCACCATTATTATGCTACATAATCCCTGAGTAGAATAGGCTATGTGTTTGTGTTGTGGTTTTTTATACATTTATTTAACTGACGTGGTTTAACTATGTGTAATTTGTGTGGTAATAAATGCAATTATTTATAATTTTAGGCTTTTATTTAGTTATAAAGGAAGGAATAATTGCTCGTCATATTATTAAAGGAGCTTTTTCATAAATTTGCTAGATAGTCAATTGACACCACATTGTTATCAAGTGATTATACTGAATTGACAAGTAATATGTAACTTAACAAACGTTGGAGCTCTATTCTACATGGTAAAACCAATTTGTTTTGATATGTTTCTAACTCTGCCGCTTTTAATGTCAGTAAATAAGAGCCATGTCAAAACCAATATGTTTTTATTGTCCTTATTTTTGAACTGGGTTTATCCACTACACAAAGCCATTGTCTCTGTACAAAACTATAATCTTGTTTTGTTTTCGTAACTGTACATTTAATTTTCAACCCTATCTTTTTAATCTGTTGGTTTAAAATGTACCAAAAGAAAAATTGCATATTCAAATTTTTTTCTATTTCATAACCGTCATAAACATAGCGACGACCTACTTCCTAGAAAAGGGACTATGGGATACCTTAAAATTTAATTGTTCATTGGATTATCGACTCCATGATATTTTCGTAAGATTATAGGTAAATACTTTAAAAGATTTATAAAAATGCATTACACGTTTTAAGCCAGGTATGTCGCTAGGGTATTACTCGTTCTAACTTTTTTTGTATGCGTTTACAAAAACAAAAGAAGATGATAGTATTGTAAAGAGACAGTGGCTTTGTGTACAGGACAAGCTCAGGTCAAAAAATAAAGACTATACCAGGTAGAACAGTTTTTTTGAACAGTAAAAAGTTTTTATTGTTTCCACCACCAGTGCCCCTGGTGTAGAATGTTTTCCTCTACTCAAGTGTTTTGTTTATATCTACTTAGAATGGAAAACATTACTCCACTTTGGTCTAAAACATAAACGCAATAATATTATGTAGAATGCATGTAGGATAGGATGTCACTAAAACTACTCAAGTGCATAATAAAGGATGTTTTTGTTTGTCGCTGTCATCTTGCAGAAGATAATAGTTATGACTTTATCTTTAGCTCTAAGTATACTAGAGTCTCTGATATATTTGTTCACAAACATAAGTTGTTTACGGACAGCTTATTAAACTCTTACTACCTTAACGTGATACAAACGAGAAAAAGTAGCTGTAGGTTTGTTTCACCGTCTGTAGCATAAATACTTTAGATTTGGGCGGTCTTCTCTGGCTATTTAGGCTAAAAACTCAAAGCGGTACAGCATGTACTCAATACGCGAGCTACGCTCGGCATTCTAGTTTAGACTAGTATAGTATAGTATAGTCGCATCAAAATCCTTTGCGTAGTTTAGAACAAGAAAGCTGCCAAACAGACTGACACACGCGGATAGCGTCTTCGTTTTATACTATTTAGAGATTTACAAAAATCTCATTCGTCCACACGGGATAGCCAACTCTGCGAGCGGCACACACTGCGCATCTATTATTAGATTTGATTCGATTTTTGAAGTCAATTTACATTTCGCCGCTTATCTAGCAACGCGAACGTCGAAACAGCTACTCATTGGACATCGATGATTAAATTCTAGACGTTTCGGCTAATAAGAGACCCGAATTTAAATTTTTGTATATTTTTGGCTATGAATCAAAAAGTAAATCACAGAAAACTAAAAAAAAGTTTTAAAATGTGCAGATTGAGCCCTTTTTTATGAAACCCCAGTTGCATAATCAAACCACTTTCATTTTCGAACTCCCCATTCTAGACTACTTTTCAATTATTCATAAATATAAGATTTTTTATTACTAAAGCCCCGTGAGGTGAGAAGGCACTTACCGTTCTGTAGAAAACGCAGTCTTTCGGCTAACGCATCGTCGTTCAGAACCGCCGCCCCCATTATAACATCAGAGTGCCCGTTCATATATTTGGTAAGAGAGTACATGACGACATCGGCTCCGAATTCCAAAGGACGCTGAAGGTACGAAGTGAGGAATGTGTTATCAACGACCACTGTGATTTGGTCTCCGTGGGTCTTTGCGATTTTGCTTATGGTGGCAATGTCAGCTATCTTTAGGTTAGGATTCGTTGGAGTTTCCAACCAAATCATCTGAAAGAAAAGGGAATTGAAATAATGAATGAGAGGTACTCAGAGAGCGTAATATATATAAAAGTTTAGAGAGTACAATGAATACAAGTAATAGTACCTAGTTATTATAAATGCGTATAAAAGTCAGCTTGACGGTCTGTTTGATAACTTCACTTGATTCGGTAACAGGTGCCAATAAATACAATTTTAGACTTAAAATTGAACAGTTAGGTACAGAGAGATGTTAGAGTTCTATGCGGGCAAAAACATATGATAAATAAATAATCGTGTTTTAATCATATGCACTAATTGCCTGCCTTGCTATTTTCCTAATTACGTTTGTGAATCAGCAGTTTAAAGCAGTTAGGTATGCGCCTATCCCCGCTGATCAGTTTCTCCAAAAAATCGATCGATTTAATCGATTATAGATCTTGCCGATCGTGCGTATAGGTACTTTGCGAGTTATCGATGTGGCGTTATTTCACACGTGCATGTAATTTCGCCACGCTAGGCATGCTTACAAGAAATGAGTACTTATATTATAATTTATAACATAACCATTTAAAAATATTATCCCCATGACAGTTATAACAACACAAGTATAATATACAAGCTGCTATAAGAACCTTTGGGTTTGTATTTCTCTCTCACTCGCTCTCACACGCTCTTATGCGTGTTTAAGCAACTATACCCGAACCGAAAACTTTAAAGGGCGCACAAATATAAGTCGATTGACAATTTTGCATACACAAGTTTGAAATAACAATACGTTAACTGTCTCTAAACTCTAAAATTTCTATGAGTATGGCTGTAGGAGCTATTGCGCTACCTTACATGATAATCAAAACCTCCACGTAATTAGCATTTGCATGCAAGTTTGGAAACACGTGATAATATAGTTTAGAAATACATTTTATCTTAAACGTTATCGCCATCATGGCAGTTTGTTGAGTAATAATTATGAACGTTTATGTGTTTTAATAAGATTCATGATAATTATATTATTATTTGAGGCGAAAGCTAGACGTTGCAATAATTATTAACCATATTAAATTGCAATTAGGTATGTACTATAATGCCTAATAATATTAGAAACTCCGTGAACGCTAACTCTTTCAGTTTCGAATAGTCTTTCACTCGCATCCAGGACAACCATAATCCACCAGGATAGGACCAAAATAACTTGGATCTTCTATTTTGGACCCTTGTAACCTTACCAAGGTTGTACCTCTAAACATTAAAAATATTAAATAGGTAGGTATCTCTAGTATAAAAGTCTGCAGTGAGATTGATAGATTTTTGTGTTTTTTTTTATTGGCGTTTTCTACATATAAAAAAAGGGATAAAAAGCCAGGGCTAAGTAAAGCACCAATTTCACCAAACGATGTAAAATTTTATAAATGTCCCAAGCAGCAAAATATGTTCTTTAATGATCGAGACAACGTCTCTTATTCAGTCTTATCGGATTAAATATTGTCGTATAAACATCATATACACGTTTATATAACGCGATTTGGGCGCACTTTACTCGACTTACTGGTCGTATACACATCGCATAATTATCATATAACTATCCAATATGTCATATAGAAGGGGTAACGCTGACTTCTATAACCCTCGATTGTTCAATTAAAGCATGTTATATGATTATTACATGTCTAATGAATCGAATAACCGCAAATAATATGACAATCAAGCCGCATAACAGCGATTTATATCACTATGGAAGCTTTTAATATGACTAGTTAGTCCCTTAGTTGCAATTTTCATGACAGTTAAATGATCTATGGATCATATTAGAGCGGATTAATTTCTTTAAGCCAGAACAACCAAATGTGTATCCGCGTGGGGAAATAAGTATAAGTATTTAAGTTTCATGTTTTCTACTACTATTTTGGTAATTAATGTTAAGAGCATATAAACGTGAAGTATAGTCATATTCATAAACGCTTATCAGTTTATCGACTAAGTTTTACTAATGTTATGTTTAATTTTAATGCCCCCCCTTCTATTTGCTCAATTTAAATATTATTTATTTATAAAAAATATGTGCTAACAATTAATTGTTTGTTATTCGACACATAAGTTGCGTTCATTACAACTATTCATCTAAATTGTTGAGTAATAGTTACTTATTCAGCTAACCTGGCGCCATTATTGTTTGTTTTAGGGTTCTCTAAGGCTAGCTCAAAACTCATTTTTAACTTAATTTCTAACAATAAATTTATTTTGAATTTTAAGGGTATTAGTGTAAGAACCTAACAGTAAAAGCTATGTCATGTACATGACATTCATCAAATTATTTAGGTAGTATTATTTTTGAGTTCGCGTGCATACTAATGTATTTAGTAGGCATGCCGAATCGGCATATGCGCAACGTGACGCGTAAGTGTAGTAAATTAAGCCTATGCGTACAGAGTTTTGTAAAATTTCCTTTATTTGGTTTATTTATTTATTTATTTATTTATTTATTTATTTATTAGGCACAATTACAAATTACAAACTTAATTGTTAATATACATAAATCTTTCGTAGAATTAATTTACTAGTTCGTAACTCGATTACAACTATGCACGACATTTTAATTATGTATGTATAATATTATACAATTAAAGTAAAGACCATCACCAAGAAAAGAAAAACATATACATGGAACAAGAATTATAAAGAACCTGACTGAAACTCCACTGTAATGATAAGACCATAATAATAATTTCCAATAATTTCCAGTATCTACAGGAGTTACGCATATTTTTTCACTGTTTGTACAGAGGAGTGTTCTGGGGTCAGAAGGCATGCTATGTGGAATTTTTTTATTCAATATGTCGCTAAGTTCTTTTAGCGCGCTATGTGAAATATGGTTATCCAAAGCCCATTTCGTAATTTCAGTGCGGCATTCTAAGTTGCAGAGATGTTCATTAAAATCATCACTATGCTCCGAATTAGTATCTAGTGATGTGGTAACAGAATTTGAAGTAGCGTTATCTTCCTCACTTGTGTATTGTAATTCATTTATAAAAATATTTTCTACTGAACCACTTTCTGTCACAATATCATTTGTCACTTGACTTCCCGAACCAAAACGAGCACATTCGATGGTCTCGACCTTAGATATTGTACTTATATGCTTTTTTGTCACTTTCCTCCTATAACCACCGCTTCTTTTAAACTTTAACCACTTTTCCCATTCCATTTTTATTAATAACTTTTATGATTTGCTTCATGCAGTTAAGGAAAAACGTTGACTAAAAGTAATGATGGCCACAGTAATATGAAATTTCAGTCATATAATTGCGATTAATAGATATTAATGTTCGATTAACAAGAACTACAACACCGTTACTCGACCTGCCATATAAAAGTTTAGTAAAAGAATTTTACACTACTAATAAATCGACTAAGATTTGTATAAGAGTTTCTTATATAGGCGATGTTTAATAAATATAAAGTCGTTATACATATAATATAAGGATTTGAGTTGACGTATAGTCGTGTTTTTAAATGACCAAAAATATTGCCAATTATTGCTGAGTAATTTGTTATATACCTAAGTGTTGTTTTTACAACCTCATAGTCCTGTAATAGCAACCTATAACACTTTTATTTGATTTGTTTTGATTGGCGAATAAAGGCCATATAAAAGGATTTTACATGCCCCATCCCTTATACGACTAGATCGTTATGTAAAACAACCGTGTAAACGTCTACTCGACTTCTCTACATGCCTTAATGATTCTGTCGTTTAAAGATCGGATAAAACACTATAATATGATTAATTGGAATAGAATCGCTTTTATAAGATTGTTATACGATAGCATTATATAAGTTGCGGTTATCCGACATTTAAAAGATCTTGAATCATGTAATTTGTGGTTATCGAACTCTTAATAGATCTCAAATCATATAAGCATAAAATTATAGGACTACTTTGCTGCTTGGGGTTAATCGACTTTTAGTTCATACATTTTGACAGCTGTTAACGCTCTAATCGATAAAAATCAAATTTCATACGAAGCTTACATAAACACGTTCACTGTCCCCATACAAAACGATCTGACAATGTCACACGTCCAACTGTGCATTTAGTATGGGGATGTGACCCCATAGTGTAACCACGGACTCCTGAAAAAAGCTTAATGACCCCACATTGGGGGCACCCGGACAGGGAACGTGTTAAGTAGGTGGCTACATGTAAAAACGCGAATGTCAGAAAAACTCTTATAGTATAATGCTCTACCGGCAGTGAATACGTACATAATTAAATAAATTCATTATTCAAATCGTGAATTTATTTGGAGCGGATCTATGCACTTTGTACATGTTAATTTTATTCAAAGAACACAGAGCATCTACTCGGACCTATATACGATGGGTTAAAAGGGTACATTTATAGTTCATATATTGATGCAATAATATCGAGTGAAACCATGTCAACACGAGGTTCAACCACGTATTTACCAACGGTCTCAGATTAAGCATGTTATGGTTACAATATCGATTACGTCTTGATATGAGTAAGACTGGATCAATATTATTTATGACCGTACGCATGCGCGCGTGGCACGAGTTCGCTTTCTAACTTCAACACCGCAAGCTTTGAAATATTGCTTAGCAATATTATTAAAATATAAAATGTTATCTTAACTATGAATATAACTTTTTTTAAACACTATGGCACGAGGACTGCAAACGATAGGGGCCACCTAGTAAGTGGGCTACGAGGCTCATGCATGAACAATGGCAGTCTCGAGATATCCACCCTGAGGAATAGATGGAACGCTGGAACAAGTGAAGGATAAGAGAGAAAATAGAGCGATTTGTTACTCGTTATTCTGCCCATGTCTTCCACTTAGCGGTTGAATTTCGAATAGGTATTCATTTCTTAGGGCACCTGTGCCATTATACGAGAACACATATCGATTTTCACATTTCTACGTTCAATTGTTTAGCATGTGCGTTGTCTCTCTGAGCTAGCTGAGTCTAGATGGTTATTAAGAATCACTAAAATAAATATTTCGGTGCCCCATTATTTTAATTTTTCACTCGTCTATCAATCCATTTTCCCACCCACCTACCCAATTCGTTAGCTATGCGAACAGTGATTATCAAAGGCAGGGCAGAGGGTTACGGGAGTATTGCTACAGTTTCGTAAATATAAATTACCTTGGTATTTTTCTGGATCGCATTGTCAACTTCATTTAGCTTCGTGAAATCTGCAAACGTTGTTTCTATGTTCATAGCGGCTGCCACGGTTCTGTTTTCAACATAAAACATAATATTATTATTTATTATGCATATTTTCTTTATATTATTATTCATTTGAATTTTCTACATGTAACGTTGAATAAATACCTATGTGTTTACGTAGTCCAGCCAGTTGATTAAATATTTAAAAAACAGCCCAAGCATGCGCGAATTAACAGATATTCCTGCATTTTAAAGCCGATTTTCCAGTACTCAGATAAAAGAATCTGCCGTTAAAGATCGCACTTCCCTTTTTTTTAAATTCATATTAAAGGAAAGGACCGAGCTAATATCTGTCGAATATCTGGAGATTAAGAGTTCAGCACGACACAAACAAAAATATGTTCATTTTTATAAGGGACTGCACTGCATGCGGAGAAGTTTTGTAAAAAAAGGCAATATATATAGCGTATTGGTCCTCTATTAGAAGGCCACACAGCAAACACATTTTTGGCATTTATTCAAAGGATTTTATTAATTTTTGTATACCTCCAGTAATAGATACTCAATAAAAAAACGTGACGTACAGTTAGCGTCATAAATATGCAATTAATAATTGTAGTGTAAACTGCCACTACGTACTAAAATGCGTATATATTGCTGGCTGTAAGTACAGTCAGAGGCGTCAGAGCGTCTAAACATTCGATGTGGTCAACTATACGCATGAACCGACTTTCGGGGGAGTTATAAATTCAAATTCAAATAAGAGGTGCCTTGGGGCGTACAATTTCTCATGATTTTACATGCTTTATATTTTATTTATGCATAAGTAGAGCGAGTTCAAATATTGTTAACTAGATACATATCTTTTTTGACACCCATACCACATTTTGTATAGGCGTGATCTAGGAAGCTCTCTGTGACGTAGTATACCTACTATCTTTTGTTATCGTAAATTACATATTGATACAACGTGGATACAAACTTGTAAGGATACGTCCAGTAATTATAATTATTTAATACTTTTTTTGCCGTGTGGTTGCCGGGTTAGAATAGTGCCACTCCATGTCTTCCCGTGGACACAGAACAGACATGTGGATGTCGTAAGAGGCGACTAAGGGAACAAAGGCTTGTAGTACTGTTAGGCGATGGGCTTGCCACCTGTCACTAATACACTGGGAAACATCTTAGCCTACTTGTGCAAAATAAGGTTACAGAATTATAAAGAAGTTTTAAGACTTGTTGGTAATTCTGTAGCTCTGCCTACCCCACTCTGGGAATGAAGGCGTGAGTTTATGTATGTATGTAATACTTTTTTTACACTTCACTTGCAAGATCTAGATCTAGATGGACCCAGGTACAGAATATAGTAACTATCCAAAACCAGTTTTTTTTTAAACGTATGGCCACTATACGCATTTGCAGTAAGTACCTACGTTAGGTACATTCTAAAAAACCGGGGCTCGCCGAACCGTATTTATTTTCCACACCATAACCATAACGAACCCATTCATATTTGTATCGTAGTTTTAATTTAACTAAACCAACTTATTTTAACGACTTTTATGTGTGTCAAAAGTTATAAGAGCCCCGTACAGTATTCGTTTACCTAGTAACGGATAAGAATAAGCTCATAGTCTCATCGACCTCATCGTATAAAAGCGACATCTTACGATTGATCTTTATAATGAATATAACATGTAATAAATAAGATAATGCTATCTACATATTTTCTCATTTAGCCAAAAACATAAACAGGCATGTTTTTATTCCATCACGTGTATTGTATGATGATATGATTCGCTACAGACTTGGTTTCATTCTGTACTAGGTTTAGCCGCGATTTGTCCATTTTAGCGGGATTAAGAATACTTTTCCGGACTATAAAAGCATCTCGGCTTTTTTTTCTAATAAATAAACTCGCGAACAGAGGGTTCCGTACGGCCACACAGTAGGTATTATCATTCCGGTTTATTATTATAGTACCATTTTTCAAAAATCGACCCTTAACAGGAATAAATAGGAGAATAGCGGAAACTACTCGTAATTCTACGTGTACAAAGACGCCGGCGTTCTCTAGTATAACATAATACACGTATCGTTTTGCTTATTTGATCTTAAACACTACACGTTTAAATAATGATCTATTGAAGCACGCTAATTTCGTACATGTGCCGAAAGAACTTCTATTGTACGCCTTATAGCCAAGGTGTAAGAATTAATTTCCGCTAGCACCTGTTGCTCTGTTCCTAAATAGGGAGTGCCAAAATTAGGAGCTGAGGATTTGGCCTTGACTCAACTGGTTTTTATACGAATAACTTACTATTTTACATGTTTTCGACAGACAAGACTACGGCGAACCAAAAAGGAGGATAATGTTTTGGTGGTGTCCCTTTTTTGCACCCACACTCATTTCATCATTTCGCAGAATTTTCGTTTCATAGAAAGCTTTTTTCTGCTAAGCCCGTGTTGAGTTCAGGTAGGTGGGGTTAGGTTAGATTTGTAACCATCACAAGAGATCAACTGAAATCGCCATGGGTTCAGCAGAAAATAGCTTTTATGAAACGAAAATTCTGCGAAGTGATACCTTCTATGAAATAAGTGTCTAATCTACAAAACAAGGGTAAACCGGTTTTGGTAATCTATCTCGGCAATTGCGTTTGTTTGCCAGTATGTTCTTATTTTTCCTTGTAGCTCCTAAGACTATGTCTATAAAGGATCGACCACAACGCGGTGCTCAAAATATGCTGACAGTGCGTATTCCCATTGACGGGCCGTTTGCGTCACGTTTTTGGCTCATACCGTCCACTCGTCAAAAACGTGACGTACCTATACGTCACTGCGTATACGCACCGTCAGCGTATTTTGAGCACCGGTGAGGTCCATCCTGAACTCGGTCAATGTAGTAGGAACATATCGTTACTACTTTAGAAAAAACTCGTGTCAGATATTTTGAGATGTATGAGTTTGAACTTAATTCTCTCCTTTTTGAGTTTAAAATCGTACATCTCGAAATATTAGATACGAGGTTTTTTCAAAGTAATGACGATATCCATGTGACAGCCGTTTTTAGTAACTTAAAACACCCTCTAGTTACAAGCAAGCAAGCAAGCACAAGCAAGGTATACAATAAGAGGTGGTCTGGTTATTCATTTAAATTACTGAACATCGTCGCGAGCTTTGTAACAATGTAAAACTTATAAAAATTTAAAGAAAAGTATACCTAGGCAACTGTTCATTTTAGCTGTAACTGGTGATCCCTCTTATTTTTTATTTTATTTTTAATTAAACCCGTGACCCACCTCTATTTGGAGGGTAGGGTGGGTATGGTGGCATTGATGACGGACTCCGGGCTAAAGGCTCAGACAACCAGCTAAAAGAGCAACGAGCTGCCGTCTCCCCCGTATCGTGTGGGCGCTGCCCGCAAAAATTCGCATCAGGGCGCTCGACTGGCTCAACGAAAGGGGATCATCCTAGAGTTTCAATTTAGTACCTACATAGGTACGATATGAATTCATGATTCAGAACTAAAGTGACAGATAAAATAGCACATAACAGCAAGTCATTGTTATTATTCGTTTTAAATTAACTATTTATTTCTTGGTCCTGTTTTAGATATTGATTTAACTTTTATATTGTACATCCATAAATTGAAAGAAGCATAATACTTATGTCGGGAAGCGACATATAGTTTGAATGAACGCCAAATTTAAAACCCGTAACAATGGGTAGGTAGGAAACCCGTAACGAGCTGATAATAAGAGGAAGTAATTTAACTCCTAAGTTTCCATAGTTGAATTAGGTAATTAATTACATGCCTAATTCACACACTTCAGTGACACGACTGTTCATTAATTTTATTAACTTAATTAGGTAGGTGTTGAACTTTTAAAACTTTATGGGTTTTACTTAAATTAGATAGGTACCAGGGATTAACATGTTTTCCTTACATACATAAACTCACGCCTTCATTCCCAGAGTGGGGTAGGCAGAGCTAAAGAATTACCAACAAGTCTTAAAACTTCTTGATAATTGTTTAACCACAATTTGCACAAGTAGGCTAAGATGTTTCCCAGCGTATTAGTGACAGGTGGCAAGCCCATCGCCTAACAGTACTACAAGCCTTTATTCCCTTAGCTTTATGTTTTCCTTTTTATCAGATAATAGTTAGATATGAGAAGAGTCGCACACCCGGCGGGCACTCAACTACACGATCAATGACTTGCAGACAAGGAAGTTTATAATTTGCAAGTCATATAGGTATTTTATGAGTAATTGTTATGCGATACCAAAAGCGATGGTTTAAGTATGGTGAGTAACATGGCAAGTCTGGAAAATTCGAATTGGGTGGGTCACAGAAAAGATAAGTACAGAAGTAAATCTTATGTATGTACTTCACTTTTCATACCTACGCTCGGCGGTCGCTCTAGGGTTGTCAACTATGACTTATGCACAAAAAACTATCGCGGTAGGTAGTGACTTGGCACTCGTAACTAGTCGTTTGATCCAAACCCGCAGTATCTACCTATAGCCCGTAATAGCAAAAAACTTATCCTACAAAACACAACAATAAACCTATCTAATAGTACTACTACTACTACTACTATTACAATACAAAAAGTTTACAGAGCAGAAACATACAAAATTTTACGTTTGTCAATTTTTATTATCGAAAATTCCTTATAACAGTTATAACTTCTAAACGGATTCCCTAGTTACACAATTTCCATTACCATATACGTTTTAGACCTAAACCTATCAAAAGACACTAAAAACAACAGAATATCTACACAAAAAAAAAACATGTTTTCAACTTACGTAAGGTGGCGTGAATTTACCTTACAAAAATATAGTTAAGTACTTCGTTTATACTGATTCAAAATAGGAAACTATTATTTAAATCGATCTTAGATATATTTATTCTTCGGGGGCCGGGGCGGGGCGCTTACCTACCTAACTCTTCTGTGTAACGTTAAAACGAACCATTGAAATACAAGCAGATACCTACCTACTTACCTCTCTGAAGCCACTGGTAGGTTGAAAAAAGACAATTCACCGTTTAAAGTGGAATTTAAACAACCGTCCACTGAACAGTTATAATAACTTCTTTTTTGTCGCTCCATTATACCTAATTATCGCACTTAAACTTAAAAGTCCACAGACGCGACGCGTGTCAAGCGGACGGCACTCGCGCTCGCACTCGTTCCAACTCGTTTGAGATATTGTGTCCGTGAGCGGTGTCTATGTGTGCGTTGCTCGAGCGCACTTTGTATGTAGATTGCTTTCTGTACCTATCTGTTCTGTGGTTGGGTGGAGTAGGTATATTACCCTGTGATATTACCTATTACAATAAGAACAAATTCCCACTTGTCGGGTGTCGGAACTTACAGAATATCGAGTGTTCTGGTGGCAATACATTTAATACGACGCTGTTCACACCTAACTACACAGATTATTATTGCCCTTAAAAAACTTTCTGGAGCATAGATATCTGGCCATGAATAAAGTTTGGTTCACAACTACCTAGCTATAAACGATGAGCGCGCGAGTTTTTTTTGCGATTTTTCCTTAAGCTACAAAACACGAAAATACATTAGGTATAGGTTACTAGGTACTTAAGTATGGGTTTTTTTAAACTTAAACACCTAATAGGAAAACTTCAATTAAAATTACCTGAATAATCTGTTGGTGCCTCCGTAGACATCATCTCCGCAAAGTATGTGGTCTCCCGCCTTGAGCAGGCCGAGCAGAGTCGTCGTGGTACCCAGGCCAGAGGCAAACGTGAACCCGTGTTTCCCGCCGTCCAGAGCTGCTAGGCATTGTTCCAAAGTGTTCCGCGTGGGGTTTCCTGATCTACCATATTCGAAACCCTGTAATTCAATGAGATAATTTCATTATACGAGTAGGAAATAATCTATAACGAAAACGTATCATGATTAACGAACAAATTTAAAATATAAAAATAAAGTCTACCGTATGCTCTCCTGGTGCAGGCTGTTTAAACGTGGTGGATGTGACTATAGGAGTTACAACAGCTGCCGAGTTCCATTTTTCCGGTTCTTGAGCGTGGTGAATAGCGACCGTAGCGAAGCCAGGTTTTTGTTTCAAGAAACCTTGTTCTGCCATCTGATAACAATGAATTTTATAATTAGGCTACGTTTCAGGGACGAAGTTTTAAAAACGCGCTACATATTAGTTTAAAAATATTCAAAGTCAAGGTTATGGTGTGATAGCGAAATGTGCAAAAATTACATCATGTAGACCAATTACCGCGTTAAAACGAAAGGAAACTTGTAACAATAAAATTATTATAGCACTATACCTTTTTGTAGCTGAACTAAAAGCACTAGAATTGTTAAAACACAAAAAATCGTCGTCTTATGTTACGATTTCTATTTCTGGGTTAGCTGACACGCCGGCCGGATCGTGCGGCTTCTAAACTCCGAATGAATGAATGAACAGCGTGCGAATGAATATATCCAACTATTTCAACATTTTCAACTGAAGGCGGGTGGGTGGGGAAGTTAGTGACAAGAACGAGACCTTTATCCCGACAAGGCAAGAAGTGATGAGCATTTCGTGTTTTCTTACGTACGTAAAGTTCATTTTATTTTTCTTCTTCTTTAATGAATGCTTAGTACCACAAATAATAGCCAAAACAATACATCGGAGTTGTAGTAAAGCGTCATAATCTTACATTTACACTATAACCCGTAACTCGAATAGCTTTGTTTACTACTGAATAGTCTCCCGCCAAATTGGCTGTCAAATTACGTTTTTGTGTTTGTTGTACTTTGTTTTGGTTTTGAGGTTGGTTTGGTTAAGTTTTCCTGCAGTTATTTAGGGTTGTATAACAAAAACAAAGTAGTAAGATGAAAATTGACAGTAGGCCCCTCAGATATGCTCATGCGGAAGGTCATACCGATATCTGCTACACGGAAGATGGACAGTAAGTATTTTTTATTCTTCCAACTCTTGATGGCTTTGCGAGATAAAATCTACATACATTTTTCATTACAGACACATTATCACATGTGGGAATGACGGTGACGTTAGAATCTGGGTTGATATTGAAGACGACGATCCCAACTCCCATTGTGTTGGGGAAAGTGCCACCGCCGTGTGCTTTAAAGACAAGAGACTCTACGTCGCTACTGACAATCATGCAGTCCAGGCTTACACTTTTCCAGCGTTTGATAAAGATGGCATTGTCAACAGATTTACTGCCTCAGTCACTCAGATTATGTCGAGTACCAAAATTGAGGTATGCTGCTTCATATTGCCTGTTGCTAGTTTATTCATAAGCCGGGTTATGAATTTAGTTTTTTTACGTCTAACAGGCACTGGGATGTACTTCAGAAAATATGGAAGCCAAAATTTGCAGCCCTGAAGGGGGAGCTCCTCTTTTTGTGATGGCGGAGCATAAGGGTCCAGTTCTCAGTATAGCACTTTGTCCACAAATGAAATATTCTGCTACTGCCTGTGGAGATGGGATGCTAAGGATTTGGGATATTGACACACAGAAAGTTGTAAAAGAAATATCTTGTGTGCCAAAAATTAATACATTTTATTCAGCTAAAGTCTTGTGTGAGTTACAGGTTTATATTTAGTATTCACTATTTTTCAATGGAGTAATAGCAACTTCCTTCTATTTTCCTCCAGTGTTTTCACTTTCTGAAATAACAGAGTATTAACCCCATGTTTAGCTTAGGCTCAGATCTATACTTATATTTTGCGTATACCTTTGTATTCTTTTTAGGCTTGTTTTTTAATTACTATATCCTGGGCTGGATTATCCATAAGGTAGTGTAGGCAATTGCTTTGGAGCCCGGTGTCAGTATATAGAACTAGAAACCCTGGGAACTTGAAAAAAAAGGATTTTAAGAAAGGGCCCTGAGAATTGCATAGCTTTGAATTGGTTTATCTGGCCCTGATTATATACCTTTCTAAAAAGTCGAGAACTTGGTATTTTATTTACACATGAAGGATTAACTTATCCTCAATCATTTATTAAGAAAATGTAATTCCTAGGTCGCATGGATTTCGAGCCATCAGAGGGCAGCTACCTGGCATATCCTAATAACCGAGAGGTTATCTTACTGGAGTATGAAACTTGGGGTCAAAGGATGACCTTTTCACATAGCTTGGTATAGTAAAAAAAACATTTTTTTAAGCTTATTTATTCACACAATAAATAACTAGCTGCTTTATTTTAGCATTTTTAACTCCTGTTTCACAATCTCCAGATAAATACTATCCTGCTAGGACTGCCAGATAAGTTATTGCTCTCCTTTACTTTGTCATATAAAAAAAAACCGAGCTGCAATTTATCAGTCAGATAGTATTATCAAGAGATGGTGGTTCAGGACCATAACCTTTTAACTGCCATTACCTGAATTATAAGCAGAGGCTGGTATTTTCGTGCCCCTTTTGGGCTGTTGTAGTGACTTGTAATTTTTTGACTTTCAATGTATACCTACTAAAGTTCTAAATAGATTGGTAGCAACGTATTTAAGTACCTACTTGTATTCATGAAGAAACTGAAGAAAGACTTGTTGCAAACAAGTATTTAGCACTGCAAGTAGCGAGTATTTAAACATGAAATTGTAAAAGCATAAATACATTAGTAATTGATATCCTTGAGGAACCAAAAATATTGTTAGGAAAATTAGAGAACTAACCAATGTTGAGACCTCCTACTAACTTTTTAAAGAAATTAATATCTTAACTGTAGCATCTCAATTTATTTAAGAGTTTATTATTTATGTTATTAAGTGGTTTTTTTTGGTGTTTCTCCCTCTATCTCTCGTAAGATTTTTGGCATGTTGTCCTTCTGAACTACGCATGTTATTTGATAGTATATTTATAGCTTTACATAATACCAAACTAATAATAAATTAAAAATTAATTAATTATTGTAATATGAAATTTGTGTGAAAAATTACTGACTGCTAAGTTTCTTGCGGCGTTTCTTCTGAGCAGTGGTCTCCTCATGGGAAGCGCTGGTAGATTTTTGACCTGTAAAAGAGCCCGTACGGCCTGCTGACTAAATAAAAGTATTTTATCTTTTCATCTTTTATTATTAGCCGTGTTTGGACGATAAGACTGCCTGTTGCTTACCTCTACCTATAATCTTCGTTTGAATTTCGTATTCGATGATACATATTTATATACTGGAAGTTGATAAATGAGAACTCACTAGGATTATTGAAAACTGCCACGACAATTCCAGGCTCTGATTACATCTTCTTCTTCTTCTTCCTCTTTAAATAATTAGCGGTCCACCGAGTGATTTCGCCAGTGATTTAACGCTCTGATTATAAGACACCAAATAACCAGCTTATTTGGTCAACGTCATAGGTACGTCAGGAGTTTTTTTTTTTTCTAACTATATTTGTATAGGAAAATTTATATTAAACTTTTAGTCTATACGACTGACGGGTAACGCCTTTCTTTCGGTTTGCCATGTCTCTGAAGTATTTCATGCTTTACAAATAACTAGCTGTTGTCTGCCGAAGTTTTTGATCACTACCCGTGAGTAAGAAGTACCCTGTCTATGTTCTCAGGGTTCTAGCTATCTACATAGGTAGGTACCTTTTCCATCTAAATTGGTTAAGCAGATTAGCCTTGAAAGCGTTACAGACAGACAGAGTTACTTTCGTATATATAATATTTGACGACGCGCTGGCCTAGTTGGTAGTGACCCTGCCTACGAAGCTAGCGGTCCTGGGTTCAAATCCCGGTAAGGGCAGATATTTGTGTGATGAGCGCGAATATTTGTTCCTGAGTCATGGATGTTTTCTATGTATTTAAGTATATATTTCTCTATATATATAAGTATTTATATCGTTGTTTAGTACCCATAGTACAAGCCTAGAGCTTAGTTTGGGACGAGGTCAATTGGTGTGACATAGTCCCCTGATATATTTTTTTTTTATATATTTTTTTATTTATTAGTATGGATATAGTTAGCCAGCAGCAGAAAACCCTTCCCTTTCCCTTTTCTTCAATCCTTTGCTCGAATTACGAGCGAGATTAGTCCAGCATAAAGAATGCAGTCCTGGTTTTCGGAGATCCCGTGTTTATTCGGATTAATATAATAATTCAACAATGCCTTCTTATATTTATATTGTAGATCAAATGCGCAATCTCCCAGTGTTGTTTCTCACCATGTGGTCAATACCTGGCTGCAAGCACGGTGGCTGGACAAATAGCAGTGTGGGAAGTACAGTCAGGCACCTGCATGGGTATTGTAGAGCACCCCACCTCACACAATGTGTCATCTATGATGTGGAATCCAAAGGGTAAGAGAGTTATTTGTGGCGCTTCTCCGTAATGATGTTTATTTATTTATTTACTTCAAATTACCAACGTGTAAAAGAGCCCTCATGTGGCCAATTTACTGAATAAACATTTTGAATCTTGAATTTTTTGCATGTGCAAAAATAAAAATTAGGAAGTTGTCTTCCATGTCTATTTGAATCTCAGTTACCTATCTATTTTTGTCATATATTCGATATTTAGACAAATTTCTTAAATATTTAATAAGTCTCCGACAGAAAAAATATTTTTGGGATAAGCTTTTGTTGACAACTGTACTTTTTTTGCACAGTCGTAATCTACTTCTCAAGACGATTCTAACGAGCCCTAACACGACGGGTTTATCATGTGTAATTTAGTAGTTCCTATGTCTACCCTAAGTCTTCATCATCAGACCAGCTCAATGGTACTATATTATTGCATTGTCATCAGAACTAAAGGTGTATGCAAATTCTCAGCTTCATCGGAAACCGGGAAGTGGGTCAAATTTAACTTGCAAGATTGTACCCTTACATACATTGCAAGTGAAATAAAAACTTGTAAAAAGAAATCTTTATATCCCACCCACCCTCTCTAGTACTCAAGAGCATTTAGTAAGAGATTAAAAAACGATTTGTCTTTTTTAAGGAAATGGTGTCCTATCATATTGTGATGTTTCCGGTCAGCTTGGATCATTGATGAATTGTTATGGCAAAGATAGTAGAGCAGATACCAATACAGCTGATGACGTAGAAATGGTTGAAAGGACTGATGGTAAGATATGTTTCATGATTGTTTTTCTTTTTAAACAAATTGAATAGAAAGAATAGAATATATTTATTCAACGCACACAAAAATACAGTAGAAAAACATAAAGTGAAAATTGATCTGGAAGGTAACAGGCACAAGAGATATATTTTAACCAACATGGTATAGAAATAGCAAAGGCATTGGACTGCTTTTACAAAATATGCATTGATTCCAAAATATTGGTCCTATTTTAGGTTAATAAAAGTTTAGTAAAAGTTATTAGTAGTTTAGTTCTCAGTGATAGAACTCAAACAGTTGTTGTAAACAAAACACAATCTGATGGAGCTACAGTGAAAATAGGTGTGCCTCAAGGCTCTATTTTAGGTCCTTTTCTATTTTTGGTTTACATAAATGACTTGTGGTGGCAAAGTAGATAAACTTTGTGATATTGTACTTTATGCTGATGATACTTCACTAATTTTCAAGGTAGACAGAAAATCCATAGACTACAGACAGTAGCATAAACTCCACACTAGTTAAGGTACTTAATTGGTTTACTAGCAACAATTTGCTACTAAATGCTAAGAAAACTAAATGTGTTAGATTCGCTTTGCCTAATGTTAAACCGTTAGATTCTAGTATTTTTCTAAATGACGAGTGTTTGCAAATCGTAGATAAGGCAGTTTTCCTAGGCATAACAATAGATAAAAATTTGCAATGGAGTTCCCATATAGCTGTACTGGCAGGTAAACTAAGTTCGGCAGCTTACGCAGTTAGGAAAATTAGACAACTAACCAATGTTGAGACAGCTCGCTTAGTTTATTATAGTTATTTCCATAGTGTTATGTCGTACGGTATTCTGGTTTGGGGTAAGGCAGCTGACATACAAACTATATTTGTGTTACAAAAAAGGGCCATTAGTTCTATTTACAACTTAAATTCCCGTGACTCCTTAAGAGATCTTTTTAAGGAAATTAATATCTTAACTGTAGCGTCACAATTTATTTATGAGAATATTATTTATGTTATAAAAAAATTGGATTCTTTCACAAAAAAATCTGATATACATAATTTAAATACTAGAAATAAAAATAAAATAGCTATTCGAAAATTCCGCGTCCGTAAAGTACATAAATCATTTGTTGGTCAATGCAGTCATTTCTATAATAAATTACCTGAGGTAGTATTAAAGTTACCCTTTCCAGCACTCAAAAATTACTTGAAAAAGTCGTTAATGTCTAAAGCGTATTATAGGATCGAGGACTATATAATAGACAAAAATGCTTGGCCTAAACCCGAAACTTAATCAACAATAAAAAAAAAAACAAATTCAAAAGCTTTATCTTGTCTGGGGGACACCGTTGATGTAGGAAAACATATCAATCTTATGTGGTCATCTTGCACCGTCTTATATACACATACGTAGGAGTTCTTTTTTCCTTTTCTCTCTTTCTATCTTAAGATTTTGGTGTGTTTTCCTGCGGAAACTACGCAGGATATTTGAAATATTTTTTTAATTTGCTATTTATAGATTTATATAATGCTAGACTAAGTAGTACCATTGTAATAATAAATATATTTAAAAAAATGACTGACTGATGAGTTTTTTGCGGCGCTTCTTCTCAGCAGTGGTCTCCTTTTGTGAAGCGCTGGTAGATTCTTGACGTGTAAAAGTGCCCGTGCGGCCTACTTACTGAATAAATGTCTTTATCTTTATCTTTATTTATTTACTCAGTACACAAGATAATAAATTGCATGAATACTTTTCTAGACAATGATGACTTAGTGGACAATCTAATAACCAACTACGAAAGTGACGACGATAACGCGATATCTCTGGAGAGGATAAAGAATGAGACATTAGGGTTGGGCAATGCAGACCGGGACGAGTCAAGGCCGGTGTCACGTCTGGAGCCTTCTGTCTCCACTGTGCCTCCTCAAGCGCCGTTCCAGCCGTCGGCGACACCAGTCCACTTGGAGCATAGGTCAGATGACCTTACTAGTTGTTTTACCAGTAGTATTAAAAATGACAAAAGTTTGTTGTGATATTTGAATGTTTCTTTTAATCACACAATCATATTTGAATGAGATATGGCATACAAACGGTATCTCCTGGAAATATATTTGATATTTAGAAAAATGTGATAGTTCCTTAAGAAAGGCCATAGCCGGGTTTCCATAGTAAGTCGGCCCTTACATCGAATGGGCTCGGGGATTTTTTTGTCAGTACCTCTTGTAATGAAGAATATTTTAGCCGAGTATGAACATCCTACTTGTAATCGTTTTTGACTTATGATTTTTTCAAGTTTTTTTTTTCATGTTTGTTTTTTCTGGATGTATTCAAGCGATTTGCTTCACATTTTGAAATGACGTTCTTTAGATAGATTTGCATCGACTTTGACTTCGAAAAATAATATTTTAACATAATGGCGACTCCGTGGAATCTAAAACCATAGCGAGCATCCAAAAGTCCCAAGCAATACTGAACTTGGTTTGCTGATAATATTGAATTAACCATATACTGATATCTAAAATTTCAGATACATGTGCTGGAATGAGATAGGTATTGTGAGATGTCATACGCAGGAGAACGGGGAATCTTCAATAGATGTTGAGTTCCACGACACTGGTCTCCACCATGGCATCACGTTGAATAACTATCTGAACCACACGATGGCCAGCCTGTCCTCGAGTGTACTAGCATTGGCGTGTGAAACGCCGAGGTAAGAATTTATAGGATTAATACTCAGTCTGTGAGATAGTGTTTCGAATAGAAATAATTATGAACCCATTGTAATACCAATTATAAATAATAACTAAATTAATTGTTACTTCCCTTTTTAACACAATGGATCTCTTTCTCATCGTTTTATTGTTTTAGATAACATTAATGAAAAAAATACAATTAACAATAATATTTAGTGGTACTTTTCAATGAAGTAATTATTGTATCACATAAAAAGACACACGTGTCTTAGTTAGAATTGCCAAGTTATTTTCCTTAGTATTGTAAAAGATAGGAAAAAACTAAATATTCAAGTAAACTGGTGAGACTGCTCTCGAATATGTCTCCTTATTAATTTCCCATGCATAAATTGCCTGTTGCAACATGGAATTCCCTTTACTAAGTGTCCCCATACCTAAAATTTCCCTTTTTAGTAATTTTAGTCATGATCATGATTCAGGATTAATTTTATTTACAGCAAATTATGTACTCACCTAGTCGGTTCATAAGTTCTGTTACTGAGATTTATCATATAAAAAATTAAATTAAGTAAAGGAGTGTTTCATAAACCTGTACTAGTTTTTTACTTCTACGCGGACTGAGTCCACCACATCATACTTTTATTGGACTGGTGAAAAATCTGTTATTTATTATATAATATATTTATTAAATCCTATTACCCCGGAGTGGCAAGCCCTAAATTTCAATTTCCCTTTTTTTATGAGATTCTGGTAGACCTATAGTATTACATACATAAACTCACGCCTTCGTACCCAGAATGGGGTAGGCAGAGATACAGAATAAAAACTTGTTTATAATTCTGTAACCACATTTTGCATAATTAGTATTACATTACTCATAATTATAGTTTGGCTAAATAAGTTTAATAAGGTGAAAGATGGATATTCCAATGTGGCAACGACCCCACCCCAACAAGCAGCCGTTTTTGAGTAAAAAATGGATCCAAATCGATGGATCGGCAATTTTAGTCCAAAAAAAGCTACACATTGCTGTGCATTGTAAACAGGGTTTTAACTACGTGTTCTTTTTAACCTTTTGAACGCCGTACGTCAAATACAAAATGCGTCACTCACACGGCAAACATGTTTGCTATGCTAAGCAAATTACAACTTAATACATACGAAACAAAGTCTCTTTTAATCTCTAACTTGTGTCGGCTGTGGCCGTCGGTGGCGTCAGTGGCACGACTTACAGTTGGCGGCCAGAGCCGACTGCGGCGTTCAAAAGTTCATTAACGTTTTTTGGAGAACTAGAAGTCCCAACTATAAAAGGTTTTCTCTCAGTTTTTGGGCAGTCATGTAAAAATAGTCATGATAATAGTTGTATCCACAGCCAACTTTTAACTTACATTTTCGTTGTCATGCTGGTATGTTACCATTATGATCTTGAAAGAAGCAACTGAACTTTAAAATAGTCTGACATATTAATAAAAAAAACGTTTTAGCAAGCTGGTGTGCATATCGCTGGTGGGCAGCAGTAAAGAGTGGAACGCGTCCATGCCCGACACCGAGGAGATCTTGTGCGTGAGCGCGGGCAGCGCCGCCGTGGCCTGCGCCACCGGCGCGCGCCTGCTCCGCCTGTTCACGCCCACGGGCACCCAGAGACAGGTATGTAAAACAACATTACCAACATTTTGCATGTATAAAAATAGATATTCATTTTGACTTGATTAATGTCGTGCTCCGATTGCAAAAAAAAAGACAAGTTCCCCTTTTCCGTGCCAATATGTCACTACTCACTTTTTGACATGAGGTAAGCCTAAATGAGATTTGAATTAATTGTTTGCTAATATTTTCAGGAAATTTGATTTTCTAATTTGGGTTATCGTTAACGACAGAAAGACATGTTAAAAAAATTTTTTTTTTTATTGTAATTGCATTAATTGCAATTATGCTGTGTTTACTAACTGCTAATTGTTAAAAACCGTAACTAATGGTTAAATCTTAAGGAAATGTGTCAAATTTTCGATTCCTTTTCCGAATTTTAACAATTACTTGAGTTAACTACTGACTGATGAGATGACTGATAAAACAACGGGCCCTTAGAGAAAGATAAGGTTTCGGTCGCGACTTCGTCCGCGTTGATTTCGATTATCGTTATTCCGTCAGGACCTTTTACATTTTCCCGGATGAATAGTAGCCTAAGTGTTAATCCTATTTCATCGTTGTATCGTGAAAAAGTAACAAACAAACACACTAACTTTCGCATTTATAATGGGACGTGGCACATAGCTTCGCACTTCGTAGATGCTGTTGTAATTTTATGCATTTGTTTTTTGTCTTAAGTTAAGACAGGCCGGTTAACAATGATGTAATTGACTTAAACATTTGTAGGTTATATCGTTGTCGGGCCCCGTGGTGGCGCTAGCGGCGTTCAACACCACGACGCTGGTGGCGTACCACGGCTCGGAGCCCGGCCTCACCGACCAGCACCTTGCGATGGATATCGTAGCCATGAACGGTAAAATCTCAAGCAACATCTCTCTGCGTTAGCCTAAAACAATTCGGTCTGGATTAGATACACTTAGTTCACATTCAAGGAAACGGTACTTACTGTGCTACAGGTTATGTCAAATGTACCGATTCTCATCCGTTTCATTTGCCACCAACCGTAAATATTTCAGGATTTTATAAAAACTAACCTAACCTAACGTATAGGGTTCTACACGAATGTACTGTATGTAATATAGGCTTAAAGTATACATGTCCAACAACATATCTTATATAGATTATGAATTTTGATTAACCTTACAAATATTAATTGTTCGCGATTTCGCAGGTCGGCAGATTCGTAGCAAAACGGTCCCTCTGCCTCTGACCCCAAGCTCGAAACTGGCGTGGATCGGCACTTCGGACGCCGGCTCTCCCTGCGCCTACGATAACACAGGCATGTTGCGGCTGTATGACGTTTCTAGCGGTATTTGGTTACCCATTTGCGATACCAATTCGCATTCTAAGGGAGCTTCAGACTCGTGGTTTGTTGTATCCGTAAGTATTATATGCATTGTTGGGTATATCGTATTGTCTGCCCTAATTATTTTTAGTCATATAATGATGATAATTTGTACTAATGCATCGTGTGTCCGAATTTTGTTCATGATAAAGTCACATCAGCCTGACTCATCTAAACACCAATTTATGACAAACAATAATTTTCACAAAGGTTATTAGGGGTTACGAGGGACACCCAATTATTGTAAGACATAACGTATTTTATCAAGAAACTGTTACTTTTCACGTTTTTTATAAATCAAATGTAACCTAGCCTTATCCTATATGTAAGATATGTAAGAAATTCTAAAAAGTTTACTATCACTACATAGTATAAAACAAAGTCGCTTGCGCTGTCTGTCCCTATGTATGCTTAAATCTTTAAAACTACGCCACGGATTTTGATGCGGTTTTTTTTAATAGATAGAGTGATTCTTAAGGAAGGTTTATATGTATAATACATTCCACGCGGGCGAAGCCGCGGGCGGGTCGCTAGTTAAATATATGTATAAATAATGACTCAATAATTATGTAAACAAAGATATCATGACTTAAAAATTAAAAAATCGCATCCAGACAGACACACACACACTTACACGTCAAACTTATAACACCCCTCTATATTGCGTCGGGCGTTAAAAAGGGGATACAACGAGCTCCCATTGTTGTCACTCACTTATCGTTAAAACGTTTATCAGATGTTTTTCTTTGTAGATAAGCGAGCCCGCGCAAACAGTTCGTGCAATACTGTGCAGAGGAGCGTCATTTCCACCGACGATACCTAAGCCTATTGTTACGGAATTGGCGATACAGGTTAGATTGGCTATTGAACTTTCATCACTCACATATTACATGTAAAGATGAGGAATTATATTGATATTTTTGGTTTTTAGATTCCGCTGTGCGAGATGGATTCAGAGAAAAGTCAGTGTGAGGAGCAGCTAGTGCGATGGGCTCATACTAACGCAGATGTTAACATTAAGACGGCTAGGGAGGCTGCGCTTAAATTATTTGCTGTAAGTATAGGATAAAAAAAGTATTCGAAAGTGTAATGTTGGTAGGCCTACCACAAGATACACCGACGATCTCAAAGAGTAGTAGCAAAAGAACAATCAGAATAGCCATCTTTGGGAAAGGTATATCGTCGGTGATACTGCACCGAGTAACTAACAAATTTATGATAGAGCAAAATAAACCTTACTGACTTATTAAAAAGGTGCATTTTGCTCCTTATTTATAAGTTACTTTCGCGGTTTTGCAGATTCACCGACGATACGTCCGGCAATAGACGTGTTTCGGCTGACTTGATAATGATGCAGATAAAACGTTTAGGTAATTTATAGGGTTCTGTGCCTAAAGGGTGCTAACGGGAACCACCGGCCGTCCGTCTGTCACTGGGTTATCTTTTGAATCGTAATAGCTATACACTTGAAATTTTGACAGTGTGTACTATGGCCACTTTAATAAATATTAAATGAAGTTACCCGTGTGGTTGCCGGGTTAGAATAGTGCCACTCCATGTCTTCCCGTGGGTGTCGTAAGAGGCGACTAAGGGAATAAAGGCTTGCAGTATTGTTAGGCGATTGGCTTGCCACCTGTCACTAATACGCTGGTAAACATCTTAGCCTAATTGTGCAAAATGTGGTTACAGAATTATCAACAAGTTTTTAGAGTTGTTGTTAAATTCTGTAGCTCTGCCTACCCCACTCTGGGAGTAAAGGCGTGAGTTTGTGTATGTATGTATGTATGTAAATGAAGTTAAAATTTTTAACTCGACCTTAATATTGTACGGTGGTAAGAAACTCTTTGTGTGCGGGTTAGGCTTGCACTCGACCGGTTATTCATACTTATTGAACTACTTTACAGCTGGCCTGTCGAAGCGAAATAGAACAAAGAGCTGTAGAACTAATGGAACTGCTAAAAGATGAGCGGCTTATTCCATTCGCTGCGAAATACGCGTCGCGCCTAGGTAGAATACACTTATCAGACAAACTGGCCAACCTAGCGGAAACCTGGGAGAGAGATGCAGATAAAATGAACATAGCGCAAAACTCACACTTCCAAGAACTCAATACTCAAGAGACTTATGACGTCACCAGCTCAGAACAAGATATGAACGCAAGCCTGATCATACCGCAGAAAGCGAAAGAAAGAAAAACTGATAACATTGCGCCTATTAAACCCGTGGTAAGTAGTTCGTTTGTCGCTGTGATTAATGACGAATCGTCTATTCATAGGCAAAACCTGCTAAGTCCTAAATATTTTGCAGCCAATCAAGTCGTCGCCCAGTGGGGTTAGGAATCCGTTTAAAAAGCAGCAGGAGGCTTCCAAAAATGTTCAGAGCCCGTTGAGTTTGACGGACCGGGCATTAGTGGAAGTGCACTCGGAGGAGTCGGAAAATACAGACGTAAGTTTCTACCACTAGAAAGATAATTACTTCTTAATATAAAGATTCTACAATGAACAAAGAGTAAAATGGCGAAATCAAGCATGCAGGCTCGCCTTTAGTTTCAAATCGAATTTATAACGGCGACGTATTTATTTAGGTTTCTATCTCCTAACGTGATTCAAAAGAAACAATTGTAATAATAAACAAATAAAGCAACAATGTTGGACAGTTGTTGTAAAACCGACCCAACTCTGCATGTGCCAACTGTTAAGCCAGAGCTGATCTTCCGTTGAGACCGCTCGGTGGCAGCACGGAAGGTGACACAATTTTTTAATTCTATTAGTACTAATGCTAGTTTCTTTCGTCCATCATGGCTACCATATCCCATACGTAAAGCCTCTTTTGAATTGACTTTTTCCAGCCAGCCACACCACAAGTAGGCGAGACTTTCGTAGACTGGTTCTCTAAGAACAAATCCAGTTTGGAATCGCAAAATCCCGAACTGACCCCTTCAGAGCTGAGTCGCCATGGAATTAGGACATTCAAGAACCTTCAGGGGAAAAATGGTACTCCTGAGAGCGGGCAGAAGAGGAAACTAGGAGATGAGCTCAATGGTGCTGATTCGCCTGTCACCAGCGCGCCGAAGCAATCTAAACTTAGCGCTTTTGCGTTCCAGAAGAAGGCGTAGTAAATATAACTTGTCTTAGATCCTTTTGGTTATGGCGGCATGTTTTTTGCACGCATCGCCTTTGGTAATCTTGCGTTTGTACCGTTATACCGCTCAGAGAGTGAAACCTTAAAAACGTACGTGCTCTGGAATTGCAAGTATGAGTGAAAAATAGTACATTATTGCCTAGGCAGTGAAGCAGGCAATTGCGGGCCGAGAATTGGTTTAAACGGACGAGCTTGCGAGTCCGTTTAAAAATACGAGGCCCGCAATTGCGATTCCTGCCGAGGCATATATAGTGCTTTTCTCAAAAATCGCAAGAAAAAAATCGCATATAAACACAAACTTCACGTGAAATAACCTCACTCTTTACCGCCATTATTTTTATGACAAGGAGAAACGCAAGCTTGTTTTAGAAAAAAAAACTCAAGCTATTCCAGACACAGATAAAAAAGTTACGTTTCGAATAAAATATGGATGAATAACACTTGCGCCCTCATTTTATTATGGCCGTTTTCACTTTTTAAAAAGTTACAAACTAGATAACAATGAAATTTGTATGCAACATTGCGGGCTTGTGTAGCGAGCACGCAATGTAATTTTTCTCAAACATGCTCGGAAAAAACGGTTTTCCGATTGAAACACAAGGACGGAAAGAGCCTCATTTTACTCCTAGGAGTAAAAAAACCATATGAAAACACTTTCCGTCCATGTCCATATTTTCTTAAAAATGCTGTCAATTTGCATACAAAATCAAAAGGACCAAGACAAAAATTCCAAACAGCCAAGGTAACTGCTCGCTTTTTTAGCACAGTGCGTGTGTTTCTTTTTGAATTTGCATTCCAATGTCTATGGTTAGTATTTAAAAACAATTGACATTCGTTCATTCTGCATAATATAATTGTGAAACCGAATATTAAACTATTTGTGGTGTGGAATACTTACTATAAAAAATGAGCTCAAACGACGAAAGCGACGAAATAGGTACCACACCGCCTATATTAAAATCTGAAGCGGCCTCGGTTAGGCAAAACCTGCTTCCCGCTAAATCCAAGGAAATTAAATTACTTGCTTTTTAGAAATGTATTTGTATTATTTCCTCATATGTTTGAGAAAAGCATTATGTATGCCTCGGCGGAAACGAGGATTTCCTGACTCGTATTTTAGCAGGCCTCGCTGTTGCTCGGCCTGCTAACCACCTCGTCAGGAAAACCCTTACTTTCCGCGCCTAGGCAACAATGTACTATTTTTTTAATTTGGGAACTGTCTGTAAACTATGTACTTCGCGTCTCAGTATGGAGTTAGTAATGTCAACTTATCCGGTAATTTTTGAGAAAAAACTATTTTAATGACCCGACTATTTTTACACTAACCCCCTTACTTATAAACATGGAATAAGCTTGGAATAGTTTATGCCATGCTTTGTCTTTATCTGTAATTGTGACATTTGCATCTGACAGAAAGTGACAAAGCATGGCATAAACTATTCCAAGCTTATTCCACGTTTATAAGTAAGGGGGTTAGGGTCTGTGGCCTATTATTTTTAGAGACTTAACTGTACATACCTTATTTAAGCACGTGTATAATGAAATAAAATTGAAAATATAAAAATATTTTTATTTCAAGAAAAAAATATTGTCAGTCTATTTGTTGATCAACTCCGCTTCGTCGGGCGGCGGGAATACTCCATCCTTGATCATTTTTTTCCATTCGCTTCCATATGGGTACTCGAATTTTTCCACCGTTCCTGGTTTGAATTGCGTACCGTAGCCAGGCAGCTAAAAATAAAAGAAATATTAAATCTAAAGCGATAAAATCTGATGAAACTGTAACATCTGTATTATCATAATAATGAACCTATTGATAAAGGTTAATGCTTCTCAACTTGTCGGTTAAAATAACAAGCAAGTACTTTATCATATCAGGCATTATCTCTTAAAAATAAAAGACACTTTATCAGACCAAGACCCTTGCAATACTGTGACCTGATTGACTCGCTACTGATCACAGTAATTAATGTACCGTGTGGTACGGTCGAGTTCATAAATATTTGTTTACATTTTGGGACCTTGTCTATTTAATGTCTGTTAAAACTGCCATACTGCCATATTGTCACAGCGATTAAAGTGACAAGGTACTAAAAAGTGGTCGATTTCGGTAGTCGTAGTTTTTGTGAAATAATAATGGAATCGACAAACCACGAAAATAATATTGAAAAATATTTATCGAACCTTAAAAACCAAAAAGCGTGTTTTATCGGGATGGTCCTTAGCTAAGTTCCATTAAAATCGGTTGGCAATAAGAATGGAGAATTTTATCTATGTAAACTATGCACAACTTTTAAAATAATGAAAGTTTCTAGATTGACTGCGGAAACGCATTCAAAATAACAGTAATAATCGAACAATTTACTGTAATCTTGAAAACCATACGAAATATATATCCTTTTACAAGGCAATATCAAAACCCACCTTGGGTGCGAGATACCGCGCGTCCTCCACAACGCACGGGTCCGTGAAGTACTCGTGTTGCTGGTCCACGTACTCTATGAGCCGGCCCTCCATGGTCCCCGATAAACTGGCGAAGTCCCACATCTGCAGGTGTTGGACCATCTCGCAGAGACCCACGCCGCCCGCGTGCGGACACACTTTCACTGGAATGATCAATCAGAAGGTATAAAAGAACAGCATCGTCAGCTTAAGTCAATCCTATGCTTTATGCATGGTATCCTGACTTTTGACAAAATCATCATCAACTATATCATTTTTCAAACTTCATTTCGCAAAAATGTATTTGTGCTTAAACCGTTACATATTACATTAGATGCATAGGCTTATTAAATATGTTAGGTTAGGTATAATTGAATTCTGTATGAATGTTGAAGAAGCGAAAGAAATTTGTCAAGATCGTAGCAAGTGGAAAAAAGTGGTCACTCCCTTTCCTCTGGGAAACAGGCGTGATTTAATGTATGTATGTATGTAAGTTAGAATTTTGACCACAAAAAAATAAACAAAAATCCGGCGGGAAGTACCTGTTTGCGAAATGAAAGTTTGTAAAATGATATAGTTTACCAAATGATGATTTGGTAAAACAGTAGTGAAACGTAATTTTTTATACCTTGGTACCTGTCACCGTATCGCTCTTTTTTGGCATGCTGTACTTTAGTCTGTGCAAAATATATGTACACAAATTCTAGCGTTTGGCGGAAACTGAAATGCGAACTGTGGTTTCGCAGGCAGAATCCAAAACATAGACAGAATAGACGTTTTCGTGACCCGCTGTCCGTAAATGTTCACCAGTCGCTAGACAAAGGTTCTGCGTTCGTGGCTCGGCGCAGCGAGGGTTAATATTGCTAGCACAGGGCTCGAGTGACTAACCATTGAGCTTCTCAGCCATCAGGTAGACGGCGAGGATCTCGTTGACGCCGCCGATACGCGCCGAGTCGATCTGGCAGAACTGCATCCCGCCGCTCTGGAGGAACTGCTTGAACATCACGCGGTTGGCGCACATCTCGCCCGTCGCCACGCCGATGCCGTACGGCCTGCGGAATAAACATTTTTTTTTACTACACTCCCTCGGAAATTGATGAATTACGATGGGTGCTAAAATTGTGCAATTGTTCCGTCCAACTTGATATAAGAGTTTAAAAATAATATATTTTCTAAAAAAGTTCTGACCTACCTAGGCCAGGATAGGATCTAGTTGGGTGTGTATATAAAAGCCTTCCACAGGAAGAACGGACGAGCTAAATGGTAACAGAAGAGAGCGAAAACTGATAGCATCAAAGCAATCTGTAAACTACATGCAACACTGCACCCCAATCGTGCTAATGTCGCGGGAAGAGGGACTCCTTCCCGCTACTTCCTACCTCACCTATTACCAATAGGTGTGAGTGTGAGGGTAAGACAAGCAGTGACATACTGCCACCTTGCTGCAATTACATCAAAGAAGGCGGCTAACTGCATAGTAATAGTATCATTCAGATGAGGATGTCTACGTGTTTAGTCATCCTATTACCAGGAGTTTAGAACATGTAAGGATCTGCTCCAAACTGGCCGGCCCTACGGTCAAACAGATGTTTATTGTTGTTAGTAAGCATTTTAACCTTTAACTGCCGTGGTATACGTCTCACAGACGTCATTACTATTATTTTGAACTTTGTTACCATGGCCTAAGTGTTACTGTGAGAATGCTCTGAAACCACCTCGTCAATTAAAGGTAAAATTTTATGTGGTAACCACTAGAATCTAGAATGCTTAGACTACTGCATGCAATTGCAGTTAGCCGCCTTTGCTATTACGGCAGCATACCTACAGCTTCCATCTGAGTCCTAGTCCAGCTGACGCAGACTTACTTCAAAGAGATGAGGGTCAGGCTAGTTGAACCAGCCTCTTCGTTCAGGCTCCACGCCTTGAAGCTGTCTGGGACTTACTTCAAAGCGTGCGATATAGCGGCGTGTCCGAGCACGTCGTCCGGCGAGGTTGGCTCTTCGATCCACATCGGCTTCAGCGGCGCCAGCTCCTTCATCCACTCGATGGCTTCGTTCACACTCCACGCCTGGTTCGCGTCCACCATCTACGCACAGAGGTGATTATTACGAGGTTGAATTGATTCCAGGATAGCATATACATAGTTTGACAACAGAATTGCGATCTGGGTACAGATCACGTCAAGTAAAGTTAATTAAAAAATTAAAAAACACGACTGCCGTTAAAAATATGAAATAGAAAGTAAAAATAAGTTTTGTTTTTCGAATAGAAGTTAAAATTTTGTAATGTAATCAATCGGGGGACTTTCATGAACATCGACTACGTAAAAGAAAAATAAAACTTATTTTTTACTTTCTAGTTCAGTTTTTTTAACTGCAGTCGTGTGTGTGTGTGTTGAATCATACATACATGAACCCTAAAAAATATTACACTCCCTTTTTAGGGCAGTCGTGTAAAAAGGCCGCTGAGCGACAATGGAGGGGATGTTTTTGCGCATGGATACAGTCGCCAACACGCGGAACACTCCCGTCCCAAATACTAATAATTAATACCACCAATTTGGTCGGTAAATGCGCGACTGTACAAGTACAGGTACTTACATCACCAGCGGCCTTTATACGTGACGGGATCTATGTGTATTGTATTTTTGTGGGTGTGTAGTAGAAAACGTTACCGTTACGTAAATGTGAAAACTTGATTTGTATTATTTTATTCAACTACGACATTGTCGCTGTGGATAAATGTTGTCAGAAGTTTGTATTGTATTGTATCAAGCGCCTTATGTAGATTTACGAGAAGACTTTGGTACTTACCAGATATTTGTCATCTCCGATGTACTTCCGGACAGCGCTGCAGCGGCGCCAGTCGTCGTCGAAGTTAAGGCCCACCTTGACCTTGAAGTGCGTGAACCCGAGCTTCAGGTACTTGTTGCACAGCTGCTCCAGTACCGTATCGTTGTAACCCAGCCAGCCTGCAATGGGAAAAAATATACCATGACTTTTCACTCAAATTGACTGCAGACGAAAAAAAAAAAAACTGCGTCCCAATTGTCTCTGAAACTTAAAATTATACTAGGTAACTACCGGGATTATTTTTTAGTGGTGTTGTGTGTTTAAAACCTTTGTTTGAATGCGTATGCTGTCAGTCTGCCTCGGTTGGCAACGCAAAACAATATACACACATTTTAGAATTAACGGCCGAACGATTTTTCATACACAAATTTGAAAAAGGAACGAGTTAGTTGTTTCCAAAATGACTCAGTACGGCAGTTATACTTCCTAATAATAACAGTTGCAGGACAATAACAGTTAGGTAAATAGAAGCCGAAACTCCATTAGAAACATATTTGCATATTACGGTATCACTAAGTTATGCAAATACTAGAATAATTACATAGTTGTGCACTAGATAACGAGCTAGGTAATGTAATACTCGTATTACAAAACAGCGATCTTTACTTTTTAAAGTTGTTTTATCAGTGCTAAAGATAGACAGTACATGGAGAAACAACTGTTTTTGTTATGTTTATGATCTTTAGTATAGTTCATTTATTTTAGGATGAGAAACCACAATAACATTATATTGCGTTTGGTCAACTATTTATTACCTAGCAAATAGTACAGTACAATTAGTCTGGGAGCCGCAAAATAAAATGGTTTTAATGTCACTTTAATTGCGTGTCGTCAATTGTTACTCTAGTACAAATTGTAAAGAGATTACAGTTCACGAGCCGCAATATAATGTTGTTGTGGTTTCTCATTCTAAATTAAATGAAGTATAGGTGTGTACAAATGTAAGACTTAAATAATATGATCGACATATAATTTGTTCAATATAGTCAATCTAAAAGGAAAATCCCCCATTTAAAGGTATAGAAAGCAACCAGGACTCAGAAACAAATACTCGAACTCAACACACGAATATTTTTCCCTACCGGGATTCGAACTTGGGACCTAGGCTAGCTTCAGAAGGCTTTCGTGTCATGATATTCGAGATTCTTACCAACTTGAGTCGTGTACGCGGGATACCCCTTTTCCAGTAGAACCTTGATCCTCTCTTGTTTCCCAACTTTCTTGGCTTTCAGTAATTGCACAGCCTCGTCTTTCGTGATCACGTCCGTAATGTAGCGGAAGTCGATGGTGGACACAAGGTCCTGTAACATTTAACATAGGTATTTCATCTTCGTCAGCGTGTTGGGTTGTGCTCCTATTTCTAAAGGCGTATAGTAGCGTATTACAGGAGTGGTTAAGTTTTTTGCATTTTTAACACCACAGTATCACACACAGTATCAGTAGACAGCGCGAAAAAGACTTCCGTAAGGTAGAAATGTAGGTACGCAGCCAGCTGTTTTTTAGTTAAATTAGCTTAAAAAACACTATTTAATTTTAAAAGTTTACTTATCGGTTATTGCATGTACCGTCAAGAGTAAAAATAATATTCATATTGTCATTTTCGACACTTTGTGGTATATACATACTTATTGGTGCCCTTGACTGTAAATCCAAAACCCATAACCCAAGTAACACAAAACACCATTATAAAAAACATACAACAGCACTAATTGACGCGCAAAGCATTATATGCAAATCCTATATTAGCTGTATTTACTTTTCTACAGCTTTTTTAAGAGCAATTTGGGCCCCAAATTATACAGCATTGAGCTTTATAAAGGCTGCTTAGTAGCATTACAATGATTGCATAAAGTTATTATTGAAGTCGGTAAAGAACAAATCACTAGACTTTATTGCGACCATAGTACAGCCAATATACACCTTATTAATATACAATCTCTAAATGGGAACATATTCAAATGCTAATTGTTTTATTTCCTTTGTAGAAAATAATTTCTCAATAGATTTAAAAAAAGTTATGTTAAATTTAGTATTTATTGTGAGTTTGGTGCAAGCGAGCATGAAGATTCGCGAGTAAATAATTGTGAAAATTAATATTGAATGGTAAGTAAACTTTATTTTCTGTTATTTGGTGAAATTCAGCTGCGGATGTCAGTTTACTGTGAAAACATGTTACGTTTTGTGGTAATATTTCCACGCGCCCTCGTGATAGTGCTTTTTATTATAAAAAATATAGAAAATTATAATCGACTCTTCAAATGTTTTGTAAAATTATAAGCTCTTAGCTTAGTTTAATGAATAAAGTGGGTTCTAAAGGCACCGCGCATAAAGTAAAATTATAGAAAGTGCTCTTTTAATCAGATTTTAGACACTTAATCACTTTAATTGTTTCCGTAAGAAGGGGAAACAGAAAGCAAATGGCGTCAGATAATATAAATGCTTTACGCATTCAACGAATGTATAATAATGCTGTTAATCTTACTATAGCTAAACAAAATACTTTGAGCCTGTTTACCAAAGTATAAGACACTCAATAATAGTGTTCAGGTATATTGCAACACTTCATACGCACATTATAATGTTTGCTGCCATTATACACCATAGTGGTTAGTTACTATCGTGTTTATTAGGGTATCGCAAATTATTTGGTAAAACTAACCAAAGTTTTCTTTTGATTCCGCCTGTTCTTTTAGTTTTTTTCCAATCGTTTTTTTCCATGGCGACAAATATAACACGCATGCACACAAATTCACGATGTTACTAAAATAACCACCTGCAAAATTGAATTACGATGTAATTATTCCTTGAAATAATAAAAATACATTTCTTTATATCAAAATACGACTAAAAGCTTTATTGAAGAAACCGATTATGAAGAAAACGGAGTTAAGATTTTATTACATACATACATACATACATACCTTCACGCCTTCATTCCCAGAGTGGGGTAGGCAGAGCTACAGAATTACCAACAACTCTAAAAACTTGTTGATAACTCTAACCATAGAATTAGATTTTATTAATTGTTTAGTTAATGTTACTATAGGACTAGCATTAAATGAACACAAGCACAGATCATTACAAAGTTTTTAATCTTAAAAATTAGCCACTACAGCCCAGTGCTGGATAAAATACTACGTAAATGCTTATTTAATGTATTGGGCATTTCAAATTACTATTATAAGACTTTAACCTTTGTGTAAGTGTAAAAGCTATTTAAGTGGCTGTATATTATAAATACCCGATGCTTTAGTAGGAGTTTAATCTTTATTTAAGAGTATAGTATAGCTTTAAGCATTTCGAAACGAACCAAATGCTATTAAAAACTATTTTATCTTTGCCAATGCCAATTAAAAGTGTTATTCGGACTTTAGGACATAAATCCATATCCACTTTGGTTAATATACAGGTTACGTGTTACTTGGGAACGAACGTAAAAAAATGTTTAACATAATTTTAATTACGACTAAACTACTTAATCAAGAGAGCTGTAAAGTCGACTAGAAAAACATGTAGGTTTTAGGTATCCACTTTTGGACCTTATTACAATATAATCCTTATTGGATACATTCTTTGTAGTCGACTGTACAACCAAATTCTCCCATTTATATTAGTTATAAATACATGATTGCATCATCATCACTTGGAAACTCGGACACCAACCTCGGGCTCCATGTCCGCTAGGAGCCTCCACAGAGGCTTCTTCTCGAGCCGCGCCCACAGATCCCACAAGGAATTCAAAATGGCTGCGGCTGCTAAATGGGCGACACCTTTTTCTGGACCAATCTAAAAAAATATTAGGTACCTACGTTAACAAGTAGAAGGTTTAATTATCATAGCGAAACTGCGATCAATGGCCAGCAAGTTATGCGCACTACAAAGAGTAATCGTTTTGGCCACGGATATATTTTTCATGGCATAGCCAGAAGGCTAAAGAGCACACAGACCATGCACCTGGTGGTCAGTGCAATGGGCTTTGAGGCCCACCGACCTTCGTAATCTCAAGAGTGAAAATGCCTAGCCAACCCCGAGGCCCAAGATGGATTTCCTCTATCGCCCACAATAACTATCACGGTTGCTTGGCGGTATGAACCGGCTCTCGGTGACTACAAACAAACTAAGCGATTAATAACAAACATACCCATCTCATCTGCGAGTCATTGGTGATGATACGCCAGAAGCCAGCGAAGTCAGCGAAGATGTCTACAGCGTTCTTCCCCAAGAGGAACCGCTTCATGGAGCGTATGGCGAGGACCACAATCTCCGTGCCCCGCCCGCAGGTAAACGTCAGGCCGAAGCCCTGGACGCCATTCTCCGTAGTCGTCGTCACATAAGCGCATGAGTAGTTCGGGTCTGTATGCTGCAGGAAATTTCAATTTAATATCAGCAAATAGGGAAAACTGCCCCATTGTTGACACCCTACCAATTAATGGCACATAAATTGACATTTGAATAGAGAATATTCATGACTTTTTTTCTTCAATAAAAGCTGATTCAACTAACAAACAGTTGAGAAAAATCATTTTTTGAATAGCTATAAAAATAACCAAGATATACGCCAACAAAGATTTGTTCCTGTCTTTCTAGCAAAACACAATTTAACACGTTCCCTGTCCGGGTGCCCCCAATATTAGATCATGTTGTTTTTTTTCAGGAGCCCGGGCTTCCACCATGGGGTCACATCCCCGTACTGAATGCACAGTTGGACTTGTGACATTGTCATATCATTTTGTATGGTGACAGTTAACGAGTTAACATGCGAGTTTATATGGCCGGCGTGTTACGTGACGTCACAGTGCATATCGGATCTCTCTGTCTCATGGCTGTCTACTTAGCAGTTTAAAATGCTTGTATCATCCGTATTTCGTGGCAGATTTTTATTTTATCTACTTTACTTTTGGTGATCTTTTTTAGGGTATTTTCATATTTTGTTAAGAAATATGATTTAAAAAATACATGCATATTGTAAATGCTACAATCTAAAGACTTAAAATGCGTTGCCAACCCTGAGGACTAAGATGGAATGCCGCTATAATGCTAGTAATTTCACCGGTTGTTTCCCCACACCAGATCGCAATCAGAACAATTCGAACACTGCTGGTTGGCGGTAGGTTAAAAGACTTAAAAGACAAGATGGTGGTAGCGATCTGGACGGCGGCGGCCCCTGCACAAGGTCCTACCATCACTAAAACTAACTTGAGTCATGATACGCACGAAATAACGCTGCTAGAGCTTACTCACGTATTCATGTCAGGAAACGGCCGGATCTATTTCGGACCCGTTGAAGTCCTTATGATGAAGGACTTCCCTGATCAGGGATTATTTTTGCAAGCGCACGGTAATACTTCCTGATAAAAGATTCCTAACGATGTTAACATGTGAGGAAGCCGTTGCAGTGTTTATTTTGACCATGAATTTTATATCAAAGTAATATAACCGATAATTCTAAAACTGGTGTTTTGGATTAAAATCTTTGGGTTTTACGTCACGAACACACCATAAGGCTATTAGTCAGGGTCTTCGTTGTGAAAGGAAACTTCATTCATGCATGTCCGTTTCCTATTCATTCAGCATTTATTCATAAAGACCTGATATTGATACAAAGTTGTGCTTAACTAGTATGTTAAGTTGTTAAAAATAAAAGTTAATGATGCATGCAGTAAACGACCTCGACTAGACTAAAGTCCGACTTACATTGGTCAAGGACAGTGACAGGTACGTACTGTGGCAAGGACGGCGGAATAAAAAAATAGAAAGCGATTCTATTTGGATCCACTGGCGAGGCAACCTGACTCGCTGTCCGACCGGTTTACACTACTGTTCTGTCCACTGTCCTTGACCAATGTAAATCAGGCTTAAAAGACGCCCAATTAAAGTCATTGCCCTTATATATATGTTTATGCATTCTTTTTTACTCAGCTGGGTCGCCCGATAATGTGCCCAGCCCATCGATATCCATACGATACGGCGGTGAATGTGTTTACCAAATTACATCTTATTTCAATATGAACAAGACTTACCAAAGCGTCAGATCCATGGCCACCAAGAGAGGTAGGGAACCTAACGTCCCTCACATCGATGCTGACGATCTTCAACCCGCTTCGGCTCGGTAGAGGCATGGTTCTCTCGACACAGCCGTCCGATGACTGGAGATAAATTCATATTCACCGCGGTTATTATCACTTGTTGACTTGTAAGTGTACAGTAATGACATAATAGTTGTGAGATAAGGGGGTGAAAACATTCTGCAAGTAACCGACATGTTTTGTTTATTAATATTTTAATGTTATGTGAAGGTCATCGCTTGTAAAACGCTTCGCTTCTGGATGTAGCATTGATGTAATGTGAATTATTTACCTACATACATACACATACATACCGTCACGCCTGTAATCCCAGAGAGTGGGGTAGGCAGAGCTACAGAATTACAACTTCAAAAAGTTGTTGACAATTCAGAAACCACAATTTGCACAAATAGGCTAAGATGTTTACCAGCGTATTAGTGACAGGTAGCAAGCCCATCGCCTAACAGTACTACAAGCCTATATTCCCTTAGGGCGTATACAGAAAGAAAGCTGGAAGCTTATAAGCGCTTACCGGCGCTTGACAGCGCTGGTAACCCGCGCACAAAAATATATGAGAGAACGCCGATAAGCACTGAACGGTGCCGACAAGTTCCGACAAGCTTCAACACGCGCTGGTCAGCACTGGGCGCTGCCAT
Source organism: Acleris emargana (assembly GCA_927399475.2). Classification (NCBI taxonomy): domain Eukaryota; kingdom Metazoa; phylum Arthropoda; class Insecta; order Lepidoptera; family Tortricidae; genus Acleris; species Acleris emargana. The sequence continues at coordinate 4,052,906 of OV656848.1, read as the reverse complement.
TTAAAATTTTGACCTAAGGTCGTATACAGAAAGAAAGCTGGAAGCTTATAAGCGCTTACCGGCGCTTGACAGCGCTGGTCCGTTCTACACAAAGGAAGCTGGTTGAAGCAGACCAAGCAAAATTTTAAATGGCAGCGCCCAGTGCTGACCAGCGCGTGTTGAAGCTTGTCGGAACTTGTCGGCACCGTTCAGTGCTTATCGGCGTTCTCTCATATATTTTTGTGCGCGGGTTACCAGCGCTGTCAAGCGCCGGTAAGCGCTTATAAGCTTCCAGCTTTCTTTCTGTATACGCCCTTAGTCGCCTCTTACGATATCCACGGGAAGACATGGAGTGGCACTATTCTAACCCGGCAACCACACGGGGCCGGCAACCACACGGCGAAAAAATTATTTACCTACATAGTGATAATATCGGAAAAATTGTTTCATTTTGTATGGTTGTCCAAAAATTTGCATGATCGAGTTCCTAATTAGATACAATTTGTTTGTACTCTTTATTTTACAATAATAAAATAAGAAAAACAAACCATTTTGACAAAAGGAAAATGGTATAAAAATGGTAATTGTGTGATTCGAGATTTAACGTGGTCCAAAGTAGACTTACAAAATGTGTCAAATTTTAATCCGAAGTAAGCCTATCTGTCCGCGGATTGAATATAGGGTTTGGCCGTTAGGAGTAAGTAGCTGGTGTTATTAAATTTTCGTTTAATTTATTGATTAGAATATTTATTAGAATGTATTTTAATAATAAGAATATTAATAAAGTTTCTATACTTAGGTTGATGTTTTATAATTAATGATATTAAATAAGTTCAAACTTTTTATGTGAGTAAAGTCTAAGATAGTGCGAACCTTTACGATTAAAACCGAGATGTCCCGAGTGTCAAAGTGGAAATAATCGTTCTGTAGTTTATTTTCATACTTGTGTATAAAAAATTCCTTAGTGTACAGGAACGAGAATAGTCATTAACTGACTGAGTGCAGCCGTTAGACCGTTAGCTTTGTAGGCTCTAACTAACTAATCTACAGCGTGGTCGATGTTTATAAGCGACAACCTAAGAGAATTGTTAATCAATACTAAAATCAGGTTATTCCCACCTGTTACTACCAATTTGTTATAAAAAATCCCAGATGTTACCACCAAATGTTTTAAGTGTAGTTATCACCAAATATTTTATTGGCAACAAGTGGGAAAAATATTCCCACTTGTTACCACGGAGTACTTAACAGGTGGGAAAAAAAAACCCAGCTGTCACCAGTGGTAACAAATTGGTGGTAGCATGTGGGAATAACCCCTAAAATCGCAACTATTGATAACGCACCTTTTTATTCAAAAATTGTAAAAATCGCACTATGTTTGTGTTTTGTTCCAAATTGGGTTTGCGTTTGGCCTGTCTCACCTGATGTTAAGCGACGAGGTCGAGGGTGGTACAGGTACAACCCTTACCCAGAAAAAAACCTATTCACTTTTGCCTTGAAAACACCAACGGGAATAGGAACGTTACCGCATTTGTATGTTTTTTTTTTAGCTTCACAATACTCTTAACCGTAGTCTAAAACAAAACAGTGAATTCGCTTACCGTTCGTGGTACGTTTAGAACTACAATACATTAAGGTATTAAAGGTTAGGTAATTAAAAAACATAGCTCACGTTCGACCGGTTATTGGGCGGTGTTACCCAGTGCGGATAATCTTAGTACTATGAACAAGGTAATGTCGAAAAGGTAATATTCAACTTTAACATACAGATGGCAGCACAGAGGTACAGTTAATTACCTAAACTTTTTGATAATCTTTACATTATAACGGGAAATAATATTTTGATTTAAATGAATAACACCATGAATATAAACATTAAATAAAAAAATCCAAAATCCATATTTTTTGAAATTAAGATGGTTGACATAATTTGAATATGTCAACCATCTTAATTTCAAAAAATACCTACCTACTTTTACCAAAAATACTGTTACGAGATTGTGCGCCTTTTACTATTCTTACAAGTGGTTTTCACCATCGAATCCGTTGAGTTCAGACTTTGGTTTGGAGGATGACCATAATATATAAATATCGCCGAGTTTGCCGTAGGCATTTTGAACCCAGATTTCTGTGCAGAAACAATAGGATCAGCAATGCAGCAGTCCCCACATTACATTTAGCAGGTTAGTTTATTGTAAGAAAATTGAATATTGCATATTATGTGGCCAAAAGTATGGCTATTGTTTTATTGTTTGTTGTTCTTTAGGCAACTTTTGTCATGTGAGAGCTATGAACTTGCTATGGCCGAAGTTATTATTTCCCTTATGCTGATACCACTTTCTGATTCTATGGTAATGTGTAAAGTTTTCAAAGTGACGAACCTTTTTATTCTCCGACTGTAAATGCACTTTTTGGTTTCAGGAGTATTATCTTCCCGCCAATTATTATTTCATCAAAGGAGACCTTTAAGGGAGCTGCAAATCAATGACTCATTGATATCAAAGGGTAACGTTACATATTTTAATCCTTATATTCATTTTAACTACATTGTTGTAATAACAATTAATACTTTTTTTGGAGACCAGTTTTTTTTGGGATTAGATTTTAGGGTTCCGTACCCAGAATATCCGTAGCTTTTGAACCGTAGGACGAGTAGAAACTTGAAATTAACACAGAGTTTGTATTACTATGGCGCTATAACAATAAATAAAAAATAAACGGGTCTCCATACACGATTCGTATATTTTTGTTCGTTGTATAGTTGTAAGTTCGTGTGCAAGTTCAACTCCCATTTGGCCGGATTTTAGGATGTGTACAATCTGCTGAAATCACAATTTTTTAACATACTTATTAAATTCATCTTCCTTGCTACTTTAAGGGCTGGGATCCATACATATAAATTATATATTATAAATTATATATATAAATGCGAAAGTCGTCGGTCTGTCTGTTACGTTTTCACGTCTTAACCGCTGAAATAATTTTGATGAATTTTGGTATATAGATGGGAACTTTGAGAAGGACATAGGCGGCTTTTTTCCGCGAAAATCTAAAACTTGTAGGAGTTTGAAATAACTAGCTCTCCGCAGCATGGATTGTGTATTTTACTTATTAAAATTTCCAGAACCAGAAGTTGAAGAGATGCCTTTAAGTTTCAAATTTCAAAGTTCAGCAGTGGTCTCCTCTTGTGAAGCGCTGGCAGATTCTTGACGTGTAAAAGTGCCCGTGCGGCCTACTTACTGAATAAATGTCTTTATCTTTATCTGTATGTATTTCATTTATTTCCTAATAGGTACCTAAAGTACTTAACTGACAAAAAAGGCCCCATTTCCACGGCCTGCATTTTTACCCCGTAACGCGCGTTCGGCGTAAAAATGACGGCCGTAGAAACGGGACCTAAACTAACTACAAACTATTGATGCTATAGGTACCTATGCATATTTATACACAGTAGTTCTAACTATTAATAACAGATGGCGTTAGTTACGCCGTTACCCATTTCAGTCCCAGAGTTTGTTCTCTATTTCAGTTATATACAATGTACTCTATGGTGTTACCCCTCACTGAACATGGCACGTTATTTAATTAACTGGTAGGTACGTATTTACTCAACTGAGGTGCTAAAATTACAATAAAACAAAATTCCTTTACAATTAAGTATTTTAATTTGTGTAAATATGTGATGTATTTTACACTAAAATAAGAAACGGTGGCAATCTAAACCAAAAAGGATTTACGGTATCTCTAAGTAAAGTTATATACACATTGCATTAATAAAATCACTAAATATATATATACCCTCGTTGTGTAAATAAAGGTCTGTTCCCTATCGGTCCAAGATCCTATTTGATTTGGAAAGCCACGCAACCCCGTATTGCCCAAAGTAAAAAAAAGCAGACATTAAATCTTAATTACTTGCAGACCCAAATAAGGTAAATTTTCCAAAGGCTTAAATTTTTTGCCCTTGTTCTTCTTACATTACAGAGTTACATTACTAGTATTGTACAAAGAAAAAATATTCTTCTTACAAAACCGAGTAATGTACGAAGAAATTTTCGTTCTTTGCACATTACTAGTTCCACTGGCAGTTATGTACAAAGAAGTAAATATTCTTCCTACATTACCCGGTTCTGTACGAAGAAATGGCTGTTCTTACTACAAAACCAAGGAGGTTCTCCGAGCAGTGTATCTAACTTCTTAATCGATCCTTTCGTTTCTTGTTCAGCTTGTTAAAGATTATAGTTCATTTATACGACCGTTTTTTGCCGCAAAATTTGTATATTTCGACACTCAAGGGAATCAACATTTATATGGTACTTTCCGTTGACCTAGATCTATAATTTGGCAAGTAATACCATCTTATACCACAAGTATAAGAAAAAAATCTAAAAACTATACATTTTTAATAAAATTGCAACAAAATCAGCACAGTCAAAATTTTGAATTGAGTTAACCGTGTCATATGCGGAACCTTCGGTGGGTGAGTTCGTACTTGTCCGTTTTTTTTATTTACACCTTAACAAATCTGACTAAATTATAAGTGTTTTACTTGTGGGAGGACCTTGTGCAGGGTCCGTCCGGGTTGGTACCACCATCTAATCCATTAACCTACCGCCAAGCAGCAGTTTTCGCATTGTTGTGTTCCGGTTTGGGGATAAGACAGCCGGTGAAATGACTAGCATAGAGGCATTCCATCTTAGTCCTCAGGGTTGGCAACGCATTTGCAGTCTTGTGAATGCGAATGTCTATGGGTCACAGTTTCCACTTACCATCAGGTGGTCTGTGTGCTCGTTTGCCTTCCCATACCATAAAAAAAAAAAGTGTATAATAATTAGCCAAAAAATTTAGTTCTTAACTATTGACGCTAGGGATTAATGTAACATTCCTCCTATGAAAGTTAAACATTGCTGGCTTATTCGCTAAAGCCTTTGTCATGGCATGAATTAGGAACCAGGTATTCTCATTTTCTATGTCAGGCGTAAAGTGAGCAGTCAATTCGCAGTAAAAAGGCTATCCATAGTAAAACATCGAGGGAGTTGTTACGCTACTGCGGAATTTGAATGCACCCGTTCATCTACTTAAATTTGACGGAGTGAGAGCGAGGGTGACGGGGTGAATTTCGTTGTCAACTTGCATTAATCTTTAACAAGCTGAACAAGAAACGAAAGGATCGATTAAGAAGTTAGATACACTGCTCGGAAAACCTCCTTGGTTTTGTAGTAAGAACAGCCATTTTTTCGTACAGAACCGGGTAATGTAGGAAGAATATTTGCTTCTTTGTACATAACTGCCAGTGGAACTAGTAATGTGCAAAGAACGAAAATTTCTTCGTACATTACTCGGTTTTGTAAGAAGAATATTTTTTCTTTGTACAATACTAGTAATGTAACTCAGTAATGTACGAAGAACAAGGGATTTTTTGACATTATGAATTTTTACTTACTTTACTGTACCTATAGCACATTAATAAAATGGGCGTTACGGGGTAAAAATAATAAAGCTTACGTATAAGAGACGTGCCACACGGGCGTTGCTGGTGCACTGCGTCGTTGCAACTGCGTTATTCTACATAATAATATAAATTAGGACGACAGGCCACAAGATGGGTTGAAATATCAAAACGCAACGCATCGGTAACGCTCGTGTGGCACCGCTGTAAGGCACTTTGAATAAATTCTCCGTTTTGGTCAACTTTGTCTAATACAAAACACTAGCTGGCTAGTTTACTTACCGAATTAATGAGTACAAATGTAAAGGAATGTACTAAGTAAGTTACAACATAATAACCTTATTGTTAAAATTAAAATATGCAATCCAAATAAAACTACGTAAAATGAAAATCAATTTAAGATAGAAAATTCTCTCGTAAAAAGTAATATAAAATATACAAACAAAAACGAATACAAATTCAAATTTTAACAGTATATATCGCAAAAAAAGGTTTTACATACTTTCAACAACACACCTAAATTAATTAATGTTTAAATAAAATAGATATAATTTCAATGTGGTACCCACAACATGAATTTTCTTTCATTATCATTTGCCCAACAGAAACATTTATATTCATTATGAAAATAAAAGGGAAGAAATAAACAATGCAAGCGGGATGTGCAGGTTCAAGCCCCCTAATCGGCATCTTGTTTTTCTTATGAAATTTAGGATATTATCGGCTCCAACAAGCGAAAACAAATGCCTACAAGACCGCCTGAATACATGGTTGTGCTTTACACAAAATATCCAAATTGTGTATTACTAAACGATCTCGGTCGGCGTCCAATTGAACTTAAGCTGGAGGCGTCACATTTGACTATAGCTGGGTGTCGGTGACGCTGATCGCCGTCACGATTTAAAGGAACAGTCTCGATTGACGCGGACGCCGATTGGTGTCACATTTAGCTTACCGTGGATGCCACAGACTCGGCATCGCGGCATAGTGGGGTTGAGGACCCTTGGTTTTGAAAGGGTTAAGAAACTAGTGGCACTGCACCTACATAAATTCAAAAGCGTAATCAATTAGAGTTTATCAAATAATATAGTACCGGTAAGAAGCTACTAAATTAAATGCACATTGATTAAATACTATTTCTCACCTGTTTTTATTACTTTAGGGCTCTTCTTATAATAGTATTTTTTTAAACTACGATTATATTTTCAACTACTCTACAACTTCCTCATGTCGAGTTAAGATGTTTTTAACCGACAGCCCAAAGGAGGGTTATGTTTTTAGAGCGTATGAATATATTTATGCATGTCTATTTTTTAGCATTTTTATATGTCTGGGGCCTGTACATGTAAGTTTTTCACCTAAATCCTACTTAAAAGTAAATATTTGTTCAAACTAGTATAACGCACCACGTAACCTGCGCGAAAGTCGATTTTTAAGCGCAATTCACACAGCGGGCGGAAGCGGGTCGGGCGCCGAGCATTTCGTTTTCATCGCGGGAGCCGCGCGGGTCTTCGTAATTACATATACCGCCGAACCGCCACACGTTGACGGGCGCGTCGCCGAAACGCGGCGGTGCTCGCGCGGGTGTCGCAGGCGGGCATTCAGGATCCGATGGTAATGGCGAGTATATAGTTTACAACGCTCTGTGTGAATGCCTATCGGAGAATGCGTGTTATAACGACCAAGGATGCCCACGACGGACCCGCCGCACCCGCGCGCTGTTTATAGTGGCGAGCGGCAGGCGCGAGGGTCCCGCCCGTCCCGTCGCGTGTGTGAACCGCCGAACTTCCGACCCGCTCGGCGCACAACCCGCGCCCGCCCGCTGCGTGAAATGCGCGTTAGGTGTTACAGGTAGGCGGTAAGCTGTGCGGTGTAAGGGAGCGCGCGTTACCATAGCGACCGCCTGCGCGGTATCCGCCATATTGGTTCATATTACGAGGTGCGGATTAAAACCAAACCATAAAAAAGAAACAACTTCTAAACCATATGGTTATGGTTTTACCGTAAGAAAGCAATGGAATAATGGCTCTCTGCTGGTAAAATTACTTAACATAAGTAAAAAAATAAAAGCTCTTTATTGTGCAAGACTTAACAGTTGAGTACAAATACAAGTTTACACTTTTCATCGTATTTCAATGGAAAAAGGCGCAAAATTGTATATATGTATATCTATATCTACACCCATATCCTAAATCCTTTACAACGCGTTTAAAACCAATAGGTATTGACTAACATTACGTTAATTGAACAGCAGCATCATCAACGTCTGTGTTGTCATATCGCTGCTTAAATACAAAAGCGACACAAAACAAAATCAGATACAGTTTGATTTAAAACTTAAAGTAAATAGCATTCTGAATTTAAATGCAACACAAACACATTTTGATTTGTGTCGCTTTTGTATTTAAGCAACGATATCATAACTAATAATTAAACGGATACTGTAATGATTTTCAAATATAAATATATACTTAATCACCAACAAACGAATTTACGATATACTGGGTGTCCCAAAACCGAGAGGGCTAATAGAGCAGGTAAAAAGCTACCGATTTAACCCCTATGTATGTGCATAGATTATTACTAGTTTCGGAGATATTGATCATTTTAATCTGAATTTTTGTTATTTTCCCTCATGACCATATTACGAAATTCATTTTAGAATCATTACGAATTAGCGTAGTTTTTGAACCCATTTGCGGCTCTTTACCTATCAATACGAAGCAGTCGCGTAAACTACTATTGCACTCAATTGTTTATACTACCTACGTACCTTACAAATATACATGTGCCACATAACTCTAAGTATGCTCGCATCGCTATGCTTTTTATATACAAAGCATGTTAAGTGAGTAAAAGCACTGTTGAAGTTTTTAAGAAATTCCGTGTTTGTGATATTACTGCTAAGAGTGCTAAAGTTCTAAAACTCATACATATTGGTGTTGTCATTACTTGGCAGATTGGTTCTTGTTGTACATAATGGCGAGTTGTTTAACCAACATTCTGTCGCCGTGGTCCCACAGTTTGGTTGTCAATGTGCCGAGCGTGGCGTCCTGTTGATTGCGGACCCAGTCCAGCAGGAGTTGGTAGCGAGCCTGAAGGTCAAAATAGTAATATCTCAAGTTCGCGCACCATTAATTATGAAAACTATAAGTCGTTTATTACTATTCTCTCGGGAACTTGAAAAATCACAGGATAAAATAGAGCCTTTATATGTATTCTCTCCAGCTATCTGTTGCTTTTTTGCTGCGTTTAAAAAGATAAAGCAATACTAACTAACAAACAACTTTCATATTTATTTATAGCTTTTGCTACATTAGTCAAATGTGAAACAGGTTTGGCGGAATAAAACTGATCCTTGACACTGGTGACTTATGGAGGGTTAAAATTAAAATTACTTAAAACCTAAGGAATGTTGCATAAACTGTATTGAAAATTGCAATTTACTATTATGAAGTTAAAAATAATTCAATAATTTGAAAAAAGTAAAAATGTTCCCTCAAAGCATTATTGCGATTTTTATGGTTACACATGGCGAGGCTATCAGTCTTATACAACAAATGTATCATTATGCAGAATTATCATTTCATCTAAAGGCATTTCTCGCCGCATGAGTTAGTTTTTTTTTAAAAAAGAAAGAAAGAAAAATATTTATTTGTGACAAACATAACAAAGAACAAACAACATAGAACGTTTTTGGCGGTACCCTAACCTAACCTATGTAATTAATGTTTAAGATATAGATGAAGTTTCATATAATGATAGGTTATCTATCTATACAAACATTTAGAGTTATCAAGGATACATGATAATAATAAATTAACATCTACAAAGATCTTACCTCGGTGACCCCATATTCCCGTGCATTGAGCTCCATGGTCTCAATACGGCCTTTCAGGTATCCCAGGGATATAAACAAGCTGTGCCAGTTCCTCCCCAAGTTGTTTGATATATAGTCTAAGTATTCATGCTCAGGCTGAAATTTAAATAAGTTACATATTTTAATTTTAATTTGTGGTTTTTACTTGCATTATCAATTTATCACTTGTAGACCCACAATGCAACCATGCTCTGGTAGAAAAAGGTGTCAGTGATAGAGAGCACAAATTATTGCACATCAGCATTCCATATGGTTAGATTGAAGTAAATCAATACCTTTATTTTAACCTATTGACCTTTCTAAATTGAAAGGAATCTACATATATGAAATGCACAAAAAATCAAAGCAAATTATAACTTAAGGATTTGTTCACATAAAAAGTAACTGCACTGCAGTTAAATGTAAATAAATCATACATCTATCACTGCCTATCTATCTCTATTTCAATAAGTCACTACATAGTATAAAACAAAGTCGCTTGCGCTGTCTGTCCCTATGTATGCTTAAATCTTTAAAACTACGCAACGGATTTTGATGCGGTTTTTTTTAATAGATAGAGTGATTCTTAAGGAAGGTTTATATGTATAATACATTCCACGCGGGCGAAGCCGCGGGCGGGTCGCTAGTATATTATAAAATAAATATCAACAATGCTAAGATTGTGTCAATGATAATTTTGTTTCAATGGATTTTTGTGGAAATTTCAAATCGAAACTTGTTGAGAATACCAACTCGATGACATAAAATTAGTTTCTTCAACTTGACAGTGTTCACGTGTGACAACTTGGTAGAGCCTGATTTATACACAGCTACTTTTAGCGTAAACTAATGGGTCTTATAACTTATGGTTAATTTGTTCATTTCGCTGCAATTAATATTAGCTGCAGAACTATAAAAACTGGTTAAAATTTAAACTCACTTTGATTCTAGCCTCCATAAGTAAAGTGATTGGATTGCACTTCTCTACGGTCTCTTCCTCCGGCTCCTCAGCCTGTTTGGAGCGTGGCTTAGTTGATCCCATGTAGTAGTCATCCCCCCAGCGTACATCTTTAGAGTTCACAATGTTTATTACATTTCCCGTTGCTGCAATAGAGATTCATTATGCAATTACTTAAAGATATGAGCTTGAAAAATTTAAGTTTCAGAGTGCCAGACTATATGTACATGTTGTGTTAATAGATTTTCTTGCCGCAGACACCAAACTGTCAGCGAGTTGTTCTATACTTTATACATCATAAACTACAACTTTTCGTGCACGAAAAAAAGACAATTGGCACTGATTAGTTAACAATGAGATAGTCATGTGAGCCCTGTAACATCCATAATATATAAATAAACTAGAATGCAAGACAGCTCATCAAGACTCTTTGCACCAACACTAATCACTAAGATAACATGTGCCACATATGATAATAAAGGTGATCAGAAAATTTCTATTTTCAATCTAAATCCAATAATCAAATCTGTGCCATGCTCTAATTTTCTGTGTACTTTATCAGATATTGAGTAACTGCGCTAACTATTTTCTTTATGAAATAACATCATTATGGATTTTAATTAATTTCACATTGATTTTAAATATAGATTGAAATCTTTGAAGAAAAACATAACAAAGACAAATGAATTAACCTTGTGTATTCACAGCACAGTCACTTTTTTCCTGCTTTCTTGGTTTCCCTTCCTTAGAATTTTCCTTTTTGGTAAAGAAAGAATTCTTATTCTTTGGTTTCTTGTCTTTCTCTTTTTTTAAATCGTCGTCTGGCTCCTCGATGACGACTTCGGGACCTTGCGTGTCGGAGTCATCGTAGTGTTCGTAGTTTTCTTCGTCGGGGACTTCTTGTGGAGCCGCATATTGCGCCCGTGTACCCCGCGGCACGGCATCAGTTTTTAAATTTTTAAATAGCTCGAAAATTTTAGCACTAAGAGTCGTCATATCAAAAACCTATAATATAAGTAACAGAGAACAAAGCCTAGATAGCTTTATGCCTACTGACCAAAGTTACGGAAGTTTATGAAATAATTATTTGGAACAGGTAAATAAATTACCACGTGACACCACAGAATCACAGAACACGGTAAAAAGTGCAAAACAAAATGAAATATGTTTATAATTAAAACTTATACTATCATGCACTACGTACAATACCTAAAGTTTTTTTGTTACTATATTTGTCTGTCATTGCTTTGCTTGTCAATAGTCTACTCACTCACTCTAATCTCTACAACTGTTTTGTTTGTTTTGTTGGCAAGCATGACATTTTGTATGGCCATATGTAAAATATAATTACATTCCCATATTATAATTATTACTTACTTCTAAAATCAAATATCAAACCTGGATGGGTTTTCTTTTTTTTTAATGGAAGTTAGATAACGATAGCTAGTACCGTATTGAGCAATTACGAATATATTATTATGATTTAAAATTAATAATTAATGTGGTGAATACGACTTCAGTATGGCAACTTATTACCTTCTGTCAATATTGTAGTCAAATATTAATAATTAGTCGTACTTTTAAAATCATCGAACAAAAAAGTTCTACTTTCCTTAATTAAATTTATAGGCAAAGAAAAAATTAAACTCTAGGTGCTTTTACCCGCTTTTGTGGCTTCCAATTTACATCTGTGTATCCGATCTATATTGTCTCAAATGTTTTGTCTTGTCTTAGGTTTTGTGTCTGTTTATTCCAGGATCACAACAAACATACGTAACTGCAACCGTTATTCAGGACCAACAACTAATTAACAACAAAAACTGGTCATACACGCTGTCAGACGTCATTGGCAGTAATGGTTGCTAACCAAAAGCGACCGGTTGCCAAAAATTAAAAAAATAGAATAGAATAGAATACTTTTAAAATTTCAAGGACCTTACTTGTTTCCGAGTTTTACGACCTTAGACAAAAACAAAATGTAATTAGGTATTAGTTAAATCTTATCTTCGTGTAAAATGTGTAACTTTATCTTCATTATGATAACGAAGTGGCGAGGTCATCCTTGCTTAAACCTTGGGCCAGAGAGAGGGTTTCCCCCGATCATCATTGTTTTTCCCACGGACTTACGTTATACTCGGGTTATTCTGAGTAGTTCAGTCGTCCGTCAGGGATTCCCCAAATGTGTCCAAACGACGAAGGGGTGTTCGTGTCCCGTTTTTAAACTGGTCTTAGGATTACTAAACTTGATTTACTGCATTCAAAACTAAGAATAGGTACTTCGTTTGCTTCGAATCCTTGCTTTGTCGTCGTCACTTATTATCTTATTAAAAACAGGTCAAGTGCGAGTAGGACTCGCGGAACGAGTGTTCCGTACCGCCGCACAGTAGGTATTATTATTATTACTACGCGTATATTACAACTTGAATTCGATTTCGAGTCGAATCAGCGCGAACGCAACACACACTTGACCATTTTTTAGTATTTGTTGTTGGTTGTTCTTCGGGGTTTGTACTATAATCATACCAAATTTGACGACTGTATGTTTTATCGTTTTTACGATACAACATCCCTAGTAGCATTTTTTGTAGGCATTTGGTTGGGCCAAATTAACATCTTTAGTTGGGCAACGGTTAGATTTGGCCGCCTGTTTTGCTGATGGCCCAACAACAAAGGGCCTGTATATGAGTCATACAATTATCCAACCGTTAGTACTAGTCGGGTACCTATAATAAGGGCCTAAATAAAATTCCCTACAGTGGGCCACCAAGTGTATTTTAGCGTAGGGCCTCTGTATATTAATAAACAAATATCCAACGGTCGGTAATCGGTTGGGTACCCACAAGAGGGGCCTATATAAAATTTCCTACAGTGGGCCACCAAATGTATTTAAGCGTAGGGCCTCTGTATATTAAATTATACCAATATCCAACCGTCGGTAATCGGTTGGGTACCCAGTAGAGGGGCCTATATGAAATTCCCTACAGTGGGCCACCAAGTGCATTTTAGCGTAGGGCCTCTGTATATTAATTAAACCAATATCCAACGGTCGGTCATCGGTTGGGTTCCCAATAGAGGGGCCTATATAAAATTCCCTACAGTGGGCCACCAACTGTATTTTAGCGTAGGGCCTCTGTATATTAATAAACAAATATCCAACGGTCGGTAATCGGTTGGGTACCTACTAGAAGGGCCTTTAAATAACTTTCTACAGAGAGCCACTAAATGTATTTATGAGAAGTATATGAATTATACAATTACCCAACGTTCAGTTACACTGGGTTCACACGGTATTGTACTCGAAAGTGTTTCCTTAGCCACAGGCTAATCTTTAAAGAGAATTCTAATTAAGTAATTAAAACCATCTAGATAGTTTGTCAATGCAACATTTATTCAATGGCACAGGATATTGTTAACAAAGGCAAACACACAAGCCTCATCGGTAACGTTAAAATTAGGCAACAATTCGCATTTTTGTTCAAGTTCACGAACAGACAGTGTATGGGTGAGGACCAAAAACGTTGACCATAGTTAACCAAACAAACAACGAAGGTAAAAAACGTTTCATTGTGCGACGAAACGTATCTTCGCAAAGCAATATTTACAAATCAGGCAAATTTTTGTCGCACAACGGGTTGGACCTTACCCATATTTGATAAAGGAACATACTTTATATACTTACTTATAGGTTTCCCAAAACTTTACGTAAATATTAAGGGATAAGAGAGCTTTATCTATACTGGTCTAGGATATTTTATTTTATTTATTAATTTTTGTGTAGCGTACCTTCCCAATATGTTAATTAGTTTAGGAGTTATTAAGGCTTTAATGATACGGGTAAAGAATGCTTACCTTGCGGTATACTTTTATAGCTATAATTTGTGATTCCAAAACTTGTTATCTATAACTGTAAAAAAAATTGAATGTATTTCAAATGCGTTGATATTTTGGATTTGTGGTGCTATTCAATACATTACTTCGTTATTGAAGATTAGATATCAAGTTTTGGGATCACATTTATATCTAATTTTAGTCAAGGTAGCCAAAAGTGTACCAACTGCAAGGACACCAAAAGCGTACCTACTGCAAGATAGCTTTACCAGTATTATTAAAGCTCTTAAGCTAATTAACACATTGGAAAGTTAAATCTATATTCTAGACTGGTATAGTAGGGGCTTTCTAAAAATCCCTTTAATATACACATACAGTGCCCGGCGGTAAAGATTGCACATCGGCAATCATCGGATTTCCGAACACAAACGAATGCTAATTTCCATGTCCATCAATTATTAGATTTACAGTTTATCAAAATTTGAATTCAGAACTAAGTATTTTATCGTTCTTTTGTTTTGATTCTCATGTGAACTATAGAGCTGTAAAACTACTTCCCTTTTAAACATAATTTCAAATTCAAATTCAAAACATTTATTTGACAAAAATACACTACAACACTATAGAAATAGTAAAAAAAAGAAGAATCCAGTGGCATTTGCAACTCTCTCTTGAACCTTCTTAAAATAATTACTTAAATAATCATCTTTTTTTTTTTTTATCTGTCGGCTTCGTTTAGAGAATATTTATAAACATTGTAGATAATTTCGCGTGACTGGCCTCGTAAAGATTTCCCTTTTTTTCCTATAGATGCCATCGTTCAAATTTATTTATTATATTTAATGTTTGGGGTTTTAACAACTCTATATAATATATATTTTGGACTGGACGCGACCGCACTCTATCGCATCTGAACCACGACTAGCTAACTTTATAAAAGTAGTGTGCGACAGAGATAACGCTCTACGAAGCCGAAACTAGCCAATTCTCTCTTTCCAAAGGTCGATGTGCAATCTTTACCGCCGGGCACTGTACAAGTTCTGGGACACAACAAATACGTAAGCTGCTACTTTTAACAGGCATCTTCAATAGTCCGACTTATCTAACAAAATATCACGACTTAATTTAAAATATGTACTATTAGGAACCTCTTTAATGGTTCTTATCCCTTAAATTGGCAAAAATAAAAAAGCCATGAATTCAAACACAATTTGATTTGAAATCAGCATAAAAAAAACACCAAAAAATTAAAAAGTGAACATTATAGTATGTGCATTATTACTATTAGATACACTGCCAATTTAAGGGTTATTCCTAAAATATGTCCATCTTTAGCAGTGGAACTGGAATTAATACTAATATTGCACGTCATTTTATAATTATCTTACGTATTGTATTTTTATTCTAGACCATGGTTAGGTTTAGCGACCAATTGACCTCTCTTGGTTACTTTTGCAATAGATGATTGCAAAAGTAACGAAGAGTTCGTTCCCGATTCGTCGTATTTCTGTTTTACCGCGGCTTCAATTATGTATGTTAAAAACAAATGAAATATTTATAAAATATTTATAAAAACAGCAATGACTACTTACTACAGACTGTGACTCAATAATTAACATGCATGATAGAACATACCTTCACCCGAAGCAGTAATAACCCTCCTTTTCAGGTAGGCGCGTTTATAATGGTACACTTTACATGATTGATTTTATGATATAAATGCAATTCGAACAAAACAAGAATCCGACGAAACGGGAATATGACAAGACGGGAACAAATCGATCCATCTGTTTTATTTTGGTCATAAAATGTATCAATGGCACAGGGTTTTGTTAACAAATGGCAAGCATACAAGAGTCCCATCATTATCATTAACATTTGATAACAGTAAACATTTTTTGTTCAGAGATGATGAACAAACAGTTACTTTTTTAAAGGAACATACTTTATATATACCTAAGCTGCTACTTTTAACCGGCACCTTGTAATAGTCAGTCTTATCTAAAAAAGAATCACAACCTAATTCGAAATGCGTACTATTCAGAACCTCTTTAATGGTTCTTATTCTTAAAATATCTCCATCTTTAGTAGTAAAACAGGAATTAATACAAATATTGCAATTCTCATTTAAAACTATCTTACATATTATTATTTTTTTCTTAATGATCTTGGTTGTGTTTCGTGAATTTTCAGGTAAATATTTTAATTCGCCCATTCTTTTTGCTACTTGTTGTAATGGATGATTGTGGGATCTAACCATTTGTTTTATTTTGGTCATAAAGTTTTCAAATGGAAAAGCAGAAAAGTTATCTAACCTTCCAAAATTTTCAGCATCAGCTGTCAAATGTAAAAGGTTATGAAAATTATACACAAGAAATTCTTTTGCATATAACACTGGCACATTACGAACAAAACAATGCAACAATTTATCAGCGTATGCTCGCCATTCACTATCTTCACAAAGATCACCACATAATATATAAATTGCACAATGCAAAGTTAAAAAATGGTAATAAACATTTTTTGATGCAATTCCAAGCATAACTACAGGGCTGAGATATAAAAGAAAAGCTCGAAATTCTGTAGCCTTCCAATATTTAAATAGCTGGATAGGTCGAGGACGCCTGGAAAACTCAGATGGGTAATAATTTTTACTAATATGTGACAATCTTTCAGATACTTTTATTATTTTAATGGCATTTAATTTACATTTTTTTGGCCCTCTTTCTATCCAAGCACGGATAATTTTCTTAACCACCCCTAAGCAAACTAAGTGCATGTAATCCAAAGGTACTTGTGTCACTAACCCAATTTTAAGTTCAGTGAGAATAGTTTTTGATACTTGGTGCTCGTCATATTGTTGGCTGTGAAAATAATCATCAGTTCTAAGTCTTAATCGAGATATGTATTGCCACGTAGTTCTACCAATATAAATACCTTCTTGTTTACATTTTTCGCAGCCATACAAAGAATTGTGGGATTTTATACACTTAAGAAACGCTCTCGCAGGTGCATCAGCAATAATACAACTCACTCGAAAAGCGTATTTTTTTCCATTAAACATTATCCCACTGTTTTCCAACTCAATGCACTCGTCCACAAATGGACGAAGGTAATTATTAACACTATGGGGCTTAGAGTTTCCATAGTACAATCCCACAATAAAAGGTTTTTTATCAGTACTTTGGTCTAATGTACATAAAATTGGCCAAAATGAGTTATTTGTACTGGCATGAACCGGCAGACCGTCTACATTTAGAGTGACAGATAACAATAAGTTACTGATTTCACGCTTTTTTATTTCAATTATAGGGTAATTTTGAGCAATCAACCCAGATGATGCTCTTTCTATAATATGTGATAAAAGTCCAACATATATATATGATCCACTATCACATTCGACAACACTAATATTCTTTGGTGTTTGCAATAATGTCCTTGAATCTTTTGGCAAAAAAGGATGAAAAGGCTGTAATAGTTTTAATAATCCATCTACAGCAGAATGGGAAATATTGTGTTTTTGTGACCAATTACCAAGGGATGAGGTTAAATTAATATGCTTAGATTTTTCTGTATCTTTTTCTAAAGTAATATTTAAGTCTTTACTGCTAGAATCATCAGTAGTATTGTAGAAATTGCATTCATTTAAATGACTAAATATCGAATTTGAGTCCACATTATTACAGGGAATAACACAATAATTATCATCAATCGTCAACTCACGAGTTATTTGCAATTTTGTTTTGTTACGATGCCTTCTTTGTGTCCTTTTTGAGGAACCTGAGTATTGGTGCATATAATGATTATTATTGGCTTGTTCTTGCTCTCCTGTTCTCTCGCCCTCCATCGCGGTCCCTGGCGAACCTGAACCAACTGGTTAATGCATTAGTAATTTCAATTTCTGTTGCTGTTCCAGCCAGTTTGTTATTACGCACTGCATCTGCAATAAAAATAGTATTGTATACTTTCTTCTACCAATCAAAATCAAATGTAACTGTCAACCATTTGTGCTTGCGTAACCCTGTATTCGTGCTTTTAACCAACAAACAGATCTCTCACAAGAAGTCGATCCTAGCTGCAAAATTATTTCATGCGAAATTCGTGTACATGCTATCAACCGTCAAGATTCCACATAAGGAGTAGATCCTGGATGCAGCATCAGATTACAGTAAAATACATGTTTAGCTATCATGCTGAGCACAGCCAAGTCGCAGATTATAATTTTTATAACATCACGGTAAACCACACTTACAGCATCAATAACATTATTCATCATAAATGCATATACAAAGTTTCATGTCCATGTTGCTAAGCGTTAAAAAGATCCTCGTGGCATGGATGCAGTATCATCACAATGACGTAAGTAATGAACCAATTATCCAAAATAAGTAAGTAGATACTTACTTATAATTACTTCTGTAAGTCGTATGTTTTTTAAGCTGAACTTATTATTTTTCCCGGTCCAATTGCACTGAAGTGCCAACGATGTGGAGAAAACTCTTTGAAGTATTCTTCTAGTAATTGAAGCAGTAGTGTTGCCACCAACAAAGCTCAAATTATTTATCTGAAAAAAATAATTGTGGGATAATCTCACACAAATTCAGCTCTGAAACCAAAGTATGTATAAGCCAAACTAAAGCCGAATTCCCATTTGTCTGACGTGTTCTCGCGATGGCTACCGTTCACATCTATATGATGTGTTATGACCAGGGATCGGAAATTCGGATCGATATTTACCTAAAGCTGGCAAAATCCCGGAAAAAGATAGGCAAACATGGCGTCGGCTTCTTAAAAATATTATTTTAATAATATAAGTTCCGGGATTCTGGGATTCAACAAAATGTTAATATAATAGTTACTTTACATGTAGGATAAAACATTCATTTTTGCTCCTATAAATTCGTTAGGTTAATGAGTAACAGGTAAATTAAATAATATTTGGTAAATCTATTCATGAAAAATAACTTCAAACAGTTAATATAAATAATTGATTATGAATTAATGCCGGTGCAATTTATTATTTTGAAATCCCAGAAATTTTAATAATGAATTCTATGATTGAGTCCGCCTCCATACAACTGAACAACAAAGCCGGTGCGAAAGTATAGGTAAATATCGATCCGAATTTCCGATCCCTGGTTATGACGCTTTCTGACGATATTTTCAATCAAGCCGCATTCACATTTGTGTAGTTTGTTGTGTCGTGTCGCGTCAGAACAGTATTATTGCGTGCACACTAGTCTGATCCGTTCTGAAGCGGCCGCTCCGCTGCCCCCCCACCTCACCCATCCTGACGCAGACCGTTTTATTTAAACCATTTAGATTGGTGCAGCCTAATTAGATGAGTACAGATAAGCTGTAGAAGTCAACATAAAATGAACATACCAAATTTTGTTTGTTATCCTCGTTTTCTAGCCAATTTTGTATATTGTTCAGATCTTCAGTAGACTTCAATGGCAAGTCTATCTCATCTGGTAAAGTAGTCTTGGAAGTTGCCGTTGATGCTAATGTCAATAAAATATCATTTTGTGTTGCCTTTATTTCCTTTATTTCACCTTTGACATCTGCTATGTATGTGGCAATCAATTCTAAAACATAAATAATATACATTACATATTTTAATTCATTTGGCTACTTTGGTTTAAAAACCTGAACACCTTATTGTGTACTTATACTTTTTTAAACAGCAGTAGGTACTTACCTAAAGAAGTATTAACCTTGTCTAATGTTGTTTCTGTTGGTGTCGCAGGCTCTGGGGAAGATAATGGAGAATCTGTAACAAAATACTATCTATACTTCTAAACTAGTATTATAAAGAGGTAAAGATTGTGACGTTGTAAGGGAATCTGGATCAACTGAACCGATTCTGAAAATTGTTTTACCAATAGAAGGTTTAAAAAAATGTTTATTGCCCAACAAAGTGGGCACAGGAACAGTTAGTTTTGTGGACTTACCAACATTGAAATCCTGAAGCATGAAATGTGTTTCAGCAGTATTTTCTGTAGTTTTGTTCACATCTATAACAGGTACAAAATCAGTTGATGCATTAAACATAACCATAAAAGGAGGTAAAAAAATATATACAAATAAATAAAACTGAAAACATTACTTTGGTGAAATATAAATGGCACGGGATAGCAAATATTTATACTTTTTCATTACTGTGTTTATATTACACTATTTGTGCAAGATACAAGTCATCATAAAGTTATCTCAATAGCGATTATTAAATGTGCTGCTGTATATCTATACACACCTCCGGTATTGTACACATACTTAAGAATGGTTTTCTTTATATCTTAACTGTGTAAATACTATTACTAAATCTCAACTGTGTAACTACTATTTCTAAATAAATAAATAAGTACATATAATATGCAGGGAATTTTCTAAAATTTATAACCTTTACTATCATTTTAGTGATATGGAGAGAACAATAAATAAACGACTAATTTACCAACCTGTCTCTTTTCTCGCGTTGGGCTTAGATGATGGTTGTCCGCCAACCGCCAGTTTTTTAAGTGTTTCGGGTGGCGTGTTTGTAAAAATAGATGGGGGAGAAGGGTATTTAAAGTTAAAGTATTCCTCAGCTTCGTCACCCTCACTATCAGTTGCAATGATATTAGCCTTTCTTTTTTTTCTCTTTTTGGAATGTTCTTCTTCTGATACTAACTCTGAGTCACTCTCAGCCTTTTTGCACTTTTCTCGAGCTAACATCAAATCATCTGAAACATTATGAAATTAATATCAGGCGACTAAAATGATGCAGGTAAGAACAAGTCTCGAGCAATATAATATGTAATAAGTAGGTAATACAATAACGGTATTTATTCTAATCTGAAAAAACGCAGTAAGATAGGTTAGGTAGCACGTTTTTCACTTAGCTACGAACCTATTGTGAACAAGCGTTACTCACCGGTTTCGAACATCACCCGTTTCACAGCATACACTGGCCATGTTTCGTCTGCTGGGAGCTGCGACATCAAGCATTTGTTGAATTTGCTTGCCATTTTATATGGCGGCCACAAACATTCTTTTTTACGCGGTGTCATCCACTCTTCCCGTACGACACCCAAGCCATTATCTTCAAACTCTATCACTTTAAACATGTTGTATTGTTTGTACGCCCAAAACACTGACAAAACTGGCGGTTGGCGGTAAACTCTCTTTACGCGTCGCGGCGCGGCGTCGGTTGGTTTGGTTTGTATGGTTTGGTTTGGTTGGTACTTGGTAGCGTCGCGTCGCGAGTCGCGTCAGTACCAGTGTTGCCAACTCATTGGTAAAGTGGAATTTGCGATATTTAATATATTTATTAATTTTTATATGTATGACACAAGGGCAATAATATTACAAGGGTATTAAAAAGAGATTTCCACTTGTATTACAAGTCAGGCTTTTGATAAACGAGCTACAGACCTTCATTACTTTATTGTTTAAAATTTATAGAAATATTTTTCGTAAAGTTATAAAGGTAATTCTGTAGCTCTGCCTACCCCACTCTGGCAATGAAGGCGTGAAGGTATGTATGTATGTATGTAAGTTATAAAGCTTATAAATCATCATAATTACAAAACAAAATACCGTTTTATTAACATGAATTGTGCGCCGTTGCCTTAGGATGTTGCCAACGTTTTAATGCTCAATCCAATGTCAAGAATCATGCCGCTGGCAACTTAGGCCCTACTTTAAAAATAGAAGTTTGAAGTTACGTTAGCTCCATCTCTTTCTCTCGATTTAGTCTCGAATGACGAGTGACAGGGATGGAGCTAACGTAACTTCGAACTTCGATATTCAAAGTAGGGCCTCTGGTATTGATGCAAACATGGTGCGTTAAAAAGAAAAGTGGGCACTTAATAACGGCACCGTTATTCAAAATGACCAAATTTTACTGGGCAAGCAACCCTGCTTACGTCAGCCGGATAAATATTTTCTTCCTCGGTTTTATTTATTAGATTTTCAATGAAGAATATATACTGTAATGTGCACTATTTCACGTATTTTATTAAATATAAAAATAAAACACTTCACACACAATAAAGCAAAATATCAATATCCGAAATTTGTCGCTTTCGAACCAAGCTACAGCAAAATTCTAACTTCAAATCAAAAAATGACATTTTAGAATATTTTATTACGCAGCTAGGGTTGATTTAAACTTCTCAACATTGACGTATTTTTTAAAATGCCATTTTTTACTTCATATACTTAAATACGATGTTCTCATATAGGTAATTTGTAGGTTATTGCAAAATATGTCACTTTTTTACATAAACGTACATACCTACGTCTACCACTGCAAATGCGAATGGGACACCATTCCATAAAAAAGATGGAGGTATTATTGAGTTGTTATTATAATAATATATTATAGGCATGAAAAACCATGAATACTTATTGAGATTATTTTTCTCGCATACTTTTTGTAGGTATATTGTGTTGTGACAAACAACGGGACGTAGGTACTCATAAAACATTTTGGAATATGCTTTTGGTTACGTGGTGATTTGTGCACTCGCGTCTGGACTGATATGTCGGGTGTACGGTTGTCAAAGAAAAGCCACCAGTTTAAACATTTACATATTCGCCTTAATCGCGCACTCTGCTGCCTGCTATACTGCCTTGATAAGCAAAAAGGCCTATGTCTATAAAAGTGCTACAAGTCTACAACATTAACAACTTTACTAGAAACAAAATAGGGTTTAGTTTATTTGTCTTTATTGGGCCAACAACTGACTAAGTGTAAGGCCTGAGTGGACGCTCGAAGCGGGGCGTTCGGCGGGCGTGCAGCGTTGCGGGCGAGCGTGAGGTAGAGCGTCCAGCGAGTGGCCTCAGTGCACGCTCACCGCTCGTGTGAATCGGTTGTGATCACTATGGCAACGACGTCAGACAACATTATTGATTTCTTTTTAGAAGAGAATTTATGGCTCAATATGTGTTGTTTCTCTACAAAACAAGGTCCTAGTTTCGTAGTGAAGCAAAGAAGACGGTTTGGAGATTTCCACTTTATACGATATTAATTTATTTTCTGACTATTTTTAGAACAACAAGGTTTATTTGTACAATTTAATTGTAAGAAAGTAATAATATTTATTATTTGTATATTTTTATATAGTCTATTTTTGCATAAAGTGTAAGATGAAAGCCAAAGTGCTATAATATTTTTCGCTCGACATGACTGCAAACTCTTCTCGCCGCTGCAAATCACAAACAGGTTTGAACCTGCCCGCGACGCTCCGCTCGACGCTCTATTGCACGCAAACTTGCCCGCTCTGTATTCGATTTTTGAAGCGTCGACTCAGGACACCAGTATAGAGTTTCATTTGTTTAACATGGACGCCGCACGCCCCGCCCCGCTGCACGCCCGACTCGAGCGTCCACTCAGGCCTTACACTAACGATGTTTAGCCAACTGTAGCCAAAGACGTAAAGGCCCACTGTTGGCCATTGGTTCGTCGGGAGGCGCGATATTTGCCCTCGTTGGGCCAATAATTAAATAAAGGTTTTAAGCCAACGGTAGGTAGAGACGTAAAGGCCCACTGTTGGCCATTGGTTCGTCGGGAGGCGCAATATTTGCCCTCGTTGGGCCAATAACTAACTAACGGTATTAAGCCAACGGTAGGTAGAGACGTAAAGGCCCACTGTTGGCCATTGGTTCGTCGGGAGGCGCGATATTTGCCCTCGTTGGGCCAATAACTAACTAACGGTATTAAGCCAACGTTAGGTAAAGACGTAAAGGCCCACTGTTGGCCATTGGTTCGTCGGGAGGCGCGATATTTGCCCTCGTTGGGCCAATAACTAACTAACGGTATTAAGCCAACGTTAGGTAAAGACGTAAAGGCCCACTGTTGGCCATTGGTTCGTCGGGATGCGCGATATTTGCCCTCGTTGGGCCAATAACTAACTAACGGTTTTAAGCCAACGGTAGGTAAAGACGTAAAGGCCCACTGTTGGCCATTGGTTCGTCGGGAGGCGCGATATTTGCCCTCGTTGGGCCAATAACTAACTAACGGTATTAAGCCAACGGTAGGTAAAGACGTAAAGGCCCACTGTTGGCCATTGGTTCGTCGGGAGGCGCGATATTTGCCCTCGTTGGGCCAATAACTAACTAACGGTATTAAACCAACGGTAGGTAATGACGTAAAGGCCCACTGTTGGCCATTGGGTCGTCGGGAGGCACGATATTTGCCCTCGTTGGGCCAATAACTAACTAACCGTATTAAGCCAACGGTAGGTAAAGACGTAAAGGCCCACTGTTGGCCATTGGTTCGTCGGGAGGCGCGATATTTAACTTCGTTGGGCCCATACAAGTAACATGTGGGCGATTAAACTAACCATATTCCGACAGTTTACCTACTGTTGGCCAGTTGTGGCCAACACTGAATGCTATTAGGGATACCTGAATAAAAATATGTGGAAGAAAAAAACGTTTCATACGAGTAATTTAGATTCGACTACAATCTTGGCAGAAGGTAGATAATAAGATGCCATACTGAAGTCTTATTCACCACATTAGTTCCGCATGTGTACCAAACGATGTTTTTAATACATTTGCGAAAGAATGTGTATCTGTGTATATTTGTATGAGGGTATCTGTGTATTCAATATTCAATATTCAATTTATTGCCACCATGGTATTTACAGAGGTCTTACAGAGTGATTATAGTGATAAACATGGACCCTATTAGGGTAAGTATAGCAATCTTAAACTAAATAAAAGATAACACAAATATAAGTTAGTAGGTACTTATACACTAAAAAGTTACAAAATATAAAATCAAGCTCTCTTTCTGTATACAACTGTAATTTTAATAAGTAATACATTTACATTAACACAAAAAAGGAGAAGTTGAATATTATCTTTCTTCTTTTTTTTTTTTTTTTAGTTTCCGTACCAAAATGATAATAAAAAAGGAAGCCATAAGGTGAGACTTCGTTGTCTGTCTGTATGTCACAGCAGGTTTTCTCAGCAACTAGTTACTAATGCAATCAACTTGAAATTTGGCATAGTTGTACAACTTGCTTGCCCGCGTCTGTTTTTAGTAAAAAAAAATGAAATTATTTTATAAATAATTGAAAAGGAGTTGAAAAATCAAAGTAGTTTGATTATAGCAAATGCGGTGTCATATGAAACGGCACACATTTCAAAATTATTTTTTATTTTATTTTCTGTGATGTACTTTTTGATTAACAGCCACTTTTTCATTAATACAATTAAAAAAAGCCGTTACCCCCCTTATCTCCGAAGTTTATTTATGAAAAAATCCTGACATAAAGTTAATAATTAGGTACTTATATTTTATGGGAAAAATAAAATTAAGTGTTAATTATTTACAATTTTTGTGAAATAAAAAAATAAACAAAAACTTTGAAAATCTTATTAAAATTTAGGCTAGTCAAAATGGAACTTATTGCAAAGAAAATGAAGTTCATATCAAAATGAGTATTTTCTTTTGCGGTTACCAAGCATATTATCTTAAATACGGAACCCTCGGTGCGCGGGTCCGACTGGCACATGACTGATTTTTTTATATATGTATATTTGGTAGGTATGAGAATTGATCGTAAAGTATATTTCATACCGCTCGGTGACAAGGTTTGTATGTATGAACAAAAATACACCCTGGCGGCTTCGGACGGGGACAGCTAGTTAATTTATATTAATTGATTTAATAAAAAAACCTACTTTACATTTTATATCTATCAGGGTCGGTATTCTAGGCGGTAAAAACGATATCGTAGTTAACCTGATATGGTATTGTTATGACGTCAGCCGCCATTACGGTCAAGTAAATAAGAGCTATCAAAACGGTGACAATACGATAACAGCTCAAACACGATATGGTTTTTACCGTGTTGAATAGAGGCCCTGTTTGTGTCCGATGCCGAGAAGACTTTATTTGTCAAACAACAAAATCTTAATTAAAAATAAAGTTAAATTCCATATTCAAAAAACTTACAACCGTCACTGTCATAATCATAACATACTTAATTATATATATTTCTGAAGTTAATTTCTTTCGTACTATTGAATATTTTGATTAATTTACTTAAGTAGTAATGTATAAAAGTGATACTTCCGCGCAGTCTACGACGATAACGGAATTGATAAGGCGGGGTTTCTTTGACGCGATTTATGCCAAGAGCCATTCGAATCCGGAGTCGGGGGCGCACTCGCCGCGGTCGGGCACGGTGGCGGCGGAGGAGCCGATCACGGAAGGCGGCGGCGAGGGCGACATGAAGCCGCCGCGCTCCTGCGAGTGCCCGGAGCCCGGCCCCAACACGCCCAACAAGAGCTCGGCCGGCGACCGCGGCAAGACCGGCGCTGGCGTCACCGGTTCGCGCAGCAACGGCCCGCCCGAGCGCGGCGGCCTGCCCGCGGGCGCCCACCACCCCGGCCTGCTGCGTTACATCCACAACGCGGCGCGCTACAGGATACCCCAGTGCTTCGAGGGCGCCAGCGTGTCTGTCAAACAGGACACTGAACAGAACTGGATGTTCGGTCACTCGCTGGCCTTCAGCTCCGTCTCGCCGGGTGGCTACAAGCTCCTGCTGTCCTACATGGACAAGAGCAAACCGTCCATGCTGCCCTACTTTGTGATGGAAGCCGCCCCCGGCGGTCAGATGAGCTGCGAGGTCCGCGTGGGTCCCTCGTCCACCACTCGGGCGAGCATCGTCACGCAGATCGCTGATGCAGAGTTCTACAGCTGTGAAAGCATTGTCGATGCCTACTTTAATAATTTTACAGCCTCTGTGATTGCAGTCAATAGAGAATTTATTGCTCTACATTATTTGCAGGTAAATTTGTTAGCGCCGTATAAAAACTGAACTCGAGGTGAAATGTCCGTCTCAATGACACGTCAACCAAAGTAATCGCCGAATATAATCCGCCTTGAATCTGGCATCAGACTAAAAATCCGTTTACTAATACGCCCCCCTAAGACTATGGAACACTACTTACTACTTCTACTTTTACTCTGCCCGCTCCTGTTTAGGGTTCCAACGGGATCCTATTACTAAACCTCCGCTGTCCGTCCGTCCTTCCACCCTTCCATAGTCCGTCCGTCTGTCCTTCCGTTCGTCTTTCCGTCCATCCGTCCATCTGTCTGTCTACGGGCTGTATCACTGAACCATACCTAGGTTGACAGCTGAAATTATCAGTATATAAAGTTATTTTTTTTATTCCGTAGACTAAAATGACATTTCATGTGCTGCCTGTTTGTACCACTCATAAATAGTTATGTGATACAACCAGTACTTACCGACAAAAATATGGGTAGGTACAAAATATCTTTATCCTTTATTCCCAGTAGTTCCGTGGAAGAAGTTCCGCGGCGGAACTAGTGAGACTTTTTTTCCCAATAGTTCCGTGGCGGAACTAGTGACACTTTTTCTTCCCAATAGTTCCGTGTTGGAATTAGTGACACTTTTTCGAACGCTTATCCGTGGTCCCACTACTTCGTCCCCCTGCGGTTTTTGACGGAGCCCTGCCTCGCGGCAGGGCTCCTAGAGCGGTTTGCCCTTCAGGAATTTATAGATACCTAACGAACCTAACCTACCTACTTTTGCGGAATATAAATGATTTCTGACGAAAGCGGAAATGCACGGAATTAATGGGATTATAAAATATTAGTATTTAATTGATGCTTAGTTCCGCGGAACTATTGGGAAAAAAAGTCTCACTAGTTCCGCCACGGAACTTCTTCCACGGAACTACTGGGAATGAACTATCTTTATTGATATAAAAGTGTCTGTAACGCAATGAGTGGATAAAGTTCCAAAATGATCCAATTATTTAGATAAAAATGCCACCCTATTGTAGATATTTAGATCATTTTGTAAATACAACATAGTTCTAATGTTTAAGGGTTCTAAGTTTTATTCGATTCGAAACTCAATACTATCATGAAAAGCTGAAAATACTCTAACTACTCTCTTTTTATTTATTTATAGAACTCAACAAGTGTAACAATAACACGAGGAAACGTGCTGAACACATCCTATGAAAGTAACTAATACGATAAACCAAATGGCGATGCGTTGGCGTCACGTCAGTGTATTTTTTTCATGTTGGCACTAATTGTCCGATATTATTTAGGTTAAAGGTTGAATGTTGAATACAACGTAGATTTTATTTGTTATTCATTTTTGATAAGTACCTAAAAATATTGTTTGTAGCGTACATAGTATTTTTTAATATCGGTTATCATTATCAATAATTGTACCACAAACCGAAACAAAGAACAGCACTGTTTCTTAAAAGCTTGCCACACTATTTTTGTTTAACATTTTTATCTGTCATTTTAGTCTACGGAATAAAAAAATGGACTTTACAGTAAAGGAAAATGATTCTTGACCACTGAGAGGTTTCAAAAGTCACATAATCAATCAAAACGTAAGGGACTTCTTATGATTTTATTTACATTGTCACTATGTCATAGTCCACAGTGGTCTAGAAATCAATTTCCTTGACTGTATGTCTGTGCATTAGTTTCCCCGCTGCTGAACCGCGTCTAGGTAGACGTCGTCTTCCTGTTGGGGGTCGATTGTCGAAAAAGCCTTTCTTAAGTGAACCCCCTAGGTTAGGTACCCAAAAATATTCTCTCCAAATTTTAATTCTCTTAGTTCAGTGTTGGCGGTTGTATGTCCGTCAGTTAGTCATGGAACAACTGTATAGAAGATAATAATTAAAATAGAGTAAACATTTATTTGAACGCAGGCTGTAACGGAGCAAATATGCCTGGGCGCGGAGCTAGTGGCGCGTGGGCAGGCGACGGAGCTGAGCTCGGCGTCGGCCGCCGCGCGCTGGACCAACGAGGAACAGTCCGTCAGCGCCACGCTGGGGAACCGCGGGCTCGACGTGTGCTACGCGCACGGCATCAAGCCCTTCCTCACAGTCGCTGCCATGCTCGAGGTATGAATCGCCGCGTGTTGATAGCGGGCTCCGCGCGCTGGGCCAGCGAGGCACAGTCCGTCAGCGCCACGCTGGGGAACCGCGGGCTCGACGTGTGCTACGCGCACGGCATCAAGCCCTTCCTCACAGTCGCTGCCATGCTCGAGGTACGAATCGCCGCGTGTCGATAGCGGGTGCCGCGCGCTGGGCCAGCGAGGCACAGTCCGTCAGCGCCACGCTGGGGAACCGCGGGCTCGACGTGTGCTACGCGCACGGCATCAAGCCCTTCCTCACAGTCGCTGCCATGCTCGAGGTACGAATCGCCGCGTGTCGATAGCGGGTGCCGCGCGCTGGGCCAGCGAGGCACAGTCCGTCAGCGCCACGCTGGGGAACCGCGGGCTCGACGTGTGCTACGCGCACGGCATCAAGCCCTTCCTCACAGTCGCTGCCATGCTCGAGGTACGAATCGCCGCGTGTTGATAGCGGGCTCCGCGCGCTGGGCCAGCGAGGCACAGTCCGTCAGCGCCACGCTGGGGAACCGCGGGCTCGACGTGTGCTACGCGCACGGCATCAAGCCCTTCCTCACAGTCGCTGCCATGCTCGAGGTATGAATCGCCGCGTGTCGATAGCGGGTGCCGCGCGCTGGGCCAGCGAGGCACAGTCCGTCAGCACCACGCTGGGGAACCGCGGGCTCGACGTGTGCTACGCGCACGGCATCAAGCCCTTCCTCACAGTCGCTGCCATGCTCGAGGTACGAATCGCCGCGTGTCGATAGCGGGTGCCGCGCGCTGGGCCAGCGAGGCACAGTCCGTCAGCACCACGCTGGGTAACCGCGGGCTCGACGTGTGCTACGCGCACGGCATCAAGCCCTTCCTCACAGTCGCTGCCATGCTCGAGGTACGAATCGCCGCGTGTCGTCGATAGCGGGTGCCGCGCGCTGGGCCAGCGAGGCACAGTCCGTCAGCACCACGCTGGGGAACCGCGGGCTCGACGTGTGCTACGCGCACGGCATCAAGCCCTTCCTCACAGTCGCTGCCATGCTCGAGGTACGAATCGCCGCGTGTCGTCGATAGCGGGCTCCGCGCGCTGGGCCAGCGAGGAACAGTCCGTCAGCGCCATGCTGGGGAACCGCGGGCTCGACGTGTGCTAAGCGCACGCAATCAAGCCCCTTCTCACAGTCGCCATGCTTCGCCGCGCGCTAGGCCAGTGATAAACACCTTCTGTGCCACGCTTGGGAACCGTAGGCTCGGCGCACGCTATCAAGCCCTTCCTCACAGTCGCTGCCATGCTCAGCTCGAGGTACGAATTGCCGCGTGTCGATAGCGGGTGCCCTGCGCTGTGGCAGCGACGAAAAGTCCGTCAAGCTGGGCAACCGCAGGCTACCCACAAATGACCGTTGAGATTATAAATGAGTACTCGATGTATCTATAACATTAGGGGCGTTCAGTAATAATGGAAAATAATTGGCTCCCGGCCTGGGTAAGGCGTCGATTCGGACGCGGTTTATCTGATTGCCTGGACCGTTCCGTCAGCGTTACCGGCTGTTAGGTACCTTAGATAATCTCAACAGACTTCACTCAAGTGGTGTTTGTGAACAGGTGGGATTCGCGATCCGGCGCGCAGTAGCTACGCTGGCGTACGAGTGGCGGGCGGACGAGTGGACGGTGCGCGGCTCGGCCGACTCCGACGGCCTGGTGGGCGCCACCCTGCAGCGCGCGCTCGGTGGCAAGAACGCACAGCTGGCCTGCGCGATTTCCGCGTTACTTAACCACCCCAACGACAAGTTCCGACTCGGCTTCGGCGTCACCGCTGCCATCGTGTAAATCGACATACGTTTGGGATCCATAAATCCAATAGGATATGCAATTGCGGCCAGTGGAAAGATGGCTGGATTTTAGATAAGTTGCTTCAGTCGGTTATTATTTCGGGTTTCATATTGGTTTACTGACAACGACATGTCCATACTTAATTATTACCTATGGCATGTCGTTTGTTGGTGTCGTTAACAATGACACCTCAGACCTATCTAACATTGAAATTGGAGTAGGTGACGCACGTGTCACAGACTTCATTACAAGGTGTCGTTCAGATATTAATTCAAAAATGTGTATTGTTACATTTATTTAATACAATATTTCACCCCAAAAAAAGAAAGGAAACTACAAGAACAACACACAATACATGTGCCGCCGGCAACGGTAACTGTCATGTCGATGAGAGAGATTACATCACTGCATGCCATGACGCGATAATGCTTTTTAAATGTAACTGGTTATTTACACGTTAAATATATATTAAATATATATATATATTTATGTATATATATAATAAATTATCAACCATCTCTGTACTCATACAAACAGATAAAAGTAACACAGATAAGATCTACGCGTTTTGTAAAAACTCCTACCACAAAAAAGTAAATATAAAATTAATAGTTATATTTATAGGAGGATTTAGGTGGTAAACGACACAGGTGAAATTGATGTAAATAGAGCACATTTCTTGCTTCTTTTTCATTGATGTAAACGCCGTAGAAAATAGACGAAGGATTTTAAAATTTGTTTACCGCCTCACATCGATCCTCAACGCAAGATTATCACTTTTAAGAAACCCGCTTAATACTTAGTGCCAGTCGTTACAGAAAGGGAAAAATTAATCCTCTATTGGTTTGTTATTATAATATACATTTAGATAAAATATTTGTACCACCTAGTTGCTATGTTGTCGATGTTATTTTACTAATATAAATTTAAATATTTGTTGTATTAGGTCGAATAATGCGTAGCGTAATTTATATAAGTGTTTTTATAATAGAAGACTGATCATTGTGATCATATTCTCAAATAGTCTAATTTTAAATATTAAATATTTAATAGTATCGATTGCTGTTTTTGTACACCAGAACTCTTTTACGTTTGCTAGAACACTAATGGCAACACTAATGGTAACGGCGCCTATTCAAGCCGCAGAGCACACCATCAATTTAATATCCACACAACACCACCGGGAAGGACTTGCATCAAAAATTCATTGTCAATATAACGATAATGTAGGCGTGCGCCCCGACGCGAGTTATAGCTAGAGTGCGCCTGCGTGGGAACCAGGCGGGACTTTGTATAACGCCCTCGCACCCTTCACGAACTAAAACTACCCTTAAAATGTAAAGCTATAGGGTTGGGATTGAGTTGTTTTGATAGTCAACCCCTTGTCTCCATCGACTCTATATGGCGTCTAGATTTACAAGTGAAAACCGACCACTTTCCTTGAAAAATAAGGTTGCCTTTTGTTTTTTTATTTGGATGTCCAAGGCGGTTGACTGATCAGGGGTTGTAGCGTGGGCGGGAGGACCGCCTTCACTGCAGTGTGGAGCGGAGCGCGGCGGGCGCGCGCCGTGCTCGCAGTAATGGTGATGGAGCGGCTCGCGGACTTCGTGAGCAAGTCGCTGGAGGGGGGGGAGGCGCCCGCGCCGCCGCCGGAGCCCGGGGAGCCCGAGGACGACGAGGAGGTGGACATCACGGCGCTGGAGGACAAGGCGCCCCCGCCCAAGAGGCCCAGGAACTGGCTGCTTTCACCAGCACCGGCCCACTGCAAACGGGAACATGACGATGAGGACGATCATAAACACGGTAAGATCTTTCAAATTGTTACGTACCTACGAGTATGGTTTTGATGGCATTTTAGTGCTCTCTCAGCCTGCCCCTTTTTGAAACCCGCGCCTTGAAAGCAAATGTGTGTTTTTAAAGAAGGTGGATTGTTTTTCGAATTTTCAACAGGTAGGTGCCTCGTGTTTTCTTTTCTTAGAAACTCGCTACAGCTGAAAGCACAATTGTCTACACACCTATCGCGTCAAATATACCTTCTAGGCAAAAGTCGGGAGAACGCTTATAATGCGTTGCCAGCAGTAGGTAGATGCCTTAAAAACTGAACTTTTTTTGCAAAATATTTATCTGCTTATCAAGACCAAACTATTGAGTCGTAACATGTTGGGTCTATGGTAAGAATAGCGGAGATCCTGTCGCCACCTTCCGACTCCATCATCAGATCAGCTCTTAGATACCATAATATTGCATTGTCATCGGGTTTACATTATGTGGTCCAAATTTCAGCTCATCCAGCCACCAAGCGCGGCCGGCGGCAAGCGGCAACCATAACACCGTTAGCGGTGGCGGTGGAAACAAATTCATGTTCATAGTGTGAATATCACATACGTAAAACATCATACTAGCAAAACACTATATTCGCAAAACATTATATTTACAAATACTAAGTCGGGTATGGTTATACAATAGGTAGTACTTAGGTAGGTTTGGGTTGTTACATTTACAGTAGGCCCGGAGGGCCAATCCACCCAGAAATAAGAGCTCTTACTAATAATTATGTTTTGCTACTATGATGATTTGACACTGTCATGTTTTGCGAATATGATGTTTTGCTTGTATGGTATTTTGAGAATATCATGTTTTGCGAATATGATATCCAACGACGGAGGAACAAATTAATGGTACTTAATCACCTCAATGACCGTGCGGGTGCACCTCGTGGCATGCTTTATATGCCTTCATCCTGATGCCTCTCGCCGCCGCCGCCGCCGCCACCGCCGCCGCCACCGCTGCCGCCACCGCCGCCGCCACCGCCACCGCCGCCGCCCGTAATCGTGCGGCGGCGGCGATAGCGGTAAAGACCTGCGTGCCCATCGCAAACAACTCTGTCAATAGTCTAAACAACAACCGGTATTGCTTTAACCATAACCATCCTTCCCACCAGTTGTAGTTTCCAGTCTCTTGACGTGGTTGAGATGGCCTATATCTTGACTTTGCCTTAAACTATTATAAAAAAATCAGTCAGGTGCCAGTCGAACTCGCGCACCAAGGGTTCCGTATTTAAGATAATATGCTTCGTATCCGCAAAAGAAAATACATTTCGACTAGCCTAAATTTTAATACAGATTTTCAAAGTTTTTTTGTGGTAACGACGTGTAAAAGAGCCCTCATGTGGCCAATTTACTGAATAAATATTTTGAATTTTGAATTTTGAATTTGAATTTTGTTATTTCTCAAAAATTGTAAGTAAATCATGAAAACTTCATTTTATTTTTCCCATTAAATACCACTCCATGTCTTCCCGTGGATGTCGTAAGAGGCGACTAAGGGAATATAGGGTTCTAGTACTGTTAGGCGATGGGCTTGCAACCTGTCACTAATATACTGGTAAACACCTTAGCCTATTTGTGCAAATTGTGGTTACTGAATTATCAGCAACTTTTTAAAGTTGTAATTCTGTAGCTCTGCCTAGCCCAATCTGGGATTACAGGCGTGAAGGTATGTATGTATGTATGTATTAAATTATAAATATAAATATTATTATCTATACCTACGTCAGGACATTTTCAGATTTTTGATCAATAAACTTCGGAAATAAAAAAGGTATTTTTGTACATTAAAAATTTACAAAACAGACAGCGAAGTCTCACCATAAGGGTTCCTTTTTTGCCATTTTGGTGCGGAGCCATAAAAGTTAAGTCGGAATAGGTCCGGTTCCTAATACAGTATAAAACAAACAAAGTTTTGATGATTTCTCAAACTATTCTAAATACAATAAAACAGGATTCTATTTTGCCACATTTTATTGGTAAGTACCAGGAACTTGTGCAGTGTCCGACCGGATCGCTACCCCTTTAATATACCCCTATGATCCCTTTAATCTACCGCCCAGCAAGTGTTCGCATTGTTGTATTCCGGTGTGGGGATAAGACAACCAGAAAATGTGAAATTACTAGCATAGACGAATAGATATTCGTAATCATTATTAATCGTGTTTCAGGAAATTTTATCGGTTTTTAAATATTTTTGCACAGTTGTCATTTTGAAGTTATTTCCATGGCTTAAAAAAATTCTATACACAATCGGGATCAACGCTTAATAAATACTTTCACGCTTTTGAGTTATTAATAACATTACGTGTTATGTAACCGGGCTATCATTTTGGGGTTTTCTGTTCCTATAAAAGTTAAAACTGATAATAGTGTTAACACCATTTTATAAAATAGTTCTATGGTTATGGTAATATGTCGATCTTTCTACAGTTATATATAATACATTTCGTTTTTACAGTAATATAATATGTTTCGATGTATAGATATTTTACCTAAGTATTATTTACCTGAGGAGAGTTTTCCTTCTCCTAAGAGGAGAAGGAAAACTCCGAATTCAAACCAGGCGGGATAGGCGTCGTCAGCATTGGGCTGCTACCTATCTAGGAGAAGGAAAACTCCGAATTCAAACCCGACCCTGCATAATGGACCATGCGAGCACGATTTAAAAGGTTTATACCCCAGGAGGGTACTGGCAATGCCAGAGAATCCCTCCCCAGGCCTAGCCTGGGCAGCCCTTCGTACTCTGGGGGGGGCAAAATAGTGCACGTATGTTCGGATTCCTCCGGGGATCGGAACGGCGGCGATGCCGTTTGCCACGTGTCACGCCGTGTTCGCAGGGGGGTTGGCAAAAAGCGGGCCGCTGAAAGCCGCCTTGCTACGATGAATGTTTGTGGAGGGATGGAACATAAATTAGATGAGGTATGTATGATGATGAAAGAGAGAAAGCTGGATGTTCTTTGTGTGACTGAGACGAAGAAAAAAGGGGTGAGTACGTCCACACACGGAACCTTGACGGCTTTGTGGTCCGGAGTTCCGGTATCCGAGCACGGTCGTCAGGGAGTTGGCATCGTACTCACAGAGCGAATGGCTGAATGTATGCAAGAGCATGAATGTGTGAGCCCAAGACTTCTCTGGGTGAGACTCAAGGTAGGTCTCACCCGTTTATTCGTAATTGGGGCTTATGCCCCAGATACGAATAAATCGAAAAAAGAAAGGGAGGAGTTTTGGGAAAGTTTGCATGAGGTTTCAACAAAATGCAAGGAGAATGAGAGGATTATTTTGTTAGGCGATTTTAATGGTTGGACAGGCGTGCAAAGGGATGGTTTTGAATCGGTACTGGGTAAGTATGGTGATGAGCGAGTGAACGAGAATGGCAAATGTCTTCTCAATGTATGTTTGGCCAAGAATCTCTGCGTGACAAACACTTTGTTTGATCACAAAGAGATTCATCAGTATACGTGGAGACGGCAGAATGAGAAGTCTATGATAGACTTGATGATTGTGGATGAACGGTTGCGTAACAAAGTTGTAGATACCAGAGCATTTCGAGGAGTTAGCGTAGGTTCAGATCACTACTTAGTGGTAACACGAGTAAGGGGTCTGTTCACACGTTGGCGCCATCGTGTTCCCGTACCTACCACTGCGTTAGAGAGGATAAAAGTAGAGAAACTGAATGACGAAGTTATACAAGATAAGTACGTAAGAAAGCTGAAAGATTGTTTTGAATGTGTTAATAAGATGAAAGACAGTGAAGTTGAGAATAATGTAAATAATGTATGGGAGATTATGAAGAATGGAATGGTCAAATCGGCCACTGAAGTATGTGGTGTAGTAAAAAGAAGGAAACGCAAGAATGAACGACCGGAATGGTGGGATAGAGAGGTAGATGATGTAGTGAAAGAGAAGAAAAAGTGTTGGTTGGATTTTGTAGCTGTAGATCCAGGACAAGATCTAAGCGACAGAAAGAAAAAAGAGTATAATAGATCAAAGAAAAGAGTGAAAGACGTTGTGGCTAGAAAGAAAGATTTACTGAATGAAAAGTATGACAGGAGTTTCTCTGACAACTTCCAGTCGAATATTAAACTCTTTTGGAGCTTGATTAATTCGGCTCGGGGGAAATCGGAGAAAACTAAATTAAACGCGGTGAGGGATGAGTCTGGAGACTTAATATGTGAGGAAGAAAAAATGCTTGATAGATGGAAAACTTATTTTGAAAGCTTGTTTGAATGCGAAGATATTTGTCGTGAGCCAGAAAGCATGAGTAAAGATGCAAGTAGCGAAGATGAAAGTGTGATTAGTATGAGTGAAATAATGAAGGCTTTAAAAAGTATGAAAGCGGGAAAGTCAGCAGGTTGTGATAGAGTGTCGATAGAAATGCTGAGGAGAGGAGATGGCGTGGTGGGTAGTCTGTTGTACCGTCTTTTCAATGCATGTTGGAGTAGCGGCCGAGTCCCGGAAGATTGGGTCAAGGCCGTTATCGTCCCTCTGTATAAAGGAAAGGGATCACAGCAAGACTGCAAAAACTACCGCGGTATCAGCCTCCTTAGTGTTGTCGGCAAAGTATATGCGAAGATTTTAATTGAAAGGGTATTGAATGTTACGAATGACAAAATCTGGGATGTACAAGCGGGATTTCGAAAGGGAATGGGATGTACGGATCAGGTCTTTTCACTACGGTCCATCACAGAAAAGTTCTTGGCGGTGAACCAAAAGGTTTTCTGTGCTTTTGTGGACCTGGAAAAGGCCTATGATAGGGTAGATAGAAAGGAGTTGTGGACGGTGCTGTCTATGTATGGAGTGAGCAGCAACCTGGTGCAGGCTTTGAGGTCCCTTTATGAGGGTTCCAAAGCCTGTGTCAGAATCAATGGCGCATACTCGGCCTGGTTTAATATCTCTAAAGGTGTTAGACAGGGCTGTGTTGCCTCACCATGGCTGTTCAATCTATTCATGGACAGTTGTATGTGGGATTTGAAAGGGTATGATAAGGGTTTGCGTGTGCAAGAGTTGCTAATCAAATGCCTCTTATATGCCGATGATCAAGTTATACTTGCCCCATCGGTACTTGAGTTGCAGGAGATGGTGACAGTGATGAATGAGGGATTTAAGCAAAAGGGGATGAAAGTAAATGTTACCAAGACCAAGGTCATGGTGATAGAGAAGGATGAGGAGATGACTGAGTGCGTGATAAATATAAATGGTGAATTAGTAGAACAAGTGAGCGAATTTGTGTACCTGGGAAGTATGTTTACAAGAGATGGTAAGTGTGAGAAGGATATCGAGAGGAGGGTGAATGCGGGCAATCAAATTAATGGGGCCCTGTACTCCTTTGTAAGCAGACAGGGTGTTTCACAAAAAGCCCGGCTGGCTGTTCACAATGGAGTGCTGGCACCTACCCTGATGTATGGTAGTGAATGTTGGGTGTGGCAGGACAAGCATGTAAGTCGTGTAAATGCAGTTGAAATGCGCTCTTTGCGTAGTATGTGTGGTGTGAAACTGATTGATAGAGTAAGAAATGAAAAAATCAGAGAGAAATGTGGAATAAAAGAAGATGTAGTGACTAAGATTGAAAAGGGCATGCTTCGATGGTTCGGTCATTTGGAAAGGATGGATGAAAGAAGATTGACGAAAGAGATATACAGATCGAAAGTGAGTGGAAGGGTCGGAAGGGGCCGCCCTAGGCGTACTTTTTCGAATCAAATCGGAGAAATACTGGAAAAGGGCAGAATCTTAAGTACCCGAAACCGACGTGCGTGCATGACTCGATGTATGAATGTTGAAGAAGCGAAAGAAATTTGTCAAGATCGTAGCAAGTGGAAAGAAGTGGTCTCTGCCTACCCCTCTGGGAAACAGGCGTGATTTAATGTATGTATGTATGTATTATTTACCTACCAATTCTGTTTTTATTACTGTTCATGTTTTACTGCCACACTAATTAACAAACCGCCATATATCCAACTGATCATAATAACCGCCCTAATATTAAATACCTAACAGCCGTACAAATAATACGCTTTGAATAAGTCTTGAAAATGGCGGAAAAAATATTAAAATCTGGATATGTCAACGCTGTCAACGTCAATCTGACAACGCTGCTGTCGACATACACTAAAAAAACAGAATGTACAAACAAAGCCTATCCCATGTTGGCACACTTGAGTGGTAGAAGCCAAAGGAGGAATAAAATAATTAATTAAACAGTTTTGTCAAATAATTAAAAATATTGAATAATATTGAATATAAATTCATGAATTAAAAAATATTAATATTATTAGGGTTAGGTTAGATTAGGTTAGTTATAATAAAGAACGAAACATATAAACTTATTAAGCAGAATCATGTTTCATCATAAACTTTTTAGACAGCATAAACAACCTAACCTATCCGAGTCGCTTCTGCCTCGACCAATGTTGCTCGCTCGCTTCGCTCACTCCCATTATGCTACACAACGTTTTATGCAATATGACTATTATACTAAACGAAATTATTCGTAATACAATTCAGCCTTATAAATAGATAACTATTTAAAAATCTACCAAACAATAATTCATAAATTTACCAATATGTTTTATGTAATGTCAATATTCAACATTCGTCGAAATAATAATATGCTAAGTACGAATTTCACCAAACGATGTTAAATTTAATAAATGTTAATCAACTGTCAGTTCATACATTTTGACAGCTCTTAACGCTCTAATCGTCTGTTAAGTGGTGTATGTTATCATTTGGTGAAATTGGTACTAAATACGAGTATGTTTTGGATCATAAAAAATATGCCAAATAGGTACACGACACCCTAAAATTGTTAAACCAAAGGTAAGTTAAAATGGGAGATTGGTGGTCCAAATATTGTCTTGGTGGTCTTGTATTAGAACTTTAACTCTGGATATTAGGCATTAAAACAATGTTTTCTAACAACAACGTGACACCGCTAGTTTCAATCACAACGTTGCTTCTGTAGCGTTAATCTATGATCTCGAGTTTTTTGTCTTGATCGCTCCAGTTATGAGAAGGATATGGTTGTCCTGATGTTTGATGTCACATTATCATGGCGTCGAATTTATTACTTCTTAGTTTAATTGACTTCATCTTAGTAGTATGGTTTAATTTGTTACGAAGAGTAATTTATTATACAAAGTTTCAAGTGACCAGATCAATCCGGTAACTTTTCTCCATAGTAACCCCTCTTTTTTTTACTATCATATCTTAGTTTTTTATTTTATTTAAACATGGTCATCGTTTATTGCAACCTTTCAGTGAAAACCGCATTAACATTGGTTCAGTGGTTTTCAATTGATGCGAGGAGAAACAAAATTAAACAGACCAACTCTAAAAATTGTAGAAATGTGTTCTGCTGTTTATTCTGAGGGCCCCTATAATATTTTTTAAGTTTATATCTCGAATATACAGATTTTTTCCCTTACTACAACTTTATTATATGTATAGATAGATATAGATAAGACAAAGACCATCGACTAGAACAGACGCGCATGTCTTTATGAAAATAGGAGTTACGCCATCCGGCCCCCCGGTATGTCTAGGGATTTAAACCTTCGCAGAATATTATCACGGCTTAATGTTATTGACGACAAACATTCGCTATTGCATGCCATACTATGAAGGTAATCATTGGAAGAGATATTCCACACATTGATGGAGTCTAGGGCACAGTAAACTGACGAGAAATGTGTAGCGTAAATTCCTGAGACATCGGTAACCGTCACCGTGCCATCTGTCATGGCATGGATGATGGGTATGTCCTAGTAGGGCCTCGTTCAGCCTTTACAAAAATGTCCAGAAGAATTTAGGCTTACGTGCAATCATCACTTCTGCATCGGTAATGTATTTATTGCAACAATCCATTGCAACATTTTTTATCCCAATGAGGTTAAAGTAAACTTTATCGCGAGGGTTACCGTACTTCTTACATTTCAGTCGTAGTATATTTTTTTCAGGCAATTTTTTTTAAATTTCTTGTTAAACCAATGGGGGTGTTTGTTTTCGATGTTAGGCTTGCAAAGGGGAACAAATTTACAAATACATTGGTTAATAAGTTCGTAAAAAACATCGACCATACCATCAACAACGTCGATATGAATCATTTTTTAGTCCAGTCTACTTGTTCCAAGAACTTTATAATAGATACATACCTACGTAGTCTAAGTCTAAGTCGTTTGTTAGTACTTTACCTCAAAAGCATAAAATCCTTGTAGCGATTCACCGGTTCGCATTTCACCTCGAACGTATATTTAATTATCTCGTTGTATCTTGATCGTTTACTATTTTAGTCGCTATAAGTTTTAGTCGCATTTCACCTCGATCGTACATTTAACTATAGCGTTGCGTCTCAATCTTCATTTTTTTTAGTCGATATTAGTTTTAGTCGCATTTCAACTCGAACGTTTATTTAATTATCGCGTTGTATCTTGATCGTTTACTTTTTTAGTCGCTATAAGTTTTCGTAGCATTTCACCTCGATCGTACATTTAACTATAGCGTTGCGTCTGAATCTTATTTTTTTTAGTGGATATTAGTTATTGTTGCATTTCACCTCAATCGTTTGATAAATTTTCGCTTTGTATCCTAATCGTCTATTTCAGTATTAGACAGTATCTTTAGTCGCAATGTACTGGTTTTGCTTTTTTTTTAATAGCATATCATCGTGAACATTTAATGTCACAGTTTGCCAAGTAGCACTTTATCTCTACAACAACATTTTAGGCTGATGTATATTAACTTACGACCTACATGTTCAAATGAAACGTTAAACGGGATTTCATTGGGATTATGACTAAATAATGACATGAAATTATAGGTACAAAACACGTTTTAAAAAAAATGTTACGGAATTTTAGTGCGAACATTAATCAACTCGTCAAATAGAGTCCCAAACAAACATCGATCGCGACGAAATGCGTCTAGGGTAAAATACTACACGAAAAATGAAATGCAAGAAATAAAACTGTCGAGGTTTATTCCAAAAAGCAATTAACGCGTCAAATAAAACAGCGTTCCATACAAAACTCGATCGCGGTGAAATGCGATTATGGTGAAACACTACTCGGAAAATAAGATGCTACAAATTAAGTATACTAATGTGAACAGCCACACGAAAAATTGCTTCAAGAAAAAAAGCTATTGAGATTTTGTACAACCGAGGTGAAATGCGAACCGGTGAATCGCTACAAGGATTTTATGCTTTTGAGGTAAAGTACTAACAAACGGTCTAAGTTGGATCTTGTCTTGTTTGACGCCAGGCTGCCAGAGTGCTGCAGACTCACATTCGGCTCAAGAGGGGGATGGTACGGATCGATATCACTTAGCGCATTCGTAGAGGCATTAACTGAACGAGACAAATTAACAAGCATCAAATCTAATACTCTGTTTAAGGTGGTAGGTGTATATCATTAGGTTGATTCAAGTTATTGAGATGAGCAAAATCTTTAAGTGTTCGATTTATTGAAGATTTATGATAGCAATGGTACCTAACTGTCCTTGGCTAACTTCCAATCGATACTAATCAAATTAAAATCTCCAATAACACCAACAAAGTTATCCCTACTCTCGTGAATGTTCTTAAAATGTTCCGTAAATAAGTCAGTTGTTGTTGAAAGCACTGGAGGAGCGAGATAGACCCCAAAAAGAGCTAAATAGGACACATTATTAGAGTAATGTTCAAACACATTTTTGAGAACGTCATGTTTTGCGAATATGATATTTTTGAGAATATCATGTTTTGCGAATGCGATATCCAACGACGGAGGGTTTACATCTAACAAATTACAAGTCCTGTGCCTTGATGACAGAATTAAGTTCAGTTTTATTGACTAGCTTTCGCCCGCGACTCCATCCGCATAGAAGTCGTTTATCGCTGCTCCCTCAGGAACTCTCAAATTTTTCGGGATAAAAACTATCCTATGTCCTATTCCAGGACCTAACCAATATGTGTGCCAAGTTTCAACTCGATCCGTTCAGTGGTTGAAGCGTGGAAGACGGACCAACATACACAGTTTCACATTTATAATATTAAAAGTATGGAAATGGATTGACAAATGTCTAATATTTTAATCCTTATTACAATTAAATGAACTTGCGCAAATTTAAAAAATAACAATCATTATCCCGGATTAGCACAACACTATCGCGAACAACACAATGAATAAGTCGTTAATGGATATCGGGACTATCGAATAAATCAGTCGCTTAGTCCCGCGACTATTCGATAATTAATCACTCCAGGTCGTTAGGTCTGAGGACAGGAGCAAGGAGCCCGAGGGAGTGGCTCGGGCGCCGCCCACACTCGGATAATCCCTCCATTTACATAATTGCCGTATAAAAAGGAGAGCTTCCCAATTTGCTAAATTGCTCTAAACGACTCTTAAACGTATCGCTCGTTCGTCACCGTCCATAAAGCCGTGTCCCGGGACCCCGGGATTTATCGACGACACTTGTACAGTTGGCTGGCGGCAGCGATTCGGCTGGTTAACATTGGATTGGTGTACACTCTTACTATGGTTTGACTTAAGCATTAACAAATAGGAGTCATACGTACTCGAAAGAGCAATCTATATCTTTCCTGTGGTCAATAGTTAAATGTGTGAGTATAAAGGCCTTCAAAACGTTACCTTCGGGTATGCCCACAGCAAAGACGTGTGACTCATAGACAGTGTAAGAGAAGACATAGTGAGAAAAGATAGTGATAGTAAAACGGTCCGTTTATAATGTCACTTCGATAATGATTTTGCTTTTAACAATATTGTCTAAAGTAAGTCATTGCTTATAATTAGCTTATCTTAACGATTCGACGTAATTTAGCTTAAGCCTATACTGTCAATACATACTTCTACCATGACAGTGTTCACCACAGTACAATTTTGCATTACATACCATAATGTTCTACTTTCTGTAGGTATATAAAGTCTGATTGCCTTACCTACTCAGACTCACAGACGTTAAAGAGACAATTAACTAACTCGTTCCTTTTCAAACCTGTGTATGAAACATCGTCACTAACGAACAACTAAACCGTTATTAACTGACTCTGAGTGCAGCCGTCGGCTGTAAATGTCTCCTGACGTCCTGACTTTACAGAAACACAAGTATTTTAATAAATAATTTGATGCATAATGTTATTTTTCTCTTAAATACTTCATTTTCGAGGATTAAACAAAATAAACACTTTTCATTCAGCGGAAGTTTTATAGGGGTTGCAACTACCCCTCGGATATGACGCCCCAGGGACTTAGAGATGCGAG
The DNA here is from genome assembly GCA_927399475.2 of Acleris emargana. NCBI lineage: Eukaryota > Metazoa > Arthropoda > Insecta > Lepidoptera > Tortricidae > Acleris > Acleris emargana. Next base: position 4,009,034 of record OV656848.1, on the reverse strand, counting down.
TAACGGAATTTCGTACCCTGATTTAAAGTGTTTTATTTAATATATTTAACACTTTACTGCCGATGCCGTGCGTTCGAAAAACCTATATCTTTTTGCTTATTTATAATTTTATATTCAAACGGAGATAAATACAAATATTATTAAAAATAACATCAGAATCGTGCATAAAAGATACAATTGTTAAAAGCAGTGGTCTAAAACTAAGATCAGAAATAAATAAAAACATATGTGTGCAAAATGTGGTTACAGAATTATCAACAAGTATTTAAACTTGTAGGAAATTCTCTAGCTCTGCCTACCCCACTCTGGGATTACAGGCGTGAAGGTATGTATTTAGGTATGTATATTATAGTCTCTTCATAAATATAAATATACTCTTAGGTCAATATTACAAAAAAGAATAAAAAAATGAATCTTTATTTGATTCCTTTATTTGATTGAATTTTGCTTTGATCGTTCATAGCATTAACATTATGCTATTGAGGGTTGAGACAGATGTTTGCCCTTACATGTTTGACATTTTATTCAATGTCAAACATGTAAGGGCAAACAACTGTCTTGAAATGTGTACTATTGTTTTATGCAGATACATTCATTTTCACAAAGGACAGTTTTTGAAAAAGTCTGTGCTCTGTTACATCCGACCCCACGCCATTTTTTTATTAAATACGGGTATTTATTGCTCATACTCGCATCAATTAACTCAGTCTATAAGATAAGATAATAAGATCAGAATGTATTAAAATAACTTGATCAAGGCAAATAAAGGTTTAATATTAAAGCTTTTTTTCTTATAAAAAGTACCATGGTTCCTGCAGGAACTTAACAGCCTATAGTAAATTTTATAAGATCCGGTTATATTGCTTATACCGGGATCGATTCACTCAGTGTCAAATTAAATCAATCAATCAATACTTATAAATACTTACGTGAGGCCATTTGCAACGTTAAAAGATGGCGGACGTGTAATTTGTTTTAGACTTTAATTTTTGGGTAATTAGGTGTTCAAAGTTCTTTTCTGATAGTGATTTGTACTTTTTATGCCTTTGTGTCGCACAGTGATTGAAGACTTGGACTTATTTCGTGTATCTGGCATCTTTCTTCTCGTTTCAAGTGGACTCGCAGTGGTGCAGAGGTTAAAACTATCTTGACCTCTGACCTACAAATCACCGTACAACGTTGCCCCCAATCTTCCCAGAGAAGATTGGATTGTGTTTTATTGCTATATTGTTTTATACTCATATAAACCTTGACACTGGCGAAATCACTTCACGTGGAAACGCCATTATCCCTGCGGTAGTAGCTGTTCAAGTCGCCGCGGGGGCAAAAAAAAAAAATATATACTTACGTGTGTTACAACTGTACCCGCGCCTCTCTGACGTCAAAGAAAAGTCATAGTGGCAGCGAGACAAAGAACCCAACACAAAAAGTAATAATTGTTATTTTATCATAAACATCTAACAGAAAAATACAGATGACCTGAAAAATTACTCAATATTCAATGGATATAATTAAAAAAGATATTCGACAAAGATATTAACTGAAAATATTTCTTAACGTTTGATTACCAAAATACAATAATGCAAGAAACTATGATGCAATACCGTGAAACATGTTCGCACTAATATGCCACACATTTGTTCCCTTAGTTAAAATATTCTTACATTATATCAATCTAATTCATTGATAAAATTACAAAAATAATAATAATAACAAATTTTAGATGCGCAAATAAACCTAAAAATTATACGCACGTTCAAAAAATGTGGAACGCTTCACGATTTTGCGTGTCATCCTTGCGCAGGGGCCATGCTAATCTTCTCTGTATCGTTCCAATTTTAGTATATGTACTGCCGAAGCAAGTACATTTGTATGGGAAGTCTTATTGTATTTATATCAAACATTTTAAAAACTTCGTTAGCGCGATGCAGACCGACATAGAAATCACACATTATGTTAGGCAGTTGATAACAACGCCATCTAGTTTATGGTTAACAAACAAAAGCCACCCTATTTTTAACTCCCGACGCGACGCAAGCAGAGGGGTGTTCTTAGTTTTACGTGTTTACTTCTATAATATGAATGTGCGTGTGTGTGTCTAGTATCGTAACTCCCAAACGGATTTAGGTTTTAAACGGTTGGGTTCTTAGCAATGGAATTCGATTGTGTCGTCTAACGGCCGAACCCTATATTCAATCCGAGGATAGATAAGGCTTACCTCGGGTTAAAATTTGACATTTGCCCATACAAAATGTGTCAAATTTTAATCCGAAGTAAGCCTATCTGTCCGTGGATTGAATATAGGGTTTGGCCGTAAGTATATCTTGAGGGATAAAAGGCCTCTGCTTTGCAAAAGGTTTGGGTCACTTCTTGCAAGTCAATTTTGAACCAGTTAAGAGTACATATCACATGATATTCTAACCAATAACAACGAAATATTATGGTAGAGCTGATTTCATGATGGAGTCGGAAGGTGGCACCAGGATTTTCGTTGTACTTAACTTTAGACCCGCCGAGTTTGAATTCGTTAGTTTGGGTTTCGATAAGCTGTTGATGTATAATAAAAAGTACAGTCTGAAACAAAAACTTGTATCGTTTGTTCAGATTATTACCTATACATAGTCCTCACAACGGATGCGGAGATAAAAAGATAGGTAATTTAGGGAAATTACATAAATGGGTGAAGTTTAGTAGGTTTTATTATATTAATAAAAATGTTAGTACAAATGAATATTAATTGATGAAAGTACATACTAAACTAGCACACGCAGACACGTAGCAAGCGCTTCCGCTGGGCCTTGTTCTTGCAGTGACTTGAACAGATCCTTATCCGCATTACCTCAGCATCGTTTTTTGCGGATGATTTATCAATTCTTTTTTTTTAAGTATCTGTAGGGGTATACTTACTTAACGGTTTTCAAGATATGAGAAAGAAAATACGGGAAAATTACAAAAAAACTGATTAAAATGATCAATATCTCCGAAACTAGTAAAAATCGCTGAACATACATAGGGTTAAATTGAAATTTATAGCTGCTCTATTAGCCCTAGGCGGGTTGATGTCGGTTTCTGGAACACCCTGTATCTATACGTGGATTTATAAAACATGTGTCACTTTTTGACAAGTATGCAGGTGCGAGAGTGACGGATGCTTTATCCACATCAAACCACAGTCCACCGCAGTAAATTCGACCATAATAAGGGGGCATACGTTTAATAATTGTTTTTGTACAGACGTGTCGGACAAGTCATCTATCGCCGGCGGCGGCAAGCAGCGGCGCTCGCGCACGAACTTCACGCTGGAGCAGCTGGGCGAGCTGGAGCGGCTGTTCGACGAGACGCACTACCCCGACGCCTTCATGCGCGAGGAGCTCAGCCAGCGGCTCGGGCTCAGCGAGGCGCGTGTTCAGGTACCGAGGCGTCACTACCAAGTTTGTCTGCGACCGTTCTGCATGGTGACAGGCGGTGTCGGGTCGAGGCGTGTAGGCGAAGCGGGGGCAGGACGTGTAGCGTGAAACGAAGGCACACGGTACTTCACGCACGCCTAACCAGACCACAGATTAAAATTTAGTTAAGTACGTCGTCCTAGCGCAGCCCCTGACGTCGGTCGCGCGACGGTCGTCGGTCGGGTGGTCGCACGGGTTTTGTTAGACTATACGCGAGAAATCGTACAACAGTCAGTTAAAGATTACGATATCAAGATGCATAAAGTCACTGGATCCTAATGGATGAAGGAGTAAAGATATGTAGGTACGCAATGAATGACTACAAATAAGAATATGAATTAATGTACTGCAGTTGACCTAATAAGCTGGTAGGAAGTCAGTGAATGCAGGCCGCATCGGATCGTTCTCCGTCCGACCGGTAATCAAAGATAGAGGCCTATGTTCAGCAGTGACAGACGGCCTGAAATTATGATAATAATGATTGTAGACGCAAATCTGACGATACGAAAATTGGTAGGTACAAGTTACTTTATGTAAGCGTTTCGCAGACACCAGGTAATAATAGATGAATTCACAGTGAAATATGTCTTAGCGAGATAATCAATACTATTTCATCGTCAGACGTGCGTGAAATAATTTCACCAGTCAGAATCTGGATATATCTTAGGTAAGGATCTTCTTCTTCTTTTATATTAATGGCGGTCTGCCGCGGTTCCGCAGTAATTTCCCCAGTGTCCAGTGAGTTAGAGTATAATCAATCAGTAAAGAGAAATCACATGTAAAAGCCGGAGATTTTTCAACCGGCCATCTTCCCTTCCCGAAGGTTACAGGAATCCTTAGGTAAGGATATTTTTCTCGGTTGACAGAACGCGCGATATGGTTTGCCAGATTTTTAGAGTTCCGCACGTCATATGCTGTCCGTCCGTCCGTTCTAACTATTAAGAGCTGTATCTTTTGAACCGTAATTTTTTTAGTAGGTAAAAATAAATTACCTACTCTAAATTACCTACGCCGTAATAACTTACGGCGGCTTTACTAACAAATAAAAATTAATAAAATGAAATAAAAAAGGGGGTCTCCATACACGAAACGTTTATTTTCAAGTATTTTTATTTTGGTTGTATCGTAAAATTCGTAAAACCTACAAGCGTCAAAGGACAATGGGCAAAATGTCCCCACCCACCAACAGAAACGAAACATATCTCATTAGATAGATCTTGGCAACCAGGTGATTTTTTACTATGACGACGATCGTCCTATGTATGGGGTTTTCTTGGAAAACCATTATCATATCGTATGGAATTGGTTTAAAATGAACACATTCTTGCATTGCATGACTCCTGAAAGATTTTTTTCATAGAAAAAATCCCATCGATTTAGCTACTAAAATAGTTATTTTGTCTTGTTTTGGGTCCTAACGAACATATAAACATGCATCCCGTGACTGTTGGAGGGGGGGACGGGGTCCATACAAAATTGCCCATCACCCTTTGGTATTATTATTTGACAAGCCCTGAAGAAAAATGGGCAAGTGTGAGTTGGGCTTGCACTGATTCGATTTGAAATTGAATTCAATTTTCAAACTTTCTTCCATTGTTTTTCCATTGTGGAACGAAAATTATCCATATGACATATTACACAAGGGAAAAAGTTAGGGATTGTTAAGGATTTTTTAACTGAGCCCTTACAATATGTACAATATTTTTGCAATTCACCCAATTGGAATATAATTATGCCTACTGTGCACTGGCGCGGAACACTCGCAGTTGACAGGTTTTTTCTAAAACACTATATCCGCAGCCAAACCAATCCGCCGGGGGTGCACGGACATTATCACGTACGATATTAATAACCAACTGAACCCTCTGACCCTCCCCTCATTACTAATGCACGTAATTAGCTGTGAGCGTCCAACAAGTGCCGCTCGCTATATATCGGCATTAGCGTTAAGAGGCTAAGTGGATAAACGCCCTGACCGGCATGCGTCTTCACTAGCGTCAGTGCAGAGATTTATTGAAATCAAATCGCTATGCGTTGGGTATGGACACTTGGGCCGGACAGCGCCATTTATTTAGTCGAATAATTCAGGATCATAAGTATTTATTATGACTTCCTTTGTTGTATGTACTACGAAATATCAACATATTTTAGGGGGATTCATTATTTAACGGGGCCTCATCGTGGTCTAGCTATATTTTTTTTATAAAAAGTTTCCCCCGAAGGTTAAAATCTGTCAAACCATTAACGTAGAGTAATCGTGGCGTGGTTAACCCTTGTTTCCTTATTAATCGTCACACTACTCCACGTTTTAATAAGGGTGTATTAGGGTTCATCTTTTAAGGAACACACACACACTCCTTATCACGCTTTTATAATTAATCCGCAATAAAGAGAAGTATTAGTTAAATCAATAACAATTTCATAATTTAAAAAAAACATATAATGGTGAACCCTTCTTTCAGAGCGGATCTTTTAAGCGGCCTTACCGATTTTCATGAAACCTAGCCTAGAAACCATTGCGATTAATAGTTTTCTTATTAAAAAATCGCTTTTTAATTTATTCTTCCATCCAAATACACAGATACACAAGTATACAGAAACTGAGATACATAGACACTTATATACATAGACACTCAGAATTATTACCCCTCTTTTTGTCGGAGGTTAAAAAATATCCAATTGATATCAGTTTCTACTTTTCTACAGAAAATAACAGAGGCCGAGTAATTATATTTTGAGTAAAACATAAATAAATACTACTTATTATAAAATTTCGTATTTACTATCGGTTCAATCGTGACAAAAAAAATAAAATATATTTCTCAGCACCGACCTTAAATTATTTTTCATTGGCCCATGTAGTTGGCTGGTAGAGAATGACTTTAGGAATCAAGTCCGCCATTTGTAACTACTTCGTGTATTATGCGTTAGTATCCACGACCCACCGCAACGTAGCGACGACATCCGAATTAGCTAGATTTAATTAAAACCAAACGAAGCAAGAGTTTTACATAAACAGGGTTCGTTTGTTTGTTAGTCGTTTAACATTGTCTAATGTAATCAGAGCTAATGAATTCGCCCCTAGTTAGCGTATCGGCCGCGTGGCTGACTGTACCGGGGGTACACTAAGCCACGTAAGCATTATGTCAAGGTGAACTGGGGATATGCCTACAAGATTGTAATTGTTTGTATCTTAAAGTGTATTTTCACACAGCTTCTGGTGGCAAAAGTCACCTAAAGTGGGTAAAAAAAAACCGGCCAAGTGCGAGTCGGACTCGCGTACCGAGGGTTCCGCATTTAAGATAATATGCTTAGTAACCGCAAAAGAAAATACTCATCTTGTTATGAACTTTATTTTCTTCGCAATAAGCTCCGTTTTGACGAGCCTAAGTTTTTTTGATATTTCTCAAAAACTGTAAATAGTTAACATTTCATTTTATTTTTTCCATAAATTATAAATAATTATCTATAAGTCAGGGTTTTTCACATTTTTTGGTTAATAAACTTAGCAGATAAGGGGGGAGAGGTCATTATTTTTTGTAAATTTTTGGCTATAAATCAAAAAGTACGTAAGTTTTTTTTTTTAAAAGATAATTTAAAGTTTAGCAGAAGGTCATATTTTCAATCATAAAACCAGAAGTTTTGTAAAGACTGGGCTTAAAAGTCACTGGATAGGGAGTTGTGGAGAGGGCTGAGTGAGGTCATGACACCCCATTTGCTATAATCAAACCGCTTTCATTTTTCAACCCCCCATTCTAGGTTGTTTAAACCTTAAACCGATTAGGTAACGATATTTTGGTGTACACCACGCGTTAACCATTGATTAAGTGCCGTAACCGACTGTTTAACTAAAACGAAGAAATTGACTTAGTTTAACCATTGGTTAACTGCTCCTGAAAGTGAAATTGTACTGTATCTATCACTATAAGGTTAAACAATAAAATGGAAGACACTTTGAATTATGTATTTGAAGAAAATAGTGTTCTAGATGATTTTCATGATATTGAGATTACTTTAATACTCAATTTTTGCATTGATTTTAATTCTAAACATACAACACACCGTAAATTGTAAACAAAGATAGAAAAGGACTTCAGGTGTGAGTATGGTGTCTCTCTCAATCGCTCTGCGAGTCCAACCGATTTGTCCAGAACCCGAGGCACAGATTATACATCAAATATTATTGACAATATAAAAGGATGCTCTACAACAAAGTCGTCCACGTTAAGGATAAGGAGTTGGCATAACAAGCATTATATTTCGTAGTATAATAATGCTACCCTACCATTTTAAGCATACCGTTTGGGTAAAAGCAAATGTAGGTAAATACATTGCCATCTTAACAAAGTAATATTAAAACGTTCAGTCATTTAAGACACATTCATTCAAAAACGCTCGGTTAGTTACCGGTTCGTAAGAAACGGTTGGTGAACACCAAAAAAGCGCGGTTGGTTTAAACACTTGTTAAATGTTAATGGAGCGATTAAGTAATCAATGATTATGTTGTAGTTGGTGAACTCGGCCCTTAATAATAAAATGTCGATAGTGTAGTAAGTATATTAGTAAAGACTGTACGCGATAAAATCCGGGCATGCATGCTCTGGTGTATCTTTGCAACGAATGCATATTTTGTAACGTTGCATGTACATGCCCTTATTAAATTATAGTTATTTATATAATAAGAATATAATACAATGAAATCTTAATGATTTAAATGTGTTTTATTATAAAAATACGTTATTCAATTGATGGCTTGTGATATACATTATAAATAAAATCTTATTATTATTATACATATTTTAAATCTAAATTAACATTACTAACTAATACTTATTTAATACTAAAACTATGAAATAACTAAATAATAAAAATAGATGATAGCAAACAATAAATTAAATATGTTGTTGCATAAAAGTTAACACTTGATCGGCGCGACTGTACATGCGCGCGCATCTCGATAGGTCTCCTGCGCGGCCCGCGGCCTGCGCCGCTGCGCCAGCGCTCAGACTGCACCGACGGCTGTTCTGCGACGAACCTGTGCCGGTCGCGTTCACTAGCCCTGCTACGTGTCGTCTTACGCTACCGCACAGACAAAGGAATTAATATTCGAACTTCCAAATAGTTAGTCGGACACTTCCAACGTCCTTGGAAGGGTCAACAATTACTTAAGTACTTACTAAGTTCAAGTGTCGTTTCGCACCCCAATAGGGTAAGTGTTGAACAAGTATTATTTGATTCCGTAGTGCTTAGTTTTAGGTTAGTGCTAATACAAATCATACTATGCATAATGTTTAACTGCTTAAACATCTTCATTTGCAATCTAATTCTGCTTATTCATAATAATGTAATCATATATATATTTCCTGGCGGTATAAATGTAATGTACTTTTAATAAATGTTACTTTTGTAATATTCGTAACATTATTAGATTATTCAACTTGTCTTATGCCTAGCTTGGAAATAATAAGCCATTCATCTGGATCATCTTTAGCAATTCTCATATTTCTTTTGTGTCTTTTTATTATGAAAAGTGCAAGTCATTCTGCTTTGCTCTTCCCGCTTTATTGTAATGCTCCGTTCTGAAAGTGAACACCCACACCATCTGCTTTCGGGTTCTCCTCTGTAACTTAGGCCCACATCTTCGGGGGTTCACGATCAGCGGACGCAACTTTGGATAAAAATTCTTTCTGTGGACGTTCTATTCACAGGGTGCTATGCTACGGCTAGGAAAGCCGAACTTAATAATTCAACGTACCTGCCTGGCAACGTCTTTGCGGAAGGTTGAGGATCACGACGACCACCAAGTGCCTCGGCGATTCCAGGCCCTACCGAAGTTCGTCACGGCGGCCATTTTGCGTACCACCTCGCCGTCACCACCGCCCACGTCAGGGGAGTACCGAAACTCGGAGCGCAATCAGACGGGCTGATAATACCCCGACCTTTTGCTTAATTAATAAATTTATGATCAATTGTTGTTGACTTCGGTTGTTTTTTTTTATTACCCACATTCTGGGCCCGAACGTCACACTGGCGCCTATAACGTGGTAAATGAAAGGTCTGATTTCGCTTCGCAGTAGTAGTAGATGGTGTTGGTTGTAATCTTTGTTTTTTTAAATTTTGTAAAACGTTATTTTTGCATTATTTTTTTTGGTTGTCGCAACTAAGGTGTACTTTAGTGGTTATAATAATAATTGATAAATTAATTTTAAAATAATTTAATGTTTTCATTTATTTAATCAATTTTGTATTAAAATTTTAGAGCACTCTGTATCCGTAGTTGTTTACTTGCTAAGAAAACCGGTACAGTCAGGTTACACAAGTGTTATAAAAAAATATTCAAGTGTTTTAATTGTTCGCTTATTTTAACACTGGTACACATTAGTTGCTATTTATTTTTATTTTAGCGTTTTTTTTTACCATTTCATTTTGGTGTCTGTTTATTCTTTTGTTGCCGCTTATTAATTTTATAGACATAGTCAACCATAACGTTGGGTAGCTATTTGATTATGTAACAGAATGGAGTATCTTAATTATTGAGAACGTTCAACACTTCCCCATATTGTGGTTTATTATTTTGTTATTTTGTGAATTTATGCAATTTTTTTTAATTTATTTTAAATAATAACAAGTAAAATATTAAAATATTAAATATGGATTTTAGCGTAAAATTTTTATCTTTACAAAAGACTGAATTAGAGTACGAGGTTTTGATACGAGGCGCCAATCCCGCTGGAACTGTCCAGAAATTACGAGAGCAAATATCCAAACTAGGGCCGCTGTTTCCTTCGGAAGATATTCTCGAGAGTTTGTTGCCAGTTAGTGATGATTTGAAAGGAGTTAGCGACGTCATAACTAAACTCAAATCTTATTTAGATTCTCCGCTGGATAGGAACACCTTGCTGCGCGCTCAAAATCTCTTGAGTCACCTTTACCACCGACTTAATCGGATAATAAATGACAGTTCTTCGCAACAAGCTTTTGACATATGCGTTGCCGAATTTAAAAATCTTTCGGAATGTTTCAACGCAGTAAAAGATAAAGGCACGGACCTTCTTGTCCCTACAACTTCTTCAGAATCACAGTCAATGAGTACTCCTTTGAATATTAATGTTACATGTGATCGCGGCGTAGCTAGTGAACTGACAAAATTAAAATTTGACGGTAAATCGTGCGTCCGCGCGTTCATTCAGCGTATAACTGAATTCAGCAAGGCAAGGAACATTTCGGGTGCAAAGCTTTTGTCTTATTCGACTGAAATTTTTACTGGCGATGCGTTACACTGGTATCGTAGTAACCAGGAAGGGGTGTCGGATTGGAATGATCTAGTCTCTTTACTCAAGGCAGATTTTGACCAAGCCGACTACGATTACCGGCTGTTATCCGAAATAAGAGCTAGAACTCAGGGTGAAGCGGAAAATATCACAGTTTACGTTTCCGTCATGACAGGGCTGTTCTCTCGTTTGTCGAAGAGCTTATCAAACGAGGACAAGTTAGAAATATTGCTTCATAACATACGGCCATGTTATGCTAGCACCTTGGCATCGGTTCCTCATATCAGCGATTTAGATACCTTGCGTTCTCTTTGTCGGAACTACGAAAACATACAAGCACGTCTTGCTGGTTTTCGTGAGCCGCCTAAACAATCTTCAGACACTTTAGCACCGGAATTTGCGTATGTTGGTCAGTCACTAAATAAAACAAATTATTGTACAAACAAATCTAATTATTATACGAATAATCAAGGCAATCATCAAAAATCATACAGTAATTATTACAATAAAAATAAATCAAATTCATACAATAATACTAATAATAATCAAGTAACTAATAAATCTAACAATAATAATAACTATGTACATGCGATGCAAACGTCAAATCAAAGATCATTGTATTGCCCAAGGTGTCGTAATAACACACATAACTTGAGGCAATGCAAAGCTAATAAAGACAAAATAGTTTGTTTTGCCTGCGGTCATGAGGGTGTCAAAACGCCTGATTGCCCAAACTGCAGGAAGGATAAACCAAGTCCTCCAAAAAACTAATTGGCCAGCAGAATTGTGATGACGCCCAGCCAATTAATAAATTCGATAGCTCCGATTGGCAGAAATGGCTTGAAACAATTAATATTTATTTTAACACATATAAAATCAACACAATTCTGCAAAACCAACCATTAAATGATCCCAGGCCCTATGTTTCTGTACAAATAAATAATTTAAAATTAATCGGTCTTTTGGACTCAGGTTCAGCAGTAACTATTATTGGGAACACAACTTATAAATATTTGGAACAGGTGGGTTTGAAATTATATACTGACCATAACATTACAGTGACAGCTGCTGGTGGTCAATTAATGTCTAGCATTGGTTACATGAATTTACCAATCAATTTTGAAAACAGTTTTCACGTACTGAAAACTTATGTCGTCCCTGACGTCAATATCGACCTTGTGTTAGGGATAGATTTTTGGCGCAAATTTCATATCTTGCCCGATCACCTTAAAAGTATTACGTTTTCTAATACATTGATCGCAAATGCTGGCTTGGACATGAACAATTCATCTTTTCTTCAAGCTTATGACCTTCTTAACATAACGCAAAAGTCAATAGCAGACAATATAAGGTCTCGATGTCGTGGAACCGTGTGAGAGCGCTTGGTATTCACCAGTCCTCATTGTTAATAAGAAAAACGGTCAGCCTCGATTTTGTCTGGATAGCCGCAAACTAAACTCCATCACAAAACGTGACGCGTACAACCTGCCATACGTCTCAGAGATATTGGATAATCTTCGCGACGCTCGTTTTTTATCTAGCATCGATTTATCCAAGGCGTTCTGGCAGATTCCTATCGCAACCGAAGACCGTGACAAAACAGCTTTCTACGTACCAGGTCGAGGAACGTTTCGCTTTAAACGCACTGCTTTCGGATTGACCAATGCGCCAGCCACCCAGCAGAGATTAGTGGACTTATTATTTCGGGAGTTCGACCTCAAAGTCTTCGCATATTTAGATGACATTATAATCATCTCGAATGATTTCGACTCCCATGTTTCCCTCTTACTGCGGGTGTTAGACAAGCTGAAGCAGGCCAACCTAACTGTGAACCTGGAAAAGTGTAGGTTTTTTCGAAGTCAGCTGAAATATTTAGGGTACGTTGTCGACAGTTGCGGACTACGAACCGATCCGGAGAAAATTCAAGCAATCCTCAATTACCCGACACCTACTTGTCGGAAGGAAATCAAACGCTTTCTCGGAACAGCTACTTGGTATCGTCGTTTCGTCCCCAACTTTAGCACCATAGCCGGACCATTAAATAAGCTGACTTCGAACAAAAAGGGTGGCCCACCTTTTGTTTGGACCCTCGAAGCCGACACTGCATTCCAGACGCTCAAGGAACGATTAGTTTCTGCTCCTGTTCTTTCTTGCCCTGACTATGATAAGCCATTTGAGGTGCACACCGATGCCAGTAACTACGGCGTGGGCGCAATGTTGACCCAGGTCGTAGACGGTAAGGAGCACCCAATAGCTTACATGAGCAAATCGTTGTCGGCGGCAGAAAGAAACTACAGCATTACTGAGCGTGAAACTTTAGCTGTAGTTATAGCCATAGAACACTGGAGGTGTTATTTGGAGAACGGGAAGCAATTCACTGTCTTTACCGACCACAGTGCATTGAAGTGGTTCCTGTCTCTAAAGAACCCTACGGGTAGGTTAGCTCGCTGGGGTGTACGGTTGTCCGCGTTTAACTTAAATTTTAAACATCGACGCGGCGTAGACAACGTTATCCCGGATGCCTTGTCAAGAGCTCTTCCTGTTTCCGCAATTAATACCTCAGGGTACCATTTAACTTCTACAGATTCCTGGTATAAAAATATTTTTAATTCTTGTCGTACACAACCACAGCTTTTTCCAAATTTTATTATCAAAAACGATTCCTTATATAGGCTTACTAAAGATAACAATAATCAACTGACGACTGAATTTTCTTGGAAAGAGGTTGTTCCGAGCGAATTACGCGAGCAAATAATTAACGAGAATCACTCTGAACCAACAGCTGGACATCTTGGTGTTTTTAAAACTTATCGCCGTCTCAAGCTTCGCTATTACTGGCCAAAGATGCACCAGGATGTCATAATATTTGTTAGCTCTTGTAGCAAATGCCTGGCGTACAAGGCTCAAAACCACCAGACATTGGGTCAAATGGGTCGCCCCAAACAATGTTCAAGACCCTTTCAAATGGTTTCAATCGACCTTATGGGCCCTCTGCCTACCACTCGTAAGCGGAATAGCTACATTTTCGTCGTGACCTGCTGTTTTTCTAAATTTTGCCTAATCTTTCCCTTGCGAACTGCTACCTCCAATACGGTCACTAAAATATTAGAAGATTCAGTGTTCCTAGTTCATGGTGTTCCCCAGACCGTATTTTTGGACAATGGCAGCCAGTTCGTAAGTAAAATCACAGGGGATCTTTTTAAGCGTTACAAAATCCCTAACATATTTTTCACTCCGAAATATGCACCCCAAGTGAACACTGTCGAACGGTACAACAGGACAATCATAACTTGTATCTCGACGTTTGTGGATGACGATCACCGCTCATGGGATTTATACATCCCGAAGGTGCAGTTCGCCGTTAACAATTCGGTCAGTGAGGCGACTGGTTTCACACCCTTGTGTTCGGCAGAGAGCTCGTCTCTTGTGCTTCTCACTACCTAGATACCGACTTGGGCGATGAGGTTCTTTTTATGCCTCGTGACATTTACGCAGAAAATTTGGGTTGTCTGTCGGAGATTTTCAATACTGTTCAGTCCAGGCTATGGCACGCTCATGTCAAGAATACGTCCCATTACAACCTACGTCGCAAGTCTACTGAATTCAAGGTAGGCGACGTTGTAATGAAACGTACCTATATGTTAAGCGACAAAGATAAGCATTTTAGTAAGAAGTTGGCGCCAAAGTTTATACAGTGTCGTATTATTGAGAAGAAATCCCCTCTAGTTTATGTTTTGGCAGATATGTCAGGAAAAAGTTTAGGAACCTGGCACATCAAAGACCTTAAGTTATTAGGCCTAAACACGTAATTTTTAATTTTTTTATTCATGTTACATTAATCCTTGTCCTGTCCACATAGATATGTCACCTTAGCACTTACATTGCAATCGTATGGGTTCCTAGATCCAGATTCTATAGGACTAGTTACCGTAACTAATGTTAGGTCGCGACATCGGTTTTTTAATATGTCCGTTGCTGCTATTATGAATGCGTGAAGTATGGAAGATTGAGTTATGAAAGTAAAATACGAGCGCGTAACTTAAAAGTGCGGATTTTATTCCTGTAGTGCAATAAAATCCTTTCGTGGCGCGCGGGGTAATGTAACGTTGCATGTACATGCCCTTATTAAATTATAGTTATTTATATAATAAGAATATAATACAATGAAATCTTAATGATTTAAATGTGTTTTATTATAAAAATACATTATTCAATTGATGGCTTGTGATATAAATTATAAATAAAATCTTATTATTATTATACATATTTTAAATCTAAATTAACATTACTAACTAATACTTATTTAATACTAAAACTATGAAATAACTAAATAATAAAAATAGATGATAGCAAACAATAAATTAAATATGTTGTTGCATAAAAGTTAACACTTGATCGGCGCGACTGTACATGCGCGCGCATCTCGATAGGTCTCCTGCGCGGCCCGCGGCCTGCGCCGCTGCGCCAGCGCTCAGACTGCACCGACGGCTGTTCTGCGACGAACCTGTGCCGGTCGCGTTCACTAGCCCTGCTACGTGTCGTCTTACGCTACCGCACAGACAAAGGAATTAATATTCGAACTTCCAAATAGTTAGTCGGACACTTCCAACGTCCTTGGAAGGGTCAACAATTACTTAAGTACTTACTAAGTTCAAGTGTCGTTTCGCACCCCAATAGGGTAAGTGTTGAACAAGTATTATTTGATTCCGTAGTGCTTAGTTTTAGGTTAGTGCTAATACAAATCATACTATGCATAATGTTTAACTGCTTAAACATCTTCATTTGCAATCTAATTCTGCTTATTCATAATAATGTAATCATATATATATTTCCTGGCGGTATAAATGTAATGTACTTTTAATAAATGTTACTTTTGTAATATTCGTAACATTATTAGATTATTCAACTTGTCTTATGCCTAGCTTGGAAATAATAAGCCATTCATCTGGATCATCTTTAGCAATTCTCATATTTCTTTTGTGTCTTTTTATTATGAAAAGTGCAAGTCATTCTGCTTTGCTCTTCCCGCTTTATTGTAATGCTCCGTTCTGAAAGTGAACACCCACACCATCTGCTTTCGGGTTCTCCTCTGTAACTTAGGCCCACATCTTCGGGGGTTCACGATCAGCGGACGCAACTTTGGATAAAAATTCTTACTGTGGACGTTCTATTCACAGGGTGCTATGCTACGGCTAGGAAAGCCGAACTTAATAATTCAACGTACCTGCCTGGCAACGTCTTTGCGGAAGGTTGAGGATCACGACGACCACCAAGTGCCTCGGCGATTCCAGGCCCTACCGAAGTTCGTCACGGCGGCCATTTTGCGTACCACCTCGCCGTCACCACCGCCCACGTCAGGGGAGTACCGAAACTCGGAGCGCAATCAGACGGGCTGATAATACCCCGACCTTTTGCTTAATTAATAAATTTATGATCAATTGTTGACTTCGGTTGTTTTTTTTTATTACCCACATTCTGGGCCCGAACGTCACAATTTTCAAGCAGTTTTTTTTTTCATAGCTTGTATAGTTATATTACTATATAATAAAATAAAATCATATCACATAATGTATGGGTATGTGTGAGTTTTCGTCGAATATATTCTATCATACCTTTCCACTTCTGTCCAGCGTTTTTTGACAATCTTCACTCGCTTCCTGCTACAATGTCACAACTGTATTTATATTTTTACAAGCTGTTTTACTCACATTAGAATGTCGTCTTACCAAAATAATATTTTTTCTTACTCATTTCTATTTGTAGTAGTCAGGAAGACTTTTTACTTAAAGCACTGAAGGTTGTTTTTGTATAGGAGGCATTTATTTGTCAAAAAGTCAAATTCGACAAAGTTAAAAAAAATCAGAACTATCTCAATCTCAATACAATTAGAAAAGTTTTAACTACTGTGAAAAGATAATGTAATAAGGTATAATTTGGCTTGTATAATTAAAAATAATAAAATGTTTTTAACACGAGAATTTAGTAAAGACTGTCAGAAGACCGTGTACAAAAAAATATTGGTACTGCGGATTAAAAATGCGGCTAATTTGCGGGTCTGTCACAGACGCTCTAACATTTTACTATGATTGTATTTTTATTATGTCGTTTCATTACCACTGACTATTACAAAAAAGTGCTGCTTGAAAATTAGCATTCATTCAAAAAATACACCAGAGCATGCATGCCCGGATTTTATCGTGTACAGTCTTTATAATTGCATGGTTACGCAAGGTTGCAGTTCTATCCATATACATACCTATTCTGTATTCTCATAAAATTATACACAAGACTAGTGTTGGCGACATACAGTTAATAAAAGTAAATTAGTTTAAAGGAGTAAGTAAGACATATCATAAAATATGGTGATAGGTACAATTTTCTCTTTTCAAATAGGCTGAGGTCCCGTTATTTTTGTCTGAGTCGCAACGATACTCGTTTAGTTTTCTTTTAATGCAACCTAAACAATAGGACGATACATGTTTACGAAATCTCGTGACAATGACGTAAATTTGAAATTAGAGCTCCGTAACGGCGATTAGATATTTTTTACGTTTATCATTTTATTTTTTAACATTCATTTAACTTGAACCGAAAGTGAGATTTACCATAATCGTCCATATCACATGTCTATGATCTAAAATAAATCTACCAAATTCAGTAGGTAGGTACAGATTCGACGCAATCAGCCTGACGCGTGCCCTCCTCACTAATGCGGTTACTACTATTTGCCCACCGTACTGCAACAGTTCACATCACCATCTAAATTGAACCAAGCCTGATTCGTATAAGGTACATATTCGATTGAGGAGTTTACGTGCATCGTATGTACATTAATGCAATTACGCGACATCCAGCGGGTTGAGATTACACGCTGCCGTTTGTTTTGGTAATTTTGAATTTAACTAAATTTACTTGTGTTTGCTTGACAATTAGTATAATTGTTTAATCGGATTTTTAATAAACATATGTGTGTTGTTATTACTGGGCTGCTACCTATAAGTTGGAAAGTAGGTACTTAATCATTATAGTAATCGTATTTATTATCGTAATCATTCCAAATATAAATATGTACTTACATATTTGGAATGATTAATAACGAATTAAAAATTTATTTTATTATAACATGTAATCTTGAGCAATTAAGGCGGCGTTCAAGTACTTATGAGAATTTTTGTATGTACCCAGCTTTAAGCGAGAATCATAACAATAAAAAGTGACAAAAGAATCACCTGTATTTTTATGACACAGATGGATAAAAGATACAGACGTCAAAATCCTGTATTTTCATTACACAGATTGATAGGAATTTACATATAGACATCAATAACTAAGTATGTATCAAAAACTTATTTATATTATTTATTATATTTTGAAATGTACTGCGTCCCGGTACATCATTCTCATATCAATCATCATTCAATTTAGCGTTGTGAAGAATATCAACATTATTATTAACATATTTTTATTCCAGCTTGCACCGTAACTAAGTGCTACGACGTGCTACGAGTTCCGTTGCTGGCTACGAATTATAGAAAAGCGATATATTTTATTTTAGTTAGAATAGATAAAGTATGATGTTGTTGTTTTTGAAATGGGAGGCAAGTGAGCCGGAAGCTCGGATTGAAAACGAGTTATCCCGGCATGACAACTTGAACGATTTCTCAACCCGAAAACCCTTATTCCGTTATTTTTATCAACTAAAATCATTTGAGCCGTTTTGGAAACTAGAGAATTTTCAAAAAAAACACATTAGGTATTTATCCAGTTGTTGGTCCTCGATGTGTACGGCCACGGACTTTAAATGGTTAGCCAGCGTAGAACCTCGTCGCTGAAAGTCAGTGGTTTAACTCTGAAGTATCCTTAGTATATAAACGTATACATATTCAATATTAGAAAACCTCCTAGACTCACAAACATATACTCTCGCTAACCTCACAAATATGTGCACCTTTCCCAAATCTAACCTACGACCGCTAGCTTACCGTTACCGCGTTGTCAAACTTTTTTAAAATGTGGTTTAATAAAAAATGCTCTTGTGGCGAGTCTCTGTCAGCATAAACCGCTACAAGGGAATTATACGAATAAAAACTTTGTTTATAGCTAACATATGTTTTCAGGTGTGGTTCCAGAATCGACGAGCCAAGTGCCGCAAGCACGAGAGCCAAATGCACAAAGGTACGATATTTTTGTTTAAATATTATTTTACATCGCTTCTTATTCATTTCTAATTCCTACCCATCGACATGGTTTAAAAAAGTACATCTTAATAGGCTCATAATGATTGCACATTAGGTAGGTAACGCGTTCGTTTGCCTTGAACATTGTGGAAAGTTATTTATCCTTGATCACTTTTTAATGTTCTGTCTTGCTAACCTAACATAGCCGTTTGGCCCATGTTCTCAATATTTTAGTCCGTGGCATCATAAAACTTGGCACTCATCACTTAATCCTAAGATATTTAACAGCAACAATATGAGTATAAATCAAGCTTAACCGAGTTTAATGTAGTCGAAAACTACAAATTGCAAATGATTCCGCCAAACTAGTTCCCGGCAAGTTGGCACCGCTGTTTAATCGCTGTGAATTCGCCTCGGTACCACTACATCACGACCGAGTGGTTTACACAAGCTTAGTACTTGTTAGCTGAACATTCACAATTAGTAGGTACTTGACACTCGTACCCAAGCATCTATTCAAAGTATTCAGCGGCAGTTTATCTATTTATTTATATTTATTGAGCAACAAAATAATATTTTAATATTTAATATTTGTTCACAAATAGGCGCA
Organism: Acleris emargana; assembly: GCA_927399475.2. Lineage (NCBI taxonomy): Eukaryota > Metazoa > Arthropoda > Insecta > Lepidoptera > Tortricidae > Acleris > Acleris emargana. The sequence goes on along the minus strand of OV656848.1, from coordinate 3,989,530 downwards.
TACAATTTACTGGTCGAACTCTGTGGTCGTTGAGTTGCAGAGAACTGACCTGCTCTAACAAATAACGTGTAAAAAAGACAATCTGGCTAGTGCGTAATACCAATTAGTGGTTGTTTTAACGTAATACTTTGTTTGACTTTCTTTGTTCTGGCATTGCTAGTTATTCATTCCTATAAACGCCTTCGTGTAAACGACTCTTTGAAAATCCCAATCTCTAAGCAGCTTAGCGTTAAGTGAATGTACTAACGACGAGTACTAAGCGCGTGTAAACTGTAAATTCAGTTCAAATAGTGCAGCGGCGCTAACTGAGCGCTGGGCGCACCGTATTACGAATTCTCCATGACTTCCTCTAACTCGATTACGGCTCCCGCCGGCGCCGGTCCGACTCTAACAGTTTTTTAATTCGACCATAACTCAAGCGGATGAATAATTAAAATGGCGGGTCGAGCGGGACTCCGCGCGGAGCGGCAAAAAATCGCGGGAAAAACATACGAGACGATAAATTCGGGGAATTGCACATCGCACTTAGCGATCGACTTATCCCGACCGCACTCCTCAAACGTTACGGTTGCATGGTCGGTTATTTTATTAGAAGGTTTATTGGTATCTAATTCACGTGAAAGGAAATTAATATGAAATGTTTACGATTACTATCGTTTTTGTCCGATCGGGACTGGTTTACCAAAATCGCACTATTTTCTTTTTTTAATGGTTACGAAAATGATACGGCGAGCGAGAGTGAGTGGAGATGTCTGTAGGGGACATCCTAGACGGACGTAAGGTGATCAAATTCGCGATGTACTGGATAAGGGCCAAATTCAAAAGCACCTGAAACCGCTAACGTGCATGAAGAGATTGATAGATGTAAGGGGAGCGAAAGTTGTATGTTTAGGCCGGTCCACCTGGCGTTCCATAGTATGAACACTAAGAAGGAACTCAAAAGCCGAAGGTAACAGTATGCTGGGTGTCTTCTTGCGAGATCGAATCAGGATAGAGGTGATCCGCAGGAGATTTAAAGTAACTGACATAGCTCACCGAATTGCAAACCTTAAGCAGCAGTGGGGCACTTTGCTCGCAGAACCGATGGCCTTTGGAGCGAGACGATTCTAGAGTGGCGACAGGACTTCCACAAGGTGGACCGACGATCTGATAAAGGTTGCGGGAAACCGCTGTATGACAGCAGCAGAGGACCGCTCTTTGTGGAAAACCTCGGGGAAGGTCTATGTCCAGCAGTGGACGTTTTGTGGCTGATATTGATGCTGATGATGATGATGACATTTAATAAAATTATCAGTGTTATTATTGTACGGCTTTACGCTCCAGCTAGCAGCTACTCTGATTAAGCCGTGCATTACGTGTATAAAAATAATGCTCCAAGACGGACCATTTGTCCCACATCCCTAGTGACACGGATGTGGGGCAGAAAATATCAATTTAGCCCAAATTGTATTTGTGCGGTGTCGCGCTGTCTCCGCTCATATCGGCCGCGACGCTAACGCGACGCGACGCGACGCCGCCGCGAGATTGGAGAGCGCCGCTAAACGGAGCGTAAAACGGAAAAAACCGCTCTCCGGAATCGAATAAAATGATTCCCCGCGGGAGCCATTCGGACGCAATCCCGCCGTCCCCTGCTAAATGTCTTATTAACTTATGTGCCCCCCCGCCCCGCTAACACGAGAACAATCATGTAAAGTGAAATGAAACGGTTATTGGTTACGTTGTGCCCCTATGAAGCGTCGAGATTCCCAATGTTGTTATTACTTTGCGCAATCGTTCGCGGCGCCGTTCTCCTGATCGATTATAGCGAACGCTCGCGTCACGGCTGTCGATTATATAGGACCTCGATATTTTAACTTAATCATCGATTTTGTCAGCGGTTCTGGCTTAAGACTATTAGAGTTCTTCTATGGATATATCCGTCCAAGGGCGTGTCGAATCCAGTTTTTGGTTCAAACAACATTTTACCTAACAAACAAAATATAAAGATTACTCTCAGCATTCTGTAAATCTTCATAAAATTAAAAATTCATTTTTAACGAAGACGTGAATCTCGGCGCGGCGCGGCGTTCGCAATAAAAACAATCGCAGCGAGAATAAAAGAATACACCGACGCCTAATTGTTCCCCTGTTCATGAAACTGTAGTCCGCGCGGGGAGGAGGAAGGGTGGCGGTATTTTATTGCGCAGAAACCGCTGTAAAGATGTTTCGAGCGTTTTAAAATAACGCGAGCGGGCGCTCCGGCCGGTATCTAATTCGATTAAATTAAACAACTCAGAGTTAATCAAATAAATGCGCGTCGGTCGGCGAGGGGGCCGGGCTCTCGTATTTATGTCGGCACTTCTCGAAAGTAATTCGGTGTCAAATATGGAAATAACTCATACGCGCTGGGAGCATCCATTTTAATAATGCCGACGGCGACCGGAGAGGTTATGATTTACAGCGGCGTCCGCCCACCGCCCGCCCGCGCGCCCCGCCCGCCTGACATATTGTTCTACCTCTAACACCTACTCGGGCCTACGTTGTTGTAGGTAGCATTTATACATTCGACATCAGGCGATATTGAATCGCGAACTGCATCTTCTAGATTATAAAAGATTAAAAGAAGAGTTAAAAACACATTAAACATCGAAACAAAGCTTAATAAAGTAGTCTTTAGAGGGCAATGGAAATCACTCCCCGGTAATCTAATACCGTGAAAGGAGTAAGGTAAGTGTAATTAAATTAATGAATCCTTTAGCGCCGGAGAACACCTTAAGTCGGGATCCGCGCTAATTTATTAATTGATACTTCGCCTGGGGGCTATAAACAATGGATCTTCACTTAATTTACGAGCAAATTATGCTTTACTTAAATATCAATTTAATTAAGTGGAGTTCGGGAAAGGATCTCGGAGGATTTGGAAGTCGTTTGTCTCTGCCAATCGTCGCGGGGAGTGACGCTACATTGACTTGTACTGGATTTTGTAGCTGCATAAAACGTTTTTATTTCATTTGTTCTCAAAATAAGAAAGAGTTTTTTTTTCAAGGAGTAGTAGTACCTAATGGTGAACGGTCTACGATCAAGAAGTACTCTCTACGAACATTCTTATTATGAAACATGGAATTGGTTTGTTTCTTCGCGTAATTTTGAGGAGTACCTACCAATTGGGATTGTTCATATTTTTTAAACAACTCTAATTTGAAAACCATTTCGAGGAATAGGGTTTTAAAGCCGTTCTGGATTATTAAGTTTTTGAAATATTTGTCTATTTCAACCATTTCAACAAAAGTATATTTGACCTTTGTTTGACTTTCGTTTTTGGCTTGAAGCCCTCCTAGGTGTACCTATCTTACGGGTTAGGCGAAAACCGCTTGAAATAGAATTTTTTATTACACTATTACAATCACTTTTTACCATTAGACATCATTTAATTGTTGTAATTTATTAGAAAATGCCAACCCAAATTAAAAATAATCATGTCATCCATAAAATGTCTGCTAAATAAATAAAGATATTAAAACAAAACTATTGGGTCAAATACAATATTAATGAAATTGGTCTCTTAAAATTATCTATTTTTTCGAATTAGAATGTAAAAACCGTGAGTAATTTATTTCGGTCTATCCCAATTGGTGGCGTTATTCCTCGGACGATATTAATGAACGAGTCTTGCTTTCTCATGTCTTTGCCTTTGTACACAATATTGTTTTTTAAGGGTGAGAGGTTATAGGTACCTACGTATAAAAAAACTACAAACTCGGTTGGTTTGCACCTTGTCACGCTTGCACATCGTTTCACTCAGCCTCCTCACTAATTTAAAAACCAGATGTGTTGCTCCTGCGCCTCAAAGTCTCTCGTAAAATAAAAGGCAAACCTAACTCACTGACTTACACTGAATTAAGACGGCAGCGTCTTAATTCAAAAGGACGCATCTCAGTTTCATAGGGTTTGAGAAACGGGCGATAAAAACCTAACTCAAAAATAACATGTGAAAAAGTGGGGTAGGGGTCGGGTTGCATAAAGTTTAAAGTCATATTTTTGATGGGCATACAAGGATTCGTCATACTCATCATTGCGCATAACTGTAAATTGTCATACATTTATGCGCATAAAGTTTTTAATCATAATGTTTAAGAACATATTGTGTAACGCGCATAAATTTGATGCGCATAAAATTATTTAACCATACTTTATAATGGTATTATGGCTTTATAAATAAACTTTTTCCGCTCTTTTATAAAAAAATAACCCTAACCTATCCGCGATCCGAGTCGGTTTTGGCACTAACTTTATATTATATTAATATTTTGACTTAATAAATGTATGCCTTTCTACATTATGATTAAACCAATTATGACTCCGTACAATTATGACAAGGAACAATTATGCCTGGTATAATTTATGCCAAAAAAAATATATGAGCATCAACTTTATGCGTAAAGTGTTATGACAATCGATATTATGACAATAGTTGTTATGCGACCAGACCGCCACCCCGGCAGTACATATCAACGCACAGCCGAAACTACTGAACCTAGAATCTTGAAATGTGGTACAGGGGTTCCTTTATGATGTAGGTAAGTGAGCACTAAGAAAGGATTTTCCGAAAATGGACCCCCAACGGAAAGAAATGGGGGGAGAAGCGGGAAACTAATTCTACGCGTAGGAAGTCGCGGGCGTCCTCTATCTCTCATAAAATATCAAGTTACTCATGGCGCGATTTTTCTATACCCTGCCTTAACTGAAAACAGTAGAGACACGATTTTCCTATACCTACCGTAACCCACCAGGTCTGATGGTGGCCGGCGGCGGCACACCGCTGGAGCCGTGCCGAGTGGCGCCTTACGTGTCGGTACCGCGGCTGTCGGCGCCGCGACCGCCCGCGCCGATGTCGTCGATGGGGCCGCCGCCGGCGGCGTTCGCGCCGTTCGACTCCGCGCTACTATCCGCTGCGGCGCATCAGGTTAGTCAGAGCCATTTATTTGAGCCTGGTGCTTGTTAACAATACGTCACATTCTAGAAGCAAAACATTACCTCTATTGATGTGCTATCCTACCTCCACTAAAATAATATACATAATAAGAAAATAAAATATACGAGGGGCGTTCAATAAATTCTCGGTATTGGTATCTTGCAAACCTTTTTAGTAAACTTCTTAATACTGGCCGCTAAGAGTCATTCATCGACAGTAAAAAAAGTAAATTTGAAGCCCACACGTTCTTTTGTTTTCTGCTACTGCTGAACAAACGTGACCACCATGAGCGATTTTACAATGATAATTAAATTGGAGCATCGAGCCGTGATAAAATTCTTGACTAAACAGGGTAAAAATCAAAAGTGTATTAAAGAAGAAATGGATTTAGTTTACCGTGAGTCCGCTCCTTCATTATCTACTGTCCAAAAGTGGTCAAATGAATTTAAGCGTGGGAGGGAGAGCATAGAAGATGACCCTAGACCTGGTCGGCCTGTTGAAGCTACTTCACCAGAAAACATTAAAAAAGTGGAGAAAATTATACTGGAAGATGGTCGAGTGAAGGTTAGGTCTATAGCACAAAAAACCAATATTTCTATTGGTACAATACATGATATTATCCACGATCATCTTAACATGTCCAAAGTTAGTGCAAGATGAGTACCACGAATGTTGACACCGTTTCAGAAGCATACGCGTGTTGCTTGTTGTTCCGACTTCATTGAGCTGTGTGGTGAAAACCCTGATGGTTTGCTCCAAAAAATTGTTACCGGAGATGAAACTTGGGTTCATCATTATGACCCTGAGAGCAAACAAGAGTCGATGCAGTGGCACGTTAAAGGAACACCTCATCCCAAGAAATTCAAAGTCGTCCCTTCAGCTGGCAAGATCATGGCGACAATATTCTGGAATTGTGAAGGGATATTATTAATCTATAAATATATAAAAAAAGAAACTGACTGACTGACTGACTGACTGACTGACTGACTGACTGACTGACATATCAACGCACAGCCTAAACGGCTAAACGTAGGCTCTTGAAATTTGGAAGGGACGTAGCTTAGGTACCGTATAGGTGCACTAAGAAAGGATTTTGATAAATTCTACCCCCAAGGGGATAAAATAGGGGATGAAACTTTGTATGAAACTTTGTCAATTTTAAACCGATCGGGCTGAGACTTTGCATGCATATAGCTACTATGATATAGGCATCCTTTAAGAAAGGATTTTGATAAATTCCACCCCTAAGGGGATAAAAAGGGGATGAAAGTTTGTATAAATCTTCTTAGATTTTCGACTGATTGAACTGAAATTAAAGATTGGAGCTACTATGGTGAAGACGTCCGCTTAGATAGGATTTTGATAAATTCTACCCCCAAGGGGATAAAATAGGGGATGAAACTTTGTATGAAACTTTGTCAATTTTAAACCGATCGGGCTGAGGCTTTGCATGCATATAGCTACTATGATATAGGCATCCTCTAAGAAAAGATTTTGATAAATTCCACCCCTAAGGGGATAAAAAGGGGATGAAAGTTTGTATAAATCTTCTTAGATTTTCGACTGATTGAACTGAAATTAAAGATTGGAGCGACTTTGGTGAAGACGTCCGCTTAAATAGGATTTTGATAAATTCAACCCCCATGGGAATAAAATAAGGGATGATGGAGGATGTAAATGTATTAATTTGAACCTATCAGTAAGTACCTAATGGAACGAAAAGGAAGAGAGGAGTGAATGTTGAAGGATGGTCAGGGGTCAAAAAAGAACACGTTCTAGGTAGGGTTCATACTGTTCATCCAAACAATACAGAATGCTACCACCTTCGAATGCTTCTACATGAGATCAGAGGCCCAATTTCATTTGAAGCGTTGAAAGCTGTAGATGGTCACTTACATCCCACTTTCCAATCCGCGTGCAAGGCTCTAGGTCTACTCGAAGATGATCGTCATTTGGAGTCAGCTCTTGAAGAGGCAGCACTTTGTCAAACACCGCATATGATTCGAGAGCTTTTTGCTATAATTTTATAGTTCTGCCAGGTTTCCGACCCCTTATGTCTTTGGGAAAAATACAAAAAATACCTTTCTGAGGACTTTAAAAAACAACTGGAAAGGCAAGGTGACGTGGATGTAGAGCACTCATCGGACCTGATATTTAACAAATGCCTGTCGGTATTAGAGGATGCCGTATTATCATTAGGCGGCCGTCCTCTTAAAGAGTATGGATTACCTCAGCCAATTCCATCAATACAATTTGGAAATAGAGAGTACATGTAGGAGACCAGTTACGATACAGTGGCCTTAGAAGACGCAGTAAGACAAAATGAAGCATCCTTGAATGACGAGCAACAGGAAGTTTACAGTAAAATTATCACAAGTGTAGACGCAAATGACGGTCGAATATTCTTCTTATACGCACCAGGTGGAACTGGTAAAACCTTCCTTATTAATTTACTTTGGCGAAAGTAAGAAGTACTCACGGCATTGCTCTGGCTGTGGCGTCGTCCGGCATAGCTGCTACATTACTCGAAGGTGATCGAACTGCTCATGCTACTTTTAAGTTACCACTCAATTTAATCACTGCAGAGACTCCCATTTGCAACATCTCCAAACAAAGTAATTTTGCTGAAGTAAGAGTACAAAAATAATCGAGTGGGACGAAATAACGATGGCTCATAAAGGTGGTATTGAAGCCTTAAACAGATCACTAAGAGATATAAGGGGTGATACAAAATTAATGGGTGGAGTAACAGTTTTGCTGGCCGGAGACTTTCGGCAGACTCTACCAGTGGTGCCAAAAGGAACCCGAGCTGACGAAGTAAAGTCGTGCATTAACTAATTTGTGGCCCCAGGTTAATATTCTTAAGCTCTCTAAAACTATGAGAGCACATTTAGGCGGGGATGAGTCTGCTGGTAGATTTTCTTCTTAACATCGGTAATGGTGATTTTCCATCGTTTGATGGAATGATAACCATCCCGGAAGAATTGTGCACAGTTGTTACTACGATTCAAGAATTACTGTCTAAAGTTTATCCAGACATTATTCATATACATGACAAGCCTATTGAATGGTTATGTGAGCGTGCCATTCTTACTCCAAAGAACGATCAAGCAGCAGCTATCAACGATATACTGCTCATGTCGTTTGAGGGCGAAGAAAAGGTCTATACTTCGATTGATACTGTGGTTAATACAGATGACGCTACTAATTACCCTGTAGAATTTTTAAATTCATTGAAACCGCCAGGTTTGCCTTATCATAAGCTTATTCTGTTCCGCATGTGGGCACTCCAATTATGTTGTTGAGAAATTTAAAACCACCAAAACTTTGTAACGGTACGAGACTGCAAGTGAAAGCGTTACATCGCAATATAGTGGAAGCCTCTATATTAACTGGGTGAATTTAAACGATTGCAGTTTCCCCTAAAAGTCTGCTTTGCCATGACAATAAACAAGTCTCAGGGGCAAACTCTCAAATTTGCGGGCTTCTCTCATGGACAGTTTTATGTTGCTTGCTCTCGAGTAAGTTCACCCAGTAGCTTGATCGTTTTAGCGCCTAATGACAGATTAGTTAAGAATATTGTGTACAAAGAAGATTTGAAGGCCCTATTTTTTTACACACGCTAAAAAAAGTAAAGCCGCAAAAACTATACATAATTAATAATAATACTTCTTAACGCGAGCGAAGCCACGGGCAAAAGCTATGTCGATATAATTCTGGCCAGGGAGGACGTCTAACTATTAAATTACTTTAAACTATGAATGTACTTAACTGCGATAAACGAGTTCTACGCGGACGAAGTCGCGGGCAAAAGCTAGTAGATTATAAAGAAAAGGGTTTAAATATTACAGAAGAGTACTACGCTAACATTTTACGCCAGTTACGGGAAGCAATCAAAGAGAAGAGGAGGGAAAAATTGACCAGAGGAGTGCTGCTTCTTCATGACAACGCCCCTGTGCATACTGCTCATGTTGCCAAGGCTGCTGTTCTTGAATCTGGGTTCGAAACAATTACTCACCTGCCGTACAGTCCAGACTTGGCCCCCAGCGACTACTTTTTGTTTCCCAACCTTAGAAAGGATCTTCGTGGACATCGATTTTCTAATGATGAAGCGTTGAAGGCAGCGCTGGTGGAGCATTTTGACACCAAAGACAAAAAATATTTTTATGAGGGGTTAAAAAATCTAATTGACAGATCTTATAAGTGTATAAGCATAGGGGGGGAATATATAGAAAAATAAAAATAAAACACTAATCGTATGCTTTTGTTTTCCTTCTCATACCGAGAATTTATTGAACGCCCCTCGTAGCTTAACTTAATAGTGATATTAGTGGTATGTAATACCAATAAGGTCCCACTTAGCATGTGTTGCAGCACTTGGTGCTACAAATCTGGTCTTCTATGGATCCCTTTGTGATTCACGCGCGACGACCAGTGACACTTTCAAAATTATTAAATATCATAACTTTGATCAATAGCCTATTTGACAGGTTTTTGAAAACCATCTCAGATTATTTGTTGGTGTTTATTGAGTACTCGAAAAGTGGTAATTTTAAATTCTTTTATGTATTTCGTCTAAAAAAAGGAAATAAAAATTCACTTTTAAAATATGCCGCCAAAACGCTTTCTTGGGCAAGATGGCGTCGCACAGGAGTCAGTGACGTCAGTGGTCAATACATAAACAAACTGACATTGGCTAATCATAGCAAAGCCAGAAAAACAAACAAACGTCAACTGTCTGTGGTAACCGCAAGAACCAATGAACGTAAGAACAGAACGACAACGACATGAACGACAGATGCAATATTTACAGACATCACAGATTACAGGATATACAGACATCCTATAATCTGTGATATTTACCGACCCTTGACGTCATCATGGATTCGGCGCCGTTTTCGGGGTCGTTCTCAAAAAAGTGGCACCGCCACCTGTCAATAGGTTTCTCTTAGGACTTTTTTTTTATAAAGCATCATTTTAATAATTGAATTTTCAATACATATTAAAAGACACTTTTTAAATAGAGGCCAAATGCTTTGAAATAAATTCAAGGTATTGATAACCATGAAATCCTATTTTGTAACTAAGTTCTGTCGCTCACTTGCAGTGTCCCAACGCAAGGCGCTCGTGTTTGGAGTTAATAAATACGTATAAATTACCAACTTAACTTAGTTCGAGTATTCTTTTTTACTTACATATATGCTCAAGATTTAAAACTACTGTGTCAAATAATAATACTATACTTATACTACGAATTATTTGCAATTTAAGTTTGTCCACGACAGTTTTTGTCGCTCACCTGTCATGCGATAGACGCTACCTAGATGTTAATACTATTTCACCTCACCCGCCTCACCCCGCATAAATCGAGACCTTCAGTCGTCAGCTAAGGCTGTTGCAAGTTGCACGTCGCCAGTGTGCCGTAGTCAAAAATTACGAACACGAAACTTACGCGAGCGGGAGTTTGTAATGGGTAAGTAGTCGCTATTCTGTCTTCCATATTTTGGTAATTGTGTGAACTATTGTATTGGTATTAATTTATATAACGTAAATCATGGTTTATTTTAATGTGTATAAATATACAGTACATTTCTTGTATTGACGATATAACTGCCATTTTGTCCATCACCTGTATGTCGTTCACCTGTGTAATATTTTAATTAACTGTTAATTTTATTTATGTCCACATCTTTTCCCAATGATAAACTGGGAGAGAGGCCTTTGCCCAGCAGTGGGACATCATGGGTTCATAATAATAATTATTATTATTTGTTTTAGTCGATTATGGGTAAACCTAAGCCAAAAGACAAGAACTAACAAGAAATCTTAGTCAAAGAGAGGGAAAATGAGAAACTAAGATACCAAAACATTAAGAATAATGCGGAATTATATGCGGAATATCAAAGAAAAAATAAAATAAAATATGAAAGAAGAAAAGCACAAAAAAAATTATTGTTTTGATATGACAGTTTTTTTTAGTATATAAATAATTTATGTAAGGACAAACGAATTAAAGTAATTTTAATAAAGCACTTGTTGTCCGTTTTAAATGTAGTTTTTATTAAACAATTTACTTACCTGCACCCATTGTCGTTCACCTAACATCAATGTCTTTAACCTGCTAGCGGTTACAGTTTAATTTGTACTTATTTGTCGCCAACCTGCACCCATTGTCGTTCACCTGACATGAATGTCTTTCACCTGCCCACCACGTGGTCGTTCACCTGTCTACCACCTAATTTCAAATACATGTATCTCCTAAAATACTAAAATAAATCACTTCCTTCCACGTGATATTGATTATGCTTATATTTCTAGCGATCCAAATAAAAAAAAAAGCGAAATCGGGAATTTTCTGAAATAATTCAAAATTAATTCATCGGTGCCACTTTTTTAAAAACGACCCTTCGATAAAATGGCTACAGATAAAAAATTATCGAGTTTTATCGTGGTTTTTTGGATAAAAGATCCATTTTTTTTAAGTAAGAATACCTTAAATCGATTTTAAAACTCATAATTTATATGAATATACATAATTATTACGTTTTTTTTCACCTTGTCAAATAGCCTATTTGGAATTAAAACTCTTCGGATTTACGTAGTTTACTCGAGCGAGTTATGTTTACTTTTTCTATAGACCCTACTGCGATCGTTTAGTTCTAAAATATCATCAAGGTAACTTTAGGCACTGAGAAAGGTAGATTATATTGTGGCTCGGGTGTAATCCGCTTGATGTGTTCCTCAGTACGCGAGCGCAGCGGCGGCCGCGGCGGCGGCGGCGCTGTGCCCGCCGTACGCCGGGCTGGCGGCGCTGGCGGCGCGCTGCCGCTCGTCCTCGATCGCCGACCTGCGGCTGAAGGCGCGGCGGCACGCGGCGGCTCTGGCCGCGGCGCGCGCGCCCTCGCCGCCGCTGCTGCCCGCCACCGCCACCGCCACAGCACCCGCCGACACATAATCACCACTAGCTAACTCTACACTCGTGGGTAAACCTAAACGACCCTTGCGGCCGCACTCAGAGAGTTAGTAACGATTAAGTTGTTCCCGGGAACGTTGTTTGATCAGTAGTTAACTCAACTAATTGTTAAAATTCGAAAAAGGAATTGAAAATTAGACACATTTCCTTGAGATTTCACCATTAGTTACGATTTTTACAATTAGTTAGTTTAACTACTGATCAAACAACAGGCCCGCAAAAAGGATAACGAAAAAATTGGTTTCTATAATTGTTCATCTAACTCAGGGGTTCCCAAACTTTTTTTTCTCATAGACCACTTTCAAAAGTGGACTAGTTCTGGTAGACCCCCCTACACCACATTTCTACCATATTCCCAAAACTCGGCAAAAAATATGAATATTGATCGCTTGTCGAACAGCTCGCTCGCGATTTGTTGCAGACTTGCAGTCGACAAGTTTTGGAGGCAAATGGTGTAATTTTTATAAAATGTCAGTTTAATTTTTCTAAATTTTAATCGAGGAGCAGCGTAATAAAGCTATCTTGTATTTATCAGTCATCCAGGCTATAAATATAGCACTAAAAATAGTATCTGTTTTCGTTATTTACTATCGAAACCAGATACATTTTCGTGGACCCTCACTTACGAATTGTGAACCCCCATTTTTTTGTCACGCCAACGTAGACCCCCGTCGAGTCTCCTGTGGACCCCTGGGGGTCCACCTGGACCACTTTGGGAACCCCTGATCTAACTGAAGTACTTTAGAAGAAACGAAAAGTCATCAGAAATAGTAAGTTATTTAAAAATGCACTCAAACTAATTGAAATGTTTGTATGATTTTCGTAAAGACACGACCTATATCGCGTATTTAGAACCATATTCGGGCTAAGGTATTTTGTTGGTGACTGTACATACCTACCTACTTTAATGACAAAAAGTTATATCTACATTATTCTAGCTAAGTCAAAATTCTAGGGACAGTTTGCTTTGCAAATGTTTAATTCTTCATGTAAGGACCATTACATTATCAACTGTTTGATAATTCACTGCCATGCAGGAGTAGCAGGGCGTTAATAAAAGCCGATGCTGGTTCACAACTTTTTCATTGAAATTTTCGTGATGAGAAGTGGCTGCAGTGGCACCTGTTGTCTATGTATTTAAATGTTAATCGTAGAAAAAAAACTAGAAGTAATAAATAAAAGGCTCACAATAAAATACAATCGACATGACATAACTCTTCTCTAAACCATAAATTGATCCCAAAGCCGTATGCTACAATATTTCGTCAAATTGTACACTAGTAAAGTTAGTAAGTACTGTTTTGTAGAATGGACGCAGATGTAACTTAGTAGCTATATCTACTGATATTTAGACTATTATCTATAATGTGTTTGTGCTGACTATGCTTCGGTTAAATAGTTTTGTTCGAAAATGGTAATACTCTGACCAATGATAACTATGAACTGTAAACTAAGTAATGGTAAGTACATTAAAACTGTGATAAGTGTATTGGAACATGTTCTCATAATTTATTAAGCTTGTGTAATTATAAGGACTCTCACGTTATTATAAATTAAGGGGTAAAAGTTCGATAAATTGAAATTGTAAATAATTAAATAGCACGTGTTTATAGTTCTGTATCAGCGCTCTGTTTATAGCTGTGTATCTGATCAATATATTAGAGGAAAGACGAAATAAATTGTTTTCTTGACCGAAATATTCACTGATTTAATCGTGGCGAATAATTGTATTAAAAACATGTTAACACCGCATCTGAATGATGGATGCGCGAGTACGCTTCCCACTGTCCATAATTTAAAGGCAAGGGTGGGGAACTATTGTTTCTGCGTTTGCGGTGATGGATGACAGTTCTCTGCGGGGAACCAACGCGATTCGTAATCAGGGTAGGTACGTACAATGAGCGTGTAATAGTAGTTTATGCAACTGATGCATAATGAGAGACCTTAAAATACGAGTGTGTTTTTATGAAACGAGCGTCATAAGTTTAGAATTATCCTACTGTCGTAACAGCAAAAAACCAACAAACAAATTACAACAATAATGGCGGCAATTCGATCCTCCGTCCTCCGTCAAGACGATTTTTTTTTTTAATAATAGACAAACGAATGAAGTTCTTATTCTCAAGTCACTCGAGATCAAATATCGTGCGGTTTATATTTAAAAAACATACTGAGTTGACGTTTCGAGTCGATAACTGTTTTATTATCTATGAATACTAGAATAGAGACCCACTTGAGTTTTGACAGCTATTTAAAATTTAAACTCATAACGTTACATATGTTACCTATTTACCTATTTCAATTACTTACAATTTGTTGTAAGTAATTGAAATAGGTATATCTACTTATTGAGATCTACATAGTGAGTGTAACAGTAGCAAACGGTTGTTTGTTCTCAGTTTAATTTAATAGTTACGTGGAAAACAAGAAAAATAATCACAACATCCTCCGAATTTATAACTATAAACCTACGATATATGACCGACTGCTTCTATTTGGTATTTTTTGTCTGTTAGTCAGGCAAACCAAATCTTATAATATAAATATATTCAATTATTCATACTCTTCGCTGGTCTAGTGTTACCTTTTCTGTACAAATGGGCCTGTTTGGATACACTGTAGGATTCTTTTTTTGTGCCTTTCTTACACACTCAGCTGATCGTAATTCGAATGACAAAGTTTCCTCACAAGATTTTTTCGTAGCATTCATAACAGCGTTGGGTATTATTTGCTTAGCATCATATTCGCTGTTACGTGGTGCGTAGCGCTACAAGCTCGTAGCCGATTTTAGTGTTTGTCCATATTGCCTACGAGCAGGGCCTATATTCAAAAAAGCGGCCGAGTAAAGTTAACAATAATACCATTGCCCTTACCATGAGTTACAAGTACGTACTCGCTTTCCAGTCGAATGCTCTGTCCCTCGCACTCTATAACAAAATAACAATACTGTGAGGGACAGAGCATTCGAATCGCTAGCGAGTACGTAATTGTAACTCATGGTAAGGGTACATAACACGTCAACAGCAATATGACATGTTAAGGTATTGTTGTCAACTCAGCCACTATTACTGTCAAGTAAATAAGTGCTAACAAAACGTTGATATTACGATAACAGTTCAAAAGCAAATAAATAATGTTTGTCTTCGTAGAATAGAGGCCCAGGAAACCTGCTGCTCGGCTTCCTGGCTCTGACAGTAAGAAAATCTTATCGGTACCGGCTATTGCTACCGCAAGGTACCTACTTGCGTTTGTTAGAACTTTACCTCAAAAGCATAGATTCCTTGTTGCGATTCGGTGAATAGCATTTTACCTCGGCTGAACAAAATCTCTATAACTATATACTTAAATCGTTTTTACGCGTGGCTTTTCACATTACTAATTTGTAGCATCTTATTTTCCGAGTAGTGTTTTACTGCGATGGACTTGTTGGGAACCCTGTTAAGTGACTCGTTGATTGCTACTTTGGTAAGTTTCTTGTTTAAAGCAGTGAAGCTTTCGTTTTTTTTTACAGCTATCAAATTCGTCTTCACGGGGTAAACTTCAGATAGTAATGAGACTAATGAGTAATAACCGCGAGATGACATGACTTTTGCTATGAATTACATACGAGTAATATTGTATTTTACTTTTACTGAAAAATATGATCTAGATAATTATATACATTATACAAGGCAGTTTCATACTAATCATATTGGCCAACTTTGATTTTTAATGACCGCGACGAAATCCTATTACCAAATAAAGTAAATTGCGAGATTGGGACTCAAAATATTTTGCTAAAGATATTTAAAATAAACAATTGAGATTAAATTATACATTTTTAATGATATATTAAAGTTTCCCTACATTATTTGGTACTAGCTTCTGCCCGCGACTTCATCTGCGTAGATTTCGTTTATCGTTATTCCCTCGGGAACTTTTAATTTTTCCGCGACCAAAGTAGCCTATGTGTTAATCCAGAGCTGATCCTTTCCAAATTTTGCATGTACTGCGCTGCGATACATTACAAAGTAAAGTAGTTATGTATACCTAGGTAATATAGGCAACTGAAGCTCTATTTTCATTTGTTTGTCACTGTACCTAATACGAGTATGTTAAAGTTATTATCGTTACTGAAACCCGATGACAATGCAATATTGAGGTGTCTAGAAGCTGATCTGGTGATGGCTTTGGACAGTGACAATAGGAGATCTCTATGGTACAGTCAGCATCATAAATATAGTGACAGTCAATAGTTCTAAATATACCGCACCATCCAAAATATCCATAAATACGTACTCATTCCAAGTGATCAAATTGCTCAGGCGATCCACTGTATACAAATATACCGGAGCATCCACAACGCCATATACTTGGTAACATTCAACCCGCCGTTAGTACAGCAACGTCCAGAACGCCGAAGGTTTCTAAGCATCCAAAGTAGCCAAAAATACGGGACACATAAGAAAATTTAACCTTATTTGAATGCAATAGAGCTAGAATGAGTACGTATTTATGAATATTTTGGATGGTGCGGTATATTTGGAACTATTGACTGCCACTATATTTATGATGCTGACTGTACCTAACGTAGAGACGTAGAGGAATTCCATGTTAGTCCTCAGGGTTGGCAACACATCTGCAGTCTAAGGATTGCAGTCTTGTGATTTGATTATAATCTTAAATATTTGTTGACAAAAAAACCTAACATCTTTCCACTGATGCATTGAGTGTATTTATTTACTCTACGAATCAATACTTCTAAAATACTGCAGTAAAAACAATCCGTGCCCTAACCTACCATGTTTTGTTTACCGTGCTTGGCATAACAATGTTAGGTCTGACAGCCTGTTTGCGCAAGCTGTTAAAAAGCCCGCCCCCGTGCAATTAGGGAGGCGACGTCGCTGATTGGCCGTAATCGTGTTAGTATCGGCGCTCGCATGCAGTTGCGCTCTGCCCCTATTTTATTCGCTGACGTTATCGGCGACGAGTTTTAGGACGAACCAAACATGACTTGACACGCGGTCGGATAAAGGTAGCAGTTATCTACACTGCCTGAGTAACCTGCTAATATTCCCAGGAGCTCACTAACAGTGTATCGTGACTCCCCGAGGCGACGCGGCACTGTTTCAGGGGTGTCGCGAGCTGCGGTATACTCTCGCCACCGGTACGTGACGTAATGAGTAGGTACCTACACGTGGCTATCTTCTTTTACAAGGGAGCCGCAGAAAAATTACAACATGGGCCTGTTTTATAACGCTACAAATTACAATTTACAGGTTACAAGGTACCATTTGACACAACCTCGACCAATGACGACCAGCCATTTAAGCAGTGTTGCCAGTTTAGACCTGTAAAATTGTTACTGGTAGCTTTATAAAACGTGTCTTTAGAAAAGGAGGGAAAAGTTACAGTATAAAAAAGATTTGGAACCTCTACTATAACTTTACCTTTTTTAAAGTTGCTTATCCAAAGGGAGCCTAACAGGACCCTATTAAGATGCATACGCTATCCGTCCGTCCGTCCGTCCATATATGTATAGTCCGTAACTTTAAAGCGCTATCTTTTGAACGACAGCGTTTTGATTTTCAATCAGAATATGTTTTTTATTGCGGCGGATTTACTAATCAGTAAAAAAAGTGAAATAATAAATGAGAATTACTAAAAAATAAAAATAAATAACATACTTAGAAACCCTGAAGAATAACATCAAATACAAAAAAATTGTCAAGTGTCAGTCCGGCTCGCGCTGAATTAAAGCAGAAAACCTACCTACTGAGCTGTGAGCGATATCTTAATTCCTATCCTACCCATATTAAACAATGCAAATATGATGGTTTGTAAGGATGTTTGGATGTTTGTCTATAGTATAAGCTGAACGAATTTGGATAACATTTGGAAAACGGGCCGTCCATATCCTAAATTAAAACATTACTTTTTATCCTTTTTTTTAGTATAAACTCTTTAATGCACAAAAAATTAAAAAGTACAAAACCTAATATTTACCGGGGGAATGAAACCAGTTCTACCAGTTCTGATGATGCGAACTCGACAGCATCCATTAAACTCAAAGAAGGTCAACTTGTCTTCTCAACTTCCTAAAATTGGCAAAATATTATCAGATATATCTGTTCACAGGGTAAAACGTTATGCTGGAACCAACCATACAAAAAAAAACGGACGAGTTGAGGACTTGTACCCACACGGGCCACAAGATTGGAATCAAAAAATAATACAAAAATTCAAAACAAATCCAAATTTGGATGGACGATAAAAGTATCATTGCTATCGAGTCGAGCATACTATGCAAAGAGTAGTGTTATACACTATAAAAGCTGACAATCCGCCATTTTGTGTTACCAATTGGCACGTTTTTTTTATAGGCATAGCTAGTGACTCTAGTGCGGCATTAGGCTCGTAGGTATTAATAAACGGATCTCGACTTTAAAGCCCGTCTCAAATATGCATCAAATAACTTTCAGAGGCCCTACTTTTAAAATTGAAGTACGAGGTTACGTTAGTTCCGTCCCTGTCATTCGAGATAATATTGAGAGAAAGGGATAGAGTGAACGTAACTTCGAACTTCTATTTTAAAAGTAGGGCCTCTGTGAGCTATGGTCTGAGATTATTATACGGCGCTTACTCATTGCTATAATACGACAACACGTTGAGAGGAAGAGAACTAGAAAGCCATTTGTAGAGTGAGACTAAGTACCAATTTCACCAAACGATGTTGACCTGTTAACAGACTATTAGAGCGTTAATAGCTGTCAAAATGTATGAACTAACAGTTGGTTAACATTGATGAAATTTTTGACTGTTAGTTCATACATTTTGACAGCTGTTAACGCTTTAATCGTCTGTTAAGTGGTTAACATCGTTTGGTGAAATTGGAACTTAAAGTCGGACGCGTTCAGAATTACTTTGAAGTATATTCAGTGAGAGAATGAGACAATTAGTTACGTTAGCTCAATCCCTTTCTTTCGATTTAGTCTTGAATGACGAGTGACAGGGACGGAGGTAACGAAACTTTGATTTTTGATTTTCAAAGTAGAGCCTCAGAACGCGGGAGCGAGTCGAGTCGGGAGTACAGCGGGTCTATTTGCCTACATTATGTTATGAACGACACAAACGTAGACGGCGGCGTTCGTGATTCGGGCGCTGTTCCATACAAGAAAAGAAACACGTCCCGACCTTGGTTTTGCGCTTATTTGGGCAGCAGCAGCATATTTATATAGAAAAATATATCTGCCAAACGTCAGTGTCAATACTGTCCGTAGTCGTACTGTTAAGTTACATACTTGTTACTTGTGTAGGTATGTTCAATATTCCTCGACTCGATCCTCGTATATAAATAAAAGGTCTCACGTAAATAGTATTCAATTCTTGAAAGACCCAGCAAGATTTCGATTGCGAAAGAAAGAATATATATATTACGAGATTTAAACGGAATTCAAATTAAATTGTCATCTTTGTGGGTGAGAGTGCCTGAAGTTCGTTGCGAGAGTTTGTTCCGGTTTTTAGGATAATCATCTATGTATTTGTGAAAATCCTTTTAACCGAATTAGTGAGTAATACAATATCTTTAAAAAATAGCTTTGGTTGTCCATTCGTTGTAGCTAATATGTTAATTTTTTACATACATACCTTCACGCCTGTAATCCCAGAGTGGGCTAGGCAGAATTAAAACTTTTAAAAGTTGTTGATAATTCAGTAACCACAATTTGCACAAATAGGCAAAGATGTTTACCAGCATATTAGTGACAGGTTTCAAGCCCAATGCCTAACAGTAATTAATTTTATTTTTATTTTTTTCTAGTTTTTATAATTCATTTAAATGTCTTTCTTACCTATTAACTTCTTGAAAATGTTAAAATTCTTCTTTATCATTAGTTTTGAAACCCATTATTTTGTTTTTAGGTTTTCCTGCAAGACCTTCCTGGCAAATCATCAGAATGAGTCTACAAAATATTGTTCCTGTGTGTCCTACACTCAGTCGACATTGGCAAAATATATCTCAGACTTTGGGGATGTGAACCAATCAAGAACAAATACTCTACTCGAAGAAATATAAATTTCTTTATTTGTGGGATTGATCTATTGAATAAGAAAATAAAATTCATGTAAACAGTGTTTTTTTCCTTATTGTTTAGTTTGAAATGAACAATGTCCATGAATTACGTCTTTGGATTCTCTTTATTATTACTCTTACTAGTAGCTTTAAATATATACTTTTTTTACACTTTATTACCTGTAAGTAAAAAACATCTAAACTTTAATGTTCCAAATATTAAACTAGATCTTTCACCAAGTGTATTTAAAGATATCTATGATTACCTCAATTACTTGCCTAGTCAATATAAAAATCGTAACCATAGGTTTCAACCAGTCCAAAACAAATTATTGGCCGCATTTAGCCCGTCTGATGTTAACAAACAATATGATTGGCAGGATTCTAAACTGGTAAGTGTAATATTAGAATATGTCACTTTACATGTCCCGCACACAAATAGTTTTTCCTTAGACTATTATTATTTCTTTTCCAATTGTCATTATGTTAATATTCTACAGATTAACCAAGTATACTTATTTTTAGATGGAATCTGGCGACTCACTGTTTCCATACCAGAATGGAATTGGTGGACAAATACTGCATACCATAAAGACTTCACCCATTGCCCTTGCTGATAATGCCCCAAAGGGAACACAACTCAAGTTGCTACTTTTATTAGAGGTAAGATGAAGGAATACTTAAATGATCATGTGTAAACTGAAGCTTATCATTTGAAGGATAGATATCACTACATAGTATAAAACAAAGTCGCTTGCGCTGTCTGTCCCTATGTATGCTTAAATCTTTAAAACTACGCAACGGATTTTGATGCGGTTTTTTTTAATAGATAGAGTTATTCTTAAGGAAGGTTTATATGTATAATACATTCCACGCGGGCGAAGCCGCGGGCGGGTCGCTAGTATTAGATAATCCAGATATCATCACTCTTGGCACATATTACCAAATATTAACTTTTCAGAATATCTTTGTAAACCTTTGTGAAGATATCTTATCTTATCTGTATACAGAAGGGCCCTTACGGATATACTTTGACATAAGTATCTTTCTTGCTATAGCCACTCCTTAGCCACTCAGCCGTTTGAATGTGCAGGTTACCTTACAATGATTTTTCGTCACTATAAGAGCTTCATAAGCCGCAAACGCACTGATAGCGGAGGCGGCGCGTTCCTATTCTATAACCGCCTCGGCCACGCTTTGGGCATGCTTTTCACGGGAACGAGCTGGCTCCGCTCTCAGTGTGCGGTCTTTAAGGTAAAAAGCACATAGATACATGTTAAACACTGGGCTTTTAACACAGTACCTTACGATCATGATCATGACACTTTAAGTAACTAGACTGCCAACTAACATATTTTTTGAGATATGCAGTTAATTTTAGTTTCATGTGCAATTCGTTTTAGCAGTCATCTAATGCCAATATTCCCTATTCTGCGCTACTTCATGTTGAACAATAATAATGAATTAATTATTACATTTTGTTTTTAGGGGAAACTTAAGCTTTACTTTAAACCAAAGCGATATGACCGGGACCATGTAATACGAGGCAGCATATTTGCGGGCTTTGACCGACACAACTCTGAAGTTTTTGCGTACTACCTCGCCCTTACGATGAATTTCACCTGGATCCCACCATCTGTAATACGGAAAGTGCATATAGATAAAGAAATAGTTCCTGCTGCAACAACAGGGCTGAAAAATACAATGATAAGAAATTGTAAGTTCACATATGATACCTGAGAATCGTAAGTTGTTTAAAAACTCATGTTATGAAAATGTTATGATAAATAATTGTAAGTACTTTATAATCAATTTTAATGTTTTGGTCTTTAAGTTTCGTATACATAAGCAGTCTCAACGAGCCTTGTGAAAGGAATGATCTGGGTTAAAATCTCAGTTCGTCGTCATATTTATTTCAGTTTTTCAAAGTGGGGCTGTGCCCCCTTCATGGGAGGCGGGCCAACGCCATACGAAGGAGCATGCACTTAATTCTTAAAATCAGACTTGAAATTTTTGGATTTTAATCGTTTCTCTCAATCTAATTGGCACTGGCAATAATGAATTACTTATCCAAACTAACTTTATTTCGTAGGTAAGTAAACCTACTAGATAAGTAATCAATCAGCCACCACTACCATCGCCGGCGTCGTGCGGCTCGTATACCAATATGGGGGGTCCTCCAAGTAATGATAACTTAGCAAATAATTATTCTTACATTTTGGTTACAGCTAGTGGAAAGCACTGTATCTATGGAAAGTGTCATTATTGCAAAATCAATGAGACAGTTTGCGCTGATAACAATGGTGAAATAGAGGGAGCAGCAATCCTGTACCTGGACAAGCTTTTTCAATTCCAAGTTTACAAATCTCCGTGGCATCGCAATTATAATAATGATAGACCAATGGAATGGCAAAAAGATAATAATTTTTGTAAGTAAGTACTTTTTTTTCTTAATATTTAAGTCATACCTACCTAATTTATTTATTTTTTACCGTAAATACAGCTTTAACATTTGAGCTAGGCAACCATTTAAATGCTCGGAGTGTATGTTGAGCCAACTGTTTAATTTTTGTAATTGCTTTTCAGGAAAGTAACGGGAATATTAACGATGAAGACAATTTTAAATCTAATAGATATTTCTATATTTGACTTTCTGATACAAAATGGCGACCGACATCGCTACGAGAAGTATAAAGACAAAATTTTACTTTTTGACAATGGGAAAGGCCTTGGAAATCCGGCAGTTGATGAGCTGGATATTTTAGCTCCTCTTTACCAGTGCTGCATGTAAGCACCAGCTCCCTATTTTACCTAATTTATTTATTTCTGGACCCTAACGAACGCTTAACCCTTAGTTAAGTATTTGTTTATAGCATTATTTTTTTAAACAAAAATTAAGGAAAGCAACGTGGAATATTTTACTACTAATTAACGAGAAGGATAAGGAACTATGGATCAGTACAGTAATTGGTTATATTTTATAATAGAACTAGCGACCCGCCCGCGGCTTCGCCCGCGTGGAATGTATTATACATATAAACCTTCCTTAAGAATCACTCTATCTATTAAAAAAAACCGCATCAAAATCCGTTGCGTAGTTTTAAAGATTTAAGCATACATAGGGACAGACAGCGCAAGCGACTTTGTTTTATACTATGTAGTGATAAATATGAAAGGTGTCAACCGACATTTTAGCGTACATAAATCGCACATAAGAGATGTACCTAAGAACTTGTTGACTTTGCGATGTATACCGATACCAAATCATCACCTGTCTGCTATTATTGAAAGTTTATAAAAGAGGGGCCAGGTCCTTTCTATGGTGTGCGAGTTGAAATGAATTATTGTATTCTTACTTCGTCACGTGAAATAATTCATCACATTCGCACATTTACTCCCTTCATTTCAAGCCCATTGCAGGCTGCATTTGAAATCGTTCTCATAGCCACTTGACTGCCTATCTATGAAAATTTGCTGACACTTGCAATGAAGTAGTTTTCCCTGACGAAAAGTATCTATGTAAGGGCAGGTGGGGCTATTCCGACAGAGGAGTAAATGCGTCATTTGAGTTTTTTTAAGGGAATATGGCGCTTAAAAACTATTTTTGCGCCTTTTATAGTATTTTAAGAATCTAATTCTTCTAAAAGGGAGCAAAAATAGTTTTTAACGTCATATTCCCAAAAAAAACACAACAGACGGACTTACCCCTCTGTCGGAATAGCCCTGCCTGACCTTATATTAATCGCATATCATTTCGAAAAAACACAAAGACTGGTCAAAAATATTAACTAATCAGGAAACAGTCATCCTGCCTGTCACTCATGCTACTACTTTTTTTTTCAGGCTAAAATCATCTACTTGGAGGCATTTGGAACTGCTCTCAGGCGGCAGTCTTACAGAGACAGTGAAACTGCTGTCAGCATTTCAGGGGGATAAGTTAGCCACAGAAGACCACTACAAAGCGGTGGAGCGCAGGCTTCTGAAGGTTTATGCCACTGTTCAATACTGCATTGGGAAACATGGAAGTGCCAAAGTATTTAAGAACGAATGGTAATATCTCGAACGCTGCCTAATTAATTAAATTTAGTAATTAGAGAATGATTCTCACAAGGAATCCGTGTTTCGAAGAGTATAATGGTCAAGTAATAAAAATCAATCAGTGTCAACTAAAAAACACCAATGATAACATTGCACGTCGTCATTTAACGATATAATTTATAATTTTAATTGTTAAATGTAAAATATGTGAGTTGACCGCGATAGATATTTTTCAAATTAGCCGAACAATTTACATACGAGTAGGTACATAGATGGACGAATAAAACCGCCAACTCACTGAATACGGTGGTGGCGCGTTCGCGTACTAAAATCGCTGTCTCCGCTTGTAACGCGTTTACGGCTTAATGACCAAGTGTTCGGCATAGGTACAGATGTAGTGCATAATTGTTTTCCATTGTATTTTCACGGAAACGTACGAACGTGTCTATTGCTATTTCAGTCGGTCACAGTACAAAAAGTACTGAGGTGGACTGAAGTAGCATGACATACAAAAGTTTCTAAGAAAATACGATGGAAAACAATTATGCATTACATCTGTAGGTACCTATCTCTCTACTAATCTCATCATCCATGAGCGAAATTGGACAGTGCCCGAGGGCATAATGTATTAATGATAAACAACTTCTACGTGGACGGAGAAGCGAGAAACAGCTAGTATAAATATAAAATGTATAAATCACTATCCCACTGAAGCGGACAATCCCGCAACCTCTTGTGATGAAAGTATGAATAAACTAACTCCACTACCAGAAATCGAATAAGTATTATTTATCAGAATTGATATTATTATTACATAAAGTAAACTGATAGTTCCAGAGTCTTTCTTTTTGTGAAAGTTAACAGAAAATTTGATCAAAACTTGTTTCAATTTTCTTGTATAATCAATCTTACACAAGTTAACATTACGTTGTTTCACAATAAAAATGGCTTTATTTGAAATTAACCATCATAAACTGTAAGTTTACTTTATCTAATAAAAAACTAACTTTAACTTAGTAAAGACGTGGTAAAGACTAAATAACCTAAATCTAATTTAACCCTTAGATGCATACAGTATCAGAACCCGGGCAATAGCATGACCGGACCATGGTCAGGGTAGGGTTCCAAAGCCGTTACTACAAAAATGAAAACTCAATATTCAACAACGGCGTTAGTTATAAACGTGGAGTTAACACACTCTCAGGCTTGTACATATCTCAGGAGCCAATCAAGTCTACTTAGTCGTGCGTGTTTCCTTTTAAAATCGTTCATTTCCGATATTTCTCTGAGTTGTAGTTTGTGGCTGTATGCTATGTAACCCAGCAAAAATAACACTTCGAGTTAAATATTTCCTAAACGGGCCCCCAAATCTAAAAGATGTTCGTATCATGTACGTGTGTAATGTTTTTTAAGAGCTATACTATAATACCTCACATGATGTAAAAAAGTTTTATCTTTGCTTTATTCCATCATTGATTTTAGTGCACAAATTTCAGTTTTGTACCTTTGATTGTTTCTGAGAAAAAGTGAGTGTGACAGATAAACGGACAAGGAGAAACTATAGGCAGTCCTTATGACAACGGAACCCTAAAAATTATACCATGCCTTTTTTATTTTCTTAACAAAATTCGGATTGTTAGACTGTATTGTAATCATTCCATTTTGTTTGTCCAGAAGAGAATTATTAACTAGTTTTTGCATGGCGTACGAAAAAGAAATTTCTTCTTCTTTCGTGTCGGCAAGAACTCGGGCTAAATCTTACTTGCCCAGAAAGCGGCTACGGTGGTAGCCCTTTGGTTACTGACAAGTAAGTCCTCACGCGAGCAGGTGGTCGGGCACGCGGGACAGTTAGTGAGGTGTAACATGGTCTGCAGGGGTTCTCCACATTCACAGCTAGCGTCTGCGCTACTTGAGTACCCCCACCGACACAGGTTATCTTTGCTTCGGCCAACCTGGGTCCTCAGCCTATTAAGAAACAAAAGCTTATTTTTACAGTTTTAAGGTCTATTTTCCTATAAAAATATATTCCCTAAAATATTAAATCATGCATCTAAAGGTTAAATGTAAAGTACCGTTGTCATTCCTTGTCATTATTATTTTTAGTAATGTATCTTAATAAATTAAGTAAGCAAATATACGTGTAAATTATGGCCACCAAAAAGTATACGATTAAGGTGTCGTTGACGGTCAGTGGTCTGTGTATCGCATCAGTTGGCGAGGCGCTATGCCAATATTGACCATGAATTTTAAATCCTAAATATTCTATTTGACGATGTCAAATCAGTCTTTCCCCAACGGTGGGCGAATACACGCTGATGAAGAAGAAATCAGTCTTGATATTGTGTGTGCGAAAACCTTGCGCCGTGCACCGTGGCTTCACACCGCTGCCTGTGCATGGACAAACCCACATACATTTTGTAGGTTCATCGACTGCGATATTTAAGTTATTGGATTGACATCCTGAGTGGGTTAAATTTTGATGTCCCTTTGTTTCACTACGATTAAACCAGAGGCCCTGCTTAACCTCGTAAGGCCCACCATACTGAAAAATGGGAGATTTTGTAACTGGGACTTTGAATCTACAATCAAGGGAATAAAGTTCATTTGCGATTGTTCGAAAATGCCATTTTCAGTTAATCATAGGAAAATGAACCTTATTCTTACTGTGTCAGAGTTCAAAGTAAATTGCCTTGATTATGTACATCCTATTGCACAGCGTACGAGGTTAAAAAATTGAAATTCGAAGTTACGTTAGCTCCATCCCTGTCACTCTTCACTAGAGACTTAATCGAGAGAAAGGGATGGAGCTAACGTAAGGCCGCAGGTCCGTTGGACAGACCGTCAGTGACCGCCTTTATGCCCGGTTTCTGAAGTACTTTTATCGGTGGTTTATCTGTCCGTAAACGCTATTGGTCCGTTAACTTTGACAACTGCGTTTCCGAACAACGACTCAAAGATAAACTCCGTTTTAACTAGGTTTAACTTAACTGACCAAAGTTTGCCGTTTATCGGCTCCATAACTATTTGACGTTTTTTACGATTGAAGTTTTTGTTTTTGAAGTATCAACTGTAAATTTTTGTTCATACAGCCACTGGCAAATAAACTAGGTATTTTAATTTTCGTTATCATATATTTATTAATTACTATAAAGTGGCTAAGTTTTCTCAAATTATTATTTTTACAAAAATCAACCGGAATTGATGTTGAATTAAGGCATTAATAGCAGTCTACGTATGACACACTATTAAGATCCATCTAGCGGCAGCGGAAGGAACTATTTATCTGTCAATAGTTATCGAACTGTTCGTAGAGCACTCAGAAACGCACGAAGAGATAAACGTCGTTTAACCTAAACATAACTTTAACGGATCAATAGCTATTAAAGGTTTAACTAGTGACTTCAGAAACCGGGCATTAGACACGCATACATACCTATTATTTTGTTAAGACGTATGATTTACAGATATGTCTCTTTTAGTTGTAAGCACAACTCTTTTATAGCGCTTGATGTTAAAATGGTTTTAATAAATGTATTATAACTTTTAATTCATCGGCTCATTTATTGTCCTGTTATAATTTTACCCCTGTCCACAGGCAGTCAAAGGGAAACTAAATATCCACCCCATATTGTAAGTATTTATTTTTATCATCCTTTCGAGTATCATCATCCTCAGGAATTCTAATCATCATCGATGTCATGCCAGCCATAACGTCTATTGCTGGACATAGGCTCCAAATACCAAGGTCTTGTACTATTCACATCTCTAGCTGCTTCCCACAACACATTTTGCTCAAAAACATCTGACTTTGGTATGCCTCTAGTAACATTGACGTATCATCATCATTAAACCCAATGTTTGATATGTATACTATACTATTCAACAAAAATGACATACTTATGCAACAAAAAAAAGATCTATCTATCTGATATACTCTTGCCAGTGACTGTACCAGATTGTTGGTCTATCTTGTACAGCTATAATATTGCTACTGTTCCTCGGCACTCTAAAACCTTTCCCATCGGTTCTACGACAAATAAATTTAATATTATAAATTCAAAAGTAACTCGTATTTGTTTGATACTCTTATAAACTTATAATACAGCAAAATCTTGGTTTTTTTTTTTGTAATTTTTTATAAATTTAGTGGACGGAAATTGCAATTAACGACTTCTACACGATATAGTCAAGGGCCACAGCCAGTTAATTATAATCATAGTATTTGTTAACCTCGCCTTTACTGCCGTCGTAATAAAGTCAACGATAGTACAGTCAAGGTCACCAATATGTATACGCCACAAATTCTCAAAAATATGTACACAGACCTCATTACTATGGCAATAAGGTCTATGTGTACTTATTTTTGCAACTTGGTGCGGATATTTATTTTTAACCTTGACTGTACAAGACAGATAAGAAATCAATCCTGCCTGACGCCTGTCATTCCAGTACGTGTACACTGTACGGTACGGGTGTACGCGGCCTACGCTGCTCGCCTCCACTAGAAGCTCGTTACTGTATTCTAACGGTTATAGTTACAGCTCGCTAGTGACGGGTGTCTTTAATTGTACTGCGATGACAGGTGTCAGGCGGGATTGGCGTCATCTTCCTTTCACAACTTTCGTTACAATATTTATTGCACATGACAT
This sequence comes from Acleris emargana, assembly GCA_927399475.2. Lineage (NCBI taxonomy): Eukaryota > Metazoa > Arthropoda > Insecta > Lepidoptera > Tortricidae > Acleris > Acleris emargana. The sequence continues at coordinate 3,960,869 of OV656848.1, read as the reverse complement.
GACTGTTGAGTTGGCGCAGAAATGTTGCGAGCGGACCACTTATTGATGAACGTAGGTAATATTACGATCCATACCTATTCAATTTATACCGACCCATCAACGATACGTTGTTGCTATATGAAGAATCTAAAAAACCGGTCAAGAGGGTTACGTACCGCCGCACAGTAGGAATACTTACTACCAAGTGTCCCTAACGAGTTACCCCGGAATATAGTTTTAAATTTCCACAAAAATCCACACCATTGTAAACGTACCCTAAAATCAGCTTACCTCGGCTGACTCTTCACATTTACAATATGTACCTATTACAAAACTAAAAATATGGTAAAAGAATCTTTATTCTCATAAGAATTTACATAAATTCACTTACATGAGAACGCAATATAATATAAATATAGAATGTCTATGTGGTTTGTCGGCTGCGACTCGGCCCATGGTCCTTACCATTAAATATTAATAGCTAAACATATAAATATATACCGTGTGCCTCCAGCGGTAGATAAACATGTTCAGTTTTCGCTCGCTAGAACTGTTATAATGTTACTATGAGTTTTCCTATAAAAAAAAATACATAAAATACAGCTCTTCAAATTTAATACAGACGGACGGACAGCAGCGTAGGCATATTAATAGGTTCCCGTTAGGCTCCTTCCGGGTACTAAACTTTTAAATAGTAATAGCTTGTGATACTAATTTTATTGATCATTGAATAAATACTTACATTTTTTTATTTTTTTTATAGCATGGGTAGGCAAACGAGCACACAGGCCACCTGATGGTAAGTGGAAACTGTGACCCATAGACATTCGCATTCACAAGACTGCAAAAGCGTTGCCAACCCTGAGGACTAAGATGGAAAGCCTCTATGCTAGTCATTTCAGCGGCTGTCTTATCCCCAAACCGGAACACAACGATGCGAACACTGCTGCTTGGCGGTAGGTTAATGGATAAGATGGTGGTACCAACCCGGACGGACCCTGCACAAGGTCCTCCCACAAGTAAATTATAATATAGGTTAAATAATAGTAGGTACATTATTGCCTAGGCAATTGCCGTTCCTGCCGAGGCATATACAGGGTGTCCCAGAAACCAACGTCAACCCGCCTAGGGCTGATAGAGCAGCTCATAAGCTATCGATTTAACCCCCATGTATGTTCAGCAATTGTTATTAGTTTCCGAGATATTGATCATTTAAATCAGAGTTTTTGCCATTTTTCCTTATGTCCGTGGTACGAAAAAACCCTTAATTCATGTATTAATTCACATTTTTTTCAGTGTTTTCTTGCATGATTAGAATCACTGTAAAACAAGGAAGTTTTTAAAGCTACATGCCAATTTTTTTTTACAACTTTTTGAGAAAACGCACAGAGTTACTTTCTCCATACTAAGAGAACCCCGCGTCTGTTTTTCACCAAGTATGGAAAAACCAACTTTCTTCTTTATGTTAATGACAAGGAGAAACGCAAGCTTTTTTAGAAAAAAAACAAGCTATTCCAGACACATAAAAAAGTTACGTTTCGAATAAAATATGGATGTATAAGACTTGTGCCCTCATATTATTATGGCCGTTTTAACTTTTTAAAAAGTTACAAACTAGATAACATGAAATTTGTATGCAACATTGCGGGCTTGTTTAGCGACCACGCAATATATATTTTTTTAATTTGGGAACTGTCTGTAAACGATGTACTTCGCGTCTCAGTATGGAGTTAGTAATGTCAACTTTTCCGGTAATTTTTGAGAAAATAGTACATTGTGTATTAAGGTCGGTAAGTAAGGAATTACGATCGAGGCTCTAGTAGAAGCCCGAAGTCGAAGACTGAGGGCTTTCTGAGTCGAGGTACGTAATTCCTGTACCGCCCGTGAAACATACAATGTGTAATGTTGGGATTAAATGACACTACATTAGTCGTTGGATGTCAGGTTTATTGTGTCTCAAATGTTACATACATGGAATATATAAGCTAACATATTGGTGAGAGTGTGTGTGTGGCGTAGCACACTACACCTCCCCCTTTTGGAAAAGTAAAAAAAATACTTTTTTTTTTTACTTAATTAACCAATTTAAAATAATATATGTTATAATTATTTTTTCTTATTTTCAAATATGGTGTAACATGATATTAAACAATAAATACAATATTTAACAGAAATAATCTTCTCAGCGTATTAACTAATTCTAATTTACTTGTTTTTTTTTTTATGAATACAAAATTAGGTTGATCAATATTATTATTTTTAAAGTAAACTCGTTATAAAGCAATATTATTTACTTAATATCTAAAATAACATGATTCACACAAAATTAAATCTTTCGGAAATTATTAAAAAAATTGATGCCTAAAACCTATCTTCTTATAAAACTTTACGTAACTACTCGAAAATAAAAATATTCATTATATTATTCATTCATACAAAAGTACAGTTATTAAGACAATCGATTACGTTAAAGAAACCAAACAAAGAATATAAAATAAGCCATGAAAGCAAAAAAAAAAACATATCATAATTATCATCTTAAACTATAATTATAATTAAAACTGTCCGTTTTTACGTTTCTAGGTACCTATACATATAACTAGTTATGTTTTCTGTACTCAATACTTTTGTCGTATCCGTGGCTTGCGCAAGTCTTATTCAATTATTTATTTTACACATTTAGTGTGCTACTAAGGCAACACTAACAATTCAGGGCAAGGTGCACTCATTTTATTAACTGGTCGGCCGACCTTACTTTATGTATTTTATTCATATTTCAGGATACAAGGATAACATTATAACCATTTATTATATTTCATATACATACAGGCAGTTCTTTTAACACATCCTTTCATAACAACTATACCATGTGTCCAAGTCTCTATACAACTGGTAACTCGACCGAATCATAATCAGATGACAAGGTTTCCGTGCCTGCCTTGTATCCTGGGGCACCTTGTTAATATTGATATCAATTCACTCAACAGTGCATCTCGGGCAACTGTTGATAATAAATAGATAATATCATTAATAAATAATTATTTCTTGCCATCGCTTTAAAAAAAAACAATCGCTATCAAATTTCTCATACTAATTGGAACTTAGGCTCATAAGAATTCCAATAACTCTTAGGTGATCAATCTAATCGCTCGTTGAAATACTTATTCACTGTAGCTTCGCAAACTCTGCATAAAGTACACAACTAACTTTACCATTACTACCTCTACATATAAAATCCTTTTCATTAGCTTACTGTCCTTCTCAAATACTTTCATCGACATCCTTTACGTTTTAAAACTTTGTCTAATCCCATTTTTTTTTTCTTTTTTTTAAACCAGAAAACCTAAATTTATCCAATAAAATATCTGGTAATCTTTATTCCAACGTTAACTCATAGTCCTGCAATACATAGGTATACCTAACATACTTTTATTCCTCTGTTCTTTATTATTTTTATTTAACTCGTCAAAGCTACTGCTATCAGTTATGTACGTGTAAACGTCTTTGTCTAAGTTGATATATCTATCTTTACATTCTGTTAAAATAAGGGACTTACACTAAATTTAAATAAAAATACAACAATAACTTATGAGATTTTGCAAATGGAATTAAGGACCTTTAAAAAAAATTCGCTAATCGCTGTTAAAAAAAAGAATTTCATACTCATAATCATAATCAAATTTAAATCAAAACAAACATGCATTACCTAAGTGGTTGCACGGCTCTCCGCCTGCGCGCGAAATTTGACCTGTAATCGCAGACGCGCGATTCCATTCCATCTATGTACAAGAGGTGCCGATCTAATTAAAGACGCGACCAAATAACTAAACACGTGTATATTTGAATTCAACACAGATCTTGACATTTTCTGTAACCTAGTTAATTGTATATTATAAAAATTATACTCGATAACAAGTGGCATTTAATTACGAATTACGAGTAATAACACAACTTAACCTTAATTACCATAATCGTGCATAAATAACCGATCAATTATAAGTTTGACAGTAACATAACTGAACTTGTTAAAAGTTGATTTAAATCTTTGATGTATATTTGTACTCGTACGTATAAATGATTAATAATTATATTGTTGTCTTTGTTTTTATGCTTTTTAACCTAACCACTTCACTTCACTTCACTAGTTTTGGGAGTCAACGAAAGGTTTTGGGAGTCGTTGAGAATCCCTAGTCCTGCGCCTTCATCACGACTCCAACAACTCCCGGCTCCGAACAAAAACAACACTTTATCCACTTCCGGCTTCCCGGCAGCGACTTTCCGCGACTTTTCAGCCAGCGGGATTTTTTAAATGTCTTACTCCTTCGGTTAATTTTTACTATCACTTTTTAATAAACGAGTAAATACGGTCCACATTTTAAATTATTAAAACTGTCTTTATGAATTCCTCTTTAAAAAAAAATCGTCCAAATCCGTCACATGAGTACTGGCTGGCGCAGCGCGCCGCCAGCGCCGCGCGGAGGCAGCACTGGCAGGATCGCCATGTAATGTTGGGATTAAATGACACTACATTAGTCGTTGGATGTCAGGTTTATTGTGTCTCAAATGTTACATACATGGAATATATAAGCTAACATATTGGTGAGAGTGTGTGTGTGGCGTAGCACACTACAAATGTTTTTCATCACATTTGCGAGTAAATAAATAAAATTATAGGACAGAAAAAACTTATAATATAATACACAAGTCAGCACAACTATTATTACGAATTACTTGAACTTTTTTTAAGCGGATGACGGGACGGGCGGACTCCACAGATTATACAAATGTTTCGTTCAGAAACGTTAAGGGCAAATAGTTACGTAGGTATACATACAGCCCTGAAGGAGTGTAAAAAAAAACACCGTTTTGATACAGAAAACTATTAAAATCGATTATTAAGAACATTAATTGAGTATTTAAGTAACATGTAGTGAGATTGCAATGAAATTCCTGTTTAAATTACATTTTAAGACAATTTTTCAATTGCGTGTAAACTCTTTGCTTAAACTTGCATGACCTGTGTGCTGTGCTATAAATTAAAAAAAAATTACCGACCTTGGGTTTCATGGTAAAAAAAAAGGTCGAGGGTTTTATATCGGGCATTGCGGCCAGGTTAACCTGTATGTTTAGATACTGTTTACGTGCAAGTGTGATGAAAACTATATTTTTTCTAAAATACTAATACAAACGGCACATCACTGGCTGCAAACATACGCACTCTAATGAAGAGTGACAATTGTGACAAATCCAAAAAAGCTACACTTTTGAAAGCGGTCATATATGTATAGACGTCTTTTTATAACGAATGGAATTTGTAACAAGTGCGAAGAGTATGATTCCATTAACCGTTGTTACTCCATCTACGCTATTATATGGTCTATTCCCACTACGGACGCGAATTGCGCGTGAACTCTTCTAGGCACCACATTCGCAGTGTTCACAATTGTGCTCACAGTATAGTTCACGCGCTCGACGATGTAACTAGGTCTACATTAAAAGTAAAAAACAAATTAAAAAGAAATGTAGGAAACGAAGATGGTGGAAGACGAGTATTCATCGTAGATTTTCATTCTAATACAAATACCCTTATAATCTGTGATAATAAGTAGTCTGTGGTGAATTGGATCCTGATCAGCTGTGATAACCTACATACAATCTACAATGTTATGTTAGGTTGATATCAGATTTCGGTACCTAAACTTTTAATCTGTGCTCCATGGTTATAGTTTTTCTTTTATTTAGTCAATGTATCTGCATATACACCAGAATAATGACTACGTCTAAGGATCATTTCATGTACTTTGCTTATGGCAGTAACTTGTTGAAGAACAGAATCCACATTGGAAATCCCTCGGCCGAATTTGTCGGAGTCGGCCGGTTAGACGTAAGTGAAGCGGTTTGACTTGTTAACTATGTAAATTACCATCAAGTCGCTTTACAAACTTAGGCCTTACTGTATACACTCTACACGGTACGGGTTTATTTAGACTGACTTGATAACCAATACTTGATAAACGTTATATTCGGCTTGCTTGCAAACATTACATGCGACATACCTACGTCGATTATCTATGAAAATGTTGAAGGTCACATATTACCTAAGGTACTTACCTAAACTTGATCATAATATTATATATTTCTTATCATACTGGAGTTCAATGCGACTTCTTGCCTTTAGAGTTGATTTTTATAAATAAGAAAAAAAACAATCTTGAAAATTTCGAAAACACCGGTTATAGGCCAAAACCAGCACACCGGTTATCGATCTCTTAATTCACGGTAGAAAAAGACTCTTATTAAAGCGGTCCAAGGGTTGATAGTTGTATGAAGCAGAATAGTTAATTAATTCACTTTTAGCGGTTTACCAGAAACAGATTACTTAGGTAGGTACCTAATATTTTTGCTAATTACCGGCTGCCTTTCTTTTTTGTTTTTTTTTGTTTCTGGACCTTTCATTTTGTACCATCGTAACCAGTATATTTTTCACTATTTATCGGCCGTCTTTTATTTTCTTAAGCTATTTGACATAACCGTAACTAATTTTTCTCAAATATGCTCGGAAAAAACGGTTTTCCGATTGAAACACAAGGACGGAAAGAGCCTCATTTTACTCCTAGGAGTAAAAAAACCATATGAAAACACTTTCCGTCCATGTCCATATATTTCTTAAAAATGCTGTCAATTTGCATACAAAATCAAAAGGACCAAGACAAAAATTCCAAACAGCCAAGGTAACTGCTCGCTTTTTTAGCACAGTGCGTGTGTTTCTTTTTGAATTTGCATTCCAATGTCTATGGTTAGTATTTAAAAACAATTGACAGTGCGTAACATTCGTTCATTCTGAATAATATAATTGTGAAACCTAATATTAAACTATTTGTTGTGTCAAATACTTACTATAAAAAATGAGCTCAAGCGACGAAAGCGACGAAATAGGTACCACACCGCCTATATTAAAATCTGAAGCTGCCTCGGTTAGGCAAAACCTGCTTCCCGCTAAATCTAAGGAAAAATATAACCGAACTTATGACCAATGTATGCTGTGGAGGGCAAACAAAAATGTAAATAGCTTTGTATTATTTCCTCACATGTTTGAGAAAAGCATTATGTATGCCTCGGCGGAAACGAGGATTTCCTGACTCGTATTATAGCAGGCCTCGCTGTTGCTCGGCCTGCTAACCACCTCGTCAGGAAAACCCTTACTTTCCGCGCCTATGCAACAATGTACTATTCAAAACCGCGCTGAAAACGCTGTTTCTATCATGGCGCTGGCCATATGACTAGTATGACGTCACACGCAAGTAAAAAATAAATACAGGGGCGCCGGCCGACTCCGTGGGTGCTCGGGGGCGTCATGAGAGTTATATAGTGGATATAATCACAGGAAAATCCCGAGTTAAACTCGTCGGTGTTCCTGCTAAAGAAGTTATGTCACGCACGATATCATGATGGTTTCATTTTTAAATTTTTGCTAAACATAATTAATAGGTACGGTATTTACACGTACCTACCGAAGCTAGCTAAGTACAAGGAAAATAACGAAATACTACTTTAAAATATATGTACTTATATTATTATGATCCTATGACCTTATGATCTGCGGTTACTCGCGTGTGACGTCACCAGCAAGGGCAGCAAGTTTCTGCGAGAGGCCCTCGGGGTGCGGAGCAACATGCTCGCCCGACCGCGACGCTTCGCGCGTGGTTCAAACGAGGTCAAAATAACTTTATTTAAAGCCTATTGTCAATGCTTTTATACACATTCGTTCGTTCAACGCACTAAGTGTACAGTTTCCGTATTTTGCTGAAACTACCGCGTTTCTGAATGATTCTGTTCCGGGATTCTCTGCGGCCTTTTGGGAAAGATTACGAGCCTCAGATAACGAAATAGGTACTGTCGATGGTATATGATGATTTCAGCGACGTATTCAAAAAACATTGATTCTGCTTGCACCGGTCAGCCAAGGCAGTTATTATAACTGTACCTAAAATTTTAAGTTTATTGTTTATGTCCTGTTTTATTTTACAACATTATTTTTAAATTTATGTTCTTATCTTGTTTCATTTTAGTTTAAATTTTGGTCTTCCTTCACGCTCTCTCTCTTGTATAATGGGTTATGTAATGCCTGAAAATAAACGATTATTATATAGATATTCATTTAATTTTCTATAAATTAGGTTTTTTTACATATTCAATTATAAAGGTAAAATAACAATACCGATACAAAAAATAAACATTACAAAAAACCTTATATACGGGTGCCGCCAGCAGCGGGGCAGGGCTCAAGCTACCGGTGGTTAGGGCTGCAGAGAGAGGAACCTCCTCACAATGCGTGCCGTGTCGAGGAGTACTGCCTTCTGTATCTGGCTCTTGATCCAGCCATCTAGCGAGAGTCTCTTGAGGTGTTGGTCGAAACTCTTCGCTATAAGACCGTTTGCCGAAACAACCATCATTATTATTGTTATTTTATAACTTTATTACGTTTTAAGTTTAAATTTTTTTTTTCAGAATCACATTTTAGACTTCATAAAGTATACTAAACACTGGGGAGGACCGTGTGCGACTATAGTCCCTAAGCCAGACTCTTTTATTTGGGGTGCCATCTGGAGGGTCCACAACAAGGATATGCCCGCGTTGGATATGTATGTCCTGATGCCGAGTGTACGCACTCGCGAGGCACGCGGAGACGCACCGAAACGACAAAGGGCACCATGAACAGTCGGCTAAATAAATGGTCTTACAATGTTGACACAACTTGTGTCTAATAAAAACGTCGCGAAAGTCTATCCTTCCGGTTGGCAAGCACTATCGACCTTATTACGGCGATGTGCAAGGGAAGTTCAACCTTGGGGTGACAGACTGACAGCCCGCTTATTTGGCTAACGGTGTCTTGTCGAGTGTATACAGCCGGTATAAGATTTATGTTTTTTTATGTACTAAATGTCCAAAATTTTCGTTGGGTAGGTACTTACTTTTACCCGACCGCGCGAAACCGAAAGAAGGGTAACGAGTTTACCACTGCGTATGTATGCATGTATAGCCCGCAGGAGAAGCGATACATCTAGTGAGATGTATCGCTTCTCCTGCGGGCTCATTATGGTTGTGTTTATCGGTTTGTATTAACGTGGACAAAACATCTGTCGCTTTCTGACCAGCATGTAAGTGCGGAAGTGACTGACGCTTTATCCACCGCGATAAAAGCGACCATAATTCGAGCCCTAAAAATTGGTTCGATTTGAATAAATGAGTCGTTGTCATCCGTGACTCGTCAAGAAAGTGTTGAGGCGTCATTCCCCAGCCGACCGCAGACCGCAACGGCAGGCGTCGCTGACGCTCGACCGCAGAACCAGTAGTAACGCCAACCGCAGACGACATACCGCAACCGCAGATGTCCGACGCCTGCTGCTGCTGTCTGCTGCGTGCAGTCAGGTCCGGCATCACGACTGAGACGGCAGCAGCAAGCGACGGACGTCGGCGGTTGCGGCCTGCCGTTGCCGTCTGCTGCTGCCGTCTGTGGTCGTCATCACTACTGGGTCTGCGGTTGGGCGACAGCGACGCGTGCTTTACCTTAAGTAAACTGCTTTATAAAAATACATACAATCCAGTAGTGATGCCTACGGGTGCGGTCTGTCAGTCGTGTTTTAGTTTACACCTTACATTTCGAATTATAACACATTCATTCATTCATTAAATCACGCCTGTTTCCCAGAGGGGTAGGCAGAGACAACTTCTTTCCACTTGCTACGATCTTGACAAATTTATTTCGCTTCTTCAACATTCATACATCGAGTCATGCACGCACGTCGGTTTCGGGTACTTAAGATTCGGCCCTTTCCCAGTATTTCTCCGATTTGATTCGAAAAAGTACGCCTAGGGCGGCCCCTTCCGACCCTTCCTTCCACACACTTTCGATCTGTATATCTCTTTCGTCAATCTTCTTTCATCCATCCTTTCCAAATGACCGAACCATCGAAGCATGCCCTTTTCAATCTTAGTCTTCTTTCATTCCACATTTCTCTCTGATTTTTTCATTTCTAACTCTATCAATCAGTTTCACACCACACATACTACGCAAAGAACGCATTTCAACTGCATTTACACGACTAACATGCTTGTCCTGCCACACCCAACATTCACTACCATACATCAGGGTAGGGGCTAGCACTCCATTGTGAACAGCCAGCCGGGCTTTTTGTGAAACGCCCTGTCTCACAAAGGAGTGCAGGGCCCCATTAATTTGATTCCCCGCATTCACCCTCCTCTCGATATCCTTCTCACACTTACCATCTCTTGTAAACATACTTCCCAGGTACACAAATTCGCTCACATAACACATATTATAACACATATTCTTCTAAATCCAGACAAGAAGGAGTAGACACCAATTGGTACTTCGCAAAAACAGTGGACATTGTCACGGTAGAAGGAGAAACAGTTAAATGTCGCACATATGAGCAGACCATCAACCCGCCGGCCCGCGGCGAGGGCGAGGGCCTACCACTGGACAGAAGACCCTCGATCACTTACTTGGACTGCATCGTAAAAGGGGCCATTGAATGCAAACTACCCCAGGATTATATTGATAAGCTTAAGGCAATACCCCACAATGGCCAAGAAGCATCCCCTAAAATGATTGAGAAATTGAAATTAATGAAATGATTTTACAATGTTTTTTTAAGTAAATAAGCATATTCAGAATTATATTTTTATAGCTGTTTTATTTATTTCATTTTATTATGTGGCGGTGTTTGGGGTTAAATCCTAATTGGTTAGTTCCTCGTAGAAAATCAAATAAGGTAACCATCAAAATTAAACCTGTCTAGTTGTGTAGGGTTATAGGGTAAAGTCACCAGTGGTCGGTCAGAGACCTGTAGTCGGCCTCTGTCCGTACTTTGTATAAGTGGGAAGAGAACGAAAGATAAATTACCCACTCTTCACACTCATATAAGGTCGACTACTGGTCTTTGGCTGACTACTGGTGACTTTACCCTATTTGTTTATTTACGAGGAAATTGGGGTGGTTTCTTTTAGCTTCACAAGTAGAGACAGGATTGTTAAAAATAAAAAATATATTGTATATTAATTAAGTTCCGTCTTCACAGTTAAAAGCCCGGGGCTATTCTACTCTGTAAAACCATATTGCTATTGACATTGTAATCGTATCGTTTTTAACTCGGCAGCCCTTACTGGCAAGTCAATAACTAGCTATATGATATTTGATACAATACTATGCATACGATAACATGCCAAAGACCGAGTCGAGTACTACCCGATCTATGTCAGGACCTCAACGAAAATGTGAAGAACTTTAGTGCATTGTCTTGAAAATAAACTTGAAACTGAAATTTTCATGAAAAGTCTGAATTATGAATACAACAATGACAAGATTAAGTATATGTATGCTCAACATTTTTATGGGGTGACTGTACCTACCTAAATTATAGATTGCCACACGACTTAAGAACTTTTGCCAAGCTGCAGAAGAAACGCTCATTTACCGACTGCTCGACATCGCCGTCCACTATTATTATTAATGTGACTGTGTTACAAATAATTGTTATCTGCTCGTACATAGAAATATACAAACAGAGGCTGTACTCGGAAAATCGAAAATTAAATGTATGGCGTTTGGCGTTTCTGACGAGTTAGTTAAAAAAAACAGGTTTCCGAGCCCTCCTGACAACCCGTCATTTTTGGACTGCTAAGAGAGCGTCATTGCGAGAATGGGAGAGCGAGAACCGACCCTGTGAACCGACCGCACCGCACTGTTTGATTTGACAAGTCAAACTGAGCTTTAACTTAAGCGGCTGCTACACGGTTAGCAACCGAGCCTCCAACCAAGGTGACCTTGCTGGTTTGCAGCCGTGTAGAAGGATGTTTGCAACCAAATTTCGTTTGACCTTTATTTGCCCTTGGTTGACGGGCGTGCGCTGACAACCGCGGTTGGATGCCGCCGTTGTAAACCGTGTAGACGCTTGTTGCCAACCACGCAAGGGCAGTTGTGTCTCTGCAGGCAAAGAGTGCGCACGGCCTCACGCAACCACCGTTGCATATGTTTACCTACTGATTTACTGAATTTGCAAAATAAATTTAAATAATCTATTGGATTTTGTATATATCTGAATAGACTTCAAGTTTTATGTAGAAAGATCAATGGATTTTTTAATGTATTTTATTAAAATGTAATTGCAAGCATTTTTCGTACAAAGAACGTATCTAGTCATTAGGAATACCTATGCCTTTATAGTGCGGATGGAATAAAATGGAATGCGTGCCGTGCGTGATCATACTCTAATCTATGGAATCGACTGCAAGTTTTAACAGTTCTGTTTTGTTTGTTAGATCAGTTTGAGTTTTTAAGTACTGCGTGTTTTCTCTCCGCGAGCAGTAGACAGACTGCCTGTTGGCAACCGTGTAGACGGAAACGCAACGGCGTTAGCAGCCGAGCCTCCAACCAAGGTCACCTTGGTTGGAAGCTTGGTTGCTAACCGTGTAGCAGCCGCTTTAATCGAATACGTTGTTTTTCCAAGTTGTTTGAGTTATTTGTTTACGAGTTTGAAAAACGTTTGTGACAGATGTCAGATAGAAATCTATCTGTCTGATTCTATTTGGCTGTGACATTGTTTGACTGTGTACCTATTGCATTAGTTTACCTTTGCGATTATTTCTGTAAATATCGAAAAAGATGGTACCTGAAAAGGATCACTTTCTCTATTTCGCTTATGGCAGTAATTTGTTGAAGAGAAGAATTCATATTAGGAATCCTTCAGCTGAATTTATTGGACCCGGCAGACTAGATGTAAGATTTTTTTCCTTTACCTATTAGTTACAGTGGGGTCCTATTCGAACTGCTAATGATAATAACAAGCATGACTGTAAGTAATTATTGTCTTGAGATAGTGATGGGAAGATATATTTGACTTCGTGGGATCATGTGTATATTGATGATTTTGTCTAAACAAGTAAACAAAGGAAGAAAGTGAGTGGCTGGGACGACTAATAACAGATGTTTCATAGAATATAAAGCGCAGGTTTTTCTCTTTTTTAGAACCATATACTAGATTTCATAAAGTATTCTGAGAATTGGCATGGAGCTTCTGCTACTATTGTGCCTAAGAATGACTGTTGTGTTTGGGGAGCTGTCTGGCGCCTCCACAACAAAGACATGGAGTCATTGGATAGGTAAGAACTGTATTTTTGAGATAAATCTTGAACAAGGCATCTTATTTGTATGCTTATGTTATGAGTATAGTTTGTGCATGCTTATGAAGAGGTTAGTTTGCACCCCGCTGCAAATTTCTGACTTACCCGGTGGATTTTTCAATTATTTTCTGTCATACAAACCTTGTCCTGACAATGACGAACACAACAAAAAAGAAATCAGCCAAATTGGTTCAGCTGTTCGCTAAGCGCAACACATTTAGCGATTCATTTTTATTATATAGAAGATATAAACATATAAGTAGGGTAGAAGATAATTATTTTAATTAATTATTTTAAATTTTCTAGGCAAGAAGCAGTAGATGTTAACTGGTATTTCCCCAAAAGCGTTATCATTACCACTCCGGAGGGGCACACATTAGAATGTCGCACGTACCAGCAGACCGTCAACCCGCCGCCGCGGGAAGAGCTAGACCCGTTACCAATGGACAGGAGACCCTCCTCTACTTATCTGGAGGTCATAACAAAAGGGGCCCTTGAATGCGCCCTGCCGCAAGAATATATCGACAGGTTGAAGAGTATACCTCATAATGGTCAGGAAGCCTCACCTGAGATGCTTGAAAAATTAAAACAATGATTGTTTGTACTATAATATCTATGGTTGTTAATAATGTACAAATATATTTATTGTTATGATTTTTGTCTGTATCAATTTGTCTTAATTTAAGTTTTTTTTTTCGGGTCTTAACTCTTAATGTTTCTTGGATGTGGCAGAGGTATGTGATGTGATGTATGATATATCGGTTACAGATAAGGAAGCAGTTTCACTCTTCACCGGGTTGTCCAATCCAATATTACCGAGAAATCTACTGGCGGGCGTTCAGGTTTTGCTAACTGTTAACTAGAATCTATGCCAAAGAACTTAGAATCTTTATTTTGTTTTTGTTCGGTGATCTCTTTTATTGGATGTGACCCGGAGCTACAGTGGATAAAACATTGTAGGTATAATAACATTAATAACATGTTGAGTACGGAACAGAAATTTTGGCACCTGGGTCAATGGGTTATCAAAAGTAAATGTCTTATATAAGTCTAATAAAAACTTAGTAAGATTTAACATTATATAATATAATTTGGAGCCAGTGGAGTAGCGAGGACCAATCTAGACGAGGGCGAAGTCGCATCAGCGAGGCCCTTTTTGTACTATGTAGCATTCATGACGTTGTGTCTTCAGTCACCCACAATTAAGTGCAAGACCATGAGCGAGCCGCCGATTTTTAGTATTTGTAGTTTTGGTTGTAGGAGGGCTGACACATGACTCTAACAAAAATTAGTATTTTAAATCTTAATATTTCACATTCGGACCCCTTAATCGAAAAATTGTTTTACTAACCTGCAATATTTTAGAAATACCTATCCAACGACACCCCACACAATAGGGCAGATGAGAAAAAAAATCATCCCCAGGTTACGTGTCTCCCTACCTATATTTGTTTTTTTCAAGTTTTTTTTTTACAACTGTCGGCGTGGTTTTTATGTATATGCATTCATCCTAAATAACAGCTTTATAGAACTGAGTCTCTGAGTTAAGCATGGACAAATAAGGTGGGAGGACCTTGTGCAGGGTCCGTCCGGGTTGGTACCACCATCTTATCCATTAACCTACCGCCAAGCAGCAGTGTTCGCATTGTTGTGTTCCGGTTTGGGGATAAGACAGCCGGTGAAATGACTAGCATAGAGGCATTCCATCTTCGGCCTCAGGGTTGGCAACGCATTTGCAGTCTTAGGATTGCGGTCTTGTGAATGCGAATGTCTATGGGTCACAGTTTCCACTTACCATCAGGTGGCCTGTGTGCTCGTTTGCCTTCCTATGATATAAAAAAAAAAAAAAAAAAACTATTATTTATACATACTGCGCGGTCGTTAATGTATGATATTTTATGATGAGATGTCACATATAGTCCCGTTCGCAAAAAGTCCTATTTGCGCAACGTACCATTTCTACACAGTACGAGTAGGTAAGTAGGTAGGTATCTGAATATCAAACAAAAAAAACATAACAATCCGTGCATTCATTCTCTTCTTCTTGTTTAAATTAATGGCGGTCCACCAAGTGATTTTGCCAGTGTCAGTGAGAGAGTATAATCAGTAAATATATCTAACAGTAAATCAAAATGACCAAAAGTAAAAGCCGGGTGTTTTTCAATCAGCCATCTTCCCTCCCCTAAGGTTACCGGAAGCTGGCGCTGCGTTGCCAGATCCAAACCGACACATAACATAACAGACAAAGCAGACTTATCACCTCTTTTTGATAGGGGCTTAAAGAGGTTACTCGGTCAACTGGCTTTAGTGACAGCTCTTGTACTTATAGGTAATCTGTTGTACCTACTCAACAAGTAGGTAGTCTTCTGTCAATCTCGTTATGCCATTGAAATAAATTCCAGTTAAAAACCGTTTAAAGAAAATTATTGTAGTTTGTGAAACTTTTCAAAATGCACAAGTCACTAGTATTCAAGCCCGGTAATTTTTTATACTTTGCGTATGGAAGCAACATGTTTACTTTCAGAATTCGCATGCTGAACAGTTTAGCAGAATTTGTAACAATTGCAAGAATCGATGTGAGTTGAGAACAGCTAGCATATTCAGTGACACAATAACATGTATCTTAAA
This sequence comes from Acleris emargana, assembly GCA_927399475.2. Classification (NCBI taxonomy): domain Eukaryota; kingdom Metazoa; phylum Arthropoda; class Insecta; order Lepidoptera; family Tortricidae; genus Acleris; species Acleris emargana. The sequence continues at coordinate 3,945,059 of OV656848.1, read as the reverse complement.
CATTGGTACCTATTTGCCAATATAATACCTACGCTGTGCAATGCTAGTGAAATAATAACAGCCGTTATTCAGACAAGTACAGTCTGTGAGCACATAGAAGAGGCTTCGGCTTAGTACTTCGAGCGTATCAGAGCGAGTGAGAGAGAAGTACTAAACCGAAGGCTCTTCTAAGTGCTCACAGACTGTACTCTAGATTCTGTCAGTATAAATTCTTTAGATAGTTTGTTTTCCAGGGACGGGTAAGTGTTATTATAATATAAGTGTTTTTCACTTCTCAGGCTCTTAAACTGACACAATAACCTTGTTGGCTAAAATTATGTATTTAATCCCTAGGGATCAAAACTTTTATCCGGGTAAAATAATAGCGTAAATAATATTTGGTATATTTATTTTGTTGTTGACACATAGAAGAATAAAGTGACGGAGAAAAAACAACGTCCGTGTAGCAGAGTTGTTTGTGGCCAGTGTTAGCTATAATAGGTACGCTGACTATATTTCGTGATTAAAAAGTTTATTCAACACTCCGCCTCACGAGATGTTTAGTATGGCCCTCAGTCTGTCAAGCTTTGGGGCAGGCAACGCTTTTGTCATAAGGTCCGCTTCCATGTTTTCGGTTGGGCGGTATTTCACATCGACGTGTCCATCTCTCATCGCATCTCTTATGAAATGTTCCCTTATGCTGATATGTTTTGACTTAGTGCTGATGATTGGGTTTTTGACCAGCTTTTGAGCTGCTTGATTATCGTTGTAGATGTCGATTATTCCTGTTTCAATATTCAGCTCAATTAAAATATTCTTTTGGTATATTGCTTCTTTCGATGCTTCCGTTAGAGCCATATATTCCGCTTCAGCTGTACTCAGTGCTACGGTTCTTTGCTTCTTAGCTTCCCAACTTATTGGTGTTCCACCATGGGTAAATATGTAGCCTGTCACTGAACGACGGTCAATATTACATGATGCCCAATCTGCGTCAGCTGTTCCTTCTAGCTTCATATTTCCTTTTATGTAAGTCAGTCCCAAGTCCTTGGACCCTTGTAAATATCTTAGAACTCTTTTTGCTGCTTTGTAATGCTCTGATGTATAGCAGTTGTTGAACTGGCTTAAGTGACTTACAGCAAACATTATATCAGGGCGTGTGGCAACTGCTAAATACATGAGGGAGCCTATGAGGTTTTGATAAGGCACATCCTTTTCTTTAACAGGACTTGGTCCCTTTTCCAACTTAAGTCCTATCTCCATAGGAGTGGATGCAGGTTTGCAATCTTTACACCCAAACTTTTCCAATATTGTTTCTATATATTTTCTTTGTTTTAATATTATTCGATTTTCATCTCTCTCAAATGTTATTCCGAGGCAATAATTCATTTTACCTAAGTCACGCATTTGGAATCTCTTTATGAGTAAATTCTTGACTTGGTCTATTTTCTTTTGCGATTTGCAAGCAATTATAATGTCATCCACATATATGCTAATAATGATTTCCTCTCCGCCTTTCGCATATGTATACATACATGGATCAACATTTGTGGGAATAAATCCAATGGTTTTTAATTCGGAATCTATTTTTTTATACCATTGCCTTCCAGATTGTTTTAATCCATATATCGCTTTATTCAATTTGCAAACTGAGTTTTCTTTGTCTTGGTTCAAATCATTTAGCATTTTACTTGCTTTTTGTTTAATGTCCGAGTCATTTGTAATTTTTATAATGTCTTGAAGGTAACTTTCCAAATTGATAGGCTTTTTCATGAAGATTTCTTCTTCAATATCTCCGTTCAAGAATGCAGTGCATATATCTATTTGATTTAAATGCATGTCTTTCTGGACAGCTAAAGACACTAACAGTCTTATTGAGCTTAGTCGAGTCGAGTTACAGGTGCAAACACTTCTTGATAGTCTACACCAGGTATCTGCGAAAAACCTCGGGCTACTAGTCGAGCCTTTTTGCGTTCAATATTGCCGGTCCTAATTTATCTTTAAGAATCATCTTGCTGTCAATGACATTCCGACAAGGTGGGTTCTTGACTATGGACCAGGTTTCATTTTTTAAATGTGCTGTTATCTCAGAAATTATTGCGTCTTTCCATTCTGAGTTGTCTTCTTTACACATGCATACGGTGCATACATAATCTTTTGTCCAAACTGGCGGTTGTCTGGATCTGTGGGGTCTTTCATTTATTGAAATATCATCGTTTTGGTTTCTTTCAGGTTCTGTTATTTCAATGTTATCAAAACTAGTAATGACGTTTTCATCATTATTTATTATCTCTGTTTCAGTTATATCATCGAGAAAATTTTCATTTTCTTGCAGTTCATTTTGCAGTTTAGTCGGGTAATTAGTGACATCAACCTTGCAAATCTTCAACGAAGGAAGCCGCTTGGCACAGGTATACCTAGTGGTCATCTGAGCTGATTTAGCCCGGTAGCCACGTGGTTCCACCCTGCAGGTGGGAGGGGGAGGGGGTAGCAAATAGGTCGTGTTTGATATCGTTTTCGTATAATTCGAGGACGAGGAATTCATTTCTGGAAACGCATTTTAACTCGTTCATAGAAAAAAAATGAGATCCGTGATAAAGTAGAAAAATAGGAGTTAAAAATTCTTACAAAATCTATGCCTACCATTAAACTATGAGATTATGCTTTATAAAAAAAATATGAGTAAATAGCCCTATTTATATAGAATATGTAAACATTAACTTTCCTCGTACATTTAACTTAAAAATGTGTCAAAAAAAAACATTTGCTCCGCGCGGCGGGGCTGAGAACGGGAGAAGTTCGTATTTTGGATAAGATTTGTCACTTATTGTGTAATAATTACTATGATTAGTATAGGTGTTTCTATATCTAGAGATAGTTTTCTTAAAGCAATATCGAGAGATAAGTCATAATATTTAAATAAATGACAAAATTACTGAGTTCACCACAATATTCTAGTATAAAATGTTCACTCCAATTTATATTCCTAGAATTTTCCTTTAAAAGAGAGTTTTGGTTAGGTTAGTTAACTTTTGTAGAGGTATTATAATAATAACGAAGTAAACAAAAAAAAATATGAACATTTTCCGCTGCAGCCACATAGTTCGGAGCACTTTATTTCTCTTTTCAAGCAATTGCACCTCCCTGCGCATTTTTGCTTGCATCTACACGTAATTAACTCCATGCAAGCAGCGGCTGCTGGCGGTAGGGTGGTCCAGACAGGCCATTATTTTTTGCCCAACCCCAGTCAGCGGGACATGGCAGGTTTTGTAGTGGTTTTAAAAGCTGACCCCATACATGTCCTTCCTGAAAGGCCGCTCGTAGAATTATGGTTGCGAAGGGCGTCTTTTGTTGGTGGTAAATTCTCCAGCCATCTGTCTTTTTTTGTAAATAGCACTTTTCTACACTGATTGATATCAGTGGATGGGCAAGATCTAAAATGAAATGAATGTTACACGACATGCATGCCCACAATAACCTAAATCACTTCAAATCACTTCAAATCACAAATAAAAAAGCCAACCACCACCTTAACTTACTTGTCGTATAAAGCAATGACAATTCATTCCAATATTGGAAATGCCTGCTCTACATTTTCTTCTTTAGCCTGCTTAAATCCCTCTGTTGCAGTTGGATAAGCGCGCCGATCTTCGAAAGCACTTTTTTCCCCTTACCAGCAAAAGACGAAACGGTATCAGACGCGGTGAAGGCGTGGAACAGTGGCAATGCTTCCGCCTTTTCTGGTCCTACGTAAATGAAAATAAACTTATATGTACCGGAGTTACTTTCAATTTGTAAAGTGCAAATTGTATTTATTTGGGTTACCTAACGAAGCTGCAATAGCATGACATGGCAGGACCTGGTGATTTTTTCCCGTGCCAATATGAACCTACAGTTCCTCAAGCTGTGGCAATTGTGAAATCGCAAGGACAACAACATCGGTATCCACAGTACGCAACATGATTTTTGTGTTTCCTTGGGCTGCAGCATCACCAATGTGGACCATTATGCGCGTGTCTGCCTCCTCATGGTTGCATGGTTGTCTCTGGCGCTGTTGCTATCAACTGCTAAAAGTTGCTAAAAAAAAGAGACGAGAGGGAAACGTATACCGTATACCACGTATACCATATATAACGTATACCACGTTACTAATAATACAATTATGTCACTAATTACCCGACTAGTTCGTGTCCTTCAAGATCAGTCATAGAATCACAGTATGCTTCACCGTCTTGGTTTTGTTCATTTATTTCAATCGGCTTTTCTTTTTTATTTTTGTAAAGAATTTCGATCAACATTTCTTTTTTCTGATCTTCTTGTTTATGAACTGTCTGTTTGTTTTCGTAGTATAATGTTTTCATTATTTTGACATCTCTGCTTACAATAACATGTTTTGTTTCAGGTATCAATATTCTGTAAGCTTTGCTATTCTCTGCATAACCTAAAAATATTCCTTCGGTTGCTTTTGATGCAAACTTTCTTTTTTGTTTCTTGTTTTTCTTCAGTGCGAAAGCTTTTGATCCAAATATGTGTAAGTGTTGTGGGTCATTCTACTTTTCAGTGTACATTTTTGGTTAAATAAATCCGCGTCTAAATAAATAACATAAACTTAGAATGTTTAAGTTTGACGGTTTCCAAAAAAACAACTCTTAAATTACTCAATTATCGTTAAAAAATCTTGGTAACTCAGTGGTAAATTGCACTCTCTCCATAGAAAAGGCGGGGACATCAACATCCACTGCGTTACTGACATTATAGTTATTACAAATAACTTTTTATGTATTAGGATAATTCTAAATACAAGGTTATTTACGTCCCTCTTCGAGTTTCAAGTTAGAAAACGGTGCAATTCACCGTTTTTGAAAAAACAATTGTTTTGTGCAAATGTGACTAAAAATTTATGTACAACGAAAAGTAGAATGGCCCTTGTACTGATGGTTTTCTTCCAACCCAAATTTCAAATGGAGTTTTATTTCTGATGACTTTTGATGGTGTTCGGTTGAGTAGATAATTTGCGGTAGAGACAGCTTCTGCCCAATATTTTTCGGGCATGTTTCCATCAAGTAATAGGCATCTGGCCCTTTCTTGAAGGGTTCTATTTTTTCTTTCAGCTGTACCGTTTTGCTGTGGTGTGTATGCACAGCTTAGTCTTCTATTAATTCCGCATTGTTTTAAATATCGATCAAATTCTTTATTGATATATTCTGTACCGTTGTCAGATTGTAAGAATTTTATTTTATTTCCAGTATATCTCTCCATTTCTTCTTTATATTGTTGAAACTTTTCAAAAACTTCGTTTTTATTTCGTATGATATATACTCTTGAGTATCTGGAGTACTCATCGATAAATGTAACGAAATATCTTCCTCCGCTAACGGATTCTACATTAATTGGACCACAAACGTCTGAGTGTACTATTTCGAGACGTTGTGTTGTTCTTGGATCACCATTGTTTTTAGGAAAAGGTAGTCGGCTCATCTTTCCCTTAATGCATACTTCGCATTCATTAAGTTTTTGGTTCATATCAAACTTGAGTCCATTCATTGCTTTTTCTTTTAAAGCTTGTTTTAAACTTGTTTCATTGATGTGACCAAGTTTTCTATGCCATTCATCAATTTCAGCATTAAATGTAGTTTCTTCTTTATTGTTGAAGTCTTTTTCATTTTTATTATTTGTCAAATAATATAAACCATTTGTCTTTTTTGCTTTAAGTTCAATTCTATTCGTTTTTATATCTTTGACAGTAGCAAAGTGTTCTTTGAATAATACGGTTTTTCCTTTTTCCGTTATTTTTGAAACTGACAATAAGTTTGTAGTTAAATTTTGCACATACAATGTGTCTTCAAGTTTTATATTCTTATCGTCAACTTTAATTTGAGCATTTCCTCTTCCTTCAATTTTTGTAGTGCTATCATCGGCTGCTAATTTCAATGTTCCATTATATTTTTTTATAGAGGAAAAATCATTCTGATTATTGCTCATATGCGATGTGCATCCACTGTCAATACACCATCTATTTGTACTTTTATTTGGGTCTGTTGCTAAGCATATGTTTTGTGCTGCGTTTGACCGTTCTTGATTATTGCGATTATTACGGAATCGACAATTTTGGATGTTGTGTCCTTGTTTCTTACATATTTGACAGTAGCTTGGTTTCTTTTTTCGGAAAAAATTGTTTTTATTTGTATACATTGCGTTGCTTTCATTCGTTTTTGTTTCTGTATATTTACGGGCTTCTGTTTCTTCTAAGATTTTTATTTTTAGCTCTTCTGGAGAAGGCAGATTGTCACGGGATTCAATAGCTACGCGAAAATTGTCAAAATCTGACGATAATGAATATAGCATTATGACTGATAAAAGATCTTTGTTAATATCGACTTCCATATTTGTTAATTTGTCAACTATATCTGTCAGAAGATTTAGATGCTCTCTTAAATCGTCTCCTTCTTTGAATTTAGCAACAATTAACTGCTTTAGGAGTGAAGCCTTTTTTGTAGGTCGCTTACTTTTATAAATATCTTCGAGTTTTTTCCAAATTTCTTGAGCTGTCTTGCATTTTTTTACGTTTTTAATTTCATGTGAAGAAATGATCAAAAAAAGCTCTGACTTTGCCAAGAGTTGGCACTCTTCATGTTTAGCGATAGCGTCTAGATCGGTGACGGTCGCGGGCAGTGTTGGATTATTCAAATATTTCCACAAACCTGCCTTTATCAACACCGCTTGTGCCTGCACTTTCCAGGTGTCGTAGTTATTTTGGTTTAATAACTCAATTCGGTACGAGGTACCAGCCATTTTTATTTATCACTAATTTCACCTTTATTGCCCATAACCTTTTATTCGGGTAAAATAATAGCGTAAATAATATTTGGTATATTTATTTTGTTGTTGACACATAGAAGAATAAAGTGACGGAGAAAAAACAACGTCCGTGTAGCAGAGTTGTTTGTGGCCAGTGTTAGCTATAATACGCTGACTATATTTCGTGATTAAAAAGTTTATTCAACAAAAACGACACTACTCGCGAGCGACTAATGTACTTTTTCTTTTTAATTTACTTTGGAAACCATTCAACAGCCAATCACGGTGTTAGTGAATGGAGGATTGTCGCCATTTTCAGTAATTGTATATGGACTATTTTTAGACCGTGGAAATAACCTCAAAATGACAACGGTGCAAAATGGAAAAAAAAACGATCACATCACAATCGATTCACTAAACAGAAAACTAACAACCGCGACAAATTTTAGCCAGTCACTTTTTTACATAATTGTTAAATAACTATTGTTATTTTGTATAGAACCTCGTTTTTTTTCTCGCATTCAAAGTGAAAAGTAGAGTGTTTAATGCGATACTAGACAACCATAATGTCACTCGTACTATAGCCACTCTCGCTCGGTCGGTCGCTCGCTCGCGTGTCTAAACATCTCGTGTCATTATCTATGGCTTGTTCTAGTCCCTTATTGAACAATCTACTATTGAGCCCCGGTACCTATTAACGCCCGCCCAGGGCCGCCGAAGGTGTAAGTCCGCCATTGGTCAGATTTCTCAGAGAAGTTTATATTACATGAAATTATAAAACATGTCCTTAAATAGAATTACAGGGTGGATTTTATAACATATTCGCGATTCTGGGGAGGACCCCTTCCTACTCTGGTACCTACTGCTAATGCCTATGTCTGGGGAGTAATATGGCGATTAAATGAAGAAGACATGATAACACTCGATGCGTAAGTGCCAGTTATTTGCATCATTAGGATTTTAATGTTTATATCGATAGGTACTCCAGAGCCCTGAATACTCGTAATTAAGCCCTTCACACTAACAGAATCGCGTTTGAAATATGGTTTTTCTGATCATGATGCCCAACTGGTGTATTTTGACGTTCCAATAGCCATGCCTGCCAATAGTTCTTCAACGTTTCGTATAAAAAGAACGTACTCAAACCATGCCATCCGCAAATTTAATGAAGAATTAAAAGATGTTACCTGGGTCAATACGTTCAAACAGGAAACAGCAGAGAAAAAACTTGACGCATTCTACACAGTTATAAATTCTCTCTTAAATAAATATTTTCCTTTAAAAAACGTAAAAACTAGAAATAATTACAAAACGTGGATCACAAAAGGAATTAAGATATCCTGTAGAAAAAAAAGGACACTCCAATTTCGATCACGTAAATATAAACGCGACAAAAGCTTGAAAAGGAACTTTGATAACTACAATAAAATCTTAAGACGGGTCTTAACTACAGCAAAAAATCTTCATGTGCGAAATGTAGTTAAAGATGCTAAATTTGGTAGTAGTAAGGCTATTTGGAGAGTTGTAAATGAGAACACTGGCAAAAACGCAAATACTTCGATAACTCCTTGTATTAAGTTAATAGAGGATAATACATTGATAACCGATCATCAGCAAATAAGCAACATATTCAACAATTTCTTTGTCAATGTAGGGAAAGTTTCAACTTTACTTTCAACTAAAAAGAGAGAGCATATGACATGCCTAAAAAAACACGCTATAGATAATTCAAACTCGTTATTCATGACTCCAGTAGATGAGGTTGAAATAATAAAAATTGTAAAGTCTATGAAAAATACGAATTCAAGTGGGACAGACGAGTTAAGTTCTAAATTAATTAAAACTAATATTCCACTTTGTGACATATTTAATGCTAGCATTAAGGAAGCTATCTTCCCAAATCAATTAAAGCGTGCTAAAGTAATACCCATATACAAAAAAAAAAGTAAAACGGATAAAAACAATTATAGGCCTATATCTCTTCTGTCTGTCATCGCTAAAATACTTGAAAAAGCAATTGCGACAAGAATAATTGATCACTTCAATAAAAACAATTTGTTTTCACCTCACCAATTTGGTTTCAGACGGAATCGGAGCACTACTATGGCTTTAACAGATCTTGTTTTAGAAATACTAAATGCTCTAAATAGAAAATTGAAATGTGCAGGTGTTTTCTGTGACCTAAGTAAGGCTTTCGACTGTGTAAGTCATAGCATTCTATTGGATAAGCTCGAGTACTATGGAGTCAGGGGTCACGCCTTAGAGTTACTACGGTCCTATCTCACCAATAGAACACAATATGTTCAGGTAACTAAAAATAACGATTCTGGACACATCGAATACGTAAATTCAGTTGATATGGATATAACGTGTGGAGTACCTCAAGGTTCAGTGCTTGGTCCAATTTTGTTCATCATCTTTATTAACGATCTTCCATGTAATCTCACACAAGGTACGGCTTACCTGTTCGCGGATGATACCAGTGTAATTTTTCAAAATGATGACCTCAGATTGTTAGAAGCCAATGTAGGTAATACTTGGCTTGAACTAGCGAATTGGTTTGAAAATAATGGCCTTTGCATGAATCTGGATAAAACACATTATGTAACTTTCCAAAGACATACTAATAGTTTATCTTATTCTCTACCTCTGCCCATATCTAAAGTAGAAAGCGTTCGATTTCTGGGCATTGAATTGGACACACAGCTCCGTTGGTCCATTCATATACAACAGACTCGTAAGAAACTTGCTAGTGCATGTTATGCCTTGAAAACTTTGTCTAAATTACTAGATTCCTCAACATTAAAAATTGTTTACTTTGCCTACTTTGAAAGTATTGTAAGATATGGTCTGGAGGTCTGGGGAAGTAATGTACACATGAATAAAATATTATTAATGCAAAAAAAAGCCATACGCTACATTAGCAAATCAAAACCACTGGCCCACTGCCGCCCATTATTTATAAAACTTGAAATATTAACAGTGACATCTCTGTATATCTACCTAGTGTGCATGTTTGTTTTTAGAAATAAGACTAGATTTAAGTTAAAAAGTGAACTAGATACCAGAAGGCATGCTTTTAGAAATAATTTTGACATACAGTTACCAAAACAGAATAATTATGTACATTATAGGAATAGTTTAGAATATAATGCAATTAAAATCTACAATTTATTAAACAATGATATTAAACAATGTATTAATTTAAACGAATTTTCGAAAAAGGTTAAATTATTTTTATTAAAAAGGCCGTTTTACATATTGGAAGAATACTTTGGTAAAATGTTTGATCAGGCTGGTCATTACTAGTTATATGCATATTTTGCAAAATGTATGTGCATATTTTTATTTCCTATAATTGTTGCAAGAGTTTTTCTTGTTTATAGATTATCTAGCTTTAAGTGTAATATTATTTTGCATGCCATTTTTGGTTTTACATAATTGTTCCTTACCACCCTGTAAAATTATGTTTCTAAGCAAATAAATGATTATGACTACCTAGTCAAAATGAGAATAGGTACAAGTAGCGCAAAATAAAAATAGGAATTGTCGTTGACAATGAACCCCCCGGTACGAATCTTGCTCTTAATTCGCATCGCATCCTTCATGATATTTTTAAGGTGCAAAAAGTAGGTACATTACACCAAAATGATAAACAAACAAACAAACCACAAAGTTCCCAAGGCCCGGACAGCTTTCCAGCGTTTATCTTTAAATGATGCAAAGAATGGTTAAAATACCTCCGCTACTTCACATTTTCAACGTAGCTCTTTGTACTGTGAGGCCTATTCCTAAGGTTCATAATACGGACTGTGTGGATGATCACCGACCCATAGCCATTCTTTCTTCGATTGCTAAGCTGTTTGAAACTTTCGTAAATAGACTTCTAGTTCCTCAAATGAATAGTTCTAGTGCCTGACAGCACGGGTTCTGGTCCCGGCGATCAGTCGAAGCAAACCCTGGTTGATTCCATTTCAGATGAATTTGATTTTTTGAGTACAACACGTCAACTTGTATTCCCTTGAATACAAGTTGACGTGTTGTACAGGGTTGGGCAGATTAAGTGTCCTAGTTGTGTATGGCTTTTTTACGTAAATATAACTAAACTTCTTATTCACTTCGTATTTTTTTTCATTGACAATTTAACCTTCTTTATGATTTCTACACGTCAGCTTGATATATTTTGTTTTTATATTGTTTTCATCAATGGACGCGAAACGCCAGCTCGTGTGCGATTTGTACCAGAAAAAATACCGAACGTGTGAGATATTGAAGACGCTGAAACATTTAAATATCAATATAAGGTTTATATCGCGGACCGTCAAGCGTTTCAAAGAAACGGGATCTTCACAAATCAGGCCCAAACCTGGGAGAAAGCCTATCTGTTCGCACCAAAAACATCATTAAAAATATTCGTGAGCGTATTAGACGAAATCCAGCTCGAAGTGCAAGCAAACTTGCTAAAGATATGAAAATATCCCGTCGAACAATGAGTCGTATTTTAAAATATGATCTTGGGCTAAAGGCCTACAAAAAACAAAAAAATCATGGCTTAACAGATGCCCAGAAAAAAGCTAGAGTGAAAAAATGTAGGGAATTGCTAGCTTGGCACGACGGCGATGATATTATTTTTTCCGATGAAAAGATGTTCCAGTTACAAGACAGTCACAACCAACAAAACGATTGTGTCTATGGTGCTTCATTGAAGGATATTCCTGTGGACAAATTAGCCGTACAACGGTTCCAGAGTGCATCAGCTGTCATGGTATGGGGTGCGATATCGCCTAGAGGCAAGTTACCGCTGCTGTTTATTGATCGAGGTGTCAAAATTAACCAAGACTATTATATCCAGAACGTGTTACAGGGTCATTTGCTAGAAAATGCTCAAAAATTATATGGAAACGACTATTACTGCTTCCAACAAGATAGTGCCCCATCTCACAAAGCTAAACGCACTCAAGACTGGTGTAGAACAAATTTGACAGATTTTATACCTTGGCAAGAATGGCCTGCATCATCGCCGGATTTGAATGCTTTGGACTTTTCGATATGGGGTTACATGCTGAGCAAGATTGGGAGCACACAGGGCATGAATCTAAACTCATTCAAGCATCGATTAGTCAAGATATGGGATGAAATACCAGACGAGGTAGTGCGTGCCGCGTGCAATGCATTCTATGGAAGAATGCGTCAAGTTATTAAAGCTGATGGCGAGCGATTTGAACTTATGAATTAGTTTTTTTAAGTATAGAGTACGCTAAAAATAAAAACGTGATAAATTTTAAAATTTTCTGTCTTGTTTTAATTTTATGGCTCTTTTTAACTAGGACACTTAATCTGCCCAACCCTGTACTTTTATTTTCAAAAAGCCTTTGATCGCGTGTATAACGACGTGCTTTTGGTGAAGTTATGCGACATCGGTTTTTCACCAAAGCTGCTTCGTTTCTTCGCCAACAAGGTATCTGCGCGACAGACAATGTACGTGCAACACGGATGCATTGTTACCAGCCATGCAGTGTTACGTCTTTTCGTCCCTTTGTAGACAAAATTTGACTTCCGCACACGTTGCCGCCACCTGCTCGCGGCGCCTGCGACGCGCACTGTAGCTCACACCAAGTCGCCACTGGTTAACGCCTTGCATTTGGTGAACACTCTTGTAGAGTCTTCCCCAGATTGTGATGTATTTGCGAGTGGATCATATATTATGTTTTTGTTATTAATTTGATTGTCTTTGTTAATTTCTATTAAGTATGTAATTCAGAGGACAGTAGTGTTAAACTGTAATGCTGCGTACTTCTTTTTAAATAAATAAATAAATGTGTTTCACAGGCAAGTGGGTGTCGACGTAGATAAATATTACACCGAGTATGTCAACGCTCACACTCCCCACATGGGTTCTGTTGTGTGTCGCACCCACATACAGACAAGAAACCCTCTGCCGCGGGGCGACAAGGACCAGATCCCCGTGGAGCGCTGGCCGTCGTGGGCGCTGAGAGAGATTATGGTGTACGGAGCGCACGAGCACGGGTTGCCTGAATACTACATCAACGCGCTGAAGGCCCTGAAGCACAACGGCGAAGAAGGTGCCATCAGGACGATGGTTCTCTTGAACATGTACGCGCAGGACCCGCCCTGCACGTGCCCGCCGATGAGCTATAAGGCCAAATCCGAATATATACTAGATATGGACAAAATGCGCGGCACAAAAGAATTTAAAAAAGGATTTTATAAACCACAAACACGTTATAACTATAATAGTAGTAGCCATAAGTAGAGTGAAGGAAACGGGTCTATTGTCCGCCATTATTATTTCTAGTTATAATGTGTTTGAAGTCATATTTAACGCAAGTTATAATGTATTTTTTTAGGAAACTTACTTTCTCAGGATTTTCATAAATCAAACCTAACCTAACCTAGCCTTGTCTACACGTTAGATATTTAAGAAATCCTGAAAAGTTTACGGTTCCAGCGATATAAAAATTATGACTATGTATCAATAATTGTCAACAATGACATTATGACCAAAATAAATTTTGAAACAACAGGCTCCCGTAGGAAACACCTAGGTATATCACACGAGATTTTTAGTTAAGAATTTCACTCATGTTAAATACTCTACTTTTTATTTTAAGTGCGTGCAAGAGGAAAGTTGGTAGGTACAGTTGAATTCATAAATATGTACTTAAATACACTTTAGTACCTTGCCACTTTAATCGTTGTGACAATTTATATAAGTATAGCATTAAATATGTCATTAAATAGACAAGGTAACCGGATTCTTCTGTACACTTTAAGTATTAAGTGTACAGAAGAATCCGGTTATAACAAGTAATAACAACCCTCAAGGGACCGGCGACACTTGGTCGTACTAACCGCACGACGCACAAAACGACCAAATAATTAAAGCTTGGTTTTATATGTGCTTATGTATTTTTAATATTAATATTACTGTAATTCTTATTAAGGTATTACGAAATTTGTAATAATATACCTACATATTGCACTTTTTTCTTTAATTGAGAAAGTTTCGCTTTACGGAACTCATTTTAGCGCACGTAATGAGTCCCTTGTCTCAACGCATGAAAAACACTGACTGAAATTTACGCGTTTATCAACATACTCTGGAGAGGGTAGGAAGCCCTATCTACCGTGCTGCTGCGTAACAATCAAGCGTGTACATCATTAAATATACCTCACGCGATGTCCAAAACTACGTGCTTATATGGTGGTAAATAAAGTAATAATGGTAAAAGGTCCGGTTGGTTTTGGTTACTTCTTTTATCATTTCTATTGACCCCGACTTTACACGGCTAATAGGTAGGTACTTCAGAAATGAATAACTTGTTGCTATTTCTTCCGGCATGGAGAAACCAAACACGCATGTGGCCCATGTGGGGCACCTGACGGTGAGCTCTGGGGTCTGGACATTTATAATCTCAAGATGGTGTTCGTGTCCTTGAAGTGTCGTTTTACGTTGGAATTTTAAGCCAATGGTTTCTTAGCTTTTATAAAAATCGCGACGATGTTCATCTTTATACAATTGCACGCGGCGATTTCTATGAATTTACACAAGCACGCGGCGGAATCGCGGTATATTTAAGAGGCCACACCACATATCCACAATACCATACCATTTACTGACAACAAGTATTTTTGTTGTTTTTTTTTTGTGTTTGTCACGAATACATGTTTTTTTTTTCTTTATATGATAAAGTAAGTCGGTATTGTTCCGCGATCTAGATCCAAAATAAATACCTACCATAACGCCGTACGCAATACGCATAATATGTCCTGTTCTTTAGATATAATATTAAATGTGGTCATATATCCTTGAGATTGTTGAACGTGAAACACGATCAGCAACGAAATCATCGATAGTTTTATTTTTCAAACACGACGACAGCCGACCGATTCTTCGAAACCCTACCAAACATTACATTAACGTTGATTTTTTATTTAATAATTTGGTAACTTCGATAATGCATTTTTTTAATACACGTGACGTTTTTAACACACAATTGAATTTGACGCCGCAATCAAGGCTCACGCAAACTATCTCCATCTCATGTTCTTCACATGGAAGCACATAGACATCCATTTTCTTGAGCGGGCGTGGCATATGTAGGCCCTTAACGTGTTGATATCACAACGTCCCGCCGCGACAAATTGCCAAGAAAAACCGCCAGCGTGAGGCCTTTAAGCGGCTGTCTTAATGCATGCCCAGGTATAACTTGGCAGAAAAAGCGTTTGACGTGGCGACTGACGATGGGCTTACCAAATTCACCACCACATTAAATATCAGATACGGTCTCGTTATAAAGGAGTTTGGTACAAGACTCTTCAGTGTGAGCCTCCACAAGCGCCCCGGTTTGACTACGGTCGGTTACCTACGCAGAGGAGAGGTTGTCAGCGCGCATGGCTTCTGCCCGGAGAAGTTCTTTTAAATCTGGGGCCTATTGCATAATAAAGTACAAGCCCATACTATTAGTAAAAAATCCATGCAATACCACAAAATACTATTCGTTTTTACTTTATTATGCAATCGGTCGGCCGCAGTTTGCACATCTCACGGGGAAAGTAGAGCCGCCCAACTGCGAAGAGGGCGGCGGGACAGTAGAGGAGGATGGGCAACACTTTTTAATGGATGTGTTCGGACTCGTGCAAAGAGGGAAAGGTTGGTTATAGACTTAGCTAGTAATTGTTCCAATGTTGGCATCTTCCAATCCATATTGGTAGAGCCTTTGTATGAGGTTACCTTATTTTTGTTAATGGCCTTTTCTAAATAAAGAGTTTTCAAATTTGGTAGCCTTTTCTTATCTATCATTTTTTTGAAATATTTGATATTTGTAATTGTTGTAGTATTTAGGAAATTTGGAGCCGACTTGTTCAAGGTTGAACAAAGCTTCGAAATAAATAAAGGAAAAAAAAGTAGGTATGAGATATTGAGTCGAATTTGGATACTGTTGCCAATCTTGTTCGAACAGTGCCCTGCCCTTACTTTTCTGGTGCGATAGGATAGCATCTCTTAATCTTACGGGTGAGCAGTCATTTTACGTAGTCTTGACTGTTGAACCATATCGATATTAATATGTACCTACTCTTATGATTACTTTATTGTAAAACGACATAAAATAATACAACCATACTCTTATTAATTGGACAATATGGATAACAATATGGTTTAACCCTTTCAACGCCTTTGACTTAATACAAAACAAACGTCGTCCTCACACGCCAATGATGGCTGAAAACCACAGCTAATGTCAACCTTACGTCACAAATACTCGGGTCTATTTTGCATTTTATCTGTGACCACTATATGGGCCTCTATTCCTGGTTGCCACTACCTTGATGGCCACCACTGGTGGCAATACGGATTTTTGTTCCTGATTGCCGCCCAGCGGTGGCAATGAGGATTTCCTCTATTCCTGGTTGCCACTACCTTGATGGCCACCACTGGTGGCAATACGGATTTTTGTTCCTGATTGCCGCCCAGCGGTGGCAATGAGGATTTCCTCTATTCCTGGTTGCCAATAGGCTTTGGGCATACGAGGTGAACCGATGCCCTCTATTCCATTAAGTTCAACTAGAAGTTCAACCAGTTGAACATATTGGATGACTTTTCTCCAATTTTTTCAACTTCAAAATGTAGTTGAAATCATTGGACATTGGAAAATTATAATAAGTTCAATCCCACACACTCTTATTTCAATAAGACCGTGTCGACGGAGCTCCGCTCACGCGGAGCTCCTATTTCTAGGTGGTTTGGCCCTCCGGGCCTGCTGCAAAACTAACATAACCTAAACCTACCTTGGTTTTGGTTAATAAAAATATTATGATTGAACTTGTTGTAATTTTCAGTCCAAGTAGTTCAACTAATATTTAAAGTTGAAAAAAATGGAGGAAAGTTGTCCAATATGTTCAACTGGTTGAACATATAGTTGAACATATTGAGGTAAACTAACCGATGCCTAACGCTCTCAGTATTGCCTCTTCCCCCTGAAGTAGGCTGTGATGATAGCACTGTTCCACTGACGACAATCAGGAAGTATATTTTCCTCATTGACACCAGTGGCGGCGATAGAGAAATACATTCCTCATTGACACCAGTGGCGGCGATAGGGAAATATATTCCTAATTGCCACCGCTGGGCGGCAATCAGGAACAAAAATCCGTATTGCCACCAGTGGTGGCCATCAAGGTAGTGGCAACCAGGAATAGACTTATATGGGTCGATGGCGTCGTAGGCACGACGGTAGGCGAACACTACAAGGGGTAAGGCAAAGTGGAATAGAGGCCTATAAATGATTTGGATGGATTGATAATGAGTCAGGGCAGAGCAGTTCGCGCGTAAACCCGCGTGGTATTTGATATACCGTCGCCATCAAATTTATCGGGACAAGCAAGGTGCTCGAAAATATCTGAAGTCAACTTTATTGCTAAAGAGTGCGATTGTTATAGTCTTTGGATATTTTAGAGCACTTTGTTTGCGCCAATGGATTTTAATGAAAGCATTCCTCGTGGGCTGAATCCCGCGCGCGCGCTTATCCCGCGGTGCTTCTAACCAGGTTTGTGTGTGTGGAAGCCTTACTCAGGCATTAAAAGAAACGTTAATTTTTGCAACTTTTTTATTAATATAAATATTAAAATTATTATTAATAGGTACTCGGTTGTCATTAAATTAAATAGGTATAACAATAAGCGCCATTCCACCGTTACGGAACCGTGAGAAGCAACCGTGAATGATCAGATGCTGCCGCAAAACGAAAGTTGTACTAAACAATAGGGAATATGC
This sequence comes from Acleris emargana, assembly GCA_927399475.2. Taxonomy (NCBI): domain Eukaryota; kingdom Metazoa; phylum Arthropoda; class Insecta; order Lepidoptera; family Tortricidae; genus Acleris; species Acleris emargana. The sequence goes on along the minus strand of OV656848.1, from coordinate 3,927,490 downwards.
ATGGATTTTAAAAATCGCATTTCTCATCAAAATATGAAAATACCGTAAAAGAGATCACCAAAACGGAAATTAAAATTAAAATCGGTCAAGAAATACGGAAGTTATAAGCATTTCAAACTTCTAATTAGGCAGAGAGATCCGATGTGCACCGTGACGTCATTGTGCACTGCGGCCATATAAACTCCATGTAAAATTCCGTTTTTCTAGAAAGAGATAGGAACAAATCTTTGTTGGCTTATATCTTGGTTATTTTTATAGTTATTCAAAAAATGATTTTTGTGATCTGTTTGTTACATGAATCAGCTTCAATTGAAGCTGTAAAAAAAAAACATGCATATTCCCTATTACGAAGTACCCAGTGATGAAACGTTCGTCGTCTGTCAGCGCTACTCCATGAATATTTGAACTAACAACTAAAATAACTTATCGAAGAGACAAGAGACGCTTCTTTATGTTTGTGACTGTCGGTAGGTATGAAAACTAGCTTTCCGATCTAGAAAATGAATGTCAGACAGCTAGTGCGCATTTAGTTTATATATGACATGTTATATGTTTCCGTATCGATGGAATGACCCGTACATCGTACGCTACTTCGAAAGTTTGGTGAAATTGTATCTAAATTGAGCATAGAGCACAACGCTACCCCGACACTTACACCATACACAAACACGCACACACATCACACAAGGAACAATCATTTGGAAATATTATATTTATTATCAGTCAATAATTTATGCGCATAATTCCTAAAAATGAGGTATTTATACAGCAGCTGCCGTAAAGGTGGAAATCACAATAAAATAAATACTGTCGGAAATAAGAGCGCAAGTATTAAAGAGACCCGCAAGCGACGCCGTGTGAGGCAACGTTGTGCGAGACTCGCGCGCCGGTGCCCGCGCGCCCCTGCGGGCGCTCGCGGCGGCCGCGGGTGGAACGAGACATGGCTCAACAATTTAATCAATAACTTATCGGTACCTATAATATTTGCATAAATTGAGCAAAAGGCACTATGCACTTTCTAAAATTAAAGAATTATTTGGATTTCAACTTTGGAAAATAACTTGAAATCAAAAGCTTTTTGAGCTAATACATACTAGGATGAATGCGGCGTGCCTCGAGCCCGACTCGCGCGCCCGAGGTGCCGGCCGGCGACGCCGCGGCCGCGGGCGCCGCGCGGACTACAACTACCAGGTCACCGCTAGCCTTTCGTTACACGTGCCCCGTGCCCACCCAACCTTTAAGAATCATATTCATGTGGCACGGTTCGGGGTGCGCGCGCGCACGTCGACAAACCTGCATTCCGCTGAAGGCTGGATGTATCAAGGCACTCGTTTACACTTAGAACACTAATACAGCGCCGGACGCTGCATCCGTTGCCCTAACTAGTGTGGTTGCAATATGTTCAAATCGTAGTTAAACAGTTAATGTATGTATATAAATGTTGATATTCCCTAATGCGTGGCACGCATGGACACATACGGAGGCCGGGCCCCGCGCGCGGGCGAGGCCTCCTCGAGCCGAACTGGTGCTTCGACCGCCACTTTAAGTACATACAATTCCGGACACTAAATTTGATCTAATTTGAAGTATAAATGTAATATTATACAATACTAAAAATGTATCTTTATAATGGTATGTTATAAATAAGAGTACATATTTGACTTATTTTTCCATTATCAATAATGATATTCTGCTAAATGACTGTAATACATCCATACAATTCGTGGAATTAATGTTAGAAACTTCACGTTAGTACACAATAGGGTGTATATTTTTTTATAAATGTAGTTGTATTTTTTTCTTAAAAATTCTAACGTTTTCTATAGTGGTAAGTAGTCAGCAGATTGAACGAACCCCTCGGTCGTGGGCGGAGGCGCCAGCGAGTCGGAAATGCTCACGTTACATTAATGCAGAACAATGCTTACTTAATCAACTGAATACATTTAACTTTCGATATGCAACAATAGTTATAAAACAATTACTAGGTATATATTACTACATATATAACGTCTATTGCATACTTCATACAGAACACATTGTTTCGATACTATCTCGTGCATGTGCACATGAAAGATACATATTTATGTCAGTACATATGGTTACAAATTCAACCACCATTAGTAACAAAATAATAGTAACAATAAATAGAAAATCTTAATTTAGAATTCAATAATTAATCAAGTCTTTAGGTACTGCTAAATCCGATTCGTGGATCAAGTTCTATACAGGTGTGTCAGAATACTATTCATTTGATATAATATAACAAAATTATGAACGGGAATGAATATTTCATTATAATGTTATCACTTATCAGTAGTTACATTTGACGGATAAAATCTACACAAATACTTGAGTTGTAATGAATTCTGACGAAGCTGTCACATTCCGTAAATGAAACGATGGTCAATTTATACCACCAATATGTGATAGATGCTACAGAAGCAGAAAGAAATAGGTAATGTATTACAAACAATCGATCCCAAATAGTGCAGTGTCAAGACATCACTGTGTCGCGCAGCGTTCCATATCAGGAAATCAATAACGACCGGTCGTACACGATCTTACACCTATACAATAATATAAATATTTTACATCTTACGCGGTAAACTTAACATTAATAGGCTATGTCAAAAATGACACCGATACAACTATCGATTGAGGTAAACTATATAGGATTCGCGTCGGTCCCCGGAGACAGACTTTAATATCGCTACAGCGATATTAATTTCCTGATATAAAAACGAAACGTCCCGCGCGCCGCCGTCGCACCGGTAACGCAATCGAAACGTATAATTAACTAGATTTACATCGTAGATAACGTCGCCTCTGCAGGTTGGCACACGCCGTGTGCAATAAATTATACTTATAAATGCAGAGAAGAATTAAGAACTTTTCCTTAATGTATTTTACACTAGAAATAAAAATAATCGGGAGCGGTCGCGCGCTCCGAGGCGGTCGCCGCCGCCGGCTCGGGCGCAGGCAACGATCGATACAAAATATATACAGCGACGTCTACACTACACGCTGCGGCCGAGCCGCCGCGCGGCGCGCGCCTAATAAATATACAACGAGTCGAATAATTCGCTAACTACGCTTACGGCTAGGATTCGAAGTCCCGGAGACCGGAGGTAGATTCGGTTGCGCGCCGCGGCGCGCTAGCAGCCGCTAGACGCGGGGTCGCGCACGTAGCGCTTCGGCGGCACGCCGTTGGGCCCCTGCCGACAACAGTCAAGCGTTCATTCTTCGAGTAAAGCGGAAGGGCCGGTCGGTCCGCTCCTATCATCTTCGCACTATAGACTTCAGAGCGGGGTGAGTGAGCCATTTTTTTGGGTGTTTTTTATCGGCGTCCCAGTTTTGTTAGTGTGGTAAGTATTAGTACTCGGCAGCGGGGCGCACCTTGAGCGGCAGCGGCGCGGGCTGCAGCGGCTCGGCGGCCGCGTCGTCCTCGTGCGAGCGCAGCGAGGACAGCTCGCGCACCCACGAGGCCAGGCGGCCCGACACGCCGAACAGGTTGGAGCCCGAGCCCGTGGCCACGGCGCCCACGCCCACCTCGCCCAGCTCCTGCTCCTCGGCCTCTGTCCGAACAATACCCGCATTAGATCGTCGCATCGCTTCACTATACTGGTCGCCGCGCCCCGAATCACAGGTACCTTCAAATTCTATAATATACATATGTATAGTACTTCCACTTTCTTAATAGCCAATGTTTTTTTTTGCTGTCAGACTGCACATTTTTTATCCGTGTTGCTTAGAAACACGAATATTACCGAAGGCTATTAAAGAAAATGGGAGTTTTGTACAGTTCTTTCATCTACCCGCACACTACGGCATTACATTTACACACACAAGTTTAGCTAACCAGATTTCGTGAGATAAAACAACTATACATGTTACTAAGTTTCATCAGGGCCTCTATTCAACACGGTAAAAACCATATCGTGTTTGATCTGTTATAGTATTGTCAACGTTTTGATAGCTCTTATTTACTTGACAGTAATGGCGGCTGACGCCATAACAATACCGTAACAGTTGAGGAACGAAAATTCTACCTTTTAAAGATCCACACAAACTTTTAAATTGAAATATTTCTAGAAAGGATTCAACTCCAATGTATAATCAAGAAACGTATAAAGCACAGAACGACTAGATTTTCGCTTTAGCTAAACCAAAGGTGCAAATGCGTAAGTATGGTGAAAGCCTCAGGAAAATCCCAAGGCATGGTCTTAATACACCTGGTGATAAACACAATAAAAAAACTGCAATTAAACTCTACAACCGAGTCTATTAAGAAGTTGAGCAAATCAGAAAATGATAACAAATGTGCGTCGTATTATCGCCATGCACACAAGCGGTCTATGCGGGAACGTTAACGATACTGCGTACATAATGAGATTGACAGGCTTGACACGTTTTTATAGCCTAGTTTACATCAACAATTAAACTTGCTAAAGCTAACCGCTGCTTCACATGGTCTGGTACGCTAGAATAAACCCCATCATTTATTTGTAAAATAGCTAATCAACTTTCGCAAATTTGATTGCTAACCGACGTTTGGCTTAACATGTGAACTTTTTAGCATTCCCGGATAGATCCCCAGTACTTGTTACTTACTGTTAGCACTCCGCCTGCTCGGCCTCTGGCGGGTAGCAAAACAAAGAAGTGCACAACGTATTTAAATCATTACAATAATACAATGCTAATGTTATCATTCACTGACGGTGAATTAAAGAATTCAACCGCTTGAAGCACATTCCCACAGGTCAATGGAAAATTTACTGTGTAAATAGACTCACGAGGTCGTCAAGTAGATATTTTTTAGACATAGATCATGTCCATATTAGGCTTACAGTGAGTAGCGTACTACGCATGTACTGCGTAGGAACTTGGTGGCATAAGCGGTAATGCGCCTGCATCGGCCCGGATAGCCAGCGGAGATGTAGATTGGAATCCTACCTAAGACCGAGGATTTTTTTCGCTTTAATATAGTTAATAATTTCGTAACAGATATTTCTGCTAAATTTCAAAAAACTTTAGTAGCGTACTGTTTGCCGGTCAACTCTGATCTGCAAATCTACGATGAGATAATAGGCTTGTTGCATCGATTGAAGGAAGTGAAGTTTCGATAAGCCGTATACTAACCGCAAACTGCGTTCTTCGTTGTGAACGCTTTATTGTTGAAAATAATACTAGATAAACATAAACCATAAGCATAAACCATGAGCTTATCGTAAAGGCGACCTAATTTATACATTTCGTTGACCTAAACAATTTCCAATCACACTTTTGCCCAAGTTTAAATATAAATCAAAATGCTAACATACACTGATTATAGGGCATATATTCAACAGTAGACCTTTAAATGAAACGCTGCAAAAGAAGATAAGGTACAGGAAGGGAATCATCGGGTAACAAGTTCGGGGCCGTCCTTCTGGGCGCCGGCGGGGACGAAGGGGCAGCCGAACGGGGAAGGAAAGTCGCGGCGCGTACCGGTCAGGTACCGGGGGCGGGACTCACCCGCCGTGTTCTTCTGCATGACGTAGAGCTCCTGGCCGAGCGCGGAGTGGAAGAAGGACCGGTGGCGGAAGTAGGGCGCGGCGGTGGGCGCCAGGTCGGCCGCGAGCCGCAGGAAGCTGGGCCGCAGCGGCGCGCGGTGCGCCCAGCAGGCGCGCATGAGCTCGTACAGCCGGTCGGGGCAGTGCTCCGGCCGCTCCATGACGCCGCCCTCCACCACGTAGCGCAGCACCTGCTCGTTGGACAGCCCCTGCACGCCCCCGCCGTTACTGGTCGCCGGTCCCCACGCCCGCCTCCCACTCATCATACGACTGACGTGGAAGGCGGCCGTAGAAACTCTTTATTGGCTATACAGGTTACAGGTCCGTCGTGATTGAAATCGTTCAACTTGTCTTTTGATATCGAGTTAATTATTATTGTAAGAGTTCTTCTAACGATCACGATATTCATAATATACAGGGTTGGGCAGATTAAGTGTCCTAGTTAAAAAGAGCCATAAAATTAAAACAAGACAGATTTTTTTTAAATTAATCACGTTTTTATTTTTAGCGTACTCTACAGGGTGGAAAGGGACGAGGGCCGTTCCCGAAAATATAATATCACATAAGTGATGTACATTCGAATGTGCAATGGTTAGAAACAATTATTATAAAGAAAACAAAAAAGTTAAATTAAGTCATGTTTAATATTGGTGACAACCCTATGTATGTTCCTAACTACATTCAAACATTTGTAAGGAGAAAAGAATACCTGTTATCTTAGGGATCTACACCCGATGTTCAAATATTCCACCGCGTCTAATAATACAGGCAGCAGCTCGTGCCCGAGTATGGCGATGCACCTTCGATAATGTATTTTCTTCACGATTTTTTTTACGCAGTTGTTCGAAGGCAGTAATTAATCTTTCTTTCATTTCCTCGGCAGTATCACATTCTGTCCTGAACACTTTGTCTTTAATCGTGCCCCACAGAAAAAAGTCCAGTGCCGTGAGGTCCGGACTCCTTGGGGGCCAACGGTGTGGCCCGAATCGCCCTATCCATCTGTCCCCAAACTCAGTGTTTAATTTCTTACGCACTTCTATCACGGAACGAGCTGGTACTCCGTCTTGTTGGTACCAAGTGCGTTGTCTTTCAGCCAGTGGCAAGTTATCGAGGTAAGCGTCAACCTCGGAGTTTAGGAGGGCCATTTATCCAACTCTGTTAAGTGTTGCAGGTAAGAACACAGGCCCTATAATTGTTTCCCCGTGAATTGCAGCCCATACGTTTACTGACCAACGATATTGGTGACTCGAATAACGGTACGCAAATGGGTTTTCTTCGGCGTACACGTGTTCATTTCATTTCGCCTGTTCCACACTCCATTGCGTGTAAATACACTTTCATCCGTCCAAATAATGCGTCTAATGAAGTCACGGTCTCCAGCTATTTTGTCCAACAACCACCGGCAGTATGCTTTCCGGATGGGGCAGTCTCTGGGCAATAACGCTTGAACCCTCTGTATGTGATAAGGACGACGACGGGCACGTTTTAGTATCTTCAATACTGTCGTATGAGTTAATCCGAAGTGCTGACCCGCCCGCCTGGAATTTGCTCTTGGATTTCGATCAAAATAACGCAGTACTCTTTCTTCGAGCCCCGCAGCAAGTCGTACTACACCTCCTCCGCGTTGGTCGTCTTGAAATGTTCGGGGGATTATAGGACGATTGCTAGCAACGCGGTCAAAGGCACGTAAAATCGTTTGACGATCTGATGGATGCGGTGGAGGATATCGCTGTCTGTATTGACGCAAAGTCTCAGAGGTATTGTAGTTGCACTCTGCGTATAACAGTAACAAATATAGATAATCTCCAGCCTCAAATAGTGGCATTATTAAGCATTTCATTAGTTTAAGAGTGTGACATAATTGTGACGTGCTTATTGTCATTGTAATAATTATCTGTGAAACAAACAGGTTGCAAAACAAAAATATTGTCAATGCACCTATAAAAAGTCATCCATCAATAACGTCACAAAGTTAGTGTTTACTAGTTAGGTCAAGGTGGGGTCATTGACCTTATCAGCTGTTAGGGTTGAAACTACTCGGTTTTTGTATTAAACTTTAACGAGCTGTAACTCGAAAACGGCAAAAAATATTAGCAGTTTCTTGGAGAAAAATATAGTACTAAAGATACATAATCTCGAATTTAACGGAAAGGCCGTCGTCCCTTTCCACCCTGTATACTTAAAAAAACTAATTCATAAGTTCAAATTGCTCGCCATCAGCTTCAATAACTTGACGCATTCTTCCATAGAATGCATTGCACGCGGCACGCACTACCTCGTCTGGTATTTCATCCCATATCTTGACTAATCGATGCTTGAATGAGTTTAGATTCATGCCCTGTGTGCTCCCAATCTTGCTCAGCATGTAACCCATATCGAAAAGACCAAAGCATTCAAATCCGGCGATGATGCAGGCCATTCTTGCCAAGGTATAAAATCTGTCAAATTTGTTCTACACCAGTCTGGAGTGCGTTTAGCTTTGTGAGATGGGGCACTATCTTGTTGGAAGCAGTAATAGTCGTTTCCATATAATTTTTGAGCATTTTCTAGCAAATGACCCTGTAACATGTTCTGGATGTAATAGTCTTGGTTAATTTTGACACCTCGATCAATAAACAGCAGCGGTAACTTGCCTCTAGGCGATATCGCACCCCATACCATGACAGCTGATGCACTCTAGAACCGTTGTACGGCTAATTTGTCCACAGGAATATCCTTCAATGAAGCACCATAGACACGATCGTTTTGTTGGTTGTGACTGTCTTGTAACTGGAACATCTTTTCATCGGAAAAAATAATATCATCGCCGTCGTGCCAAGCTAGCAATTCCCTACATTTTTTCACTCTAGCTTTTTTCTGGGCATCTGTTAAGCCATGATTTTTTTGTTTTTTGTAGCCCTTTAGCCCAAGATCATATTTTAAAATACGACTCATTGTTCGACGGGATATTTTCATATCTTTAGCAAGTTTGCTTGCACTTCGAGCTGGATTTCGTCTAATACGCTCACGAATATTTTTAATGATGTTTTTGGTGCAAACAGATGGCTTTCTCCCAGGTTTGGGCCTGATTTGTGAAGATCCCGTTTCTTTGAATCGCTTGACGGTCCGCGATATAAACCTTATATTGATATTTAAATGTTTCAGCGTCTTCAATATCTCACACGGTCGGTATTTTTTCTGGTACAAATCGCACACGAGCTGGCGTTTCGCGTCTATTGTTGAAAACAATATAAAAACAAAATATATCAAGCTGACGTGTAGAAATCATAAAGAAGGTTAAATTGTCAATAAAAAAAAAATACGAAGTGAATAAGAAGTTAAGTTATATTGAAGTAAAAAAGCCATACACAACTAGGACACTTAATCTGCCCAACCCTGTAATGACTCGGCAACGAGTGTGATGTTTTTTTTATAGAAAACTTATTATAATTTATAACATTTATTTTCGAAAGTGCCAACATGATTTGGAATTTATGTATATCATTAAGTTGTATTTTAGTAATATAGGGTCCACAAATTAGTAAGACGAGAGAACAACAAAATCTAAATTATCTACTTCTCCTACTTAAAAGTAGGTAAAAGATGAAAATATTACCTGATATGGCTGCATAGCGAGCGTCGCCATTTCCCATAAAACTACACCAAAACTCCAAACGTCACTACTACTCGAAAATACCTGTAAAACAAAGACAATAACATAAAAACAGTCACAAAAAAAAACTATCGTATGAGTATTTCAATCTTTTAAGCTTACCCCATCTTTTAAGCTCTCGGGGCTCATCCACCTAACGGGTAACAGGCCCTTCGAGCCTTTCCTATAATAATCAGTCTCATAAATGTCTCTGGTCATGCCGAAGTCCCCCACTTTGACCGTGAGGTCTCCGGCGACCATACAGTTGCGCGCCGCGAGGTCGCGGTGCACAAACTTTTTGGCCGATAGGTAGGCCATACCGTCGGCTATCTCTATAGCCATCTGAAACAAACGACACGCTTTTAGAACAAATTAAGTATGGACGACAGCCATATGTTTAGTATTTGAAATTGAGGATTTCCCTTCAATCTTTGATACTTAGTGAGGTAAAGGAGGCAAGATACCTAACATAAGACGACCCATAAATACGCATAGCAGAAATATTTACAGGATATATAAATTTAATTTGACTTAGAAGAATACAAAAAGATGTCAGCTTTGAAATTGCAGCATTCTATAGGCAATGAATATCATATAATATAATAAAATTGAAATAAATGTAACTTTTGCACTATTTTTTAATGTGAGATACGTTAAAGTTTATGTTTAACCATTCACGAGAATGGTAAATCGACGTTTTAGATTATCTACCTACCAAGAGTATGTTAATATGTTTAAACCAAATCGCTTATTACGTGAATTTGTACCTATCACAATTACATAATCTTATAAATACAATTACAGATAGGTTCGCGCAGATAAAAAAAAACAAAATTAGTAGACGAAAACTGAAGGGTCTAACTAAAATAACATTACAATTATTACAAATACAAACTAGACAAGAACATGTACATTTTTGACTTTAAATTATAACCACTTTGCTACGATGCTCTTCGGCTTTGGACTAACCTAACCAAAGTGTAGAGTTTGTTTAGTGTTTTCGCAGCGGATTGAGCATGGCGCATGGCGCACGGCGCACGGCATACCTGCAGTATGTTCTGCAGCGAGGGCGGCGCGGCCTCCTTCTTGGGCAGCGAGCCGTCGGGCTCGGGGCGGTGCGAGCGCAGGTAGGTCTTGAGGTCGCCCAGCTCCATGAGCTCCATGACCACCAGCGTGGGCTGCCCGCGCGACACCACGCCGATCAGCCGCACCACGTGGAACGTGTCGAACGCCTTCATCACCGACGCTTCGTTCAGGAACTCGATGCGCTCCCTGGAAACGATTACGATTCTTACCGTTGAGACGATTGTGAAACTAAACATTTTTATACAAAATGCGATAACGTTTCTCACCCCATAAATTAAGTCCGATTTCTTCGATTTTTGAATATCGTCGGTGATACTGCAAAACCGCTTAAGTAACATTTCTAATAAGGAGCAAAATGCACCTTTTTAATAAGATGGTAAGGTTTATTTTGCTCTATCAAAAATTTTTAGTTACGCGGTTTTGCAGTATCACCGACGATATGTTGTAGATATTATGAAAAACCAGGACCGTAAGTTGTCCTTTCCAAGAAAATATTCGTTGACACAAAAATAAATGGTAGTAACGTACAAACCTAAATTTTCAAAATCGTAGAAATCGAACTTCATAATATATGGGGTGAGAAACGATATTGCATTTTGTATGAACATTTTTAGCGTTACAATTGTTTGACAGCTATGCGATCTAAGCGGCGCTCGGACGACGCGACTTTTTGCCTCCGCCTAAGAACAGGCGTATCATGGAATACGCTTTTTATTATAACGTATTATTCTATTTAACTATGATTCGACGCTAGTGTAATGTAATCATGCAATTTGCAACGTAAAACGTCAAAATGGGAACGCAATTTGTTTTAAAATAAAGTTTTCTATCAAAACATTGCTATCGGATTTTTGATGAATTTAAAATGACTACGAATTTATGTTAATACAATAGCATTAAAAATCAAACGTAACAATAATTACCTGTCAGTGGCGTGCTCATTGACAGTTTTCACAGCGCATCGAGATTCCGGTTTGCCTTTAGTAATGCCTTTTGCAAAACCTTCATACACCTGAAAACACAAAATTGAAAAATATGTATTTTACGCTATATTCATTTTATTTATAAGCTTAAAACTGCACATAAGTTTCTTTTACATTTATCTGTTAATCGTCTGAAGCAGATGTACAGTGGTTTTTTTACACAGCGATTATGCTAATATTTGCTTATATTTGTAATATGCCGTATTTTAAAGGTTATGAGTTATGATGACTGTTATGAGAATGCTTTCCAACCTTTGCGGCAACTGTGGATATATTACTGGGGTTTTATTATTCCACTTTTTTCCCCATATTTCCATTAAGATTAAGTTGAAAGTTGTATAGATGTCAACTGACTGGGGAAACTTTGATAGCGTGATGCAACGCATTTCGTTGCGCCATGAGAAGCTGGCTGTACATACCTTGCTTTAAAACTAATGCGATTTTCAGACATACTAAAACTATAAATCGAGTATTAACATAAAACATCAGCGTCGCTTAGTCTTCTCGTCACACACTCGTAATCGTAACACACTCGAAAAGCCGAGGCGAGTGTTCATTTTATTACGCGATTAAGTCCCGATTTATAGTTTTATTATGTAGGTAGAGAACTAGAGACGTACTCGGGGTTGACGCTGGCGAACAGCTTGTTGCTGTCGGGAGGGGCAGGGCACTCACCATGCCGAAGGAGCCCTGGCAGAGCTCGCGCACCAGCTCGACGGCGGTGCGCGGCAGCTCCCACTCGTCGGGCACGTAGACCGTGGAGACGTACTCGGGGTTGACGCTGGCGAACAGCTTGTTGCTGTCGGGAGGGGCAGGGCACTCACCATGCCGAAGGAGCCCTGGCCGAGCTCGCGCACCAGCTCGACGGCGGTGCGCGGCAGCTCCCACTCGTCGGGCACGTAGACCGTGGAGACGTACTCGGGGTTGACGCTGGCGAACAGCTTGTTGCTGTCGGGAGGGGCAGGGCACTCACCATGCCGAAGGAGCCCTGGCCGAGCTCGCGCACCAGCTCGACGGCGGTGCGCGGCAGCTCCCACTCGTCGGGCACGTAGACCGTGGAGACGTACTCGGGGTTGACGCTGGCGAACAGCTTGTTGCTGTCGGCGGGCAGCAGCAGCCCGCGGCGCGCGTACCACACGCCGCCGCCCGCGACCAGCACCACGATCAGGCAGCCGCCCACGACGCCCCAGATCCACTCGTAGCCGCTCTCCACGGGCCGCTCCTGGACGATACCCGAACATTCCTTTTATATTGGCTAACACATCACACCACACGGGGAATGTAATGAACTCAAGAACCGCTGAAGGATCGGTTCGGTCCGAGGTCACGATTCCTATTACGCTACTTTGAGAGTCTAAGCGGCTTTGATTGCTTTGCCTACATTCGCAGAGAAGTGGCACCTTCAGATGAAAATTCCTCTCACTCACTCCTCCACTCAAAATGAGAATACAAGTGTACATTCATATACGTTACGTACGGGAATTGTCATTGAAAACAGTATATCGTAGCAATTGAAACACGGTAGCCGGTAGCGATTTACGTGTTACGTGCATCAGTTACGTGTTATGTTTATCTTATTTATCTTTATCTTTACCTTTATCTTTAGATTGTATAAAACAGAGTTGCTTCTGTTAAAACTACGCAACGGATTGAAATGCGGTTTTCATCAATAGATAGAGTGATTCGAGAGGAAGGTTTTTATATAGGTAAAGCTTGTCCCAGTAAAAAATGTCGCTTATAAACTTAAAAAAAATCCTTATTAAATATTAAAATTCACCAAATTTTCTGATACCGTTTTATTTGATATTCCTTAAAATATTATTATTTACGCATAAAGACCAGTTTAGGATTAGTTCATCCAGAAACTTCTTAATTTTCCCTTGACCCCTGCCATCAAAGTTTGTACATCGTCATCGGTGATCAGTTTGGAAGCTTCGTTCCACTTCCGCTTGAAGTCTTGAACTGAAATGGCATTACTTTTATGTTTTAAAAGCTTCTGTTTCACACGAACCCAATATTTTTCAATGGGTCGTAACTCCGGGCAGTTGGGAGGATTGAGAGTTTTTTCAACAAAATCGTCATTATTTGCTTTGTACCACTCTATTGCTTCCTTCGTGTAGTGACACGTGGCCAAATCAGGCCAAAATAGGGCAGGTGAAGTATGCCTCTTAATGAATGGCAACAATCGTTTTTTGAGGCACTCATTCGGGTATATATCACCATTTATGGTTCCATTAGCAAAATATGGTGTACTGCGTTTGCCACATGAACAGATCGCCTGCCACACTAGAACTTTATTTGCAAATTTATCCATTTTGATAACCTTATAAGTACTCTTCACTTACTACTTTTCTGTCGGTCCCAGAATAATAGTGGTGTCCTGGAAGTCATTTGAATTCAAGTTTGCAGTAAGTTTCGTCATCCATAACTGTACAACATTTTTTTCTTAGTGATTTTTGAATAAAGTTTTCTAGATCTCGTTTTAGACTCTTTTGACTGTTTTGCATTTCTGTTGGGCACTTTAGTTTGTTTAAACGTTGTTATAAATCAATTTTCCCACTCGTTGCACTGTAGATTTCGAGGTTTTAAACTTCTTGGCCAAGTCTCGTACAGAGAGGGTAGTTTTTTCTGTAAAGCTGTTATAATCTTCTTCTCGATATTCTGGTTTACAAACCCTGGTTTACGTCCACTTCCAGGCCATCGCCGTATACCACCTGTCTCCCTGAACCGTTTTAAAACCCTTTGAACGGTTCTTGTAACGTTTTCAGCTCCGATGCCACTTTCTTCGCAGATGCCTTTATATTGAACATATTTGTACAAAAAAAATCGTGTAACTTTTCTTGCACCGACGACATCGTTGAACATCTACTCCTGACAACTTTTTTTTAATTTCTTATTTATACATTATAGAGCATCCTAACGGGAAACATAGTTTTCAAACCTCTTTAGATTTCATCCTGATACACAACCCCATCTAATAATGAGCGACATTTTTTTTCTGGGACAAGCTTTATAATAAGTTCTGGATTGTTAAATAAATAAATAATTATTTACAGGTGCTACGGAAAACTCTAATAAACCGAAACTAAGCGATGGCAGGTCGCTAGTCAGTGTTAAAACTCTGTTTTTTGATATTCTCGAAAAAAAAAGCATACCTTTCACTTAGTGAGTTACTTAAACAGATCAAACATATTTTTGGATCGTATTTCTGACGTGAAAAAATTCCTCAACATGTTTTCAATAACCAAACAGGATGTAGAAAGTAACAAATTGAATTTTACACATAAGTTTCGTGTATGCCAGCCGGATTAGAACCCACGATTAAACTGCCACAGCATTAAAACGCTACAACTCAACAAGGTAACATTTCAAATGTAATCTTTGGATATGCTAGATTATTTTATTAGCAATCTTTTTCTTTCACAGGACTAAGAATTTGAAGGAAGCAATAACTTTAACTGACGAATAGTTTTAACAGCATATTGGAAAAATCGTTCCTAAGTAAACCAACGGATCTCTAGTGAGAATAAAGAACCCACCGGTATAAAGACGTAGGCGTCCCCGGAGACGTTCCCCGCGCCGCTGACGGTGAGCGGCGTGACGCGCACGCTGTAGTTGCCGGGCGCCAGCCCGCGCAGCACGAAGGCGCGCCCCGCCGCCTCGAAGTCGCCGGCCGTGATGCACGAAGGCACGCCCACGTCTCGCACCTAACACAACAAAACAATAGATAACTTTCCGTTTTGTTTTCAAGCTTTTGTTGCCGACTGTGGTTTTTTCGGACAGTCACAATCTGCTTAACGAGCCCAAACTAACGAGTCCAAACGGTGGATCTTGTTGCCACCTTCAGACTCCATCACCAGATCAGCTCTTAGATACCAAAATATAGCATTGCCCTCAGGTTTACTTTTGAAATCTAAATTTTATATTAAGTTACGATAACCTTAAGTGGTTCAAAACTTGCTTGTTTAAAAGTTAGGTACCTGCGAGTCGTCCTCGACGCGGGAGTGGTGCACGTTGTAGGCGACCACAAAACCGTTCGGGTTTAGCGGCGGCTCCCAGCTGACGCTCACGTCGGGCAGAGTCTTGTTAGACGGGAGTACCTCAGCGCGAATGCGATGCACCACGTCTACCGACACTATAGAATAGAATAGAATAGAATAAATAGTACATATTATACGGTATGACAAATTATAAATAAGAATTAAATATTGTTAAATAGGGATGGACATCATATTTGAAAAGAAAACTATTAGAAGTGTAGTACGATTAAAGAAATCAGGCTAGCTATCTAAAATTGTCTTCAAATCACTCATTGTGCCACCCATGCTGCACGTATTACTCTTATGGCTGCACTTATCGCGGTAGACAAACACACAAACACATGGATTAAATCAGTCCGTGTACTCACACAGCTCCAGGGTCCGGAAGTTGTAGAAGGCGCGGTCTGAGCACCAGTTCAGTCGGTAGTCCTGTGCGGACTCGTTGGCGTGCTGCGCGCGACACGCCCACACGCTCACGGTGTACCACGTGAAGTGAAGGAGATGGTCCACGCTCAGCGACCGCGCGGAGCCGGGCAGGTTGTAGTACAGCGAGCGAACGAAACCTGTGCAAACAGGACGATGAGCCGAGCCATATCAATAGGGTTCCGAATCTACCCAAATATTGCCGTTCGTTCATCCTAACTTTAAAGGCCTGTAGGTGCTAGACTCTTTACAGCGAGACGCGAATGCTACCGTCGCGCTGTTATGACGAGTTGCGGGTACCACATTGAGACCCTACCAAAACTTTAATCAACATGCAAAGTTCATCCATTTGCACGGTAAATACGATTCTCAAATCTGAACACATGGATTCTCAAATCTGAACTTGCATTAACTAAGTGTGTCATATGTGGTGCATCCACAGATCACAGAAACAAGGGAGATATGTCATGAACGCCAATTCGTACAAGACCCGGTGTCGCCACTTTTAAACATGTGTGCGTCTTACGCTTACGCTCTATTAACTACTACAAAAACAACCTCCTCATAATTGGTTACAGCTTACGAACTAAAAACGCCGTAACATAGTTTTGATAGTAGCAGAAAATTAAGCTTTATACTAAGTTCTCAAGGTTGAAAAATGCTGAAAGATCGTTTTTTTTCCATCGTAGTTCAGTCACTGAACGTAAGGTAGCGCTTACTCGTCACTTAGCTGCCATCTATGCGACGAGTAATTAATTAGTTCCTCAGAGCTAGATGGCGCCAAGATAGTAGTCCCTATGTTCAGCAGGTTAAGGACTACCCACACACAGCGACATCTAGTTATACTTTTTTCAAGAGGTGTGCGTTTCTCTCCTGTCGTCCACTTAGGGATGCCACAAGGAATGTTTCAAAATATATCGATAAACAATTCAAACTTGTTTGCAACGTTAATATAGGTACTATTCAATTTACAGGCAATAAGTACTATTTTTATTATTTTACTACTAGGTTAATACAATTACATCATTTAAACTTAATATATTATTGTTAGAATAGAATAATATTTTATTAGCAAGAATACGGTTTGCGTAAAATTGATACATAAGATTTTAAATTTGGAACGATACCTATATTAGAACGTAACAAAAAAATGGCCGAGTTTCTTTGGTTAAATTTTCTGGAGCTGTTAAAGATTTTCGTTTTGATTAGTACATAAAAGTCTAAATTGTAAACTTGGACTTTATGATGTTAATACAAATATACTAATAAAATGGGTTCGGTTGAGTGTCACGTCACAAGATCTCAGTTTGGGACAAACCAGTAGTTTACCGACTTGATTATGTAAACTTTATTTCATAAATGGTACAAATTACTTAAAACAGAAAGATAGACTTAATACTTGGGGCAATCTCTACCATCCAACCTTTAGGCTTGAATCCTTTTAAGAGTGAGTCGGCGCGAGCTGTCAATCAGCGCTGTGTGCAAGCACAGCTCAATACTGAGCCAGAGCCCTTTGCCTTTGTGGTTGGTTAATTTATTTTTATCTTAATTGTATGATTCGCCTACTTATATTTGAATTGCTAGAGTCCTTCGTCGTTCGTTAATATTGTAAAGATTATTAAATTTTGTATAACGTGAAAATTTGTTAAAATTATTTTTCTTCTGTTTTAAGCGTGTCGTGGTAGTGATAAATAACTAGAACTATTAACACATTGAATTCTATTGATAGCTGTAGAATAAGCCATTTATCGATAGTCGATAGAAATCACGTGAACACAACTTTCACAACCTTACGCTATGAAATCCATTCAAATATAAAATATTCATTTAAAAATATAAATAATGCTTAAAAACAAAATTTACCGGTGGTAAGTTATGCCCTTTGATTTTATATTAACGTTTGTATTTCGATTTTTGCACACTTTCACGCTACATACAGTCATTTTATCATTTAAACGGAGCTTCTATACTGACAGCGTTCAGTGAGTGACTGTGTCAACGCTTGACACGCCTCGTGCCGATATGGTCAATTTGACCATATCGAGGCGACACGAACCACGCCCCCATAACATATCTCCCTTGTTTCTGTGATCTGTGGGTGCATCCCATTTTCGTCGGCAATTTATTGACTTATGTTATAAATTATAATAAATATAAAGAACTTACATACACAACACACTCGGTAGTTAGACTGTAATTATTTATAATTTAAAATCCAGAAAGACAACAGCCACTACAAGATAGCGGGCCATCCCGGCTGTAGTGCTTCAGTGATTCGAAAAATCAAAATATTAGGGATGCATCATACATGACATTTATATTTTGCACACCGACAAACTCAATAAAAAGAAAAATAATTAGGGATGCATCGATACGCCTTTTCGCCGATACGATACCGATACCGATACTCTTATAAAAATATCGGCGATACCGATACCGATACCGATACGCTTTTTGTGAATTCAAAAATGAAGGCATAATAAATAAATCACAAGACAGATTTATTTTTATTAATATAAGAAGTAGATACATAGATTAATATTAGATAATTAAAAAATTTAGTAATTAAAATTAACATTGATAACATTTTTGTTTAAAAAACAAAGTAATCTTAAATTTTTCGGAGAAAGGCGATTTCGCAAGTCTGTTTGAATAAGACCTGCTGCTGTTTACACTACATTTTTTAATTAAAAAGTATCGTTGAATCGGTCATAAAAATATCGTCGATACCGATATATCGGCTAACCCGAAGTATCGCCGATATATGGGTATCGGTATCGGTATCGGATGCATCGCTAAAAATAATTAAATAATAATGACAGAGTTTTCAGACCAGGAAGACGCGCCCCTCTACATTGTACATTGCGACAATAGTGCAGCGTCAAAAGAAGTGGTAGGGCGTGTTTTCATGAATTTGAAAACACATGCTGTGCTGGTAATGTGGGCAAGTTTCATCATGCAGTAGCTACATTATATTAATAAGATTTTAACTCAAGGAACAACGAAATAAGGACCATTTCAACTATTTTTAATGAATTCTAGAAATGTATCTAGATGGAGATGGAATCCGTACGCACAATTTGTGAGGTCAAACACTAAATTTATAAGGTAGTTCGTGAATTTTATGACTGTCGTAGTTATGGTCGGTCTTGATTGGTCTGTAGGTATATTTAGTTTCGAGGTGCTGCGTGTTTACCATTAGTTGACTACCTAAACGGAACTGTACAATAGAACACTTTACAGATGCCAATAGCCCTAATGGCACCAAAATAATGCGTGCCAAAATCCATACCCAATGCAAAAAAACGATATTTTAAACTTGTGCATGCGACCGGATACCCCTGTATACCAATTTGAATTTCACTGGAATGTTCTAAGGCTCAACTTCAACAGCGTTCCTTTAAAATAGATGTCGTATAATGACGTGCATGAACACCAACCGTATGGTGGACCACTCTACCACTAGCGCCCCTTGAAGATCTACGAGAGTGTAACCTGTGATATTATCCTTAATGATGCAAGCGTCCTCGATGCGACCGCACCTGGCTGAAAATGATAATGGTTTCGGAGGTGATGGTGAGAATTAACAAGCGGAGAGACGAGGGCATGCACAGATTAAGGGCTGATATTAGCAGCTATGTTGAACAGGATTTCTTGTTATTCCACCAGTGTTGTTATCTCAATCGTATAAAATTTTTAACAGCACTCATGAAAAGGTTCGACTTACTACTTACCCGTCTTAGTATTCAGTATTTTTTATCTTTTCCAGCCAAATTGTTACAGCTAGTCAACAGAGTAGTTTTAAATTATTCTCAAACTAAGAGGTTGAATGAAAAACTTTTTAATTATGTTAAGAGAAAAGAAAAAGAAAAATTGTTAAAAAGTTACAACTAGTTTTCATGCATTAATTTATGTTCCATACTATGCCAAAAGTAACAAAAAGTGCCGGAGAAAAGCAAAACTTAAGCACGATGAAGTATACAACGTATAAAACAAATATAATTAATTTCCGCGACCTCATACATCGCGCTCTCATTGCATTGCAAAAACACAATACCATAAGCTTACGTATAATATTACATCAAATCTGTAACAACGAGCTCAATTTGATAGGCCGAACAAATCAACCTGCCGCACGAGCACGCGTAAGTTATATACTTATTAATACTATCAGCAACAAGACTTAACAGTTAGACAAATAGACACACAATAAAAAAAAATAAAAAACTGTTTATTTCTTACACAAAAAACAAATACATTATTAATTTATCTTAACTTATAATCTTAAATTAATCAAAGATTTTATCAGTTAAGAATATACATATATCGTCGGTGATACTGCAAAACCGCGTAACTAACAAATTTATGATAGAGCAAAATAAACCTTACATTCTTATTAAAAAGGTGCATTTTGCTCCTTATTTAAATTGTTACTTACGCGGTTTTGCAGTTTCACCGACGATATGAGTTCTACGTTTTATTATAAATACTTTTTTTTTTTTTATATTAACATTATATCATTCATTGTCTTTCTATTTTTTTATTATTAAGTAAATATCGCTTTAGTATATTCTTTACCTGTTTACATGTTGCATCTACAAGTTTACTTACTATACTCGAAACTGTAATTAGATTCCAAAATCCTAACCTCAACCGACGCACATTCGCTGTGATTACTGCATTTTGGTTTAAGTGTAGGTATTTTTATCAATTAAACTGACCCTAATATTACTGGTTACACGAGTTCTCATTGATATGTTTATGAAATAATATTTTAATAAAGAAATAATCAAGATGGGAACTGTCAGATTTTGGAATCTAATTAGATTTTCGAGTATAGATGACATGGTAACCCATTTAAAATGCCGGGCAATGTACGCGTCCACACTCTTTTACCGTACTCGTTGTTACTTCTGGGTATAGAAGATGGATTTGTAGCAAGTACCTATGTACTGTTAATACATACATACATACATAAACTCACGCCTTCATTCCCAGAGTGGGGTAGGCAGAGCTATAGAATTACCAAGCAGTCTTAAATGTACTGTTAATGTTTCACCAAAACGCTGGCTTATATTTTTTAGCTTGGTACAATTATATTTCATACGTTATATCATAATGTGGATAAGTCAACTTGATTATAACCTCGTAAGGCCCACCATACTCAAAAATGGGTGTTTTTTTGTAACTGGGACTTTGAATCTACAATCAAGGGAATAAAGTTCAATTGCGAATGTTAGAAAATACCATTTTCAGTTAATGAACATAGGAAAATAAACCTTATTCTTATTGCAACAGAGTTCAAAGTAAATTGTCTTGTTTATGTACATCCTATTGCTGGGCCTTACGAGGATAAATTAAATCACATACTAACAATAATCATCATAGTCATAGATAGATATCTTTCAGTTTTTGTATGGGCTCGCTTTCTTTCCAGTTGATTTGAGACTTGAAACTTATCATAACTCAGAACTAGATAACGTCTTAATATGTTTTTTTCAAATAATTATACTAATAACTTCCTCTCCTTCACGGTCTTATGTTAAAAACAGTAGTTTTTCTAAATAATAATTATTAATGTCAACTAAGACAAAATATTCGCTGATTGGTAAATTTTTGCAAGTGCGTGCGATATCAGACGTCTAACCGGCGACCACCCTTGCCACGCCTTACCTTTGTCGTCGGTGGAGTTGGGGTAGAGCTCGCCGGGCCTAGGGTCGTGCTTGTCGCTGAGGATGACAAGCATGCTGCTGAAGGACGCGTCGGCCGAGCGCTTCAGCCGGCTCTCCCGCTTGTGCTTGCCCGTCTTCGTAGCGTTCTGCTTCACGTACACCTGCCAGTAATAGGATTAATAAAGGATCAGTTTATCATCGTCGTAGTCGTCATCGTCGGCGTCATCATCAGATACCGAAATTCTCGTAGCACTTTTGAGCTGTCATAGGGACATCTCGTTTATCGACTTCGGATATACATATTTTATCGATACATTATACCGGGTGGAACAAAACGAGGGACTTTTAAGAAAACGGGGAAGTTTTTAGGTCTTGTACTTTATTTTTCACCAATTAATGTTTTAGCATCGCATGTAAAGTGAAGTTGATGACATGTGTCAATTTAAAATGTAAATAACTTTGAACTAGTAGTAGTAGGGTTGTCACTGATATTAAAATTGATTAATTTATATCATTTTGTTTTATTTTTCAGTCCAGCCTTACATTTATAATAAATCGATTGTAGATAACACTATCGTTTCAGCTCAGTCCCTCGTTTTGTTCCACCCTGTAGAACACAACATATTAAAGAAGATTAAAGGTAGAGATAAACAACATCGGTCTTATCGCTAAAGAGCGATAACTTTCAGATCTATTTCCGTTTCTGAGAAACTAATGATGAAACCATTGTTAGCACTAAAACAGACTTTGAACATGACATTTATAAATGATAGAACTGAACTGATTTAATGTGAAATTGTTAACTATTAACTTTTCATTGTTTTCATTGCAACCTCTATTTCACATTTTCAACTAAGTACTTAAAAGTTATCAGAAATAGATCGCTCTTTAGCGATTAAGCCGCCTGTTGTTTACCGCTACTTATAATCTTCTTTAATATGTTGTGTTCTATAATGTATCGATAAAATATGTATATCGGTCGATAAACGAGAAGTCCCTATGACAGCTCAAAAGTGCTAAACCACAGCAACCCAATGAAAAACGGCAGTTCGGGGGCAGTTTCGATGCAATTGAAGTAACTATACGACTGCACGCCATAAACTGTGTAGAAACCAGGAAAATGGCTGTTGCGGGACGAGTAGAGTTAGCGTGGCCGAGGCGTGGCGTGGTTATTAATATTGATAAAAATCGCATTTAAAGCAGTTACGTACTTTGAAAGATCTAAGCGTACATATGCAGGGACAGACGGCGAGATGCGACCATGTTTTTAATCAGGTTCAAGAAGAGTAGGATCTCAATTCGTCGGGATATTTTTTCATGTATGTTCCCTGATTACTAGAAGACAACTGGACCGATTTGAAAAGAAAATGTTTTTTTGTTTTGTTTAACATTTATATACTATATAAAGATGTATCTAGTATCAAACTCCTACCGAGTTCTGCAGCGCGTTCTCAAAGTTGATGCTCTCTATGCGCTCCTTCTCGGCCTGCTTGTCGAAGGGCCGCGTCTTGGGCTCGTCGCTGCAGGCGCACGTGCCGTCCTGCACGTCCCCCGTCGGCTCGCCTTTCGGCGGCGCCGCATCTTCCACTGCGATGATGTTTGCCAGGAGACTCGCTGGAGGAAAAAAACAAATGGAATATAAGGGATGGATTTTTTTGTTTCTCGCATAAAATACGCAAACGATTACACAAGCCCACAGACATATTTACAGTCTGAAGACAGCAAACCCAGCACTGTAATATTAAGATTGCTAATACGTTGCCAACTCTGAACACTAAGATGCGCAATTTTTTTAATAAATGTAAAAATACTAAAGTAATGTAAGATGTTATAAGATATTTTAATATCGAAAAAACTTTTTCGAACTATTGTCAATGTCATTTGAGACAGGTTATAACAAAAAAACAATGTATCACATGGATTATTCTGAACTCACGAGCAAAACAATTGCATCACTTTGCATTTTTTTATGTCCTCCCATTATCTTTGTAAACCGGCTTTTGTCTCTGAAATTTTAAATGAAATAATGTTTCTTGTAATCAATTCTTTATTAAAAGTAAACAAACATGGAAATCAGCGCAGTATTTGACAAAGTAAAATTTTCGAATTTGGGTAAAAATTTACGAAGATATTGAGGACATGAAGAAACTCAAAGTGATGCAATTGTTTTGCTTGGTATAGTTGAAATTGTTCACGAATTAGTTGCGACTGAGCGGGGTTACTAACGATTGCTGCAGTAGTTGACGTTGCCATCCATGATCTTGCGCCGGTTGTAGCTGTTGGCCTGCACCTCGACGTAGTACGCCAGCACGGTCCCGTTGGGCATGACGGGCGGCGCCCAGTGCACCGACACCGCGTGCTCCGAGCGGTCCGCCACCGCCACGTCCGCGGGCGGACTGGGGCCTGCGCAGACACAGCGGGGTAAACACAACTAACGACAACACAGCTCGACCCGGTCGAGGTGGAAATGACGCTGAAACACCGTCACTGCATTGTCACCCTTTAATCAAAGACCAGTAGGGATAAATAAGTTGCGGGAAAGTTACTAATCAAGTGCAAACCAGTGAAAAAGAGCTAAACACATAGCAGTTACACGTCCGTGTTTGGAACCGTCTCGATCGAATATAATTTTGTGTCATTTTTGTTAATGCCTACAAAACAAAATGTCAAATTGTTATATTATCGTTTTGTTCCACTGTAATAAATGTATTTATTAAAACATGTATCTTATATTATCTTCCACGTTTGTCACTCTCAGAAAAATATTTTATTGAAATCAAAAAAACACCTCCAACAATTACATAAGAGTAACATAAGCATTGGAGCACACTCAGTGTTGTGTTGCGGCACTTGTGCTGCAACGTTGATTTTCAGTGGAAGTACCTATAGCGTTGATAATTAAGTTCTGTACTCACGTCCGGGCAGAGTAGTGAAGTATATGATCGGACTCTGCGCGCCCTTCTTGTCCCCCTGCGTAGTGTATGTCTTGACGTAGGCAGCGTACCGCGTGTACGGTATGAGCCCGCGCACCGGCCGAAATACAGGCTGCGGGTCTTCGCACGCGCTCGTGAACACGGAGTTGTTTCGCTCTTCGTTGTTCGGGATGTCGAGGACGTTCCATCTGGAATAGACGTGTCGTGTGAAAATGAGACGAGCACATCGCGGTCCAAACCACTGGTACTAATAAACACCTGATCTGTTTGATGTATGAATTTAAAAGAACATTGAAGTCATAGGTGGGTTGCAGACATTTCGAGAGTAATAGCGACTTCTTTACTCAAAATTTCCTGTGATTTTATGGAGGTGTTTCGTGCTGCAACTATGATTTGTCCCAGTCTACCTACAATGTATACAAGTAAAATCACGTGACTTCTAATGCTAGCCAATGAAGACAAACTATCACTACATAGTATAAAACAAAGTCGCTTGCGCTGTCTGTCCCTATGTATGCTTAAATCTTTAAAACTACGCAACGGATTTTGATGCGGTTTTTTTTAATAGATAGAGTGATTCTTAAGGAAGGTTTATATGTATAATACATTCCACGCGGGCGAAGCCGCGGGCGGGTCGCTAGTAGATTATAAATTAAAGATTCTCTCCAAACCAAAGTGACAAGTTACACTGTGACAGTACACTCACGTGTCAGAACAAGCGTCCCGCTGGCCATAGAGCGTGACGTTGCGCTCGGCGACGATGTAGTAGACGGAGTAGCCCAGCAGGTGGCGCGAGTCCTCCGCGCAGTACCGGTTCCACTGCAGGATCGCAAAATCCTGCTGGAGCTCCGACACGCTGAGATTCAGCGTACCTTGGTTGCCTGCCGAGACAAACACAGTTCATGAAATCACTCAATTTGTGAATAATAATATTTATGCAAGATCGCCTTACAATTATCAAGAAGTTTTAAGAGTAATTCTTTGCCTACCCCACTCTGGGAATGAAGGCGTGAGTTTATGTATGTATGTATGTATCGCCCTTTCACTGCGAGGTCAAAGATTCGACTAAGGTTACATAGCCTGGCACATATTATTATAAACAAATTATTACATAACAGATACACCAGTTCTATGGACGGAAGGCGTTCCCACCGCTATCGATGCCTACCGCTCCTACTGGACGCGGGTGACGCAACGTCATTGGAATATGCGGTAGGGTTGCCTCCGTTATCTAAACGCTAGTTTTTTCTCGCGCCTTCGCTCGTTTGGTATTTTAGGTATTCAGGGGGCAAGGTGATTCCACAAAACAAACAACTGACTGAATTCGTATGTATGTATATTTGGATGCTTAATCCAACTGAACAATAATTATATTTATTTCAAAAAATCTAAGCCAGACTTGCAACAAACAAAGAAAGCTAATAAAATACTAAATGAAAACTATATAAAAACCTACTACAATCCGAATCCGACTTGAACCAAATTTATATGGGGCCATTCATAACATTCATAACCATTTGTGAGAGTAAACAAAGACTTTTGTATTTTATTCATGTTTGTATGTTTCAAATAGTCGTTCGACGATAACTTGAGTATTGTTGATCCAATAATCATTTGGTAGAAGAATATGGATAGTTGAGGCAAGTTGTTGGGGAGATCGGGTCTGGGGGAGTTAGGTAGATTTTAGAAGACGGAAGAAAAAGCGAGTGCGACCAAATATGTCATTGCTAATTATGGTTTGTTTTGATATGAACATAACAAAGCAGTTATCAAAAATTAAATTGTGTGTAAAGAAAAACATTTTCTTGCATTTATAAATATTTGCATTGATTTTAATTTATTTGTTATATTTCTGAATATGGTTTCCCACGAGTTGACTAAACTTGACAGGAGCCTAACTTTCTGAACGTTTCGGTACAATATACTTACAGCTATACAATGTACTTATAAATACAATGCTGAAGTTAAATAACAAAACAAACAACTTAAACGAATTTTTACTATCTTCGTTTAAGCTCAACTTGAGGGTATCAAGAAATTAGGAAATCTCTCTAGGGAAATCACGAATATTAACTTACAAAACGCCTGGTCCCCATTGTCCTCAGGCGACACGTCCTCCTTGTTGAAGTTGGAGCCCACAGTCATGTTGCGGAGCGGCGCGATCTGCTTGTAGCACAGCTTAGGGTTGAAGCGGATGTACAGCTGGCCCGTGATCTCGAGCCGCTTGCCGGTCGACCAGTTCCACAGGAGCTCCAGGTTTGGGTTGCTGAATATGTGCAACGCTACTGCCCTGAGAAATGGTCAGATTATTGTTTTATCCACTTGACAATTAGATACCATACCCAAAGTAATCCGGTTGGGAAAATAGAAACCGTATTATATGCATAGTTATGAAATAAACGAATTTCTTATTACACGCCGGTACTCAGAACCGTCAAGCGATCTGGAATTTTAGACTGTCAAGTGGAGCCACGATACATATCGTTCGTTCGTTCAAATAGTTTGCATGCTTTGATGTGTCGCTACAATTGGTACATAGAAGCCGCCGCGACGCGCACAAAGTGGTTTCGGCGACTTCAAAGTGTTGCAATACACACTATTTGAATGAACGAACTATAATTATACATAAGTAATACATACCTATCTATACCCTACAAAAAATTTGGACCAGTGCCAAAAAAACGTTTAATGAATAACAGCAAAGGCCGGCAACGGACCGACAACTCAACTTGAGTTGCCGGTGTTCATGGGCGGTGGTGATTACTTCCCATCAGGTAAGCCGCCTGCTCGTTTGCCTCCCTCTTTTATAAAAAAAAAAAAAACTGCCCGAGATATCGGATCATTTAATGAAATAAAAAACTGCCTACATGTGTAAATTCTGCAAAATTCTTACAAGAGTAGCTAAGAGCACTCCTTTTACCAATAACAAGACGTTAATAATTAATAAGTGTAACGATAATATCTCACCCGTAAGAAATTTACATACTCACTTATCGTTAGGAGTCGCTATGATCTTCTCGAGCCGCTTCAGAAAGGTAAGGGAGACCAGAGGGTTCGACCGGACCACTTTAAGCATCCCGTAGATCTCGCGCACCTCACTTAGAGCCGATTCCAGTATCGCCATGGAGTTGCCTGATGATACATCAATAAACAGTTATTATCAAATAAATATGGACTGATACTTCGTAAGAATAAGGGTAGACATTGGAGGTCCGCGGACTTAAGCTAAACATCCAAAAATCTACCAAGCGCCAGGGTTCCACTAGCCGGAACCCATATATGCATCAAAATTCATTAGTTTATGTTTGTCTATAATCGAGATCGATAGACGCCTATAATCATTCAATGTAGCCATTTTTGATTATATTTGAGCCCTCAAATTGACAAAAAAATCGTGACTTCAAATGTAACAAAAAAATTAAAAATGTGAACAGCATGGTATGTGTGTCCAAAGTCATAAATATACATACGTTCCCAAGACGTCAACAATATCTACGAATACGCTTCTATGCCAATGACAATAAAGGCTTGTGAATACATTTATTTGACACAATCAGTGTGTATATTACTGCTTTCGGCTGTACTTTGATGTACAGTCAGCAACAAAAGTAGCTGGACAGTCGAAGAGCTCAAAATAGTCTCGTCTGTCTGTCCATGTCCACGTACATTAGCTGCTGACTGTAGACGCTATGTGTCGGGTTGGGCAGGGCACTCACCGCCGGTGGCCCGGAGCGCGATGACGAGCCCGCCGCGCACGGTGGTGCAGCCGCGGAAGCGCTCGGCGGCGGCGGCCGAGTCCACGGTGCCGCCCTCGCAGTCGCGCTTGCAGCCCGACGCCGAACACTCCTCGCACGTCGCGTTCGTCTGGTCGCCTGTCTGCACACGTCACACGACTGTATTAACAATACAACTAGAACTAACCGCAATAAATTTATGTGATTTATCAAGCTGTATCTTACCTTTTCATATTCATATTATTTTTTGAGAAATAAAGGATTTACGAACATGCATAGATACATACATACTCGTACTTAAAACATGATCTATTCAAAACCAGGAAACGGGCGTTACCTACACTTTTTTTCAATATTTAAAAAAGAAACCTATTCGGAGTTAGCTCACGATCTTCGAACTAAATTTATAATAAGCAACAGGCTAAAAGCTAGACAACAGTTTTAGAAAGAGGAACAAGTTTCTATCAAGCCAGCAGGATGGCTGCGATAACAACTCGCAGGGACCACGCTTCAAGCACAGCCTTCCTCTGGAAGTGCAGAAACTGTTCAAATTCAGAGATATGCGCGATTAGTCACATGACAGTATAGGGAATGCAAACCGGTAAACCGATTTACCGGTTTACCGGTAAACCGACCCTTTTTATAGCCGGTAAAATACAGGTAATTTATAGCTATTACCGGTAATTTACCGAACCGTGAAAAAGTAAAAATAAACGTGAAATAATATGATTTTAAGTGCAATTTACATTCAGCCACTCCTTAAAAATGTATTTGATTGAAATTGGCTTTCAAATTATGAATAAAACTGATTATTATTTGTAAACTTATATTACTATTACGAAGTAAGCAAGTAAAGTAACGCTACGCTACGTATTCCAGGGTCAGCCGAAGATGTGCCTTATTTATTAGGTAAGGTACTATTTGTTTACTGTTTCTTTATCTTACTATCCCTTCCCTTTCAACCTAAGGGTACATCTGTCTGAGCCTATTGTTTTAGTTTGCTACCTGCTAACCTGCTACTTGCTAAACTAATCCCGTCTTACCAGGGGAATATTCTTATCAGTCGTGCCGATGACGAGTTGACGAGTGCCGGTTTAGTTAAGTTAAACGTTAAAAGCAATTTGACAATAAATAAAACAACACATGCTTGAGTGACTTTGAGTGCATATTAAATTGAACAATGTGATTAGTGATTGATTACAAGTGCTTATTTTATTGTGTTAAGTGAATCATTTCTTTATATTTTTACGTTGATTTTTGTACTTATTTACTCTCTAATTGAGAACAGATTTTTAATCTTTAAACTCAGATTTGTGTTATGCTTTCGTTGTCGACTATTTAAATATATTATCATATGTACAGTGGTGGACATATAATTAGAAACAGTACATAAAACTTAGGTAAACACAGAATGAACTATCGTTATGAGTAAAAATTATAATGATTAAATCACTATTGACTATGCCAGAATATAGCCAATGAGTTAAAAAACTCATAAAATATTTAAAAAAGTAAATCTGTTCTATCTTTAATTATTAAAAGATTTTTAAAATCATGATAGTTGAATTTCTATTACTGGCCGCTTGGACAACTAATTAGAAACGGGATCCATGGTTCGTTCCATTTTTGAAAATAAAAAAAAAACCTCTTTTTAAGCTTTTTCTTTTGTTTCGGCGGCAATTAAACGTCAATTTGGAAAATTACGTGAATAATAAGTATTGGTAAAAATGGGTAAAAATAGGTAAAAATAAGAGTTGTGACGAGTCAACCAGGCAATTAATCGTTAAATTACATTTTCACCTCAGCAGCTTAAACAAACAGGTTTTGCTGCTTAAAAACAGTGAGCAAAATTCAATTTTGCTGCGAGCGAGAGGCAAAGTAGCTTTTTAATTATTTTTTTTAAATGCTGTGAGCATTGCTGGGGCTACTCACAACATTCGAAAAAATTGAACTTCACTTTGTTCTGTCACTTTCACTTCGATAGGAAAAAAGCGAGAGATAGAAACAACTTGATTCGAAGTTCGATTTTCAAATTCCACACATAGTAGGCCCAAAAAGAAACGCACGTTCGGATGCACACATAACCGTAAAATTGCAAATAAAACTATCTGTTAAAGTTTGAAATGTGTTTATTATAACTATTTATACAGTAGGTACAATCATTTTTTTTATTTAATGTTTTGAAGACAAAATTAATGAAAAATAAGAAGTTTATCATGTATCTACATAATTTTGTTATCGTTTTAACAATCTTTAATTTCGTGACATAAACCGCGGGAGCAGTTTCAGAACGCATTTCAAAAATAGCGGGATTATTGTAGCCAATAGCCATAGACAAGGCCTAGTTAGGTTTTTTTTAAAACCACAGACTACATAAAGCTGTATAAAGTTGTGTTTGCACTACGGCATTATCAAGTTGAGTGACAGGTTTTATCTGTTTCATGTTTATTTTTTCCACTTTTTATTTAATTAGTATTTTGCAAAAATGCTTGTGATTGATGCATATGCGATCGTGTCGTTATTTAGTCGTGTATTCACCAAATGGTCACAACGGAAGACCTGCGTTGGCCCTACCAGCGCTGTGTTGTTCTCGCTGCTGAGGTGAAAAGTTGTATGTCTCACACGAGACCAAAGTTTTTTACGTCTCGTATCTTTGAATCCCTCGCTACGCTCAGGATTCTAACCTAGAATCACTAGCTACGCTCGTGATTCAATAATAGAATCCTTCGCTTACTTGGGATTCAAAATCATCACTCGCAGCAAAAACCAACTTTGCTCTCTTGTTGAACAAATAACTATTAGATCGAAAGTGGACTTATAGAAGAATTGCTAAACATCTAGAATGTTCTGTGAAGAAAGTTTTCAACGCTATTGCTCATTATAAAACTAACGGAACTACTAAAAGTGTTGTTAGAGAGGCTCGTCCAAGGAAAACATCTCCCCGGGAAGATTCGCAAATAATACGTGTAGCTAAACAAGACCCGTTCAAAGGCTCCAAAGAGATTAGGAATGAAGTTTTTTCACCTGATGACCCAAGGAACATTTCCTCGAAACTGGTACGCCGCAGATTAGTGGAAGCTAAATTGTTCGGGAGGGTTTCTCGAAAGGTACCGCTTCTTACCAAGCAACACCGAGAGAAGCGATTATTATTTGCAAAGAAATATCTTAACTGGACCGTACGAGAATGGAAAAAGTGTTATTCTAGGATGAAACAAAAATAAATATGGTGAATTCAGCCGGCAAACGCTACGTTAGACGTCCAATAAACCATGCTTTTGATTATAAATACACGAGGAGTATAGTCAAACACGGCGGTGGTAATATTAAAGTATGGGGATGTTTTTCTGGTTGCGGAGTTGGACCCGTCCGTAAGATTGAAGGTATAATGGATCAATTTCAATACAAAAACATCTTAGAAGAGACAATGATTCCCTACACCGACGACCATCTGCCTGTGACCTGGATCTTTCAGCACGATAACGACCCAAAACACACGGCCCGCAGTGTTAAATCCTTTCTTAGTGAGCAACGTGTTACCATGTTAGACTGGCCCTGAAA
The DNA here is from genome assembly GCA_927399475.2 of Acleris emargana. Taxonomy (NCBI): domain Eukaryota; kingdom Metazoa; phylum Arthropoda; class Insecta; order Lepidoptera; family Tortricidae; genus Acleris; species Acleris emargana. The sequence goes on along the minus strand of OV656848.1, from coordinate 3,895,878 downwards.
TAGTCCCGATTTAAATCCAATTGAAAATTTGTGGTACGTCGTTAAAAAAAAAGTCTCCGTTAAACGTAATTCCAGACAAAATGAACTTTACGAAGCCTTTGTTGAAGCATGGAACTCGATCCCACTCGATAAATGTATGAAATTACTTGAATCAATGCCACGTCGTTGCAGAGCCGTCATTAATAACAAAGGCTATGCAACTAAATATGAATTGTTAAGAAATTTAGTAAACCAAACATTATTTTACATAAATAATTTGAAATTGTTGACGTTGACACGTTAAAACTTTGATTTTTACCTCATTTCTTTAGTGTTTCTAATTACTTGTCCATGACGGATGGTACTGCAAATGTCGTTTAGTTGTTTGTACGTAACTAAATATCTAAATGGTAGTTGTAAACTCGGATATTTATTTGTTTTTTAATTAATTATAAGTTGTTGAACGTATTCTATGCATTTTGTTGTTTTATTTTCAAAAACAAAAGTTTTACGGCAATGTGCCTTGTATAATGTGAAATACGTCGCAAGTGTTTCTAATTATATGTCCACCACTGTATGTGCAATGACGTGTAAATTGTGTGTGATAAATGACTATTAATCATTAAAAAGATTTATTTCATTTTAAGACTGATTGATATTTTTTCTTATATCGAAGTTTAAAATGATTACTTCAAGTTGTCATTATTTTTAAATGACTTGTTAAAGTAAAATATACGATTTTCAAACATTTTTATTGCTTTTATTTGAGAAACACAAAAACCGGTAATTTACCGGTTAACCGGTTTTGCCGGACCGAAGTCGGTAATTTACCGGTTTTCAAATTTGGCCGGTAATTGCATTCCCTAGACAGTACTCAGTGAGTTGGTAATACATTTTATTGCCATTTACAAGCTGCTTTTAGCGACAATTTCCCAGGGTTTTACTTACCTCTCCACCCATCGAGGAAGTGTGATAAAATAGCTCGACCGACTGTAAAACTGTAGCTGTGTGTGTGTTGGTACCTCCATGTATCCGTTAGGGCAGGTGTAGATGCAATCTCGGTTGTGCGTCTTGTAGGCGTTGATGGTGGGCTCGGGGCCCGAAGTGTAGTCGGGTTGCGGGGGCGCCGTGTTCCTGCACTCCAGCTCCGACACGCAGCGCTGAAACAACTGCAAAATATACACACGTTATTTTTAAATATCAACACTGCGCTCTGTACCGATATTACACGTAGGCTTATGTGCAACACGACCTTAATAATATGAATGACCGAATTACAAAAAGAGTTTTGACATGTCAAACCTCTTTAGTTCGGCCTTTTATATGCTAGAGGAAGCAAACGAGCCAGCGGGTCAACTAATGGAAAGCGATCATCGCCGCTTATTGATCCTCGTTACACCAGGAGCATTTTTCTAGCGTTGCAAGCCTTTGAGTAAAGAGCATGCAAGTCTTTTAAAGGTTCCTATGTCGCAGTAGGCCTGCCACTTATATCAACCAAAGCCATAACGAATACATGGTACTCACCAAGTTTTAGTGGCCCAAAAATCCCTCACCTTGAACATCTTTTCTGGACAGTACTCGACGCATTTGCGTTCCTCTCCATAGTCGACGGAGTAGTACCGACACACGTGGCAGTGTTCCCTTTGCTCGCCCGAGCAGCCGCCGAGGCACGTCGGGTGACAACACTTGAGGTCCTTCGTGCACGAGCGGTTTCCACAACTCGGAGGACACACTGAAAACAAAACCACATCATTATCATATCAAAGTTTCCTTAAGATAAGTATTTAAAATATTTATTTATTTATCATAGTTATATGGTGATGGTCCTGGTCCTGATGGTATTCCTTATAATTCAGTGCATTCATGCAGCTGATTATCTGATTTCTAAACCAGTCAGTACAAGTATGGTAAATATACGAGTAAGAAAGATGATAATTAATGGGTGTAAAGTAACAATTGATTGATACTCGTAGCCTTCCTAGAAAAAGGGCAAACATCGGACATGGTGATACTAAAAGGTGTGCTTAGCGGGTTACAGCTTATACCAACGATCGTAATAAACCAGTGATTTAAACACGGATGTTTAGTACAAGACTAAGCAACCTCCCTCGCCACCATGAATACTAATAATGCACCGGCAGTTGTTTATGCTGCAGTGCAATTTAAGTGAACAGTTTATCGGGTGCGGTTCGTTACAGCCATGGGCGTGGGAGCCAGTGGGCTCGCAGAAACACGCCGTAAATAACGTGCGTGGGGGAAGAGCCTTAATGAAGCTCTTACCTTTATAACCAGTTCAAGTTAACGTTTTTGAACATTGCGATTTCTTTTTAACAAAAATAAAACACAGATTATTATTATACTGTAAAGTCGAATTAAAATTCGACATGACCTATTGCAAGCCGTTCTCCGCAAATAAATAACGACATTAATCAATGGCAAGGTTGATGATTTTCAAAATGAAAGACTGCAGCACAGTGCAAGTACCCAAGTCTAATTTACTTAGATCATATTATTACAATGTACATTCATTCAAAAACCATTCCGAGGAACACGCTTACTCAACCAAATTCAATTAGTAGCTTTTTGAGTAATACATGATTTTTAGAAAAGCATTTGGGTGTCTGTTTGAGTTAACAAATAGGCGATGGCAAAAGTCCCTGGGAAGAGGGTGTAGTGGGATAAGAAGTGTTTGTAGATCTTACTAGTGTACTATTTGGTATGTTAAAATTTCAAAATTCGAAATTAAAAATATTTATTCAGTAAATTGGCCACATGCGGGTTCTTTTACACGTCGGTAATGTACAGTGAATCTACCAGCACTTGGGACAAGACCATCGCAAGAAACTTAAGCAGGAGGTCATTTTTTCAAACATAAAAACATAATAATACTTAAAAGTAAGTTACATTAAGTGTAATAAATAATAAGGTAATAAAGTAATAAACAATAAATTCTTAAGACTAGCAAAAATAAAATTGTTACAAATATAAGGTCAATAAACATTAAAATAAAATAACGACTATGAGAACAACACGACGAGGTCTCTACGTCAAAAGGCATATAACTAGATTAATTAATTGAACAACAAGTCTTTGCAAACGTGAACAGACCGGACTCCACAAACAGCAACCGTTCACAAGTATGACGCGTATCTCAGCCATCGCCTCTCTCAACCATGTGTTCGGGAAAGTGGCGACCCGATCAACGACGCCGCCGTAGACCTTTGAGCGAGCATGACATGCTCATGCCTAATGCATTACCTCTCTGGCAGTTCCGGTCATCCCAACAGAGTAGGCGGCCGTTGCCGTCGGCAGGGCACTGCAGGTGCGTCGGTCGATGGTCCTCCTTTCGGCCCTGAGCGTAGGGACACAACCCGCAGAGACGCGTATCGTAGTTCGACTGGAAACGAAACCTATGCGTAATTTACTTCAAGAAGACAGTCTTAGAGTGGGTCAAATTACCAATAAACTATTTGCAGGTTGTATCATGCGTTAAATGTCTGCACTGATAGATGGCTTGCTTAGCGCCAAGAGTCAAGCTTATGACCTTGCGAGTAGTCGCATAGAGAAGGCGCCAAGCGCGCAGTGCGGCCGGTTGCGAAGATTCTAGTACGTTTGTTTCACTTCGTCATTCGCAAGGTGGCACGCTAAGCTTTAGGCGCTAAGCAAGCCACCTATCAGTGCGGACATGGCATATACAATTGTCAATATGAAGTGGTCTGTTAAAATGAAAACTTTAACTAGGTCGAAAACCAAATTTAGCGAATGGGCTACTGCAGGTATTCATAAAAGTAGAAATAGGCTTTACAACCTATATAGAGAGAGGGAGGACAATAAGAACGCTGACTTCCTAAATTATGTTAAGAGTTATTCAAAGACCTTTAAGCAAGTTTGTTTAACTGCCAAGGCAAATTTTCTTAGTCTTAAACTCAAATCGTCTGACAATAAGGTAAAAACTGTATGGAATATTATAAATAGAGAAACGGGTAAAACTAAAACTCGCGATAATCAGGTCACCCTAAACTCAGGTGACAAACAAATCACGTCAAATAAAGACGTCGCCTTAGCATTCGAAGATTATTTTTCCAACATAGCCATTAATACTACGAAATGTCTCAAATCATCCGCGGTTCAAGCTCAATCATTACTTTGCACTAATGTCAGTAAATGTAATATAAACTTTGAATTCAGCCCTATAAATTCAGTTTCAATAGTCAAAGTATTTAAAACGCTTAGTTTAAAGAAGACTGAGGATTTGTTGGGCACATCAGTTAGTGTACTTTTTCCTATCATAGGTGTAATTGCACCCCATCTAGCATTAATTTACAATAATTGCATTTCAGAAGGGATCTTTCCAGATCTTATGAAATATAGTAAAGTCATACCTCTTTTTAAATCGGGCGAGATGAGTGATTTAACGAACTTCCGTCCCAGTTTTAAGTAAAGTCTTTGAGAAACTAATTCTGAATGATATGTTAGGTCACTTTAATAGAAATAAACTACTTAACAATAACCAGTTTGGCTTTACCAGAGGTCGATCAACAATTGATGCGGCATCTGTTCTCATTAAATATATATATAACAGTTGGGAGCAATCTTGCGATGCAGTAGGAATATTTTGTGACCTTTCTAAAGCTTTTGATTGCGTGGTTCATACGACCCTTATTTTAAAATTAGAACATTATGGATTGTCTAATAAAGCTATAAGTCTTATATCTTCTTATCTCAGTGATAGAACTCAAACAGTTGTTGTAAACAAAACACAATCTGATGGAGCTACAGTGAAAATAGGTGTGCCTCAAGGCTCTATTTTAGGTCCTTTTCTATTTTTGGTTTACATAAATGACTTGCCACCATCAGTAGATAAACTTTGTGATATTGTACTTTATGCTGATGATACTTCACTAATTTTCAAGGTAGACAAAAAATCCATAGACTTCAGTAGCATAAACTCCACACTAGTTAAAGTACTTAATTGGTTTACTAGCAACAATTTGCTACTAAATGCTAAGAAAACTAAATGTGTTAGATTCGCTTTGCCTAATGTTAAACCGTTAGATTCTAGTATTTTTCTAAATGACGAGTGTTTGCAAATCGTAGATGAGGCGGTTTTCCTAGGCATAACAATAGATAAAAATTTGCAATGGAGTCCCCATATAGCTGTACTGGCAGGTAAACTAAGTTCGGCAGCTTACGCAGTTAGGAAAATTAGACAACTAACCAATGTTGAGACAGCTCGCTTAGTTTATTATAGTTATTTCCATAGTGTTATGTCGTACGGTATTCTGGTTTGGGGTAAGGCAGCTGACATACAAACTATATTTGTGTTACAAAAAAGGGCCATTCGTTCTATTTACAACTTAAATTCCCGTGACTCCTTAAGAGATCTTTTTAAGGAAATTAATATCTTAACTGTAGCGTCACAATTTATTTATGAGAATATTATTTATGTTATAAAAAATTTGGATTCTTTCACAAAAAAATCTGATATACATAATTTAAATACTAGAAATAAAAATAAAATAGCTATTCGAAAATTCCTCGTCCGTAAAGTACATAAATCATTTGTTGGTCAATGCATTCATTTCTATAATAAATTACCTGAGGTAGTATTAAAGTTACCCTTTCCAGCACTCAGAAATTACTTGAAAAAGTCGTTAATGTCTAAAGCGTATTATAGGATCGAGGACTATTTAATAGACAAACATGCTTGGCCTAAACCCGAAACTTAATCAATAATATATTTTTTATTTGTTTTTTTCAAATTCAAAATCTTTATCTTGTCTGGGGGACACCGTTGATGTAGGAAAACATATCAATCTTATGTGGTCATCTTGCACCGTCTTATATCTGGTATCTGTATCAAGTATCTGGGTCTAATTATTGATAGTCAATTTAGCTGGAAACCACACATAGACCATATTTGTTCCAAACTGAGATCCATCATGGCTAACCTTTCTATATTAAAATATAAATTACCTTATAAAATCCTACGGCTGCTTTATCTATCGCTGGCGGATTCAATCGTTTGTTACGGAATAAGTAGCTACGGGCGGACTTACAAAACCTACCTGGAGCAAATATATAGAATACAACTTGCGTTAATAAAAAAGATAGTACCGGGTAAAATAAAAGCCAAATATGCTGAGGACTACTCCGGTTTGTTTAAACATTGTCAATTTGTAAATGTCTTCAGTAGGTTTTGTTTATCGTTGCTCAGTGAAGAATATTATAGTATTCCGACACTTGAGCGGAAAACGCGGCCCGAACGGCTGCGTTGTCTTGAATACTTACCTGTATACCAATTGCCAAGTAATAAGAATGTGTACGGCAGGCGAACCAATAAGCATGTGATCCCATTCATTCTTAACACCTTACCAAATGAATTGTTAGATAGTCTGCATATAAATAGTAACAATAATGTTAAATTTAAAACTTTAATTAAGAAGTATTACCTGGAATGTACAGCACTTACAACATTAGTTTAGTGTAGTAACCTCTTATGAGAAAAAATATTACCGCGGGCCTTACCACGCGAGCTCGCCGACTATTACATAAACCATCTGGGTTTTCAATAGTGGCTAAAATGTACACTTACTACATGTTCTATAAATAAGTTTGAAAAAAAAAAAAAAAAAAAAAAAATACACATACGTAGGAGTTCTTTTTTCCTTTTCTCTCTTTCTATCTTAAGATTTTGGTGTGTTTTCCTGCGGAAACTACGCAGGATATTTGAAATATTTTTTAATTTGCTATTTATAGATTTATATAATGCTAGACTAAGTAGTACCATTGTAATATTAAATATATTTAAAAAAATGACTGACTGCTGAGTTTCTTGCGGCGCTTCTTCTCAGCAGTGGTCTCCTCTTGTGAAGCGCTGGTAGATTCTTGACGTGTAAAAGTGCCCGTGCGGCCTACTTACTGAATAAATGTCTTTATCTTTATCTTTATCTTAAAAACGTATTAAGAATCACCAACACTTCGAAATAATGGTTTATCTCATTTTCACTTGGTGGTTATTTATACACCATTGATAGTTTAATTTAACCACGGAAACAGAAAGAAGTTGCAAGCATTGCAACCAACCGTAGCGAACAGTAACACACTATCAGGTAGGGCCTTATTTTGTCCGTGACTATTGGATTCTTAGACCTTGAGAATTTTCTTACCGCGAACAGCTGCAGAAATTAAATACCATGCATATAATTGACGTAAAACTGTGGTGCGCTTGCCTATGACGATTCTATACATGTTAAGAAAGCTTTCAGAGGTTGCAACTTGGCTAGTGACGTTAAAATGATGCTTGAAACGCAGTCGGGTAAAAACATCTTGGTACAGTTTGGGTCAGTGTAAACTTCTTACCATTTAAGATATTTGACCGCATTGAAAATTATATCATGAAGAAATAACGGAAGACGGATAAAAAGTAATTTTCTTTCCCCTAGTAACAGTAGTTGCAAGTAACGCAAGTGTTAAATTAGATTACAATAACCATTTTTGTTTATTAAATGAATAGGAAAAACAAATGTTGACTAAGAAATAGCTCTACTAAGGCAGCTCTATTTTATCCTCTTATCAATACAAAAAGTTAAGAATTATTAAAGGTTTTATTTATTTATTTAACGTTAACGCAAAGAGGCATTCCATCTTAGTCCTCAGGGTTGGCAACGCATTTGCAGTCTTAGGATTGCATTGCAGTCTTGTGAATGCGAATGTCTATGGGTCTCAGTTTCCACTTACCATCAGGTGGCCTGTGTGCTCGTTTGTCTTCCCTATGCCATAAAAAAAATAAAAAAAATAATAATTATGAGTTGTCGGGAATAACATTTTATATTCATTAATAACAGCGTTTAATGAAAGGCAGTTAATGTTTTAAAAATACATGGATATTATTGCAATATCGCACAGTTGAATTAATGAAACCATAATCCTACGGTCCGCGGCGAAAACAAGTTTAAATAACAACATACCAAATGAGCCAAGGAGGCCAGCGGCGGCGGGGCGACCCATTAGCGAGCCACAAGAGCACGCACCGACGGGGGTGTCACTGCCCGACCACTGTTGTCCTTATACATATGTTTGCATTTGCATGACCGTGACAGCACTGATAACATTAGATGGACGCTCGACTTAAATTGTTGATTGTTTGGAATGCGACGGTTATTAAAATGCCCCGTCATGTATTAAAAGGTCAAAGCTGGTTATATTGCGGCGTATAAACACAGCGGAAAACCTTTTCGTGCTAACCTTGCTGATAAATATACCTAAAGGTTAGTTAAGTAACTTTGTGGAGTTTTTGATTACCTACTAGAGTTAATTTGTTGCTCCTAGAATTGTGCAATTTTTCTACACGTTTTGTTTTCCCCCGTGTCTCTCTAACTTTTTTCCAATGTTCATTGAAATTAGCAGAACGATTTATGAAGTAAAAGCTTGTCTTTTATTTACATATGAATAGCGACTCGCCCGCTACCTCAGTCCGCATAGAACTCTTTCATCGTGTTTCCCTTTGGAACTATCAATTATCCCAACGAAAAAGGGATTCTATGTTATAAACCAGTGTATGACAAATTTTATCCAAATCCATTTAACCGTTAGAGAGATATTGAGCGACCACTACCCAATCATCCTGACAGACTTGTACTTTTATATATTAGAAAGCAAAATCGTGCATGTGCTATTACTTTCTAGCTACCTAGTCACCATTAGGTACTTTTTTTAGATTGGATTTTTCTACATTAAAATAGATAATTAGAATTTCAAATTACAGTTTATATCTTTATAACGTTGTTTAAGTGGTGTGTTGTGCATCAGTCAATAACGGAATACTTAGTTTAAAATGTATACAGGGTGTCGAAAATAGGATGTGACCGTTAGCAGTAGATTTGATTACGCCTATATCATACTTCGGCTTTTTCTGGTCCAAATTGTCAATTGAATACGGAAAACATGCTCTCAATTTGGTAAGCATTTTAGGAGTACGGATTCTGTTTGTTAAACCTTGCTTTATTTTGCACCCATTGATTTTAAAGACGATGACAATTATGTTGAATATTTGTTTTTTTTTTTAGGATAAAATGAGGTAAGTAAGTAATGTATTAAGTACATATTTTTAGGGATATCAATAGTTCTGGCCATATTGATTTCCTTAAAAAAAATACCATACTTGTTATTGTACAGTCATTGCCGAGACCAAAAAAAGAATCCCAATTCGGTGGGCCTACGTTAATTACTGTGGAGATCCTATTGCGACCTTCCGACACCATTATCAGATCAGCTTTATATACCTCAGTATTGCATTGTTCTCGGGTTTAGTTATGAATTCCAAAATTCAGCCCATTACGATATTTATCTACACACACGAAGCCAGCGACTTGGCCACAAAACTGGCAGCAAAGCAAACTTGTGCCGTGTGAGTGTCACAAATATGAATGTTTTTTTTTAAATCATAGACAAAAGAATGAAGTCCCTATTCTCATGTTACTTGAGATTAAATGTCGTGCGGTTTATATTAAAAAACATAACGCAATGAATTGACGTTTCGTATCGATGACGCTTTTAATATGTATGGATACTAGGACAGAGTCCCTCATGAGTTTTACCAGATGTTCCAAATTTAAACTCTTAAGATAACAGTACAGATTTTACATACTACCAAAGACAAGAATGTTCTCATAGTAAAATTGGTTGTGATAATGCTGGTCATTTCCTACGGTTTCTGAACGCATTTTAGAGCACTAATGATATGTGCGTAGTTTTTTTCTACAAGATTTGAAACATAATGAATTAATGACACTTCCAAATGAAGCAAGTTAAACCAAAGCTAGTGAAAAATTAAAAAGTATTTTTTGTAGGCTTACTTTCTTCTGTTGGAATTTAGTTTTTCTACCCTACCGGCCTAAATATGCGGCCAGTTTTACTTCTAATGCATTAAACAGTAAAGTTACCCTGATGACGTTGTTCTCGGTTCCGTCGGCGATGATTTTAGACCAGTCGACAGTGTCCGTGTAGCACAGCTTGTCGTTGTTCTGGATGCGAACGGCGCCATGTTCGATGTGCGTCAGCGATCGCAGACCCAAAGACTGTTGAAACAAAAGACAATCAAAACATATTACGTCTGTAAAGGTTCAGTTTCATGCTTTTCGTTATACAATGCGTCGCTGCAACAGGTCTCGGCTCAAAAATGCTTAAACAAGTCGTCAATGAATTGCTACAGTAAGCGGGTTATGGACCAATGCAACTGAGCCTTTAACAATGCGAACAATCTTGACACCATCAGCCTGTTTAAATGTATAAAGGTCAAATATGGCAACGGTCAATTTTATCCAAATGAATCTACATGCGTCCTTGATACAGTCAACGGATAAGGGTTATAGACACGTTTGTGGTAAACATGCAGATAAAACCGCGCTTGGGATTTTCCCGTGAAACGGTCTTGTTGGTTTGTTATTGTGGACGCTTTCATAATTATATGCAATTGTTTGAAATGCTTGAAATTTGTTAAATAGTTTAATTCTAGTTTCCGGTACAATGTATTATTGATCGATAGCCTGTGAAGTCCGAACTGCTGGGCGAAGAGATAAAGGGCGTAAAATGAATTCCTCTATAATCAAACCGGGCAAGGTTCCGATGGCGTTACTACAAACATAACAAGTATGAAATAATTTTATATTTAAAGTTATTTGGTGCTGTCTTTGATAATGATGATGACTTTTGGTGGACGAGCAACTCTAGCGAAAATTACACGTTTCGAGTTTAATATTTCTAAAAATGATAATAACGGGTTGGCTTAAAGTAATGAGAATTACAAAAACTGTTTTTATTTTTATTTTTTCACTTGTTAGGGTTATATAGCTTTTTATTACATAAAAACGAACTAAAACCAATATGATAATCAATCATTCCTATACAGCAAAAAGTCCCGCATCTTGAATTTTTCGTAGCTTTCTTCTTACCGTTTTCATCATACGTTGGACAACATCTATTTTTACATTTTTTAGTTAATTAGTTGTTTTTGTACCTTGCGCTTCAACTGAGTCTGTAATTTTGCTTCCCGCCCATCACTGTAAACTAGTCTACTGAGAATTACCAAATAATCCTCTACTATTGGACGAGCTATAGGGACGTTCGGATGGTTTGAATCCTTCGGTACGAAGTGAACGTCACGCTCTTTTAGTCAATTCTGGCTGCTCCCTGCATAGTGATACTTTCTCCGCAACTTCCTGCACTTCTTTGGAATATCTTCAAGCTGTTTGTTGGAATATTTGGGTATTTTTTGACACTTTAACTGTTCAACATTGTATTTCTCTAAAATATTCCTTATTCGCCCACGAAAAACATCATATTTTACAGCTAACTTATCTGGGACTGACCCACTTTGTTTTGTACAAACGTTGCCACCTACTTGCGGTCTCGATCATTAAGAATGGGAGGTCTTCCCGTTTTTGGTGAATCTTTAGTCCTAATACCAAGTTCCCACCGCTGGATCAAACATTAAATTGTAGAAGGAGGTACATTTTCAAATTTGTGATGAGAGACCACTTCAGATTTTTCACGCCGTCCAAGTAGGCGATAGACACGTTCACGTCATAACTTCCTCGCGGACATTTTTTATTAAACCAGTTAATCTTTTTTTGCTTTATTAACAAAATTTACATATTTTCTATTAATTATATCTGTCAAAATCCTTTTTGTATTTTTTTATTGCCTGCTATTGGTAATTGAATACATTCTCATTACTTTAAGCCAACCCGTTAACATATACATAATGATTTTTAAGAGCTATCCAATGACACCTCACTCGATGTTATAATGCAACAATGTTTGACAAGTACGGGAAGTACGTACCCGTAAAAAAAAAGATTTTTATTTACAACTTTGTCGGCGTACCGTAAAACTACACAACTATGGTCCTGGCCTACAACAATAATCCAATTTTACTTATCATATTATTCTAAAAATATGATAGCTTTAGCTATAGCTAGAGTTAAGAGCAATTGATTTTAGGCCAAACAGTACATATACCCAGCAATAGTGGTAGTAAGGTATCATCATCATCATCATCATGTCAGCCGAAAGACGTCCACTGCTGGACAAGCCTCCCGAAAAGGCTTTCCACTCAGACCGGTAAGGTATCATATTTAAGAATAATTTTATGAGGAAAATTGGACTATTGTTGCAGGCTGTGTGCATAGTTGTGTAGTTTTAGTTTTACGGTAACGTAAATGTATAACTACGAGTATGCCAAATTATAGCTTTGCAATACCTAGTCTCTGAGTTAAACCGCGGACGGACGGGGAGATAGATATGGCGAAACAATAAGGGTATTCCTTGTTGACTAAGGAACCCTAATAATAAAAGTGGACTTGGTATACCCGGCAGTGGACTATCGGTTGTCATGATGATGATGATGATGATGATGATGGTAAAACAGCGGATATGTTAAGCCGGGAACTGTAACCGTTGCTAGTTCAATAACCAACCTGCTTGCGTAGAAATAGCTCGCAACATCGTACAAACGTGCGACAGTTGCACTGCTGTATATTCAGCACCCGGCTCTATGTGATCTTCTACGCTTATCACTTAAGGCTTTAACACACTGCCCGCGGTCCAGTTCGTCGTTTCAGGCAAATCATAAACGTGGTTTTTGCGATCTGTTAACGAGCGTTATAAATGCAACCGTATACCATATACGGTTTATAATTTCATGTTAGGGATTCGATCCAATAATCCATTCTGAAAAGGCGGATTGACGGCGGTGTGTAAAAGCCTTTAACACATTCAGCCACCACCTATACGTATACAATAGCTAGTTGGTGGCAGTGAAGGTGTTAGCAGCGATCGACCAAGAGCTACATTCCGCCAAACAATACGAACCCATCGAGGCAGATGCGACCCGAAAAGTATACATTCCTAATTACCACAAGGTTCTCGTTATCAAAGATAACAAGGGCGAAGTCTTTGAACAGCTGCAGCCCGCGTATCACCGACAGGTTTGGAAACAGGTCTCCGAGGTTGCGAATCCCCCTCATTCTGTAACAAATAAATAACATGATTATAATAAATATTTTTTAATTTTATTTGGAACATCTGTTACGAAATTAAAAATTATATTAAAGGGGGAAAAATATCATCGATCTTAGGTAGGAATTAATTAGGTACTTGTTTTCTTTGCAAAACTTGTGTGGTTACGGAATTTAGTGAAGAGGAAATATAGATAACACCTAACACACTAATAGAAAAAAATGTAAAAGAACTTATTGAACAAACAGTGCCGCCTAAATTGAAGAAAATTTATATTAAAACGTAAAAAAAAACAAAGTTTAGAGAAGCGGCAAACAAGTCAATGCATTCTCATCCATGTTAGTTAGTAAGAATACATTTTTGAAATTTAAGATTATATTGCTTAGGGCTTACGTTGCTAAGTTTCTTATTTCCTTTCCAAAGGAAGGATGTAGGCACCAGGATAAACATGATCTACTACGGCCTTAACATGACTGACGTAAGAATAAATTCATCTGTCAAGCAAAATACAGAGAACGAAAGCTACTAAAGACCCCTGCCACGCTTTAGGACCGCTTTTAGTATGAGAACTCCCCAAGTCAACTCTCAGTGCGTTTGCGGTTTTAGTACTGTTATATCTAACTACCTATAGTACGAGGCAAATAAGAAGTCATCCAGACACATTGCACGCGCAATCATGAAGTTTTTGAATATTGATAAATTTGATAATTTTTACAATTATAAAATTGACAAGAGAGATATACAGAGCGAAAGTTAGTGGAAGGGTCGAAAGGGGCCGCCCTTAGCGTAATTTTTCGATTCAAATCGGAGAAATACTGGAAAAGGGCCGAATCTTAAGTACCTACTCGAAACCGACGTGCGTGCATGAATGTATGAATGTGGAAGAAGCGAAAGAGATTTGTCTGGATCGTATTAGGTGGGAAGACGTGGTCTCTGCCTACCCCTCTTGGAAACAGGCGTAATTTAATGTATGTGTGTATGTATGTGTGTATGTATGTACAATGATAAGAAGTAAAACAATTATAAACTTATTTGTTGCATGTAAAGACATAGACATGGCCTAGTTGGTAGTAACCCTACCTACGAAGCTAGCGGTCATGGGTTCAAATCCCGGTAAGGGCAGATAATAGTGTGATGAGCGCGAATATTTGTACCTGAGTCATGGATGTTTTCTATGTACTTAAGTATATATTTCTCTATACAGGGTGTCCCGTAAGTACCACGTCAAACTTAAGGGGGAGGTAGGTGAGCAAGCCACCTACCTAACATGGAAAAATCGCCTTTGTAAAAGTCGCACCGTTTTCGAGATATTTGAATTTTTCTGATTTTTAGAAAAATGTACACCCGCACTGAGTTTTTGATCTGTGGTATTCGGAATTTATTATTTTTTAATTTTTATTTTATTGCAAAACAATCTTGAATAGTTGTGTTATCAAATGGTAAAAACCATTGAAAAGTAACTATTGTAGTTTTTTTTATTTTTTAAATTAAATTTAAAATTTGTCTCTTCCGTTTTATTTTGGTAAAACTTTAGCCCCTCCTGGTGAAAAAAAAATACATGACCACTGGTTAGCCAATTAGATTAAAAACATGCTCGTTTAATGGGCATTTAAAAATGATAAATACTTTATCATCAAAACACTAATAAATATTTTTTTTAAAGAAAAGCGTAAAATACACCGCAATTCACGTTAAGCCAGTACTGCCACCCAAGCTTACTTGCGACGCGAGCTGTATCAGAATTCCATTCTAGTTTCATTCAGCAGCAATGCAAAACTAATCGAACAAATTAAAATCTTTAAATTTCGCTTAATTTATAAAAAAAAAGTTATAAAAAAAAAGTTATAAAACTTTTAATCTGCGATATTCCAAGTAGATAATTATTCGATTTGGGCTTACAACCTGCATAATGCCAAACTCTTTATTTAAAAAAAAAAACTGTCCTAAAACTCTTCGAACTTCGTTCGAAATTTAAAAATAATTTTGTTCCTCATTTATTTGTTTATTGTCACATTTGAACCCAATCTTACTGTTTATTCGGTGTGTGGTTAAATCTAATTACTTACTTTTGTGATTTGTCGTTTATGTTTGATGTTTTTCGGACTAACTGTTTTTGCTCGTATTTCGGACTCTGATTTGCTTAACGATTTGGCCTTTGTGACAATTGTGACTGTGGATTAAATCACAAAAGTAAGTAATTAAATTTAACCACACACCAGTCGAACTTAATTAATTAATTTGAGCTTAAAATCTTTAAATTTCGGTAACTTCGTTCGAAAAACATCAAACATAAACGACAAATCACAAAAGTAAGTAATTAGATTTAACCACACACCGAATAAACAGTAAGATTGGGTTCAAATGTGACAATAAACAAATAAATGAGGAACAAAATTATTTTTAAATTTCGAACGAAGTTCGAAGAGTTTTAGGACAGTTTTTTTTTTTAAATAAAGAGTTTGGCATTATGCAGGTTGTAAGCCCAAATCGAATAATTATCTACTTGGAATATCGCAGATTAAAAGTTTTATAACTTTTTTTTTATAACTTTTTTTTTATAAATTAAGCGAAATTTAAAGATTTTAATTTGTTCGATTAGTTTTGCATTGCTGCTGAATGAAACTAGAATGGAATTCTGATACAGCTCGCGTCGCAAGTAAGCTTGGGTGGCAGTACTGGCTTAACGTGAATTGCGGTGTATTTTACGCTTTTCTTTAAAAAAAATATTTATTAGTGTTTTGATGATAAAGTATTTATCATTTTTAAATGCCCATTAAACGAGCATGTTTTTAATCTAATTGGCTAACCAGTGGTCATGTATTTGTTTTTCACCAGGAGGGGCTAAAGTTTTACCAAAATAAAACGGAAGAGACAAATTTTAAATTTAATTTAAAAAATAAAAAAAACTACAATAGTTACTTTTCAATGGTTTTTACCATTTGATAACACAACTAGTCAAGATTGTTTTGCAATAAAATAAAAATTAAAAAATGATAAATTCCGAATACCACAGATCAAAAACTCAGTGCGGGTGTACATTTTTCTAAAAATCAGAAAAATTCAAATATCTCGAAAACCGTGCGACTTTTACTAAGGCGATTTTTCCATGTTAGGTAGGTGGCTTGCTCACCTACCTCCCCCTTAAGTTTGACGTGGTACTTACGGGACACCCTGTATAAGTACTTATATCGTTGTCTAGTACCCATAGTACAAGCCTAGAGCTTAGTTTGGGACTTAGGTCAATTGGTGTGTCATTGTCCCCTGATATTTATTATTTATTATTATTTATAGTAATAACGGTTATTTTTAATGCTGTAAAAATTACCAATGCTCAGAAAGTTCATGGTTGTGAAATGTGTCGTTATCTGCTTAATATCATCATCTGAAAGGAATGCACCTAGTGTTACCTTGAACTCGTAATAGTCATGTCACTGTCGCTGTTATGTATATACACCAAAGTTTACCTATAGATCTTTATGTAGCCGGTGACTTCCCGCAGTTCTGGGAAGCTCATGTTCTCGAAGTGCTTGTGCGTGGAGCGCTCCATCAGCACGATGCTGAGCTGGCCCTCCACCACGCGGCAGCCGGTCAACTTGTGCAGCTGGTCCGGCGTGTTACGGATGTCAATGGACTGGCATACTGGAACAAACAAACTACTGTTTAAATTACTGACTACGAAATAACATCCGGTAGTAGTGCGAGTTTGGATGAAAGTACCTTACCTACTTTCATGCAAACTTTATATTTTTTACATACATACATACATAAACTCACGCCTTCATTCCCAAAGTGGGGTAGGCAGAGCTAAAGAATTACCAACAACTTTTTAAACTTGTTGATAATTCTGTAACCACATTGCATTGCATTTTGCAAGTAGGTTTTTATATTTTTGTTTATGTTTTTGTACCGCTTGAACCTATCTACGTAAAATTTGGTACATAGATAGTTTAGGTAACTATAATGATAACAACTTTTACGGAGAAGCAGTACAGCTATCTAGACCACAGTTCTATTTATACTATGTCTTCACCTTAATCGCCATTAATTAATCTTCCTCACCTTTTTAATGAATTTATGTTGCTTGATTTTTTTGCCATTTTCTCATTTTTATCTTTAAACATTTTTGACGTGAGCAAAACCGTGCCACCTTATTTTATTATATTAGTCTTGTGTAATAAACTGTTAACTTAAGTTCTTTAGCATGGTTTAATATAGGACAGCGTAACTTAAGCTTAGCTTAGCTTATAAAGATTTTATCATAAAAGTTATTCTCATTCTTCCATCGTTGGTCTATAAATCACAATTGGGAGGTAACCAAAACATTATCATAAGCAAAGGTCAGCTTATACCTACTGCTTAACAAAAATAAACATTGACACGTCAGCACTTCAGTATGCACGTGCAAAGTGCGGCTCGCAACAACACGGATGTTTTCAAACAAATGGTGTTATATATATAATACATACAGGGGGGCAGGGGGGTTTATTCTCATACGCGTTTGCTCGACCCGCACTCGAGCGACAAGTTTTCTATGTTCACCTTCTGTCCTAATCCGATTTCAGCTCGACTGTAGGTACCCACCAAGTTTTTTATAGATAACGTGGTTTCTAAACACTATACACTCGCAAAGTTTATATACAATAATAAGATAGTTAAAATAAACAATCCAAAAAATTCACATCTTAATGTGTCGTAAGTAGTTAGATACCAGTAGCAGCAGGGTTATTTGGACAATTGAACGATTAACGATTTGCTGTAAGTTCCAAAATAAACACTTGTTAGTTTACTCTTTCTGTAGAGATCCCGGAACCGTTAAGCACATACGCTGTCCACCGCCATTTTAGGGGGTAAAAATCCCACAATCCCAGCGTCTTCCCAAGACAGCAGTTAACAAAGTATTATGATTAATGATCATACAAATTACATTCAAAATTTTGGTCAAGTATAGTCGAAAGCATTAATTACTATGCAGCCATGGCGTGAATTACTAGTATGAATATAGGAACATATGTATACCTTATTGTTAGTGGCTAGTGGCATAGGGGCGTATATATATTTTCGGTGTCTTGGGAAAGTTTATATTATTATATTTGTGACTTTGACTGTACATAAACGGTGATATTTCCCGGCTTCGTCAAGGTATAATATCCGCAACACCTTCGTCATGTCATTAGATAAGATTAGGCATTAGATTCGTGTACAAGCAGAAGAAATAGTACGAGTAGTGGGAGTAGTTTACCTAGTGAGGCTATTAACAGATTGTTGAAACTTAAAATGCTGACTTCATTATGACTATGCATTTGGGTACTCTATCCTGTTATTTGTTACGTTCCGCCGCATCACAGTTAGCCTACTTGATCAATCATGTTATTAGTGTATCCTTTAATTAAGGCGGCTTTTCTATCTTTGTACAACTTCACAATTAACCCAGTAATAATAAGGGGTATTAAACAATCGTAAAGTCGTTTAATAACTCAATCATTCTAAAGGCCGTATTAATAAACTGATCTCGAGCGAAATGCCCATTTAAAGGCGAAGACTAAGGGCTAAGTAGAAGAAATACTGTAATCTACTGATAAATATCGAACATTCAGTACCTATTTACTGATCGTGTAGTCTAGTGTACAGTATTTATCACGGAAATCTAGATTTCTGAATTAGTGATATGATAAATATGGACCTCCGTCAACATACTAAATTAAATGATCAGTAAATACTGCTATATGTCAGTATAGTGTCTCCACATAATATCTTATACGTCTGAACTCTACCAAAGACGTTACAGTACTGACGTGATAAATATTGAACACGTAGCCTTGCCCGTGTATTGCGTGAATATAATTCAAACCATCAGTTTTTATCACATTGATGGACCAAAGTCCCCATCTTTCGCCTACGATGCATCTCACGCGTCAGAAACTTGAGAGATGCGTCGATGCCTGAGAACGATGGAAAGGTACTCTATGACTTCACATGACACCGTTTTCTTTGACGTGGCGTTGAATGGGCATCCTTTACTCAAGATCTGTTTTAATAAGGCCCAAAACGCCTAGAACATTCCCATGATGTAGCAGTTCAGTCGTCGCTATCTCAGTCGTCACATTCCTCAATTAGGAGTGATTAATTTGTTATTGTTTTTGCGAACGAGGCTGTTATTCGTCGCTAATGGCCTCCCGCCGCGGGTAATGAACGCTACAGGCGAGGACCACATACTGGCTCCTTATTGTACTTAACTTATATAATTAGGATGACCTGCAACTCACTTAATAGCAAGGCACCCACTGCCCACGCGGAAATCGGATGACTAGCTAAATTGCGAATTTGAAAGCGCAGTCCATCTTGGGTATCTAATGACGGTTTTTTTCAGTCGGTTAACGAGCTAAACAATAACATATAATAAGCATCTATTAGTAGGTATCTTTATAAAAAAAATATTGATATGATGTATACATTTTGATATGATTGCATTATGAAAATAAAGTATTATCTAATCTAATCATTTTTTTTATTGGTAATCTGCATTTGCATATTCATACATAATAATTAAGAAACGTTTGTAGGTAGGTAATCGCATTATACGAATAACCTAAGTCCAGAAATGTTTGTTTATTTACTGTTTTTCCCGCTCTCACATGAAAGTTTGTGCCCGTGCGGCGGTGATAAAACGTAACGTGCGTTTGTTTTGACCGCAAAAGCGGGTCCGGAACGCACCCGCCCAGTAATTACGATTGCCTTGTTTGTTTGCGTACATTCACTCGAGTCATCAACGCCTAACCGCCGTATGTGATATTGACATGACATGACTTTCAAACAAGTTCAGGTTTTGTCAACAACCAAAAAAACCTGATATAGGCTACTTACTTATACATTTTTGACGTGACAGAATATGTTATTAGCGCAGTTACTCCCATAAGCACGGTCATAACGTTTCATACATTTTATACCTATTGCATAAAATCCCTAAAATATGTAATAAAGACGTGAAAGCGTGTAAGGCATGAGAATTACTATTATTACTAGCCTCACGTTACCCATATCAGCATTATTAGGCGTTGTTATGAGTTATAAATATCTATTACGGGGCCGAAAACATGAAACGGGATGCAAGGTTATATAACTGCGTAGTTCCGGCCTCCGGGTCCGCATGGTACGCAGTACGCTGGAGGCGGCACCGCGCATGCGCGGGAAACCACGCCAACCCGCCACGCCGTCCAACAAAATGGCGTTTGCAACGTAAACAAACAAATGGCTGAAACACGCTGAAGGCCTGAGTTTAACGCGCCCAAAATAAAGAATTCCACTAAGATTGCATTGTTCTCTAAACTGGTATATTCTAGCAATTGCATTTACCAATAAAAAGCGAATAGAGGAGTGATCTGCGTCATCATAAGGCTTAATTCGTACACATGAATGTGAAGATTTTACATCCCTCTACAATTAAAGACAACAACAAATTCCGTTAGTATCACATTGTTATTAATAAGTACCGTAGCGTTACTAATCTGATAGTAAACAATAGTAGTAAATAGTAATAGAGGGATTATCAAACAGACGCGATCTAGACGAACCAGCGATATCTCTATCATCCAGCGTCAACACCGCGAAGTGGAAATCAGAGACAGCACTATCCTATGCACATAAATGCATCTCTTTCCCGCTGCTATCCGTAGTAATTCTCATAGTGAGTGATAAACATAGTTGAGTGGGGGGAGCGGGGGGGGGGGGGGGGAGGAGGGGGTTCTAGCATGTGCAGCGGGGCGGGGGAGTCCACTCGGTGCATTGCCTACGATGCAATGCAAATGAACTCTGCCGCATAGCCGCGCCCCGCACCGCGCCCCGCGAACCTTCGGCCCACTGGGTCTTTATTTATAGACTTTGGAATGTTATTGTACTCCTGTACAGACTAGTGATGTCGATTGATGACTGCCGCGCGTCGTCGATAAACAAAGCACGGCGATTGGAAACGCGTAAACGTTGTTATATAATAAAGTTCGCTGCGCCCGTTTAAGTATACATATTACAGATGTTACGTTAAATGATACGCTGATTTGACGTCATTCTAATAGCATGCATCCATTCAGTTTGATTCTACGAGTATTTCAAGGGCATGTCGTTCATTAATACAAACCGCATAGGGAATGCGTCATTGTCGGGGGCTGCACAATGATAAACTACTGTAATAAAAACATAACTATTACTATTAATTGAATTTAATGGGGCAATGCGCCTTATCCGGTTATTTTAGCTCGCACGGCCAATACGGTCATACACAAAATTAAACAACTAAGGAAACCAATATGCCTAGGTACTACCAAATAATTTCGAAGCTAAAGCTAATATTTAACATTTTTGCTAATTTACTAACAAAATTATAACCATTACAATTTTAAGATCAGTAGAAAAATGTAAGACACATGAGCACATGACATCCAAACCATCAATTTCAAGTACTAACGGATTACCTGCTACTAATCTTAATCTCTGTTAAGAGTTATTTTTATGAGTGACCTCAATATCCACCATTTTTTTAAAGTTAAGTTTAGTCGTTTAGTAAACCTAAATAAGTATTCGCGACCTTCATTAATGTCAAAACCCTTCAACCCGGCATCGATAAACCGGCTCATTCAAAAACTCAATTAGACAACGTAGTTGTGCTTACTACTACGCCGCTACTACAACCTCCAGCCCCCTCCCTCCTCCACTCTTCTCCCGCCCCCTACCACGAGACCGCAGCGAGAAACCGCGTCGCTTTGCCGAACCGTCCCATGCACTCAATGTGCTTTTGAAGTCGCTCAGCGAACCTCAAATTTGCTCCGGACTTTGTCACGAGTTGAAAACGCCATTTCTTAGATTTGGCATTAATTCGAAATGGAACAAACGGGGAGGGCTCAATAGAAATTTATCGTTGGTTCTGATAGAAGACAGAATTATAACAGAATGTCATGTCACGTTCCCATTACATGAGTGTACGAGGATATTAAGCCAATTTTATAAACGTCAAACACGATCGAGTTTGACGGTTATAAATCTAAGTTTAAAGATATCTCTAACATCAGAGAACACTAGTCCGAATTGGCTCCATTGTCAAATAATTACAAGCACAATTACTTACTAAAACTGGAACGTAACTAATTTTTAAGTTGTTTAGAAACAATTTTCCTTATAGCGAATTGCCTACAGTACTATACCTAGAAACAAACGCTCCTTAAAAACTTGAATTTCCCTTAGCTTAATAAAATAATAAAACGCAGTACCGGGGCAGGAATTCGCGGCGCTTTTACGTTTTACGATAATTTTGTAAAATTACAGTGAGTGAGGTAAGGCGGGAGGCGGAGGAGGTAAACAGGTTGCGTCACACGCCACACGCCGCGTAGACTGCACCGATGCGCATCGCACTGTATTCTCCACACAATGCAGAATTACGCGGGAACACCAAACGCACACATAGTCGATGAATTAAATCTGAACACGAATACGAGACGCCTTGATCGCTTACTAAATATATTTTTCTAAGAAAATCTAGGTGACGTTAGACATTACCTACTACTATCGCGTAGGTAAATAACACTAAAACAAACAAAAAGACGATACAATAAAATATATTTTCTGTGTTTTTCCCGTTTTCAACCAAGTCACTATTTTTACACAGGTGTAGTTGATCTATTTCTTCAAATGCTTACGCAATATGTTATGTACGCATACGTTCATCATTTTATTTACTAAAACAAAGGTTCGCTATCAATTTTGCCTCGCTAGACCTGAGCATGGCTGAAGTAGATGTGTGTATTGTGATAAGATTCGTGTAACTCTTGCTGACTGTGTCCGTAAACGTTTAACAACTAAAACCACCATTATTTATTTGAAAGTAAGGTACAATAATTCGTGATAAGTCTGTTCAGTGCGCATAGCATCGCGGCGCGACGACGCCGACGCAAGCGCCGGCTCTAGCCGGCGCAGCGCGCAGCTCTATTTCCGACGTGGCGCGTGACTCATTGCACTTTCACTGCATCTAGAACCGCTTGTCTACTCTACTAATAAACTTTTACACGTCACAATATAAATTACTATCTTATTATGTTTCCAATGTTCAGTTAAAAGGTATAGCAGGACAGGATTCTGTCCCAGAAAACTACAAGTAATGCAACTGGAAGTATTGAGCGCGTGTCAGATATTTTTAAGCGCAGTGTTGGATAATATGTTATTGCTGGTGACAGTACACTTGTTTTTTTTTTGTGATAGGCATTATTGTAATAACGTAGTGCGATCATAGAAATCGTAAATTGCTTATTGCAGCGATCGCATTACCAATTGCATCTAAATTGAAACAGCTCACCGAAACGATTACGCGCTATGTTGAACATTCAGAACGAATAAGTATTAGGTACATATTCGAATTGGTATTCTTCAAGGCATGAAATGTTTCTTACATTCTGGTGCAGACATTTAAGGGTCTTAAACTTTTGTTTTAAATTTTATTAATTTTTGTGAATGTATATATGTAACGTAGTTATAATCAGTCCAATAAAAAAAAGGTGTCATAATAAAAATAAGGTTATATTGGTAATTGGTATTCTGCCGGGCCGCGTAACCGCCTCGAAGGCCGATGCGTCGCGGTACGCTGATTTATATTTCCGGTAGCTGAATGAAGGAAGATACTCGTATCAATGGCCGCCTCACATGGAGCGCGGCGCGGCGCGGCGCCCGCCCGTTGTCGCTGTTCATTCACATCTACCTACAGCTACAACAATGCAAATCATCTTACACACTCGTGTAACCGACTAGGGAGCGGTTTACCATCAGAACCCGCCCAACTAAAAACCCTTTTAAAGTAATTATCATTAACATTATTCTCCGAAATTAAACATATTGTAAAAGCGCGCGTTACAGTTTACAATCGCCCATGCTTTAAGGCCACATAATACTTATCAGTGGAGGTAGGTAACACAGTAACACTACATAGAGAAACTGTGATTACGTCATGATTTTAAGGTCTATACATATACTTCTTAAGATAACATTACAGCCACATTCAATTTACATAAGTCTTCTATTTAATTGTGCGTTGTACGATAGATACAATAAGTATTATAATAACAGAGGCCGGAGCAGGCCCACGTGCGTGCGTCATGTTTACGAAGTCTGTAACGTTGTGTCCATTTTGATAATTGACTGTCGATAAAACGGTCGTAAAGAGTATTTATGTGCCGCGCGGCGCTTCTGTCGCCGAGCCCGCTCACTGGTGTTATTCATTTACAGCTTAGGAAAGAAGAATTCACTTTATCGGACTAGCCATTCTTGACCCCAGCTAACTGAACCGTTGCAACTTAACACGTGCCTACCTACACGTTGCTGGTTCGGCATTACGCCGGTCGAACTCACTTTTGCCGCGTAAGGCAATAACACTGATCAGATTGCAATCTGATTTCGACTTAATGGAAACAGACGATGTAAATATTTTGCCTTTCACCGGCTACCACGATAAACAAAACCTGTATTGTCACACGATAAATAAATCCTTTTCTGTTTGCCCTTCACTATACATTACCTTCACTGAACCACATTGGGCCACATTGAGATCTGAACGATCAAGTTTATTACAATCGGCAGACGTGAATGTTATCCAAAAAAGTGACCAAAGTATTGAACGATCGTCATTACCTATTGATGCTCGGTCAGACGAAGGCTTGTTTTTCTTGCCTAGTTTTTTTTTGCTTTCGTTTGCGATTGACTGATTGCAAGGCTAATCATTTTCAAACTAAGTCCTACCTAATTTATTCCAATGAAAAAGTAAATAAGCTGTATGGAATTAGTAAAAGTAATATTTATTGTTCGGCACACGTGTCAAATTTCCGTTGAATGACTAATGAATGGCTAATGTCAAATGTTGCGATTCCGGAGTGCATTTTTTTAATAAAACCATCTTTAAATAAAATATCATTGACAGAGACAATGCCGTAAGTAAGTAAGGTTGGAAAATTATACCAAAATAATAATAAATTACAAACTAACGCAGATCCGGGACGATGACTCGCCCACTTTCGGTGTCAACACGCAGCCAAGCTTTGTTAATGTTAATCACTCTCACAGGAAGATCTCACGCAAAAAATTATACAAGGTTCCGTTCATGGTACGTTTACAAGATTCCGGTTCGTTACAGCCAAATATCATAATATCGTGTTCCTAGAATATCAAAATGTCAAAACAGATTATTCTCATAATGTCTAAAGATCGAAATGACTTACGCCTACTTCTTAAATTACCGTATTCTTAATATGACTATAATTCATTTAGACTCTATCTCGTTTTGATAAATTTCCAATTCTACCAATTCCCAAAATGTCTAAAACTTGACTTGATCATGTTTTGATGAATTTTCAAATATACCATTTCCCAAAATGTCTAAAACTCACTATGGAAAATATTTAAAATTATGTTGAAGTTTACAGTTTTTAACCAATGAGTAATGAGGGTTTCCGCGCATTAGTTTTTTCACTAGATGGCGCCTCTGGGAAGTAAGGTCTTTTTGAGAGTTGATAATACGTAAAAAATATAAATTGAACCTATTTATTTGAAATGTGTATATCGCACGCTTAGTGGAATACCGACCAATTGATATATAAGTCAAAACTAAGTTACGTACAGCCAAGGGCTTAAGTCAGCGCCATCTATCGTTCACGGCCTAAACTATTTGAATTTGATGCGTTGTTGTCCCCCTAGTGATATATCGGTCTCTTTCACTTTTATGTGATCTCTCATCGGGCCTCCCCCAAACAGCGGCGACTCATGACAGTTTGTGTCTGACCTGTATGCTGTGAGGGTGTTTTTGTTTAATCGTACGAGGACCTAATCCTTATTGAGTGCTTTTACGTCAAAATTCTGAGGTAAGTTTTATTCTTTTTTTGTTATGTATATGAGCTTATTCGATTTAAGGACAATTTAATACCAATTTTATTCGTTTATTTCGTGCAGCTTTTAGCTTTAGGTCTATTTATTGTAAAATGTTGTTGTTGTTTTCGCGGAAGATTATGAATTAGGTCTGTTTAAAATTAAAATACATTCATAATTGGAGGTAATACTTTGTGGCATTCGAACTTAAGTCTCTTTACTGCACAAGGTTATTGATACATTTTCGCTGCAATATTACTTGAGTCTATGTTTGATAGAAAAAAATCAATTATATTGTGTGATATTTTTTATTGCCTGTTAGTAATAGGTAATACGTCGTTTTTTTACTCACAAGACTGTTAAATAGCGAGAGACTTATTTGGAACTTATTTTTTTTTAGGACAACCATGTTGTCTAACAGATCAAAACGGATGATGGCGCTTGTCCAGGGTTAAAACTTGGCACCGAAAAAGACAACACAAGATGAACAAGTAAAATCAGTCCCTCCACACAAAGTTACGGTAATCATTTTAAATAATAGTCAAAATTCATTGTATTTATAGTTTATTGATTTTATTATAGTAATACTAACTGTTTTCCTTTTTTGTTGTAGGTAGTTGCTGATATAAAAAACAAAGCCGAAAATCAGCCATACTCAAATGTACGGGATTATGTCGAATTTTCGGAATCTGCTTCAGTCAGCAATGAAAATGACCTGCCAAGAACCCTAGTCCTCCGTGATGGCTGTGATAATTTTTAAATAAGCAATAATGCGAGATAATATTATTATTAATAGTTTTATTTTCTTACTTTTTTGTCAGAGGTGTTGTTTCATACAAAGCTATTTTTGAGATAGGTACCTAAAGCTATGCTATAATAATGATTGTGATAATAGCTATTTAAATTTAAGAACTTTCAATTAAGACTGATTAAACACGGGTCAATTATTAATAATAAGACTTTTAATTAATAATTAATAACTTAATTATATCGTATGTTGCATTCAAACTTTATTGAGACTGAATAGCCTATGTTTGTAAAGTTTGCAATTTTATTAATGAAAGAAGCCAGACCATTTTTTTATATAATTTTATTGTTTTTTTTGATTAATTTTAGCAATAACGTCAATTTTTAGTTTTTTTTTCGTTTCACAAATTTTAATAAAAAGACTTATACTTAAAGACTTATACTCTACACATGTTTTATTAAATTAATCAAATAAAGACTTATAAATCAATAAATCCTTGTTACCCATCTATGACTATAATAAAAACAGGCTTAAAACGTAATAAACTACTTGCATTAGAACTTTTTTGCTTCACTTTTTGTATAAAACTGACTTAACTTCGAGGTTTTTTTTTAGATTTTTTTTTAAGTACTTAATGAGATCAATAATTTATTTCTTTTTCCTCGATAAAATCAAGGGTAAGTCATAAATTAATAAAACAAGTATTCGTGTTTAATTACTAGTAACATTTTATTTTTATTCGCCATTAAGTAAACTATGTCCTGATTGCAAGATCGTTTTTTGCGATTTCCCAAAAATCTACTATTTTGAGTTAAGTCAGTATTCCACTAAGCGTGCGATATATCAAGTGAAAAAGTAAATTGTCACTAGTTTGGTCTTCTTCTAGGCATATATTTTAACATCAACTGTCAAAAAGACCTTACTTCCCAGAGGCGCCATCTATTGATAAAACTGATGCGCGGAAACCCTCATTAAATTAATTATCAACGGCATCCCAATTTTCATCTTTTTACTATTTTTATTCTGTACAATCGAGAATTCATTAGTAAGACTGCTTGGAGGTTCGAGTACTGATGATGATGTACTAAAAATACTGCGTGGTTAAAATTTTAGGTATTATGAGACAGTGTCATTTTGGTCTTTGGGCATTTTCACTTTCAGTCTTAATAATAATTCGGTATTTGAAGTTATTGTTCATTTTACCAACTATACAATTTGGATATCGGATGTAATGCGTAAATGTTATTATGACATTTTATTGTATTGAAAATTAGTCAATTTGGGAATTAAGGCATTTTGGAACTAAGACAATTTGATATTTAGTAAAATAGGTAAAAGGGCATTATGATATTTGGCTGTAATGAACCGGAATCGTTTACAACAAGGAAGCGATATAGAATACGGTTAACTCTGTTAACTGTAGCAAAATAAGGAAATAGTGTAAATAACAATTAAATTACCTCAACCAATGGAATTGGGAGCCATATTTCATTGGCCTTTAACATCTTGGCAGATAACATTAACCTCCAATCATGACTTAAACAGCACTCAAGAACTTGTGACAACCGTTATTATTAAAACTGATATACAGCATAACAGCATGGCTTCCAATCCTTGGCTCGCAAATTCTACCCATTAATATAAAAGTTTACACTGTCATGTCATGTCAGTCAATCAACGGGAAGCGGATCAAAATGTACGTACAAGATATTACCGGCACAAAGTGTAAAGTAAAGAGTAAAGTCCACTTAACCACACCCAACGCAAGTATACTTGTAGAACGGGGCGTTTTCTGCGCACGGTGTGGTGTGACTTGTTTTATAATAATTATTATGAACAACAAGGTTCTTTGTTAAACTGGGTAATTGGGTAATTGTATAAGGTTCTATAATAAGCTCCCAAGTAGTGTTACTCATTTATCAGTAAATAAATTTAAGAGTTACGTTAAACGTCAACTAATTTCTAAAGCGTATTATAGTATTAAAGATTATATAAATGATGACAATGCTTGGGATTGAATTATTTGTATTACAATTATTAATGACCGTGGAGACTATATACATCTCCTTGTATGCTTATTATTTTAATTTGACATCTGGAGACTCTTTACATCTCCAAAATTGACCGTGGAGACTTTCTACATCTCCCTTGTTTGTGTTTGTTGTTTTGTTTTTTTGTTTAATTACCTACTTACCTATATTTAATTTTAATTTGACATTTGGAGACTCTTTACATCTCCGGAATTGTATTATTATTTTAACCTGACATTTTTATTAATTTAATTATTATTACTACTGGGACCTGTACATCCCTGTGACATTTAAATTAGATAGCTTATGTTTAGTATTGTAATAAGTTCTTTATTTTAAAAAATGGCTTACTGTTGAGTTTCTTGCGGTGCTTCTTCTCAACAATGGTCTCTTGAAGCGCTGGTAGATGGTAGATTCAGACTTGTAAAAGTGCCTACAGGGCCTACTTACAGAATAAATGTTTTTTTTTATTTTTTTTTATTTATTTAAACGCACATCAATGAGCGGGTATTAGAGCCTTACGCACGACTCGCGTCTGTTGTATTGGGGGCTTTTTGACTGTGAATGTATGTTAAGAATAAAAAGCCATTGGATACGCGGCCAATATAATTACGAGTATTATGAAAAGTAGGGAGCTATACTGAGCGTGTTAATGTTAATCCACAGGATGGAAAGTTGAGATGGGACAGAAGGGGCAGCAACTAGAGCCCTTGCTGCTACGCGAAAATGCTCTTAGGAGGACAATCGACATTCACAGATTTTTGATAAAATTTAATTTAATTCGTTGCGATAATAAACCTGTTTCATCCATGACGGCCAGCATTATCTGAATAGAAAAATTTTCGTGTTTAGAGTTCTCTTTCCGCACAAACTGTAGTAGGTATTTTTTTTTATAATACCGGTTTTTCTTCGAAAATTCACTTTGTAATTAATTACCCTACGAACTATATGGAAAAAGTAAATTACAATCAACAATCAACTCGTAAAATACACTTGTTCACTCGCCGCAATTACAAACATTATAAACATTCTTATGTAAATAATCTATATACAGAAAAGAAAAAACTGTCTGGCTAATCGATCAACGCACAGCCGCAACCGTTGGACCTAGAAACTTCGGGAATATTCCTTGGATATCCTAGGGGAATGGATTTTCGGGAATCCATACACTAGCGGGTTAAAATAACGGGAGTCGCGGGAACTAATTCTACGCGTACGAACTCGCGAGCGTCCTCTAGTGACATATAATTATTGACCTGCACATGTTGCCCTGATATATTTTATTTAAAAGAAAATCGTTAGGTAGTCATTTTGTTATGGATATCAGTGGGTGGTGTTGTAAAGGTCGTCAAGAACTCGGAGCTCGCAAACCGCCGTTAACTGCAACGGCGGCTGCTGATGTAGGTAAGTGAACTCATTTATTTTATAATTGGGACGCCTCATCTGCACTCGGTAGTATTTATCAATCAATCTCATTCGCGTTATTTAGAATCCGCCCCAAAATCTTGATAAAAGGGGATATACCTACTTAAAACCATCAAGTATAAGTTATCCCAAATAATCATCTACAATGATCGTGAAATCGCACAAATATGAAATTCAATCTACTGACTTGTGAAATAAAATATCCGGTCAATAAAGTGTCTTTGTACCCTTAATAATTTGGACATATTTAAAAAAAATGTTTTTAGTACGACGCCGGTAATTTATACCTAATAAGTACCTTATTAGGCTAGTGGTTTCCATAATGCCTGTCAAGACCTTTAAAATTTCTGATTTCCGATTTAAGTCTTAGCAAAGATAATTATTTTTCGTCTTTCCACGCACTGCCACGCCAGTCCTATACCAGCGGGCTCACCGCCAGTCCATAACGGCAATACCTTCAAGCTGCCTTTACCAGCTACGCCTTGGTCTACCGCGACGATTTAGCCACGTGGGGCCCAGGCGGTGGTTATTTTGGCTCACCGGTCTTCCGGCACGCGACAGATGTGTCCGGTCCGGTACCATAGAGATCTTAGAGCTCAGCAGTTGATTGCCCTACGCAGACCACTTCAGTTTTGAAGAGTATTTAAAAGTGTATTTTGGATACTAGGATACACTAGGAGACCAAGGACAGCTTTCTGAATGTTAGTCACTACCTACAAGGTAAGGTATTTGCATTGTAAATTAAATTGCAAGTAATGCAGACATCCATGATACTTTGTAAGGTTCCTTTACATATTCATAATGAACAAGTAAGTAATAAACGCTTTAAGTGTCTAGTAATAATAAAGATAAGGAATTGTTACAATAATAGTCAAATCATGTACCGTAGCCACGTAGCTGGTTATTGAACCCTAGAAACATTGGAAATATACAGCTAAACGATGTGTTTAGTTTTCTGTTGGTCTACTATGAATTAATCTTATAATCAAATTTAATCATTTCGATAAACAAGCGGAACAAAAGCGACACTGTTCTAGAATAGTAGTTGGTTTTAAGCATGACAAACACGTACCGTAAACAATATTCATTTTAATAGTCACTCGATAACGGTGGACTGGCACGGTCAAGAGTCGGCAAATGATAAACCAACACACGGTGCGGACACTAAGGGCTTGGAAAATTCCAGGGTCACTGATAAAAGAAGAGACTATCGGCGAGGAATATCTCCAAGACTAAACTCTTTATGATCTTAACTCAAAGGGCCACCGCGGTTTTCACAAGAACACCATACATACATAGTGGACGTTCATATTTTCATACAAAAAAGGCTAATTAGATTTAACACCACTCTAACACTGACTTGAAATGATTAATAAAATCTTGGATAATGTAGAAAATAAAGTCGCCTTTTGCTACGATTATTTATGTGCATAAAGGTAAAACTGAGAACTTTGGTTATGCTTAGGGTTTGCAATGCGGATCCATTTTGTATGGAAGATCCGGATCTGGATCCGAAATTATCCGGATCTTCCATACAAAATGGATCCGGATTGCAAACCCTAGTTATGCTGTTACAATAACAAAGACTCGTTCTAGTAGTTTTTTTTAATAAAACCATTGACTATGCTAATTTTGGAACTACCCGTAAATAGGTAAGTAACTACAAGAAGAAAGACTGACATTAATATTACGTTACTTTTTGCTAAGATAAGATGTCACCTATTTAATCCATGTTCAAATTCTGCAAACGAAATCTTCAAGGATATATGTTAAAGGACTGCCAATGTAAACACCATGCAAATATACGTGGATGGTATATCAAATAAGGCTCCTTCTAATACTGGCCTTTGTATTCAAGGGTCTCTGAAGAATAGAACAAGGAAACTGGTGTCCTGAATAATTTCCGTCATGGCATGGCGTAAATAAATATTGGAACATTAATATTATGAGTTTCATATAGTATGACAACATTGGCGATGGTAATTCGATAATAAAGAGGGTCGGATCGAGATTCGGGTCACGCTAGGGCTACGGATCGAGGGGCGGAAATCTACCGCGGGTAGCCTGCAATACCGGGGTAGTCGTGATACGAGTACTATAGTCTGATACATCTTATAATGCGGTATATAAAATAACATTTATGTTATGATTTTGATTGGTTGCGTAAAATAATCTGATTTAACGTCTCTATATATATTTTTAATTTTTAGAGTTTTTGGTAATTCTGTAGCTCTGCCTACCCCACTCTGGGAACGAAGGCGTGAGTATATGTATGTATGTATATATATTTTTCTATTACACATATCAAAAATATCTACATACACATATCAAATATGTCTACAGATACAATACTCGACATAATGGTGACGCCTTCTTTCAGAGCTGAGTTCTCGTAAAAGGCCTAAATCGGTCATCTACGTCCTACGATGCCACAGACAGACCCCACAGTGCACACGTTAAACTCATAACAGTCATAACACCCCCCTTTTCGCGTCGGGGGGTAACAACAAAGGTAAAACCCGATTTCATTTATGTACCTTGCGTTTCCTCTTTCGTAGCTCTTTAATCTAATAAAATATTAAACCAAGTACGCGTGTTAGAATAATGTGGCGAAACGGGCGATTTTGATTAGCCCGAGGTTGGGCTGTGCTAAGGTCGTAGACGTAGAAGCCAGCTTCGAAACCAAATAAGTAGGCCTAAACACGTTGTATTCAATAAAATTGAATAATAAAAGTTACGAATCCTTTTCTGCATTCTTCTTTCGTTACGATTGATAAAATTAAATGTCTTTGCCTATAGAGTGGGACGTTCGCTGTAGCTGTTTAATATTTAACTGCAGCAGTAATATGTATCGCAGAAAGCTATGTGGCAAGGAAGGCTTTCCGTTAAGGACATTTATTCGGGGAATGTAATAAAAGTGGTGCGACGCCGCGGCGAGCCGCGCGTGATCTGCCTCCGCGAGCACCCGGCCGCAGACACTATTTATTTACGCGCAGATGGCGCAGTAATAGCAGCCTAATCCACCCTAATCCCACCTACGACATCGAAATACCGTCATCAGCCATATTCCAAACGAGCATACTGACCCTACGATGAAGTCCCACATAGACGACTTATTTTTTACAACTACATAGTATGATATTACAGCTAGTACCTATATTAAAGTTTGGTTTTATATCAAGAAATCAAGGCATTCCAGAACGTTTATTTACAGCCGGGCCAAAGGTATTTTATATGCTCACTTTTACTTTTAACCGCACAACTGAATTCAAATAGATAAATATTTACAAAACCTCGTTTTATGAAGCAATAAAAGTGTTAGTTCTTCGGAGAGATACGTAGGTGGGCTCGAGCAGCATCATGCCGAAACGCCAACACGGGTTCAACAGCGATCAAAACGCTAGCCTCAAAACACAATTTATGGAAAGCGCGAATTGGATCCTACTGTTACTAGATTTATTAAAAAATATTTTAAACAAGGCTTACTTTTTACCTTTAACGTAATCGATATAAAAGACATACATATATATTTTACTGCGTGTTAGACATTTTTGTAAGGGAGCAGCTTTCCAGCATGGTTTAGGTGATTTTCGTCGTATTGTATACGACCAAAAATGTGCTCAAGAACACGTGGAGACTGAATGAATTCCTACGAGTTGGCAACGTCTTACACAACTGTCAAGCAGGTTTTCACTAATTCAACATACCTATAACAATTAA
The DNA here is from genome assembly GCA_927399475.2 of Acleris emargana. Classification (NCBI taxonomy): domain Eukaryota; kingdom Metazoa; phylum Arthropoda; class Insecta; order Lepidoptera; family Tortricidae; genus Acleris; species Acleris emargana. The sequence goes on along the minus strand of OV656848.1, from coordinate 3,862,071 downwards.
TATTGACATTTACTTGGACACGACAAACACGAAATTAAATATTTTCACTTTACGGAATTACTTTTTTAAATCTCATGATTATTACTGACGTGACGGGCTCCAGCAGTGGCGGATTTACCACTAGGCTGAGTAGGTTGGGTTTGGGAGCGGTTTTTAAAATACCGGATAGTCATGGTTCTTTACCAGGTTTTTCGTAGACTGGGATTAGCCTGGTTATTCCCGCAGTTGCATTGTGTGGCGACTAAAATGATAAAGCCGGCTTTACTTCGAAGCTGAGCTAGTGAAAATGCAACTAAAGAGCTAGCTTATAGGGTAGAAAAGACGAGGAATCGATGGCGGTGTGAACAAATTACCGAGCGAAATTTACCGTTATTTTAAGCAGGAACACTTTTATTTTGCTCTTTTATCAGTACCGAAATAATATCGATTCTGTTCGAGCGGAATCGAAATAAAAAAACTCTTTTTGAAATGGATGGAGTTGGTTAAAAAAAATTACAGGTTTCCGAGCCCTGTACTAATGCGATAAGTACATAAGGATAAACTCTAATTAAACTTTATTGTACATGACATGACTGATACGGTTAGGTAATAGTAATATCATAACATAACGTAATTAAGAGACTCGTTAAAAACGTCCAAATAGCAAAGCAACCATAAGGAAATAACAAAACAGTTTTTTTTTACTATTATTATCGAGTTGTTTAAATATCCCCATATTTAAACAACTCTCAACATATAGAGTTCTGAGCCTCTATTCCACTGGGTAAAACCATATTGCCTTTGGCATGTTATCGTATTGTCAACGTTTACGATACCTTATTAACTTGACGGTAAGCCTGATTTACATTGGTCAAGGACAGTCGAGTGAAAAAAGAGAAAGCGATTCTATTTGGATCCACTGAGTCTGGCAAGGCAACTTAACTCGCTACTGTCTGACCGGTTAACACTACTGTACTGTCCACTGTCCTTGACCAAGTTAAATCGGACTGTAATGACGGACGAGTTAAAAACAATACGATAACATGTCAAAGGCAATATGGTTTTAAACAATAGAGTAGCGGCGCTGTTACACTTTATTTGACCGTTTGTTATGATAGGATACCCGTCATAACTCCTGCCTCCTATTACTATAATGTAAGGCAAGGTAAGTTGAGTATTAGTCCCTTTAGAACCCTTTGGATATGAGCCTTAAAAATTGCTCCATAACACCGTAAGTGATCCATAAGGCACGTACCAATAGGTATTGGGTAAAAAATAAACATTTTAGGGATAAATAACCTCCCGTGTTCGAGCCGACTGATACTTTTATTACAGCATTCAATGCTGTTGTTGTTATCTGTTAATTGGCCATCGGGCGAGGATCCATATTTTAAATAAACACATTTCAAAATTTTATATCAAATGTTTTGTTTTACGAGGAAGGTAATTTATTTTACACTTTATTGCGCCATTAGCACTTTTTAGTGTTTTGTACAAAAATAAGTGAACATATTGTAAAATATTGCATGTACTTACAACATGCTTGAAATTTTAAAGTTGTCTCAGCGTTTTGTCAACGTTATGATAGCTCTTATTTGCTTGACAGAAATGGTGGCAGAGTTATAAACAATACTACTTATAACAACATACGAGTAGAGATAAAGAAGAATAAGGAGGCCCCAGTTCTGGGCTTCTAATAGCTCGTATATATATTTTTGTTCATCTTGTTTTAAATCAATATTGCTTGTAAAACATCTTCCTTTAAAAGTTGGAATCAGACAATGGAATTTTTAGAGCAAAACCTAATTTGACTACGGAACCCCTAAAAATGATGTAGGTACCTATTTTCTTGATTTAGGTCTTCTTTGGTAATTCAGCTCCATTTGATATTATACCTACTAGGTTAATAATTTTGATATCTGGGCCGTATGAATAAACTGAACTAATCTGGGCCAAGATGACAGTTTCAAAGACACGCCAGAAATTAGACTTTTTTTTCATGACTTGACGTTTTGCTTTGACGTCTCTTGAGACGGGCATCTCAGCAAAGATCAATTTATTAATAGGTACGGCCCTGAGTGAGCTAAAGTAGTATATTATATGTATATCAAAATGATACCTTAAAGAGATTTGTCAGGATCGTAGCAGGTGGAAAGAAGTGGTCTCTGCCTACCGCTCTGGGAAACAGGCGTGATTTAATGTAAGTATGTATCTTAAATATATTTTCACCTCAGCAGCTCAAACAAGCAGGTTTTGCTGCTTAAAAACAGTGAGCAAAATTCAATTTTGCTGCGAGCGAGAGGCAAAGTAGCTTTTTAATGTTTTTTTTTAAATGCCCGAGCAGTGCTGGGGCTACTCACAACATTCGAAAAAAATGAACTTCACTTTGTTCTGTCACTTTCACTTCGATAGGAAAAAAGCGAGAGATAGAAACAACTTGATTCGAAGTTCGATTTTCAAATTCCACACATAGTAGGCCCAAAAAGAAACGCACGTTCGGATGCACACATAACCGTAAAATTGCAAATGAAACTATCTGTTAAAGTTTGAAATGTGTTTATTATAACTATTTTATACAGTAGGGTACAATCATTTTTTTTATTTAATGTTTTGAAGACAAAATTAATGAAAAATAAGAAGTTTATCATGTATCTAAATAATTTTGTTATCGGTTTAACAATCTTTAATTTCGTGACATAAACCGCGGGGGCAGTTTCAGAACGCATTTCAAAAATAGCGGGATTATTGTAGCCAATAGCCATAGACAAGGCCTAGTTAGGTTTTTTTTAAAGCCACAGACTACATAAAGCTGTATAAAGTTGTGTTTGCACTACGGCATTATCAAGTTGAGTGACAGGTTTTATCTGTTTCATGTTTATTTTTTCCACTTTTTATTTTATTAGTATTTTGCAAAAATGCTTGTGATTGATGCATTTGCGATCGTGTCGTTATTTAGTCGTGTATTCACCAAATGGTCACAACGGAAGACCTGCGTTGGCCCTACCAGCTTCACGCTGTGTTGTTCTCGCTGCTGAGGTGAAAAGTTGTATGTCTCACACGAGACCAAAGTTTTTTACGTCTCGTATCTTTGAATCATCACTCGCAGCAAAAACCAACTTTGCTCTCTTGTTGAACAAATAACTACCTATTTCCTACTCCTGTTTACTTTTATCTGGCATTTATATAGTGAAGGACACAAATAAGAACATACATAATATTATGTTCGTAGTATAATCCGTAGCAAGTCTATCAAGGCTATTCCCCATAGCAGAACTTGTGCTTTTTTGAGCCAAAACGACACGCCTAAGCTGCCAAAGCTTTCTTAGCCTAGGTTCAAGTATTCCGCGATAGCTAATTTTACAATAAAATACATTTTTACCAACATAACAAACCACAGAATTCATAGTTTTTAAGAAAACTTTTTTGAATATATAACCTGGTAGGTAAGTTTTAATATACTTAATACATACATACCTTCACGCCTCTAATCCCAGAGTGGGGTAGGCAGGGCTACAGAATTACCAAGAACTCTAAAAGCCCGTTGACAATTCTGCTACCACATTTTGCACAATTAGGCTATGATGTTTACCAGCGTATAAATATAATAATATTGATACAATATTTCTTCATTTTCATGTTTTCCCGCTCGTTTTTTGTTCTGTGCTTCGGTCGTATTAGTTACCTACTAATATCATTATGGAGTAAATTTCGCGTATTTTGTTAATTTAACTTAGCATTTTATTTGAAACCTCGTCGTAGAAAAAGTTTTGTATGCAACGGTGTATAACTAGTTAAGTCAAAAACACTTGTGGCGTCTTCCTTTAAGATGTTCGCCTTCGGCTCACATCGTAACACACGCCTGTTGCATAAACTACTATTATATGCATTGCTTTCAAGGGAACGGCTCTAACGATTTTGATGAAACTAATGGAATAGGGGCCAGAAAACGATCTATCAAGTTGTCATCTTTGGGGACACCACACCCGGTTTCCGGACCCTCGGTCTCCCAGGTAGGTAAGTATTTAACAAAAAAAAAGTGAAAACAAATATAGAAACCGATTAGTTACAATAATAATTCTTAAAGACATAATCGAATACAGTTTCTTAAAAGAATAACATTGCAGGGCCGCCGCCGTGCGCTTGCGACGGATGCGCGCGCGCCGAGGGAGAGCGACACCCATGTGAGGCGCGTTTATTTGCGCGCCGGCCTCGGAGGACGCACGTTGTTTACACCCGGCGCATGACTCATTAGCGACCACGGACCATTGCGTTCGAATCACCCGAGCACCTACAAGTATCAAAGTATATCGGGGAAAGGGATCGGGCTCCATGGCCGCTTGGGTCGACGACCCGCGAAGGGGCCGCAAGGCCTCCGGACGAACCGCCCTCACGCACGCGGCATTCCTAGACCACTTTATTGCGCATTACATTCTTGATATCTAACCATTGCGCATCTGCCGATTTTCGCGGCGGCCACAATAATATATATACTAGCTATTACTAAAGACTTTGAACGTGCAAGACCATTCAAACACATAATTGTGTGTGTCTGTGAAAATACAGTGTCTCTAATTCACGGAGGCGCCCCCGCCTCTTAAATTGACCATGCAAGATTGAAGCAAGTAGGTACATTAATTAAGTGGTAGGGCGCGACCTCGTGGGTTGAAAATACAGTAAACACCGATGCTTAAATTCGTCGTACAACTACTTAATGTTAGTTAAGTTATTTGTTAATTTATGAGATGACTAATGAATTTTATTAAGAAAGTACCTACCTACCTACACATTCATTTTTATCTTGTATGATAAATGATAAACTTTTTCACACCATACGTTGGCACTAATTATTGTATTGATGTTATCTATTGTTATGCTGTATGCGAATATAGAAATTATTGATTGCTGGGCTTGAAACAAGACTAAGTCGTACATATTTCTGTTTTTTTTTTCAAAATAACGCCAAGAACCACGTGATCCATGATATCAATCTGACGGTCTACCGAAATTAGTCTACGATCGAATGGCAGACTTGAATGTGGTTCGACGGCAGTAGGGCAACGCGCGGGCGAGTGCAGTGGGAAGTGCAACTGTCGCATATCGGCGGGCCCGCGGAGGCCGCGGCTAGGTCGTTCGCCGCCGGTCGGCTGCGGAATGCGCTCGGAATGAACTCCAGCGCGATTGCAAGCCGCACTCGCAGGCCGCAGCGCAAGCGCAAATCGTCAACCGGTTCCTCAACTTCACCACTGTATCGTGAAATATTCAAATAATTAAAAATAACGTACAAGCATGATGTGGCTATAAAGTATAACCTCGATTCGGGAAGAATGTTAATACGCCATATCAAAAATATTCTCACGACGTGAGCGCCAAAAGAGATCTATACACTCGCGAGCAAAAAAATCGACTCAAGCTGCACGTTTGGGTTCTCCGCCCAGTATCTCTTGACCCATCCAAAATATCTTGAAAAAAATGGTATCAAACGAAAGCTGATAAAGTAACGATTTCAAAAATGTATAATTTTCAGTCATGCCAGGTTCCACAACTGATGGGGCCAGGTTTTGCAAAGACGAATAAAAAAAATACTATGAAAAGTAGGAAGTCGTGAAATAAACGGCATTTTAAGAAAAATAAGATTTTATTTGTTAATTTAATATTTTGTATTTCCACCCCTAGCCCTTATCACAGCATCCAGGCGGTTTTTCATCGATCTGATGAGCTTTTTGTGAAGCTCCTGGGGGATGACATCCCACACTTCCTGCAGAGCTGCCTTCAGCTCCGTAACATTTGACGGAGCTGGTTCTCTCTTCCGAACTTGTCTTTTCAGGTAGTCCCAGACATGCTCAATGGGATTCAGGTCCGGGCTGAGAGCTGGCCAGTCCATGGTGGGTATGCCGACCTCGGCAAGGTAGGCCCGAGTGATCCTTGCGGTATGACAAGGGGCATTATCCTGCATTAGGACGAACCCCTCGTCATAAAAACCGGCGTAAGGAACAACATGCTCCTCAAGGATCTCGGTGATGTACCTGGCAGCGGTCAAACCACCGCCACGGCCCCCACCATGTACAAAAACGAGCTCGGTACGCCCTTCCATGGAAATGCCCACCCACACCATGACGGAACCCCCTCCATAGGCAACTGTTTCCCTGAAACAGCACTGTGCGTACCGTTCCCCTGACCTCCTGTAGACCCTCCCCCGTCTGTCACAGCCATTCAAGCACACCCTGGACTCATCGCAAAAAGAACTGGGGTCCATTGCTCAATGGTCCAGTTTTTGTGCTGATGAGCAAATTCCAGGCGTGCTTGGCGGTGACGTGGGAGCAGTCTGGGGCCCGTGGCGGGCCGTTTCGGGGTCAGGTTAGCTTTCTTAAGCCTTCGCCTTACTGTCCACTCGCTGGCAGTAACCCCTCTTACATCCTGAAGATGCTGCTGGATGGAAACGCCGGTCTGGTGCCGATTTCTGAGAGAGGTAGTGACCATAAAGCGGTCATCCCTCTCAGATGTGCACCTCCGGCGGCCAGAACCTGGTCTTCGTACCAAGGCCCCAGTCTCCCGATACCGTCGGTAGACTCGGGATACTGCTGACTGGCTTAAATTCAGCTGGTCAGCCACAAAGCGTTGGTTGTGTCCCTCTTCCAGCAAGGCCACGACTTGGGCGGCTTCAGTCATGGTGGTATCCATTTTCTCCAAGGCTTCTGAGTAGGGTCGTTAGCAGAGATGTGTACCGGTCAACTTCTGATAAGTGACTGATGACATTTCCCCCTCCACCCCCTTATTTATAGGGGTCAAAGGGGGCACAACTCGTACGTTTTGGAACGAGTAAATGACCCACATATCGGAAAATAAGGCATAACTTGAAAAATCGTGGAGGGATTTCCACGGTTTTTCATTTTTTTTATCGTTACATTATCACCTTTCGTTTGATACCATTTTTATTAATATATCATGGATGGGTCAAGAAATACTGGACGGAGAACCCAAGCGTGCAGCTTGAGTCGATTTTTTTGCTCGCGAGTGTAGTACCAGAGACGTAATGGCGGGAAATATTTCCTAGGTAAATCGAAATACGGAAACTTATTTCTCAAGTTGCCTGGATTTTCATCTCTTAGTTAATATTTCAGGCGTGGTATGATTGATTGTTAGCTGCAACTGAAACAAAGCAATCTGAATATCGGATTATAATGAAATTTACTACACTGAATACCGGAATGTAATTTCAGTTTTTTTGTGAAATACATTGAACTGAATTGTGTAGTAACTAGTTGCCTACTGCATTGAACGTAAAAAGATTGTTCTGGGGCGACAGACGGTTACGTATATATATCCACAATACCTTTATGAAATGTGATAATTTTAGTCTCATTTTCCTCATCGGTTACTGCCGCCCATGAATATTAGCAACGCCGACGCTGGTAAAAGTAGTTTAGATTGTATCGCAGCGGGAACATCTCAGTTTTCTCAGTAGGAGGAGCTCATTCCATAAACATAAACCCACGCAAAAATTTGTATATTCACATGCAGTGTATTATATTATATTATATCCATACTAATATTATGAATTCAAAATGAACTTCGTTTTGTTTTTGGCGAAACCGCGCTTTACGACAAATGTTAATTTATCACGGAAAATTTAACAGTTCCCGAGGGAATATTGATTCTGATTTATTAGTAAAAACTCATTATTACAAGTATTTTTCGCATAGGTACATTTTATTATGTTTATACCTCTATTGTGTACTTACTTAATTCTAACAATTTATGTATCTAGTCTTTCTTATTTCGTAATTTTATTGTGAATATGATATCATTTAGTAATTATATTTATTAAAATATTGATTAGTCAAGTAATAATAACAGTTAGGTCAGTGTTACATCCTCTCTAGGCAAATCTCGATAAAAGACTTTCTTCGCGGACGGAATCACAGGCATCAGCTCTGCTGGTGTTTTAATACCGCGTCAATTACAATTTAACATAGCATCAAATTGTTTATCACTACGTGTCAGTCTACACTCACGAGCAAACAAATCGACTCAACGTTTGGAGTTTTCCGCCCAATATCTTATTACAGTTATTACCTTCTCATGCGATCCTGAAAAATTTAGTACCAAATGAAAGGTGATACAATCTGGTTTATGTGGTAGGGAAAACTCGGCTAATTACGTGGTAAAACAGTTTTTGAAAGAATAAAACCATTATTTGTTTTATTTTATTTTATAGAACACGGAATTAGTCTTTCGTTAATATTATAGTCAATGCCTGTCAGGCCTGCCAACTTTTGCAAAAGCGTGGTAAAAGCGTTGTAGTGATAGGCGATTGCAACCTGTAACTAATGCAACGGTAAATATATTAGCCTGATTGTGCAAAATGTGGTTACAGGATTATCAACAAGTTTCTAGAGTTGTTGGTAATTCTGTAGGCTCTGTAGCCCTGCCTACCCCACTCTGGGAATGAAGGAGTTGGTTAATGTATTATTATGTATGTAGCTATACATCAATTTAGCACAATAAACACTTGGAGCCAATCCCATTTCTCGTGGGTAAGTGACGCAGACGTTCGTGTCTCTGTGACATCGCCCGCGCTGCATCAGAGCTTAGCGGAGAGTAAAGAGCTAAATAAAATGAGGATGCCGCAATAGGTACGAGTGGGATGAACTGATATGCAGTAGTATAAAACAGTATGATCTAACTTCCGCATCCGTTGGCATGTTCTGTTACTCATCCGAGTTAACTGGATAATATTATCTATATATTAAAACCCAGGACAATTCGCACCTTCGGTGGAACAAGGGCACAATGTATTATATGATTATAGGGGCAATTGTGCCCTTGTCCTACCGAAGGTGCGAATTGATGATCCCTACTTTTATGGCTTAATACTCGTATATCGTAAACTTCTTACATCGTAATCTTCTTAGCCTAACTAAGCAAAATGTGGTTAGGTACCGAATTATCTACAAGTTGTATCTGCCTAATTGTGAGTTTTGTGTGTGTATTTCGTAAACGGCCAACAGAGAACTAGGCTAAGAACCATTCCAGTGAAACTAGCTTACAAAAAAAAAAACTCACAATCTCTCAGCTCAACTATCTCAATCGATATATCTTATCGCCTCCCTTAAAATAGGTACCCTTGAGGAGTTCCGCTGCCCATCTGTGGTCTTCATCATCAGTTCCACTTCACCAAATGATACCTACTTTCTGAATGCAAATGCTAAACTTGTTACTAAAAATACTAAAATCAGTAAATGTTTGCCTACAATATTAGAGGAGTTCCCTCAATTCCTCACTGATTACTTCATCAGATTCAGGTTTAGTGACAATGGGACCACCTCAAAAGTATACGGAAGGAATCGTTGAACATACATAAAAAAGACATACAGTGGAACGTATAACCTCCTCCTTTTCTGAAGTCGGTTAAAAATGAATAAACTTCTAGTTATGCAATCGTTGTCTACTGTTAACTGCACCGCTTTTAGTCCAAACCAAACAACTCCACTGTTTGAAGAACAACATCTATGAAGCCGCAAACGCACTGGCCCTCCTCTTCCGAATTTTGTATGGGAGGGCCGCCTCGGCTCTCAGTGTGTTTGGGGTTCTGGAACCGCCTGTTTTGCCCTATAGTGAAGTAATATAATAATATGTACTTCGCGAGCATTAACACACACGAATGCTTTGATACCATGGCCGTTAAGTAACCATCAAATATTTATCGCTTCGCTACGGTTTATGTGAGTTTTCTGTAGCAACTGTACGTACATAATCCAGAGTCCATAAATTATAGATAAAAACCTTCCTCTTGAACCACTCTATCGTTGCGTATTTTGAAAGATCTAGTAGGTACATACACGGGGACAGAAGGCGGGAAGCGACTTTGTTTTATACTATACTAGGTAGGATATGTAAAGACCAATATGAGCCTAATAAGTTGTCACGCCTGTTTATAGAGAAAAATAGAGAATATTCAACTAACCGGGTCGGATCTAGTCAGACGTCACATTCTCGCATCAGTGCTCCTAAGAGATTATTGAGGACCGGATTAAAAACCTAATAGGTATTCCTAACCTTTAACGTTTCATTGATTTTTATACGAACAACGCTTCCATAAATTACACATAAATCTATCAATGCGAAATCTTTGTAAGTACCTAAGTAAGTATTATTTTTTTGGCGCCATAACTATCTACCCTAATTATTTTAATTTAAGGCACCTATTCACTTGTAAGTACCTAATTCCTGTAATACCGCGGAAGTTTAAGTCATCGTAATTCAGCAAATCAGTAAACAAACTCATAGACTCAAATCATCTGCTTGATTGGTGCGGCCTAGAAAAAGCGAATTTCGTTTTGTAGGTCACCCAAATAAAAGCCGGATGTACGCGCCGGCCGGATCTTGAAATCGTGAAGTTGTGCCTGAGTGACGTAACGATATTAACAAACCGATTTCAGAAGAATAAGTGTACACAACCGCGGTTATTTAAAAAAAACCTATTGGCGGAATATTTTTTCCGTAGGTTGGGTTGCATGGCCTTCTGTCACGGTCGCTCGCGGCGATGATGCCCTGAAATGGCGACGGTGATGACGCCGCGAGCGATGCGTGCGTGCAGAATGTTCGCGCACCGCGTGACGTGCGCCTTACGCGATGCTTCCGCTGTTATGCTTTGTTTGGTTAGTATTCTATTAACCTATCGAACATGTCGATGCACGATATCATTAAGCAATACTGATTAAAAAGCTAATATCAAGAGATGATGGAATCAGAATTAGAGTTTATACGTACGTCTTAGCAGTAAGGACGCGTATTGTTTACTTAAAGAAGACTCGTCCATTTCTCAGAATACAGAGCAACGTTCACGGCTATTAGGACAACTATTATTAATGATCGCAAAGACAAACTATTATTGTATTACTCGAGTAGGTAAACATTAAACGATCGAGCATAGATGGAAGTGCGTCGCCGCGCGGGCGGAGCAGGAGCTCGCGTCGTCGCTCGCCCGCTTGGGCCTCTGCTCGCAAAACAACACTTGTTGCGGAAATAGCGACGAAAAGCGTTTGTTCGTCGTATCGTGACGCGGCGACGGCGCGTTCACCTCGCGCCGGACCGGCGGCCCGACCGCGTGTCCGCTCAATTCCCACACTAATCCTTAAACAGCATTCGTCGAGGCGCAATTACTCCTTCCCGCGTTGGTGCTTACATACAAAATCGACTTACCTAAAAGACATTTCCTCAAAAACCCGCTGACGACATAACCAGCGCTCCAATGTTTATAAAATAAAAATTGTGATGCCAGAGTTAGCGCAGTAAACTCGCTCACGTAAGCTTGTCTTCTTTAAGATTAAGTTACTAACGGCTTCATTAGTAAAGTCTATTGTGTGAGTGCGGACAACAATCTCGTATAACTGCGTTCATAGCTAGTCTACTGTCGTTATCGCCTCTGTTTACTCTTTACTGCCCCAGCTTAGGAAGTCAACGAACTGTAGAATTTGCCGAGTGGCGAGAGATTGTATCTCATCCGGATGCATTTCGAGAACATACTTTCTTGGATCGATACTTGGCTGCACTTCTGGTTAGGTAACAAATGCTTAGTATTTCAATTTCCTTTTCAAGCGCCCGGCCTAGACATAAACTATTACATACATACATACATACCTTCACGCCTTCATTCCCAGAGTGGGGTAGGCAGAGCTACAGAATTACCAACAACTCCAAAAACTTGGTGATAACTCTGTAACCACAATTTGCACAATTAGGCTAAGATGTTTAACAGTGTATATTAGTGACAGGTAGCAAGCCCATCGCCTAACAGTACTACAAGCCTTTATTCCCTAAGTCGCCTCTTACGACTTCCACGGGAAGACATGGAGTGGCACAATTCTAAGCCGGCAACCACGCGGCATAACTATTACAAAACAAACTATTAAACATTTACAATACGTTCTATGAAACGTTAAAATGTATTTCAGCGAGACTTAAGTATTTTTCTTAATCAACAGTATGCTCTTTACTCTTGGTAAGTAACGATTTCGACGTTCTTTTGTAAAATATTTGCAGCCAGATGTTGTTAGTTGTAGTCAGTTGCCACGCGAAGGCCGAATCTTGACAGTTTTCGCGTTGACTGATCGACAACTGTGGTAATAAGATCCATATCAAGTCATGGAGGTGAATCAGAGTTCATATATTAATCCTATAAAATTCATCCAATTCAGCTATTTAGATAAATATATATACGAATTAAGATGCATTAGGGTAACCAATTGTCCTATATCATAGCTATCGCAGACATTTTAGTGGACATTAAAAATAAATCATTTAAATTCTTAATTCATTAATGTATGAAATTATTTTGGGCAGACAGAAACCAAAACAAACTTTTGGCCTCCTTAAACAAGATTGTTACGTAGCATATGCGAGGCGCGATAAAATTAGCCGATACACTGACATTGAACGCAAAAACAAAGTGGAGCGGACTTCGCGCATGCGCTCAGGTAGAGTGGCAGTTTTAATAATATAGCTAATAATTGTAATAATTGTATTTGTAGAAGTAGTGTTTTGTATATCGTTACGGGTTCGAGAGGCTCATGTTGGGAGCCCGTCATAAATATCCTGCGTAGTGAGAAGTAATTGGAACACGATGACGAGCGGCGGTCGTCGACCGCGCTGCTTCGGTCGACGGCAGCAGCCACGAGCGCTGACGAGAGGCGGAGGCGGCGGCTGCGCAGGCCTCCGAGGCTGCAACCTGCCCGGCCCCCGTTACCGTAGACCTAGCACAGCGACCCCGTGCGTCATTTTCGCCAATTGCGAAGCTAAGATCTAATTTATTTTCAGTTTTTCATAACATAAAACTAAAATGTGATATATGTAACATACAAGTTCCTGGCCAAATATATTTTAAACAAGTAAGATACCGTTTTAGTTTTCATTCTAAACCCAAAATTGGTAACAAAAAACAGGTAATTCAGGTAACTCGTAACTTATGAAACACAAAACAATTACTGACACTGACAAAATTGAATAATGCTAAAAAAATAAAGCTATTTTAATACAATAGTTTTAGTATGCCATACAGTTCGTGAAAAAGTACGAGTAGTGGATGTCAATGGCTCCGTGATTAGGGAATAACAATTGCTTACGTATAAAACGAGTCTATTTAGACAAACTTTCTCCTATAACTCCACTTGCTTCAATATACATAAGCATAACTCCCTGTTACTAGTTAATCTAATTATACCAGAGACATAATTTGGCAACCCGTTTATTTCCGCCCGAATTTTCTTCCACAGAACGCCGGGGTTATTCCCTTGTGCAACAAAGGTATAGTCGCTTTGTCGAAATTGGTTATACTTGACTAGCGTCCATCTGTGTATTATATTTTAATTAATAACGTGTGATCCAAGATCTCAGACACTGGTCGCAAAGGTACGTGTGCGTAAACAGGTCAAGTTAAGAGGCAAATAAGAGGGGGCGGCGCTATGTATGCGTATATATGTACCTGGTTTACCGGCCGTAATGGCATTCGCGCTCAGGTGTCGGGGGACACCTAACGCTCTTTATGGCATCAAGACCCGAGAAGCCCTACCATAGGCATTCTATTCTATAACTGACAAGCGGCGCGAACAGACGAAATGTTATCGTAAATTGTGATAGCCTCCGATAGTTTTTAGTGGGTGGTCTGGCAGCCGCCAGTAATCGCATATACCTAACCACTTGAGTTCCTTCCCCCTCTCATGTAAACATGAAGCATGCTTCAGCGTAAAAAAAAATGCTTGTTCATACGTTTAAGCACGCCTTACCCGCGAAAGAGAATAACACCGCAGTTCGCATTCTCTCGAGCTTGAGACCGAGACAAGGCGTAGTGACAAGACGTAAACAATTGGCTGCAGCGGGTCTAAAATATCAAGTACTTACCGGCAAACAAATGAGTGTTTCTTAGTCAAAACATCGGTATTGACCTTAATCTGACACACGGGAAAAGCTGCTCATTTGTACAAGTACAGTACAGTATTGAGTATTGTGATATTATTATTAATTTAGAAAAAACAACGACTAACTTCTCTGACTCATATGGGGCTGGCGGCATTTAACCGTTTCTTTATTAGGTTCTAAATAATCTTGAGATTATTGGTATTGTTATTAATAGTTAAGGATCCAGGTCCAGAAGGTTGTAAATTTCCTTAAGAACAGACTGGCCAGTCATTTATTGATTGCGCGCTTAAGGTGACAAGGTATCTAATTCTCGAGGGCCGACCGTCGAGTCGTTGTAGCAACCCCAAGACCCATTTCTTGTGATTGTTTAGAAAGTAGACCGAGATATATTTAACCGCGAGCCTCACGGCGTCTATTTATTGCGCGGCCTGTGATTAGGAAAGTAAACAGTACTGGGTGCTAAAATAGCCCGCGCCATGTTATTTTAGAATGTTTTATCTAAATTGTGACATAACGCCGGTACCTAAATCACGAGACTGTTCAGCCTATATAAAACTACTTGTGTCAAAGTTGCCAAAATCGCTTTTTTGCATAAATGGAAGTGGAGCAAGGTGCAGCATAACAGTGACCTTCGAATAGACTGTTCAAGTTAAGGCTGGGTTAGGCATACCTATTGAAATCTTGAAGGTTTTAGTTAATATGCGTTACGTATTTTTTGTTTGTACAATAAAACTTTAGGAATGTTAATGCACATTATAAATGCATAAAGTCTTTTTTGCACAGTCTATGTATATTGTGCTTAGCAAATTTACTAACGAGTCGAAAGTTGGTGGGTCCACTTGAAGGAGGTACCTAATGCGGACGGACATCCTGTTACCACCCTTCGACAACATCGTCAAATCAGATCTAAAACACCATATAAATTCGTATACTGCTTTTACAAGAAAACTCCAAGCACATTCACTCTACTTTTGTGTTGAATCATCTGTTTCAATTTCTTGGAAGAAATAACGGAATCAGGTTCGCCTATTTACCTCATAAATTTTTTCGTCCTAAAATTCTATGTAGGAAAACCTCAAAACGCGAAGTAGGTAGTAAAACTAGCATGAGATGCGAATGGATGGTAAAGTGATAATTAACACAAGAGCGCGCCTGCGGACCGGAAACTCTATCGTCGGTTATCATTATCAGCGCACAAAAAAAACTATTTTTAAAACACAGTATTTCACACGACAGAGCCAAACAGGACCTTGAAACTGCATTTTAGGCGACATTCACATAATAGAAATTAGAATGAGAGAATATTAATACATATTATTGAGCCTTTAATTTATTTGGTCAGATGACAGGCGAAATTCATACCGTAAAATGGGGTTTTAATTCGATGGCAAAGAGTTAAATATACAGGGTGTCCGGTAAATAGTGGACTACCTTACAGGGTTGGATAGCTCAGCTCAGGAGTGGCCAAAATATCATAAATTACGTTTTGTAAAAGTTTTTTTTTTTTTTTTTTTTTTTCTCTCTCTTGTACTGCAATCTGTCACCTTTCTGCGACATTAAACAGTAGATTGGGGTTTGTTTAAAAGACTTGCTAGGTGTGCAACCTGTGTCGTACCCTTATTTTTCGTAGTGTCGTTGTATTTCACATTAATGTAAACTGTCTTTTAAAACATTTAGAACCAGCTAACCTGATTTTAAACGGAAGCAAAAGTCGTTTATTAAATTCGGTAGTTTGATAAAATTCAGTCTTTGTTGGACAAACTTAATAATAACTTCACTGCTGTAATCAATAAACTCAATTGTTATATCATTTGAGAATCTCCATTAACCAGGCCAATTTTTAGGAAAAAAGCACTACAAGTCTTTGTACTTTTTTTTTACACCGTGGGATGTTAAACTTGCCGCAAGTTAAACTCAGATTCCTAAACTTTAAATTTGATTTGAAAAATTAAAAAATCTGCTATCGTTTTATTAATTCCGTTGATAGGGTCTTATAGCAAATTTAAACAGCTATCTTTCACAGTAAACGAAACTGAAAAATTCTAATAAATGTGGCCGCGGCATTGAAAACGGTGAACCAGGGTACCGCATTTCCAAAATTTTGAAAAGTTGAGATATCTCGTTTTTGGTGCGACTTTTACTAAACATATTTTATGATATTTTGGCCACTCCTGAAGTGAGCTATCCATCCAGTCCTGTAAGATAGTCCACTATTTACCGGACACCCTGTATAGCTTGTGTCTTTACTTTACTATCTATCTACATATAATATAATATAAGATAAGGCAATATAAAAAACATGCCAAAATCATTCCATCGAATGGTACCTGCGTGTCATCGGTGTGGGATGTAGAGCCAGCTTATCGAGCTAAGTAAAACGTGCGCCGGCACCTACAGTCTGCATTTCGACACGACCTGCTCATTAGGATAATTATACATATTATCCCTCTATACAGAAGACCCGCTGGAATATCAGCGGCACAAACATCACCGATACCTAACATGAATACTATACTCTGTCCCCCTACCGAAAAAAGGCACAAGTGCAATTAATTCATAGAAGCAAATTAAACTCTCACAGGTTATAAGAAGGTTGGAAGTGCAATACGATTCGTATAGTAGATGTGCCTTTTTTCCTTAGGAGGGCAGTACTATACTACGCATACGCAAGGTCAACAGTCAACATTTCATTGAACTGATTTTTTTGATATGTTTGAATCTTTAATTAATATAATAAATGGTGTTTTACAGCAAAATTATTTATAAAATTTAATAACATACTATTCTACTCCCACTGTATTTTTAGCATTGACTACACTAGACAAAGACCTGCCAAATGAGTCCTCAACGAATTTACTATGAGCCATTTGAGGAAGTCCCACTTTATTATATTGTCATCGGATTATGCAAAATTTCATTACAATCCAATTAGAAGTAGGTTAAAATCGACTTCCAAGATTTTATTACATCCTTTGTTAATTAATTTAATGAAGGTAATATAAGTGTATTAAAAAGAAAGACATTAAAAAATCCATTATTTTACGTGCTCCAAACGAAGATGAGACAGGCCCTCACAAAAGAAATAGAAATGAAAACTCCCATCCGCAAAAAAAAATACGACACGTATGCCATTATTGATAAATTAAGGGTACGCACTGCGGGAGTTTTTACCAATTAAAATTTCAATAAAACAGTATCGAGGTAAATATCGTACTGTTAAAAATTAAGGCTCACGGAAATAGCAGGATTGTTGCGTAATGGTCACACCGCAACAGCAAAAATGACCAAGTACTCATTACTAAAAATTACTAGTATTTAAACTAATTCTATATTCGTGATAATTATAGCTGTTCGTATATTACATCCTATTAACAGGACTTTATTTTTCAAGTTGAGAAAGTGTCGTCTATGACAATTTAAGAGGTAAACTATAGGCTATTCGCGTTAAGAAAATAGTGACTTATCGGTTTAGCCACGCCCTTTGACCAATTAGATCACAGTAAATTAGAAAGCCACCAATGAATACACCTTTACTTTGCAGTTGCACTGATGAGTCACTATTTTCTTAACGCGAATAGACTATAGCATTCAGTGGTGTAGTATCTGAAAAAAAAAAAACATTTCGGACATATCGACCATTTTTATGTTAAACTTTTGGTTGACATAAAATCTATTAACAAATTGTATCTTCTCCCTGTGTCTAGACAATATTTAGTAGAAACAAACAGCTTATTAAATTGCCAAGCTTGAAAAACGATTAGGTTAATATTACACTTTTCCGTAACAAAAAAATATATAATTAGTATTCCTAAGCAAAAAGCGTGGAGAAGTGATTTATTACGGACCATGGTTTGATTCTAATTAAACATGTTAAAACATATTTGCGAATAAAACATTATTTATATTATATATAACTAGCGACCCGCCCGCGGCTTCGCCCGCGTGGAATGTATTATACATATAAACCTTCCTTAAGAATCACTCTATCTATTAAAAAAAACCGCATCAAAATCCGTTGCGTAGTTTTAAAGATTTAAGCATACATAGGGACAGACAGCGCAAGCGACTTTGTTTTATACTATGTAGTGATAAGGCTTATCATATCACTAACCGCTTGCGGTTGAGTTAAAAAAAATAAAATAAAAATAAATATCAGGGGAGAATGTCACACCAATTGACCTAGTCCCAAACTAAGCTCTAGGCTTGTACTATGGGTACTAGACAACGATATAAATTACTTATATAGAGAAATATATGCTTAAATACATAGAAAACATCCATGACTCAGGAACAAATATTCGCGTTCATCACACAAATATCTGCCCTTACCGGGATTTGAACCCAGGACCTCTAGCTTCGCAGGCAGGGTCACCACCAACTAGGCCAGCGCGTCGTCAAAAGTTGAGTGCAAATAAGCAGTATATATAATACAGTATTTATATTGGAGCTATCAGTAAATATCATGCATGCATATTCGGTATTTAATATCATATGAAAGTGCGTGCGGTAGGTCAAGCATTATCAGATGCCACGGCGACGGGCGACGCGGCGCGGCCGCGCGGTCATTATCGCTGCAGGATATTTGTATAGGTAGGTGCAATATATAAGCAATAATGTGCCAAAATACGTTGTTGACATGCGACTTGTAGGCGCCAGACAGATTCCTTTCGTTTTTACCAGCGAATAAACTCTAGTTAATGACTACTATTTGTTTGATTAAACAGTAAAGTGTGTCTTTCTTATTCATTGTTTGAACTTGAAATATAAAATTAGATCAAAAAGTGTATTTCTAGGCACGCTCGTTGTTTTCCTTCGCTAAAGAAGTTAATTTATCGAAGGCGTAACAAACAATTCATCGGAGCAAGGAATCTTTCGATATAAGTATAACCTAATTGTAGTAGCCAGTTTTGAACAGGAAAGCGGCATAAACAAGGCATCGCAATAGTCCGATCTGAGCTGACCCAAGCCGCACTACAAGGGGTCACCCAGTTATCGTGCCAATCATGACCTAGGTCACCGGTGCAGTCAGTGCACTCCAGTTACCTACGGACTGACAGTCAGAGACGTAACGTGTTCGCAACACGAGACTTAATAGTCCTTTGTACAGCTGGCTTAATAGCGTGGGGTTACATTTCGGCGGGCTATGACGGTTGAGATAACTGATGACCTAACCCACTAAATAAATACAAAGCCAGTTAAATTATATTATCAAGGTAATTGCCACTTTAGTATATCTTATATTATAAGTCTCGTGATCTAGTTCATTAAGGCTTGAACAGTGGTTCTGTTGTTAGGAAATATGCCATTATGTCGTTAAATTAAAAACAAGCCCGTGTGGCGCGCCGCGAGTGTCCCGCGACCAGCGCATACGCATCGCTCGCGTGCGGTAGGTCACGGCCACCGCAACGCTGTAACATGACACGCATAACTCTATACGTTCAGGAATCAGGACGTTCAGAAGTCGAGGGTAAGGATTTTACGGGAGAGAGAGAGAGGCGTTTCGAGACCACATTCATTAAATTATGTATATCGTCAGTTGTCATTGTCACACATTCTTTTAGATATTGACTTACGTATGCCGAAAGGGTATTTTTCTTAAAATTGACACATGTAAATTTAATTAAGATTGTAGGTACATAATATGTTAGGAGATGCGTTATAGTAAATATGTTTAATATATTACTTAATTCGAACGCCCTTTGTTGCTCGAAATAGTATATTCGTCATAAATAAATTCAATTAGTCTTCTAACATTTATATGTCAGTAGATGTTTCTCATGTTATATTCTGATTGAAAAATCAAGAATTTTAAAAAGGTCTAAATCTAAAACAAAAATTACCCATTAATTTTTATTTCTTGTGTTATAGCAGCAATAGACATACACTCTTTTGTGTAAGGTTCAACTGTCTAACTGATATACAGTTCTTGAGATTACCTACAGCCCGCTGACAGACGAAATAACGGACACAGTACCTTTTGGCACCCTATCTGTCATCCTGTAAATATCTTACAGTCCAAACGACTTGTCCTGTGCAATTGTGCATAAAACTAACGCATTAAGTAACAAGAGTTTCACACATTATACCTATAAATAAATAAATATCAAGGGACAATGTCACACCAATTGACCTAGTCCCAATTTAAGCTCTAGGCTTGTATTATGGGTACTAGACAACGTAATAAATACTTATATAGAGAAATGTATACTTAAATACATAAACATCCATGACTCAAGAACAAATATTCGCGCTCATCACACAAATATCTGCCCTTACCGGGATTTGAACCCAGGACCGCTAGCTTCGTAGGCAGGGTCACTACCAACTCGCCGTCGTCGTCGTCGTGTTAAGGTTTTAACATGGTACCCGTTCTTTAACGACGCAGAGTTATTAATTGACGTTAAACTATTCACACAGGCCGAAAATACATTTGTCACACAAATATTATTTCAGACAAAACAATTGCCTACAATTTCCTGTACTTTCGGAAACAGGAGGGACATCTTTTGTAGGTGCGACTCTTTGTATGGTCGATTAAAATAAAGTTACTACTTATTTAACACATTTATTTGTCTTTGCGACAGACATTTAGTGCCAGACGTTATAAAAATACTTAACAAATAAAGGATATTATAACGTTAAAATCAAACAAATGTTCAGGTGCAACATGATAAAGAAATAAGTGTAGCAAAGTGCAATAATTATGCGCATCTACGCAATAATTATGCACATCTACGCAATAATTAATTTACCTATATATGTTTTTAACACAAACACATGGCAATTTACATATATATGCAACAGATGTTTTATTTATTTTAAAACAGATGTATTTATTGTTAAGCAAAACACGGCTTTCATCCTTAAAATTAATCACAGGTAATGTAATTCACTTCCCAGTCTTTTTTTTGTTCCAGAGCGAGTACAGTCATCTGTACCGGGGACGGTTAGTTACCAATAAACTTAACTTCAGTCAAAACCAGGCCAAGTACCTATGATTGGGCAGCGGTAGTAAAGTATACAAAAAAAACTGGGTTTTCCTAACTAATTTTGCTGGCGGGGAATACCGCTGTACTGTACTGCGCCAATGTCAACACCGTTAACACTTCCTGTCAACGCGAGCGTTTCGGTTTATTGCATCTGTGCCCGGCACACGGTAAAGATCGAATATTCGATGATCAACAATACCTGACAGGGTCCCAACGTCGGCTCGAGAGTGAAGTCGAGTATATTACTTTGATCGATGATGTCGGATATAAGGGTTAAAATTATAACATTTCGCACCTTCAGAACGATAGTGACCTAAATCTAAATTTCAGCTTTCAAACTTTAAGTCATAAATTGATTAGATAGAGCCCTAACTCGAAATTCAAAATTTCTGATTTATGTCACTATTATTCTGAAGGTGCGATTTATTACGCATATAATATACGTGCTTTAGTTAATGCGGCAATTTATTTTGTATATGAATGCAACATGTTAAAAAACTATTTGGTAATATTTTAAATACGCTGTAAACGAACGACGTTCGTAACGGTAAAAATTTGAGTCTAGTCTATGCCATTTTAAAGATTAAAATGAACATCGAAGAACTTTGATTGCTAGTGTTTTGTTCGGCTGTTCGCGAATTAAGTATTTATCAGAATCCAAATATGGTTAAAAAAAAAAACGCGGGATATACCTCTAGGTACGTAATGATCAAATTTCATTTATTTTTCGGAACCATTGCCATTGGAAATAACAACTTTATCATAAAATCGGAACTTTCTTAGTAAGTACCGTAGTTAGTTATTACATGGTTATTATGCTTTAATCCAGGATGAAGTGACGGGTATTTACTAAAAAATCTGAATAGACGTACCTGCAAGTACGTTAAAATGTTAAGAATCTACGCTAGATTTGCGTTCTCGCACCATATCTTAAATACGGAACCATCAGTGCGCGAGTCCAATTTGCACTTGACCTGTGTTTTTGGCCATTTTTGATAAGGAACCTTAAATACCGGCCAAATACTTGTCGCTTAATGAGTTCATGTACCTAGGTACGTATGGGCCAGTCGAGTTTTATTTATCGTACAAAATTAGGAGATTTCGTTAGTTTTCAAATTAGTAACAGATAATTATCTGTAATCACAGCAGCTTTTTAATTTCGGAGTTTGTACGTCCAATTAAATATTGCCTGGCTGCATTATTACGCCTTGGATTTCAAACCATCGAACTGTGATAAAGGCGATAAAGCTGGGAATGCAAGGTCGGCCGTCACAGTTGATCACCAGTACTCCCACAAACAAACTTCCATTTAGTTATATTTCATTTGAAACTGTTTCCAATGAACCTTTTAAATAAGGTTTTTCAATTGGTCATACATAAATATCGTGTTTTATTGCCTACTTGAGTAATATCGAGATCGCGTCGAATCGAATAGGTTGCTGGTGCTATGTTATAAAACAAATGAGGCAAGTTAAACAAGCTCCAATAAGCGGAATAAAATGTAAACACATAGGCGCCAACGATTATTATTTATTATCAACGGTGTTTGTTTGCCCGACTTATCGCTTTTCAGAATTCTAATCTCCCCCGAACGTCAGCGTTCGTGACGTGAATTTCGACAACTTATAGATATTTTACAATAGCTTCTTTATCTACGGGTAAATAGGTTATGATTCGTATTATGTTGAATTGTTAGCCAACAGTGCCAACACCGTAAACATTAATGTAACAATGTGAATGAAGGTAATGTCTACTAAATCTCATGATTTTTTAAGCTAGGTATGCAATCTCGTTAAGCGATAATGTTTTACTCTACAGTAGGTGATCGAATTCGTTATCAAAATCTGTCAGTTCCCATCTTGATTATTAACGGCCAAACCCTATATTCAAACCGAGGATAGATAAGGCTTACCTCGGGTTAAAATTTGACATTTGCCGATACAAAATGTGTCAAATTTTAATCCGAAGTAAGCCTATCTGTCCGCGGATTGAATATAGGGTTTGGCCGTAATGGTGCGATCCTATATTCATAACCGTGGATAGACTTATGACGTCTCGTTAACATTTTACACATTTTGTACTTGGCAAATGTCAAATTTTAACGAGTCGTCACTAGTCTACTCACCATTACCTAGTTGTTTGAACATTCATAAAAACATGAATGAGAACTCATGTAACCAGTAATATAAGGGTAAGTTTTATTGATAACTAGCGACCCGTCCGCGGCTTCGCCCGCGTGGAATGTATTATACATATAAACCCTCCTTAAGAATCACTCTATCTATTAAAAAAAACCGCATCAAAATCCGTTGCGTAGTTTTAAAGATTTAAGCATACATAGGGACAGACAGCGCAAGCTACTTTGTTTTATACTATGTAGTGATAATACCTACACTTATACCAAAATGCAGTAATCACAGCGAATGTGCACTCGTAGAGGTTAGGATTTTGATCTCGAATTAGATAACCGACTGTGTATCTACCCATTAAAATGGTAAGAATAATAACCTGTGGTTATCGTTATATTACTTGACCAATAACGTTGTCTACTTGAGTACAATTTAAAAATCGTTATCAAGTATTAAGCTGTTACTGACTTGTAAAATCGGCCAAGTTATATTTTCTTGAATTATAACCACTTCTGTTTGCGACGTTCGTGTTTAAAGAGCTTGTTTATCATTCATTACCTATCCTTTCGAGTATTATCAAAATTTCTGGAATAAAAGTATCCTAGGTATGTCGATAACAAATTTCATAAAAAAATATTTATCAGTTGAGCGGTGAAACAGAAAACAGACAAACACTGACTGACAGACAGAGAAAATACTTTTGTTTTTACTATAACATTAATGTAGATTTTATTTTAAATTATATATATTTTACTACGGTGTAGTATAAAATACTGACACTATAGGATACGTATGTGGTTCTTCGTATAGGACTTTTAAGCATGAATAACGAAAGTTAACATTTTTGTAACAACATGCAAAATATATGGCGTAATTTCGTAGATAAACAGAAACACCGCTGCTATACTGCTATAGGTACG
The DNA here is from genome assembly GCA_927399475.2 of Acleris emargana. Taxonomy (NCBI): domain Eukaryota; kingdom Metazoa; phylum Arthropoda; class Insecta; order Lepidoptera; family Tortricidae; genus Acleris; species Acleris emargana. The sequence goes on along the minus strand of OV656848.1, from coordinate 3,838,140 downwards.
AATACATTATTATCCTGTGAATATACTACCGGTACTAAACGTCGTATCGTATCAAACGAAGGGTCGTCGTGGATTACAAGGGGTTGTCTCGAAGTCGGTCATTGACCTCGACAGCTGGTATACAAACCAGTAGATACTTATTAAAAAGGCTTGTAAACAACAGGTAACTATAGAAAGGGATAACAGGAATTCCAGACATAATCAATCATGCAAGTATAAAATGTATTTTTTATAATGATTACAAGTATAAATTACAACAATTATGATGTACAAAAAAGTTTTTTTTTTTTTTTTATAAAAACTTTGTTACAATTCTAATTAGCTTTTGCCTGCAACTTCGTTCGCGTAGAAGTAAAAAATGTTTTTTTTTTGTTACGTTGTTAATTTTGTTATAACTATAATTATATTATAACATATACATTATGATAAGATGATAAAATCTTTATTATAGTATTTATAGTGTATGGATTTAAAACTTAAATAAACATGTTTTTTTTTAAATATTTAATGAACACGAAGATCGGCCTTTGATCACGTGAAAGTTCCACGGGGGTATTATCTTTTTACAACGAAATCTAAATACTACATACACTACACGTATCGCAGTATTTCTTTGTAAACTTTTTTTTTTGTATTTCCTTCGCGTGTTATAATCACCAGGGCCTCTATTCCGGGCGGTAAACATCATATCGTATTTGACCTGTTACGGTATTGATTTGAAGTCAGCCGCCATTACTGTCAAGTAAATAAGAGCTATCAAAATGATGACAATACGATATCAGATCAAAGCCGATATGGTTTTTAGCGCCTAGAATACCGGTCCTGGCTTCTGTAAGCGCTTACTCTGGAGCATGCCACGTACAACTGGCCGTGGGAGAGAAACAGTTTTCCCTCAAGTACTTCCGCTACCTTAAGAGTTTGACCTTGAGCTTTGTTTATGGTCATTGCGAAGCAGGCTTTGATGGGAAACTGCACTCTCATGAATGCGAAGGGGTAATGCAATGTTTTCACTTGCTATCTGGTGCCATTGCAAAATTTTGGCGGATTTATATTGCGCAGCAACATAATTGCCACACCATCTCTCAATCTTAATATGTGAGTTGGGAGACCTAGAGGCTTCAGTGTATTCAGGAACTGGACCGAATAATGAATGGCATTGGCATCATCGGTGTTTATCACTGAGTCGACGGATTTATATTGATATTCGACCCCTTCGAATGATCTCAAAAGTATTTCATTTATGACTGAGGCTTGTTATTTTTTTGGTGCTAGGATGGCACGCTTGCAAAACCATTCTGCAGGTTTATCGTGAATATTATCGGTTGGGTAAATTTTTGCGAATTATATTATTATCCAGTTCCGGGAAATCACCATTTCCTATTTTAAGTAACAGGTCTGAGAACTGTCCGGCGGTAACACGACGTTTAACGTAACTCTTAAATTTATTTACTGATAAATGAGTAACACTAATTGGGAGCTTATTATAGAACCTTATACAATTACCCATGAAAGAGTTTTTTATTTTGTGAAGCCGTGTAAAGGGCACTGCGAGCTTATGTTTATTTCTGGTATTAACATTATGTATGTCACAGTTCTTTCTAAAACTACCGATGTGTTTATGAACATGCATAATATTTTCATAAATATATTGACTGTATACGGTTAATATATTCGTTTCTTTGAACTTATCTCTAAGCGAGTCTCTATGACCCATCTTGTAAACAGCACGAATAGCCCTCTTCTGTAGAACAAAGATGCTGTTTACGTCAGCACCACTACCCCATAGCAAAATACCATATGACTAGGGTTTGCAATATTCGTCCAATTTTAGTATTCGAATAATACGAATACTTAGATTTCCAATATTCGAATATTCGAATATTTCGAATAATTCGAATATTTTTGAAAATAAAACAAAAAAAATATTCTAAGTTGTATAATTGTAAAATCTGTAATGTAAAATAAAACTTTTTGGCAATCAACATTTGGTATTTGGTAAATCTTACCGCAAACACTACATACATGTTTGTAAGGTGAGGTGAAAGAGAGAGTGGACAGTTATATTTGCCAACAGGCCAACTTTAATGAACAAATACAAACTTATTTTCCATATCATATACACTTGGGAGCAAAGAAATCGAGCCACCGTTGCGATTTTTACTTCGATGCCAATATAATATAATTGTACAAAGGTCGTAAGTGTTATCATGAAAATTCGAATGCCATATGATAGGTAATTTCGTCTTCTATCGAATGACACAATTTTAGTGGTGGGGATGGGTATATCCCGTCATTATGGGCAATAACAATACCCCTCTCAAATTAGCTCATTAGTTCACATACTGTACATCATTTGTTTATGATACGACATCCTGAACACATCTCTTCTCGATTCTACTGGAAAACCTTGAAGAAACATGGATACTACCCCGTCTGAAGCCGCCCAGGCAATTGCTCTGTTGCAAACAGGGTTGGGTCAACGTGAAGTGGCCCGACAACTGAACCTGACACGATCATCTGTCCAACGTGTGTTCCAGAGGTTACAAGCGACTGGTGCTTTCTCCAGAAGACCTGGCACTGGCCGGGTATGCTCTACCTCGGAGCAAGATGACGCTTCATTGCTGTCAACTCGCTACGGAATCGACGACTCAATGCTGTTCAGCTTCAGCGGAAGCTACGAGAGACCCGGAATGTGTTCATCAGCCGATGGACTGTTAGAAGGAGACTTGCGGAGAAGAATTTAACTTTACACAAGGCTGCGAATGGCCCTAAACTCACTCCGAGTCACCGTCAAACACGTCTTCGCTTTGCTCAGGAACATGAAAACTGGACCCTTGAGCAATGGAGGACAGTACTCTTCTCTGACGAGTGCAGGATTTGTCTTTTTGGCAATGACGGCAGGGAGAGGGTCTACCGAAGGCCGGGAGAGCGATTTTCGCAAAGCTGCATCGAAGAACGAGTCGCATATGGAGGCGGTTCATGCATGGTCTGGGCCGGCATTTCTTTGGAAGCGAAGACAGACATTGTGTTCGTCACTGGGCCTGGTGTCGGGCCAAATTCAAGAGGATTGACTGCTCATCGGTACATTGAAGAGGTCCTCGCTGAACATGTGGTCCCATTTGCTGGCTACATCGGTGACAACTTCATGCTGATGCAAGATAACGCCGGACCACATACAACTCGGATCACTCAGGAGTACCTAAGAGAGGTCGATATCCCTACCATTGAACCCGATAGAGCACGTCTGGGACGAGCTCAAGAGGCGAATCCGGGCCAGGGATTCCGCTCCTGAGATCCTGCACCAGCTCAAGACAGCGATCGAGGAAGAATGGGCGGACATACCTCAAGAATTTCATCAAAAACTCGTGCGTTCGATGAAAAATCATATGCGTGCATGTCGATTGGCTAGAGCAGGGAATACACGTTATTAAAAATCGTTAATTTGTTTTAATTTTCATAAAACTCTTTAATTATTCCCTAGTATTTTTCTGTTCTAAATAATCTAATAAATACATTTTGAGAGAATTGCGGATTTCGGCCCTGAAATGCACTGAAAAATCCACCCCTACCATTAAAAATTTTGTCATTCGATAGAAGACAACATTACCTATCATACGGCATTCGAATTTTCATGATAACACTTACGACCTTTATACAATTAGCATTGACGTAAAAATTGCAAGGGCGGCTCGATTTCTTTGCTCCCAAGTGTATATACATGGTATACAAATAAAAACTTATTTTCCATTATGTAGCAGGTAGCCGGACTGGCCAGCTGGCTACCCCTTTTACCAATTACTGTACGGTAGTTAGTTCATTCTAAAAAGTTTGATTTTAGCTAAGATAAAGAAAAATAGGTAATTATATTGTTTGTCTTAAATTTGAAGTTATTTTTGATATTTAAATCTATTTCCACGGAGTTGTTAATGTGAAGGATAATTAATCCTGGCATTTTGTTGTAGTGTTTCGCTAGATAAAATAATTACAGACATATTTTTGCACTATTCGAAATATTCGTTTTATTCGAATAATTAATACTGTCGAATTCGAATAATATTTATGGCGAATAATTCGAATATTCGGATTGCAAACCCTACATATGACATAATACTATGGAAGTAACTAAAATAAACTAATCGAGCGGTTTTCAAGTCTATTATATTCCGAATTTTATTAACTGCAAAAACTGCAGAACTTAGTCTATTCGCTAATTTTGCCAGATGAGGACCCCATTGGAGTTTGGAGTCTAACGGTATTCCAAGAAATACTGTATCATGAACTAGGTCTAATCTATCATTTTTTATAGTTACAGTAGTTTGTCTATTTTTCACATTTGTAGTCATAAATTTAATACATTTAGTCTTTTTCTCATTCAGTAATAAATTATTAACACTGAACCAATCTACTACTTTTGATATAGCATTGTTTACATCGATATTAAACTCCTGTTGTCGTTTGACTTTAAATACGAGTGAGGTATCATCAGCAAACAATACTATATCATGTTTGTCCTTTATAAGGTATGGTAAATCATTTATGTAAATGAGGAATAAAAAAGGACCCAGAATTGAGCCCTGTGGTACGCCCATTTTGACCAAAGACCCAGGTGATCGTTTTCCATTCACGTCTACCCTTTGTATTCTCCCGTATAAGTACGTTTTTATTAAGTTTAGCGCAGTACTTCTAACTCCATAATGGTGTAGCTTCCTGACCAATGTGTCATGGTTAACGCAATCGAAGGCCTTGGACAAATCACAGAAAATACCTAAGGCATCATGTGACCCCTCCCAGGCTTCAAAAATATGTTTAATTAACTCAACACCAGCTTCGGTTGTCGAGCGACCCCGAGTAAAACCAAATTGTTTGTTGTGTAATAAATTATTATATTGAAAATGTTCCATTAATCGTGATAAAATTAATTTCTCAAAGATTTTACTGAAAGTGGGTAGTATGGAGATCGGTCTAAAGTTAGTGGGGTCAGAAGTACTACCCGTTTTGAATAATGGAATTATCTTGCTATGTTTCATAAGATCAGGAAACTCGCCACAGTCAACACAGTGATTAAATATGACCATTAAGTCAGATGCTATGACTTCCATTAAGGATTTAAGGACGTGAACCGACACCCCCCAAAGGTCAATAGTTTTCTTTATATTAATTGACTTGAATGCCTTAATTACATCCAAGGCAGTAACGTGCTTCAATTCAAAGTGTATACTGCATTCAGACACGTTATCTTCTAATAATAAAATGGCAGAATCAGCGGTTTAGGCAGTGCGTTGATCAATCAGTCATGCAGGAAGGACAACGCATTTTATATATGTATAGATAATATTTTCGTTACGTAAAAGCGGCGAGGTCCAATTTAAATACCCCGCGACGGCTGCAACCTTACCCACATATAAATTGTGCCAGTTATTTCTGTGTATTGCCTTATATAACAATCTAGTTAACCTTTAGTTTCAGACCATATAAATAGAACATTTGCACTGTAACTGGACTGAATTTGCACTATTCTATCTGATAATCCATACTAATGCAATAAATGTGAAAGTGTGTAGTTTGTCCGCCTTTCACGCTTCAACCACTAAACGGATACAGATGAAACTTGGCACACATATTGGTTAGGTCCTGGAGGAATAGGACATGGGATAGTTTTTATCCCGGAAAATTGGACAGTTCCCGAGGGAGCAGCGATAAACGACTTCTACGCGGACGGAGTCGCGGGCGAAACCTAGTAAAATAAATAATTTACGTTTTCTACTTACGTTTTAGTAATAAGTTACGTTTCCTTTTCCTATAAGAATAGAATTATCTATTCCGATGCGAACGAATTTGAACTACCGACTTACTAGGTACACATGAGAAATAAGTTAAAAGAATACCTAAGTACCTATAGTGTATTTGTAAAAATGTACGTATCCTTATTAAAAAAAAACCTCAAATTAATCAGAGTTGCGGCTGTGAAAGATAATTTGAAGATACTAAACGATGATAAATAACTCAAACGCGTAGGTATAACATTGCAATAAAAGCTTGTTAATGTTGTGTTTACCTTCAACGTTACGTTACATAATGACGTCACGTTTTAATAAAGTAGATATTTATATGGCGCCGGGCAGGCATTCATTGGCACAGGAGAGTTCACGAGAAAAACTCCCTCATGACTTCGTGACGTCAGCTTACTACGATCTATTACAGACTATCGTGGCATAAGTTACTTGGCGCCCGCCGTTTCGTTATACATCATCTAGCACCTACCTATGCGACTAAGTATAAAATAGTATAAACATTGTAAGGACCACATTCCTATAACAGGTAAAGGTACTAAAGCCAAATCTTCCTATAAACTTCTAAACACGTTTATGTGTACGTATCCAATACAGAAACAGTTTGTTTAATACTTTACCACTAAACATCAAAGCCACATATGTGGGTACTAAGCATTTTACAACCTATTGTGCGAATAGTTGTTACTTGTTAACCATTTCCTAACAAGCGATAGGGTAAACTGACCTATAATAATTAGCCACCTACCAATTACTGGCCCCATGAACTTTAAAATAATGTAATAGAGACGATAATTCAACAATCACTAGGTGCCAGTAACTGGTATTTTAGAGGCCAGTTACCAGGTGTTTTACCCTACGAAATATACTAACAGGAAATAACTTGGAAGGTGGTCATAAAATGGAAGGGAATAGTAATCGCACACATGAACTTTACGGTTTCACTACCGTGTACCCTGTTTTCATTACAAAAGTGTATTATTTTCGATTAGCCAGAAATTGCGGTTAACTCATATTTATCAGAGTTGCACCTGTGTGAAAAATTCCAAATAACTTACTGGTACTTACTTACCTAGTTAGAAACAAAACAAAAATTCGGTTGGTTACATACGAGCTTATCTACAAATGGAAAAAAATACCGTCGAATACTATTTATAACATAATTTGTTATTTAAATGGTGAACATCGATATCAGATCGCTTAGGTATTACTCCGACGAACGAGTCTCCTGACTTGGTTCGCAAGCCGCGAGATAAGGCGGGCGCCTCCTAAACAAGGCCTCACTTCAGTCGGAGCGTCGGGCCGCGGCGGCGACGCGGCATCTCCCGACGACACCAACGACTCCAATCGTTATCTGACGGATAAAGTGCGATACAAACAAGCCGTGCAAATACATTAATGAAAATAAAACCGCTCGCGCCTGGCCCGCGGCGGCCGGCCGGTTCAACGGCCGCGGAACTTTTTGCGAATGATTCGTTGAGGTAACTAACGGCTAAACGCTGTTTACTTACGCGGGCCTCAATCGGCCAAGCAAAAGCTAGTTAATCAAACGTATTTCAAAACAGACTAGTCACTGGACTGTTATGGAAGTTCCATCAATGCCAGTTATAAATAAATATGATATAGGTAGCATAACATAAGCGAACCTTAATTCATATTTTGAATAGGATGGATAGTTATACTTAAATTACTTAATTAAAATTAAAAACCTATATTCGATCTTTTGTGATTATTCAGACCTTATTTTTCTCTGATATTTTTCCGTTATTACCACCTCCTTGTGCGGCTTGCGACGGCGTAGGGTGATGCACCATTGGATGGCGATGGCGCGGTGTGATTATAGAAACAGAACATAATATACTAATTTTACGACAGACATTTCGCTTAATATGTAAACTGTAACGTAGGCTACAAGTGATGCTAGCTTAGCGTGACGTGGGCACCATTCAGGTACCGCCTGCTGTTGTTTGAACGCGCTTCTACTTATTCCGCGACTCGCTTGCAACTTGCGCTGCGTTAAAATGAACAACATCTCCTCTTTTTCACGTAAAGATTGATTATATTTATAATAAATAGTACGATACTGATATATATTATTTTAATAGGGAAGTCTGAGTCAACTGTATGAAGCTTGATTGATTAAAGGTTACATGATATAGATTGTTGTGAATCAGCGTGTCTCCATACGAACCTAAAGTCCCAGATATACGGGCGAGTAAGTACGCGTACTTAAAGCTCGACGACCTTTTTCGCCCGTGTTTACCTGTAGAAGTTCGCGTACTTAGCGTGACACACAGGCGAGTAACGTTGCCGATCCATAAGTATGGCGTACTTACTCGCACGTCTATCTGGGACTTAAGAATACGTCAAGTACCTACTACAACTAAATATAAGTTACCTCACACATCCTCTTGATATTGTTGCTATTAGTTTTCATTTACGTAACTAATATCTTAGCTATTTTACTCAATTTATATCAATATATAGGGAAATCTCTAATCAGCCAGGTAACAAATTTAACTGTTTTCATTCAGGGTCTAATTAATTTCCGTTATTATATTCAAGGTAAGGTAACGTGCAGCCGACTAATAAATAAACATTACATGACAACCAACATATTTTAGAGATCTCATTGGTTACTCACTTACATATTGTCGGGCCAGCGCTCTGTCAGCCTGCCGTCCACACCGAGCAGCCGGGCTGACAGAGCGCTGGCCCGCAGTGTTCGTCGTGCTGCGGCCGCCTCTGCTCATGACTGGAGACCCCGGACGAGCCCGAAACATGTCACGCGTTTCTCGACAATATTTACGTGAGTAACCCGGTGTGATCTCCTAAAATATGCTAATTTCTCCGGAAAATTGGACATTAGAGTTATAAAGTATACTTTGTGACGGTAACGTCCCTTCCACTAATAGATAACCTTATATATTACATTATTATATTATTCGTTCTTATAGTATCGTTAAAGACGGCGGCGTACGACAGTCGCCGACAGACGAAGTTCCTCGGAAAACAACCGTGAGTCGTGACACGCGCTGATTGATAGCTAGAGAGTTTCACTAAACATCGACGACCATGTCGGACGCTTTCGAACGTGTCACATGATAATGTCTTAGCTATAGATAATAGATTTCAGCTTGGTTAGTTTTGGGAAGAAATCGGTAGAGCTTGCTATGCCACCACAAGATATCCACAAAATCCCTGTCGAGTCTCAGTGCATTTTGGGCCGCTCTGGGACAGAAATGCTTATTTTACCTACGAGTAGATGTCTATTATATCGAAAGTTAATAAGTACGATTGCTTGTCCTTCTTTCACGGTACAATCTAACATATTTTTCAAGCATATCTAGGTATGGTTAACCCTTAATTTGGCAAAAATAAAAAAAGTCGGGAATTCAAACCCTTTTTGATTTTGAATCAGCAAAAAAATAAAAAAACATTCCAAACATTAAAAGTGAACATTATAGTAGGTTCACTGTGATGCACATTGCCAAATTAAGGGTTAAGTGAGCAGCGCAGAGCAGAGAGATATATCGGTAAGTATGCTAATATTGATGTTGCGTTTTTAGGGTTTCGTCCTAAATGGTAAAAAGGAGCCCTTATGTGATACTTCGTTGTGTGTCTGTCTGTCCGTGTGTCTGTATGTCGCAGCAGGTTTTCTCAACAACTATAAATGCTATCAACTTGATATTTGGCTTAGTTGTACAACTTGCTTGCCCGCATCTGTTTTTGGTAAAAGAAATATGAAATTAATTTTATAATTAATTGAAAAGGGGTCCAGAATGGGGGGGTTAAAAAATGAAAGTGGTTTGATTATAGCAAATGTCATAAAAAGGGCCCAATATACACATTTCAAAACATATAATTTTGTGGTGTGTACTTTTTTATTATAGCCAAAAATTTACAAAATATGACCGTTCCCCCGCCGCCCGCCATCTCTAAATTTTATAAATCTTAAAAATCCTGGCATATAGATATTTATTTATAATTTATGGGATAAATAAAATGAAGTTTTAATTATGGTTCACTAATGTTTTACCGAAAATTGTTTCACAAATGTTAATTTCATAACTAACGTTTCACATGTATACCTACTATTAATTTAACAAATATATTGTTTCACAAATGTGATAGATAAAAAATACGCCGTTTAACAACTAATCATATAGCAAATAGCGTTTATTAAAACGTTTTGGTTAAAAACATGGCTTTTAAAAACTCATCGTTAAGCAATTGGTTTACTTTGCATGCTGTTATATTATAACACAAAGTAACATACATTACATTGCATCTACCTACCTAATTTTTGCATTTGAATCGACCGGTTGATTTTTTTTCGGGCTCCAATTTGGGAAATTGTATGTACCTAATTTTGACAAATGATGCGATATGAAATGAAAAATTGTTAATTCATATCTTTAACTAATAATATATTTGAGAATAAATCATTTCAATTATGAATCATTTGTTAAACCTGTGATGCATAACGTTGATATGCCATATCACCAGGGATGCCGATCGTTGGTTGTGAAATGAAAATTTGCCAATTGACTGTCGATAAAATGCTAGGAACCCGTTAATTATTTACAGTTTTATGAGAAATAACCAAACAAAACTTTGAAAATCGGTTTTAAAATTTAGGCTATTCAAAATGGACCTAATTGCATAGAAAATGAGTACGAGGGTGCATTGAAAAGTTCTGAGCCTAAGGTTGAATATAATTAAAAAAAAACTAATAAATACTGGCAGGTCAAAGTGCCATATTTAGTCGCCATTATGCACTATCTTTTGTTTTTTTCCTGTCACAATTTTGCATTTTATGCTGGAACTGCTACATAAGGTCACTGATTTTTCAAGTAATGGATAAAATTGAGCACCGTTCTGTCATAAAATATTTGCAAAAGAAGGGGTTAACACCAAAACAAATATTTGAAGATATGAATCAAACATTAGGGCAATCTGCTCCATCGTATGCTACCATAAAAAGATGGGTAGCTGGTTTCAAACGTGGCCGGGAGACTGTTCAAGACGAGCCTAGGAGTGGGCGGCCGTTGACGGCTACTACGGACGAAAATGTCAATAATATATTAGATGCGATAATGAAGGATAGGCGATTGAAGATTGTGGAGATAGCGGAAGCAATGGGTATTTCTTATAAAAGTAAAGTATAAATAAAGTATAAAATATTTATTCAGTAATTTGGCCACATGAGGGCTCTTTTACACGTCAGTAACATGGGAGTGAATCTACTAGCGCTTCGGAAAAGACCATCATTGCGGAGAAGAAGCGCCGAAAGAAACTCCAGCAGAAGGTCATTTTTTCAATTATTAAATACAATAATACTTAAAAGTAAGTTACATTACAAGGTATAATAGTAATAAAATATTATTATTTTAAACTAACACAAATAAAATCATTACAAATGTAAGGTCAATAAAATAAAAGGTAAAATGACTAGGAGAACAACATGACGAGGTCTCTACGTCAAGAACGATAATTAAAAAAACTAAATTGGAAAATAGGTCCTTGCAAGCGTGAACAGACCGGACTCCACAGACAGCACCCGTTCACGAGTATGACGCGTATCTCAGCCATCGCCTCCCTCAACCATGTGTTCGGGAAGGTGGCGACCCGATCAACGACGCCGCCGTAAGCAAAGACCTTAAAGTGAGCATGACATGCTCATGCTGCCGGACAAAGATAACAGTAAAAAAGTATCTGTCCGGTGAGAAACATCATAATGTGTTCTCAATTCTAGAATGTCTTGTGCACACAAGAATCCATAACAAAAAATACGAAAAAGACACAAGGTAAATTTAAATTTTAAAGTGTACATCATTGGCTTAAAGGCATTTTGCAATAAGCGCTGCCCAGTTCTCAGCTATAATTACAAAAAAAAAAAAAAAAAGACAACCCTGATTTAAGTAAGCTAGTAGTAACTACTTAAAAACGTCTTTATCATTTAGGAAGTCATTAACAGCATAATATGCTTTGCCCAGCAAGCAGCACTTAATGCGAGACTTGAATTTATTGAACGGCATATTGACAATATCAGTAGGTATCTTATTGTAGAAGCGTATACAGTTCCCCGCGAACGAAGTGCTTACTTTACGAAGATGGTGACATGGGACTACGAGTTTATCTTTATTTCGCGTGTTGAACTTGTGAACGTCACGGTTATGTCGGAAGTCATGTATGTGTTTGCGTGCATACAAGATATTTTCAAAGATATACTGCGACGCGACGGTAAGAATATTAATTTCTTTAAATTTATCTCTGAGTGAGACCCGAGAACCCAGTTTATAAATAAAACGTATAGCCCGCTTTTGTAGTACAAAGATGGTCTGAATGTCAGCCGCTTTTCCCCATAACAAAATCCCATAGGTCATAACACTATGAAAATAACTAAAATACACCAGTCTCGCCGTCTCGACGTCTGTAAGTTGTCGGATTCGCTTTACTGCATACGCTGCAGAACTGTATGATGAGCGGGCACAGAACATCATCACCGATGTTCTTGGATTTTCTAAGGTGTCAACCAGGTGGGTGCCTAGACTGCTTTCAGTCGAGAACAAACGAGTACGTGTTACAATTTCCCAAGATTGTTTATGTATGTTTCAACGTGACTCCGACGATTTTTTCAATCGTTTTGTAACTATGGACGAGACATGGGTCCACCACAGTACACCAGAATCGAAAGAACAATCCAAGCAATGGAAAAGACCAGGTTCACCACCACCCAAAAAAGCCAAGGTCATTTTGTCAGCTAATAAGGTAATGGCCTCAGTTTTCTGGGATTGCAGGGGGGTTATCATGAATATCATGATAGACTATCTCGAAAAGGGCAAAACAATAAATTTGGACTACTATATTGTGCTCTTTTACGTCGTCTGCGTGAGGAAATTAAAATAAAGAGACCTGGAATGCTGTCGAAAAATGTACTGTTTCACCAAGACAACGCTCGCGTTCACACTTCGGCGAATCAATGGCACAAATATATGATTGTGGATTTGTAGTGCTGCCGCATCCCCTTTACTCGCCGGATCTAGCTCCTTCCGATTATCATCTCTTCCCAAACCTCAAAAAACACTTGGGAGGACAAATATGGAGGTACAAGAAGCAGTAGACTCATATTTTAACGACCTCAGCGATTCTTTTTTTTTTGATGGGATAATGAAGTTGGAGGCGAGGTGGACTAAGTGCATTGACCTTCATGGAGAATATGTCGAAAAATAAAATTGTTATAAAAAGTGAGCCCGTTACTTTTTTTTACCAGGCTCAGAACTTTTCAATCCACCCTCGTATTTTCTTTTGCGGTTACCAAGCAATATCTTAAATACGAAAAACTCGGTGCGCGAGTCCGCCTGAACTGAACACCGTCGCAGGCAAAAGCTATACCCCTCTAACTAAACTCACGATATTACTTCGACACAAGTAAAACTTTAGTTAACTGCTCGAAGGTTATAGCTCGGTGTTTAGCGATAAGAGACCTGTTGTCTGCCTCATACCTAATTACCGATTGTACGTTGTTTTTATGTGTTTTTCAATAAACGGTTTATTTTACTCGCATTGTAGGTATTGTAAAACCAGATGACCCCGATGTATACGCAAGTAGGTATAGTTAAACAAATTTACATCTATCTACATACACCAGTTAAGCATGATCGGTTTTAATTTCTATAGAAAACTTCAAATGATAAACAAATGCAGGTCTAGCCAATTTTTGCAGCATCGACCATGATCAACCAGCCTCGGGTCTGCTTCCTAATTTCCTATATAATATAACAGGCGGAACAATTCGTACTATGTACTTTTATTTCTGTACCTTTATTATTTGTGAAATGTTATTGATTTAGTATAATAAATAATGAGTTACCAACTTACTCGTACATACCATTAATCGAAATTGAGAATTTTTCCATTTAAAATGATGTCAATTTTTATCGGAGATGTCGAATGCATATCAAAATCGACCCGTGAGCACTCTCAGAGATTTATCCTTAAATTGTAACACTTACTTCCGTTGGGCGGTTTGTCGGCGGCGGCGCGCGCGCATGCGAGCAGCAGCACGCACGCCACCGGGCCCGCCAGGCCTCGCTCGCGCCGCATCACGCGCCGGCGCCGCGCCCCCTCGCTGACCGCATGGCCCGAGCTGCAACAACGACCAAATTGTCAGTCAAAGGCAACACCAGGAAACGATATTCGACGTAATATGCTGTTGGTGAGGTGGAGTTCAAGCAATGCGAGTACAAAATGCAGTATTTATTTTATTTGATTTAAAATATTGCCGGCAACGGAGATGCCAATCATGCCACCAACTAGGGGAGCTGGTGGTAAGGCATTTCGGATTTCGAAACGTATGAATGACATACTTCTAAAGGCATAATATCCTTCCTATTTATAGCTATATGTAATTTTCTTACAACAAGAAATACAGTTTCATTCAAGTGTCAATTCGTATAATACCACTGGTCTCACCCATCATGAAATATGGATTTATATTTATATTATGATATGAGACATAAACGTTACTACACTTAAGGTTCGCAAGTATGGGGCTAGCATACTAAGTAAAGCTGAAGTACATGAACGTCTGTATAGTTAAAACAACAATGAGTTGTAATTTCATTGATGGATTGCAGATTTCATTGATGAACGCTTGCAAACGTCGGCAAGTGCCGCATAAAGTCGTTTGTAATTAGCGTGGGAGCCGCCGGAGTTCCCACGACACCTCTCGACCTCTCACACAGGAAAATAACAATTAAAAAACAAGTTAGCCGTTTAATTGTTGGCTATTCATTGAAACAATCCCATAAGGTGCTAATCTAATAATCCTATAGTCTCTTTTGTAACAAGCAGGCGAAAGCAAAAAAAGTAACATGCTGCTTAATAAATAAAATGCCGCTATCCAAGAACTAGGTATTTGACCAACCGACATGCTGTGCACTTAAAATGTGGTTACCGAATGAAATGCAAGAAAGAAGGTGGAGAAAGTTTACGCAGCTTTTTGACAAAAGATACAAAAGATCTTGTTCATCCTGCCTTATCTTTAAAGTCACTCACTCACTCGCGTATACTTATACGCTTTTCTCTCTTTCCAGTAGAAATACGATCTACCTACTTAAATTTGATGTTCAGGCAAGTAGTTGATCTCCTTAATAGCTAGAATCAACACTAAATCGCATGAGATACCTAGCTATGATGTACACTGAACGTTTATATAGCATCCCGGACAATGTTCCATACATTAAGTACCTGGTAGCAAATTGATACTGAAAAGTGCAACTCATCTTCAAATAACCAAACTATCACGACCGGCTCACTTTGAACACAATGGCAATAGAGATAGCTGTTTCTGGCGAAATGCCTTGATGTATTTTTCGTGTAAATTATGTCCGATTTAGTCTTTACGTTTCAGGATAGATTCAGCAGATTTGCAAGTTGTCAATATTATGCCGAACCTCGAGTGCCTATCTTGTTACAATATCTTTTGATGTTAACATTATCGTAGTGAGTGTTTTGTAAAGACGTCACAGTGACGGCGGTGGCGCCAGGCTGACGATGACGATATGTGGGTAGTCTAGATAACCATGATGCAATCGTTTGTTTGACGTGGAAATACCTAAACGAACCCGAATAACACAGTTAAATACCGTTAAAAAATTAGCTAGATTTACCTACTTTCTCTTTGTAAGTGCTATGTCATTGTAAAGTTTAGTTTTATTATTGAGTCACGACGGTTCGTTGAGGTAAACGCCCTATTAATAAAAAAACGTAGAAGATTCTACACGTGGAGTGCACGTGGCGTGTCGGCGACTAAAATGAGTGACGAGAAAGCGGCGCGAAGGGACCCCTTACCCTTGACAATCCGTGGAGTGTATACGAACGGCGATGCGTTGAACGAGTCGACTCCAGCCGACAAAGTTGGAAAATAAAACTGCGTAGATATTTACTTATCTACTCATTCCCTTACTTTAATAATTGATGATAATGATCGAAGAAAGAACACTACGAAGCAAGACAATCATGCCGCAATGGTGTCAATTTTCAAATCTTTGAAATATATGTATAATAATTGATAATAATAAAAAAAGTTTAAAGGAAATTTCAAAAAAATCTTGCTTCTCTTGTGAAGTAAGTAACGGAAACGAGTCTTATCTCATTCTTTTTTATCAATTAATGCACCAGACAGAGTGCAAAACATTAAGTAAAAAAGAAATAGCTTATATTAAATGTACCGGTGTACCCAACACAATTTATTTAGTAAGCTCGTAAACCCAATTTCCTGTCATAACTTGGTTATAGTCCATAACATAACGTTATACATATTATTTTAATTCAACCGTTTAATTGTTACAATCATTATTATTTTAAACCGCTCTATCAATAACATACAGTAGACAAAATCAGCAAAGGGTTTGAGTAGGGCGGGAATTTTCCCGCCTTTTCTGCACCGCGATTGCAGTGCACACGTTACACCTGAGGAGAGTTGTTTACGACGCGGCGGACGCGTCGTGGCGAGGTCAGCGACCGCGTGCCGCACCACGCCGCCATATTTTGGTAATAAATAATAGAGCAGCGCAGCACGATCGATCAGTGTTGTGAGCCAGTGCGGCGGCGCGGTTCCTTGCCGCGCTGGCCGCCCGCGCCTCGCCGCCCAAAACATTGCACCCCAACCCCGCGCCCTCGCAGCTCGCACCTCCTTGCACCAACATTTGACAACTTTTTATTGGCACCCATTTTATTGTACCAAGGGCTATAATATGTATAACAAAGCCAAATACACTGTTTGTTTTTTTTACCCGACCGGCCAAAAGGTGGGTAATGTTTTGTATCCGTGTCTGTTTGTTTAAGACATGAAAACTACGACTTGACAGATTTTGAAGTGGTATCGTCAGATGTGTTTTTAAGGAGTTTCTTAGTCCTAGGCTATATTTTAACCCTTGATCCCCAATAGTGTTGTACATGTCATTGTACAGCCTATGTGAAACGCAGCCACCGGGTTAAAGGGTTTGTAAATATCCTGTTGAAGATTTCAATAAAAAGGACTTTCTAACTAATTCTCAAGTTCCATCTTCTAAATCCTGCTGATGCAGATGGTCAACATTCCTGATTGAAACACAAAAACCGGCTTCCAAAACGCAACGACGATATTTTTGCTTTTTTAAAGGCGGCGTTTGGTTATTTAAACATTTATTCCATTTTATACTTTTTGGGATATTTTTATACTTGATATGTAGTCCCACTTCTTAGTTGATATGAAACTTAAAGACATTTGAAGCTCGCCGCAAGAAACGCCACGGGAAAGTCATAGTCATATATAAACTTAAGTATGTATTTAGCCCCGTCGTTAATTTCCCTCGGAATGCGTTTTAAGAAGCAACGTAAACGAAACTCCTAAACTTCTCTAATTAACTCCACTTAGCATAACCACATCAATGAGGACTTACCTACCATTTGTTTTCAATCCACAAAGAGCCCGGTGATAATTCTATGTAGAAATGTAAATACGCAATCGTGAAACGTCAAATCATGTGTAGGGCGCGGTACTCGTATTGCATTATACCTACATACGAGGTGTGGTTAATAAACAACGTACCTACTTACTTGTTCATGACCCCTGCCATCTAGCTGCATCGCCAATTCGCAATTCAATTTAGAACTTGACTTACAAACGAGAATTCTTGAAGAGATCACTTATCGAGGTAGTTCATTCAAGATAGATTACCTTACACCTACATTACCTACAAAGTATAATATTGTTTTGATAAGACTTTAATGCATGTTGCTGGCACTCACTCGCTTATCGATCTGATCTGAATGTTTTTCAATGTCTATACTTTATTGTTCTCAGTTTGTTATTTTTCGCATCACAGCAAAAAAGAGTTTAATATTGTATTATTCTTTTAAACATTGAACTAATCGTTCTATTCAACCACAGCCGTCGTTGTGCCTCGATTGAAGGAAGATATGGTTATGAGGAGTTGATGAAAGGTCTATGTTCAAGCAGGAGAATTCCTCTGGCTGGCATGATGATGAATGGTGAGCATGCCATTGGTATTGAAGTCCATCCTCCCAGATTCCTTAGCTAACTGCCGCGACTACGCTACATATCGTCGGTGAAACTGCAAAACCGCGTAAGTAACATTTTAAGTAAGGAGCAAAATGCACCTTTTTAATAAGAATGTAAGGTTTATTTTGCTCAATCATAATTTTGTTAGTTACGCGGTTTTGCAGTATCACCGACGATAACATTTCGATCGATGTCGTCTATAGTCTGTGTCAATGGAAATTGCTACAGATGAAAACAAATTAGTATACTGTTTGACACATAACCACAAATATTCATCATGCGTATTTTTATGTAAAACAACGTAATAGTATAGTTAATAGTTATTTAATCTTAAACTTAATGTGAAAGTAATGATCAAGTGTATAAATCATTGCTAAGACCTCAGTCGATCTTGAAAAGGTCGTGATTATGGAGAAATAATGGTAAATTGGTTTATTTCGTTGTGTTTATTTATTTGCCAATTTCAATTGGCACAGACTATATAGGTACAGTAGAATTCTGATATATCGACCCTCAAGGGATCGGCGACATTTAGTCGTACTAACCGGACGACGCACAAAACGACCACATAATTAAAACTTGTTTTTTACCTTTGTAAATTTAATATTAATATAATTCTTATTACTATATTTGTAATAATATGTGGCCTCCTTAACCTTGTCTCAACGGATAAAAAACGCTGACTGTAATTTATGCGCGCTTATACTTTGGAGAGGGTTAGAAAGCTCTATCTTCCCCCATTTATAAACAAAACACTGCGCGTGTTGTTCTAAGTTTCTAACCGAACCATTTATTGTCAAAATAGGTCGCTTAAACCGGAGTCGTACAATAAGGTCATCATGAGGTTGAAATTTCATCGCAAAAAAAATTGGCTGTTATAAAGATAAAAGACATTTATTCAGTAAGTAGGCCGCTCGGGCACTTTTACACGTCAAGAATCTACAACTCCTGAGAACACTCCTGAGAAGAAACGCCGCAAGAAAATCAGCAGTCAGTCATTTAGCATTATTATAAAGCTATAAATATTAAATTAAATATAACTAATAATGTTTTAATTTGAAAATAAGGGTCGAAAGATCTACGCACTCAAGGCTTAAGAAATATCAGAAAATATTCCTACCGCATCACAATATTTCTCCTAACTGTTATATATTTAATGAGCACAGATGCCGCATCAATTGTAGATCGAACTCTGGTAAACCCGAACTGGTGACTGTTAAGTTGTTTATTTCTATTAAATTGAGCTCAAATATCATTCAGCATTCGTTTCTCAAAGACTTTACTTAAATCCGGCAGTACAGAAATGAGACGGAAGTTAGTTAAATCACTCATCTCGCCCGATTTAAAAAGAGTTATGACTTTACTGTAGTTCATGAGATCTAGAAAGATCCCCTCTGATAAGCAACTATTGTAAATTAATGCTAGATGGAGTGCAATTACATCTATGATATGAAAGAGTACTTTAACTGATGTGCCCCACAAATCCTCAGTATTTTTTAAACTGAGCGATTTAAATACCTTCACTATTGAATGTGAATCTACAGGAATAAACGAAGTCGATATATTCGAATTCTACTGTAGTTAGTAAATATATATTTAAAAACAAAAAGGCGTAGGTATCGGTCGCTTTAAGGCTTTATTTAGTAATGTTAGTATTCTAACAACAACGTCTGTAACGCCGTTTGGCCTCTAAGTGTATGAAATTGGGTTTACCCTTGAAATATCGAAACTCATTTCATAGAACGATTCACTTCGCCGAATTTTCATTTCATCGACAGGCATTTCCACGTGCCCTTTTTTTGTAACCTAACCTAACCTACGTAACGAATGCTTAAGATACCATGAAAACCATAAGGTTCCAGTCCAGCAGAAATTAGTTTTCGATGAAATGAAATTCGGTGAAAAGACACATTCGATGAAATGTTTGTCGATATTTCAAGGGGATCCTACGAAATTGATACAGACATTTTCTGACACCCTGACCACAACGTTTTTGTGGATGAGTGTACACCATGTAAAAATTTCAACTCTGCACCTCAGGGAAGTTTTTACAGACATTCTGCAAATATGCTCGTCTTATGGGTATCAAACTGATGTAAAATTTAGTATCGCGATTCTAATCTGGCAACTTTCGAACGTACCATGAAGGAAATCAAGACGTGCCTATAATGAGACATAAAATGGTAAGTAATTTCGTTTCCCTTATTAACCTACCTGCAGACGGAGTGCATAGGTATCTTAGGCTGAAGCCAGACGAGCGTATTTTTTGAGTTGTCGCGTAATTTCTGCTGCTCCATTCAGTTTCATAGTAGTAGTAGTAGTATGAGAATGGAGGAGCAGAAATTACGCGACTCACAACTCAAAAAATACGCTCGTCTGGCTTCAGCCTTAATAGCAATAGTGGCTGATCGTCAATTCGCCGGATCGGATATTTTATGTTTTGTAATTTCCTACCTGCCCCTGTGACCGGTTTGATGTCAATAACAAACGACACTTGAATAGAGTCCATCTGTTATTTGGAATACAATGTGGAGATAATTAAATGAATATAAACAATTGTACGAGGACTGCTACAAGTAACCGGAATAGGAAATAATAAACGAACGTATACACTACTACTAAATATGGTTTCATTGTTTTTCGAAATATCCGTGATGATGATGATCGATGCACTTTTGCATACTTTGAGACCAATTTAGAAAGCACTTTATCCACTCTGACTGAGGTATCTCTAAAACGTGCTGTTTGAACGCGTTGATAGCATTTTCACGGGTCGACAATGGTTGACCACGTAATTTATTCTTTACATTTGGAAATAAATGAAAGTCACTGGGTGCCAAATCAGGGATGCATGGTGGATGACCCGTTCATTAAATTTTTTGACCTTCTAAAAATCGAGTCGTTTCGCGTGATTTATGTCAGCTGGCATTGTCATAGTGAAGCATGATTCTGCGTCTTTGGTTATTTATACGAATAACTGAAATACTTCCGGCAAACAAATCCTGGTGTACCACTCCGAATTAACCGATTTACGGTTATCTAGAGGCACTGTAGTCACATGGCCATTAATACCAAAAAAGAAGGCCACCATTTGCTTCAATGTGCTTTAAGCACAAGTTACTTTCGTAGGGTTCGGCTTATTTTGAAACACCCACTGTTGATTGTGGTTTAGTTCTCGGATCATACGCATAGACCCGGGATTCGTCACTTGTGTTGATATTATAAACTGTCACCACATGTCAAACTGTTTTATTAGTCAAATTTTCCTGCACCATTCGACGAGTCTCTTTTGATCCTTAGTTAAGTTGTGCGGGACCCAACGCAAAGATTTTTTTTTCACAGCTAAATGTTCATGTTCACCTCACCTATCTTATTAATGCTCGTCATGGGAGCCTACCGTTTGGCCGAAATACGTTTGCCAAAATGTGTCGTTTCCCAACCGTTTTATTTGCCAACCCATTTATATTCCTGTACATGTAAATATTTCACGATTTATTTCAGTACCATCGTGTAGAACTCTATAGGTCAGATTAGGTTAGTTTTTTATAAAATCCGAATGAAATATTCCCGTTTACAGAAAACAAAGCGGGTTGGCAAATGAAATGGTAGGCAACCGATACAATTTGGCAAACATATTTCGCCAAAAAAAAGGTAACCCGCTCGTCATACATGGTAGTTATGCCCAGAGTCACTTCTATCTCGCGATACGTAACATGAGATAAAAATGAAATGGCACTCATGCATTATAGGATTTATAAGTTTTTGCACAGCTTAAATATTTTATATTTTGTGGTACAGCGACCGATTTCAGGCGACCATCCTTAACTTCGTCTGTGAGCATAGGTACTGGTATTACGTCCACGATTGAACCCACTAAACAAGTAGGTGGTATAATACACAGTGGTAAGCTCCATCGAATAATACACAGTGGTTTTCGATGGAGCTTCATCATCACCAAAAGTCTAAGTTAGTTGATCTATGCAATGTTATTGCGTTAAACCACGCCGAAAATCGTAATTTATTAACCAATAAATCATATCACGAATATTTTCACGAGTGAGTTCCATCCTTGCAGCGAGATGACGATAAAACCCGTCAAAAATAAAAGGCTAGCGTTCCTACCTGCATAAGAAAAAAAAACAGAGGCCTGCAAGTACCAAGGTTTTTCTTTTTTTTATAATGTCAGGTAAAGCGTTTAAAAATCTTGGAATCCAGCGGACCTAATTGCCTAACGCACTCGCAATCGACTTTAAAGTAGAACAATTGTTTTCATTTTGTATGCAGACTCACCTTCGGACTGTCAAAATGAAAACGATTTCGATTGCGAGTGCGTTAGGCAATAGGC
The DNA here is from genome assembly GCA_927399475.2 of Acleris emargana. NCBI lineage: Eukaryota > Metazoa > Arthropoda > Insecta > Lepidoptera > Tortricidae > Acleris > Acleris emargana. The sequence goes on along the minus strand of OV656848.1, from coordinate 3,815,933 downwards.
CCGCTGGATTCCGGTTACATAAGTATCGCTGCACTGCAGCCCTCGTACTCTATGTCCAGAAAATGTCTAACTAATGGAAATAGAAACTATTGTTAGTGTTGGCTACTTGTACCTACTAAAAGGTGATAACAAAAAAATGAGAATTATTTGCAAGGGTGTAAAAAAATAATTGTGTAACATTTTATAATTTTTTTATAGTAAGGGTTATAATATAATACACATTTAACTATTTACAAAATTGTTAATGCACGTTACGATAGGGCCCGTAATCAGCAGTTCGACGCAGTTTTGACATAATGCCCGAACAGGACCGTTGGACGGCATATTTGTCTATTTTTCGCACACAGGTTTTGATTCTTTTTATCAGTTGGGCACAATTTTCTGCTTCCCAATTAATTTTGTAAACAAAACTGCTCAAAAAACCAGAAAAATCTTCGATCGGCGGGATTGTGGAAGGTTTTTGGGGTTTCGGATTTTCGGTACAAATGGCACATTATGGGAGTCTAGGAATTGCAATGTTTTTTTGGCGTAATGCGACGATGCCTTATCTGGCCAAAACACATACTCTCCATCAGGGCGATGTTGGCGATTAAATGGTATAAGTATTTTTTTCATGCATTCACTCTATGAGAGTTTAGGATTATTGCTAAACCACTAGGTTTGAACCACAGTTTTGACCACGTTTTGACACACCTTTATCGGAAAAAGCCACATAAAGCATAACTTTCTGCTCAAACTTTTGCTTTCACTTGTGTTTTATATTGTCTGGTGATGTTGAAATGTTGCTGGTATAGTACCGATCATTTCCAGGTATATGGGTTTTGCTCAAAGGGAAATAACTTTCATCATTCAAAATAAACGATTTTTCTTTGTAATTTGTAACCATCCAGCGGCATTGTGACATAATGTTACATTTTTGCTGATCGGTGTATTCCAGTGCCCTTATCTTCTTGCGGCACTCCAAACCAAACCGACCTTTTTTAAAGACCGGCAAATGTACGGTTGAAAACATTTAAATATTTTCGCGGCATCTCGTTGGCTCATGGAATCACTAGGTATCATTGAAAGTGATATGGAGTGTCTTCAGTCTTCCCTTGGTCATTATTTTAGCTGGTCGGCCGCTACCACGTTTGCGAATTGTCATCAAGGATGCAAGAATTCTATATATATAGTAGAAACTGTTACATTTTCTTTGGTAAAATTATCTACTGTGTACTTTTTCCCCATGTTTATATTTTTATTATTAAAATGTACAACGCGTTTTCGCAGAGCTTCTTGTTTTGGCGTCATTTTGACAATTATAAATGATTGAAAAAATGAAACAAATGAAAATCAAGAATATCAAAAGAGGTACAAATAACATCTGGAACAACTTTTTTGTCTATGGCAATATATATTTTTTTTAAGACTACTGAAAATGATTCTCATTTTTTTGTTACCACCCGTTATTAGGTATTTAGGTATCTTGTGGTGTTGGTCGAACGCTTGGCGGTAAAATATAAGTCTTCGTTGGTATATTCAAGTAAATGGACTTCTAGGCTACTACGAATGGAACTAGGTACCTATGTCAAAACTCCTCGGATTTGATTGATTACTTCTTTGAAAGTTCCGTAGCAGATCAGGAATTTATGGGTGTTTCCTCGTGGTCATACTATTTTTGTCCTACTGACTTTCGACGGAGCCCCGCCTCACGGCGGGGCTCCTGCTTCTAGTTGGTTTTGCCCTTCGGGCATCTAAAGATACCTAACGAACCTAACCTACCTACTTTTACAACCACAATTAGTATTTAGTGATCAAATCTAGGTTCACTTTTTGACTAGTATGACAAAATAGTATGACCACGAGGAAACACGTGAATTTATTTGGTGGTTTGGTGTACAAACCCAGTTCCAAAACAAGCTTATTGCTCTTGTGTAAGTACGGTTACGAGCGTTAATTTGGGACGTATTTCTAGAACAATATGCTTGAAATCGTCAATGTCTTTAGAGATGTCAAGTCATTTGTAACTTTTAGGAACTTTTAGGTTGAGTGTCAGATTGACTTTGGACTTAAGGTGGGTAGGTACCAAATTGAATCTCGCGAATGTTCCAAAATCCAGGTGCAATAGTTTTGTACTATACCTAACCTACCTATCAATTAATTTCGTGTCTGTAGGTATTCAACTTAGTACTTTTTAGCTGTTGACAGCAGCGAGTGAATTGCTATTCCTTTGCATTTCTAGAAGTAGATAGGTGCCTAGTAGGATTTTTGCCATGTAGATGCCAACTAATATTGCCGTGGCCCGTCAACAAGCATCAATTAAATTAAAACATCTCATTAAGTGTTTCAGCCGGACTGTCTCCCAGACGTGTCCGTGACCTCGCGAGTCGCTCCATTAAATAGCCAGCCAGCTAGTTTTATAATAAATTCATACCTAACAATAACACTGCCGGCCAATCGCCCGTGCACCTGGTTGTAGTAAAATATTCTAACGCAAATCATATCAAATCAAGGAATTTGGTGTAAGGTGGGTAGTTACAACTAAGCATAGAAGCAATTTACAACTAGCAACATTGTTAGCAACTAGGGTTGCCAGGTCGCCAAACTTAATAGCCGGACAGACCGACCAGTTTGGCCGGACATTTGGGTAAAAATGCCGGACACCCTAAAATCCCTACATTATTGAGGATTTTTTTCCTATCGAGAGCGACCGACAGTCGACGTTCGCCTGCGCTCAGCCACGCTCGGCGGTCGCTTGTTTGCAAAATGTAAAAAGCCGAACAAGCCGGACACCGTTTATTTTGGCCGGACACACAATCAAAAAGCCTAACTATGTCCGGCTTTATCCGGACGCCTGGCAACGCTATTAGCAACTAGCAATTTATAAGCAAACTGATAGCAAGATGGATTTTAGCAATATGATGTGGGTAGACACTCATATTAGGTATAACTCTTAGGAGTCTCAGGTATAAGACGTAAGAATAATTGCAATTACAAATACCTACCTACCAACAAATCAGTAAGAGAATATTTTTATACCGAAATCATAAAGCAGCCATAGACCGATAACGCAACTACGACGCAATTCCCACAAATTCTTCGCAGTGTCGGTGTACGCAGTAGGTAGGTAGGTACCGCTACCGCCCTCTGTGCATGTCTGATGTCCGAGTTCACAATCACAAACCATTTAAGCCGGCCAAGGCGTTGTTGTGATACCTGACCACACAAACAATGTCTCTGGATGTCTGTGAAATTTCCTGTTTTGGTGTTAGCTTTCTTTAAACATCCATTCAGGAAAAGTACTCGACCGATTTGAAAACTGCTGCAAAAACTGATTGCGAATATTTCAATCAATTACCTACTAGGCGATCCAACCACTAAAATTCATTTGTTTAGTAAAAGTTGTAGGTAATACCTAGGTTACCAATTTGTTTTTATCATCAGTGTGAGTCAATGATTCACTGAACGATATTAATAATTTGTAATAGGTGGGTAGTTGTTTGCTAAGACAGTCTATAATAGGTAAGTACAAAAAACGCGTCGCTGATACGACTTATAATCGTGTTGTTGGTTGTAAACAACAGTGCAAATTGGGCCTCACAGCGCGTACGGTGAAGGACAGCGGGCTTGAACGGCGCGAAGCCGTGCCGCCGGTACCTACCGCCCGCCAAACTCGCTCGCAGAAGGGCAGGCAATTGTTTACACCAAGCGTACCACGTGGAGCGGGCGGCGGCGGTCGATTGATACACACGATCACGTGGTTGTTTTTCCACCTGCGCCGTTCAACACTACCGCTCTGCACCTATTTACCAATCGACCAAATTAATCTATCCCAAAGTACTTAATCAGATTTAACAAAACGATACCTGAGCTCGGCGTTTGCCGTGGCTGTCTGCTTCTCGCCGTTCGCGGTTCTCAAACAATCCTTTCACAAAATTGTATGGTTACAATTGTCAATGTCACACACTCCTTCACTGACACAGATCACTGGCTGGTTAATCTCGGTAATAACAACACAGTATTGTAAACACGACACGCGATACTGAGCGGACAACATACGTATACGAGTTATCGCAAAAGACGCGCGCGAACGACTGAAGTGAAGAAAGCAGCGAGTCGGGGCCCGGGGGGAGGCGGAGGCAGGCGAGGCGGGCGCGCGGCTGAGTGGCGGGGGGCCGGGGCCGGCACGAGGGGCGCCGCGCGGTGCGCTCGCTCAACTCGACCCAGTCACAGACAGACCCGGTCGAGTCGAGGAATGCGGCCCGCGGTTGGTTCTGATGTGCTTGGGCAGGGCCGAAGCTCCCAACTCTCATGCAGTACACCCGCAACCGAGGGCTGCTGGAGCAGCGGACCAAGCATACGTACGCGCAAGGCCATTCAGCAGCCCAGCATCCGAGCTGAAAATATTTTTTTCTCTTATACTTAATATTAGGCTACTTATCAGGTTCACCAAATTTTTAGCTAAAATAGCTAATGCAGTAATAGTACGTACCTATATAAGTGTTAATGAACCGTCATCACATCACTCATCACTATACATACATAACCGACATTAGTGCCGATTTTAAGGATGGTTAAATTGTGAATACTTATTTTATTTTAAGTGCCTTCTAGATGACTTTACCTAAATATCATAGTTATAATAAAATCGGGCAATTGCAAGTCAAACTCGCACACAAAGGGTTTCGTGCCACCACTGCCACTGTACAACATTGACCGAGAAAAAAATGCCGATTTGCATTTACAAAAGTAACAAAAAACATAGTCGCCAGCCAGTACAGGTCGCATTAACTCGCTCTACAATATGTATGTATAGGTACTTTTTCGTTTATTTTAATAGCAATTGTCGACATCGATTACCTACGTAGGCTACGTTTAACTTTTGAGTAAGTAACTACATACCTACAACGACCACGAACCACAAAAAATTATCAGGCTGTGGATGATAATATAATGTCTGTCCATGCCTATACCATAAATATGCCAGAAACATAAAAACTATAGTAAATAATAAAATGATGAAGTTTCTGAATTTGCAAAATACTCCTGCATATCTTAAGTCGCATATCGCATACGTTAATAAATAAAACAGAAAATGTCTCAACTAAGTAATTATAAATCCCAAAAAAGGTCTTTTGGCTAAGCCCATATTTTATATTGTGACGTTTGTGACCGCATCCACCCTACCGTAACACAATACTCCGGATACTTTTACCTGTAGGTAGATAGGTAAAAAAAAACAAGGAAAATTCCACACCATAATGCCAAAAAAAAGGCACAATTTGACAACTATACATAACTTCTAACTAAACTTACCCAGAGATTTGAATACGTACAAAATCCTTTTTACGAATTCGTCAGAGAACTACTGCCGTATAGTTTTATAAGACTTTTAAGTGAATGGATTTCGTGTTGCGCTCGCGCTGCACCACGTGTTAGAAAAGTTCGAACGATCGACCACGTGAATGCACGCACGCGCACGTACGCACTGTTACACAAATATTAAAATATTCTGTGACCTATGATAGCCAGCGAGGTCCATTGTTCAATCATAACATAATGCTCTTGGCTTCTACCCGAAATAATGCATATATACGTTTAAATAGGTACCTACTTGGTTCGTAAAGATTGTTCATTAATCAATTAAATTTTAAAGAACATAATTGATAAAATATTCAATTAAAATATTTGCTCCATAAATAAGAGCTTAAGATTCGAGGATGAACCCTAAAGGTACACTTTTTCTTTTACTATTCCACTCTGATTTGAGCTAGGTGCGTGCGACGACGAGCAATGCGGATGAGTAGCGTTAGGTTGACTTGTGGGTCTATTCCGACTAGTTACATTGTTAGTTCCATTGATGGAACTAGATGGACTTTTTTTTCCTAGTAGTTACATTCAACGAAGATGGATTCCGTAATGGAACTACATGGACTTTTTTTTCCAAGTAGTTACATTCATAATACTTATAATAAATATTATTAGATCAAATGATCATTATTTAACTGCGTTTTTTTTAATTTCCCGCCATAAGGGACTCGACTCGCTTTAAAAATGCATTTTTTTAATATAGGCAAAGAAATTGAAAATAAGTACCTTCTATAAGATTGCATTCATTTTATATAAATTTATTATAAGTATTATTTATAATGTAACTACTTGGAAAAAAAAGTCCACGTAGTTCCATTACGGAATCCATCTTCGTTGAATGTAACTACTAGGAAAAAAAAGTTCATCTAGTTACATCAATGGAACTAACAATGTAACTAGTCGGAATAGACCGACTTGTGACTTGTGACAACAAGCGTGTGCCGAGCGAGCGACCGGCATGCGCTATTGTTGATATTAGGATGTAATAGGAATAATCGGCATTTAAAAATCAGTCTTTCGTCTTTTGGAGATCTAGGTTCAGGACTTTAATAAGTTGGAAATTCGGTAGTTCCGAAAATTAGCAACCGTTATTGTATGTAATGCTTCGTACGAGTATAACTCAAATTCGAAATACTTAGCAATGAGTCGGAGTTATGAAATCAGTGTTTATGAAATTCGGATTCCTTATAGTTTACTTACTACCTGCTGAATAAGTTATTTAATCTGGGAAAAGTAAAGGATATCGCCACGGATGAAGTAGTAATACGTATGTCGGTATGTGTAGTAAGTACACGTGCTGTGACGCTCCACTCATGCCTTCCCTAGAAAGGCTGTATCATCATTGGCTGTATCGAATAACCAATCACTCCGTACAATATGTAAATTCAATAACGTATGTGTCTTTTGAAACGGCTCGATATACTGTTTGGATGGTGTTTTGTAGTGTCTGGTTTATTTAATGATTCTATATATCTAAATAATTACATCGTACATACATTTTTGGAACAAAAGTAGGAAATACTTCTATTAACTATTAATAATTTATTAAAACAAAACAAATCAAAAATCTTTAAACAGTTTTTAAATCAAAATCGTTGTACGAAATATTGGTTCTTATAAATTGTGGTTAGATTCTAACGTAACCTAACCTCCACACAAAGTTAAATAAATAAGATAGGTACGAGTACGCGAGGGTAGAGAAGTCCAAAACATGTTTAATATTGACCCACTCCACTACCACTCTAGCGAAAATATCATAAACTCAATATTTCCTAAACAGAAAACGAAAATGTACATCTTTAAATAATACACATATTTATACTCAATGTTTTTAGGAGACGTTGTTTGTTGGACGATTCTAGTTGTATGATAATAAAAAAACTTCATTTTGCGAACAGAAGATACGAGGGGCGTTCAATAAATTCTCGGTATGAGAAGGAAAACAAAAGCATACGATTAGTGTTTTATTTTTATTTTTCTATATATTGCCCCCCTATGTTTATACACTTATAAGATCTGTCAATTAGTTTTTTTAACCCCTCATAAAAATATTTTTTGTCTTTGGTGTCAAAATGCTCCAGCACCGCTGCCTTCAACGCTTCATCATTAGAAAATCGATGTCCACGAAAATCCTTTTTAAGGTTGGGAAACAAAAAGTAGTCGCTGGGGGCCAACGCCAAGTCTGGACTGTACGGCGGGTGAGTAAGTGTTTCGAACCCAGATTCAAGAACAGCAGCCTTGGCAACATGAGCAGTATGCACAGGGGCGTTGTCATGAAGAAGCAGCACTCCTCTGGTAAATTTTCCCCTCCTGTTCTCTTTGATTGCTTCCCGTAGTTGGCGTAAAATGTTAGCGTAGTACTCTCCTGTAATATTTAAACCCTTTTCTTTATAATCTATTAATAATATCCCTTCACAATCCCAGAATATTGTCGCCATGATCTTGCCAGCTGAGGGGACGACTTTGAATTTCTTGGGATGAGGTGTTCCTTTAACGTGCCACTGCATCGACTCTTGTTTGCTCTCAGGGTCATAATGATGAACCCAAGTTTCATCTCCGGTAACAATTTTTTGGAGCAAACCATCAGGGTTTTCACCACACAGCTCAATGAAGTCGGAACAACAAGCAACACGCGTATGCTTCTGAAACGGTGTCAACATTCGTGGTACCCATCTCGCACTAACTTTGGACATGTAAAGATGATCGTGGATAATATCATGTATTGTACCAATAGAAATATTGGTTTTTTGTGCTATAGACCTAACCTTCACTCGACCATCTTCCAGTATAATTTTCTCCACTTTTTGAATGTTTTCTGGTGAAGTAGCTTCAACAGGCCGACCAGGTCTAGGGTCATCTTCTATGCTCTCCCTCCCACGCTTAAATTCATTTGACCACTTTTGGACAGTAGATAATGAAGGAGCGGACTCACGGTAAACTAAATCCATTTCTTCTTTAATACACTTTTGATTTTTTCCCTGATTAGTCAAGAATTTTATCACGGCTCGATGCTCCATTTTAATTATCATTGTAAAATCGCTCATGGTGATCACGTTTGTTCAGCAGTAGCAGAAAAACAAAAGAACGTGTAGGCTTCAAATTTACTTTTTTTTACTGTCAATAAATGACTCTTCGCGGCCAGTATTAAGAAGTTAACTAAAAAGGTTTGCAAGATACCAATACCGAGAATTTATTGAACGCCCCTCGTATGTACTACTTACCCTATTACGTATTATTGTCAATGATTTCTAATTAAGGATTATCCGTGTAAGGATTATTCGTCTCGTCTACGTCCAAAACCCATCAAAGGATTGACATACTACCAAACATCTGAATACCCTCACAAAATGACACATTTTTACTATACAGTGTGTCCCTGGATAAAGTTCACAAGCGAATAGGGATGCAAACATCTTATATTTGATGAGCGGTCAAAGATATTGTGTCGTTTATTATGTCGCACCTTCGGTACGACAAGGGCACAATTGCCCCTATAATCATATAGTACATTGTGCCCTTGTTCTACCGAAGGTACGATGTGTTGCTAATAAACCTGTTTTATTTGTTTGGCGTATTTTTTCGATTTTATTTTATTTTTTAGCCAGAGGACATCCTCTTGGATTAAAAAACCGTTTATTTCATTTCAATAGATCACATTATGAGGCGAGATATTTCACTTTGTTCCGATAGGATTCACAGAGAGCAATCAACGTTTTTTAAATCTTTAAAAAAGTGACACAAATTAATTTATTTTTGCTGGCGAAGTTGCATCTATTTTCATCCCTATTCGTTTGTGCACTATATTCAGGGACACACTGTCAAGGTAGGATAAGTTGCATTGATACAGAAATTGGAGGGTTGACACTTAAAGTTTTTGCAATGCACACATCACAGAACACGCTGTTAAAAATAACGTTTGCCTGATTCGCCCAGTATGTAGCTGGAATTTCTAGTTCATTTAGGTATTTGTTTTAAACAAAAGTTTATTTTAAGAAATACAGGTGTGACCTTTATGAAAAATAAATATGAAACAGAGTTGAAATAAGTGCCGGATGGAATTTATCATCAAATGCGCGGCACGGCGGCTTATCAACTGCGCCATTCAAAAACAACGTTTACGCAAGCACAGTTTATCAATGAAAGCAAGTTTTTTCTTATCGTAGACCATGTTTTACGAGGTGGGCCTTACTTGCCCTATGAGCGTTAGTTAGTTGTTTTTTTAAGGTTAGTGCGAGGAGATGTATTGCGAAGAAGTAAATGCTATGGGAGATACTATAAAATGCTCGCTAATGCAATCTGTTCTGCCTACCAACCTAATGGTATAAACTGCGAGTTTTTGTTGTCAATTCTCATATTTCCCATGGTCTTAAAGTGACGTTTTATAATTGTAGGCAGACTTTCACTTTTTGCCTCTAGGGCGTAAAGTATTCTTTCGTTTTAATTTCTTGGAATACTATACCACGAACAACCAGCTGCCTAATGCTTACGTATTTAGGAGAGCTAGCGTCCATTTTCAGACCTCAAAATATTATTTAAAACTAGTGTAGATGTTTTTTTTTTGGGATAGTTTGGATTCGCTCACTCCCAAAATACCAGGGCCGGTATTCTAAACGGTAAAAACAGTATCGTCTTTGATCTGTTATCGTATTTTGAAAGTTTTTATGGCTCTTATTTACTTAACAGTAATGGCGGCTGACGTCAAATTAATACGCATAACAGGTGAAGGATGATATCGATATATTGACGACGCGCTGGCCTAGTTGGTAGTGACCCTGCCTACGAAGCGAGCGGTCCTGGGTTCAAATCCCGGTAAGGGCAGATATTTGTGTGATGAGCGCGAATATTTGTTCCTGAGTCATGGATGTTTACTATGTATTTATGTATTGTATATATTTCTCTATATAAGTATTTATATCGTTGTCTAGTACCCATAATAGTACAAGCCTAGAGCTTAGTTTGGGACTAGGTAGGTCAATTGGTGTGAGATTGTCCCCTGATATTTATTTATTTATTTATTAATTATAATGTAACCGCCGGGATTGGAGGCCCCGATCTCTTTACCAGTTCCGTAAAAAAACCAGCATGGAAATAGGTAAGAATGATCAACAATGCCTTAATTTAAATAGGTATTAAGTTTTGGAATACCAGTAAGAAGGTATATTGAGAATCTGGTATTTTAAAATTCTAGTATTTGGGTAATGAGCATACATCGTTATCGCGGGAGCAAAAACGATTTGACAGTAGTGAAAGATTATGACAAACAGGCAAGAACAGAAGTGACACTCGTATCGAGAAACGTTTATACCTACGAGGGCTACGAGTTCAAAATGTATAAATTTTCTTTCAAATATCTTCACTTGACTTGATCAGTAGTACATATTTAAAGAGATCCTAACGTCAACCTCTCAGTCACTTTTCCTGCTATTTTAGACATTTGTTATTCTTGATTGATTTGATATGAACAGGAACATACAAAAATATATCTAAATTAAATATGAGTACAAATAGAAAACATATATTTAAAAAGTTAAAACTATTTTTGGAAAAAAAACTGGATTTGACATAAATTAAAAAAAAAAAATGTTTGACTAGTTGACGCGTTTATTCAGTGCAAGACAAGTTTCATTGACCGTTTCCAGCGAAAACTTCGTGCTAGATATGAAGAACTTCTTAGAGGCTTAGAGTGTTTAGGAAGAATATTCAAATTATACTAAATATACATTCTGTTATATGTGTTCTTTAATAGATTTGTTTTTGCTCCCGCGATAACGATGTATGGATGAGCGTTTGAATTTATAAGAAACGTAACGTAAACGAAATCTATTTTCTAATAGAGTCTGGTCGTTTTTAAGAAATCTGGGATGATAAATTACCCATTATTAAGTAAACTAAGAAACTGCTAGGTGCAAGACCTTGTGACAATAACTTAGCCTTGACTAGATCTCTCTTCGTGCACTAACAGTATGTAGTATCAATAACAGTTAAGTAATATTAAAATTTTGAATTATGATATCGTGGTCTTTTAAATCTAAAAACGTTTTACGATAATGTAAAAATATATATAAGTATTTTACAAGCAGACCGTTTTATTAAATTTCGCACTTTCTTTGTACGGTCGAAGTCAAAGATGTTTAATTTTTTTCACCTTATTCCTTTGAAATAAGGTGCATATCTTTAACGTCGACACAAATTGGATATTTACAGTAACTGCCTACTGTAGCGTTAAGTAAACGTTCTACCAAAATTGCACTCACGAGACGAGAAATGTTCGTCCATTTACTAATTAAATATAAAAACTCGATGATTCATATCATCGCTACTGTAAACAAAATAAAATGTTTCTGTTTTAATAGCAATTTTAAAAGGCTTTAAAGCATTATTATTTACTTCTAAATTGTATTTATTTCAAATAAGCATTGACAACATTGCTTGCATATCCGGAACTCGTTTAATGTTATTCCCACAGGAGTTTAAAATTTCTGGGATGAAAGGATCTTATTCTATGTTTTAATCCGGAACATAAACTACCTGTGTTCCAAGCGTAACCTGAAATCGGTTTAACAATTTATGCCTGATTGTAAAACATTGGTTAAATTATTTTTCATTTATTCAAGCTGTCACCACAATAAATAAAATTCATATTTTGTGGTAATATTTTAAAACATTGTTTTAAACAATTAAATCTTCTTCGTTGTAGTCGCTTAACTATCTTAATCGAGATATCTTATCGCCACCCTTGAAATAGGTACCGTTGAGGAGTTCCGGTAGCCATCTGTGGTCTTCATCATCAGTTCCACTTCACCATATGATACTTTCTTAATGCAAATGCTAGAAGTGTTACTATAACAAACCAAAAAAGGTTTTTTTAAATCGGTTCACTCTTGACGGAGAAATCGGTAAACATACATAAAATAAAAAGATACATACAGTGGACCGTGTATAACCTCCTCCTTTTTTGAAGACAGTTAAAAATAAAAAAAATGTTTTTAAAAACAAACAAAAACACCTTCAAAAACGCCAAAAAATACTTCTTTTAAAATGGTAGGTAATATGGTTTGTCCAACTGAAGTCGGCGACCCACAATATTTTTAACCGAAGGCCGACTTCAGTTGAACTGACCTATAGCTACCATTTTAAAAGAAGTTATTTTTAACGTTTTTGAAGGCAGCTTTTGTTATTTAAAACATTTATTTGTTTTCAAAAATCGGACAAGATTTAAGGGGAGAGAAACATTATCGCATTTGGTTTGAATTTATTTTGCTTCACAATAACGTAAAATTACGTTAACGTAATAACGTTATTGCCAGTTGAAATTAAGGTTGTATATTACCGCGAGCCAATTACACTGAAAAGGCATTTTTAAACTTTGTAGCATTATATGAGGCCAATGTAGCTAGACCTATTTGTATTGAAAGACTGAACGCTGAGACTATTGATCCTCTTGTGATACAACCTGTATAGGAAGTCTGAAATTTGATCCTCTTGTGTTACACCCTGTATAGGAAGACTGAACGTCGGAAGACAGAACGCTGAGACCTTTGATCCTCTTTTGATTCATCCTGTATAGAAGTCTGAACGTTGAGACCTTTGATCCTTTTGTTACACCCTGTGTAGGAAGTCTGAACGTTGAAACATTTGATCCTCTTGTGATACACTATAGAAAGACTGAACGTCGAAAGTTTGAACATTGAGACCTTGATCCTCTTGTGACACACTGTTTAGGAAGACTGAAAGTCGTGTGTATAGATATCCTAAATACTGGGTACAACCCTCACTGGGTGTATCTAATTTCTACTCTGGCCCCAAATAGGTACTTAATAGTCCAACCTCAGCATTAAATCGCTTTGTCGATTGTGCGTGAAACGTGACTGGATTTTTTCCTGCACTGAAAAGCTAAATCAATTTAGTTCTACTATAAGTTCCGAATACCGAGTTACGCTTGACCTACTAAAGTCACACCTGGCCGACAACTTTAAGACGGAGAATGAGACAGTATTATATATATTAAACCGAAGCTATCACTTATTTTGCATAAAAATACAAATATGTACATATCATTAGTACTGGTGGTTATAATTTAGTGGGCAGTTAATTAATTTATGACCGTTTCGTAAGCTTTAATTGGACTTCCTCGAGTCATGGTCTGCTGCCCTTACATTTACACCTCGGAAAGACAAAAGCAGACGGGAAGCAAGCCAGCTCGATTATTATGATAACGCTGAATAAGGCATAATTTAAGTTTCTTGTTAGTAAAATTACTTTGTAGCTAACCTTCTATCTTATATAGCTACATACGAATCTATTCCGTAACTGACTGACAGACCACGCTCAGCTTTCACATCTCACCTTAGGTACTAGGAGGAGATTTTTGAAAAATAGACCGGCAATGGGAAGGAATGATCGAACCTCTCATACTTTCTTTGTAACTATAGGTACTTTTAAATTAATTGCGAGCGTATGCGGATGAACAAATTGTTTCCTAATGTGTTTAAATATCGCATTGTGCGAGAATAAATTTATCCTAAAATTTACCAAAAATAAGTAAGCGTGATAGAGCAAGGTCAACAACCGGAAGCATCATCGGTTATAATTTATAATTTAATTTACTTCCCTGTCAAGTAGGATTCGGTACTTAGGGGGGTCGTAAAACGCTTTATATTCCTCGGTGCTGTATGTTTTCGAGTTTTAAGTACAATCAGAGTAAATACATAAATCATAACACGTCGTAAACGCGCGCGCCCGGCGGAGAGCAGTGATAAAAATACTGAACATAGTAAGTCTGTTGATTCTGGTAGCGTGCTACAGAATTATATTTCCCTTGAGTGCAAAAAAGAAAAACTCTGGTTTCATAATTCTTGAATAAATAGTTTCATTGTGTTAATGCATTATCATTGTTCATGGTTGCTCATATGCATGTAAAAATAATCTAGCGAATGTACATTACTAGTTACTATATGAGTAGGCAAGTTGTTACATTAACATAATAAAAATGACGATGCGATTGAGTCATTTTTAGGCATCAGACGAAGGGGTGAGGGGGAGGCTCTTCATCCGAGCTGACAGCTGTGCTAGACAAATAAGCAAAGGAAATCATTACTTGAAAACAAAACGTTTATAAAGGGCCTGTTAGTCACACTGTTGGGCTTTAAATCCACATTTTTTTATTTATTATTATTTATTTTGTAGGTACCTTTACGACATGGAAAGGTACACCTCGGAAATCGTGTCATCATCCGTTCAAATTTTGCAAATGACAACACTACCCAAACCCCTTGCATCCAAAATCCGTTCAGACATTCTGGCGTGAAAGAGTAAAAAACATCCAAACTTACGTATTTATAATACCTATTAGTAAGATAAGATAAAAATTAAGATCACAAGCACACCTATTTTTACCCGACTAAAAATAATGACCCGAAGTAAAAAGTAGGGTTATGATTTTAACCGGTATGCAAGTACGAGTACGTGGGTATTCCTGTCTAGCAAACTAAAAAAACGGTTTAGTGCGACGGGTCCGACTCGAGCACCGAGGCCTTCGGACCGTCGTCTTTGTATGAAATATTGCAAAATAATAAAGCCCTGCTGCTGTTTGTTGTCTTCATTGTATAAACGCCCCATCCTACGAGGCATATTATGTCTCTAAAGAAAACGGAGACGTAACTTCCCCGGCCTTATTATTAAGTTTACCTCGTGACACGTGTTTTTTTTCTAAAAAAAACATAAGTTGAGAGCAATTCTTTAATTTTTCTGAAATAGGTATGTATACCTAATAGTTTATTTCCTAGTCTATGTAATTTTTTAAGATTTTTTATCTTCAATAATTTCTGAAATAAAGGCGGGAAGCGGTGGTTTTCTTCGCGCTTTACGTTTATTAGTTTTATTACCCAAATATCTCAAAAAATATTAATTTAAGTAATTTAAAAACTCAGTATTATCCTACTAACTACATCATTTAAAACTGCCACTTCCTATATTTTTCCCAAAAAAATTATCCAAAAACACCTCGATTTCGTAATTTTGCCCTACCCTTCGCCTTAACTTAAGAACTTTGAAATTTTAATTGGAAAGGTTTTTTTTGGACTATTAACTTTGCCCGTTAGCCCGATAACTTTGGTATTTTATAAAAAAAGTTCTTGACGACAGACGGACGGACAGACTGACAGAAAGATGTACAAAACCATCTTTTACGGGTTCCGTTTTTCAGTATTCGGAACGGAACCCTAAAAAGGCTCATAATCATGTCCCGAATATCTACTTAGTAGTAGTTAAGGCTTATAAATTGTTCTTGTATGTATTTAATTGATGCCTACGCAAATTATAGAGGCGCGGCGTAGCATGATGATGTAATGTCACCAGATCGAAGACCAGTTGACCCCAATCGCCCCCAATCGAAGGGCTAAATTATTTGCCCGGTCACACCAATGATGTGTTATTGTTTTAATTATACCGTCTTTTTCCAGTGAGTTGGTGTATTAGCTGCCATAATGTCTAGGGTAGGATTTTTTGGAGTTATACAGTGGTTCTAGAATCCATGGAGTCGCTTTTTCCTAATTATTATCTACGTACTATCTTGATTTTGACCTTCAGTATTGTAATATAAACAAAACGTGTGCTTATGATTGTTTTAGTTCAACGCTGTAAGCCTTTATTATACCTTTAAATACAAATACTTAAAAATGTGTTTGCATTTTTGAACTATTACATACATACAGAATTACAGATACATACCTTGACGCCTGTCTTTCAATGGGGTATAATATAAATATATTTAAAAATGTGTGGGCATTTTTGAACTATTACATACATACACATACATACCTTGACGCCTGTTTCTCAATGGGGTAGGCAGAGACTATGGTACGCCAGGTGCAACGGTTTAAACATACAACTTTTGCTTCCTCTAGGTATATTCAACAACCTTTTCATGCACGTTAGCGGCTTCGGGTGCTTTTGATTAGGCCCTTATTCAGTACATCGCGCATCTGATCAGTGTATGTACTTATAGGGGCGTCCCCTATCGACATCTCCACTCACTCACGCACTCTATCGTCAACTTTATGGTTTTGCATAGCATATGGTAACATCATCTATTAGATTAATTATACCTTCAGATAACTGAAGGCGGAAAGCTTAATTATTTTAAAAGTTACCTAAATTGCCATATGTACTTATGCCTAATTTATAGGAGTTTAGACGGTTCATCATGAATCCCATATACACCGTGTTTTTTTTGATTTACGATAACTTTAAGGGAACGTTCTTTAGGTCAAATAAAGTTAATTTCCCGAAGAAGATGGACAAATGATAACTGTAACGGTTAAAGATATTTAATTTTTAAATTTAATCATTTAATCACGTTGAACTGGTCTAAAAGGCTCTTAACTGTCTGTGTATGTCACGCCAACATTGACGTATTTGACACTGACTACGAGTTAACTCTAAAAGCCCTTTTAGAATGACCAAAGATACAAAATTTAATTACTTTGTTCTACAAAGAAAACCATTTTTTTTTGCAATATTTAAAAATCGAATCTTCCACTTAGTTTCTATGGATGTACCTAGTAATATGCCGAAGTTATCGTAAATCAAAAAAAACACGGTGTATTATTTTGACATAATAAATATTCAGGGCTACGATTTCACACAATTAGACCTATTCCCAGATTAAGCTCTAGGATTGTTCTATGGGTACTGGACCACGATAACCATACTTACCATATGTCCTTACCGGAAATCGAACCCGGGACCGCTAACTTGGTTAGATTGGGGTTTCTATCAACCCGGGTAACCGCGTCTTCAATCCGCCGGAAGTTGTTCAGATCAGTTGATACATACAGAGTTCTGAACATACTGCTCAGTACCTATTTGGAATGGTTATCCTGAATATAATAGCTAAGTATAACGTGGACTAAATATAAATACGAATTACATTGCAGTTACCATTACCTTAAATTCTTTACGAAGTCGAGTCGATAAGTTAAAGGAGATGCTTCGCTGCATGTTTAGTTGGTGAATTTTCATACGAACAACTCATTCAAAATTTCAACTCTTATTCTTAATACGAACAAAAAATTTAAAAAGGTGAAAAATATTTTGTGCGCTACTCTCGGATTACACCGAATCCTCTTGAAAGTCGAGAGCTTGAATAAAAACGTAAGGTTTAACCGCACGTTCTACTAAGAGGGCGCCTGGACAGGATGCATACCGCTACATGGCGAATTTCTAAAACTGACAGAATCTATGGAATTCACACTAGCGCTCGACGCGATACCTAGATCGTCAGAATACGGCAATAATTTACAGTGTCAATTTTCAAAAATGGTTATCTTTATAAGATGCATTACGTTGTTTTCTAGGCTCTCAAGTAAAAGTATTTTTAGAACTAATGAATAATAATGCAATGTAAAGGTATAAGTGGATACATCTCTTTATAGTCGACTGTACGTAAAAATATAGAAAGAGAACCAAGGTAACTTTAACGCACTGTATCTCTAAATTATCTCTATTTAGAGAATAATCACCTTAGTCCGATCCGATATTTGTGATCGGGATTACACTTAGAAAACCTTATGTAAGAAAATAATTATAGATGATTTAGCAGATACAGCTACAATGCAATAAGGTGAAAAAGTGGATAATATATCTCTTTGTAGTCAACTGTAACATATTTTTGTTTTGTTATCGAGTCTTTAGCTCATCATAAAGTTAGTTTAAAACCGATTGCATTTATTTCATAACGAACAGACAAACAAACCGACCGACATGAAATCGAGCTAAAATAACGTGGTACCTAATAAGCAGCAAACATGCAATACATGTGATGTACATATATACCCGTGCTAAATAACCTGACCTGTGGAAAGTGACGCCCAGCTAAATAACGATAACTCACAACCCCATGATAATATAACAATGGATGTCAACAACATTGCAAAATAATGACAACGTAAAAATATTGCGATAGGTCTTATCTAATAAGAATCAAAGACCAACTGAACATACTTCAATCATTTATTAAACAAACGCAAGTCATTGTTTAGATTTTGGTTACACTTAAATCAACCGTTTTAACAATAATAACGACAATAAATTTACAAATAGTCATACATAACATAAACAATACAACACAGTTTGTTTTAACATTTGCAGCAACACCATTAAGGATACAATATTTCAGCGCTTAACTATTTTTCGTGTTTGAGCACCCAACGAGGTCATAAAGTCGTTATGAATGAGCTTTACAGTGCAATATTTCCAGTTACTTTTGGCACCAGTCGCGAGTAAGTGTAATTGGACGTCTCGGCACGGACCCAGCGCACGGATTAATGACTTACTACGAAATCATAATTAACTTAGCTACCGACTGGACACTAGGTATTCAGTTTCTTAGATTACCACAAAAAAAAGAGTATTTTTGATGCAAGAACTTTGAATCTGCTTTCCATGAAACCAGTAAAGTAACAGCGAAAATTCCAAAAAATATGACAGTTAGTATATTATTACATGTTACACAGATTTGAGATAATAATATTCGGGATCATCAGTGTCGTAAATTTCTTTAAGCATATGAAGAACTAAAGACTGCACGTAGTCAACCTGGAACAAGCAATAAGAGTACATAAAGGACTTCGCCAAGAAGACTTACTGCTTTGCAATTATTACCTGATCAGGGGGACAGTATCCATCGTCAGTGGAGCGCGCGACTGTAATCAGAACTGGCGCAGGCATAGATTTCAGCAGAGGCTTAATGCAGGTGTCTATTTTAAGCCGTACTTCCTCTTCGGTGCTAATGTGGAAAGGCAGCCCGCCCTGATCCCGCGTGCAGCCTCCGGCGTACACCGCCCACCAGTTCGGCGGTTCTCCTAGTCTTTTCGCTTCTGCTAATACTGCTGCGGCAATAGCTGAAACCTAATTCGAAAAGCTTATAACATACGTCAGTCTATATTTTAGTATTTGCAGATTTTGCAGTGAGAGCGTCGGTGGCCTAGTGGCTTAGGGGGTCGACTCGTGATCGTAAGGTACCGAGTTCGAACCCCCGCGGTCACTATGTACCAATGTTTTTTTCTAACTTAAATGCATTACCCGATGCTCATAAGGTGAACGAAAAATATCGTGAGGAAACCTGCACATTCGAACAGCTGAGTGTGTAATAGGGTAATTGCAAAAAAAAACAAAAAGTGTCAAAGTGTATCCGAAAGGGCCCATCTGTTAAATAAGATAAGATTTGCAGTATCGCTGGTACATTACATTTAAGTGGGTAATCAACATTCATGTCACCTTTTGGTAAGTCTCCGTCTTTTCTCCCTCATAATTTTCAAAATTATCATTCTCCTCGAGATACTGGAACAAGTTTTCAAGCTCATCCAGTTGTCTTTCACGTGATTTAACAACTTTTGCCACAGTTTCGGCGTCGTCGCTATCGGGAAGTTTGAATCCGAAAATCGGCTCTAAGCGATCGTACAGCCCTATATTTTCATAAAGAGATAAAAAAGGATTTCCGGTGCTAAAGAAGTCCAAGTCAATATCGAGCACGTAAGGGTGTGCGATATTTAATTCTTCGCCCAGTTTTTTCATGCGAACTTCTTCATCGGCAATGTTTGATAGTGGGTCGGGAACTTCTGCTACAGTGAGGGTAAACGTTCTCTTGTTGAGCAGTTCGGCCGAGTAGAGGGCGTCGGACATGTAATAAGGTTGTTTACTGTCTACTCGCAGGAAACCGGTGTCAGGGTGGTCTCCAACCTGTATGTCGCTCGAGCCGTCGACAAATTGTTTCGCCCAGGGCGGCCGCAGCCACACAACGCGGTTCAAGTGCCCGGCTGCCGTGGCGGGAACTATCCAGTTCTCAATTTGCAATAACGGCAAAACTTTCCTGCCGGCGCGTGCTTCGACCCCTTTCAATTTACGATCTATAAGCATATCTGGGTGAGCGTCGAAATGAAGTAGCGTCGTACCTTCCAGCGGCAATTTTTTCCCGCCGATAGCTGAGTAAATAAACTGTAAGGCATCGTTATGTTCTTCTACTACATAAACTGGTATCTTCTTGAAGCATTTCAACGGCGTCTGCAGAACACCGTCATCACAAACCTTGGCCATGACTATTAAGGGATCATTCCCTCATTTGTAAACGAAGTTGTTTAGTAATTGATCTGAAACCATGTTTTATTCTATAACCAACGTATTGAATTGAAACACATGATATGAGGATAAAGTCAAGCAGCTGGCTGTTCCAAATGTAATTTATATGTATATTTAATTCATAAACACAAACTATGACGGCTTACGCAAAATAATAAACCGTCTGAATTTCGAACATATCAATAAAATGCTAATAATAATATGTTATTCGTGTTCTAGACCACTTTTCAGCTACATACATTTAAATTTTATTATGATTCGTCTCAAGTATAAGTTCTTGACTAAGTCAACAAAGCTTTGCTTTCCCACGCCCGCACTGTCTGTTCTACCCTAATTCAGGTCAAGGCTTCAGGCCCGAAAAATATCCAGAGGAAATTCCACTTTGCTAACGAAATTGTTACTGTCATGGCTCCGCAAACACGCCCTGCAATTTGTTTTTGTTAACATTACAACATTTACAACGTAAAAAGGGTTTGTTATTTTTTTTCGAGATTAAAGTGAATAGGTAAGTTGTGCGTTACTACATTACGATGCACCTAGAAAAGATCGCCTACTAAATTGTACGGTATCAATAAAGTTCCTATAGAAAACCTGTGTTACATATTAATGGTATGACCCACTTCGTCTTTAGACGCGAGCTACGTCACCCGTTGCGTTAATTAATTAACGTAAATTTTAATTAGAAACCTTGAGTGTATTACGTATTCTTAATGCGTTGCAGCATCAGTCTATATCTGTTCAACGCGGGTACTCGCATACGGCGATAATGGTGGAGATGTCAAAAGTAATCTCGTTTTATTCGGGAGGGTCAGGTGGAGCCATCCCGAGAGCAGTGAATGTTTTCCATTAGGGCACTTCGGGCTGCTGCGTAGTTCGCTCGCGGGGGCCGGGGAGGGGTGTTGTGACGGCTTGGGCGGTCGATAGCGCGCGTCGCTGACGTCACTACGCTACTACGCCCGCCCAAACACAGCCCCGCGCCCGCCCCGTGACCTATTGCGCCGCGGCGCCCACCTGGGTCAAGGTGTGAAGCCCGCGCTGGACCCGACAGCTCTTATGCCGAACGTTCACCGTAGCTACCCTATTTTTAGGTGGATTATTTGTTTATTTTAACACCTAATCACACAATTTATTTTTACCACATGCCTAAAAAAAATTGTGGCAATAAATCTTAGTTCAGAGTAAAGTCCCAGTACATAGGGTAAGCGTACCAGTGAATGAACAGTGCTAGTGAATGAACAAAATGAACTTTTTTTCGCAAAACAAGGATTCTTTAAATTTCTACCATACAAAGTATTTTTTTATAGAATAGCAACATTTCTAGTAACATCATGGTAACATTAACTTCAACTCAAGTGCTTTAGTTGCAACATGGCGGACATCTAAAGTAGACGTGTCGCAGACGTGTTTTCATTGTATGGGGCGGTATTAAGGAGTCACCTTGTGTTTTGTGTGATACTGTACTTGTACCAAGCTACTACGATTCGTAGTATGTGTTTATTTTAAGTCTAAAGAATACATTTTTTCTATTTAAATATCATTTTATGTGCCTTTCTTTCAATTTACCGATTTTAAGCTAATGTTCTATAACTAGATCGCAGAAACCGCTAAAACCAATGAATGAACCCCAGTGTTCATTCACTAGAACCGAGTGAATTTTTGATTATGCAATATTGTGAGATTTAGTTATGGTATCAAAGTTTATTTTTGAGTAACTAGACGTTAATTGATTGTCCGTCATGTGGCCAGTATTCGAACAACACCTTAAATGGGGTTTATTCACTGATTTTTAATTTCCAGTAAATGAACTACCTTCAATAAGACTAGTTTACTCATTGGTTTCTAATACAATCTAAGAGCCGGTTAATGAATGATCATTATTGTATGAATACTCAGTAGTAAAACGTCACGTTTTAACAGACTTCAGTAAAAAGAGATTCTTTGTTTGACCGGTATGTATATATGATTGTATCTTCGTAACTTTATTAGAATATAAGGATGAGAATTATCCCTAATAAGGATGAGCTAATTCAAAGGCAGCTAAAGGCGTGTATTAAACCTATTTTATTACTTGAATTGTTTATTTTCTAATAATAGCATTCATAACCAGGGATCGGAAATTCGGATCGATATTTACCTAAAGTTGGCAAAATCCCGGAAAAGGATAGGCAAACATGGCGTCGGCTTCTTAAAAATATTATTTTAATAATATAAGTTCCGGGATTCTGGGATTCTACAAAATGTTAATATATTAATTACTTTGCATGTAGGATAAAACATTCATTTTTGCTCTTATAAATTCGTTAGGTTAATGAGTTACAGGTAAATTAAATAACATTTGGTAAATCTATACATGAAAAATAACTTCAAACAGTTACTATAAATAATTGATTATCAATTAATGCTGGTGCAATTTATTTATTTTGAAATCCCAGAAATTTTACTAATGAATTCTAAATGAAATGAAATGAAATGTTTTATTAATAACAATTGTTACATGTCAGAGATAAGATTAGGTGTACATATCACGGTGTACAATAATTTATAATTAACATTTCGTTCTATTAATAGTACTAGTGATTAGTTGTATATAATTATTTAATAATATTATTATCACAATGATTGTTGTTTAACATTTTATAGCGCTAGTGGAACACTAAGAAATTCGTCATAGTTGTAAAAAACGTTTTCCAAAAGCCACTTTTTCAGTTTACTTTTAAACGTCGCGGTGGAAGGTGCATTCCTGATCGCGTCAGGTAAACGGTTGTAAACTGAAGGTCCGAAGCAATAACTAGATTTCCCGGATTTCGCTAGTTTGAATGGCTCCGGCACTAGCCTGTTCTCATGCTTATTGCTGCGGAGGTGGTATTTGGAGTTTGTACCCCTGCGCTTGAATACATCGAGGTTTTCGTGGGTAAACACGGCTACTTGGTATATTAGTATGCAAGGCAGGGGTAGGACACGGAACTCCAAAAACAGCTGCTGTGCCGGAGCGTCCCTAGGCTTACCCGCCATAGCGCGAATTGCTCTTTTTTGCATTGAGAACACACGGTGCCAGTCCGCAGCCCGGGCCCACAGCTCCACGCCATACGTCAGCACCGAGTGCACCGTTGCGAAGTAACACTGCCGCACCGCGGATCGCCCGGCGGTGCGCGCCAGCCGGCGGAGGGCGAAGCACGCGCGCCCGAGGCGTCCGCACACTGAGTCTATGTGAGTCTCCCATGTCAATGCACTGTCTAGGTGAAAACCGAGCAGGCGTGCGCAGGTTACATGCTGTATAGGGGCGTCGCCCGCGCACACGCGCAGGGTCTCACTTGCATGGCCGTTTAGTTTAATTGTCATAAAGCAGGTCTTGTTTATGTTCAGCGCTAGTCCGTTTGACTGGAACCACTCGTTCAGTTGCTGGATCACGTTGCTAAGGGCCTCTCCCAGTTCCCGCCTCATCGCCGTGCTAACAACCGCAGTGACATCGTCTGCGTACATAAATATGTTAGCCCCTTGTATCGCGTTCGGTAGGTCGTTAAGCAGGATGCTGAAGAGGGTATTGGAGAGGCATGATCCTTGCGGTACGCCCATGAGGTTCTTTCGCGCGGAGGACACGACGTTCCCCCCATCGCCGACGACGACCTGGGCCCGGTCGGACATAAAGGAGAGCAAGAGCCTCGAGGCGGGGCCGCGAATGCCGTAGTGAGCGAGTTTGTCGGCTACGAGCGCGTGGTCGGCGGTGTCGAAGGCACGCGACAGGTCGCAGCACACTACCGCGACGTGTCGGCCCTCCTCGCGTGCGCGCAGAACGGCACGCACCACTTCCCGCACGAGGTCGGTTGTGGACCGACCTCGGCGGTAAGCGTACTGACAGTCTGACAGCACGTTTCTCTGAGACCAGAAAGACATCAGTCTGTTGTTTAACCCCACCTCGAGGCACTTGCTGGGACCGGGGACTAAGGCTATGGGGCGGTACGATGTCAAGGCGGATTTTTTGCCTTTGCCTTTATAAAGAGGGCAAATCTTTACTTTTTTCAAGCTTTCTGGGTATATCCCCAGCTTCATGCAATTGTTGTAGAGGTGAGAGAGGACGACATGGATCGTAGGACTGACCTGCTTCAAAAGGTTTGCGGATAGGCCGTACGCGTCTGTGCTGTTTTTCGGGGCGATGGACGTTCTTAATATTTTGTGGACTTCATCTGGAGTGAAAGGTGTCAACCGGATTGAGCTTTCGCTGGGTGTTGCGCGGGCGGACAGCGAGGCGAGACAGCGCGCATGGGCGGCGGCGGGCGCGCCGCACGCGGCCCCCGCCGTCACGAACGCATCGTTGAGCGCGTCCGCCAGCTGCTGCTTGGATGCAAACGGGGCGCCGTCGCGGTCCACCAGCAGGTCAGTGAAATCGACGCAATCGCGAGGGGCTCTCGCTAACTCCGTGTTGATTGCCTTCCACATGGCCTTGCTTTTGTTGGAGTTCGTTAAAATAAGAGAGTTAAAGTAGTCGGTCCGTTTAGTCTGTAGTTTGTAAAGGTAGGAATTTAGGATTTTTGTTGAGGCGTTAGTAAGCGGAAGGTTTCCAGGATTATTTTTTGAAAGATTGGTTATATCGAATGCAAGTAATTTTAAATCTATTAGTTCGGAATCTATCCATGGGTTATTTTTCGGGTACATTGTAATTTTTTTGTATGGAATGTGAATATCGAGTTGATTAGTAAGAATGTTGATGACCGTGCTTGCAAAACCTTCACATTCGCCCTGGTGTGCGTCCACAACTTTCTGCCAGTCTATTGATTCTAGCGCGGTAACGAACGACGTCTTATTTTTTAAGCTAAAAACACGCTTCGTTATCAGCTGCGCGGGCGCGCCGCACGCCGGTCGCCGCGCGACGAGGCGCTGCGCCGCGTGATCGCTGAGGTGCGTGTCGACGCACGCCGCGGACACACGGCCGTCTCGGATGTTAGTGTATGCGTGGTCCAGCAGCGTAGCACTATCGCCGTCTGTCCTGGTAACCTCTTCGATAAGCTGGCCAAAACTATGAGCGGACAATATATCTAGTAATTGTCTTTTAGCGAGTGTATTACTGCGGAGGTCGATGTTAACGTCTCCCATTATAATTGCTGACAAACTGTCGTCACCTATTTTGGTCAGCAGGTCGTCGAACAGTTTCAGATACTCAATATTGTTAGTTAAATTGGAGTGGTAGATTCCTACTATGAGAAGGCCCTCATCCAACAGATGTACAGCACATATGTCGAACACTTGTTCACGTGACAGTGCACAGTAGTCAGGCCGGTTTACGGCTTTGACGTGGGGCCCGGCATAGATGCAACTTCCACCGCGTTCGATTTTAGGTCTACAGTAATAAGATAACAAGTTAAAATTAGTCAATGTTACGGATTGGATCTCGTAATCGCGAAGAAAATGTTCCGTAATTATTATAATATCGCAAGCTAGGTCGTCACTTAATAACAGTTCTAATTGCCTTGTCTTTCCACTTAAACCTCTAATATTTTGATGACATACAATGAGGTTGTCCATTCGCGATGTTCGTGTGTCACACTGCGGCTCGGTGAGGTGGTTCTGCGCCGGCGACGGCCGCAGAGCGGCGGCGGGCAGGAGCGCGCCCCGCGCTGCTCTATGATTGAGTCCGCCTCCATACAACTGAACAACAAAGCCGGTGCGAAAGTATAGGTAAATATCGATCCGAATTTCCGATCCCTGTTCATAACTCAAATACGTGAAGGTCTCAATTTCATGTCAGCATAGTATTTAATCATGTTAACTCATATGAATAAGAAAACATTACATTTAAGAAGATACTTATAACTACTTAAGATAAAGACTGATTATTTTGTTTCCAATAACTTTATAAGAACATAAGAAGATAATTATATTTAAGAAGATAAGTAAGTATAAGTCAAAAACTGATTATTTTTGCTTTCAATAATTTTATGAGAATATAAGGGTGAGAATTATACCTAATTAAGAAGAGATAATTCAAAGGCTGACTACCTACCTATTTTATTACTTGAATTGTTTATTTTCTAATAATAACATTCATAAGTCAAATACCTGAGAGTCTCAATTTGATGTCAGCATACCTAGTATTTAATCATGTTATAAGAAAAAACTGTTAAAAACATTATAATGGAACTAAATCAATAAACAATAAAACACTGTTCATTCACTAGGAAATTGTGTTCATTCACTGGTGTTTTGGGGTGTCTTTGGATTTAAATTGCTATAACTTAAAATTGAGCTATACCATTGTAAAACAAATGGCATAAAATCAAACAACAATACTTGCTTGACTTATAACGACAATAAATTTGACGGTCCCTTTCTCTGTTTTAGCACAATGTTTTTTTAAATTTGAAAATCTCCTTAAGGGTTCATTCACTGGTACGCTTACCCTACCTATGCTGGACAAGATTTGATGCCACGATTATTTTCGTAGCATTAGTAGTTTAGACACTTTCAGGGCAGCCTGGGTTCTTTAAATTAAACCAGGGTTGGCCTGGATAATTATCGTGATAATTATCTAGATAATTATCGTTGATAATTATCATGATATAACGTGTTGATAATTATCATTGATAATAACGAGTACAAAACAAAACGAAATAATATATATGTGTATCCAAACGCATGTTTTTTCGTCACAATATCAAGCGTGTATCCAAACGAACGCCAAAAAGTAGTGACAGGTAAAACAAATGTAAATATAGAAAAAAAACTTTGATTTATATATACGTTACTTGATTTGATAGTTGGATAATTATCAGATAATTATCGGATAATTATCGGATAATTATCGGATAATTATCGGATAATTATCAAAGAAAATAATTATCTTGATAATAGCCAACCCTGAATTAAACCTTGGAATCACTTTGCCATACGCCACTTTAATACTAGTTTTTTTTAAATGAAAATATGCCCCCATTCATTTTAACTTAGGTATTTAAGTCTGCACGAAATTAATATTATAAGATTTTAATGTTTTATAAACCTAAGAAGCCAATGTTATACTGTTCAAATTGTTTTGTAATATTGGCTGGCATACTATTTTTGTATGTTTGTAATGAAAAAACTAAAAATAAATGAACCGGTTTCAAAAATTCTTTCAACATTAGATTGTTAGATTATCCCTGAGTAACATAGGCTATGTTTTACCGTGCTGCGCGGACGGAGTCGCTGGCAACAACTAGTGATAAATATTTATATTGCAAAATTGGGTTTTCAAATTAATGAAATGAGCATAACATTAGTTTTACAATATGTGGAGAACAAACCATTTGACCCAGTGATTTGATTTTGTCGTGCAATTTGCGGTGAATAGCCTCAATAATTATGCAAATGTGGACATAAGTGAGAAATGGAGCAAAATATGAACAGCATTGTACCCAAGAAGCTGTAAGCGAAGGAGACATAGACAATTTAGAAGATGGGAGGACGAAATTGTAACTATGGCCGGCTGGACGTGCACCAGAGTGGTCACAGACAGGGAGGAGTGGAGTAGGCTGGAGGAGGCCTTTGTCAGAAGGCACACACAAATATATTAATCACCATTGCAATTACTGTAGTTTTGAGTATTTTTCTTTTTTGGTATTGGTATATTTTCTGAATAAGATAAAATAAATAAAAATGTAATAAAACAATATCAATTCTTCAAAGGCCTTTTCTGTAAGAATATAAATAAAACTGATACTAGTGTTATTATGATAATAAGTAGTTGCCTGTAAGTTTTAACGTAAGCCCTTCATAGTGCCATGTTAATTTTTTATAATTTTATTTAGTGTTATATTTCGTTAATTGTATCGTGTTATGCATGGTCACTTGTTTGTGATTTTAGTTTCATATTTTTGTTTGCCTTCTGAGTAGACGGATTAATCCATATTATGAAGAGGTACCTAGTTTAATATCCAAGCGGGTCGAATTTAATCCCATGTTTTGTTTTTTTTTTATGTTTTTACCATTGTCATATTTTGTTAATTGTGTTATGTTATGCATCGTTACTTACGACTTTATAGTTCCTTTTTTAGCCTAGTACTTAGCCTGTTAAATGTTATTTTTTTTTTATGGCATAGAGAAGACAAACGAGCACAGGCCACCTGATGGTAAGTGGAAACTGTGACCCATAGACATTCACATTCACAAGACTGCAATGCAATCCTAAGACTGCAAATGCGTTGCCAACCCTGAGGTACTACGATGGAATGCCTCTATGCTAGTCATTTCACCGGCTGTCTTAACCCCAAACCGGAACACAACAATGCGAACACTGCTGTTTGGCGGCAGGTTAATGGATAAGAAGGTGGTAGCGATTCGGACGGACCCTGCACAAGGTCCTACCACCCGCAGTTAGTGTTATTGAGCCGTATCGGCACAAATGCGATTGTTTTACGCAAGCTGAGTTTGCCTATAATTAGGTAAACACCCTGTCACTCTTCCCTATGCATATAATATTATAAATAAGTTAATGGTGTTATATCTGTTAGCGAACCTAATATATAAATTATTATTATTATTATTAATAATAAAATAAATAAATGATGACTGAATAAACAAAAGTAAAATATAAATATATCTAGCATACAATTCATGTACAATGGATCAGGCTAACTCATGCTGCCTCATTCTGCCCAAGTATTTTTAAGCGATTTCAGATTCCTGCCCATTATCCTCTATAAAGGATTTTTTTTTTGGTAATTTGAATTACCGGGCAGAACATACTAAATCTATTTGTTCTTATTAAAGAACATTGGGCAGGATGAGGAGAGAGCCAATTGGAAGATGTTTGGAAAGATATACCCATATAGCAGTATGTCAAATTATATCTGGCGAAGGTGAAACAAGTTTTAAAATAAATACCATTTTTGGGGTATAGTGATTTTCAATGTGTAAAAGTGCCGGTGTCTGTGTGGCCTACCTACTGAATAAATGTTTTTTTTTCTTTTAATCAAAGTATTAATCATACCATTATTAAAATTTCTACTTAATATTCTATGTAGCACTGCAACATACCTAAAAATAGAAATAACACAAACCAACATGTGTTTTCATAGCATTACCACATTAGGGTTGAAAATATTAATAATGTAACCTCCGGTACTCTGTTTATATCTTAGGCCATTTCCATAGGATATAATCATGTCACTAGTTGCATTTCAAAATTATATTTTGGAGGATTCCGGTAACCTTCGGGGAGGGAAGATAGCAGACTGAAAAATCTCCGGCTTTTACTTTTGATTTTAATAGTAGACCGCCATTAATATAAAAGAAGAAGAAAATAATATTTCAGTTTAGGCTACTTGAACAAAAGATGCAAATCTCTTATCAATATGTGACTATAAACTGCGTACTTGTTATACTGATTTATATAAATTGTTTGCTTTGCAGAACCCGGTTACTACTGATCTAACAAGCACCTTCAAATACTTAATATTATTAGTAACTTACGCTGTTTATAAATTAAACCTATTTTATTAACAAAAAATAAATCTCTTCGAATCACCCAGGCAAGAATACAGCTTTTAAATAGACAATAAATAGATGTAAATACCAGTTGTTAAATAGAGTTATCTAAACACTGATCTACTCGTAACTAAAAGACACTGACATTGACAATTTCAAGATATATTTTTCTCGTGAACGCAATTTCTTTGTCCAAACTAATCTCACCACTTTGTCCAAACTAAACTCACCACTAAATAATAAATGAGAAAAGCTGTTTGTTTTTCAGTGTCCCTCGTACGTAAGTTATCCGCGTGCAAACGCGATGCGACATGCGACGCTATAAAAACAAAAAAAATACGCACGCTTAGGGCGTTACGCCGTTCCGCTTTGTTTGAGCTGTTAAAACATTACGTCGCTTCGCGTTCGCGTGCAATTCGCTTACGAGCACCGATTATAGGGTAACGTAGCGTCTGAAAAATAGCATATCGAGGGTTGCGTGGTCAAACCCGATAAATCGAAATAATTGATTATTGAAATTTGAATTGTTTTGATGTTTTCATTAGTGTTCTTTTTGACACAACAAGTTATATCGACTTATTGGGTTTGACCACGCAACCCTCGATATTTGGAACGAGAGCGATATCTCAATATGTATAAAACAAGGTTTCCTTTTTGTTTATCATTCATATCTATTATGGATATTTAGTGAGATAAGTAGTATTATTTTTGTTTGTTGCGTAATAATTTCTTCCGGAAGGTTTAAGTTTGAAATACCTTTACATTACTCACCCCTACAAACCTAAGGCGGGTCAGTTCTCTACTTACGGCCAAACCCTATATTCAATCCGCGGACAGATAGGCTTACTTCGGATTAAAATTTGACACATTTTGTATGGGCAAATTTCAAATTTTAATGCCCGTTTCACATTATTCCAGCAAAAGCATTCCAGTACAAGTACATTGCGTCGTTAACGTCGCTCTCGCCGCAAACGTGAAAACCAACTCGTCAATGTACTTCTACTGGAATGCTTTTGCTGGAATAATTTGAACCGGGCATAACCCGAGGTAAGCCTTATCTATCCTCGGTTTGAATATAGGGTTCGGCCGTTAGGGCGATTGTGCACTACAAGGAATTTTAATGTCCGACAGTCCGATTTTGCACAAACTAGTCCTTATGGGTTAGTATTTATTGCGTAACCATAAAAAACCGGATCACCGGACGGTAAAATTCCTTGTAGTGCACAATCGCCCTTAGTCTGTGGGCGGGTCAGTCAGTAATACATTAAACTATGACTACTAAGTTACTAAGTATTTTGGTCTTGTACGTACATTTAGGACAAAGAAAACTTTTTTAGAAAATACATTGGAAAGAAAAAACTTTAAAAATTAATTTGTTTCGTATAATTATTGGTAAAACGTATCTAATCATGATCTTATCTGAAAAATATCTAGTTAAAATTCAATGCAGGTACTTACATAACTTTTCCATTTTGTATGATTGTTACGCACTCTTCTAAAAACGTTCTATTTTAACACTGATAATCATAATGATGAGCACACTACTTCTCGTTAAGTCATAGAAGCACCAAAACTTTAGCTGACTTTGAGAAGTCTTGTTGTCAGTTTGCGGTTTCATGATGCTTGATGAAAGTTTCAAGATAAAGCAATTATGCTTTAATTTTATCACTTATCATCACTGTTGTTACTTCACATTTCGTTAGTCACTTTTTATGTTGAGTTCTATACTTAGTACACACAAAATACAGCTTTGTTTATCTATTATAAACATTGTTATGCCAACATTGCCAACGACCGTATTTTTTCATTTAAACGCCACTCCCACAGACAAGAAAAGCATAGGCAATATTGAAAGTATTGAAACGAACGAACATAGAGAACAAAGAAGTCTGTAACGAACTTTTTGAAACGATTTGAACCAATCACAAGAAAGTGATGCATGTCATTTGCATTGCATTGGATTTCATTCCCGTTCAAACATACACCGTATAAATAAGAGATAAATAAGATTTATACATTCATTAAACGGTATAAATTCAAGCACAGTATGCCCGACATTAATATTATATTATGTCAGAGGACAGCACCGGAGAATTTCCGCTGCCATCTAAATATATAGATCCATTGATATTTATTATCGCTTACTTTTTTTTTTGCCATAATTTACGTTTTGGTTGGTGAACTCTGTGTTATTTGCACGTTTCCTTCAAATAATATAATTAAAATTCAATTTTTTTTAAATCTTATTCTTGTTATAAACCGCTTATAGAGGATACAATTGAATTCCATTTGTAATTATAGATTTCGTTAAATGCGAAATCGCTTGAAAAAATACTGTATACTCGAGTGGCAACCTGAACAAGGTTAAACACCGGATTTGAGGATCGAAGTTCAAAATTACATTAGCTCTCTCCCTGTCAATCGTCATTCGAAACTAAATCGAGAGAAAGAGATGGAGATAACGTAACGTAGAACTTTAGCTGCTTTATCTCACTTAACCCTGTGATATGCAGCACTGATTAGTGCTCAATTTCCATGCAGTTTTTTCGCTGTCAAGAGGCGCGGTTGACACACGTGATAATTTGGTGAAATTTAAAAATTTTCGCCTTTTAAAGGCTTTTTGTCTGTTTAGGTTTCATAATTTGTAGCTAGTTGTTGTAATAGTTGTATATATACTTGTAGATTATTGGTAAATGTAGATAGTTATTTTAAGCAGTAACGGTGTAGCGGGTCGCTCATTGCTCCAATATGGAAGCATTGAGCGGCCATGCTTCACAGGGGAATCCGGATAATTCCGGATTCGTGGATGCAGTTGATTCTCCACCCCGTACTGCAACTAACTCAACTCAGGACTCTATATTCGATACTAGTCAAAATTCACGCAAACGTCGTAATGAGGACATGCCATCAGATCCTAGTATTAAAAAAGTTACGTTGACGTCGGACCCTCCTTCTTCCTCTATGCAGACAGTCTATACCGATCCTGACTTAGCGGAGGAAAATAGACGTTATACACCGAATTGTCGCGCTCCGTTCATTGTCCATGTCTCCCGTGTAGAGCCGGATTTAGCCGCGGGGCTCTCTATTCGTCCAATTAAATTCGGACAATTTATTTCCAAATTGGACATTTCTAAAAACATCGTGAAGGATGGCATTAAGAGTGTTGGTCGCAATCGCATTTCTGTTGAATTTAAATCGGCGGAAGCAGCGAATGCGTTTTTTGAATTTGACTTAGGAATACACAAGTACAAGGCGATTATTCCGACTTTTAATGTGACCCGCATGGGTCTTATTCGTGGCGTTCCAACAGAGTGGTCTATGGATCAGCTGGTGGAGTCCCTTTCGTTACCGGACAACTGTGGGAAGGTTCTGAAGGCGCGTAGGTTAAACCGAAAAGTATTTGAAGAGGTAGGTTCGCCAAAATGGATACCCACCCAATCTGTTGTACTTTCATTTAGAGGGCAAAACTTGCCGACCCACGTATATAGTTACTACTGCTCAATTGTTGTAGAACCGTACCAGTTACCAACTATTCAGTGTAGATCCTGCTGCAGATACGGCCACATTGCTTCGCAGTGTAGGTCTAAACCCCGATGCTACAAATGCGCTCAGGAGCATTCTGGTGCATCATGTGTTGTTGAAACCAGTAAGGCCTGTTGTGTATTTTGCTCTGGCCCTCATTGCGCCACGGACCCAAGTTGCCCGGAAAATATAAGGCAAAAAAAAATCAAATTATCCATGTCACAGGGAAATGTTTCGTATGCGGAGGCTTCTTCTCGGTTTAGTTCGGGAAGGCTGTATTCGGAGGTTGCTAGTTCCAGTCCTCCTCCTCTACAAACTGTCTCTCAAACTTCATCAGCATCGCCCGCTAGAGTAAGTCATAAAAAAACAGTATTTATGAGTCCAAAGCCGAGAGTTACCTTGTCACCCAGTTATGACATTCAAGCTCATAATGACATTATTTCTTGCCCTCTGTCTTCATCTCCAAATGGTTGCGCCCTTGGTCAGTCTACCCAAGAATCTCTTTCCCCTAATGATAATCTCCTGGACCTCATATTGTCCATGTTATTGAATATCTTGTCTAAATATAATGATTGTTTACCGCCCAACGTTGCCGAAAAATTGACACAAATTTCCATTTTATCTCACAATGGCAGTAAACCTTCTTCAGTGGAATGCCAATAGTATCAGGCGGAGAAAAGCAGATCTTATTCATTTAATTAATATATACAGTC
This sequence comes from Acleris emargana, assembly GCA_927399475.2. Lineage (NCBI taxonomy): Eukaryota > Metazoa > Arthropoda > Insecta > Lepidoptera > Tortricidae > Acleris > Acleris emargana. Next base: position 3,781,758 of record OV656848.1, on the reverse strand, counting down.
CAGTTGTAGTGGCAGTGTCGGAGACGTGGTTAGTTCCTGGGTCTCGATTCCGAATCCAGGGATTTTCTTGTCTTCGGAATGACCGGAATGATGGTTATGGTGGTGCTGCTCTATTAATTAAACGTTGTTTTCTGTATTCTCAAATCCCTCTTCCTCCCTGTGGGGATGAAATTAATGCCGTTGCCGTTTCACTATTTGGTATTTCTTTCCTATCACTGTATATAGCCCATCCTAACTCTTCACTAATTCCTGTTTTGCATAACTTATTTTCTGTCCTTCCTTCTCCGTTAATTATTCTAGGTGATTTCAACGCTCATCACCCGTCATGGGGCTCGTCAACGAGAGATTGTTTTGGTAGTTCTTTGCTTGACGTTTTTGATGACTTGAATATATGTCTGCTGAATGATGGTTCTCCTACTCGTAGAGTTTCTCCGGCCCAAGACCCTAGAAGTGCAGTTGATCTTTCTTGCTGTTCTTCTAATCTTGCTTCATCTTTGTCTTGGAAAATTCTATCCCGCTCTTTTGGTAGCGATCATTTCCCTATTTTAATTTCCCTATCTAAACGTGTTATTCCTTTAAAATCTCTCAGCCCTTTACTAAAATATAAACTGCACAAAGTTGATTGGGACCGATTCCGGTCCTTAGTTGATGAAAGACTTCGACATTTCGACCCAGTTTTATCTGAAAATCTTCTCCCACTTTATTCTCTATTTCTTTCTTCACTTTTATCTTCGGCTGACGATTGCTTTCCCTTGAAAAATTCTGCAAAAAGTGTAGTTTCTTCTCCGCCATGGTGGGACGCTGATTGTACGGCTATGGTCCGTGAGCGTAATGCCTCAGAAGATGCGTATTCTTTAAATATGACAATGGAAAACTTTTTTCATTTTAAAAAGGTTACCGCTCGTACGAAACGGTTACTAACAAAGAAAAAAAAAGAAGGTTGGAAAATCTTCTGCGAGTCTCTTTCTCCAAGGTCTCCTAGTTCTGTTGTTTGGCAAGGTTTAAGGAGATTCCGTGGGTCGCTCTCATGCAGCACTTCCACCTCAAACGATCCGTCGCAGTGGTTGGATGGCTTTTGTGACAAGCTAGCCCCTCCATTTGTTCCTTATAAGGATAATATTCCGTTCCTAACGTTGACTTCTCCTGCGATCTCGAATGCGATGGACCTTGATTTCTCAATTTCGGAGTTTGAGTGCGTGCTAATTGGCCTTCGGGACTCTGCCCCAGGTGAAGATGGCATTCCTTATTCTTTTATTAAAAATTTATCGTCCCAGGCTAAAACATTTTTTTTGAGTCTATTGAACAATTTTTTTTCTACTGGAATAATTCCAGAATCTTGGAAGAGGCAACTGGTTTTACCCTTACTAAAGCCTGGAAAGAATTGTTCTGATCCCTCTAGTTATAGACCTATAGCTCTGTCCTCAGTTCACTGCAAACTGCTAGAGCATTTAATTAAAAATAGGCTGGAATGGTTGATGGAAAGCAAAGGTATCTTGGCGTCATCCCAATATGGTTTTCGTAAGGGTAAAAGCACTATAGATAGTCTTGGCATTTTATGTACTGACATACGTTTGGCTTTTTCAAGAAATGAGTGTTTAGTTGGTGTTTTTCTAGATATTTCTGCTGCATATGACAGTGTTCTTCTCCCTGTCCTTGTGCAGAAAATGATCCACCTGGGTATTCCGGCGAAAATGGTTAACTTTATAGGTAATCTTTTTATGGATAGGTCGTTCGTAATTCGTTTGCAAGGCTTCTCTATCCCTCCTAGGCACCTTTTCAAAGGGTTACCCCAAGGTTCTGTCCTAAGTCCCATTCTTTATAGCATCTATACCATAGGTTTGCAGGAATCAGTTGATTCTTTTTGCGGTATACTACAGTACGCTGATGATATTGCTCTATATGTCCCATCCACTTCTGTGTCAGTAGCTTGTTCGCGTCTAAATTCCGCATTAGATTATTTATCCCTCTGGCTTGATGATCACGGGCTGTCTTTGTCTGCTGCCAAAAGTAGTGTTGTGGTGTTTTCTAGGAAGAGGTCCACCCCTGCAGTAGAAATAAAGATAGCTGGTCAGACTATCCCGGTTTTTGATAAAGTTAAATTTTTGGGTGTGTTTCTTGACTCAAAATTGACGGGCGTAGCTCATCTGTCTTACGTAGCTGATAAATGTGAAAAGGGTGTCAATGTTTTGCGTGCTCTCGCTGGGGTTTGGTGGGGGTCTCATCCATACACTTTGAAACTTGTTTATAATGCCATTGTTCGTAGTCATTTCGACTACGCGTCGTTTCTACTGGAACCCTGCAATAAAAAGGCATTATCTCTACTTGACAAAATCCAAAGTAAGTGTTTACGTATTATTTGTGGGGCTATGAAATCCACTCCCATCAACGCTCTTCAAGTAGAGTGTGTGGATCCTCCCCTTTTCCTTCGAAGACAATACCTTTGCGACCGGTTTTTCTTTAAAATTTCGCAATATTCCTCTCATCCCTTGCTTTTAAAATTACAAAGTCTTTCAGACATTGTGTTCACTTCACGGTATTGGTCTCATAAAGTAATTCCTCCCATATTGAAAAGTTTCCAAAAAGTTAAAGACTTGGCATGCCCTTTATCGCAGTTCCCTTTGAACCCTTTGTTTCTGAGTGACTTTGAAGTTCTGGTGTTCAATCCACAAATAATTAATTTTGGTATCGACAAAAACGCTGGTTCTGGTGATAGGTGCTTTAATAGACAGATAGCACAGAGGTGGCAGGACTGGTTATGTTTGTTCTCCGATGCCTCGAAACTATCTGAAGATGGTTGTGTCGGTGCTGCTGTCTGGATTCCAAAGTTTAGCATAATTTTGAACTACAAATTACCCCCCTTTTCATCGGTTTTCACTGGTGAGGCTATTGCTGTTTTAGAGGCCATATTATATGTAGAATCTCACTCTTTAAATAATTCAATAATTTTCTCTGACTCCCTCAGCTGCCTGCAAGCTATCTCTTCAAATTTGTTTAGGCAGTCATCAACATCCCCTGTTATTTATAAAATCAAGGAAGCTCTTTATGCGTGTTTTAATAAAAATATAAATGTAGTTTTGGCATGGATCCCAAGCCATTCCGGTATTGCTGGTAACGAAATGGCTGACTCGTGTGCGAAGGAGGCTACTCAGTCTGGTACTCTCCTACATTACAAAAATTATTCTTTTGACTTAGTTTCCATGGCTAAGCCCTCGCTAGCAAAGTCTTGGAATGACATCTGGTCCTCTTCCAGTATTCAGAAAGGTCGTCATTATGCGTCTATCCAACCAAATATTCCAATTAAGCCTTGGTTTTTTCGTTACCGTCACCCTTTGTCGCCTTCGCTTTGGTCATGCTTGTACCCCAGTCCACTTAGCTAAGATCAGGATCAAGGATAGCTCTCTTTGTGAGTGCGGTTTGGATGAAGGCTCTCCTGATCATATTTTCTTTTCGTGCCCTAAATTATCATGCTCACTTTACGACTTAATCCCTTTGGAATTTCCTCGTCCTGTAAATATGAAAAACTTTTTAACTCTTGTAAATAGTCCTCTCATTAAACATTTAGTTAGTTTCATTCATAAACATAAAATTAAGTTGTAAACATGTAAATATTTGTTTTGTTTGTAAGTATATGAAACCGAAACATTCTTTGTATTTTATTCCCCTTTTCAAAATTGTTCTATCTTTCCGTTAAAACATGTGCCTTCCTTAAACCTGACATTGGCGAAATCATAGTGGCAACACAAATGACATATGCCACAAAACAAAGATCTATCTCTCTAATTTCCATGCATGTTAAATCACCAAAGGTTAAACCATGTTACCTTCCTTCAGAACGTCGTCCTCACCTTTTCCATGACATTAAAATTCTAAAGTTACTATGAGGAGATAAATTAAAATGAAAGGCAGTATAAATCTAGGTATATCTTTATTTCAAGTAATGTGTACTTTACACAAGGAAGATATAAGCGGTTTAAGTTGAGGTCTCATGATTACCTAAAGTGGACGTGAAAATGAATAAGATTCAAATCCTCTTACATTGACACAAATAGTAACAACGAACTGAAATACATATTAATTTATTTGTTGACAAATTTTCTTTGATTTTCGATTACTAAAGGTCTAAATAATATTTGGACAATGAACACGAGATACTCATTTGAGACTTGCACCTATTACTTTAACTTTTAAAAAAGCATAGACAATTGGAAACAAAATACGGAACCTACTCGATAACTCACACAAATAGTTAGCTAGATCTGTGAACTTAACATTTCTAAACACAATTGTTGAAGAAGCTTAAAATAATCAGGTAGATTTAATCTACTCACTCTTTATGGGATATTTTTGATAGGTGATTAATTATTTACCAACTAGTGCGTTAGTAAAACCTATTTACTCCCACCGATGTAAACCACGTCGCCTTCACGTTATATCTAAATGCACGTAACTTACCTTTACTTTTCTTGACCTATTTTAAAATGTTACGTGATTCAATTAGTCACTTCTGGAAAGATACAACAGTCATTGCAAATGAATGAGAACATTGTAAAAAGATTGATTTTAAAAGACTAGCGTGACACGACTCTTGTATCTCCCCCCTCTTGATAAAATTAATGTTTAATATATTATCTAAGTAATGAAAATCTATTATTCTCCTACTCGACAAGAAAATTCCTTAAAAGATAAATGATGAATTTATATAAACTTAATTTAATAATATTTTAACGAAAATATTGAAATGAGCGTCGAAATATACCTCGAATCCGGGTCAAAAGGTGAATCACAACTAAAAACGATTTTCTAAAGACCGCCACGGAGCGGGCGCTACTTTGAGTGGAGATCACTAATCATTATTCTATTCTTTCAATAAAAAAATGTCGGTTGATAGCAGAGTGTGATGCAATTAAATATGCAAACAAACAAAACAATTATTAACTGAAAAATCAAATATGAGTATGTTTATTTTTAAAAGATCCGGTATTCAATGTAGCGCCGGCAGGCGAATGATAACGCACCATTTTTTAATTGAAATGTCTGATAATACATTTAACGAAGTAATCCAATGCTCATTAAAATCGTCGCTATACTTACCAATAATGTGAACCAAAGTGTTTGTACTGTGTTCACGGGGGACCATAAAGGTCTGTCGTTCTTGGCTATTGAACTAAATCCTTTTAAACACCATTGACGGATAAATCCGCACCACTGGTTCAACACAAACAACGGATATTTCCGGTGATTATTGACAGCGCAAAATTAACTGTTTCTGATTGTTTATGATGCAAGGTTGACATTAGCTCTGGTTTTTAGCTGCCACTGGCGTCTATTGTATCTGGCATGGCGTTCAAAAGGTAAAACAAATAATCAAACTAGTAAATTTACATTATAAATGCCTATCTATTTGCCATTTCGCCTGGATAGCTTTAACATTTAGAACGTTGAATCTTAACAGTATAAGAAACACTGGAGTGGATTGTCCCGTGAACATTTCTGGAAGATGTAGGCCGTGGTCTTAACATGTGACGGCATATTCAGAACACGGTCTGACCTGTGTACGGTACAGGAGTGTTATGGCGTAGGTGGGTGGGCCGGGCGGGGCTGAGGCACCTGGTGGCGGGCGGCAGGAGCCCATTACATAATGCGGCAGTTCTCGTCGCCCTCGCGGATCTCACCGAGCTGATGGACAACAGAATCTCTTGTAAGAAATATCATCTAAGTATGAGTAATAATAATATTTAATAATGGAAATAAAGTTACTTTAACAGTTCCAATGAATTTTCTATTATTTGATTTACTTGACTCATCATGGTTACCTGTTCGCGGCGAGGATACTTGTGCGCCAGCTCGCGGTGTCGCTGCGCGCTCGTGCTGACCTGTCTTCTGGAACGTTCCGAGATTGCCACCTCCTGCGAAACGTAAATTAATTAATTATGATATATCCCAAAGCCAAGCCAAGGTTGTCTGGAAGAGATCGCTAATTAGCGGCAACACCGCCTATAGCTAAAATGTACTGTTCCGTGATTTGTTTTTTTGGTGTTCAATAAAGAGTATTTGTATTGCAATCTACACCAGATTCGAGGGGTAAAGCAGCTCAGGCTTACCCTACACTACACGGTTGATGGATTATAACATCCAAACAGGGCACAGCAAGACAGAAACTTCTTACTGTAACGTCGCGTATTGTCTCTCGATTGGAGCGATGTACATGAATACATTTGGCGCTTTATACAGATAGTCTTATTGAAAAAAAACCGAGGAAATTTTCCAATCAGGTGCTACGGGAAGGGTGTTCAATTAAGATACACCAGAAGACTGAGCCCCCGTCTAATTCAAACTAGGGTTATCTATCAGTATCACCAACACAACGATTATTTGATGCCAGTGGCATAGAACAGCGAAACACGAAGACCATAATTAATCAGCGGGTGGGTATAGTAAAACTAATATTATTAGTGTGTTGGCGATTCGTTCCGAGTAATTAAGAGATTACCTCCTGTTCCGGGTTGAGCAGCGCGGTGGTGAAGTTGTCGGCGACGAACCACTTCTGGCCCTTCATGACGATGTCGCGCGGCGGGTCGTGCTCGGCGCCGCAGTCCGCCGACCACACGGTCGCCACGGCGCCCGGCTCCAGCTTGACTGTGCGGTGGAACTTGAACACCGTCTCTTGGTCGCCAGCTTTACGCAGGACTTGGAAACCGCTCAGGCTGTGCTCCTGTTGACAATACAAATCAGTTGAAGTTTAAATGAAATCTAACCTAGATGGGTAGTAAACGAAATAAAATTACAGCAGAATTTCCGAGATTTGGCTAATATTCGTGATAGCGCTTTTATCAATGTTAAAATTATAATTTACATTTAAAATTCTTATAATTATTACTGTGCATGCATTTAAAAGCTGCTTTCTTTGGTATTACGGCAGATCCTAACTAAACACTTTTTGTATCATAACATTAATTTTAGTGTTGATGAATGCCAGTTAGTTTGCGGATAAATAAGGCAAGGAATGCGAGTGCGACTAACCTTCTTCCCCTTGTTGCGAATGCGCACGTACTTCCCGTCGGCGCAGGCCTCGGCGACCTCGAGGTCTCCCTTGGCGCTGGCGGTGACGCTGTAGTCGCTGAGCGAGCGCTCCTCGCTCTCGTCGAGCAGCGTGCGCTTGCGCGCCGCGCGCAGCGGCGTCGCGCGCCTCCCCGGCGTGCCGCGCCCGCTCGCGCTCGCGCCCGACACCGACGCGCGGGACTCCCGCCCGGGAGACTGGGATGTCAGGTTCAGTCTGTGGGGACGATTTATTGCTTAATTAAGGTTATAGTAGTTTATGCAACAGTTGTATAAGAGAGGTCAAAAAAGACGAGTGGTGTGGTTACGATGTGAGCCGCAGGCGAACATCGTAAAGCAAGACGCCACGAGTATTTTTTGACTTAGTTATACACCGTTGCATACAATACTTTTTCTACGACTAGGTTTCAAATAAAATGCAAAATTAAATTAATATACCTAGGTTAGAATACGAACGAACGAAGCACAGAACAACAAACGAGCGAGAAACATTCGAAAACAACAAAATATGTGTCTATGGTTAACTTTGTTTTTAAATTGATGTGCACTTGCCAGGTTTCATATTTTTTTTTTAAAGTTGCACAATCGATTTAACTTGTGAAATAGGGACTAAAAAACACCTAATGATTTGAGAAATGAATTCTTTTACCTGATTGGTCGATTTTAATATAGCTGCGTTCTGGTTGGTTGATACCAAATAAAATGTTTTTTTTAAAGAGTTAAATTAGTAAAAGAGTTTACATACCAAAAAGAACCTAACATTCCGATTGACAGTCAATGTGTATTGTGATTGGTGGTTTAATTTGGTGAAGTATTTTGTTTGGGGAAATTAACCTAGGTGTAAGCTTTGGCGGCTAGGCATATCGTTTTGGCTCAAAAAAGCACAAGTGCTGTTAAGGGGAATAGACTAGATAGACTTTTCTACGGAATGTTCTGCGGACATATTATCTATATTCTTATATTAGTGTTCGTGACTATATAAATGACCGATAAAAGTACAGGAGTAGGAAAAAACAATTATATGCATTTACAACATGAACGATAACCTAAGGCCTAGTGTGCAATAGGATGTACATAATCAAAGCAATTAAATTTGCACTGTGTTTCAATTATTATAAAGTTTATTTTTGTAGTTATCTTCATGAACTGAAAATGGCATTATCTTACATACGTAATTGAACTTTATTGCCTTTATGTTAGATACGTCCTGCTCACAAAAAAAAACCGCTTTTTGTAGTATGGAAAATAATAAATAATAATAATGCAGCAACTTGGTGGGTCCCCCAGGACGGCTACAGACGGCGAGGCAGACCCATGCGGAGATGGCGGGATGACTTGGACGCTTTTCTGAAGGATTGGCCGAATATTGGCCACAGAGAGGTGTGAAAATCAAGGGAGGCTAATAATAATAATATTTATGTGAAGTTCATTCCTGTTTGGATTGCGTTCGAAGTGACACGATTTCAAATAAAAACGTTTTGAACTCCTGAAAGCTTATTATCTCGTCTCGATGGCCTTACTTTAACCGGTATTGATATGAGCAAAAGATCATTGGCCAGTTTAACACGTTTAATGCAGTGCAAATTTCATATAACCAGCAACATCTAACTTTAGTTATCTCAACCCGCAGAGAAACTGCCCTTAAAAATCCCTAAAATAGAATGAATAAAACCAACCCAAATAAGCAAATCTGTTCACTCGTAAGTTACTAGTTAACTAGACGTTTTTTGTAAGTATAATGTGTAGCAGTAACAGCTCTCTTGTGTGACCTAGCTCAATTATAACACTCGTCTATGAAATTACCATTCATTCATACTTTCAAGGACAGGTATATTACCTGTTTTTTTTTATTAGGTTATGGGATTAAAACGGTCGAAATAAAACAACAAAATGTACTGTAGTGGTCTAAAACCTACCTGTCCTCCTCGCCCTCAAGCAGCGTGCGGTAGGTGGCGATCTCGAGGTCGAGCGAGATCTTGATGTCCATGAGCGTGGCGTACTCGCGCAGCTGGCCCGCCATCTCGTCTCGCAGGCGCGCCAGCTCCTGCTCCAGGGAGGCCAGGTCTTCGGCGTGGCGCGCGCGCTCGGACTCTAGCTGGCGCTCCAGTTCGCGGCAACGGTTCTATGGACATGAATAAAGTTAGATGAGAGTTACTTCACATTTACTGTTTGGTCTAGTTTAATGACAGAACACACAAGTTTTTTTTTTATAAGGACAATAGTTAGTAGCCGTAAATAGTAGAGCGACTAGCAACATTTTTATACTCTCGTTGTATGTCGGTCGATAGAGTTGCAGTCTATAGTCGTATCGTTGTAATAATAATTAAATAAAAATTACCAGTGGACAACTTTTAGGTTACAAACCGATATACAGTGCGATAGCTCTTAGAGGGTGCTTCGGGTTTGTACTTGTCTCTCTCTCGCTCTCATCCCGCACAAACCCGAAGCACCTTCTAAGTGGTCACAGACTGTGCCTGGTGATACAAATAATAATAAATATAATGTAACCAAATCAGAAGAGTTAGAATTTCGTTACAACCCTTATGTCATTCTGATTATACAGGGTGTTTGGTAGCGGGTTCGACAAACGAAAATGGGAAATACTTGGGTCCATTTGGAACACATTTGCCATAGTGACCCCTATGCTAAAGTTGATAGTTTTTTTTAAATATTTTTTTTTCCGTTTTTTTGAAAATATCCCAAAATTTTTCCTTTAAACCTTCTTAATTACATACCTAAGCAACTGAAACCGCCCATATTTTTTTAAATCATGCTCTGATAATGGTTTTATTTTAAAACAAAACCAAAACCCATAGGTAGTGCTTTAAAAAAAAAATATGGGCCCTTAAAGCTATGACAAAATGTGGAAAATAAAATGACATTTAAGTTTCGACAAGTATAAAAAAAAAATCACAAGTCATAGACGATTTCAAATTGATTAAAAAACTTCTCTGGTTAATACTCTTCACAACGATATGCCATGTAAAAGAAAAAACACAGAAAAAAAAAAAACGCAGTACATTGAAATTTCCTCACGAAGATTTATTAAAGAAATCACTTATACCACGGTTATGAATATTGGTGAATACGTTAGAGTTAATAATCGCTGGTAAATTACCATTAATAAAAAAAAATTTAAGAGTAATAATAAAATTGAAAACAAAACACTTTTTTAAATATTGATCACAAAATTTAAAAAATTCTTTGAGCTTCACGGGCGTTATTGCGAGCTCGACCATACGCTAAACAAAACACTTTTTTAAATTTTGTGATCACTTGATCAGGAATACATTCCGTACATTTTCGTCGCATTTGCCACATTGATTTGAAAAAAACATTAAGCTAAATTAGCTTTTTAATCTGTGTCTTAAATAGCTTGTCGGCAAATTGTAATTTTTTTTCAAACAGAAGGACTTGTAGAAAAACACGTTGATTTGTATTGGTTTTTGAAACTTTCATTACAATGGGTGAACGTACACCATTTACCAATGAAGAGTACGCTGATATTATTTTAGCGTATGGTCGAGCTCGCAATAACGCCCGTGAAGCTCAAAGAATTTTTTAAATTTTGTGATCAAAATTTAAAAAAGTGTTTGGTTTTCAATTTTATTATTACTCTTAAAATGTTTTTTATTAATGGTAATTTACCAGCGATTATTAACTCTAACGTATTCACCAATATTCATAACCGTGGTACATAAGTGATTTCTTTAATAAATCTTCATGAGGAAATTTCAATGTACTGCGTAATTTTTTTTTTCTGTTTTTTCTCTTTTAAGTGGCATATCGTTGTGAAGAGTATTAACTAGAGAAGTTTTTTAATCAATTTGAAATCGTCTATGACTTGTGATTTTTTTTTTATACTTGTCGAAACTTTAATGTAATTTTATTTTCCTCGTTTTGGCATAGCTTTAAGGGCCCATATTTTTTTTTAAAGCACTGCCTATGGGTTTTGGTTTTGTTTTAAAATAAACCCATTACCAGAGCATGATTTAAAAAAAAAATGGGCGGTTTCAGCTGCTTAGGTATGTAATTAAGAAGGTTTAAAGGTAAAATTTTGGGATATTTTAAAAAAAACGGTTTTTTTTTTTTTTTTTTTTAAACTGTCAACTTTAGCATAGGGGTCACTATGGCAAATGTGTTCCAATTGGACCCAAGTATTTCCCATTTTCGTTTGTCGAACCCGCTACCAAACACCCTGTATATGTATAGTCTGTGCCAATTGAAATGGGCAACCAAATGAACTAATTTACCATCATTACTCAATAACCACGTGAAAAATGAAAAAAAATAAGTATTTTTTAAAGATCAAGTGAGGTCTTAGGAATGATTTATACACTTGATCTTTACTTTCACATTAAGTTTAACGTTAAATAACTATTAATTATACGTTGTTTTAAATAAAAACATACTTAACTAATATTTGAGGTTATGTATCAAACAGTACTAATTTGTTAACATATTTGGGAATTTCAATTGACCAGACTGTAAACTGTCACCTGCACTAGTTTATAGAAGTGGCTTTTTGATATGTATGAGAGATTTTATTTTTATTTAATGGTCTGGTTAACTTTTTTTTTGGTATTCTTTCCCACAAGCCAGGATGCAACAGTGATAGAGTTTCACTCAGGGGAAAACAAATACAATAATGAGTTTGTACTTGCCAATAAAACGGAGTTTTAGTGGTCTTATATCCTTTGGAATAATAGTTTTAGAGTGACCTCATCACTATGGCTACGAAACGTTTATTGACCCTATGATGGGGGATGATGTGATGAATAACGCTGGATACTCACGCTGAGCGCCGCGTTCTTGTTCTCGAGGTCGTTCAGCGTGGTGTTGAGCGACTCGATACGCGTGCGCATGGTGCGCAGCTCGTCCACGGCCACCGTCGCTGCGTTGCTGTTGCGGTTCGCTGCTGCGTGCAGGTTCTTCATCTGTTTTCATGACATGCCACATTATTTAGTTTTAATGGGGGTATATAAAATAAATAAATTGGTATTAGAACTTATTCGCAAGACTAGTTATTGAGGTCGCTAAATCTAGCATATTCATGAAAGATACATAACTTCACATACTATGTAAAGACCCCTAAATTCCGTATGGTGAATTAACTGTAAAAAAACTTTGTACACTAAAACTCATAAATGCAACCAAATTAAAAAAAAAACAAAAATCTTTTCGAAACTATATGTTAATACATGCATGCTATTCTCAAAGTGTGCTCTGCGGGAGCCCTGGGGCTCCGCAAGTCCTCTGCAAGGGCTCCGTCGAAAGAAAATCCTAATGTGATATCAAAGGATCATTTTTTATTTTTCCAAAGAAAGCATTTTTTGCCTAATTTGGGGCTTCGTAAAAATAAAGTTAAGATAAGATAATTATTTATTGTCGATAACTGTGTACAAATGTTGTTAAGTAATATACAGCGTATGGAATCAACAGCTTGCCCATTTCGGGCGTACAATAGTATTTCGTTTGGATAACAATTATTAATAATTAACAGAAAAATATTCATTCAGGTTGTAAAAACATTTAGTTATTAGCCATTCCTTAAGTTCCTTTTTAAACCTTGCACCATCTATTGCTTTAATACATTTCGGTAAATGATTGGATATTTTAATCCCAGTCACATAAGTACTCTTTTTATTCCGTTGTTCCGTCGCTAAAAAAGTTTGGGAACCGCTGGTCTAAACGATCGTAAAATACTAAAACACGTTACCGCTCGTTAATTTTGCGTGCGTAACACGGCGCAGCAATAGAAACGCATAAAACAGGAGATTTTCACACACAACAAGAGTTACATGTTAACATTCGCTAGCATTCTGCACAAAAAAAACGCACACGTACGATTGGTGCAAATAATTATGTTGACAAACAGGTCCACCAAACTAATCAAGCAAGAAACTACACGTTGGAGTACATCGCAACTTTTATCTTGTACTTCTCAGATTGATTATGATTAGTCACTTTTTATTTCGATGGAATTCGCTTTACGACATGTAGATTATACATATGTCACACACATACGCCAAGCCTTGAAAATAGAATAATAATATCTATATTTAATTACTCTGCTTGACTTTCAAGTACAAGAGACGAGACGAGGGGATAGTCTAGGATCTAAGGTGGGGCCTATGTTATTCCGTTGATAGAGTATGCATAGTAAAAGATGTAGATGTACCGCAAGGTTCGCAATGGGGCCTACCTTGTTCTCGTACATGGCTTCGATGTCGTCACGGTTGGCCTTGATGTTAGCCTCCTGTTGCTCGCGCAGCTCCTGGAGGCTCTGCTGTAGCTTAGCCTCGTACTGCTGCGCCAGCCGACCGTCTAAGAACATGGTAATTGATAATACAATTTTCCATTTAACTTGCTTTGAACTTAATCTCTAAATACCAAAGCACAACAATCTGGGACAAAATGATTATAACTAAGTCCCGCTTGCACGTAAATGTCAACCCCAGGTTCAGGTTAGTTCTTATATGAAACCGATATTCGTGAACTATTTAACCTGGGGTTAAATTTACGTCCAAGCGGGCCCTAGAGAGGGATGATGTCGAAAACTACTTTGATTTCAATGTCATATCATAACATAAAGTATCCAACTCTATTCAGATTGTTCTGTTGTGTCAAGTTTCGAGAGGTGTAGAGAGCTCAAATAGATGTGTTGATGTGATGAATTTGATAACCAATATGGACCTCTCCAAATCAGTTGATTCTCTGATTAATATCATTTTAATTGCAGCTCATGAAGAACCAATTTGTGCGTCTCGATCAGTTGTAAAAACGGAAGAAAAGTGAATGTAATATTCAATTTATAATGACTACAAACAATAATAAAGCGATAGCATTAGCTTGCGTCTCGCGCGACTTACTACGGCGCTCATCATCTGTCAAGCTACGATAAACCTAACAAGTATCATACCGTTTTTTACTATCAATATACTTAAGCGACCTATCTAGTTTTTTGTTTTTTAAAACATTTATTTCATTTTATACTTTTTAGTGATCATAATAAGCTGTTATTTAGTCCCACTTCTTATTTGATAAGAAACATTGAGACATTTCAAGCTCGCCGCAAGCAACGCCGCGGAAAGTCATAGTCATATTTAAACCATTAAATATTCTTTGTTGTAGTCGCTCAACGATCTTAATCGAGAAATCTTATCGCCACCCTTGAGCCTTGAAATAGGTACCGTTAACCCTTTACTTGGTAATGGTTATTATATGATACATTCCATAACATTAACGTTTTACATCTTCAATATCTTCATTGTTTTTTTTTTTCTGGATTCAAATCCGAAGAGGCTTGACTCCTTGACTTTTTTATTTTTGCCAAGTAAAGGTTAAGGAGTTCCGGTGGCCACTTGTGGTCTTCATCATCAGTTCCACTTCACCAAATGATATATTCTGAATGCAAATGCTAGTTACTAAAAAAACTAAAATCTCTACATGTTTGGCTACAATATTTGAGGAGTTCCCTCAATTCCACTCACCGATCTCCGTAATCTCGACCTGGCGGCGCGTGCGCGTCTCCTGCAGCTCCTGCTGGAACACCTGGTCCTTGAAGCTGAGCTCCTCGCGAAGGCTCTGCACGGTGTTCTCCATGTCGATGCGGCACAGCATCTCCTCCTCCAGGGTCTTGCGGGTGTCGGCGTACACCTTGCGGAGTTTCTCCAGCTCTTTGGCGAGATCCTGGTGGACAAAAATAATAGTAAAAGCTACGAGTAAGGTACGTAGGGTCACCTTTACGTTTACTTTTCAAGAAACCCACGGATCACACTGTCTAACGTACCCCAAGCAAAGTTACTAACTTTCAGACTTTTAGTATAAATAACAGTTATTAATCTTGTAATACTTGCAATGCCCACTGCGATAGACATTTCAGAATTTTGAGTGGATAAGTAACAACAATAAAAAGTTATACGACGAAAATTCCGACGCTCGCTGGAGTTGGTGTTACCATTGATTCTTGCGATGTGCGTTAATACACCCTAAGCACCGTACTTAAGTGCAAGTATGCCAAATACGGCGCAAATAGTACGCAATTTCGAAAGTACCTCTAATGGTAATTAGTTTCCGACATTCACGCTAAATAAAAAGAGCTGATTAGCGTGCCCTTTCTCTTCATTCGAAGCGCACTTCCAGTGAATTGCGTACATAATCACCGAACCTAAGTGGACGATGGCCGCCAATTGGCTAAGTGGTGACTCATACTACTTCAGAGATAATAGTAGGATGTTTTGAAATTATGATTTACTTTTTATTATTAAACGCATACTTCATATTAATGTTAATAAAAAAGGACTTTGGCTTACCAACCCTCTAGGAAGGACGTCGTAGATCACCATATCCCCCGTTAATACGCAGCCAAACAGCAGTGTAGTTTTTGAGCGCACGATAGTCGGTGAAATGACTAGCACAGTGGCATTCCTGATCAGTCGTATGAGTGGGCAGGCCACGCATTAGCAATCTTGAGATCAATTATCTGAATGGACACCTTAACACAGGAGGTCTGCCTTCTCCATGCCATAAAAAATTAACCTTTTTAATTAGGATCTCTCATGTCTGTCCTTTAATAGGTTCATACGAACTTTGGAGTTACTAAATATTGAGGGTAAGGTACGGGTTGTTTTTATTATGAACAGGATTCCGTTCAACCACACTTCAGCATGATGGTACGGTAATGTCATAAACGCACTGAGCGTGGAGGCGGCGCACGAAAAACCATTCTCAAAGCATGGCAGAGGCCTTTTTAGTATGGGAACGAGCCCTCAGTGCGTTTGACTTAAGTTGAAGTATTAGTAAGTCATTGTTAATAAGGTTCAAATCTCAATGTAAATGTAGCTAGTAACTCACCCTGGCTTCATCTTGGGCCTTCTTCTTGTCAGCGAGCGCGGTGTTGTACTTGTTGCTCTCCTCTGTATAACGCGTTTCGTAGTGCCGCGCTAAGTTCTCAGCCTGAGTGCAGTCCTTGGTCTTCTTGTCCAAACTGCAAACATGTTTAATTTATTTTAATAGGCTATAAATATGGATTTAAGTAGCTTAAAGTGAGAAAAAATACTGAAATTTTAACACTCATGTTATCAATTACTAGTTTTTATATCAGTTTCCTTAAAAATCTGTCCTACTTTGTTTTACGATGCTAAGAATAAAGAAATGATGTCATTATTGTCTACGAATGTCAAGAAAACAATGCTTCGTAAGGTCATCAAGTTGATAAAGGAATGCCTTGACTAATCAGCGTACCTAATAAAACAACAAAGATAACGAATTACAAATTGTGAAGAACTTTGTAATAGAGATAATAATCATCAAAATGATAATGTAATTTAATAATGCGACCAAAGGATGAGCAGAACTTTAATGCTCGTAACATCACATGAAAAAGTTGTTATTAAAATGAGGTAATTTCCAGACGACATTCCAAGACCGGGTCAAGTTTTAAAGGCGAAGAATAGGCGTACAGCGAACGATGTCAGAGTCCCGGTGGCGTGTTGCGCAACGTTACACGGAACCAGCACGAAACGGTTCTCTGTAAACACGCTATCCGGTTCCAACCTGCGTCTTAGGCCTGCAATATACGTGCCGTTGAAACGAAAAACGACTAGTGCAACGAATCTTGTTTGAAGCGAGCAACCATTAGTGACATTATTTTATTAAAGCTTCATTGCACTACGAATAAATAGGACCGTTTCATCAGTATGATTATAGCGGGTTTTTTTTAGATTCGACGTTTGAAAAGTGTTGCGTTTTCCCGCGCTTTGCGTATCGACGCCGTAACCGCCGCGACGTCGCGAGAGACCGACGAACCTTGGCCGATTTTTATTCCGGGGCGGGGTCGGATAAAAGCGTGACTAAGATCATTTAGCTTCCCTGTAGATACAACTGTGATCGAAATTTATAGATAGATCTTGGGAAGCGGCTACTTTTAGGCCGACATCGATACCTCACAAAATGTGAAACAATGATAGAAGATTCTGTATGTAGTGATTTTTTACTTTATCCTACTTGGCTTGGTAAAGTTGTAAGGGGTTCAAAGAATACGCTTTCGGATGGTTAACTAACAGTTCATAAAGTTATGGGTAGGCGGGTTGTTTTTTTAACGTGTACGTAGGTACCTATTTCCGTCCTTCCATGTAAACAATGACGGCATTAAGTAAATACATAAATAGGCGAGTCAATGAATGGTACATTTAATCATGTCTAATTTTTACACCGTGACTGTCAAATCCCATGGTTCCTAACGAAGGTCGAATTCCAACAATGTGAGTTTTGTACACAATATTGTTGACAAATGACGTAACGCTGCCTTACAAGAATAAACGATTAGTGGCTAACTGATGCGCGGAGGACCTTTCAATCGGATGTGACAAACTTTTTTGTTTTAAATTGAGGCGCACTGATAGATGCTTGTTTTTTTATCTGTATTCGTCTGTTGTGTTCAGTGTGTTTATGGTTTATTATAGCAATATGCTGGCCACGCGCTATCTGTAATGCTGTAGAGTGGTCAAACAAACGTGCCGCATTGAATGCGGAGTTTCATAAAGCGCGGTCACGTGTTTTGGCGGCCTGGTAATCACATCTACTTAAATCGGCATAAAAATTTAATTAGAACAGTTTTCACCTATGCAATTATTTATCAAGGTTTGTGTTTTCATATATCTACAGTTTTTTTTTTTAATGTCTAATACACTCAGCGGCACGGAATTTAACACAAATATATAACTTCGATTTTTTTATGTTCTACTCATTTTGTTAAATAAATATCAATCCTACATGGTGCATTGTTATTGACAATAAATTTTCTTTGTCTATATCCGCTATATTTCTTTTGTTTTAAAAAATAAAGTCAACTTATTGCAAAACCGCATAAATCGTTGTTAAGTCACTTTAAGATTTTACGACTTTATGTGTATTAATTGCTGTTTTTATCAATTGATTGCATTACAATAGATACGAGACGTTATTTTAACGACAAAAAGCTATCGAAGATGTCATTAACACCCGCACAAGTCGCTCAAGCAGTATTACTTGTAGAACAAGGCCACTCTCAGCGACAAGTGGCCACCATCTTAAATGTAGAGCGTTCTAACGTGAAGTACGCATTAAAACGATACCGAGAGACAGGACTCTACACGAGAAGACCAGGCAGTGGCGGGGTGAGGTGCACGTCCGCCCGTGATGACCGCTTCATAATTCTGGAAGTGCTTCGAAATCGCTTTCTCACCGCCGTTGAGATAAGATAGAGACTCCATCAAACAAGAGGCGTGAATGTTAGTGAACGTACGGTTAGAAGGAGAATTCAAGAACGTAACCTACGTGCCCGAAGGCCAGCCAGAGGCCCCGAACTCGAGCGACATCATCGCGTAGCAAGACTTCAGTTTGCACGGGAACATTCAAACTGGACTCTAGAGCAATGGGCCAATGTTCTATGGACTGACGAATGCCGAGCCGCCTTGAGAACACCAGATGGGCGAGAACGTGTGTACCGGAGACGTGGTGAACGATTTCTTGCAATAACCACAAAGCAAACAGTAAGTTTTCATGGGGGTTCTGTAATGGTTTGGGGTGGGATTAGTTCAAACGCTCGCACAGAGTTAGTGATTGTGGAAGGTCGTCTCAACGCTACACGATACATCGAAGAAACTCTTCAAGATCACGTTGTGCCGTACGCGGAATTCATCGGAGCCGAATATTTTTTACTAATGCATGATAACGCCCGAGCACACAGTGCACAGGTCGTCGAGCAATACGTATCTGATGTTGGAATTCGGAAACTTCAGTGGCCAGCCCGAAGTTCGGACATGAACCCGATCGAGCACGTCTGGGACATGTTAAAACGGCGTGTGAAGCGAAGTTCCAACCCACCACAGAACCTTCGTGAGCTGAAAACTACTTTAGTGGCTGCTTGGGAAGAGATTCCACAAATGGACATCAAAAACATTATCCACAGTATGCCGGACCGTATGCAAGCAGTGATCAGAGCCAGAGGTGGAAACACGCGGTACTGATTTTGTTTAATTAAAGTTCTACTGTTTTATCACTAACTGAGTTTTAACTCTTTCTTACGTTTTTCATCTTTTAATCGTAAAATCAAACAAAACACTCTCTAAACAACTCTGTTTAATCACCCATTATTAAATAATAGTAATATAACAATTACAATGTCAACAAAATTAAAATAACAAATTGGGTTAAATTCTGTGCCGCTGAGTGTATGTAGGTAAGGTCAGGTGAGGCAAGTGCGTCAACGGGGTAATTGCGACAAACCATATATATTTTTTAGAAGATATTGTTAGTTTCACGCACTTGCCCCGTAGACGCACTTACCTTATTAATATTTATATAAAAAATAAAACTGGAATACCTAACATATTTTAATACTACTATCGGTGTGAAAAAGCACCAAAACCAATTTTAAAGAATAAAAATTCAGTATATATTTCAGAAGCTGCTATCGCCGTCTAGGTATTTTATTTTATTTCCGGCATTAATTCCTTATCTTGACTCATGTGTCACATGCACATATCGGGAGTGATTCATTACATTGAAAATATTGTAAACAGACAGATGCACAAAAATGTTAAATCTTTGGTAATATTTTCTGTAGGGCAACCAGAAACATTAAACAGATCTCTAATTAAAATACTTAAGCGTAAAATAAAACTAATGATTTTGGTCATGCACAGAACTATAACGATATAGTTCTGATGTAATAACGTTGAGATCTCTTTTCCTTTTATTTTATTCTACGTTGGTACCTACATGGTAATAATGCGCTATATTTACATCCCCGATAGATAGAAAACATGTGTGAAACAATGCCATTTCTAAAAAGGAAATAATAGCGACAATCGTCTCCCACGAAGACGACATAATCGTTATGATAGAACTTTCAAAAATAACAAAAGTAAGTAAGAAAGTCGGCATGATTAGCGATCATGAGGAACCAGGATCGATCGATACAAGGCGATTATTTGAAGAAGTAACAACACTACCAATTCATAAGTATTATAACATTTATAACTTTGTCAATGAAAGTTAATGGATTACTACCTATAGGGGTTTGTTTATGCGGGTACCTTTTACGTCGGCACGAAACAGTCTCAATTAGTTTAAAAATCGGTTTACTTGACTCGTCACACATTTTTACCAAACTTTGGGACAAAATTAAGAAACTTCGTGATGACTACTCCATGGGGCCTGATGGGATCCCAGCTGTGGAATTAAATAAATGAAGAACTATCCTTCCAGCACTATAGCACATATTTAATATAATGAACGAATCTTAAGCCACAGCTACAGTACCGCAGAGGTGGAAAAACGCCCTTGTCACACCAATCTACAAAAAGGGAGACAAACTTAACCCTGAAAAAATTACAGACCAATCAGTCTGACATGCCTCTTATTCAATTTATATCTGAAGAATAATAATAATTTATATATAAAAAAATGAACCCCTACTTCTTCTGGTCATGGTATAACTTGAGAACGGCTGAACTGATTTGGCTGATTTCTTTTTTGTTGTGTTCGTCAGGACAAGGTTTGTTTGTATGAAATAAATTAATTGAAAAATCCACTGGGAACGTCAAAAATTTGCAGCGGAGCGAAGCCACTGACGGGCCGCTAGTAATAAATATTAATAAAGAATATCGATGAACAAATTTATCCATGCACGTCATTGCACTTTTAAAACCGAAAAAGAGGTGGGATTAAAATTTTGTTTGAATGTTTTTCTCTAACGTTTTTAAATTAACAGGTATTTGAGTACTTATTTCGTTCAACACTCATATAAAAATGTTTTTTATTGATCTACCTACCTATTAGGAACGATCTTCAAAAACAGTACAATTACTGTTTTTGAAGATCGTTCCGTCGTTGTCTTTCTTTACTGACTAGATAGGTTTTCTGAAATCTGAGAGCATTTAATATCACGCTGCTGCTGGCGCCGCGCACCACGTTGCCACTTTCAGGGGGTCGTTTCGAAACGAAGCCAGCAGGAGTTGGAATGAAGTTATTTCGACGTTGCGTAGGGTGACGAGTATCCAACAGTTAAAGCCCAAGCTTAAGATCTTTTATATTAGTTACCAAAATAAATTTGTAAATGTTACGAGCCCGTTAAGGGATACGTAATATAATAAAACTTAAAATTAAAGAGAAAAGTTTTTTAATTATTATTAATTCACATTAATATATTATTTATTTTTTGTAGCTAGCTAACTAATCTCTCCATGACTAAAAGCAAATTGAACCAAGCTGTGCGCCTTCTTTATTACCAGTAATTAATGTAATCAGTAATGTAGGAATAATACGAAAATATATACCTATTGGATTGGATTTATAGTTCATTTATTTTAGGATGAGAAAAAAAGAAAGAAAAAGAACCAGTAGTCGTCAACTCTAATACTCGCTGGCAGAATCAATAAGAATCTAAGCACTCAATATTTTGTATCTGTGCATGTGTCATTAATGTTTTTGTGTTGGACAAAACATTGGGTCTCGATATTATATAAAAAAAATACTATAAAACTATTTGAATATGTATATATTGGTTTCTAACTGCTATACTTAATTGATTTACCTAATTTAAGACTGACTGTTCCGGATGAAGTGTCATCGTTTCTCCGCTAAAGAGTGCGGTAGTAGGGTAGAGATTAAAGATGTAGACTAAACGAGCAGCTGCCAACTTTAACAAGGAAATTAACAACAAACAACTCACAACAAAAATAACTATGGAACAATATCAACGCTCACGCTCTCGAACTCGAGAGAAAATGACATAACATAACATGGGACATATCACATAAGGGCGTTGTGACGTTCAATCGGTCAAAAAATGCAAACTGTGGCGTTATTAATGATCAATTTAAAATTCACTAGTTTCCCTATATTTGACAGGTGACAGGATAGTATTTGATTTAGTCGAGTTATATGCTCAGATGTTTCGTTATTTTGTTAACACAGGTTTGTAACCCCTGCTTCTTTAGGTCTTTTATAGACCACGTTTCTAATTGAACTAAATTTAATCAACACAAATAAAAAATGCAATGTAAATATTAACGAATATGACTTAAAGTACTACTGCAATAGATTATAACGTTCATTTAATATTTACTGTCAAATAATAGCAGTCAAAAAAGACGTTTTGGAGCAATATTTTTGTATAATTATTATGTTGCGTGTAACGTGACCAATAAAATACCTTTATTTCTTTCTGTATCATGCTAAAATAAATGAACAATAATAAAACAAAATGTTTTTATTCACATTTTCTTGGTATCTGTGGCATCGCATCACCGCTAAATACGCGCGTTACGTCACCGCGGCCGGCGAGGCGTGACGTCACGTCACCACGGTCAACAGCCGCAAGGCGAGGTGACCACATGCGGCATGTGCGACATCGACGAATTTAAAATTACAAGAATGTTAAATAAAACGCTTTGCTATAGGTACGCTGGTTAAATCTTTATAATTAAATATTAAGTTTACCTTGTACCTACTTAACTGCATAACGCAAATTGCACAAGGTTATGAAATGAGAATGCATTTAAAAAAGTATGCACAATATGAGGTTATATTCTTTACAATGAGTTTTAATAAATTATTCTTAGCATATCTAAATATCCAAAAACATCTCACCAGTGCTTTTCAAGATCTATTCCTGCTCTTAAAAGCTTTTTATATTGTGCAGTATGATTAATATGATTATGTACAGTTTAGGAATCCTGCAGTTTATCTACCTACTTTTATGTCAGTATTATTTTCATGGTTTTACTCTGTCATATTTTCCACATTTATAATTTTAACAATACGCATTTACTGTGGGCAAATCAACTTATTGACGAATCTTCACTTACTACACTTTTGGCCTAGCTAGATGTCTCTAACCTCGTAAGGCCCAGTGTTTTACTTTGAACTCTGTTGCAATAAGAATAAGGTTTATTTTCCTATGTTCATCAACTGAAAATGGCATTTTCGAACAATCACAATTGAACTTTATTCCCTTGGTTGTAGATTCAAAGTCCCAGTTACAAAAAACTCCCATTTTTCAGTATGGTGGGCCTTACGAGGCTAAATTTAACGTCTCCATAATGGTGCTCCCACACTGCAGTGTTATCATGTTGTGAATAGACCTAGAGATTTTCCTAGCACAACCAATGTGTTGTTAGTGCTTGACACAACAATAATATTGACGATCCTGTTATTGATAAGTACCACTTCAATTTCATAGAGCGATTTTTACTGAAGTATGTAAAATATGAATAAATTGATAGTTTTCTCATTATGTTATTATTTTAATTTTAATTTTTTAAATGCTCCACATTGTTATATGAATCATATGACATATTATGTGGATAATTCTGTAGGTAATCGATAACAGGATTCTCAATGTTTTTATTATGTCAAGCACTAACAACACATTGTTTGTGCTAGGAAAATCTCTAGGTCTAGTTATGAAACTTATTATATCACAACAAAGTTCTAAGATTTAGTAGAATGTTATAGGAGGAAGAGATGGTTGGACTATATTGCAGAGGTGGATGGCATGGACTGGGTAAAATATAAAATGTTTAATAACATAATATAACATTTTATAACTTTTGTTGTTGTTGTGTGATTACTATAAATAATATAGAATGCACCTTTACAGAGCTAGTTACCAAAACTGGAAAAGTAAGCCAAGGTCAGGCATGAGCAGCATTAAACACATCTACCTTAGTTTTTCCTCATTGACCTATTAGGATTTGTGAAGGTACAAGTATCTGTATTTTATATCAGAAAATTTTCTCAATGAAATCTTTATCACTATATCAATTTAGTATAACTTCTTCAACCTTATAGGTCACAATCCCTAGGGGTTTATCAAGTCTTACTTAGTAGGTACATGTGTCATAAGATAATTAAATAAAAATATGACACAGTTTTATCATGGATCTGGGTGTTAATTTTCCTCAGTCACAATAGATCATTAAATTGTGTTATCAACATTTAAGGAGCTATGAATCTCTTGAAATTGGTCTATTTGGGATAAAGCTGTTCGTAAATAAAATCACTTCAAGAACTTGTTACATGAAGTGTTATGAAGTATAACCAACTAAGTACTAGTTCTCCAATTTTACATAGGTACCTACATCTAGTGGTTGCCCATACATTGAGTCCTGCTATGAAATCTCCATGTTAGTCTAACTGAGGTAATCTTTAAGACCCAGCAAAATAAAATTTACCTAAACACCAATTAAATAAGCCTGTACCAAAATTCTTATTATTATTAGCTGCTAATGTATTAACCCTTAATATCTTATAGCTTTTTAGAACTAAGTTTTTTTTTACCCTTTTGCAATATGTCCCAATCCTTGACCTACTATGCTGATTACTTCAAATTTTGCAAAGCTGTGCAATTTCACATGTGATACTGATCTAAAACGATTTGTAAACAAACAATACTATGCAATAAATATTTGAACCAAATGAAGCATTCCAGTTTACAAACATTTTGTTCTTAAGTAAATATCATTGAAGCATGCTTTGATCCAAGTAGTGTCCTATTTTTGCCATCTATTTTTGGAAACTTGTATTCAATTAATTTTGCAGAAACTAATCGCGTCATAATTCCAAGAACTTAACCTCTCTAACTCTGCCTCATTGATTACTATACATGTAAAAAGAGTTGTTTACCGGCAACCCTGAAGGAAGGAAAACTTAAGCTGGATGCAGGAAGTAAAGTTATTCTTTAGCGTGTTCGATTGCTTCAGTTATATCGAGGTATGATGTCACAATGTCGTAAAAGCGAGGCCGCGCGCGCTCGTCACAGCGCGCCCGCGCAGAAATGCCGCCGATGACGTAAAGTTTAAGCTAACCTTAGACACAACTTCCTAAACTCACTTTAAAAAAATGATGCTATCACTTACGGCCATTACATCGCTAGTAGGTACCTAAAATAGTACTGTCAACACTTACCGTTTCTTCAGATCATCGTTCTCTTCGTACAATCGCTTCAAATCAATTTCCAATTTTGCTTTTTCTCTGGATGTATCGTCTAGCAACTTCCTAGCATCTTGTAGTTCATGCTCGTACATTCCCTTGATGTTAGAAACTTCACGTGTGACCACCTCCTGTGTAGTTTGGATCTCCCGACGCAACCCTGAATTTTCACTCTCAAGCTGGCGGACCTTATCAATGTAGGCCGCCAAGCGGTCGTTAAGGTTTTGTAAAGCATCTTTTTCTTGTAAGCGGCTGTGTCTTGTAGGACTAAGCGGGCTGTTGGGCCGGCCGGCGGAGCTAGAAGGGCGGCTACCAACAGGAGTGCTAGATTGCTGTGGGCTTTGAACAGATGACACAACACTGATATTTGACGAAGATGTCACAGTCTTTTTTGTTTTTGACGACATTGTCGAACAATTTTTAAGTCACGACACTCAGTATATGCACAAAAATAAAATCCACGCGAGCTCAACTCGGTAAGGCAAGCGTAACTCATAAAAACTTGTAATGAACCAACCAAACCCAAGCTTTGCTAATCACGTGACCGCTGAGTCATAACGATGCTTGCCAGTAAAAAAAAAGATTTTGAGCTGTCTCCTTAATATTAATAAATGTTTGTGACTATAACTTATAGTAATATTTTACTCTTTTTGAATTTGTAAAAAGTTTTGTAACCAAATTAAACAGCACGTTTCAAGATGCCGAAGACGGCACTAAGTACCTTTGCTTTGCTGTCCCTCTTTCACAATACTTTGCGACTGTTGAGTAAAAAGTTAAAGTACCTAACTCTGGGATAATGGGATGGAAATTACTTGACAACGATTTTAATTGACAATATTTATTAGTTATGAGCTGTGTTATGAGTCAATATTTGCAAGCCTAAGGCCGCCTTTACACCTGTGAGTTACTTACGTAATATTTACATAATTTACTTACGGTTGCATTTACACTTGATATAAACTTACAGTAAATAATGCTTATGTAAATTTTGTGAAATTAAACTTACGTAAGTTTTTACACGCCCATTTACATTGCTTACTAAATCAGTAAATAAAATGCCTTCTCAAAGTCGCCACGTTCAAGCAGCTGCTGCATATATAATTTTATCCAAACTAAAGCAAAAGAAAAGACAATGCTGGGTAAAATCTTGGCTTGGCTCTTTTTCTTTAATTTTGTCACTTCTTGGCTAAATTGTCCTTTTAAATTATGCAATTTTCTAGCAATTTCCTCTGGAGTGGTACTAAATATTTCACTAAGTTCAACATGCAACAAATTTGTTTTTACGCGGTTTTTATACTCCTTATTTTTGTAGTCCCATAGTATGGGACGTGCCTCAAAAGCAGTAATTAAAGTTTCTACCTCGTCTGGAGACCAGGCTTTACTTTGTTTTTGTTTAGAGGAGGACATTTTTTTTTTGTAAGTTCTCAACTTATCAATTTAGTTCGATAAGTTGTAAGTCGCTTCCGTAAACAAACTCGAACGCGTTTAGACTTGCAATTTTCCAATTTACGTAAGTTGTAAGAACTTACAGTAAGTCACTTACAACGAGTGTTTACACTTGAAAATTTATCGCAAGTTGCTTACGTAAGTCACTTACGTAATTAAAACTCACAGGTGTAAAGGCGGCCTAACGATTCAACCAATTCAATTCAACCGACCCCATAATTGCTATTGTTATACTCGTTCTACTCTAGTACTTATTCTATGGTTCTACTATCTGTCCTGTCAAATTATTTTATTACATTACAATGTTTTTAGTCTGTCTGTGGTGTGGACTGGATTCTTAATTACTCACTCAATTGGACAGAACTGAAATATATAATAAATGATATAATTTAATGTTTACAAAAAATGGGAGACATTGATAATTTATTTGACTGCTTCGAAGAAACAGCTAAAAATGATGTTTCAGCTCAAATACCCAACATAAAGAGTGAAGAGGGTATAAAGATTGAAGAGAATATTTCGTGAGTGTAACCTCAAACATTGTTTTCTTCACATTCACATGTTTTGATTGATATTTATAGATGTATTTAAATTTCTAAAGCTCTTATCTGAAAGTATTCTTGTATTTTAGAGAAACAACTGAAAAGGAGAGTGCAATAAATAACAAGCGCGCACATGAAAAAGTAGAATACGCCGATACATCAAAGCGACTCAAACCTGAAGAAGATGATATTGATTTGATTTCCGACCTTAAGTAAGAAATGAAAGTTAAGATAAGTGTACACATATTTATATAAATAAGCTTCCATAGTTTTCTTTTAACAATTTGCCCCTTTTTTATTTCAGCTTAGAAGCCTTAAATTCTCGCATTGTTATCCACACTTTGGAAACTCACGAAGGTTGCACACATGAAGTGGCTATCCCCCCTGAACATGAGTATCAACCTCTTGCACAGCTCAGTTCTGAACCTGCTAAGCAATACTCCTTTATACTGGATCCATTTCAGAAAGAAGCTATTTTATGTATAGATAATCTGCAGTCTGTGCTTGTGTCAGCTCATACATCAGCGGGAAAAACTGTTGTTGCAGAGTAAGTTATTTAAGGTTCTGTTTCACTAAATCCAGATGAATACTATCTGCCAGTAAAAGTTATCACTTTCCTTCTCTTGATCATATGCAACCTATACCTATTGTAACAGCTACAAATAACTTATAAGATAAAGATATCTGGAAATTGATCTGAGCCCTAAATGTTTTTATTATTTGCTGAAAGGGAAACTACCTACTCTAATGGTCTAAAACTAAAACATAGGTTTCCAAACTTTTTTGGCTGACACGCAGTTAGCAAATTTTATATTTTACACCAACTGTTTTTCTTACAGATATGCAATAGCTTTATCATTAAAAAACAAGCAGAGGGTAATTTACACTACACCAATCAAGGCTTTATCTAACCAGAAGTACAGGGAGTTCTCTGAAGAGTTCCATGATGTAGGTCTCATCACGGGGGACGTAACCATTAATCCCACCGCGTCATGCTTGATTATGACAACAGAGGTAAAAGAACAGTTACAATTCATAACTTATTATTATAATACATGTGTCAATCCCAAGAATTGTCACACAACGGGAGCTTGAGAATGCGCAGTATTTTTTGAGGTTCTGGTGCATTTGCCTGATTAGTGAAGTTTTGATAAATGGCGGTGCCACCAGAAAGGATACGTAAAAATATATTAGTTTAATTATTTTTCTAAACTGTAACAAATCTTTATTAAATTTGATTCTTACTCATTTTACAAATACATATAACTAGATGTTTTGTTTTAGATTCTCAGAAATATGCTTTATAGAGGATCAGAAATCATGCGTGAAGTTGGATGGGTTGTGTTTGACGAAATTCATTACATGAGGGACAAAGAAAGAGGAGTGGTGTGGGAAGGTAAACCAAATTATTTTTATATGAATCTTAGGTTTTTGAAAAACAATAACATTTTTTAATATCAGGGGACAATGTCATACCAATTGAGGTCAATTAGTAAAATACTAAATACCCATAATACAAACCCAAACTAAGATCTGGGTTTGTATTATGGGTACTAGACAATTTTCATTTCATTGAAAGACAATTCTTGCCTCTTCAGTAAATTTTTCCTAACATATTTTTTTTGTGTTCTAATCTATTAAATACTCTCTGTGTTCGTTTTTCTGAATGGTCTCTGAATGTGGTAATTGGTAATATTAATGGTTTTTTTAAAAGCACAAAAAGATTCCAGTGAAATTATACTTTCATTGCAATTTTACTAGCTATTGTTATATGATGTTTATTTGTATTGTTTATTTGTAAATTAAGAATATAAAAAGTAAGTAATAAGTTATAAGTTTATCTGACATATTGTGTTGTATTGTCAGGGTCATATTGTGACGTGATTATCAGGGTTTGGAGTAAGACTAAAGTGAGCAATGGAGTCGACATTCATATTATAACTCGCGCCATACTCATACTCTTACTCAATCATTTATATCATTACACAGTTTATTCATATTATTAACAAAGAAAGAAAGAGATCTTTTTTTTTACATAAATTGCATGGACTTTAACATGATCCGATGAAAGGTATTATTCTTATAGCCACATACTTTATGGATATACTTAGATATGATGATTGATGAGACATATGGTTATGATTGTAATGCTTTTATTAAAAAAAGAAATACTTTACAAATGTTTTATTTATCCAGTAATACAATAAAACCAGCTAAAGCGATAGCTTTTTTATTTATAGTAATAATTTAATAAAAGTTGTAGAATGCAATAAATAATTGAGTATGAGTATAACGCGAGTTTTAACATTATTGTCGACTCCATAGCTCGCTTTTGACTTACCGTGCTATAAAAACTCCGTACCGGGTGATTAATGTGTTTTATATGGGTTCTACCTGAAATAAATGACGTTATTATGTTTGTAATGTAACATAAATTATTTTCTTTAACTTGTAAACTAAACCCAATGAGGCAATAACAATGCAATCTTATAGTGTCTAAGCTTATCTGATGATGGAGTCGAAAGGTGGCAACAGTATTGCTGCTGTATGTTCATTAAGAGAATTAAAATAAAATTTAGACATGTTTGAACTCCCCCATTTCATATGGATAAGCAGATTACGGCTACTCGAAAATACAGTCTGCAACACTTGACTGAAACTTATTTGATGTATGATAAAATTGTGTTTGGAAGGTCCATATAAGCATTTAAAATCATATCTTTTGCACATGCATGCATACACAAAATAAGTTTCTGTCAAAAATGAAATTTTGCCGACTGTATACTTTTTTTTTGCACAGTCGTCATCTACTCATCAAGACTATTCTAACGAGCCCTAACACGACGGGTTTATCATGTTTAATTTAGGAGTTCCTATGGCCACCCTGAGTCTCCATCATCAGACCAGCTCGATTATTGTATTGTCATCAGAACTATAGGTGTATGCGAAAATTTGAATGAGCTTCATCAGAAACCAGGAAGTGGTCCAATTAACTTGAAAGATTTGTCCCGTACATACTTACATACATATATTGCAAGTTAAATAAAAGCTCTTAAATACCACTTTTTTTTGTTTAAATTAGAATTTGGCATACAGTGGGTCAGTAAGCCTATTCCTCAAAATGGTTTTTGAATGGCGACAATTTGTAAAAATAGTGTATCCACATATTAAAGCAATTAAAGATCTTTTTAATAAATCGTGCGTCCAGAAACTCTGATCCTGTTGCCTGACAACGTCCACTACGTGTTCCTCTCGGCCACGATCCCCAACGCGCGCCAGTTCGCGGAGTGGGTCTGCCGGCTGCACTCGCAGCCCTGCCACGTGGTCTACACGGAGTTCCGCCCCACTCCGCTGCAGCATTACATCTTCCCGGCCGGCGGGGATGGGATACATCTAGTGGTCGATGAGAAGGTAAAGTAGCGGAGACGAAGCGCTTAATAAAGCGCTTATCAATATTTAAGTCCTCATAATCCATAGCCCTAATATTTAGAACATATTCTTTATTTTTTCAAGAATGTACCTAGTCGTATATAAATTTACCATTAAACGTTCAACATTTAAGGTCCAGTTGTTACGGCACATTGTTCGTAGAACTTATACCCGTACCTACGTCAGGATGCAGCACAACGTATTGACTTTATTTTGTTTATAGAGAACAGTAAATGGTCAAAACGTAAATACCTATATACAATGATAGTCTTAAGTTAATATATATGAGCAAATGATTTTAAAGTTTGAAATCTTTGGTTGCCGGATATGACGTAGTACGTGTCCACTCACGTGACCACTGCTTCTCGGAAGAGAGTACCTGGCGAAGTATATTATTGTACCATGACAAAATGATTAACGTATTTTATTAAAATCGCAATGGTCTTTTGGTTGATCGGTCCAGTGCGTTTCCCTCCTGCGTACCGCAGACCATGGTCGGGTCGAGTTTACGGCGATCGAGCTATGTTGATAGTGAAAGAAAGCCATGCCCTAACTCCTCATGCCCTCCCCAGGTTCCCCGACCACGGTTATTGACTATTCTCCATTTTTTTCTGTGTGAAATGTCATCTTCTTGCATTGTATAGTTCTGATGATGCATGCAGACATTGATCGGAGCATTCACTTACCATTAAGTGTGTGTAAAATGAAAGAAGAGGCAGAAATTGAAATAAATTTTTCGTCGTTTTATACAGGGTCAATTCAAAGAAGACAACTTTAACACAGTCATGCAAGTGCTGAGCAACGCTGGAGACGCGGCCAAGGGCGACCAGCGGGGGCGGCGCGGCGGGCCGCGCGGGCACGGCCAGAGCAACATCTTCAACATCGTCAAGATGATCATGGAGCGCAACTTCGCGCCAGTCATCATTTTCAGTTTCAGCAAGAAGGACTGCGAATCGTATGCCATGCAGATGGCTAAACTGGACTTTAATACGAGTAAGCTTAATAAAACAAGTTTACAGCAGCACTTAACTCAGTAGTACCGAATAAGTGTACAAGTAATTAGCCTACGAGTTAAGAGTACAGCTAGCTATCTGCTACTATCTGCGCAAGTTGAATCCAAAGCTTAGTCATTAAATAAGTGAGCTTTAGCAACCTTACTTTTTGAACCTTTTGACATTGTATGGCTTTTCTTGCCATCTAAATATTGTTATTATAAAATGCGTTTTTAATCGAACAGTTGAAGAAAAGAAACTAGTCGACGAAGTGTTCAACAACGCAACGGACGTGCTTTCTGAAGACGACC